>OY740794.1:35950866-37363003 GCA_963514005.1 Raja brachyura | reverse complement strand
GTTAAGGGGGCTCAGGTAACTGATGTTGTGAGATTTAAGAGTAGGAATAGAGTCGGGGACCCGCCGGTCCTGCTTGCGTTCAAACATGAAGTACTGCCACAGAGAGTGTTTCTTGGGAGTATGGCGTATCAAGTGAGGGAGTACATTAAACCACCATTGCGCTGCTATAATTGTCAGAGATTTGGACATGTTGCTGGGGCTTGTCGGGGGAAAAGAAAGTGCGCAAAGTGTAGTGGAGATCATGTAATACAAAATTGCAAGGCAGAGGAACCTAAGTGCTCTAACTGTGGTGGGGGTCACGCAGCAGGGTTTCATGGTTGTGTGCGCTTTGTTCAGGCGAAGCGAGTGCAGGAAGTGAAGGATCAGAACAAGGTGTCATATGCAGAGGCAGCTCAAAGGGTGGCTAGAGAACGCGGAGATGTGAGCGCTGGGACTAGTGTGGTGCTAGGAAGTCAGAGCATTGTGCCAAACTTGCCGTCAGCTTTTCCATCTGACATGTTGATTTTTAATAAGGAGTCATTTCTGTCTTTTGTTTCTGATGTGTTGGTAGGAGCTAAGCAAGCAGCTAACCGTTCAGATATCCTCAGGATAGTGGTGGTGGCAGCTGATAGGTTCCTCAGTGTAAAGCAGTCGCCAGAAGAGTTGCATCAATACATGACGGAGAGTCAGTGTATGGAGAGGGCACAGTTGTCGAGAGCTAGCAGTATGGAGTATATCAGCAACGTGGAATGTGATGATCCTCATTAACATCATAATGTTTTATATACTTCAATGGAACGCCCGGAGTCTGATTGGAAATGGACAAGAGTTAAAGAGATTTGTTGATGAATTTAAAAAAGCACCAGAATTAATTTGTATCCAAGAGACATGGTTAAAGCCCTGTCTAGATTTTGTAATCCCAGGTTATGAAGGTGTGCGATTAGATAGGTCTGATAGATCAGGTGGAGGTTGTGCAACTTTTGTTAAGACTGGGTTGCAGTATAGGAAAGTTGACGTTAATTCTAATCTTGAAGTTTTGGCTGTGGAGGTTTGGAGCAGTCAGAATTCTAATACTGTGATAAATTATTATAACCCCTGTCAACCCTTGGTATTGTCAGATTTTGATGAGATAATGGAGAAGGTAAGGTGTCCTGTTATATGGATTGGAGATTTTAATGCACATAATCCTTTATGGGGTAGTGATCACAGGGTTAAAAATCGTGGTATTGTTGAAGAATTTTTGGATAAGTATGAGTTGGTATTATTGAATGATGGAAGGCCGTCTAGGTATAATATGAGAAACACCTGCAGCCACATAGATTTATCAATTGCTTCTTCAAACTTGGCAAGAATTGCTGAATGGAATGTAATGGATAGATATACATTGGGTAGTGATCACTATCCAATTTTATGTAGGTTTGGTAGGGATTTGAGGAGAGAAGTGGTAAAGAAAGTCCCTAGATATAACTTTTCTCAGGCCAAATGGGATAAATTCCAAGATAAATTCCAAATGGGATAAATTCCAAAGTTTAGTTGGAGAGATTAATAGCGATGGTTCAATAGATAGTTGGAATACTTCCATTAGTCTCATGATTCATGAGGCAGCTTGTTGTACTATTCCTGTGAAGCAGGAACCTAGGTCCCGTATGTCTGTCCCTTGGTGGAATAAAGAATGTGATGAAGCTGTAAGGAATAGGGATATAGCCGATCGGAAATTAAGAAAGTATCCAATTTTGGTCAATGCAATGGAGTACAAGCGGTTAAGGGCATTAGCAAGACGAGTTGTAAAGGATGCAAAGAGGAATAGTTGGAGGAAGTTTTGTGGTACGCTAGGCCCTGAAACTCCAGTAAGGCATTTGTGGTCAGCTGTGCGTAGAATGTCAGGAGTATGTAAAAGAAGTTTATTGCCAGTGTTGCAGAAAGGTGAGGTGGTAGCAGTCTCCAATAAGGAAAAAGCAGACGTGTTTGTTGACAGTTTTCAAGCAGTGCATAGATCAGAGAACATGGGAGGTGGAGAGGTGTAGAAAGAGAACCGAGCTGATGGCAGTTAATCAGTGGAAGCTGGAGAGGAGTTTAGTAAATGATAATACCTTTAATCTGTTTTTTACTATAAAAGAGTTGAAGGATGCAATTATGTCCGGGGCAAATACCACCCCGGGGAGTGATAGGTTGTCGTATGAGTTATTTAAACATCTGGATGATATTGTACTTGATGAAATCTTAGCTTTGTTTAATACTGTGTGGGCAGAGGGTTATTTACCAAAAGAATGGAAACATGCAGTCGTGGTCCCTATTTTAAAACCGGGCAAAGAGGCATCTGACCCTAGTTCATATCGCCCTATAGCACTCACAGCAGTGCTCTGTAAAATTATGGAGAGAATGGTAGCCAACAGATTAGTTTATTTTTTAGAAACCAGAGGACTATTTGTTGATTTACAGAATGGCTTTAGGAAGGGAAGGTCTACAATGGAGTCTGTATCAGTTTTGGATCGGGATATTAAAAGGGCATTTAGACGCAAGGAAATAGTAGTGAGTGTATTCCTTGATATTGAGAAGGCATATGATTCTTTGTGGAAGGAGGGATTAATGATTAAAATTTTTGACTTGGGAGTCAGGGGACGAATGTTCAACTGGATTAAGGATTTTTTATTGAATAGAACAATACAGGTAATGGTTGGTAGTGTCAGTTCAGAGACTGTAGAAATAGAGAATGGAACCCCGCAGGGAAGTGTTATCAGTCCAGTTTTATTTAATATCATGATAAACGACATATTTTGTAAAGTAAAGAGAGGGTTCGGTCTGTCTTTGTTTGCAGATGACGGGGCCATCTGGAAAAGTGGTCGTAATGCAGAGTTTGGTATTTGGTTTTAAAAGAAAGTTGTCTAAGTTAGGGCTGTATATGTATGGGTCTCTTTTGGAGAAAGTAAAGGTTTTTAAGTTTTTGGGTGTTTGGTTTGAAGAGCATATGACTTGGGCTGTACATGTTGGTAAAATTGTGTTGAAGTGTGGAAAAGTTCTGAATGTTATGAGAAGTCTGGTTGGGTGTGAGTGGGGGGCCAACAGGGTGACAATGATGCTAATTTATCAGGCCATGATCAGATCTTCTCTTGACTATGGGTGTTTTGTGTATGGGTCTGCGTCTAAAACAGTTCTGGCTAGGCTAGATGTGTTGCAGGCAAAGGCTTTGAGGCTTTGCTGTGGAGCCTTTAGAACTTCCCCAGTCCCTGCCCTGATTGTTGAAATGGGAGAAATGCCCTTATGGTTAAGGCGCATTAAGTTAGGGTTACATTACTGGGCTGAACTTTGTGGGTGTAATGATACCTTCCCAGCGAGGTGTTTGTTGCAAGAGGAGGATGATGGTAACAAATATTATACATTTTTTGTAATTATAAATCAGTGGGCTAGGAAGTTGGGTTTGGAACAAGGGGGTATTATAGAGCATATGTTATGGCTACCTGTGCCCTATTGGGTTCTTCCTGAACTGGTTATTGAGCTTGCGTTTCTTGAGGGAAAAGATAAGCGTGAGGTGACTCCAAGAATAATGGAATATTTTAATTTAATTCGTGAGAGCACTTTGATTGTTTTCACAGATGGATCTAAGGACCCAGTTAGTGGGAGAGCTGGGTTTGGAGTGTATGTGGAGCAGCTTGGGTTGAGGTTTGGTCGACGCATTTCTGATGGAAGCTCTGTTCTCACGATTGAATTAATGGCAATTCAATGGGCTCTGTGGTGGATTGAGGAAGCCAGTTTTAGAGAAGTCATTATCTGTTCCGATTCTGTAGCTGCTCTTGAGACTTTAAGAGCGGGGAAATCTAAAGCTCGTACTGACATTCTAAATGAAATCTTGGGTGTGTTTTCCAGAATTGGGTTTGCGTATAATATCACCTTTTGCTGGGTTCCTGGGCATGCTGGAGTGAGGGGGAATGAGCAGGTGGACCTCATAGCAAAGGAAAGTTTAAAAAGAGAAATAGATATTCATGTATCATTGGGGAGAGTGGAATTGAGAGAAATAATTAAAGAGGGCTTAATAAAAGAATGGCAGAGAGGATGGGAAAAGGAAGTCAGGGGTAGACATTACTTTTCTATTCAATCTGAAGTTAGGAAAATATGTTTCTGTACATCTCTGTCTCGTAGGGACTCAGTTAAATTGTGTAGGTTGAAATTGGGACACTGTGGGTTAAATTATTATTTGTACATTATCGGGAAACATGTTTCTGGCTTGTGTGAATGTGGGAGCGATGAGACAGTTAAGCATGTTTTCCTAGAATGTAAAAAGTATAGGGTAGAAAGAAAAGTATTGTTAGTTAGACTGATGGGACTTGGTGTTGAGGCTTTTTCTGTTTTATCTTTGTTTGGGCATAATGAGAAACATCAATTGATATCCAGGGCTGTTCTTCAATTCCTGCATGTGACAGGATTGTATGTAAGAATCTAGTTCAAACTCTGAACTGTGGAAGGCAGTAATACGCTTAGCAGCGTCTACACTGCCAGAACCCGAAAAAAGAAAGAAAGAAAGGCTTCTGATAATTGCACCTCCTGCCCCAGAGCGGAGTCCCTGTTAAGTTGATAGTAAAATGTAATTCCAACAGTCAATTGTTCTGATTGGTATCAACTTAAATTTAACTGGATGGATTAAAGGACCCCAATTCTCAAATATAGTTTGGGCTGCAACACTTAATTTAGTAAAAAACAGTGTTTAAAAACATATCTAGATAGGTGAGAACAATGTTCTAGAGCTCTGAGCAGCCCAAGCACTGGTTTAACTAATTTGGTAAATAAACCTGGGAGCTGAAGTAGCCCATTTGCAATGGTTTACTGTTGCATTGACCCATTCAGATACATTTCTAATATCTCTGGTGATCACTGTGAATGGGAACTGAATAGCATGCATCTTTGAGATCAATCCTTGCCACATAGCTCCTATAGAATCAATAATTGGACAGTAACGATTTATCCCATCTTGAAAGTCTATACTGCACATAGGAGTTAAATCTGGATGAAGTGACATCCTGCATCTTTCACCCTATCCTGAAAGGCAATCTAGCCCATTATACTGGGCCTGTCTCGAAAGACAACTCCGGCCCCAATTCCAAGCCTGCTTGGAACCTAGTATGTTGTGCAATATAAAGTAATCACATATTATCATCAGTTTATTAAACCAGATATAAATCTCATTCAAGCATGATCACTTGTAGAAAAACACAAGTGTAAATATTAACAACATGTAAATGGTCCACAAACCCACGTTTTGGAAGAACAAGACCCACCTACCTCCATGGCTACCAGTGGTCGTATGCTAAGCCATTAGGCTTTGGTCTGAAAACTCTCATCATACTCTCATGAGCCTGCCTCGTAAGAGAGCTCTGGCCACAATTCTGAGCCTGCCTTGAAAGACAACACTGGCCATATTTCCGTGCCCAGCTTTCAAGCTGCCACCGGCTTCAGTGAACCGCTGCCCCCGATGGAGGCGTGGGGTATGTCGTCGCCTGCCGATGAAGCTTTGCTCATTGTCGGTACCTTGATTAGTCTGACAGCTTTTGCTTCCACATCCTGGTCTTACCTGTGGGAAAAGTCTTACCTGAAGAGAGGATTCGGTGGCTGGTTTGATTTCTTGGATTGCATGCTCTCCAATGTCACCCAGGTAGCGCAGTTCACTGCTGGCACTTGCAGCAAGTGCCATCTTCAAGCCATATGCATGTGCTCCAGTATGTTCCACAGACATAGTTAGAATTTGAAGTCAGTTCCATACTGATCACTCGCACTCCCCTCCACAGAACGGGAGATTCGTAGGCAGCCCTGAAAACAGGTGCTGCCACAGGCCCCTGAGGCTACCTGGGCTGACATGCCCCTCCAGCGGCCCCATGTCAGGTTTTTTGCTCTGGGTCAAACTGAACCTGACCCTGAATACTGCCCTCCTCAGAAAGGGAGACATTGTGCAGCCCTGAACACGCCCCTGCAGGTTCTCCATAATACCCGGGTTGGTAACTCCCTTCTTTGGAGTATATGATTGTGGAGCACCTCTCCATCAGGTGCTCCATGTGGGTTTGAACATTTGAAAACATTACCCATGTAGGAGGGGATCCAGGAAACCTCCAGGCCTGAATCCCGTAGTCCACAGCCTGACCATCTTACCTTAAGTTTGACCCCCTTTCTGGGGACCTACAGCGGTCTGGAAGTGGCTGACTGCTATATGTTGGTGGGGTCCCTCCTGGCCTGACTTCTACAACCCACAGCTGTAGGTTTATCCCCTATGTGGGGAACCTCAGCAGTCTAAATCAGATTCAGATTCAGATTCAGATTCAATTTTAATTGTCATTGTCAGTGTACAGTACAGACAACGAAATGCATTTAGCATCTCCCTGGAAGAGCGGCACAGCAAATAATTTGAATAAATAACAATAAGTGTCCGGGGGGGGGGGGGGGGGGTGATTGGCAGTCACCGAGGTACGTTGTTGAGTAGCGTGACAGCCGCCGGAAAGAAGCTGTTCCTGGACCTGCTGGTTCGGCAACGGAGAGACCTGTAGCGCCTCCCGGATGGTAGGAGGGTAAACAGTCCATGGTTGGGGTGAGAGAAGTCCTTGGCGATGCTGAGCGCCCTCCGCAGACAACGCTTGCTTTGGACAGACTCAATGGAGGGGAGCGAGGAACCGGTGATGCGTTGGGCAATTTTCACCACCCTCTGCAATGCCTTCCGGTCGGAGACAGAGCAGTTGCCATACCAAACTGTGATGCAGTTGGTAAGGATGCTCTCGATGGTGCAGCGGTAGAAGTTCACCAGGATCTGAGGAGACAGATGGACTTTCTTCAGTCTCCTCAGGAAGAAGAGACGCTGGTGAGCCTTCTTGATCAGAGTTGAGGTATTGTGGGTCCAAGAGAGGTCGTCGGAGAGGTTGACTCCCAGGAACCTGAAGCTAGAAACACGTTCCACCTCCGTACCGTTAATGTGGATGGGGGTGTGCGTGCCGCCCCTGGACTTCCTGAAGTCTACAATGAGCTCCTTGGTCTTCTTGGAGTTAAGGGCCAGGTTGTTGTCAGCGCACCATGCTGCTAAGTGCTGGACCTCCTCCCTGTAGGCCGACTCATCGTTGTTGCTGATGAGGCCAATCACCGTTGTATCATCTGCATACTTGATGATGGTGTTAGTACCATGTACAGGTGTGCAGTCATAGGTGAAGAGGGAGTAGAGGAGGGGGCTCAGCACACAGCCCTGTGGAACGCCGGTGTTCAGGGTGAGGGTTGAAGAGGTGTGCTTGTCTAACCTAACAGACTGGGGTTTGTTGGTTAGAAAGTCCAGTATCCAGTTGCAGAGGGAAGGAGCGATGCACAGATTACCGAGTTTGGCGATCAATTTTGATGGTATAATGGTGTTGAATGCTGAGTTGTAATCGATGAACAGCATTCTTACGTAAGTGTCTCTGTTGTCGAGGTGGGAGAGGGCGGAGTGAAGTGCCGTTGAGATGGCATCCTCCGTACTCCTGTTCTTGCGGTAGGCAAACTGATAGGGATCCAGTGTGGGGGGTAGGCAGCTTTTGAGGTGTGCCAGGACCAGCCTCTCGAAGCACTTGGTGATGATGGGGGTAAGTGCAACTGGGCGGAAGTCATGGAGGCTTGCCGCAGTGGAGTGTTTTGGCACTGGCACGATGGAGGTGGTTTTAAGGCACGTGGGGACAACTGCCTGGGCAAGTGACAGGTTGAAGATATCAGTCCAGATGTCTGCCAGCTGCGCCGCACAGACCCTGAGCACGCGCCCGGGGATGCCGTCAGGGCCAGCAGCTTTACGTGCATTAGTCCTACTCAGTGCCACGTATACGTCGTAGGGGGTGAGTGTGAGGGGTTGGTGATCGGCAGGTAGCACAGCCTTGATGGCTGTCTCCAGATTGTCCCTGTCGAAGCGGCCATAGAAGTGATTGAGCTCCTCAAATATAGCTGGCCCCTGGATGTGTGGGGGAACCCTCCTGGCCTGACATCCTAGACCTTTCTGGCCTGTGGTTCATTTACCCCCTACCTGGGAATCACAGCCGGTCTGGAAGCAGACGTCCCCTGGCCAGGCTACAGACCTGCCGGCGTGTGGTTTGTTCAACCCCCTTCCCTGGGAATCACTGCCGATCTGGAAAGCACTGACTGCAATGTCAGTGACTTTTGGGGGGGGGGGGGGGGGGGAAGAGAGGCGTCCAACTAACACGGTCTCTGTATCCAGTTTCCTCTCGTTCCCGGTATCCGTTGTCGAGACCGGGATTCCCCGCGGTCCAAGACCGGTTCCACGGCCCGTCCGGACTTCGCCTCAGTCGTGCAGGTACCTCTCTGAACAGAGTCCTGCAAAAAAGAAAGCAGAAGAAACCTGGAAAAAAAGGTAACTTACTGTCAGGTTGAACTTACCGCTGAACAGAGCGGAGCTGCCGCCAGTCGGCTCGTTGGTGCCGAGCGGGTAACATAATGACGCGCTCAGCAGACTGATGGCCTTCTTCTGGATAGAGAACTGGTTGGCAGACAGGAAGCAAAGGATAGGAGTAAACGGGTCCTTTTCAGAATGGCAGGCAGTGACTAGTGGGGTATCGCAAGGCTCAGTGCTGGAACCCCAGCTATTTACAATATATATTAATGATTTGGACGAGGGAATTGAATGCAACATCTCCAAGTTTGCAGATGACACGAAGCTGGGGGGTAGTGTTAGGTGTGAGGAGGATGCTAGGAAGCTGCAAGGTGACCTGGATAGGCTGGGTGAGTGGACAAATGCATGCCAGATGCAGTATAATGTGGATATGAGGTTATCCACTTTGGTGGCAAAAACAGGAGGGTAGACTATTATTTGAATGGTGGCAAATTAGGAAAAGGGGAGATGCAACGAGACATGGGTGTTATGGTACACCAATCATTGAAAGTAGGCATGCAGATGCAGCAGGCAGTGAAGAAAGCAAATGGTATGTTAGCATTCATAGCAAAAGGATTTGAGTATAGGAGCAGGGAGGTTCTACTGCAGTTATACAGGGTTTTGGTGAGACCACACCTGGAGTATTGCGTTCAGTTTGGTCTCCAAATCTGAGGAAAGACATTCTTGCCATAGAGGGGATACAGAGAAGATTCACCAGACTAATTCCGGGGATGTCAGGACTTTCATATGAGGAAAGACTGGAAAGACTTGGCTTGTACTCGCTAGAATTTAGAAGACTGAGGGGGGATCGTACAGAAACTTACAAAATTCTTAAGGGGTTGGATAGGCTAGATGCAAGAAGATTGTTCCTGATGTTGGGGAGGTCCAGATCAAGTGGTCACAGTCTAAGGATAAGGGAGAATTCTGGGTTGAAAATGGGTTGAATAGCTGTGTGTGAGCGTGGCTCCTGATTACTGCTCAAGTCTACTCATTTATCTTTGCTATATTTTTGAGATAAACGGCTATTAAATGCTACGAAGGACTCAAGGCAGTATTAAGCATCTGAAACTGTAAGTAAAATGAGCCGTCGAACTAAAACCGGGGGAAAAGACAGTGAAATCTCAAGCAAGAGTGCTGCAGCTTTGGCACCGCTCCCGGAAGCTGGCCTTGAACTACCAGAGGATTTGGAGTGGCTTTGTCGCCGGTGTACACCAGTCTGGAGCAAGTTAAATCCTATCACAAATTGCATGATGAACGCATTCGCGAGGTTGAAGATGGCCTGAATAACCACAGTGACAGACTGGCGAGCACCGAAACTGCTATAGCTGCATTACAGCGTGAAAACACACTCCTGAAAATGAAGTTAGATGACCTCGAGAACCAGTCGCGGAGATCCAACCTAAGGGTGGTCGGGATTCCTGAAAAGATGGAAGGCTCGGACCCTGTTAAATTTATAACTGAGTTTTTTGAAGAAGTGCTGGGGGCGGATTTCTTCCCAAGACCTCTTATGCTTTCGCGTGCCCACCGAATTGGACCTACACCAACATACGTCCCGAATGTCAAGCCATCTAAGCCAAGAGTGTTCCTGGTTCTTTTTCATTACTTCCAGGATAAACATCGTATCATCACCAAACGGAGGCAGGAGCTGTTCTTCCGAGGGCACTGGGTGTTTCTTTACATGGAGCTGGGGAGAAAACGTGCAACTTTTAGGGAAATAAAATCCCTGCTTTACAATAAAGGGGTTCGGTTTGGCCTCCAGTATCCTGCCCGGCTCCAGGTCACTCATGAAGGTAAAAAGTACTATTTCAATACACCAGAGACTGCCAAAAAGATTTACTACTTGCGCTGGGGAGGTGACAGCCATGATGAACAATGACCTTTAAGGATATCCATGCGGTATTGGCATGGCCTCCATGGGCGGAGATCATTGGAAGATTTGTTTATTCTTCAGTTCAATTTGTGGAATTTGACTGAGCTGTACTGCAATGCTACATATTTGGGGTGGTGAGTTGAGGACTTTTAGCCAGAAAAATGTAAATGTCTATGATTACTCTTTGGGATACAACTTTCACTTCCTTCTTTCTCGTAATACTTTGCTGGTCTGGGGTTATCTTTAGCCTATATCTTAAAAGTAGAATAAATGACTGTACAACTTTTAAAGAAGGGAGCCACCCTCAATTGGATCAAAAATTTTAGTTAGGGAACACTTCGGAAGTTTTTTGTTTTGTAATGCCTGCGATCATCCTCAGTCGGGGAAGAAGATCTAGGTTTTTGGGGGTTAATTTTTGTTGTTGTTGTTATTATAAGGGGACGAGGGAAAGGTTTTGGGGTAATGGCAGCTCATTCTTTGATTGTTACAAATGCACTTGACTTTATTTTTTTTGTGCTTTTTTTCTCTTCTCTTTTTTTTTCTCTCCCCCCCCCCCCCTCCCCATTGTGGGCTCTCACATGCAGCCTTCACATGGTTCTGGATGGCAGATGCTGTATGTATTTTTTTAAATCATATTTTGAAATATGGCTAATGGTGATATTGATGGAGGCAATCCTGTGAGGTATATATCTTGGGATATAAAGGGGCTTAATGGTCCGGTTAAAAGAGCTAAAGTTCTATCTCACCTAAAACAACTAAAAACAGATATACTACTTTTACAAGAGATCCACTTAAGACTGCAAGATCATAATAGACTGCGTAAAACATGGGTTAGTCAGATTTTTCACTCCAGATTTAATAGTAGGTCCAGGGGTGTTGCAATATTAATCAACAAAAGAATACAGTTTACACCGTCTAATGTAGTCAGTGACCATAATGCTCGGTTTATTATAGTTTCCAGGTGTCTTTTTCAAAAACCTGTCGTTTTAGTGAATGTTTATGCCCCTAATTGGGATGATGTTCACTTTGCAAATAAGGTTCTGTCATTAATACCCGATCTGAACACGCACCAGCTATTTTTTTCGGGAGACCTGAACTGTGCTATTAATCCACTGCTTGATACGTCTCGTTCTAAGGGGATACCTTCTGGTATGGCCAAGACCTTCTCACTGTTTATGCAACAAAATGGTTATGTGGACCGCTGGAGATTTCTGAACCCAACTGCTAGCCCCTTCATTCCTAGGGTTAAGAAAATTGAATATACTGCTATAGTAATATCAGATCACTCACCTGTGATACTGGACCTAGGCTTTCCTTTAAATATTAAAGAACAACCTCTTTGGAAACTCAACCCCCTTTTGCTTTCCAATGAAACATTTTGCAGTTTTGTGTCAGCTAGTATAGACACATTCCTTGAAATTAATCAAACTGAGTCTGTATCCTGCTCTTTAATTTGGAAAACTTTAAAGGCCTACTTAAGAGGTCAAATCATATCTTATACTTCATACGCCAATAAAGGACGCAAGAAGGAAATGGAAACCCTGTTAAAATCAATCTTGACCCTGGATAGGCAATATTCTGAAGCACCCACCACCCAATTATACAAAAGCCGGGCTGATTTACAAACAAAATTCAATCTTTTATTTACTAATCAAACAGAACAACTAATTCTCCAGACTCGTGGTCTTTATTATGAATATGGTGATGAGGCGAGCCGGCTTGTGGCTCACCAGCTGAAACGTCAATCTGCTTCACGGCTTATTCCTCAGATAAGAGACATACACCAAGACATAACAAGGAATACAAAAGAAATAAACAATACTTTCACAGCCTTTTATTCTTCTCTTTACACCTCAGAATTCCCCTTGGATACTATGAATATGGAAACTTTCTTAGACGATTTGGAAATCCCCACTCTGGAATTAGAAGATGCAGAAAATCTAGACCAACCCCTTGGGCAGGAAGAGATTAATAATACCATTATGGCGATGCAGAGTGGTAAAACCCCTGGCCCTGATGGCTACCCATTAGAATTTTATAAGAAATTTAAGGATAAGCTCACACCTGTTCTTTTAGAAATGTTTGAAGAATCTTTGGAAAAAGGTTCATTACCCCCCACTCTTTCACAGGCTTCTATTTCACTTCTTCTTAAAAAAGACAAGGATCCGACTCAATGTGGATCATATCGCCCCATCTCACTTTTGAATGTAGATGTAAACATTTTGGCGAAGGTGCTGGCTTGCCGTTTAGAATGCCAACGTCACAAAATAATCTCAGAAGATCAAACAGGTTTCATTAAAAATCGTCATTCCTTTTCTAATATCCGCCGATTGGCCAGCGTGGTCTATTCGCCCAGTGCTTCTCCGTGCCCAGAGGCTGTTATCTCTTTGGACGCGGAGAAGGCATTCGATCGAGTGGAGTGGCCATATTTGTTCAGAGTCTTGGAGGGATTTGGATTTGGCAAAATATTTGTAGCCTGGGTTAAGCTATTATACCATTCACTCTTAGCATGTGTACAGACCAATTATTTGCGATCTGATTATTTTCAATTAACACGTGGCACTTGTCAAGGCTGCCCATTGTCTCCGCTTCTTTTTGCGATTGCAATTGAGCCTCTCTCTATTACACTTATGTCAACTACATTATTCCAGAGCATTAGGAGAGGAAACAGGGAACATCGTGTGTCTCTATATGCTGATGACATCCTTCTTTCTGTGAGCGGCCCTATAGCCAGTAGCCCTGCAATTGTGTCCTTGTTGGATCAGTTTGGGACTTTTTCCGGCTATAAACTAAACCTCCACAAAAGCAAATGCTTTCCCATCAACTTAGCCCTACAGATCCAACAGGAAGCCCTGCCCTTTCCTATATCTCAAGAAGGGTTTGTATATTTAGGAATACACATCACCCGCTTTTTCACATCCCTGTTTGCAGCTAACTACATGCCTCAAGTTAGCCAAAAGAAGGCTGACTTTGAGAGATGGTGTAGTCTACCACTCACTATGGCTGGGAGAGTGCAGTCAGTGAAGATGACTGTGCTTCCCAGATTTCTTTACTTGTTCCAATGTTTGCAGGTTTTCCTACCCAAGTCATTTTCTAACTCAGTTAACCAATCTATAACCTCCGTTATATGGGGTAACAAGGTTCCAAGGGTCAATAAGTGCACTCTCCAAAGAGGTCGAGAAGTAACTGGACTGGGCCTTCCTAGCTTTATTAATTATTACTGGGCATCCAATATCCAAAAGATATTATTCTGGCTCCACCGACCAGATACAGACTGGTGTCTGCTTGAATCACAATCCCGTTACTCCTCGTCTCTCCCAGCTTTAGTATATGCCAATTGAAATTGAAACCCTCTAGATTTACATCCAATCCTGTCGTACTATCAACCATCAAAACTTTTAACCAATTTTGTTGCCATTATAAGCTTCAGTTCTGGGTCCCATTAACAGTAACCATTTATTCCCCCCCCTCTACACTTGACTCAACCTTTCGCCACTTTATCATGAAACAATTTCCTTCTTTTCCTGATCTCCCTCCTGTCACAGTGTTGGATAAACTCACTCTTACCTTTGCAAATAAAGGACTGATCTCTGCAGTATATTCTCGATTGATGTATTTAAGAGATCAAAACCTGAACAAAGTTAAAGCTAGGTGGGAGGAAGACCTCGGTATGGATCTGTCTGAGGAATGCTGGACAGAAGCGCTGAAAAAAGTCCACTCCTCGTCATCATGTGCTAAATTGGGGCTCATACAATTTAAAGTTTTACACAGGGTTCATTTAAGCAAAGCCAGGCTTGCTAACATATATCCAGGGACGGACGCTGGCTGTGACAGGTGTTCGTTCTCTCCAGCCAATCTAGCTCATGCATTCTGGTCTTGCCCCAAACTTGTTAACTACTGGGCAGTGGTTTTTAAAACCATCAGTGAAGTCCTTGGGATGACAGTGAGACCTTGCCCGTTTGTAGCTGTATTTGGTGTAACAGATAAAACCTTGGGTTTAAATACAACCCAGTCTGATATCATTACATTTACATCACTTTTGGCCCGTAGGAGAATCTTGCTGGTCTGGAAATCTACCACTCCTCCATCTGCCGCTGCTTGGCTGGAAGATGTCATGTTTTTTTTTAAGGTTAGAAAAGATTAAATTCACATTGAGGGGGTCTGTGAAAAAGTTTTATTTGAAATGGGAACCCTTTTTATCATACTTTTAGGGTTTAAAGGATCTACCTATTGACTGAGGGCACTTGACATTAAGTGGGGATCTGCCTTTATTCTGTTTTGTTACTTTATTATTGTTAAAAAGTGCATTTGATTTTGTGATATATTTGGAATGTGAAAAAATAGGCTGCCAAGGGGTGTTTAGGGAGAGTGGGTTAGGGTTATTTTGTTTATATTATTATTATTATTATTATTATTTATAAAAAACAAAATAGAGGAAAATGTAATGCCATACATCAGATGTACTGTGATTTTTTTTTTTCCCTCCAATAAAAAACTATTAATTAAAAAAAAGGGAGAAATCCTTTAGGACCGAGGTGAGGAAAACATTTTTCACACAGAGAGTGGTGGGTCTCTGGAATTTCATTTCGGAGTCACGTGAGTGACTTCGTGAAGAGCCCGCCGGCGCGCATGCTCGACATATCGTCGTATCGCGTTGCTGCGACGGCTGGCGGTGGAGCGCGCTCCTCGCCAGCCCTTCATAAGGGAACCACTGAGGTAAGTATCCTACCTTAAGTTGGTGGTCCTTGTTGTATTGATTTGTTTCTTGCAGCAAGGACATGGATGGGAGTTCCAAGGGCCGGAGGACGTCTGGACGAGGTCGCCGGTCAGCAGTCCCGGAGCCATTGATATCGGCGGTACCTGCAGCGCAGGCCGGGACACAGGCGGGAATATCGGTAAGCCCTGTGTTTACAGGTCCGGATCCGCCAGCACACCACAGTTCGGAGGAGTTCGACGAGGAGGAGTGTGGTGTGCCGCCAGAGCAAGAGGACCCTGCCATGGCAGTCAGGTCGTCAGCAGGCTTGCTGGCGACCTCGAGCAGAGGGGTACGTGCAGCTGCACAGCCCTTTTCCCTCAACCCTCCGACTAGGGGAAGGGCAGGAGCCCGGAAGCCTAACCCTGTCGGGGCTAAGGCATTACCTGCCGCCGAGGAGCGGTCAGGTTCCAGGGCGAGACCCGGGGCGGCTGTGAGGTCCAGTCGACGCCCCCCAACTCTCGACGCCGGGACGGGTCGGTTGGGTCGGGTCTCGTCACGGTCGCCGAGTCCCCCATGGATGGGTGGGCGAGACCATGCGTCGGCAAGGTCCACGACGTGGGCAGCCGGCAAGCCCGCGCGGGCATCAGGTATCCATGCTACGGCTGGTGCCGACACCACGCTGCAAGTGCCCTTAGTGGCAGCGGCTTCAGCTCCCGCTAAACGGAGGCGGTTGAACACACCCGCGCGGGAATCGCGCAGTTTCGCTTCGGCGGCTGTTAGCGACGACTACCGGCACCGGGTGGGCCTCGATGAGGTGCGGGCCGATGATAGGGGCCCCGGCATTTTCTCAGAGCCGGAGGACTCCGACCACCCGAGTGTTCAGGGTGAGGGGCGTATTGACCGTATGGAGCGGCTGCTGGAGCTCCTGCTTCAAGGTCAACAGCAGCAAGCGTCCAGCTGCGACAGGCACGAGGCTTTTTCACCAACTTCCACCATCAGCCTGGAGCAGCAGGATGAGGAGGTTTTGGTTGATCCCATACCACCTCCGTCAGATTTACCAGCGGAGGAACTTCTTGATGTGGCAACTAAGTTCGCGGCCCCACACACGTCTGGGCTTCCCCTGAATTCAAAATTGGCAGCCACAGTGGACTTCCTCAACAACCATCAGCTCCAGGAAGAAGTTCTCATTCAAGCCATGAGCCGTCACAAGGCTCCATCCAACTGCAACTCCCTCAACGTGCCTGTGGTCAATACGCCGATATGGGGCAACATCAGTGCGGCTATCCGTCAACAAGAGCTGAAACTTCAGCGGATCCTGAAGCTCCTCACGGCCGGTATTACCGCCTTTGTGCGGTCGGTTGATGGGGATGAATTAAATTTGGATCAGGAGGATGCTCTGGCTCTATTATGCGCAACTCAACATGAGATCAATGGGTTCCGCAAAAGCAGCATCCGCCCGGCGCTCAACCCTAAGTTTGCAGGGTTGTGCAAACCACCGCCGCCGCCGCCGCCCCGTCAGCTCTTTGGAGAAGATCTCTCGAAGAGGGTCAAAGAGCTTGACGAACAAGCCAAGACGGTGGGACTCATGCGCTCTCATAGTGCCCCCACGCCGTCGGGCTCGAAAGCTCCGCTTGTTCGTCCACGAGGGTCTGCCAGCACCTCTACAAGGACCTGCCCTCCAGCTCCACCTCGTTACCAACAGCCCCAGCAGCAGGGGGCTTTTTTAGGACGGGGCCGGCAGAAACCCTGGTGGAAGATGAGGACGCCGCGCCCTCAAGCCAACCCAGCACCTCCACGTCCACCCACACGTGTCAAAGACCGCCGGTAACCACGGAGGTGAGGCGGTCTGGTTCTCTCTTTTCCCTTTGTCTAACCTCACATGTTGGTGGGCGCCTTCGGTTCTTTTTGGGAGCATGGGGTGATATCATTGGTGACGAGTATGTGTTACAAAATATTCAGGGTCATAAAATTGAGTTTCTTAATTGGGACATTCCTCCATCCCAGCACATGCCTGGTCGAACATTTACACTGTCTGCTGCAGAACAGGCAGCAGGCTACAAGGAAATTTTAAGGTTAGAACAGAAGGGAGTGGTAGAGAAAACGGTTCCTGAGCCAGTTGAATTTGTTTCTAATATATTCACTAGACCAAAGAAGGATGGAGGCTGTCGAGTCATTATTGACCTGACTCGTTTAAATACTTTTGTAACATATACTCATTTCAAAATGGACACTTTTGAAACAGCCAAATCATTGATTTCACATGGTTGCTTTATGGCATGCATTGATTTAATAGATGCGTACTATTCTGTATCCATTCAAAAATACTATAGGAGGTTTTTGAAATTTATCTGGATGGGTCAACTCTGGCAATATAGGGCTTTGCCAAACGGGCTTACCACAGCCCCTAGATTATTCACTAAATTGGTGAAACCAATTATGGCTTATTTACGAGAACGACACCATATAGTAATGGCCTATTTAGATGATATCTTCATTGTCGGCCACACCCTGGAATTGGCTGAACAGGGAGTTGCAGCTGCTGTCAATATATTCCAGCAGCTGGGGTTTATTGTCCATCCAGAAAAATCAAAGTTCTGCCCTTCCCAGGTAATTCATTATCTGGGGTTTACGGTGGACTCTATTCACATGAGGGTCACCATACCAACTAATAAGGTTGAGGAGGTCACCCAGGTGTGTCAAGGTTTAATCTGCGCTAGTATACCATCGATTCGACATACAGCTAAAGTAATTGACAAACTTGTCGCATTGTTTCCGGCAGCCAGATATGGGCCTTTGCATTATCAGAATTTGTAAAGAGCCAAGATCGCTGCGTTAAAACAGAACGCTGGTCATTATGATCGACCAATGCAGCTGCCGCCTGAAGCAAAGGATGAGTTACGATGGTGGGTGTGTCACATTAGTAACTCATTTAAGCCTATTATTGAGGCTAATCCGGTGGTATACTTGCAAACTGATGCGAGCTCTTATGGCTGGGGAGCTACAGATAATTGCTCTAGTTGCGGGGGCAGATGGGACACCCTTGAAGCTGCTATGTTGTTGTCACAAGGGATAAACTATTTGGAGATACTTGCAGCATTCCACGGACTTCGTGCTTATTGTTCCAAGCTTATTGGAGCACATGTCCGTCTCCAAATAGACAACACCACAGCGGTGGCATATCTAAACCATATGGGCGGTACCAGGTCAGTTTC
This sequence comes from Raja brachyura, assembly GCA_963514005.1. The sequence continues at coordinate 37,344,878 of OY740794.1, read as the reverse complement.
GTGTGAGAAATTGGCTAACTCAATTTGGCTCTGGTGTGTTCAAAGAGACATTTGGATTTCAGCTACCTATTTGCCGGGTGAGCTTAATACTGTGGCGGACACCAGGTCACGCAACTTTAATGACAATATTGAATGGATGTTGCATCCTGAAATTTTTGCCAAAGTCACAGCCAAATTTGGGAAACCGGACATTGACCTTTTTGCGTCACGGTTGAACCATCAGGTACCAACATACGTCTCGTGGGAACCAGATCCTGGGGCTATAGCGCTAGATGCATTCTCGCTGGACTGGGGGAATTAGTTTTTCTATGCATTCCCCCCGTTTTGCCTCATCAGTCGGGTATTACGAAAGATTCAGATGGATGCAGCCAAGGGCGTCCTTATTATACCCGACTGGCCTACACAGCCGTGGTATCCGGTGGTCTTTGACATGCTCAGTGAGCCTTGGGTCCTTTTGAAGGGTTGCCCAGAATTGGTTACTCACCCTGTCTCAGGGGAGCCACATCCCTGCCATGGCTATTTAAATTTGTTGGCTTGCAGGTTTTGAACAGGCCGTTAGTCCAATACGGCCTCTCAACTCGGACCATGGATACCATTGGGGCGTCGTGTCGAGAGTCAACAAGGCGAAGATACCGCTCACATATTAAGAAGGGGGAAGCCTACTGCAGCCGCTCTCGCATCACGTACGATGACGTGACTATAACTGACGTCCTGGAATTCCTCGCGGGGTTGCACCACGATGAACACTTAAGTTACAGTGCCATCAACAGCGCCAGGAGCGCTCTATCATTCTACCTCAAGATTGAGGTGGGATCCAACAGGCTAGTGTCCAGACTCATGCGGGGTATATTCAATATGAATCCGCCTACACCACGCTACAATATCACCTGGGATGTCAGGGATGTATTAAACCTGCTCAGGACGTGGTCTCCCATGGAAGGGCTCCAGCTGGACAAACTCACCATGAAGCTGGTGATGTTACTAGCACTGACTTCAGCACAGAGGGTACAGACACTGCATAAACTACGTGTCGACAGGATGATATCTACCCCTACAGAAGTAGTCTTCTTCATTGATGAGCTACTAAAGCAGCATAGACCTGGGTGCACAGGGCTGCAGCTGAAGTTCCCGGCATACCCCGCAGATGCTAGGCTGTGTTTAGCCTCTCATATCCGTCACTATGTCAAGGTGACGGCATGCATCAGAGGAATGGAGAGATACCTGCTTGTCACTCATAAGAGACCTCATCATCGAGTGACAGTCCAGACGATATCCAGGTGGCTCCGAGTCATCTTGGGTAAGTCAGGTATCGACACTAATGTGTTCAAGTCTCATTCCACCAGGGCTGCATCGACGTCAGCGGTGAGGATTATGGAGGTGCCGATGGACCATATTTTCGCCACAGCAGGATGGGCTAATGAAGCTGTGTTTCAGCGATTTTATAACAAGCCTGTTGCTGCTCCTCTACAGTTCGCAGAAGCCGTGCTGAATGCAGGTCGAGAACGTGGAGGTGTCCCTGCATGAGGGGTTTTGATTTGTTATTAATAAATATGCTCTTGTTTTGCAGTATGAACTATTTGAGCAAGTTTGTTCCTCCCATCCATCCCTGCTAGTGGTGTGTCAGCATGGACGTGGTCCAGGGCGTGTAATCACAGAAGCTTTGAAGTCTTCACGAAGTCACTCACGTGACTCCGAAATGAAATAGTAAGATTGAACGAGAACTTACCAGTTTGAAGGTTGATCATTATTTCATGAGGAGTCGCGGTGAGGGATTTCGTGCCCTCCACGCCCAACCCTCACTCACCTTCATCTGGTAATTTGAGTCTCTTTAATCTTACTATGCCAAGTCATTTCTGTTACTGGTTTCTGTGATTCCACACCGCTACTTTGAAGAATGTCGAGCATGCGCGCCGGCGGGCTCTTCACGAAATCCCTCACCGCGACTCCTCATGAAATAATGATCAACCTTCGAACTGGTAAGTTCTCGTTCAATCTTACTATTCTCTGCCACAGAAGGTAGTTGAGGCCAGTTCATTGGCTATATTTAAGAGGGAGTTAGATGTGGCCCTTGTGGCTAAAGGGATCAGGGGGTATGGAGAGAAGGCAGGTACAGGACACAGAGTTGGATGATCAGCCATGATCATATTGAATGGCGGTGCAGGCTTGTAGGGCCGAATGGCCTACTCCTGCACCTATTTTCTATGTTTCTATGTTTCACGTAGTCTCTCACGTGACTCCGAAGTAACATTTTGCCATTTCAGAGGTGTTCAGAATATCCTGTCACATATATATGCAGGGGTATGAATCATGTGCAGTTGAAGAAGATTAGTTTAATTTCGGATCATGTTTGGCACCGACATTGTGCTCCCCAGAGGGCCACTCCTCTGCTGCACTGTTTAATATATTGAATAACAGACTTCCTAGATCCCACTTAAACAAATTCCATGCTATCAAGTCCTTTATGTTATGGGAGACCCGGTAAATATTCGAGTAAAAATCTCCCATAAATCTGTTCCTATGATTCCTGCTGACTAATGTGAGGCCTATAATTCAGTCCCATCAAAGTGATCATTCCCTTCAAGATTATTTCTACCTGTATTGTCTCGCTGGACAATCTCCCAAGAATATCCCCTCTAAGCTCTGTTGTTAAGTCCTCCCACATCAGAAAGGACCCACTTCTCACTCCTCTCCCTCCTCTCTTACTTACATCTCTAACACATCCATAGCATTGAACATGAAGAACATTACACATAGAACATTCAGCTGCCAATCTTGCCCTTTCCTCAGCCTTGTTTCTGTTATGGCTATTACTGTACATCTCCATTCCCCAAACCAATTTGTGTCCTGAGATTGGCTGCCTTACCTGTTAGCCTCTTGCATTGAAATAAATGCAATTTAAACCATTGGTCTTTCTTCTCTGTTTGCAATGCTCCTGCCTATCGCATTTGATAATCTTTCTTTGACTACAGTATTTGTCCTCAACTTTTTATCTGCCTTCATTCTGGTCTAAGACCCTCCCCACTGACATTTTAGTTTGAACATTTCCGAATACTATGACCAAAAGTCCTTCTCTAGTCCCTCTCCAGTTTATGTGCAACCTGTCATCATTTTACATTTCTCCCTGCCTCAGAACAAACCCCAATGATCTAAAAATCAGAATATATGTCCCATGCACCATTTTTCCCAGGACCATTCATCTGGTCCAACCTCGACTCCTGCCCTCACTAGCATGTGGCACAGGGAGTAATCTAGTGATTACTATCCTTGAGGTTCTGCTTTCCAACTTATTTCCTAAAGGGTCTGTCCTGCAAGCATGCAACCCTATGCGATTAGCGCGACCTAACGTGATCGCTTGAGCCGTCCGGCGTCGCGGGGCTGGTCCAACTTCGATCGCCGGAGCCGTGCGGAGTTCGTCCCGACATCGCGCGGGGCTCCGAAAAACTGACTATGTTAAAAAATTCCGCACTGCAACGGCTTGTCGGCTCACAGTCGCCTCGACGCATTACACACCGCCCCGATATCGTGCCTCCGTGAACCTATCTGTAGGTGCCTCCGTGACCCTCTATGTGTGTGGCTCCATGGCCCTGTGTGTGTGTGTGCGCCTCTGTGCCCCTCTCTGTGTGCCCCTCTCTGTCCTGGCGAATTTACCTTAGACTTTGCTCCAAGTTCGCCTCACTTTGCGCCGCATTGCGCCACTCATCCAACCTCCGCGTGGCCCCTGCTGCCAGTTTGGTCGCACTTGCAGTATTCAGGCGCATGCTGGTGGGAACGGCCCTGTACAGGGGATCACCTGACCTCCGCGCAGCCCCCGCTTCTAGTTTGATCGCGTTCATCGCATAGAGTTGCATGCTTGTAGGACAGGCCCTTAACTCTGTTTCATCACTCTGCAAACCTTAATCCCTTTAGCTACCTAAATCATTGCTACCTACATGCACAAAGACTCCTTGTTGCTCACTCTCCTCCTTGAGATTGTACTGGTCACTTAGAGGCACCCTTGACCCAGGCACCATGGCGGAAACACTGTCAACAAAATGATGGCTTCCAGGTCGCTTCAAATATCGTGCAAAGCCCCAGACATGATTGAACATTGGTGGCTGTCATACAGAAGCTATCGAGCTGCATTTGCAATGAAAAAAAGGATCCAGTAATTTTATGTCCATTACTGCTCTGTTTGTGCTTGGCAATTAAAATAGGGAGTTGAGATTGACAATTACCTTTTCATTTTGAAGAGTCCCCTGATTCCCTCCTAAAGAACCTGATCGGATACATTAGTCCATTCGGTTATCTCAGTGGGGATTCTTTGCTTTTGTACTCCAACCCTATATTTACAAATTGCCCGGACCAAATCAATGCAGCCGATGTCAATTTAGTCTGCAATCTTCATGCTTAAATTGCCATAACACCATTCAAGACTTACCCAATGGGTGATATTTCAAAGTCAAAAGTGTTTATTGTCATGTGTCCCTGACAGGACAATGAAATTCTTTCTTTGCATAGCACAACAGAACATCGTAGGCATTGACTACAATTATATACGTAAATACACACATGAATGAATAAATTGATAAAGTGCAAATAACAGATGGAGGGATATTTTACTTCGGAGTCACGTGAGTGACTACGTGAAGACACCCCCCAGCACGCATGCGCGACATATCGTCGAATGCATTGCGGAAGCGACTGTCGGGAGGAGCGTCGCTCCTCTAGCATAAGTTAAAAACAAGCCGGAGTAAGTACTTACCATTCTGGTAGAGTTTCGTGATGACTCTGTGTGGTGTGTTTTACAGAGGAAGAAAATCCCGGAGTCCAGGAAGTCGCGGAGAGCAGCGGCAAAAATCACTGCTGTGGAGAGCAGCCAGCAGCGTGCCGACTCTCCAGAACTGCAGGTACATCCAGCAGCCCCCAACTTCTCGCCGCAACAGACTGCAGGTGCGCAGCGGTCTGGCGGCAAAACCAGCCGGAAGTCGGACAGGTCCGTTGACTCGGCTGGGTCCTGACCTCAGGACACCCCGTTCGCTGATCGGGACGGCGGTCGTCTTACCCGCATGGAGCGGATGGTGGAGCAATTGCTCCAGCGTGACCTGCTTTTGAAGGGGCAGAGTCACAGTGGGTCTCTTCGCAGACCCACGCAGCATCCTATCAAGGACTGCCAAATGTCTCACCCTCTTCGCAGGGGAGCATTGGGGGTCAGAGCTGGGCTGACCCTGAAGAAGGGGACATGGCTGAAGACTCACCTGTGTCAGGGGGGCCGCAAGAAGAATTACTGGGTATGGTCAACAAATTCACTATGCCTACCCAAAAAGGGCTGCCATTGCATCCTAAGCTGGCAGCCAGTATAAATTACATGGCAACAAACCAGCTGCAGGAACAAGCAATAAACGATACGGTAGAAAAATACCTTGCGCCAGAGAATTGTATTTCTCTTAATGTGCCTGCTGTCAACAACCCCATTTGGGGCAACATGAGCCCAACCATAAGGAGCCAGGAGGTGAACCTCCAAAAAATCCTCAAGCTGCTGGCTGCTGGGATTACGGCAGTAGCCAGAACAGTTGATGGGGTTGAGATGCCTGAAGAGCTGCAAGACACTCTAGCACTCTGTGCAATACACAATTTTAAATTAACAGCTACAGGAAGAGCATCGTAAAGCTTGCACTCAATCCCAAGTTTGCGGGATTATGCAGGCCCAGCAGTGCATAGCCGCCAACATTGCTGTTTGGGGACAACCTCCCAAAGCAGGTAAAAGACCTGGAAGAGGAGGCCAAGGCAATTGGCATGATTAAGGTGCCGAACACCTCCAAAACCCCATATGAGCGGCGGCAGCACCCCTACACATCCACCAGGCATCGTTACAACGAGAGACCATCTGGTGGTGAAAGCTCGAAGGCCGGCCCACCTGCACAACGGTCTTTTTTAGGCCAAGGCCCAGCCCGGCCTTCTTGGAAAATGCACCATCAGAGACAACCAACACAGCACCGCCGGTAACCATGGAGGTAGGTGGGTCTGGTTGCCTCGAAAACATTGCATGTCTAGACTCATCACGGGTTGGGGGACCTTTGCACTTGTTTCATCATGTGTGGAGCACTTTTATCTCTGATCCTTACATGCTCGGAACTATTCAGGGATACAAAATTGAATTTGTTTACGAACTTCCCATCCCAGTTCAGCATACACCTAGCCGAAAGTTTATACTTTCACAAAAAGAGAGAACAGAAGGCCATGCTGAACTTTTTAGATTAAACGCAAAAGGGGTAATTGAGAAAACAAACAGAGAATCTCAAGAGTTACACAAAAAGCTGGAGAAACTCAGCGGGTGCAGCAGCATCTAAGGAGCGAAGGAGATAGGCGACGTTTCGGGTCGAGACCCTTCTTCAGACTGGGTCTAAAGAAGGGTCTCGACCCGAAACGTCGCCTATCTCCTTCGCTCCTTAGATGCTGCTGCACCCGCTGAGTTTCTCCAGCTTTTTGTGTGACCCTCGATTCTCCAGCATCTGCAGTTCCTTCTTTAACAGAGAATCTCAAGAGTTCGTATCAAACATTTATACCAAAAACAAAAAATACGGCGGATGCCTCATCATTATATATTTGACCAAACTGAATACTTTCGTTCAGTATGCCCATTTCAAAATGGACACGTTAGTCACAGCCAAACAGCTAATCTCTGACAGGTACTACATGGCTTGCATCGACCTAAAGGATGCATTCTATTCAGTACCAATACACAAGGATCATAGTAAATATCTGAAATTTGTCTGGATGGGAGAGCTTTGACAGTATAAGGCAATGGGGTATCTTCGGCACCCAGGCTGTTTACCAAATTGTTAAAAGCAGATTTAGCATATTTGAGGAAACAAAACCATATTGTTATGGCCTACCTTGATGATCTTCTCATTGTAGGGGAAAATTTAGAGTTGGCTACATTGGCAGTATCAGCCACAAAGCATTTTTTCAAAAGCTGAGATTTATCATTTATCCAGATAAATCAAAATTTAGACCCTCCACTACCATGGATTATTTGGGGTTCACTATCGATTCTGTTCAAATGTCTATCACCTCGCCACCAAACAAAGTGGCAGACTTGATGGAAGCATGTAAAAGCCTCACTAGCATCAGAAAACCATCCATTCGGCAAGTAGCCAGAGTAATTGGGAAACTAGTGGCTGCATTTCCAGCAGCATAATTTGGACCACTCCATTACCAAAATCTACAAAGAGCAAAAATATTTGCTCTTAAAACTCATGCAGGCCATTTTGATAGGCCTATGGAACTACCAGGGAAAGCAAAATTAGAGTTAAATTGGTGGATAGACAATATTCAGCATTGTTCTAAACCCATCAATATCATGAATCCCTCGGTTACATTACAGACTGATGCCAGTGCAAAAGGTTGGGGAGCAACTAATACCACCACTAGTTGTGGTGGCAGATGGAGTGCACAAGAATTAACCCTGTTTGGAGCACTAGGGATTAATTATCTAGGAATGCTGGGAGCATTTCATGGACTCCGGGCCTACTGCTCAGACATGCACCATTTGCATGTACAATTACAGATTGATAATACCACTATGGTGGGCTATATTAATCATTGCCCTAGAGGGGGTACAGAGAAGATTCACCAGACTGATTCCTGGGATGTCAGGACTTTCATATGAGGAAAGACTGGATAGACTCGGCTTGTACTCACTGGAATTTAAAAGATTGAGGAGGGATCTTATAGAAACTTACAAAATTCTTAAGGGGTTGGACAAGCTAGATGCTGGAAGATTGTTCCCGATGTTGGGGGAGTCCAGAACAAGGGGTCACAGTCTAAGGATAAGGGGGAATTCCTTTAGGACCGAGATGAGGAAAACATTCTTTACACAGAGAGTGGTGAGTCTCTGGAATTCTCTGCCACAGAAGGTAGTTGAGGCCAGTTCATTTGGCTATATTTAAGAGGGCGTTAGATGTGGCACTTGTGGCTAAAGGGATCAGGGGGTATGGAGAGAAGGCAGATACGGGATACTGAGTTGGATGATCAGCCATGATCACATTGAATGGCGGTGCACGCTGGAAGGGCCGAGTGGCCTACTCCTGCACCTATTTTTCTATGTTTTCTATGTTTCTATATGGGTGGAATAAAGTCGATATCATGTGATGAATTAGTTAGTAATATCTGGCACTGGTGCCTGGAAAGGAATATTTCGATCTCAGCCACTTACCTTCCAGGTAAGCTAAATACAGTGGCAGACATCAGGTCACGCAAATTCAAAGACAACACCGAATGGATGCTGGATCGGAATGTGTTTGCCGATATTATAGAACGGTATGGGACACCAGATATCGACCTTTTTGCATCCAGATTAAATCACCAACTACCAACATATGTTGCTTGGGAACCAGACCCTAGGGCAGCAGTGATGGACGCTTTCTCGCTACATTGGGGGGATTTGTTTTTCTATGCATTTCCCCCCTTCTGCTTCATCAGTCGGGTCTTACAAAAATTCAAACAAGACTCCGCAACGGGTATTTTAGTTGTTCCTGACTGGCCTACCCAACCATGGTTCCCAGTAGTACAAAATGTGGCCACAGAACCCTGCATTTGGATCAATAAATGTCCGAGCTTTTTGGTACATCCTGTGCCAGGGGAATGTCATCTGTGCCATGACCGAATAAACCTGTTGGTGTGCAGATTTTGAACAGGTCATTTCTGGATTACGGACTCTGCGACAGGACGATAAATGTCATCACAGCGTCGTGCAGGGAGTCCACCAGAAGACAATATCTAAGATATGTGACCAAATGGGAAGTGTTCTGCACCAGAACAAACACTTCATACAGCCACCATCACTGAAGTGCTGGAGTCATGGCTACCCTTCATGGCTACCCTTCATTTTGATGAGGGATTGAGCTACAGTGCCATTAATTGTGCCCGCAGTGCCCTATCTAATTATCTGGGCTGAGGGTGTGATCACCTGCCTGTGGGATCACACCCAATGGTATCCACTGGGCAGTGTTTACTACTTTTTGTAGTCTTTTCCTCTCCAGGGCGCTCAAGTTGCTGAACCAAGCCACGATGCAACCAGTCAGCATGCTCTCTACTGTAGAAGTTAGAGAGAGTCCTCTTTGACAGCCCAACTCTCTGTAATCTTCTCAGGAAGTAGAGGCGCTGATGAGCTTTCTTAATAATTGCATCAGTGTTCTTGGTCCAGGAAAGATCTTCACAGATGTGCACGCCCAGGAATTTGAAGCTCTTGACCCTTTCAACCATCGACCCGTTGATATAAACAGGACTGTGGGTCCCCATCCTACTACATCCAAAGTCCACAATCAGTTCCTTGGTTTTGCTGGTGTTGAAGGCCAGGTTGTTGTGCTGGCACCATATGGACAGTCGCTCGATCTCTCTTCTATACTCTGACTCATCCCCATCAGTGATATGTCCCACAACTGTGGTGTCCTCAGCGAACTTGATGATGGAGTTTGCACTATGACCAGCTACGCAGTCATGTATAGAGTGAGTGCAGCAGGGGGCTGAGCATGCAGCCTTGAGGTGCTCCCGTGCTGATAGTTATCGAGGCTGACACATTTCCACCAATACGAACAGACTGTGGTCTGTGAATGAGGAAGCCAAGGATCCAATTGCAGAGGGATGTGCAGAGACCCAGTTCTGCGAGTTTGGTAACCAGCTTGGAGGGGATGATTGTGTTAAATGCTGAGCTGTAATCAATGAATAACAGCCTGACATATGAGTTTTTGTTGTCCAAGTGGTCCAGAGCGGAGTGCAGGGCCAGCGAGATCGCGTCCACCGTTGATCTGTTATGGCGGTAAACGAACTGCAGTGGGTCCAGGTTTTTGTTGAGGTAGGAGTTGATTTTTGCCATGATCAACCTCTCAAAGCACTTCATCACCACAGGCGTTAGTGCCGCTGGTCGATAGTCATTGAGGCACGTCACCTTGCTCTTATTGGACACCGGTATTATTGATGCCCTTTTGAAGCAGGTGGGGACCTCAGACCTCAGAAGTGAGAGGTTGAAAATGTCCGTGAAAACTCCAGCCAGTTGGTTTTTAGAACATGACCAGGTATACCATCAGGTCCAGACGTTTTTCGAGTGTTCACCCCCTGAATGATTTCCTGACGTCGGCCTCTGTGACTGAGACTGAAATACCATCACAGCGAATGGGTGCTCGGGAAGGCACATCGGTGTTCTCCCTATCAAAGGGTGCGTAAAACGCATTTAGTTCATCAAGGAGTGATGTATCGCCGACATTCGAGCTGCCTCCTGGTTTTGCCTTGTAGGAGGTGATTGTATTCAGTCCCCGCCACAGCTGCCGAACATCTGTCTCATTCTCCAGCTTGGAGCAGAACTCCTTTTTGGCCTTTTTGATGGCCTTACCAAGGTTGTATCTGGACTTTGTGTAGACCACTGTATCATCAGACATGAATGCCCTGTGTCTGGTCTTCAGAAGAGTGTGGATCTCACAGGTTATGAATTTATGAAAACCAACAACAGCATCAATAACGACTATCCTATTTGTCACTTCATCAAAGTTCAAGAAGGAATGGAACAGATTTTAAAGCTTTGACCTGAATGGGGTAGAAACACTGACAGGGTATATAGTAGATGGCAGACCCACTTCTGCCAGTTTACCACTTAGTGGATGAAACGGTTGACTCCATAGGTTATTGGGAATTATTGCCAAAAGACTTTCAAACAACATTGATGAAGTCTCATTGGCATGTATGTTAACTGTTTCTCTCACAGAAGCGACCCGACTGGCTGCAATCGCTTGTATGTTTTGTTATTATTACAGCTTTTAATAAAAATCCAAATAACGGGTTGTTATTCCTGTCACTCCCTTCATGTTCTCTCCTCTGAGGTTCTGTTGAATTTAGTTAAGGAAGGACAGATACAGAATGAGAGGAAAGTTAATCGAAGCCAGAGTTTCAGTGGAAAAGCAAAGAGGTTTTTGCTTTGGAGCAGGTAATTCCTTCATATCCTCCTAATACCCCATTTCTATTATGAACAAAGAAGGCAGTGCCAATTAGCATGTATACAATCAGACTACTTGGAGGAAAGCAGAACAAAATGTGAACGCTGGAAAATGTTGCAATATAACTACGATCCACTTTTTATAAAGTGATGCCAGTTTGCAACAAAAATGCATTACAGGCTTAATTTTATGACTTGCCTTCTCACTCTCACAGACGTTTTTAACAGCGTTGGCTGGACCAAAATCTCACTTATGTCTTGCTTGGATATCAGTTGATCATGTTTGTACCCAAGCCAAAATAGTAAGTCGTGCTCACAGCAGAAATATGCAGTGTCCACCCATTCCTTGTGGTGATACCTATGACTACATTAATTTAGCGATCTATCGGGAACAAGAGGAGCTGGATAACGTTCTCAAAGGGACTGGAGCTGTGGCACCAGGATGACATTGTTAACTCCATTGGGATGTTAATGGTATCCCCCTGAAGAAAATGGGATAATGACCACAGGTACCTTTGAACAGTTCTCACCAGGAATTATAGTGTCCATCAGACCATGTGAGAGTGATGATCAACACTTTAATGTAGTGCCCATCGGGGCAATGTGATAGTGCAAAACATGAACTTCAAGCAATGTCCATTGAGCCTTTAATGCAGTGCCCTCCAAGTCATTCTGGTAGCAAAAATTAGAATTTTTATGCACCACTTAACATGGACAGCAGACCATAGACAATAGACAAAAGGTGCAGGTGTAGGCCATTTGGCTGTTCGAGCCAGCACCGCCATTCAATGTGATCATGGCTGATCATTCACAATCAGTACGCCATTACTGCCTTCTCCCCATATCCTCAGACTCCGCTATCTTTAAGAGCCCTATCTAGCTTTCTCTTGAAAGTATCCAGAGAATTGACCTCCATTGCCTTCTGAGGCAGAGAATTCCACAAACTCACAGCTCCCTGTGTGAAAAAGTGTTTCCTCATCTCCGTTCTAAATGGCTTACCCCTTAATCTTAAACTGCGGCACCTGGTTCTGGACTCCCTCAACATCGGGAACATTTCCTGCCTCTAGTGTGTCCAAGCAACCCGGACACGGTGCCGACAGACAAAAGGCTGAAGCAAAGAAGCCGAAGCCAAAGAACCGAATAGAAACAAGGCCGAAATGCAAATGAATGCGGAATGTGGTGCAGGGCCCAATTGGGAACAATTTTAGTGAGCCCTAGGTTCCCAGCCAAGGTCTGTCAGCCCTTTATTTAGTATATATTATGAAATTGTACACTCAAACATAGAAACATAGAAATTAGGTGCAGGAGTAGGCCATTCGGCCCTTCGAGCCTGCACCGCCATTCAATATGATCATGGCTGATCATCCAACTCAGTATCCCATACCTGCCTTCTCTCCATACCCTCTGATCCCCTTAGCCACAAGGGCCACATCTAACTCCCTCTTAAATATAGCCAATGAACTGGCCTCAACTACCCTCTGGGGCAGAGAGTTCCAGAGACCCACGACTCTCTGTGTGAAAAAAGTCCTTCTCATCTCGGTCCCAAAGGATTTCCCCCTTATCCTTAAGCTGTGACCCCTTGTCCTGGACTTCCCCAACATCGGGAACAATCTTCCTGCATCTAGCCTGCCCAACCCCTTAAGAAGTTTGCAACTTTCTATAAGATCGCCTTTCAATCTCCTAAATTCTAGAGTATAAACCGAGTCTATGCAATCTTTGTTCATAAGACAGTCCTGACATCCCAGGAATCAGTCTGGTGAACCTTCTCTGCACTCCCTCTATGGCAATAATGTCCTTCCTCAGATTTGGAGACCAGAACTGTACGCAATACTCCAGGTGTGGTCTCACCAAGACCCTATACAACTGAAGTAGAACCTCCCTGCTCCTATACTCAAATCCTTTTGCTATGAAAGCTAACATACCATTTGCTTTCTTTACTGCCTGCTGCACCTGCGTGTCTACTTTCAATGACTGGTGTACCATGACACCCAGGTCACGCTGCATCTCCCCTTTTCCTAATCGGCCTCCATTTAGATAATAGTCTGTTTTCCTATTTTTGACATTATACTGCATCTGCCACGCATTTGCCCACTCACCCAGCCTATCCAAGTCACCCTGCAGTCTCCTAGCATCCTCCTCACAGCTAACACTGCCCCCCAGCTTAGTGTCATCCGCAAACTTGGAGATATTGCCTTCAATTCCCTCATCCAGATCATTAATGTATATTGTAAATAGCTGGGGTCCCAGCACTGAGCCTTGCGGTACCCCACTAGTCACTGCCTGCCATTGTGAAAATGACCCGTTTACTACTCTTTGCTTCCTGTTTGCCAGCCAGTTCTCTATCCACATCAATACTGAACCCCCAATGCGTATGCTTATATACTAATCTCTTATGTGGGACCTTGTCGAAAGCCTTCTGGAAGTCCAGATACACCACATCCACTGGTTCTCCCCTATCCATGCTACTAGTTACATCCTCAAAGGTGCAATGGATTATACACTGTCTTAATCTCTCCTGCTCTTGTCTGACTGTCAGTACCTCCACTGGCTTCCAACCTTTACCGTAGCTGCTAATTACCATTAAACTGCATTATATGATTGGACACAATGCCCTTTGAGACAGCGGCTGATTGGGTGGGCGGAGACCGATTTGTTGATTGGACTGGAATTTTAAGGTAGGCTGGTCGGTGATTTGTCACAACACCCCTTGGAGACTGTGGCTGATTGGCCGCCGAGTGACCAGTGCATTATATGATTTGGCACAATGCCCTTAGAAACAGCGGCTGATTGGATGGGAGGCAACCAATTTGTTGATTGGACGGGAATTTTAAGGGAAGCTAGTCGGTGATTGGAATCAACCACCTCAGAGACAGCGGTTGATTGGCCGCCAAATAATCGGGCACAAAAAATGGACAAATAGGAAAACAAAAAAATCGTAATTCCGATTTAAATCTGATATAAGGTACATAGGGTGGGTATCGATTAATTCTAGACAACAAATTAGACAAAATAATCTAACCCCATTAATTCACTCAAGGTGTATTATGATGTGTTCTACAGTATGAAGTGTACAGCAATACTTGCACTTCCAGAGTAGTCTATTGTGTTGTTTCTTCAGCGGACCATGGATTTATTTTAAGAGCAAAACATAAAGTGCTGGAGAAATCAGCAGGTCAGGCTGGATCTATGGAGGGTCTGAAGAAGGGTCTTGACCCAAAATGTCACCTATTCCTTCTCTCCAGAGATGCTGCCTGACCCACTGAGTTACTCCAGCATTTTGTGTCTATCTATGGATGGAATGGCTAGGCGACGTTTAGGGTCAGGTCCCTTCTTCAGGCATTTTTTAACGGGTTGGGAAAGATAGAAAATTTCATGTATTTAAATATGTTGTTATGAATATAACTAGTAGTATGGGAGAATATTCCATGACCAAAGGAACACGGCGTCATTAATACTTGGCCAAACACAATTATATTGACTGAGGAATGCAGATCAATGTATTGGTGACACATTGTATAACTATGTGTTAACAAGTGCTAACAGTGGCAGTTGACAAATTGTTTTCGTCTCAGTTGAATCAAGTAATAAACGACTCCAATCTTTCTGCAGTTCTCATTAAACCTGAGATGAAAACTGAAAAGTAGGGGAAGCCGTCCCACTGTGTACCCCACCTATTTCCATCACTGGTGCCGGTGACAATATTGAGATTTAACCACGGGCTGTGCTGTTGTCGGTGAGGAATTTTACCTCCTGGGGTCGCTGCTGAGGGGATAGAGTGTAAGTAAGTACATCTTATTTATATAGCATGTTTAAATCAACTCCTGTTGAAACCAAAGTGCTTAATATAGAAGAAATAATTAAGTTTCTGCACAGCCATAGAAAAATAAAATAAAAAAGGAAAATGACACAACACATTATAGAATTTAACATGAACGTCCCCCCACAGCAGAATCAAAATGTTCCACTGTGGGGAAAGGCATCAGAAAGTTCAGTCCTCCTCGTCTGTGATCCCCCAAGGTCGGGGCCTATTTGTGGCCTCCGCAGCCAGTCCGATGTTATAGGCCCTCTTGGTGGGAAGATGGAACTCCGGTGTTGGGTGAACACCCCTCAGCGGCTTGGAATGGCTGGAGCGGCCACCTCCTCCCCGGAGACCGTGGCACCCGAAGTCCTCAGGCCACGCTGGTTGGAGCTCCGACTCTGGCGATCAAGGATCCCAGGCTCAATGGTGTTTTAAATCCAGCGCCACCCGTGGCTGGACGCCCGCAGCCACAGCCCCTCAGATGTTGGAGTCGGCAGTCAAAGCACTCCGGAGCTTACCGCACGGCGACCCTGGTAGGGCATCGCCCGCTCCGTGATGGTGTCCCAGCTCTGTGCCGCCCGCCGAAGCTGGGGTTCCAGCCGGTCCCGGCAGGAAGCGCCGCACCAGTCCGATGGTAGGCCGAAGGAAGGGGCGAAGAAGCAGCTTGGAGGGAAGCCGCCTCTCCGACCAGGTAGGGACTAGGAAATAAAGTTTCCCCCATCCCCCCCCCACCACATAAAAGAAGACCTCCAACAAACACTTTGTTTTTAACAGGACTAAAAAATAAAAATAAAAGGGTGAAAGGATGGTCTGCAGGTAAAGCAGCCATACACAACGGCGCCCCACTCCTGCAGTCCGCCATATTTAATTGTGGTTTCCTACCAGCCTAGCGCGGGGCCCCCTTAGGCGCGGGGCCCAATTGGGAGTAATCTTCCAATTGGCTTAAGGCCGACCCTGATTCTCATAGCATCCTCCTCACAGTTCACATTGCCACCCTGCTTTATGACAACTGCAAATTTGCTAATGTTAATTGTAATCCCTTCATCTAAAGCATTAATATTATATTGTAAATTGCTGCGGTCCCAGCACCGAGCCTTGCAGTACCCCACTAGTCACTGCCTGCCATTCTGATAGGGACCCGTTAATCCCTACTCTTTTTATCTATCTGCCAACCAATTTTCTATCCATGTCAGCACTCTTCCTCCAATACCATGTGCCCTAATTTTGCCCACTAATCTCCTATGTGGGACCTTATCAAATGCTTTCTGAAAATCCAGGTACACTACATCCACTGGCTCTCTCTTCTCCATTTTCCTAGTTACATCCTCAAAAAATTCCAGATTATCCAAGATTAGCCTTTGTAAATCCAGATGTATCAGGATGTATAAAAATAAAATCCTTTTAAATGCAGTGTATTTGAAGTGCTTGTGTCTGCTTTCGTTATCAAAATAAATGTGAGAAGTCAAACTTTAAATACAATGCATTCCTTCCTTGCGTTTGTGT
Organism: Raja brachyura; assembly: GCA_963514005.1. Next base: position 37,328,613 of record OY740794.1, on the reverse strand, counting down.
GTGCTTCAATGATCTAAATATATGAGAAATGAAACATGAGATATAAGTGATGACATGAGGGACAACTATGAAAAATAATGATATTCATATTTCAATTTGAGTTTAAAATTCAGGGATTTCCTTTATTGGTAAAGAAACATACAAAAGTCTTACAAACAAACAAATGTTGATAACAGCCTGGTGGGTGGTGTTGAGGGTTGGGCCCCGCCCCTGTGCTGAAGCTGTCTCCTCAGAGCCATGTCTCACACCGTCTGATCCACTGAAAGAAAAATTGCGCAATAACCGCGCACTGGACTGACACCGCATCACGTGCTGCTGTTTACATACATTATTTTCTCAACGAGCCAATGAAAATGACCGGTCACCAAAAGTGATTAACTAAGAATACCTACGACCCCACTTTGACTAGGCCTACGACTACAAAAGTACCGATTTTCTCCATGGCGACCAATTTTTGGTCACAGAAAATGTTTCAACATGCCTACGTGCACAACATGTTGAAACATTTTGGCGACCATACTGAGGCCACGACCAGTTCCCAGAATGCGCGAACTCCTCCCGACCATGAAGGAGACCACCATGTGGTGACCATGTGGCGATCTTGTGGTGAGCGCAGATTCTCCTAAACTCGCCAAATATGCTGCCTAAATGGGACAGCCCCTTAATTTCGGCAACATCATACTTGCCAATTTCTAACTGAACCTCAAGCTCATCCACTTTATTTCTTATACTTCACACATTCATATACAACACATAACTTCGGTATTCACCTCTGCTCTCACTCCTGTCCCTATTGGCCCTGACCTTTCTGAGTTACTCAAACAACCATTGTTCCCGATGTTGGGGAGGTCCAGGACAAGGGGTCACAGCTTAAGGATAAGGGGGAAATCCTTTAGGACCGAGATGAGAAGGAATTTTTTCACACAGAGAGGGTGGGTCTCTGGAACTCTCTGCCACAGAGGGTAGTTGAGGCCAGTTCATTGGCTATATTTAAGAGGGAGTTAGATGTGGCCCTTGTGGCTAAGGGGATCAGAGGGTATGGAGAGAAGGCAGGTACGGGATGCTGAGTTGGATGATCAGCCATGATCATATTGAATGGCGGTGCAGGCTAGAAGGGCCAAATGGCCTACTCCTGCACCTAATTTCTATGTTTCTATGTTTCTCTCATATCCCTTCTCGAACCTTCCTTCCCATTAATTTTTTGAACTTTTCCTGCACTCAGTTGCCCTTGAACTCTATCGTCATCGTTCCATCTTCAGACTTCCAATTTGTCAATCCCCCCCCCACTATTTAGTTTAAACCCACACACGTAGCCGTAGCAAACCTGCCTGCCAGAATGTTGGTCTTCCTGCAGTTAAGGTGTAACCCATCCCTTTGTATAGGTCACTCCTACCCCAGAAACGTTCCCAGTGGTCTATAAATCTAAACCCTTGCTTCCTGCACCAGCCCCTCAGCCACACATTCAGATCCTCTATCTCCCTGTTCCTACCTTCTAGCATGAGGTACTGGAAGTAATCCAGAGATGACCATCCTAGAAATCCTGCTTTTCAGTCTTCTTCCTAATTCTCTAACTCACATTGCAGAACCTCCTTCCTCTTCTTCCCAATGTCGTTGGTGCCTACGTGCACAACTACTGCCGGTTGTTCACCTTCCCTCTCAAGGATGTTCTGAATTTGGTTTGTGATATCTCGAACCCTGGCACCAGGGAGGCAACAGACCATCCTCAAGTCTCGCCTGCCGCCAAAGAATCTCCAGTCGACACCTCGGACAATGGAGTCACCCACCACTATGGCTCTGCCCGACGTCGGTCTCACCGGTCGAGTCTCGTCTCCAGGATTGGAGCCACCAACCTGTCAGCTGCTTGGACTGGAAGCGTCGTCTCCCCCCACAGCTCCCAAAAGTGGTCTACCTGTTTCATTAGGCACAGCCGCCTGGGTCTCCAGCACTCCACGGTTACTCCCCTTTCTCTCAGTCACACACCTTTGTTCTTCCTCTATCCTTGGAAAGACAACCTCGCTGTAGGTCCTGTCCGGGAAATGCATTATCCCGGATGGCCCTGAGGTCATCCAGCTGCTGCTCCAGTGCCGCAACACGGCCCTTCAGGTGCTGAGCCTGGCTACTACAACTACTTACCACAGTTGTAGTAGCCAGATGCTCCATCCATGTCCCTGGCCTCCCACATCCTGTAGGCATCACACTGAATCATGTTACCTGTCATGTGTTCACCGCATCCTGTCCTCTCCAGCTTTTGGTGTAGTCTCCTGCTTCTGCCCATGTGAATCACCTGTTGCCACTAAGCCTGGCTCCTGAAGAGGTTTCTGTTTTGTTTCAATGTACTGACGCTTGTCCTGTACCGATTATTGGACAAAGGGATTGCCTCCCACTGTATGTTTCTCTATGTTCTGAAGATGTTTCTACTTTGTTTCTGTATCTTCCCGTTGATATCTGTGATTGGTCCGGAGGGGTTGCCTCACTGAAGATATTTCTACTTTATATCTATGTACTGAATAGGTGCCATGATTGGACTAAAGGGGTTGCCTCCCCCTGTATAGGTGTTTAAAGATTATTGTTTTGTTGGTGAGTTGTCTTTCTTCTGTTCTGTTTGCACGAAGCCGCTGAGGGCTCGAGTGAGTGAATCCGCAATCGGCCCATTGGTGTTGAATAAAAGGGTTTGGACTCCAGTGCTTGACTCAGTGTTTTACTGACCCAGACTGGGAGGTAAAAGTACCGGAATTAACATTTGGGGGCTCGTCCAGGATCTCAAAGGATTGCCAACACGAGTCTGAAGCCGAGGATCTGAATCGTCTCGGATCGCAGGAGGAGAAATTGGGCCCTCAGTGTAAGTCGTTTTGCTACATCGGTTTTCCCTGCTCTGCCATTCTGACGATGAATTGGTCTTTTGATGACTTGAGCGTGGAATTCACTACGAGATCGGTCAACGTTAGTCTGGCAAGCATTGGTAATAGGATTGGTATTGGGTCAGTAGCCTAGGGTTACTGAGGGTCAGTAAAACTAATTACTGAGGGTTGGTCAGAGGGTTGTGTAATTAGTCTTGTATTATAGTCGCTTGCTTTTGCTCAAATGTATATGATTGTGTAATTTACTCTTGTATTATAGTTGTATGCTCATATATTATATTATAGTCTGCTTTTGGATTATAGTTGTTAGTTGTATATGCTTTTGCTTTAGTGATTTTGCTTTTGTATCACAGTTGTATATGTTCTTGTTCAAGTTTGTGTGATTTTGTTGCTATTGGTTAAATTTGTGTGATTAAGTTTGGGTGATTTTGCTATTGTATTGTGATTGCTTGTTCCTTTAAGGAGGTAATATCGTTTTAATACGCTGTGTGATTACCATTTAATTTACCGATTTAAGATTAAGATTTTATGGATAGTGTGTGAATTGTGTGTGGACCCAGCCTAATACTCCCTTAAGGAGGTAATGTTGCTTTAATACACTGTGTGAATTGTGTGTATGGGCCCTGCCTACCCCGTTTGCAAGGTGAACAAAAACTTGTTCATGCATATATCTTCAGTAGGTTAGATTATTGTAATAGTATCTTTACAGGTCTCAGTAAAAAATCAATTAAACAACTGCAACTTATCCAGAATGCCGCTGCCAGAGTCTTAACCAACACCAAGAAAATGGACCACATTACACCTGTCCTTAAATCTTTGCACTGGCTCCCTGTGTGTAAACGGATAGATTTTAAAATTCTGTTACTGGCATACAAGGCTCTGAATGGTCTGGGTCCAAAATACATCTCTGACTTACTTGTTGTTTATGAGGCACCTAGACTCCTCAGGTCTTCGGGGACAGGTTTACTCCATGTTCCCAGGGTCAGAACAAAAAGGGCTGAAGCAGCATTCAGTTTCTATGCTCCACACCTGTGGAACAGGCTCCCTGAACACCTGAGGTGTGCACAGTCTGTAACCACATTTAAGTCAGGCCTAAAGACACTGTTATTTGATGTAGCTTTTTCATGACCCAACATGCGGGTAATTTTAATCTTCTAGTTTTAACCCTTTTATGTGCTTTTAAAATAGGCCTTAATATTTTAGTGATTTTGTTTTACTATTCATGCAATTGGCTTATTGGCTATTCTGTTGTCCTGTGTTGTATTGTGGTTCTGCAATGTTTTTAAACTATGTTATTCTCTTGTTTCTTTTGTAAAGCACTATGAATTGCAGCTTGTATGAATGGTGCTATATAAATAAACTTGCCTTGCCTTGCCTTGCCTTGATAAGTGTGTGTGAAATATTTGCTGTATTGTATTGTTTGTAGATCGTTGGTTGAAATGGGTAATTGCCTAGATACTACTACTGATCCCGAGAGTCCGTTACAAATATTATGTGCGAAGTATCCCGATGAAGCAAAACAATTGAAGCATTGTCTGGAGCTTTGAATTAAAAAAAAATAGGCAATGAATTGTGGCCTGAGGGAGGGGTTGGAACCCTGGAAGTTGTGAAATACATAGAGAAGATAATTTGGCAGTATCTTCAAAATATTGCTGCTACGGGGCTAATTGGTCTCTGGAGACAACATTATCAAGAGCTGAGGGAACAGAAAGAAGCTGCAATGTTAGCAAATGTTGGCAAGAATGGCTCTGAAACTGGGGATAGAGCTTACAGAAAGAGGATTAATCAAACCTATGGATGCACTGAAAAGAAAATGTGCTCATAAGGAATATAAGGAATGGGAGTACAAACGGACCGGATGAGTTAGAAAGAGATAAGAAAAAAAGAGTGAAGGAGGGAGGGAGTTAATGATCATGTTAACAAGCCACAATAAGCTGCTGGATATTAAACAGCAGTGTACTACTTATGTCTGATTAAAATGGTGCTGTTACACGATGCTGCACGCAAATCGGAATGGTGAGAAGCTCTAGGCCTTGCTACGGCCTCTGACAGAACTGCAAGAGACAGTGCGGATTATTGAGATAGGGGCAGAAAACACGGGGGGGGGGGGGGGGCAGAGGGGACACATCCCCCCTCATGTTTTGAGAGGTGGGGGACATCCCCCCCAAGTTTGTATTAATCCGGATTTTAAAATCTCCGCTTAACGTGAGACAGTGGAGGTGGGACTGCTGATTGAGGGCGCCGATTGGATGAGAGAGATGTCGATCAGCAGGCAATGGGGGCGGGACATGATGATTAAGCGCAATGATTGGACGAGGCAGGAGTGGGGTGGGGTTGGGACGGAGGATAGAGTGCGGTGATTGGAGGATAGAGATATGGCACAGACCTGTGCCTCATCCACAGCCACGATCGATCCCGGCCGGATTTCTAACGCTGTCCCATCCAAACCCGTGCCCCCCCCACCACGAGTGGCCAGAGAGGTAGGGAGTCAGGTGCGAGCTGTACCCCCAGGCCCACAGCCAGCGCAGAGAAGCAGCACTAAACCCAGCTCAACTGTGCCTGTCCTGCCAGGTTAACCTTCCTGGGCTTGCGGGAAATATGGCCAGCGCGGAGAAGCAGTGCTGGTGTCCCATCAGTCCAGTCAGGGCTGTTGTTAACCTGGCGAGACAGGCAGAGTTGAGCTGCATTTAGCGCTGGATTGAGCCTCCAAAGCCTCGCGCATGTGTGTGTGAGTATGAGCATGTGCGCGCGGCCGCCAAAAAGTTGTGTCCCCCGGTCCCCTCCATGTTTTGATAGCGAGTTCCGCTCTTGCATTGAGACGCTTAGCACTGTGTCCCAAATGTACTGCCTTACTGGTGTAGAAGTAGAAGGCAGGAAATGTTCATGAAACATTACAGGGACTGGGCCAATGCTCTAATAAAAGATGGAAAACAACTTTATGAAGCGGAGCGGGATATGAGGGAAACATTTGGAAAACTATTCAGAAGATCGTTTCTTTGAAATCGTTAGTTTAAGGGACTTGCCTTATGCCCACCATCATCGTTTTGTACGCACAAGCCTCGGAAGTATAACTTTGAACTTCCTGATGTATCGTTAGCTGATTTGAAGTTTCTGCAGTCCGGTTGTGCTTCAGAATTTCAGCCATTTCTCAGGGTTCCCACACTTTGTGATTTTGAACCATTACATCAGCATATTCAATATTTTTGTAATTTGGTCAAAACGGCTCAGAGTTTAAATGAAATGTCCCTAACAATCATAGATTTGCTCACTGAGCAAAAGGCATCGCTTGATTAACCTACATTAACAGCAACAGCACACCGGCTTGAAAGCACAACCAAAACTAAAGCCACCTCTTCTAGAATCAGACCCACTCTCAGCCTTCAGGGAGCAATCTGCCCATCTGAAAATGTTCCTGCTTCATTAGAAGAGTTATCTCCTGATAGTATTCATGCCCATACATTTGAAATGATTCCGCATTCCGGTTTGGAACAAGTTCTTAAACAAGGATCTGTAGATATGAATTCATTTGTGGAAAGCCCAGAGTCTGATTTTATGTCAGCTGTAAATGAGTTTGAGGAGAACCAGCCATCACCGAATTTCATAACAGAAACTGCAAAATGTAGAGTTGCAGCAGAAGCACAGGGAAATTATCAGCAAAAAATAAAGGCTTCAAATAAGGATTATGAAGACCAAATGAGCAAATGGGATATTGAGGCTGAGGCCATTCAGCAAATTGTAGAGATTGAGAAAGCAATTGTTTGGAGGATAGTATAAGGCAAAAAGATAATGAAATTGCTGTAATACGGACTAAAAATGAAATCTTTGTATGTTTACAAATTAGTAAAGCGAGAGAAATTCAGGATCTAATGGAAGAGCGAACAAAACTAGAGATACATATCCAAATAGTCCAAAGAGAGTGTATTAGAGGATTAAATGGGGTTAAAATACAGGCTGATCAGATGGCACGCTTAAGTGAAGAACTTCAGAATCTTGAACAAAAGTCATATGAAATATCTAGAAGATTGCCAAGCTGGGCATCAGCAAGAGGTGGAAAGACTGAGATCAGCAACTACAAATCCAGAGGAAATCTACAAATCTACAGCAGTCGCCTGAAAAACCGGCAACTTGAACGGTGTCTGTCAGAGTGGAACACACACACACATCGTTTCCTTCAGCAGCCAGTTATGCAGGCGGGGGAAAGGGCAAGTGGGGGGAGCGCTGTCTGAGTGAAATTCACACGGTGCAAAGCCAATGCGATACAGACACACACCGTGATGAACAGGAAGGTTGGCACTGTAATTAAGACGGCTAGTGTATGGTGAGTCCTTTAAAAGGGGGGGGGGGAGAGGTTGGGGGGGGGGCGAAGAGTGGAGGGGGAAGGGGAGAATGGGAGGGAAGGAGGGAGAAGAAGGGAGAAGGAGTGGAGACAACTTTTAAGAAGCCAGAGATACACAGCTGATAAGCTCGGCGTACATTTAACATTACCTGTCGGTTATCCTTGGTTCTGAAAACTGCTGCTAACGTTGTTTTTTTCCCAATGAGCCAATGAAATTCACCGGTCAGCACCAGCTACAACCTATGAGAACCTACGAGAATCTTTGACTTCCTGGCAACCCACTAGGTCGCCCTGGCGGCCCACCTATGGCACGAGAATTCTCACCACTCCATGGCAGCCAGGAGTTGCTCGCATTGCACCTTGTGGTGCAATATTTCTAGTGTTTCCTGGAGGGCCGGGAATTTGTAGCCTTCACAGACCATAAGCCCCTCACTTTCACATTCGCCAAGGTCTCAGATCCTTGGTCCGCCTGTCAGCAGCGCCAGTTAATGTCTGGTTTACGACAGACGTCCAACACATCACCAGTAAATCTAACCTGGTTGCAGAAGCCCTTCTCAACCAGGCCTCCAGAATAGACTACTACGCCTTGGCTGTGGCGCAGCTGGCGGACGAAGAGATACCAGCATACCGCACAGCGATCTCGGGTTTGGTGCTGGAGGTTGTGCCGTTTCGTCCCTCTGGTACTTCTATCCTGTGAGACCTGTCCACGGGCCAGCCGCGGCCTGTTGTACCAGTGGCTTTGCGACACCGCGTGCTCGATGTCGTCCACGGGCTGGCTCACCTGTCTAACCGAGCCACGGTTGCCATGGTGGCAGTGAGGTTTATATGTCACTGGCTGCAGAAGCCAGTCGGACGCTGGGCCCGGGCGTGCATTCCGTGCCAGACATTGAAGGTACGTCGACACGTCCGGGCGCCCGTTCAAGATTTTGTGGTGCCATGCCGGCGGTTCGACAACGTGCACGTGGACATCGTGGGGCCGCTGCCTCCATCCCAGGGTGTCTTGCACCTGCTGACAGTGGTGGACCATTTTACGCCATCCCGCTAATGGACACTTCTGCCCTGTCATGCGCTCGTGCCCTCGTGGCTAATTGGGTGGCCCGCTGCGGGTTTCCTCTGGACATCACATCGGACCGTGGTGCCCAGTTCACTTCTGAACTGTGGTCTTCAATGACCACCTGCTGGGGACGCAGCTCCACCATTCGACAATGTACCATCCCCAGTCGAATGGGTTTGGTGGAGCTGTTCCACTGCTGTCTAAAGTACGCCCTGAGACTCGCCTCATGGGCCCTGAATAGATGAACGAGTTGCCATAGGGTTTTTTGGGGATTCGAACTGCCCCCAAGGAGGACTTTTCATCATCCTCGGCGGAACTAGTGTATGGCGCTCCACTCACTGTCCCGGGGACTTTGTCCCGGCCGCTGTGGGACCCGGGAACCGCCGTCATCTGTGTTGATGGTCGGTGGGGGAGCTGGAAGATGGCTACCCTGCCTGCAGTGTGTTCGTCATTTCTACTTTTTTGTTTTTTTTAGTATGTCCAAATGTGCGTTTTAGTGTCCCCTGGTGTGTCTTTTGTGAGGGGTGTTGAGGGGGGGGTAAGGGGGGAACTGCTTTCAGTCGCCTCATCCATGGTGATGCAACTTTTTCCATGTCACCTCCCTCGAGGCCTAACATCATGGATTGGAGTGTCCTTTCCCGAAGTCGGGCCCGGAGCATCAGCAGTGGATGCAACATGGACTTTTTTCATTGCGGAGCAGGGCAAACCCATTCCAGGGTCGCCAGAAGGTAGTGCTCCGATCGCTCGCCTGTGGACTGTTACAGCCTGAAGCCATGGTCTGTGGAGCTTCTAGCCACCGGCATGGCATCCGGAGCCTGGGATCCCTCGTTGGGGATCCCCGGAGAAGAGCTCCGACCGCCGGCCCGCGGCCTTCAACATCTTGAAGCCGTGGTCTGCGGAGCTTCTAGCTGCAGGTGCAGCGTCTGGAGCCTGGGATCTCTTGTTGGGGATCCTCGGAGAAGAGCTCCAACCGCCGGCCCGCGGCCTACATCTCGAGGCCGCAGTCTGCGGAGCATCTAGCCGCGGGTGCGGCGTGAACTTACCATCCCGAGAGGGATCCCTCGCCAGGGATCCCTGAAGAAGAGCTCCGACCGCTGCCTACAACATCCTGAAGCCCCGGTCTCCAGTAGGGAAGCACCGATTCGGGACTTACCTTCCAGACGAGAGGGCCTGTACCTCTTGGCCGCCCACAGCGGCGACTGCGGAGGTATATGGCCCCGAACACAGGGGAACAATGGAGGAGGACTGACTGTACTTTGTGCCTTCCACCACAGTGAAGAATGCTGTGGTGGATGTTTGTGTTAATTTTTTATTGTGTATTGTGTGTTATTTTTGATTGTACCACTGCTGGCAAATTCATTTCACTGCACTTTGTTGTGTATGTGATGAATAAATCTGATTGATTGATCGATTGATTGCTGCACTTGCGGGAGAGGTTTGGTGCCCAGGCTCCCGTCCCTACGTCTCATCATGGGGTGGCCCCATCCCATGTGCCACCAGAGCTGGTGGAATGTCCTTATGTCTTTCTGTGCCGTGATGCCCACAGGTCACCCTTGCAGCGCCCTTATGAAGGTACCTTTCGTCTTGGACATGGAGGCTGGCAGGAAACTGTATCTGTGGCTTGTCTAAAGCCAACCCATCTGGACCTGAGCGAGCCAGTATGGGTGGTCCACAGGACAACTATTAGTCATGCACTCCACAAATCGGGCCTTTATGGAAGAGTGGCAAGAAGAAAGCCATTGTTGAAACAAAGTCATAAGAAGTCACATTTGCAGTTTGCCACAAGCCATGTGGGGGACACAGCAAACATGTGGAGGAAGGTGCTCTGGTCTGATGAGACCAAAATTGAAGTTTTTGACCTAAATGCAAAATGCTATGTGTGGCAGAAAACTAACACTGCACATCACCCTGAACACACCATCCCCACTGTGAAACATGGTGGTGGCAGCATCATGCTGTGGGGATGCTTTTCTTCATCAGGGACAGGGAAGCTGGTCAGAGTTGAAGGAAGATGGATGGAGCCAAATACAGGGCAATCTTGGAAGAAATCCTGTTAGACTCTGCAAAAGACTTGAGACTGGGGCGGAGGTTCACCTTCCAGCAGGACAACGTTCTTAAACATACAGCCAGAGCTACAATGGAATGGTTTACAAATCAAAGCATATTCATGTGTTAGAATGGCCCAGTCAGTCCAGACCTAAATCCAATTGAGAATATCTGGCAAGACCTGAAAATTGCTGTTCACAGACGCTCTCCATCCAATCTGACTGAGCTTGAGCTATTTTGCAAAGAAAAATGGGCAAAAATGTCAATCGCAGCGAAAGGTGGTTCTACAAAGTATTCTCAAGGGGGCTGAATACTTATGCACGCCACACTTTTCAGTTTTTTAATTGTAATAAAATTTGGAAACCATGTATCATTTTCCTTCCACTTCACAATTATGCACCACTTTGTGTTGGTCTATCACATAAAATCCCAATAAAATACATTTACGTTTGTGGTTGTAACGTGCCAAAATGTGGAAAAGTTCAAGGGGTATGAACACTTTTGCAAGCCACTGTAATTGTAGTCAATGCCTACTATGTTCTGTTGTGCTATGCAAAGAAAGAATGTCATTGTCCTGTCAGGGACACATGACAATAAACTATTTTGACTTTGACTTTGATACTTTATTAGCTAAGTATGTTTTGCAACATACAAGGAATGTGTGCGATAGGATGGTGTCAGAAGGAATGAATGACAAAAAATGTAGAACTTGGTTTGCAATGCAATAATGTACTTTTTAAAGACAGATTTGTAAACTGGATTACTTGCAAATGTGATTTGATGATCTAGTTTATCAAACTATCATATGACATATTTTGGTGAAGTTAAAACTGTGGGATGAAGGGGACTGTATGGGCACAATAATAGCTCATGGTCAGAAAGAAGAAAATAGCAGCAATTTTCAATAAATAGATATAGCGCAAAATGTTGAAACTGACCTTAAAAAAAGTACCTTTCTCCCAGCATCCAATGACTTCCATTCATTTGAATGGTGGGGCGGAAGGTTGCAACCTTCACGTGGTCCGCCCTGTTTCGATGAATGCAATCAACCTGGCGTGCACAATTAAATATGTTCAAATAGAACAAGTTATCCTACAACTTGAGGCTGTGCACGCCATACGCAAGAAGAAGAAGATTTGAATGGTTTCACCAGATGTATTCCAATACCACCACAAGCTCAGTCTGATAACTGGAAATTCTGTGCATATTTATGCCTCCCTATTAGACTCTGCAGATCTACCATATGTCCAGGTACAAGTGCTGATGTCAGGACATAAGATCTGCATGATTTAAATGCTATTGTCTGACCTGCTCCAATGTTTGTTGTTTCATATTTGCAATCTTTGTAATTTTTAAAAAAATATTCAATACCCCGATGCAAGTTGCTGCTGGGCTTTCCCCATCACTGTCCATCCAGCTTTTCAGCAACTGTCATAACAATAACTCATATTTCTAACCTGTTTTAGCCTGCTTCTTTCTTGTCTATTCTCCCGCTGTTTATACTTCCTCTCGAGTTATTTTGCTGCTATCAACAAGTTTCCTTCACATTCAGTTCCCAGTGCATGGAGTATTTGTTCATTTATTATTAAACGTCAGTTTAGTTTATCTCAAAGAAATGTCAGTTGTGATCATTCGGGTTTTGCACAAATGACTGCTGTCGACCAACATCCATCAAAACCTCAAACCTGATTCACCTACTTTTGATGTTTATTATATAAAATCTTTGAGCTTCCTCTATCCTCTTCTCTATATGTGTTTTTTTTAACAATGTTGTTGATCAGAAATATACATCACAATGCACACAGGAGCTCACTCATATTTAGAGTCAATGTCAATGTTTAATTGCATGGCCTAAGTTTGAAGAGAAGAATGGAATGCTTGATCGATCTGTATTTGAATTGGTCTGTGAACAGGTGCACAGATAACAACACTAAAGACTATTGCTTCATTACAGATTCAAAGTGAAGTAAGGTTTAATTACTCTTGTCATGTCTAAGATATAACTTGCTCAACATTAGTAACAAAAGGGAATAGGCTGCCCATCCCACTTCATGCAATCAAGGCATATTTTAAAGTGTCATTAACCTTCCCGAAACCTGCAATAATTGGAGTGTTCTCTGTGCTGAAAATATATAGAAATATAATTTATGAGTTTTGTTCTAATATACTACTGTCACATGTACCATAATATAATGAAATGTTTTCTTAGGATGCTTTCCAAACAAATCATGCCATGCAGGTTCCATGTCATCCCAATCACACCGCCACATAAAATCCATTCGAAACCAATTTCCTGTGAAATGATGAGCATTCTAAGTTAGGCTTACTAAATTGGAAGAGCTGTTAACTTTCTCACATGTTGGTATGAAAGTCTACAGTCATGAATTGGTCTGGAAAGGAAAACAATAACTTAGCGCTCTTCTGGTTTTCTTTTTAATTTACATCAATGGAGAAATTAAATCAAGCAGGATAGGAATATAAATTTATGCATTTCTTTGTCTGAAAAAAGGTACAGACAAACCATACTGAAGAATTTGATATTTTCTCATTTTCCTACAGCACTCATTGTATGTATATATTACTGATTGCTTTCTAATTCAGTAAACCACAAAATTAAAACGGAGACCACAAGCTGTCTTGCTTTTTTGAGAAAGCAGGAAAAACTTGTATTTTGAACCTTTTTAAACTTCTTTAGATAAAAATTCCCTTCTTCAACCAGACTTTTATATCACCCATCCTAATATCTTCTGTTCCCCGCAATAGAACTCAAGAGTTTTGTGACACCTTTCTATGTTAAAGCAGTTCTAATAAATTGTTACTGTTGATCAGAGTTGCCTCCTTATTATAGGTAAAATAATCAGAATAGTCAAAGTAGTTCCTGAAATTAAATTGTGCACCAAGACTGTACGTTGAAGATTGAATAAGTTTTTAGGTTTGAGAGAAACATGCCAGGCAGTGATTTTACAAAGTGTACAACATGTATTTGAAAGTTCTCCATGCCTGTATGATCCAAAGATTTTTGTTTGTTGAGAATTCATTTTATTCTTGACGATGCTCTGCGTTGGACATCGAGGGTGAAATTGCATAAAAAAGGCATTATCAGGAGAGGAAGAAAGGTATGATGACTGTTTCTCTTCCCATTCAGCTTGACCTACAGAGAATTCAAGATTTTCTAGTTTTGTTTCAGATTTCCAGCATCAGCAATTAAAACAAATGTCAACATGTCTCCAAGGGTGATGTTTTATCTTGTGTCCCACGACAGTAAGGTAATCCACACCAAGATCCTGCACGTCAACTTGCAGTTTGCCAAGTGCCTGGGCTGTGTCTGTATGTAGCAGAATCTTGGGCGTTTGCTTGCCTCTCTGGTGATTGACAATCTTCACTCGCTTACTCATCTCTGCAATCAGCTGCAAATAAATCAAACACAATCTAGACAACTCAGGACATAAAACACAAAAGCCAGATTCTTAAATGACCTCCGCTAATAATAAATGCAGGAATATGCCACTGTACACAGTAAATATCAGGGTTATCAAATGATAAATCATGAGCTAATTGAAGTTTATACCTGTTAAAAAGGAACTGCAGATGCTGGAGAATCGAGGGTTACACAAAAAGCTGGAGAAACTCAGCGGGTGCAGCAGCATCTAAGGAGCAAAGGAGATAGAGAAATGTCGCCTATCTCCTTCGCTCCTTAGATACTGCTGCACCTGCTGAGTTTCTCCAGCTTTTTGTGTAACCCCCTGAAGTTTATACCTGTCCTGTTAAACAACTAAAGAATAGTGACACTTTTTCAATAATTCAAAGCAAACGGTTTTGTCTTTTATGGGGAAGGAGGAGGCAGGAGAGGAGAATCGAAGAGCGGGGATGCAAGATACGTGTCGGGAGCAAGGGAGATGGCCAGAAGGAGCAGGAATGGTTCTTGATGAACAGGAAAGAGTGCGAAAGATAATCAGCTGGTCAAGCAGCAACTGCAACAAGTGAAAGAGAGATAATGTTTCATGTTGATGTAGACAAATTAACTGAAATCGCCTGAGAGAAGACAGATTTCTTTGATTTTTATGGAAATTTCAAACTCATTCTCCCTTCCTATCTGCTGCCCAACCTGCTGTGTATTTCCAGCATTCTCTGTTTTTACCTGAAATACAGACAAGGATCTGAAAGTAAATCCAAAGGGTTTCTACAGCTATATTAATAGCAAAAGGATAATGAGGGATAAAATTGGACCATTAGAGAGCCAGAATGGACAGCTATCTGCAGAGCCAAAAGAGATGGGGGAGATATTGAACAATTTCTTTTCTTCGGTATTCACCAAGGAGAAGGATATTGAACTCTGTGAGGTAAGGGAAAAAAGTAGGGTAGCTATGGAAACTATGAGATTCAAAGAGGAGAAGAAAAGTCAACAAAATAGAGAGAGTACAGAGGAGATTTACTAGAATGTTGCCTGGGTTCCAGCAAGTAAGTTACAGAGAATGGTTGAACAAGTTAGGTCTTTATTCTTTGGAGAGCAGAAGGTTAAAGGGGGACTTAAACTCACAAACTTAAATTGTGTAGGTTTCAGAGCAAGAGGAGCTGAACTGCATTTAAAGATAAAACATCATCAGTAAAGTCCCTCTTTGACCAGATTTTCTACTACCAGGTGCACCGAGTCATGTTTGACATTTGATGTAATAATATGAACTAATACTTGACCAATCCCTCCAATCTCCCATCCTTTGGTGCCAAATGACATTGATGGTCCCAGATATACTTGACTGCCTTATGAATGTCTAGATTATTAGCCTGAAGAATACAAAAACGTGACTCATATTCGGCTGAATTGCTGAGGAGTTTCAAATTCTCATTAATTATTAGACGAGGCATTGCACACAGAACAATATAATTATTTTTGACCTTTTGAATTTTATGTTGCTTTGGGACTTGCAATGTCAGTTATAACGTAGCTGAAATCAGCCACGACCATATTGAATGGCGGTGCAGGCTCGAAGGGCCAAATAGCCTATTCCTGCACCTATTTTCTATGTTTCTATGAAAGAGATATATATAACTTACTCATATTCTTTACCTCAAAAGGTAATTACTGATGCTGAAAGATTCTTTGCAGTTAATTAATGCTTACACGCCCCAAGCTTATTACACATAAACAATACAAGCAGTGATTATGGCAGTCATACGGTTTTCAATGTAAGAACTAGGAGAGCATTAAACAATCTGAGAGAGGGAGGAAAGGAATTGTCCAGATTTTGAGCTGAAAATCTGCATCAACCTCCCAGTCGCCATTCAATTTAATTCACTTTCGCATCCAACACTGACCTATTTGTCATGGAGTCACATAGTGATACAGTGTGGAAACAGGCCCTTCGGCCCAACTCGCCCACACCAGCCAACATTGTCCCAGCTACACAAATCTCAAGCCTGCGTTTGGTCCATATCCCTCCAAACCTGTACTATCCATGTTCCTGTTTAACTGTTTCTTAAACAATGGGATAGTCCCAGCCTCAACTGCCTCCTCTGGCAGCTTGTTCCATACACCCACCACCCTTTTTGTAAATAATTGACCCCTCGGATTCCTATTAAATCTTTTCCGCTTCACCTTGAACCTCTGTCCTCTGCCCCTCGATTCCCCTACTCTAGGCAAAAGACTGGTGTTCGTCAGTGGGGTCATGGTCCAGGGGTAAGTAGGAGGAGGTATCCGAGAGTTGGTGCGTGGCCTCAGCTTTGTAGAGATCGATTGGGAACTTATTGAGGTTATTAAAAACAAAACAAGATACAAATATGAAGAATTCTCTGCTGCTCTCAGTAACAAATTTAACTCCAAACTTCAAGCTTGGCAAAATCAAAACAGACTCAAAAGTCTCATTAAAGTAAGTAATGTTTATCTTGTTTTTATAGTAAATCATTATAGCATGTAAAAATGCTATGTATATATTACTTCTCATTTCTATCCATGGATGTTGCCTGACCCAATGAATTCCTCACCGGCTTTTCTATATTTTGCTATACTTATTTTATTAAATATCTCCATTTGGAAGAGTTCTTCCTCTGAGAAAACCTTGCTCTGAAGATCTGTCAACACAACACCAACAAAACCAAGCCTACTGCAAGGAGACTTTACAATTTAGCATAATTGTCAATTACTCAGGAAAATCAACACTTCATCCATCCAGTTTAGATAGAAATCTGGCTTAAAGATTTGCAATGATGGCCCATTCTTGGGCAACATTCTTGCAATTTGTTTTCTGATTGATTTGGAGATGTAGACAAGACAACTGGGGCGAGGGATGGCAGAGTGAGTTGATCGAGTTTTGAATGGGATTTGAGGGGGTGAGTCACCTTCTGTATTGACAATTAATTGGGTAAAATAACATTTCTTACCTCAGTTCCACCAGAGGTAAAAATTAAATCTTCTGGGTGACCTCCAACAATCTGAGCTATGGTCTCCCTTGACCAATCTATGAACTCTTTGGCATTCCTACCAAATCACAATTAGATTCAAAAGAAAATGTTTGTAAGTATGTCTTTATTTACGCTGCAAGTAGTACGTGTACAGATTCACAAATTTACATGACACAAAATATTAACCAGCAACTTCAAAAACATTTTATTCGATTAATTTGTTTTCCAGTTACAATGTCAACGAAAGATTAAGAAAATTAAATGACCAGCAAAGAAAAAAAAAAATAATCAAGTGAAGTAACTCTCAGAAAAAGATTTTAAATGTTTGGTTTACAGATACAGCATTCAGCATACAGATACAGGCCCTTCGGCCCAAGTTTGTGACGACCAGCGATCACACCTACACACTAGGTGTAGCAATTTATAGCAGCCAATTAACTACAAACCGGTATGTCTTTGGAATGTGGGAAAAAAAACAGAGCACCTGAAGAAAACCCACAGTCACAGAGAGAATGTACAAACTTCATATAGATTGAAGCAGGGCCTCTGGTGCTGTAAAGCAGCAACTCTACCGCTGCACCGATGTGTCACTCAGGAAAATCAACACTTCATCCATCTGATTTGGATCGAAATCTAATTTAAAGGTTTGCAATTAAGTATAAACCAATTTCGACAAATCCACAATATTTAACATCATGCAGTTTCAAAACATAAACTGTTCCCCTTGCCACAGACAATGCCTAACATTCACATTATTTTATGATCTGAGTGCCTGTCACCAGACCATCTTCTGTTAGAGACCATACAGCTGTATACATACCACTCAGCACATACCTACTGCATATGAACTTCTTGGATTTCCCCAGGCCTGCATTATCTCACTCTCCATAAGTGTGGTTGCATTATAATCCATGTAAATGCTGCTTTTAATGCAAAAATATTTTAACTATTCCGCATCTTCAACCCATGAGCCCTAATTGTTCACCTTGTGGCAAAAATAAAATACTGATCATACCTAAGACTAATTATGATGTAAGGAAAAGTACAGTTAAAATGGCTGGTTGGCACCATGACATGATTGCTGCCATTTACCTCTGTAGACTGGGTCCAAATCTATCCCAGACTGAGGTGTTAAAGCTCTCTTTCTTATAATATGAAAATGTGGATCAATTAAATGGGCTAGCAATTTATACAGTGCAATCAGAAAGTATTCAGACCCCTTCACTTTTTTCACATTTTGATTTTAAAAATGATTAAATTATTTGTTTATCATCAATGTATTCAGACCCTTTGCTATGACACTCAAAAGTGAGCTTAGGTTCATCCTGTTTCCATTGATTATCCTTGTGATGTTTCTACAACTTGATTGGAGTCCACCAGTGGTAAATTAAATTGATTGGACATGATTTTCAAAGGCACACACCTGTTTATATAAGGTCCCACAGTTAACAGTGCATGTCAGAGCAAAAACCAAGCCATGAAGAAATGGTCTGTAGACCTCCAAGACTGGTGTGTGTTGAGCCACAGATGTGGGGAAGGGTATAAAACAATTTCTGCAGCATTGCAGGTCCTGAAGAACACAGTGGCTGCCGTCATTTTTAAGTGGAAGAACTTTGGAACCACCAGGACTCTTCATAGAGCTGGCCGCCCAGTCAAACTGAGCAATCGGGGGAGAAGGGCCTTGGTCAGGGAGGTGACCAAGAACTCGATGGCCACTCTGACAGTTCCTCTGTGGAGATGGGAGAAACTTACGGAAGGACAACTATATCTGTGGCACTCCACCAATCAGGCCTTTATGGTCCAGTAGCCAGACGGAAGCAACTCCTCAGTAAAAGGCACATGATAGCCTGCTTGGAGTTTGCCAGAAGGGTTGTTTTCTCTGGTGCTCTGGCTAATACCAAGCCTACGATGAAGCATTGTGGTGGCAGCATCATGGTGTGGGGATGTTTTTCAGTGGCACGAACTGAGATACTTGTCAGGATTGAGGGAAAGATGAATGGAGCAAAGTACAGAGATGTCCTTGATGAAAAGGAGCGTTCTGGACCTCAGACTGGGGCGGAGGTTCACCATCCAACAGGACAATGACCCTAAGCACACATCCAAGACAATGCAGGAGTGGCTTCATGACAAGTCTGTGAATGTCCTTGAGTGGCCCAGCCAGAGCCCGGACTTGAACCTGATCGAACATCTCCGGAGGGACCTGAAAATAGCTGTGCATCGACGCTCCCCATTCAACCTGACAGAGCTTGAGAGGATCTGCAGAGAAGAATGGGAGAAATTACCCAAATTCAGGTGTGCCAAGCTGGTAGCGTCATACCCAAGAAGACTTGAGGCTGTAATCGCTGCCAAAGTTGCCTCAACAAAGTACTGAGTAAAGCGTCTCAATACTTATGTAATTGTGATGTTTCAGTTATTTCTTTATAATTACTTTCTAAACACCTGTTTTTGTGTATTATGGGGTATTGTGTGTAGATTGATGATTTAAAAAAAAAAAAGAATTTAATCCATTTCAGAATAAGGCTGTAACATAACAAAATGTGGAAAAAGTGAAGGGGTCTGAATACTTTCTGAATGCACTGTATTTCCATTCCTGGCACCTTAGTTTCAATTCAATATAAATATATTTTTCCTAAAATTCCAAATAATACTCAAAGACAGTATGAAGATTTAAAACTAATAACTTCCCAGTAGTCATGAAGAAGAAATCTGATTTTATTCAAGTCGCAAGAATGGGTAGCATAGGAGACAGATATTCAATACAGCAGTACACAAGGAGTACCCAACAGGAACTTGGTCAAACGCCCAACATTTGCAATTCCATCTTAACAATTTAAGCATAACTATCAGTAACAGCCAGAAGATTTCTGTTTACAGAAATTCCCGGCACCCAGGAAAAGCTTCCACTCTCACTATTGTTAATAGTAAGATTAAATGAGAACTTGCCAGTTTGAAGTTTGATCTTTATTTTATGAGGAGTTACGATGAGGGATTACGTGAAGACCCCGCAAGCACGCATGCGCGACATTCTTCAAAGCAGCGGTGTGAAATCACAGATACCAGAGTTGACTAACAGTAAGATTAGAGAACTAGTATACCAGTTGACTTTTATAATGGAGGGTTTGGGAGCGGAGGGCACATAATCCTTCATCGTAACTCCTCATAAAATAAAGATCAAACTTCAAACTGGTAAGTTCTCATTTAATCTTACTATTTTACTTCGGAGTCGCGTGAGTGACTACGTGAAGATTTCAAAACTCTGTGATTTCATGCCCTGGAAATGAGTCCATGCTCACACACTGCCATTACGAGAATGGAGGAGTATGTTAATGTATTTCAGACATGAAACTGTGCTGAAAAACAAAAGGTATTTATTCCACAATACCAAACAACAATGCCCCTACATCGGGGAAATTATAAAACAGAACTTAATATTTTTTCCGCAAATGTCTCAGGTGCTGCCACGGGTTTATTGTAAAACCGCTGAAAGGTTTTTTCATTACTCCAACCCGCTGTTGCAAAGATGTGGTCCATCGGAACTTCCATCATCCTTGCCGCTGATGTGGATGCAGCCCTGGTGGAGTGAGATTTAAACACGTTAGTGTCCACCCCTTCTGCACCCAATACCACCCTTAACCATTTGGAAATGGTTTGCACGGTGACTCCATGGTGAGGGCATTTGTGGCTAATGAGCAAAGCCCTCTCCGTGCCCCTGAGACTCTTGGTGACCTCTATGTAGCATAATATGTGGGTCACGATACATAGACGGCAGTCTACAGGATAGGCCAGGAAATCCAATTTTTGGCCAGATGAACCAGGCCTGTCTTGCTTGAGTAACCCCTGTATAAAGAAAGTTACCTTGCTATTGAATATGTTCATGGCATCCATCCTTATCTTATGTAGGGACTGGTCCCGTTGTGCCGTTACAAGTGCCATCAGCATGACCATTTTGTAGGTCAGTTTATCCAATTAAAGGCCAGTTATTGGTGCCCATCCTCTGAGCATGGTTAATACAATGCTTATATCCCAAGTCTGGGAATATCTGGGCCTGGGGGGATTTTAATTAAATATACCCCTCATTAATTTTGACACCAGAGGGTGAGATCCCACTGCAAGATGATCACCCCCTCGCCCAAGATAGTTAGATAGGGCACTCCTAGCACAGTTGATATAGCTCAAACCCTCATCGAAATTAAGGCTTTCCAGAAACTCCAGCACTCCTGTGATGGTGGCTGTGCCATATGTGGTGTTCGTTTTTGAGCAAAATACCTCCCATTTCTTCACGTATGTGAGGTATTGTCTTCTGGTGGACTCCCTGCACGATGCTGTGATGACATTGATTGTTCGGTCAGAGAGTCCATAGTCTAGAAGTGGCCTTTTCAAATCCTGCAAACCAACAGCTGGAGGTGGTATTAGTTGCTCCCCAACCTTTTGCGCTGGCATCAGTTTGTAGTATAACTGAGTGATTTATGATAGTGATGGGGTTAGAGCAATGTCGTGCATTGTCTATCCACCATTGTAATTCTAATTTCACCTTCCCTGGTAATTGCATTGGCCTGTCAAAATGGCCTGCATGGTGTTTGAGAACTGCTATTTTTGCCCTTTAAGTTTTGGTAATGTATTGGGCCAAATTGTGTGGCTAGAAAGGCAGCCACTAACTTCCGAATCACTCTGGCTACTTGCCGAATAGATGGTTTCCTGATGCCAGTAAAGCTGTTGCATGCTTCTATCAAGTCTGACGCTTTGTTTGGTGGCAAAGTGGCAGACATATGAACAGAGTCAATTGTGAACCCTGAATAGTCCATAGTAGTAGAAAGGCATCAATTTTGATTTATCTGGATGAATGACAAATCCCAGCTTTTGGAATAGGTGCTCAGTGGCTGAAACGGCAAGTTTGGCCAGCTCCAAAGTTTTTCCCACGATCAAAATATTATAGAAACATAGAAAATAGGTGCAGGAGTAGGCCATTCAGCCCTTCGAGCCTGCACCACCATTGAATATGATCATGGCTGATCATCCAACTCAGTATTCCATACCTGCCTTCTCTCCATACCCCCTGATCCCTTTAGCCATAAGGGCCACATCTAATTCCCTCTTAAATATAGTAAATGAACTGGCCTCAACTACCTTCTGTGGCTGAGAATTCCAGAGACTCGCCACTCTCTGTGTGAAAAATGTTTTCCTCATCTCGGTCCTATAGGAATTCCCCCTTATCCTTATACTGCGACCCCTTGTTCTGGACCTCCCCAACATCGGAAACAATCTTCCTGCATCTAGCCTATCCAACCCCTTAAGAATTTTGTAAGTTTCTATAAGATCTCCCCTCAGTCTTCTAAATTCTAGCGAGTACATGCCAAGTCTATCCAGTCTTTCCTCATATGAAAGTCCTGTCATCCCAGGAATCAGTCTGGTGAACCTTCTGTGTACCCCCTCTATGGCAAGAATGTATTTTCTCAGATTTGGAGACCAAAACTGTACGCAATACTCCAGGTGTGGTCTCACGAAAATCCTGCACAACTGCAGTAGAACCTTCCTGCTCCTATACTCAAATCCTTTCGCTATGAATGCTAACATACCATTTGCTTTCTTCACTGCCTGCTGCACCTGCATGCCTACTTTCAATGATTGGTGTATCATGACACCCAGGTCTCGTTGCATCTCCCCTTTTCCTAATTTGCCACCATTCAGATAATAGTCTACCCTCCTGTTTTTGCCACCAAAGTGGATAACCTAATTTATCCACATTATACTGCATCTGCCATGCATTTGCCCACTCACCCAGCCTATCCAAGTCGCCTTGCAGCCTCCTAGCATCCTCCTCACACCTAACACCACCCCCCAGCTTATTGTCATCTGCAAACTTGGAGATGTTGCAATCAATTCCCTCGTCCAAATCATTAATATATATTGAAAATAGTTGGGGTCCCAGCACTGAGCCTTGCGGCTCCCCACTAGTCACTGCCTGCCATTCTGAAAAGGACCCGTTTACTCCTACCCTTTGCTTCCTGTCTGCCAGCCAGTTCTCTATCCACATCAATACTGAACCCCCAATACTGTGTGCTTTAAGGTTGTATACTAATCTCTTATGTGGGACCTTGTCAAAAGCCTTCTGAAAGTCTGGATATAACACATCCACTGGTTCTCCCTTATCCACTCTGCTTACTTCATCGAGGTAACCATAACAATATGATTTTGTTTCCTGAAATGCGCTAAAGCTGGTTTTAATAAGTTGGTAAACCGTCTGGGCGCTGATGACAATCCATTAGGTAGTGCTTTGTACTGCCAGAGCTGCCCCATCCAGACAAATTTCAAACATCTGTGATGATCCTTGTCTATTGGTACTGAATAGTATGCATCCTTTAGATCGATGCAAGCCATGAAGTACCTTTTGGCAATTAGCTGTTTGGCCGTGATAAAGGTTTCCATTTTGAAGTGGACATACTGCACGAAGGTATTCAGTTCAGTCAAATCTATGATGATGTGGCATCCGCCGTCTTTTTTAGTTTTGGTGAAAATGTTCGACACAAACTCATGAGTCTCTTTTAGTTTTCTCAATTACCCCTTTTGAATTTAGTCTTAGAAGTTCAGCATGACCTTCTGTCTTTTATTTCTGTGAAAGTATGAATTTCCGACTAGGCATATGCTGAACTGGGGAAGGGAGTTTGTGAACAAATTCAATTTTATATCCCTGAATACTTTCCAGTATGAAAGGATCAGTAGTTAAAGTGCTCCATGCATCCCGAAACAAGTGCAACCGTCCACCAACCCGTGAGGAGCCTAGACATGCGATGTTCATGAGGCAACCAGATCCACCTACCTCCATGGTTACCGGCAGTGCTGCGTTGGTTGCCTCTGTCCTTGTTTCTTGTGGTGTGGAGGCGCTGTAGTGTGGGGTTGGCGCATCTTCCAAGAAGGCTGTGCTGGGCCATGGTCTAAAAAAGACCGCTGAGCAGGTTGTCTGGCCTTCGAGCTTTCACCAGCAGGTGGTCTATCGCCATATCATTGTTTGCTGGTGGATGCATAGGGGTGCTGCTGCTGCTGGTATGGGGACTTGGGGGTAGTCGGCACCTTAATCATGCCAATAGCTTTTGCCTCCTCGTCGAGGTCTTTGACCTGCTTCAGCAGGTTGTCCCCAAATAGCAATGTTGGCAGCTAAGCACTGCTAGGTCTGCAAAACCCCGCAAACTTACATAAGTTACATAAGAGCTAGCGCGTCCTGCCTTCTTATACCAGGGCTCATGATACCCCAAATGGGGTTGTTAACAGCAGGCACATTGAGGGAGATGCAATTCTCCGGAGTTAGATATTTTGCTGCCGTATGATTGATGGCTTGATCTTTTAGTTGGTATCCATGTAATTGATACTGGCTGCCAACTTAGGATGTAACGGCAGCCCTTTTTGGGTAGGTAATGCTAATTTAGAGACCATACCCAATAGCTCCTCTTCTGGCACCCCTAGCATTGTCGTATCTTCAGCCATGCCCCCATCTTCAGAGTCAGCCCAGTTCTAACTCTTAATGCTTCCCTGCGAAGAGGGTGAGACATTTGGCAGTCCTGAAAAGGATGCTGCCATGGGTCTGTTAGGAGACCCACTATGACTCTGCCCCTGCTGTAGCAGGTCACACTGGAGCAACTGCTCCACCATCCGCTCCATGCGGGACAGTTTCCTGCCATCCTCCGTTCCGGACTCAGCCGAGTCAGCGGACCTGCCCGACTTCTGGGTGGATTTGTCGCCAGTCCCAGGAGCGCCTGTGGCGGCGTGAAGTCGGGGGGTATGGTTTGTACCAGCAGCTCAGAAGAACTGGGATGCCGCTGGCTGCCTCCTTCCTCAGCAGCAACTTTAGTAGCGGCTCTTCTCTATTTTCGGGACTCCATGGTGCGCTCTGAAAAACAACACAAACACAGCGCCACCAAACGACCTCAGAATGGTAAGTACTTACCTGCGGGCCATTTTTAAACTTACGCTGGAGGAACGGCGTTCCTCCTGCCTGTTGCTTCGCAATGCATTCGATGATATGTCGCGCATGCGTGCTGGCGGGGTCTTCATGTAGTCACTTACGTGACTCCGAAGTAAAATGGTCTTTTGCTTGGGGATAACAGGAAGCACTATCAGAACGGCTTGAAGTCAGGCCTCGAACTTTCTGATTCCCCCAGCTTCTCTAGTATACTACAGAATAATAACGTCAGCTTATTCAGAAAACAAAAATGTCAAGCTAATCTTTTACTTAATAAAATATCTCACACTTCAATTATTACATAACTAGGATATTCTCATTTGTACACAAAAATTTGAGATTTGTAATAGAACAGAAATCACATGTGGTTAAAGTGCACATTGTCAGATTTTAATAAAGGCCATTTTTATAAATTTTGGTTTCACCACGTAGAAATTACATCAGTGTTTAGACATTGACCCCCCATTTCAGGGCATCATAATGTTTGGGACACAGCAATGTCATGTAAATGAAAGTAGTCATGTTTAGTTTTTTGTTACATATCCTTTGCATGCAATGACTGCTTGAAGTCTGCGATTCATGGACATCACCTGTTGTTGGGTGGGTGTCTTCTCTGGTGATCCTCTGCCAGGCCTGTATTGCAGCCATCTTTAGCTTATGCTTGTTTTGGGGACTAGTCCACTGCAGTTTTCTCTTCTGCATATAATATGCATGCTCAATTGGGTTCAGATCAGGTGATTGACTTGGCCTCTCAAGAATTGACAATTTTTAGCTTTGAAAAACTCTTGTGCTTTAGCAATATGTTTGGGATCATTGTCTTGCTGTAGAATGGACTGCCAGCCAATGAGTTTTGAGGCATTTGTTTGAATTTGAGAAGAAATGGATGTGTCTATACACTTTAGAATTCATTATGCTACGGCCATCAGCAGTTGTATCATCAATGAAGATAAGTGAGCCAGTACCTTCAGCAGCCATACATGCCCAGGCCATAACACCCCCACCATCATGTTTCACAGATGAGGTGGTATACTTTGGATCTTGGGTAGTTCCTTCTCTCCTCCATAATTTGCTCTTGCAAACTCTGATATAAATTAATCTTTGTCTCATCTGTACACAAAACCTTTTTCTAGCACTGTGGTTGTTCTTTTAAGTGCTTCTTGGCAAACCGTAACATGGCCATCCAATTTTTGCTGCTAACCAGTAGTTTGCATCTTGCAGTGCAGCCTCTATATTTCTGTTCATGAAGTCTTCTGCGAACAGTGGTCATTGACAAACCCACACCTGACTACTGAAGAGTGTTTCTGATCTGTCAGACAGGTGTTTGGGGATTTTTCTTTATTATGGAGCGAATTCTTCTGTCATCTACAGTTCTACTTCAGTTGTATAGGGTCTTGGTGAGGCCACACCTGGAGTATTGCGTACAGTTCTGGTCTCTAAATCTGAGGAAGGACATTATTGCCATAGAGGGAGTGCAGCGAAGGTTCACCAGACTGATTCCTGGGATGTCAGGACTGTCTTATAAACAAAGACTGCATAGATTCGGTTTATACTCTCTAGAATTTAGGAGATTGAGAGGGGATCTTATAGAAACTTACAAGATTCTTAAGGGGTTGGACAGGCCAGATGCAGGAAGATTGTTCCCGATGTTGGGGAGGTCCAGGACAAGGGGTCACAGCTTAAGGATAAGGGGGAAATCCTTTAGGACCGAGATGAGAAGGAATCTTTTCACACAGAGAGTGGTGGGTCTCTGGAACTCTCTGCCACAGAGGGTAGTTGAGGCCAGTTCATTGGCTATATTTAAGAGGAAGTTAGATGTGGCCCTTGTGACTAAGGGGATCAGTGGGTATGGAGAGAAGGCAGGTACGGGATACTGAGTTGGATGATCAGCCATGATCATATTGAATGGCGGTGCAGGCTCGAAGGGCCGAATGGCCTACTTCTGCACCTAATTTCTATGTTTCTATCTGCTGTGGAGTTCTCGCTTGGCCTGCCAGTCCCTTTGCGAGTAGTAAGCTCACTAGTTCTCTCTTTCTTCTGAATGATGTTCCAAACAGTTGATTTTGGCAAAGGACCTGTCCCACTTAGACAATTTTTTTGGAGTCTACAGGCCACCAGGCTGTCGCCACATGGTCGCCAGAATGTCGCCTGTATGATCTTCTCAGTCACCCAAAGAGTCGTAGAGTCTTACCGGTCGCCGCAGAATTTTGAAATGTTCAAAACTTTTTGGCGACCGTCGTCTTGACGCCAATGGGGGTAGCCTGATGTAGCATGATGTATGTGCAGTCACTAGGATGATGTAGTTTGGCGCCAGGTGACATAGGTAGTTGCTGGAGATGATATTGGTTAATTCCATTGGCATCAACCTATATCAACCTACATCATCCTGGCGACAGGTACCGGCGTAAGGTAGTCACATTGTAAAAACACAAGTCTGCAGCACCATGTGATCAGCCGAAATGAGTGCGCGGACATTGTGTGTTTGTTTTATTTGGGACAGTGGGTTTTGTGTTGTGATACAGCATGGCGTTCCTGAAGTTCCACACCAGAAGAGCTACCCAAATCTGCACTCTCCTTGACCTCATCCTCACCATACCGGCAAGTTCAGTGAGGCTGAGTGAGGCTTCAGCCGGCTGAAGTAGCTGAAGACCACCATCAGAAATTCCCTCCAGGGCGACCAGGTGATGGACCAGCTCCTCATTACGCTGCATGCCAGTAAAATCAAGGACTTTGATCCCCGGCCAGCCATCAGCTTGTGACATGTAGGAGAGATGAGGGCAAGGAGGCATGACACAGGAGAATACTCTGCTGCAGCATCTGCCTTGGGACCTCACCCTGACAGTGACATGGAATATGCATGAGGCATTTATTCTTCAATCACATGGAATTAATTATTTAGAGCTATTGGGAGCGTTTTATGGGCTTAAAGCTTATTGTACAACCATGAATCACTTACATGTTCAGTTTGACAACACTACAGCAGTAGCGTATGTTAATCACATGGGTGGAATCAAGTCAGAATCTTGTGATAGATTGGCTAATCTTATTTGGCACTGGTGTATTACAGGAAATATTTGGGTTTCAGCTATCTACCTACCGGTAGATTCAACATGGTGGCAGACACCAGGTGATGCAAATTCAATGACAACACAGAATGGATGTTGAATCATGAAGTATTTAATGATATTGTTGTTCGATATGGGATGCCAGATATTGATTTGCTTGCATCCAGACTCAATCACCAATTACCTAAATATTTTTCATGGGAACCAGAACCTGGGGCAGTAGCGGTAGATGCATTCACGCTACATTGGGGTGGAATTTTTTTATATGCATTTCCTCCATTTTGCCTCATCGGTCGGTGCTCAAGCAGGACTCCGCTTCAGGAGTATTAGTGGTACCCGACTGACCTACTCAGCCATGGTTCACTCTCGTTTTGGAGATGACAACACAGCCAATTATGGGTGTTCCGAAACGCAGTAACCTACTGGTGCACCCTGTAACTGGGGATTTACATCCATTACATGATCGTATTGATCTGTTAATTTGCAGATTCTGAGGAGGCTATACCTGGGGCTTGGACTATCCCGATCATACCGTGGATGTGATTGCTGCGGCCTGGAGGGATAGTACCAAAAAACAGTATACCGCTCATGTCAGGAAATGGGAAATGTTCTGTTCACGGGGGTACATTACCTGTCACACGGCAGGCATCTCAGATGTGCTAGAGTTTCTGTCAACTTTACATTTTGATGAAGGATTGAGCTATAGTGCCAGGAGTGCCATCATCATACTTATGGCTGGGGTCGGAACAACATTCAGTTGGATCTCACCCTTTAATATCCCGGTTTATGAGGGGTATTTTAAATTCCAATCCCCCCAGACCCAGGTACTCAGAAATCTGGGATGTGAGTGTGGTGCTCGCGCTGCTTCGCCAGTGGGGTCCAACCACATTCCTGTCTTTGCCCAAAATCACCCTTAAGGAGGTCGTGCTCATGGCGCTGGTTTCAGTACAACAGGTCCAGATGTTGCAGAAGCTGCGACTGGACAGGATGGTATAATCTGGTAATAACATTACGTTTTACATTTATGATTTAATTAAATAGAGCAGACCAGGGGTGTCGGGGTTGAAGGTTAGATTTTTGGCATACCCCATGGATTTAAGACTGTGCGTAGTGTCACACTTGCTATATTATATTAAGGTCACCAAGAGCATCAGAGGTTCGGAAATCGGCATTACTTATTAGCCACATAAAAACACATATGAAAGTGTCGGTTCAGACCATGAAGGTGGATGAAACAGGTTCTCGTGAGTGTAGGAGTGGACACTGACCATATAAATCTCACTCCACCAGGGCGGTATCCATGTCAGCAGCGAGGGAAATGGACGTCCCTCTAGACCATATCCTCGCGACTTTTCAAAGGTTCGATAACAAGCCGCTTACCGAACCGGGGGTATTCACCCAATCCATTTTAAGTTCTGTTTCATAGTTTCCCCCTGGGAGAGAAGAGTTGATACTGTTTCTTTGTTAAATAAACCGTTGATGTTTCAAATCAATGTCATGCTGCAATGCATTGTTTTTATTCACTCATCCCGAGTCAATTGATGCAGTGAGACGCCTGGATTCGTTTCTACGGCATGAAATCACAGAGCTTTGAAATCTTCATGGAATCACTCACATGACTCCGAAGTAAAATAGTAAGATTAAACGAGAACCAGTTTGAAGTTTGATCTTTATTTTATGAGGAGTTATGATGAGCGATTACGTGCCCACCGTTCCTAACCCTCATATCGCAAAGGGCATCTGGTAGTTCTAGGTTACATGTTACATCAATACTGTTATTCTGTGATTTCACACCGCTGCTTTGAAGATTGACACGCATGCGGACTGGCGGGGTTCTTCAAGTAATCCTTCATCCTAACTCCTCATAAAATAAAGATCAAACTTCAAACTGGTAAGTTCTCATTTAATCTTACTATTATTACTATAAAAAAGTAAAAAGGGAGGCACTAGAAAAAAATAATGCAGTGGTAGAAGTGATAGTTAATGCGTATCATCAAAAAAAAATCAAGGATTATTTCTTTATCATAGTTTAATGGAATGTCAAGCTAAAACTACATTTTATGTAAAATGTATGTGGGAAAAGGAATTGAACATCACAATCTCAGGAGTAGAATGGAATCATATGTGTTTAACACTACAGAGATCCACTAATTCACAAACATTGAGAGAATTTAATTGGAAAAAAATTATTTGTTTCTTTATCATGCCTAACATAAAATGCAAGCAAATTCTAAGGCAGCAAACATGCTGGAGGCAATGTAGCCAAACAGATGCAAATCATGCACATATCGTCTGGAGTTGTCCAAAATTGGAACCATTTTGGGTCAGAGTGAATTCAGTATTAAAGGAGGTATTAGGATATATAGTCTCCAAGAGATGTTCCATTTTATACCTGGTATATAACTACAGTGGTGCTGAAGGAAGATCATTATTTGGTTAAAATCAAACTCACAGCTGGCAGACACATTACAAGAAACTGGCTTTCAGCGGACACACCCAGATTTAGATAATGGTTAGATATAGTACAGGAAATATTTGTGATGGAGAAAATGACATATTCTCTAAGAGTGAAAGAAGACGAGTTTAACAGAAAATGGGAAAAATGGATTCGGTATAGAAATAAAGACATCAACACTGTATAAATGTATTGACAATAAAGTAAGTTATTGTAAAATGTTTTAATAAGAAAATAGTTCTGTATACTGCATCATTAATTGTAAACTGTTGCACCTTTCACTACATTGTTGTATGTTTAGTTGTTATATTTGTGTTTTATTTGTGTATGCATGCTTAAAGCAATAAAGACAAAAGTGAAAAAAGAAAGGGAACCCACAGCTTGCTGCTTGTCAGTCATGTAATGGAGACAGTGGGTTTGGAAGGTGCTGTTGGAGTAACCTTTGAGAGAAACTGCAGTATGCTTTGTAGATGCACAGCAGCCACAGTGTATTAATCATGTGAGTCAATGTTTAAGGTGGTTGATAGGTTCCAATTAAGTAGGCTACTAGAAATAGACAGTGCTGAGCTCATCCCAGAAAGTTTTCCATTACACTCCAGACTTGTACCAATAATGATGGCTTTGGGATATATGTCACTTGTCACAGAATACCCAGCCTCTAACCTGCTCTTGTACCTGCAGTAATTGTGACTGGTCCAGTTGAGTTTCTGGTCAATAGTGAATACCAGGATATCAACAGAGGTGGACTCAGCTGTGGTAAATGAATGTGAAAGTTTGATGTTTACATTGTCCCTTATTGAAGATGGTCATCTGGCATGTTTGTCCTAGTGAATGTTCTCAAATTAGTTGAATTTCAAGTTGACATAACAACATAGAAGAGGGCCGGCCAATTTTATCTATCAATGTGCGAATATTACACATGACTGTCTTCTTGCTGTGTAGCCTGTCAGCAATGACACCTGACCCCAGATAAGGAAGTAATTTTGAAAATACAAGTATTAAATATGTCTTTGCATTATACAGTCTGCAAAGGCCTCCCATTCAGAATACATTTCACAGGAGATTGGCAATGGAACATTATAATGCCAGAATTCAGCAACAGATTTTTTTGGAACTAATAACATTTAATCGTTTTAGCACAAAAGTGCAGCTTCCAAATGACCTACTAAATCCTGCCAGTTTCACTCTCACTTGAATCTCAGTATTTCGGCCACTTATCCCGTTCTGCCTGTAATGTGTACGGCTGATATGTTTCATCAGAGTTCTTGGTTAATTTATGCGAAAATATAAAAATGACATCTGGTGCAATGTTCTCCCCAACAGTTGCATTCAGTAATACAATAAGGACAAAACTTTGCAATCAAACTGCGGTTCATCTATAGAGATTGATAAGAGTCGTTGGACATATGCTGAACATAACCACCACCAGGTGGCGCCAGCAATGGCTGCCTCGCCAACAGTCTGTCTGTCCCTTCTTTTGTTTGTTTGTATGTGTTAAATGTATGGGGTGGGGTTGGGTGAAACTTTTTCTAATCTCTTATGTCTACGTAGATGCAAGTTTTATCCATACCGTATCTCCGTCCGCACTGCGGCCTAACATTGAGGAGTTGGCAGCCTTCGCTGGAGACCAACTTCGGGAACCTGCAGAATTTAACATCATGGAGCTTGCAGTCAATGGTCAGAGACTGACTTCGGGAACTCCAAGCCGCAAGAGCTTTGATCGTCCTGACAGTAGAGCTTTGATCGCTCTGACACGGGAGCTTTGACCGCCGGCTGCAGAAGGTTCGATCACCCCGACTGCAGATGGTTCAACTGCTTCGACCGCGGGAGAATATAGAGGAAGAAGATTAGGCTTTATTGCCTTCCATCACAGTGAGGAACGTGGGGATCCGGCCACACCGGATGACTGCAGACTGCAATTGTAAAGTCTCATCAGCAGCCGTGTGTTCTGCTAGGCTGCTCAAACAATGAATCGGAACAAACGATACCTTCATTACTGAGAATCGGTCCTGTCCAGCGAGTTGTTGTTCGTTGGTTTTGCTTGGGGCTCTTGATAGCGTATCTGCAATGTGCATGTCTTTGCCTTTCTTGTAGACGATGTTGAAATCAAATCGCTGCAGTTGCATCATCATCCGTTGTAGTCGTGCTGGGGCAGCGTGGATGGGTTTGTTGAAAATGGTGACCAGCGGCTGGTGGTCAGTTTCTATAGTCATAGACTTCCCAAAGATAAAGTCCTTGAATTTTGTGCAGGCGAAAACCACTGCGAGCAATTCCTTTTCGATCTGGGTGTAACGCTGTTCAGTGTCATTTAGTGTCCGAGAGGCATATGAAATAGGCTTGAAATTGCTGTTGGTAGCGGACTGCAGGCAAGCAGCGCCAAGTCTGTACTGGGAAGCATCGCAGGTGATCGTTTCTGGTAACTCCAAAGCAAAGTAGGTGAGAGTAGGTGCGCTAGCCAGCTGCTACTTGAGAGTATCAAAAGCTCTTTGGTGCTGTGGATACCAGGACCATGCAGCGTCCTTGTGTGTCAGTTTTCACAGGGGGGCAGATATATCGCTGTCGTTGGGAATAAATTTTCCAAGGTTATTGACCATTCCAAGGATCCTTTGTAGGCTCACGACATCAGCAGGAATGGCATTTGTTGATAGCTGCAGCCTTTTTTTTTTTAAATATGTTTATTAGAAACAATGCATGTTGCCAATGATATAACAGGTTTTCAAATACCCATTTAACTTGTTTCAAAAGTTATACAAATATTACAAAATGATTTATATAAGCTTCTATTTTTTTTTAGAAAGTAAAGAAGATAGCTGCAGCTTTTGATGGGTCTGGTCTGAGACCATCACTTGTGAAAACATGTCCGATGTAAGTAACTTCTGGAACTCAAAACTTGCACTTCAGGGGATTGAGTTTGAGCTGAATGTCTTTGGCACGGTCAAGTACTTTCTTCAGGTTAGCATCATGTTCAGCCAAATCGCGTCCGTAAATGAGAATGCAATCAATAATGATGGTGCAAGGCTACTTGGCAAACAATTGTTCCATCGTGTGCTGGAAAACTTTGCTTGCGGAGCTGATGCCAAAGGGCATTCTCAGAAATTTATATCGGCCAAATGGGGTGCCGAACGTTGTGAGATTGTATGAGTCTTGTGTCCAGTGGAATCTGCCAAAATGAGCTTTTGGCATCTAGAAACAGAGAATACCAACGTGTTTCCTATCTGAGCTGCAACTTCCTCTACTGTACGCATTGGTAATGCGGCCGTTTGATGGCAGTGTTAAGATCTCTGGGGTTTATGCAGATACGGATCTCCTCCTTGTTTTTGTTTGTCATGACCACCATGGTGGAAACCCAGTCAGATGGGTCAGTAACTTCAGCAATAACACTCATGGAGTCCATCCACTTGAGTTCATTGTGTACTCTGTCACGCATGGCATACGGAACACGATGTGGTGCTCAGACCACAGGAGTAACTTTGGGATCGACAACAGTGTGGTATTTGATAGGCAACTTGCTAAGCTCATCGTTAAACATTTGTATTGAGAGAGTACCTGTTGAGTGGGCCTGTCAGCAAGAAAGAGTTGATGGACAGCACGGCCAAAGTATACCAGGCCTAGGTCGTGGTATGCATTGATACCAAGCAAAGTCTCTGAATCACCTTTAACAATACAAAACTTTAAGGTACGGGTTGGCGTGTCTATGGTGCACTTTAAATCAGCTTGTCCAAGTGGGTGTAGAACATCTCCCCCGTAAGCCCGAAGTGTGGCGGAGGCCTTTTCAATACTTTCAGCATTACGGATTTTTAAAAACTCTACTAATGAGATGACGTTGCATTTTATGCCAGTATCAACCTTCGCGATCAAAGGCCTGTTATTCACTAACATGGTTACCTCAGGGTTAAGTTGCTCATTAGACCAACAGATGAGAGAGTGGTTGGCAGAACTGGTATCTGCACTCTCTGAGAGCGGATCAAAGGCCTGTTATTCACTAACATGGTTACCTCAGGGTTAAGTTGCTCATTAGAACAACAGATGAGAGAGTGGTTGGCAGAACTGGTATCTGCACTCTCTGAGAGCGGAGCGGGTGATGACAAGTCAGGCTCTTGGAAGTCATTCTCAGCAAGTTCATGTTGTAGCAAGTGCAGGCTTATCCTTGAAGCTGCTGGGTTCACACGGGAAAGTGGTTTAATTTATTGCAGAAATTATAGGCTTTCCCATAACCATATAACCATATAACAATTACAGCATGGAAACAGGCCATCTCGGCACTTCTAGTCCATACCGAACAATTACTCTCACCTAGTCCCATCTACCTGCACTAAGACTATAACCCTCCATTCGTTTCCCGTGCATATACCTAGCCAATTTATTTTTAAATGATAAAATCGAACCTGCCTCCACCACTTCCACTGGAAGCTCATTCCACACAGCTACCACTCTCTGAGTAAAGATGTTACCCCTAAACTTTTGTCCCTTAATTCTCAAATCATGTCCTCTTGTTTGAATCTTTCCTACTCTCAATGGAAAAAGCTCATTCACGTCAACTCTATCCCTCTCATAATTTTAAAGACCAATATCGTCCCCACTTAACCTTCTGCACTCCAAAGAATAAAGACATAAGCAACACAGAACTGATGGCCCGTGGCATGTAAATAGTTGCAATTTTGACACCGAACAGTAGACCCTGTGCGGGTATTACGACAGCAGTAGTCTGTAAGATTAACACTGTGCTGCGAACGGTGACCGAAGGGGACAGACGCTGTGTGGGAGGACGTTGTGTCAGCAATCCGACAGGCATGCTCTGCTTTATCAAGGGTAAGGTCAGTATTACGAAGAAGTTCACCCCGCAACTTGCTATCAAGCATACCTCCAACAAGTTTGTTGAGGATGAGCTCATTGCGTAAATCACAAAATTGGCAGCGTGCAGCCATGTGCTTTAAATCACTGATAAAACGTTCAATCGGTTCACCGACCTGCTGCAAATGAGCATAAAACTTGGTCCTTTCAATAATGTAGTTTGAGGGCAGATCACACAGCCCCCTGAACTTTGTAAGCAAAATGGCAGGGTTGTCGATTGTCTCAGCAGGCACCAGGACCCGACCATCATCATCCAGAACAGCAGGCGCAAAAGTGAAGTTGTCGGCATGATTCATTGTCTCAGGATCTGCCAAGTTAAGCAATACAGAGGCACACACATCTGGTGGGTCATTGCGATGAATGATGCGAGCATAATGAGTGTAGTCGCTCTGACAGCGTTCAGCAATGTCAGAATCAAAGATCAGAGGACTAGGAAGGTGACACAAATTTCCCCTGATGGAGATAGTAAACATACAAACCAATTTTTTTTTTTTTAAACCCGATAAACATGAACGAAGTGGGCAAAATCCCATTTCTGACACCATGTAATGAGTTGAGTCAAACACATATCAAGATACAACACATGTTTATTAAATCTGGTTACATTTCCTAGCAGCTACTCACTAGCGTAGGCAAGCTCTTGATAATATAAAGCACATACTAGGCGGAGTCACTACGAACAAGCACTATAATTGGCTAGTATGAAATTGCCTAACTACATCTTTCCTTGTAGAAATAAAAGAAGCACCAGTGCCTAAGCAATGTAGGTGGAATGTTAATAACACATTTGGGGAAGTTTGCAAAATTACCCAAAATCTGCGTATCTAATGGGTGGCCTGCAAACCTGTCCGGCCCGTGTGCGGTACAAATCTGCCTCACCTCCTTTCACCGGAGAAAATACTGGTGAGGGAATTGGGGAAAAGACCGGTGACCCGACAGGCAGGGATGGTGATGAGATAGGCGAGCTGGTCGCCAAACGCTGCCGGAAGGCCGCAGTGGAAATGTTAGTCGGCAGTGGGGCCGACCGTGGGAGGGTATACGAAATGCGAGACATCTGGATATGGAGTCGCAGAATGTGGTTCCTTCACCGGAAGGATATGGTTACGGTTCCGTCTGTAGATGGCTCCATCCTCTTCAAGCAGATAAGAGCGCGGTTCTTTGGCAGCGCCGTAGATGTGACCCAGACGTGCATAGCCCTTGTTGGTCTGGAGACAGACCATTTGTCCACATGCGAGAGGTTTAAGTGGCTTGCTGGTTTGTCAAAGAAGCGTTTTGGTGTGTTACGTTTGAATTGTAGTTGTTTCTGGACTGCAGGTGGAGAACGAACTTGTGGCAGCAAAGGCTGCTGGGACACAGGCAGGGGAGCACGGGTTTGGCGAGACATCAGTATTTGGGCTGGGGAACGCAGTGTGGGATTCCGTGCAATGTTCATCAAGTTGAGCAGGTCCAGGTATACATCTGATTTTGCAAGGTAGGACCGCTCCATTGGTTGTTTTGCGCTTCGGACAGCGTGTTCGGCTAATCCGTTGGACTGCGGGAACTTAGGGCTGCTGGTAATATGTCGAAAGTCCCATTGTTTTGCAAAGTTTTTGAAAGCTTGGCTGGTGAACTGTCTGCCGTTGTCGGACAGGATATGTGCAAGGGAGCAGTGCACGGAGAGGTGACGCTGCAACTTCTCGATAACTGCTTCAGAAGTAATGGTTTGAAGTAAGTCCATTTTGAACCAGCCCGAATAAGAGTTGACAAGAACCAGATAGTGTTTCCCACGCCATTCAAATATGTCGGTGGCTAACGTGGCCATGGGAGAGGAGGGACGGCAGTAAAGGCTGCTTCTGCTGATGTGGTGTCAGGCTTATGCAGATGGCGCAAACTTCTTTTTTTCGCGTATGTATTTGGTAATTCCAGGCCAGTAAAACATGCTTTGTGCCCTTTGGAGGGTTGCCTCCATGACTAGGTGGCCCCTGTGGATGGCGTCGAAGTATTTGTCCTGGAGGACAGCTGGGACCACTGCCTTGTGGCCCTTAACTATAATCCCACACTATATTACACTGACCTTGAAACCTTGAACTTTATTAATCTTCTGAGGAGGTAGAGGCATCGCTGTGCCATAGCATCAAATTTGGTTGGTCAAGGAAATTTTGTTTGTGATATTTTCGCCTAGGAACTTGAAGTACTCAATTATCTACATTGTGGCACCATTGATGCTAATTCAATGCTAATTTTGCCCTTTTCTCTGTCACAGTGATGTCGTGACACACCATTCTACACTCAGGTATTTTTCTCCTTGCACGTGTTGTACTTGTGTATGGCTTGATTTTACTTCAACCTTAGGTTGGCCGCAGAGTCCTTGAAGTTGGATCAGTCCTATGATTCAAAGCAATCGTGCAGTCTGAAGAAGGGTCCTGACCCAAAACGTCTCCTATCCATGTTCTCCACAGATGCTGCTTGACCAGCTGAATTACTCCAGCACTTTGTGTCTTTTTTTGTAAACCAGCATCTGCAGTTCCTTGTTTCTGCATGCAGGGCTCAGTTGTTCCCTCAAACCAGCACTCTATAACATTCTGTACCGAATCCTCTAGTTTATATTTGTAAGCATGGAGTGGAAGCACAACCAGATGATCAGATTTACAAAAATGCAATTGAGGGAAGGAATGGGTGTTTGTGACCAAAGCACGTGCTGACTCCCTTCTCAATCATTAACCTTTATTCAAAAACTTTGCATTTATGGGCTTGAAATATGTAGGTAGAGTGGAGAGTGCAGTCCTGATCCTGTTTTGGTTTAGAAGATTCAATAGTGAAATGCATTTAGCTTTACTGAGGGTGTGGTGGTGCTGCAATACTTATGTTACCAGATTATTTGTCCACAGTTGTAACTTCATAAGTCTTAGGAGCAGAATTGGGCTATTTGGCCCATTGAGTCTGCTCCAGCATTCAATCGTGGCTGATCTATCTTTCCCTTTCAACACATTCTCCTGCCTTCTCCCCGTAACCTTTGAAACCTTTCAATCTCTACTCTTTAAAATTACCCAAATTCCTCCACAGCCATTTGTGGCGATGAATTCCACAGATTCACCACTCACCCAGCTAAAGGAATCCATTCTCATCTCCTTTTTAAAGGTACGTCCTTTTTTTCTAAGGCTGTGCCCTCTGGTTGTAGACACTCCCACTAGTGGAAACATCCTCTCAACAACCACTCTATCCAATCCTTTCAATAAAATCCCTGTCATCCTTCTAAATTCCTGCGAGAACAGGCCCAGAACCATCAAAAGGTCATCACACATTAACCCAATCATCCCCGGGATCATCCTCATAAAGGGCCTGTCCCACTGTACGAGGTAATGCAAGAGTTTTCCCGAGTTCTCCCGTGATTCGAACTCGGAGAATATCCATAGCGGGTCCGTAGGTGTTCGTGGATGTGAAAATAAACATACAATAACTTGCCACAAGGGTTTTTCTGTTTGCACTTCATATGATGCAAATCAATAGCACTTCCCTTTGCTACTCCTACTAATTCTGCATTCCATATGTACCCTTTATTATTTCATTGTTATGAACAATGTATCATGTATTCTATCTATATTCTATTATCTTCTATATTCCTGTCTCTGTCTCTGTCTCTGTCTCTGTCTCTGTCTCTGTCTCTGTCTCTGTCTCTGTCTCTGTCTCTGTCTCTGTCTCTGTCTCTGTCTCTGTCTCTGTCTCTGTCTCTGTCTCTGTCTCTGTCTCTGTCTCTGTCTCTGTCTCTGTCTCTGTCTCTGTCTCTGTCTCTGTCTCTGTCTCTTATCTATCTATTGATACATAACTAAAGCTCTGATCTTGTTACCTTCCAGCTTGCGTGGTCATTCTATTTGCGCAAAAACGGTATGCGATAGGGCTACGATATTTTCAGCAGCTTACTCACCGTTCTCCTCTGCTGCGATTGCACCAAGTCTGATTTTGTTTGGTGGTCTAATGTAAAAGTTAGCGAGGTTTAAAAATCGCGCATGAGCAGATCGATCTACTCTCCTGCCAGTCGGAGCTGCGTGGATTGGTAATTTCTCCTGTCACTCTGCGGGACGGTCTGCCCCTTCCTGCACCATCGCGTCTTTACTAGTGCTGAGGGGGACTCTGGATGGCTGGCGGAGGTTTCTATCGGGTCTTTACTGGAGCTGTGGGAGGCTGTGGATGGCCAGTGGAGGTCCCCAACCAGACACATTTTTCGGAGGGACCGGAAGCGACCCAACCCGGCCCGGCCCGTTGCGGAGTCAGAGATGTCGCTAAACAGAAACTGGAGACTCTGATCCCGGCGGAGGAGAACATCCGGCGAGCAGCTCCTGCTGTGAGTCCTCCAGCCCTTTCCCCTCTGGTCTCCCTCACTGTCTCCTGCCCCCCTCCCCTGTGATGCCCCCCTCTCCTCCACAACCCCCATCTTTTCTCCAAACTCTCTCCTCACACCCACCCACCCACACCCTCCCCCCCCCGCCCACACACCCCTCCCACTGCGCACACACACCTCTCCCCCACAACCCCCCCTCCACAAACGCCACTGCCCACACACTTAATGGGTTGCGTTGGGGGACCAGGCCTTCCGTGCGACTGGACCCCAACGGGTCTCACTTACTCTAGTCCATAAGATCATCTACCAACCTACACAACATCTTGGATATCTTGGACAAGACTTAGATAGAGTGGACAAAGTGTATTTGT
This sequence comes from Raja brachyura, assembly GCA_963514005.1. The sequence continues at coordinate 37,288,918 of OY740794.1, read as the reverse complement.
ATGAAGTCTGAAGAAGGATTTCGGCCCGAAACATTGCCTATTTGAGTCTGAAGAATGGTTTTGGCCCGAAACGTTGCCTATTTCCTTTGCTCCATAGATGCTGCTGCACCCGCTGAGTTTCACCAGCATTTTTGTGTACCTTAGATGGAGTGGATGTGGAGAGGATGTTTCCACTCATGGGAGAGTCTAGGACTATAGGTCATGGCCTCAGAATTAAAGGATGTTCTTTTAGGAAGTAGATGAGGAGGAATTACTTTAGTCGGAGGGTGGTGAATCTGTGAAATTATTTGCTACAGAAGGCTGTGGAGGCAAAGTCAGTGGATATATTTAAGACATAGATAGATAGATACTTGATTAGTACAGGTATCAGAGGTTATGGGGGGGGGGGGGGAGGCAGGAGAATGAGGTTAGGAGGGACAGATAGATCAGCCATGATTGAAAGGCGGATTAGACGTGATGGGCAGAATGGCCTAATTCTACTTGTATTACATGATTTTATGATCTGTTTGCATTGGACTGAAGGAGAGAGCTTGACACAAAAAGCTGGAGTAACTCAGTCACACAGCATCTCTTAGAGTAAAGGAATAACCTGGTTCTGCAAATTTTATCTGACACGCTAAATGTTTGTTTGCTTTTATCTTTTTTTCAGTGATACTTTAATTGCTGTGTCTAAAGATTTCAATGGCAAAAAATTATAATCAGTTGTCATTGCAGTGAATGAGTTAAGTTCTTTGAACCAGCTACGCCGTGTCAATTGGACTGAAGAAGTTTCTCAACTGGAAACGTCACCCATTCCTTTTCTCCAGAGATGCTGTCTAACCGGTTGAGTTACTCCAGCATTTTGTGTATAGCTTCTATTTCAATGTTCCTAGCGTGTATTGAGCAGATGTTTGTCTCCTTGCAACAAAGATTCAAGTAAATGCATGGGGTGGAAGATTGCAACCTTCACGTGGTTCGCCCTGTTTCGACTATTGCAATCGACTCGACGTGCACAAACGGAAGATTAAATAGAACAAGTTGTCCAACAACTTTAGGCTGTGCACGCCACATGAAAGAAGAAGAAGTAAATGCATTGCACAACACCTCAGATCCAATGACTTGCACAAATCAAGAGGTCATAGGAAAAAAAAGTCATTTTCAGGATTTCTGTAACTGGGGAATTATGAATGTACAGCCAGGATAGATCACTCAGACCCTCAATCCCGTGTTGCTATTTTGTGCACAATTTTGTGTCAATTGGACTGAAGAAGTTTCTCAACTGGAAATGTCACCCATTCCTTTTCTCCAGAGATGCTATCTGACCGCTTGAGTTACTCCAACATTTTGTGTCTAGCTTCTATTACAATGTTCCTAGCGTGTATCCGCGACTCGTCCACCTGCAGGCCCTGGGCCCCAACGCTGGCCCGCACCGCCATCCGAATGCCACCAGGCCGAGTCCCACGACGTCATCTTTGCCACGAGGAGCAGCACCATCACTCACCACCTCCCGGACCGACCTCAGGCCCGGCCCGCCTTCGCCAACCTCCACGTCGATGCTGCCGGCGACCTTCACCTGCCCACCGGTGATGTCAGCTCTCCCCCACCCCCACTAAGGTCCTCATACCCCCTCCCTCCCTGACCACCCACCACCGGACATCGCTTTGGCCCAAATCCACTCACTTGTCGTCCTCCAGCCCCAACCCCCATCCTTGCCATGTGTTCACCATCCCCCCCTGACCTCCCCATCTCTGATACCGAACGGTCTGTCCTCAGCAAAGGCCTTACCTTTGTCTCCCTCCGTCCCCACCTCAATGAGTTCCGCGCCCTCCACGATGTGGAGCTCTTCTCCTGTCGCCTCCACCTCAAAGTGTTCTTCCATGGGTAGGAGTCCTCGCCCCCCCCATTGATGACCCCTTCTCCCGTCTCCAACGGACCCCCTTCTCTTGCACTCCCCCTCATGGCCATCTTCCGGCTTTGGACCTTTTTATTTTAAACTGCCGGCGGGACATCAAGCACTTCAACTTCTCCACTCCCCTGTCTCACTCTAACCTCTCCCCCCCTGAAGTACAGCCCTCCATTCACTCTGTAACAACCCAGATTGGATGATCATACCCGCCGGCAAGGGAGGTGCCATGGTAGTCTGGCGCGCTGATCTCTACAAGACTGAGGACACGCGCCAACTCTCAGTCACCTCCTCCTACTTATCGTTGGACCATGACCCCACAGACGAGCACCAGGCCACTATCTCTAGCACCATCACTGACTTCATCAACTCTGGATCCCTGCCCTCCAAAGCCTCCAACCTCATCATTCCCCAGCCCCACACAGCCCGATTTTACCTTCTCCCCAAAATCCACAAACCTGACTGTCCTGGCAGACCCATTGTTTCTGCCTGTTCTTGTCCTAACAAACTTATTTCCACATACCTCAACACCATCCTATCCCCCTGGTTAAATCACTCCCTACCTATGTTCAAGACACCTCATACGGTCTTCGTCGACTACAGGACTTCCATTTTCTAGGTCCCCATTCCCTCATCTTCACCATGAATGTCTAGTCACTCTACACCTCCATCCCTCACCAGGAGGGTTTCAAAGCCCTCCGTTTCATCCTCGACTGGGGAAGCGACCAATTCCCGTCTACAGATACTCTCCTCCGCCTAGCGTAGCTGGTCCTTACCCTTAATAACTTTTCATTTGACTCCTCCCATTACCTCCAAATACAAGGCGTGGCCATGGGCACGCGCATGGGCCCTAGCTATGCCTGCCTCTTTGTAGAGTACGTCGAACAATCCTTGTTCGAGACGTACAGTGGCCCTATCCCCGAACTCTATCTCCGCTATATCGATGACTGCATTGGTGCCACCTCCTGCACCCACACACAACTCACTGACTTCATCCATTTCCCCACTAACTTCCATCTGGCACTCAAATACACCTGGACCATTTCCGACAATTTCCTACCATTTCTTGACCTCACTATCTCCATCGCAGGGGATAGACTCCTGACCGACACCCACTATAAACACACTGACTCCCATAGTTATCTGGACAACACTTCTTCCCACCCTGCTTCCTGTTAGGACTCCATCCCCTACTCCCAATTCCTCCGTCTGCGCCAGATCAGCACCCAGGATGAGGTGTTCCACACCAGGGCATCGGAGATGTCTTCATTCTTCAGGGAACGAGGGTTCCCCTCTTCTACCATAGATGAGGCTCTTACCAAGGTTTCTTCTATACGTCGTGACTCTACCTTCTCCCCATCCCCCAAGGGCAGAGTTCCCCTGGTCCTCACCTTCCACCCTACCAGCTGTCACGTACAACAAATAATCCTCCACCATGTTCGCCACCTCCAACGTGACCCCACCACTTGCCACATCTTCCCATCTCCTCCCCTGTCTGCTTTCCGCAGAGACCGTTCCCTCCGTAATTCCCTGGTCAATTCATCCCTTCCCACCAGAATCACCCCCTCTCTTGGCACTTTCCCTTGCAACCGCTGGAAATGTTACACTTGTCGCTTTACCTCTACCCTTGACTCCATTTAAGGAACCAAGCAGTCTTTCCAGGTGCGCCAGAGGTTCACCTGCACCTCCTCCAACCTCATCTATTGCATCCCCTGCTCTAGATGTCAGCTGCTCTACATCGGTGAGACCAAGAGTAGGCTTGGCGATCGCTTCACCGAACACCTCCGCTCGGTTCGCAATAACCAACCTCATCTCCCGGTGGCTCAGCACTTCAACCCCCCCTCCCATTCCGAATCTGTGTCCTGGGCCTCCTCCATGGCCAGAGTGAGGACTACCGTAAATTGGAGGAGCAGAACCTCATATTTTGCTTGGGCAGTTTGCACCACAGTGGTATGAACATTGACTTCTCTAATTTCAGGTAGTCCCTACTTTCTCCTCCCCTTCTCAGCTCTCCCTCAGCTCACTGGCTCCACCTCTTCCTTTCTTCTCCCCCCCCCCCCCCCCCCCCCCATCCCACACATTAGTCTGAAGAAGGGTTTTGACCCAAAACATTGGCTATTTTCTTCGCTGCATAGATGCTGCCCCACCCACCGAGTTTCTCCAGTACTTTTGTCTGGCTTCAATTTTCCAGCATCCTCAGTTCCTTCTTAAACGCCCTTGATAAGCGTTAATTTTCCTTCTTTCCCAAATAAATGACGAAATCGACCCTTTAATAAAACTCAAGGACTCTTTAACCATCAGCAGTGAGTTTTACTTGCAATAGGGGAGAAGTGTGTCAGTCACAGGCTGTGATCACAACTCCAAAGTTAAGTTGTTACAGTAGGACATTTATACACCAAAAAAGATAACAACCGATGAAGTACAGAAGTGAGGTAGATATGATAAATACAGGAATTGTGCTTTACTCTTGCATTGTAACAACTTCTTGGTTCTGAATGTAACAAGGTACAAAGGTAAGCATACTTATTATTTTAATAATTTGACACTGGATCTTGGCTTAACGGGGTGTCAAGGTAAGGACAATGAATATATTGAAAATTGATACTAGTGGCGTCCTCTGAATTATCTACGGAGTTCATAGGTAGTGACAACAAATGGAAAGTCTGTGTGCATTGGAGATATAATGGATATAACAGTGAGTATGTTAAATGATTGATACTAGCTATTGTCTTCTGAAACCGCATGGAGCGGAGTTCAAAGGCAGGGAAAATGAATATGTTAAAAACATATACTAATTGGCAGCATGTTTTAATGTATTGATGAATTGTACACCTTCAACAGCTTTTGGGTCTTTCACACTACCTCCAACTTCAAAATATTCAAAGACTCTGCTTCCATCATTCATTCCTATAGCACTCCAAAGACTTTTGCATCCTTGCATTATAGAAAATTGGGTTAAAACATAATTGTGTCAATGGGGAAAAAGGGGCTGAGAGGCTTTCAAACTTTCAAAAGCTTGCTGTTGCATTGGCTTATAAGTAACTAAGTAAGTAAGTACGTTTATTGGCCAAGTATTCACATACAAGGAATTTCCCTTGGTGCTCTGCCCATAAGTAACAACATGACATACAGTGACGGTTACGAATGACTCAGAAAACACTAAACATTAATAATAATAAAACCTTAATGATAAAACACCATTGATCAAGCACAATATGTCGTGCTTCATAGAAAAAAAGCATTTAAGGACATGGATCATAAGATCAGAATGTGAATGAGATAGAGAATTTTCCAGTGCATAAGTACGCAATGCATAATATTAAAGCATAGAGTAAAAGAGCAGATATTGCAGATCCACTGAAGGTGGACAGGCCTGTAAGTTGAAAACAAAGATATTGGACATTCTACTACTGGTATTGGTTTATTTGTGTCACATTTACCAAAATAAAATGAAAAACTTCCAACACCAAACTCTACCATCACTCTCCTCTCTTTTACCTCTGTCTTATCTCTACCCATGACCCACCTGTCATCTCTCCTAATTCCATCCCTCTATCCTCATATGTTTCTAACTATTCCTGTTAGCCACTGACTCACCTCTCCTTTTACCTATGTATACTAGCTCTACATTTTGACCTGATGCAGGGAACTGATCTGAAACATCGTCCATTCCTTTCCCTCCACTGATGCTGCTCAACTCACTGACCTCTTTGCATTGTATTTAGATATGTCTGAAAAATGTCAAGAGGTCCCAACCTACCTAAAAAGGACATCCATAATACCCAAGAAGAGCAAGGTGACAAGCCTCACTCACAACCGCCAGTGGCACTCATGCCCATTGTGATGAAGTGTTTTTCAAAAGATTAGTTACGATGAAATATACAACAATGGACAATAAAATAAATCAACAATGGATGCAATCTTGCTGGAACTCTACTCTGTGCTAGTCCACTTGGTCAACAGGAATACGTACGTCAGACTGTTGTTCATTGACTACAGTTCATTGTTCAATACTAACCTCCCTTCCAAACTTATATCTAAACTCAGGGATCTGGGCCTCTGTTCCTCTCTGTGTAACTGGATTCTTGACTTCTTCATCAGCAGACCTCAATCAATACGGTTTGGCAACAGCACCTCACTAAGCATCAACATAGGAGCCCATCAGGTATGTGTGCTTTATCCCCTGCTCTACTTTCTCCAATGCCATCTTTAAATTCCCTGACAATACCGCCATTGTTGGACAAATAACAGGAAACAATGTTAGAGTAAAGGAGAGAGAACGATAATCCAGAGTGATGCCAGAACAACAATCTTGCTCTCAATGTTAGCAAGACCAGTGAACTGATTGTTCACTGGAAGACAGGAAAGCAGAGGATCCATTTACCCGTCTTCATCAACAGGAAGGTTGTGGAGATAGTCACAGTTTCAGGTTCTTGGGTTTGCATTCTGCGAGGATCTGTCCTTTGCCCAGCACATTGATGCAATCATAAAGAAAGTTCACCAAGATCTCTACTTCCTCAGAAGTTTGAGCAGATTCAGCATGTCGCTAAATATTCGCTCAAATTCCTACTTGTTTATAGTGGAGAGCATGCTGACAGGTTGCATCATGGCCTGGTTCAGATATTTGAATGTCACGAAGAAAGGATGCAGAAGACATGATGGATACAGCCCTATTCATCATAGGAGCTGACGTTTCCACCGTCAGAGGGATCTACACGAAGTTGCCTTGATGAGGCACATAATATCATCAATAGCTCACGTCACTTTAGTCGTGCTCTCTTCTGGATGCTACCATTGAAAAGGTAAGAGAGACTGAGAACCGTCACCTCCAGATTCAAGCCCAACCTGTTATCGTCAACCATCAGGCTCCTAAACCACCCTCCACATCCCTAACCAACATCTACTTCAGAACTAATTTTGCATGATTATGGTTTCTGCATTACAATGTATTAGTTTACTTAGAATAACTGTTAATTTATCATCAAACGTAATATTTTGCAATTGGTCAACAGAAGGAAGAGCGTGCAATGAACCTTCAGCGAAAAGTCAAAGCAGGGAATACTCTTTCCCATGTGCATGGCATATCTTTTCCAGCCCTTCATATTTGTACACACAACACTTGCATTGTTTTGTTTTTAATTTTTTTTTTTTGGCTCAAGATTTACTGCATGATACATGGGTAGAACATACAGTACAGTAGAGGCACAGGACCTTCAGCCCATAATGCTTGTACTGACCATTATGGTAATTTAAACTGAATATTAAACTGCACATAGTCCATGTTCAGTTCATAATTTCATACGTTCATAAGAGATAGAAGCAGAATTAGGCCATACGGCCTTTCAAGTCTGCTCCGCTATTCAATCATGGCTGATCTATCTTTCCTTCTCAACCCCATTCTCCTGCCTTCTCCTCATAACCCCTGACATACAAATCACAAATCCAGTAATCTCTGCCTTAAAGATATCCATTGACTTGGCCTCCACAGCCTACTGTGGCAATGATTTCCACAGATTCGCCTCCCTATGACTAAAGAAATTCTTCCTCATCTCCTTCCTTTTATTCTGAGTTCTCTGATTGTTCTTGTGCCTATCTAAATGTCACATAAACATTTCTATACTATCAGTCTCTACCAATTCCCCTGGTAGTGTGCTCTAGAGACTCTCGTATAACACTGTAAAAAAAAAACTGGCTCCATGAATCACCTTTTAGCTTTTCTCCTGTCACCATCAAATGCGTTCTTCTGTATTTTACAGTTCCACCCTCATGCAGTAGATGAGCTTAGAGGAGTTGCATGTTTTCCTCAGTTCCAATTACACGATGCGCCAAGACCTGCTATTTCTCCAAGTTGTTAACCATTTCAACTTACCTTTTGATTCTCATACTGACATTTCCATCCTGGGCCTCGTCCTGCTTGCCTGTGCCCCACATGGATGTGCACCCGTTTCTCCTTCTCTTCTCCCTGTCCCCTTCCACATATACTCCTTTCTCTGGCTTCACTTCTCACACATCTTCTATCCTTATCTCCTTGGCTCACACTCTTTGTCATTTCATCTAAGGTCTTTGTCCAGCATTTCCCAATCCAAACCTCCCTCACCTGTAACCAGCTGTCACTGGCCAGATTTTGCCCTGCTCTCCACCTCTATTCCAGCTTGTTTCCTCCCCTCCCACAATCATTCTGAAGAAGGGTCCCAACTCAAAATGTCGCCTATCCAAGGTTCCAAAGATGCTGCCCGATCCATTAAGTTACTCGTGCACTTTGTGTCCTAGAAATATGATTTCACATAAAATAAACTGACCATGTGCCCTTGGATATAAGAGATTATCGCTAAAACCACAATGATGCACCCACGTTCTATTCTTTCTGCTATATTTGACTTTCAAATTAACTTTTGTGTTTATTTCAACTTGACATTTACATTTACATCATAATGAATAGGTTCAATGTGGTTTCAATTGTATTCAAAATGCAAAATCAACTATGAAGCATGTTACCATGTGCACAATCGGAATTAGTAAGGGGCTAATTACTTACCGGCAGATCAGAAGAATAATACCTGTGACGTCTGCTGTAATAATACTGCATAACTTCCCTCAAAGGTGAAATAAACCAACAGTGTTGCATGGAAATTATGTATTTACAACAATATTTCAGTCAACATTGACATGTTCTTTATTTTGAAAATAAATACATTGATTTAATACAGTGCAAGGCGTGTGTTCACAATACAACTGATTTGTTGTTGATGGTAAAATTGGAAGAGCAATGTAAGTTGCAATGGGGGGGGGGGGGGGAGAGAGAGGGAGGGAGAGGGAGGGAGGGAGAGGGAGGGGGAGAGACATTTACACGAAAGAACATGAAGCTGAAGCTTCAAAAGTACATTTTCAAGAGTTATTCATACAACACAGGAAGAGGCCCTTCATCCAACAATGTCTGTACCGAACATGATGCCAAGTTAAACTAACCTTCTCAGCCTGCATGTGATCTATAATCCTCCATTATTTGATCCATAATCCTGCATATCCATGTGCCTATCTAAAAGCACTTTAAACGTCACTATTGTATCTGCTTCCACCACCATACATGGCAGTACATTGCAGATATGTAACTCCCTTTGTGTAAATAATTTGCCCTCCAAATCTCCTTAAATCATTCCCCTTAATTAAAGCTATCTCCTCTAGTCTTTGACATTTCCACCCTGGGAAAAAGGTTCCATTTGTCAACCTTACCTGTGCCTCTCGTTACTTTATATACTTCAATCGGGTTTCCCCTCAACCTACTATGCTTAGGAGAAGTTAATCGAAGTTCTCCAATCTCTCATTAGACTAAATGTCTCCAAACTTGGCAGTATTCTGTTCAACCTCTTCCATACCCTCTCCAAAGCCTCCACATCCTTCCTGCAGGACAGTTTCCATCAGTATTAATACAATGCCAGTCAGAGTGTTGTGATAGTGACTATCAAGAACTTAATGCAATGGCCCATCAGTACAATGCCCTCCTCCCCCCCCCCCCCCATTTTCTTTGGTGTGCCCACCGAGTTGCACACACATTTCTTCCACTATCCTGCCTTTCTCCCTCTCCAACCTCTTATCCACCCCCCGCATTCCCCTCCCACCCCCCACCTCCTTTCTCCTCTACCTTCATACCTCCCGTGGCCAAATAGTTTACTCTTCTTTCTTAATTATACATTCTTTCTTAATTATCTCCTTTCCTTCTCTATCTTTTGTCCACACATCTGCCAATGAAACTCCGCTCACCAGTATCCACCTATTACTTATAACCATATAACCATATAACAATTACAGCACGGAAACAGGCCATCTCGGCCCTTCAAGTCCGTGCCGAACAACTTTTTTCTCTTAGTCCCACCTGCCTGCACTCATACCATAACCCTCCATACCCTTCTCATCCATATGCCTATCCAATTTATTTTTAAATGATATATAACCAAACTACTTGCGTAGTTCCTACTTCCTACTTGTGTAGGAAGAAACTGCAGATGCTGGTTTAAACTGAAGATAGACACAAAATGCTGGAGTAACTCAGCGGGACAGGCCGCTTTTATGGAGGGAAGTAATGGGTGATATATCGGGTCGAGACCCTTTTTCAGATCTGTCCACTTATTACTTGCGAGACCCAAAAAGTCACCTATTCCTTTGGTCCATAGATGCTGCCTCGCCGGCTGAGTTTCTCCAGCATTTTGGGTCTATCTTCGGTTTAAACCAGCGTCTGATATTCCAAATACGGTCTCATCAACGTCTTATATAACTGCAACATGACCTCCCAACTTCTATACTCAATACACTGACTGATGAAGGGCAAAGTGCCAAATGCCTTTTTTACCATCTTATCCACCTGCGATGACCTTCAAGGAACCATACTCCTAGATCCCTCTGCTCCTCAACACTACCCAGAGGCCTACCATTTACTGTGTATGTCCTGCCCTTCTTCAATGCAGCGGGATTAACGTTGACTTCTCTAACTTCAGGTAGCCCTTGCTCCCTCTTCATCCCCCCCCCCCCCCCCCCCACCTTCCCAATTCTCCCACTAATCCAACTGTCTCCGTCCACATTCTTTTTTTGGCCTATCCCCTCCCCTGACATTAGTCTGAAGAAAGGTCTTGACCCGAAACATCGCAAATTCCTTCTCTCCACAGATGCGACCTCACCCGCTGAGTTTCTCCAGCATTTTGTGTCTTCCATCACCCTCTGCTTCCTTCCATGGAGCCAATTTGCTATCCATTTAGCTATCTCTCCTTGGACCCCATCATAATCATAATTGTAATTTATTAGCCAAGTATGTTGTACAACATATGAGGAATTTGGTTTGCCATATAGTCATACCAAAAAAGCTACAAAACGCACAACTACATAAAATTTGACATAAACATCCACCACAGCAGCTCCTCCACATTCCCTACTATGATGAAAGGCAATAAAGTCTTATCTCTTTCCTCCTTTCCTTCCTCGGCTGGGGAAGTCGAACCATCCACAGCCGGTGATCCAGCTCCCACGTCGGGGGGGATCTAAGTTCCCGCATCAGGGCGATCGAAACTCATGCGGCTTGGAATTCCTGAAATCAGTCATTTAAAGTCCACAGCTCCCGCAGTTTGGAGCACCAAAGACCGACCCCCATATGTTAAAGTCCACAGACTCCATGGTTTTGGAGCTCTAGAAGTTCCAAACAAGAGGCTGCGAACTCCACGATGTTAGGCTACAGTGCGGAAGGAGATACGATGTGGAAATAGTCACATCTCCCCCCCACCACCCTCCACATAATACAAAACTAAAGATACAAAACTGAAACATACATTTTACAACAAACTAAAAACACTAAGATGGAAAAAGACAAAGACAGTCCGTTGGCGAGGCAGCCATTGTGCAGCGCCCCCTGGTGGTAAATGCTAACTAACCTTCCAGAGCAACCTACCATGAGAAACCTTGTAGAATGCCTTACTGAAATCCATGTACACAACACCTACAGCTCTGCCCTTATCGACCTTTTTGATCACGTCTTTAAAAAAAATCAGATTTGTGAGACACGACCTCCCACGTACAAATCCATGCTGGCTATCCCTAATCAGCCCTTGCCCATCCAAATGCCTGTATAACCTATCCCTCAGATACTCTCTCAGATACTCTCCCTCAGTATTCTCCCTCTAGTAATTTTCCAACTACAGATGTTAAGCTCACCAGCCTATAGTTCCCAACATTTTCCCTGCAGCCCTTCTTGAAAAGAGATGCAAAATTTGCCACCCTCCAGTCTTCTGGCTCCTCTCCTGTATTTAAGGACGACTCATGAATTTCAACTAGGGCTCCCACAATTTCCTCTCTAATTTCACGCAATGTCCTCAGATATACCTGACCAGGCCCTGGAGATTTGCCTAACTTCAGTACTTCTTCGGCGGTAACACTGAATGCTCTCAAGACACTTCCATTGACTACCGCAAGGTCCTCCGTCCTACTGCCTTTCTCCTTGGTAAATACAGAGGAGAAATAGTCATTGCGACATTGCCCATCTCCTGTGGCACCACACTGGTGACCGCTTTGATCCCTGAGGTCCTACGCTCTCTCTCTCTCCAGTTACCCTTTTCCCCCTTATGTATTTTTTAAATCTTTTGTGATTGTCCTTAATGCTACCCACCAGAGCTATCTCCTGGCCCTTTTTGCCCTTCTGATCTCCTTCTACAGTTTACACCTTGGCTCTAGAAACTCCTCCAGGGATGCACTTGATCCCAGCTGCCTATACCTGTCCCATGCATCCTTCTTGTTTTTGAGCAACGCTTCAATTTCTCTCATCAGTCAAGCTTCCTTACGTTTGCCTACTTTGCCCTTCACGCTAATGGGGACGTTCATATCCTGATCTTTCGCCAGTATACGTTTAAAAACATCCCACTATGCTGATGTTCATTTCCCCTCAAATAACCTGCTCCAGTCACATTGAGCGAGACCTTCTCTCAGCCCTTCAAAGTTGACCTGACCCCAGTTGAACATTTTAACACGTGGACCCTCTCCATCCCTATCCATAACTATCTTAAACCTAATCAAAGTGTTGTCACTGGTCCCAAAAGGCTCCTCCACAAACACTTCATTAACTTGCCCCTCCCAATTTCCCAATCCTAGATCCAGTGTATCCTTCTCACAATGGGGGGGGCCTCTACATACTGTTTAAGAAAACTCTCCTGAACACATTTGAGGAATTGCACCCTATTTAAACCATTCACGTTATGATTTTCCAAGTCTATATTAGGATAGTTAAAATCCCCTACTGCAACAACCTTAGTTGACCTGTAGTGGTCTGCAATCTCCTGGCACATTTGTTCTTCTAATTCCCGTTGACTATTCAGGGGTCTGTAGTACACCCTCAACAAGGTGATCATCCCTTTTTTATTCCTCAGCTTCACCCATATAGCCTCACTAGAAGAACCATCCGTAATGTCACCTCTGATCACTGCTGCAACATCCTCTTTAACCAAAAATGTAACCCTCAGAAGAGATCCCAATGATCCAGAAATGTAAATCCCACCAACTCCTCAGCCACACATTCATTTACCCTATTTTGCTGTTCTTACCTTCACTAGTATGAGGTAATAAAAGCAATCCTGAGATCACTACCCTGCAGGTCCTGCTTTTCAGTCTTCTACCCAATTCCATAAACTCGTGTTGCAGAACCTCCTTCCTCTTCCTACCTATATCGTTTGTGCCAACATGCACAACAACCTCCGGCTGCTCCCGCTCAGTCTTGAGGCTGCCATGCAGCTGCTCCAAGAAGTCCTGGACCCTGGCACCAGGACGGCAACACACCATCCTGGAGTCTCGCTTGCTGCAGCAGAATCTCCAGTCCACACCTCTGACTATCGAGTCCCCCACCAATACGGCTCTGCCTGAAGTCACTCTTCCTCGTTGAGCCTAAGCACCAGGGTTGGAGTCACAGCCCTGGCTCCCATTCAGTCTTGTCGTGTCATCCGCTCCGACAGCTCCCAAGAGGTTGTACCTGTTTTCAATAGGCACAGCCACCGGAGGCTCCCTCACTCCATGTTTACTTCTCTTCCTCGTTGTCACCCACCTTCGCTCTTCTATCCTCGGTGTGACAACCTCACTGTAGGTCTTGTCCAGGAAACTCTTGTTTTCTCAGCGGGTCCTGACGTCATTCAGCTGCTGCTTCAGTTCCCTAAGACGTTCATTCAGGAGCTGCACCTTGACACAATTTCCGCAGGTGTAGTTGTCAGAAGCACCAGCAGTGTCCCTGACCTCCCACATCCTGCAACAGAGACACTGTAACAATTTGCCTGCCATTACTTCAGTGGACAAAATCACAAATATATTATTTATATTATTGAAGATCTCGGAGATAACCAATGCAGGTCCCGGGGAAAACGTAGAAACTCTGTACAGACCATACCCGTAGTTGGGATCGAACTTAGATCTCTGGCGCTGCATTCGCTGTAAGGCAGCAACTCTACCGCTGCGCCACCGTGACTGCCCTAGAGAAGGAACCAAGAACTGCATTGTTCCTGGTTCCTTCTCCTGACTTCTACATTTTGATTTACTTTCTTTGTTACTTGATATCTGATTACCTGATTTACCTAATTAAATTAAGGGACAGAAGTTTAGGGGTAACATGAGGGGGAACTTCTTTACTCATAGAGTGGTGGCAGTGTGGAATGATCTTCCAGCAGAAGTGGTGGAGGCAGGATCGATTTTAACATTTAAAAGTAACGTGGATAGGTATATGGACGGGAAGGGAATGGAGGGGTATGGTCTGAGTGCAGGTAGATGGGACTAGGGGAAAATAAATGGTCGGCACGGACTGGAAGGGCCGAGAAGGCCTGTTTCCGTGCTGTAATTGTTATATGGTTATATGGTTACCTATTTGTATTATCCTTCTCATTTAACATTATAATTGTTCCTCTTTCCACCAGATCATATCCGTGTCTTGTTCTGTCCTAAGCCTTTGTTCCCTTCCTTGTTGTACATGTCAAATTAAACAGTTGTTCCTTTTTTCAGCATTTCTTTGGTCACACGCACAGATGGCAATGAATGCACTGCTAACATTTGTCAAAAGGCCAAATGATAAATGAAGCAATCCTTGGAACATTCTTTCACTCAAAAAGGCCTCACTGACTCAACCTATTTAAAATGGGTGAGCAGCTATAGTCTGTAATATGTTTTCTTTGGAATTAAGTTTCAGTTTGGTTCTTATTTTTGGAAAATGCATTTTATTTATTTTCAGCTTGGTTTCTTTTGATATTATCAACTGGAGAGAGAAGTTTGTGGAGATTTATAACACTAGCAGGTCTTGAAATCCTCAGTCTTGTTTCTCCGAACTGTTTTCACATTGTTTCCTGATTTATAAGTGAGACTCCAGGATGGTGTGTTCCCTCCCTGGTGCCAAGGTCTAGAACGTCTCGGAGCAGCTGCATGGCATCCTCAAGAGTGAGGGGAAGTAGCAGAGATTGTTGTGCATGTTGGCAGGGTTGATATAGGCAGGAAGAGAAAGGAGGTTCTGCAACATGAGTTTATGGAATTGGGCAGAAGACTGAAAAGCAGAACCTGCCGGGTAGTGATCTCAGGATCGCTTCCAGTATGTCGTGCTAGTGAAGGTAAGGACAGGTTGATGGGGAAATGAATATGTGGCTGAGGAATTGGTGTAGGGGGCAGGGGTTTACATTTCTGGATCATTGGGATCTCTTCTGGGGCAGGGGTGACCTGTACAAAAGGGACAGGTTGCAAGTTAACTGGAGGAGGACCAACAACCTAGAGGACAAGTTTGCTAATGCTAGATGGGAGGGTTTAAAGTAGATTGGCAGGGTGTTGGGCTCTCGTACAGGACAGAGGCACGTGAGAGGCTAGAAGTTGGTATGGAGAGTTGTGTGGGACAGGTTAGTGGGCAGAAGAGGCAAATGAAAGGCGGAGAGTGAGGAAAGAGTGTTGGTTTAAACTCCATGTATTTTAATGCAAGGGGTCTTCCAGTGAGGCTATATGGATGAGGCTGAGGAACAAAAAAGGGATGATCACCTTGTTGGGAGTATACTACCGACCCCTGAATAGTCAACGGGAATTGGAAGAACAAATGTGCCAGGAAATTGCAGACCGCTGCAGGTCAACTAAGGTTGTTGTAGGAGATTTTAACTGTCCCAATATAGACTGGGAAAATCATAGTGTGAAAGGTTTAAATTAGGTGCAAGTCCTCAAAGGGGTTCAAGAGAGTTTTCTTAAACAGTTTGTAGAGGCCCCCACACATGAGAGGGCAAAGCTGGATCTACTATTGGGAAATTGGGAGGGGCAAGTTAATGAAGTGTTTGTGTAGAAGCCTTTAGGCACCAGTGACGAATGTTTGATTAGGTTTAAGATAGTTATGGATAGGGCTGGAGAGGGTCCACGTATTTAAATGTTCAACTGGGGTAAGGCCAGCTTTGAGGGTATGAGAGGTCTTGCTCAAGTTGACTGGAGCAAGTTATTTAAGGGGAAATAAACATCGGCAAAGTGGGATGTTTTTAAATATGTGCTGACGATAGCTCAGGAAGTGTACGTTCCCGTTAGAGTGAAAGGCAAAGCAGACAAATGTAAGGAAGTTTGGGTGACGAGGGAAATTAGTGTTGGTCAAAAACAGGAAGAATGGAGTGGTTGGTGCGTTGTTAAATGACGGTGCCGACCGACAAACCACGTGGTCAAAACCACTATTTAGATCTGTAGACTATTAGAAAAGTTATGATGGTTTAAAAAATCGTGAGATCAGCAGATTGGTCTTCTCGCCTGTCATTCAGCATGAAGGTAACGCCCCTTCCAGCACCAAAGGCAAATAAAGCCCCGGAACCTGGGTGTGAGTCAGTCAGCCCGGAGGCCGTGAGTGAGAGTTGAGTCCAGAACTGTGAGTCCACAACCCGTGAGTGACTGAGCTGTGAGTCCACAAGCCGTTAGTGAGTGAACTGTGAGTCGACAAGCCATGAGGGATTGAACTGTGAGTCCACAAGCTGCTGAGTCTGAATGTCGCATTGAGTCCGGAAGTCCCACTGAGTCCGGACGTCGCGCTGTGTCCGGACGTCGCGCTGTATCCGGACGTCGCGCTGTGTCCGGACGTCGCGCTGTGTCCGGACGTCGCGCTGTGTCCGGACGTCGCGCTGTGTCCGGACGTCGCGCTGTGTCCGGACGTCGCGCTGTGTCCGGACGTCGCGCTGTGTCCGGACGTCGCGCTGTGTCCGGACGTCGCGCTGTGTCCGGACGTCGCGCTGTGTCCGGACGTCGCGCTGTGTCCGGACGTCGCGCTGTGTCCGGAAGTTGCGCTTGTGTCCAGAGGTCGAGCCTGAGTCCAATGGTCCACAAGCCGTGAGTGACTGAACTGTAAGTCCACAAGTCGTGAGTGAGTGAACTGTGTGTCCACCAGCTGTGAGTGAGTGAACTGTGAGTCCACTAGCTGAGAGTGAGTGAACTGTGAGTCCACCAGCCGTGAGTGAGTGAACTGTGAATCTACCAGCCGTGAGTGAGTGAATTGATGCAGAGTCCATGAGCCGTGTGTGAATGAACTGTAAGTCTATAAGCCATGAGTGAGTGAACTGTGTCCAACAGCATTGAGTGAGTGAACTGTTAGTCCAGCAGTCATGAGTGAACTCTGGGTCCACCAGCCGTGAGTGAGCGAACTGAGTCCACCAGCCATGAGTGAGTGAACTGCGAGTTCACCAGCTGTGAGTGAACTGTGAGTCCACCTGCTGTCAATGAGTGTATTGTGAGTCCACCAGTCGTAAGTGAGTGAAGTGTGAGTCCACCAGCTGTGAGTGAGTAAACTGTGTCCACCAGCCATGAGTGAATGTACTGTGAGTCCACCAGCCGTGAGTGAACTGAGTCCACCAGCCATGAGGGAACTGCGTTCACCAGCCGAGAATGAATGATCTGTGAGTCCAAGAATCCATTCGGCCCACAATGTCCATACTAGCTGCAGGAAACCGGTCCCTTTGGTCCACCACACCCATACTAGCCCATCAGAAAGGCCCCCACACTGACCACTGCCTGAACCACCCCACCCTTCCTTGGCTGCAGGATGCTCCCCTCTCCCCCACCCCCCCTGACAACCCGCCTGAAGCCATGCCCCTCACCAGGCTGCAGGTCCCTCCCCCCACCGGCCCCTGACCACCCCTGCCTGAAGCCTCCCCCCTTCCCCCGCTGCAGAACACGCCAAGAGACGCAACAAGAAAGAATGGACTGAATAAATCTCCTCTTTACCGTTTAAGTTGTTGGTATATTTTAAGAGTTATTCACATTTTAAGCTTTAATAAATCAATTTTCCACTTGCCGTGCCCATTAGCATAATACCTGCTTGTGCTACTTCACAATGGGAACCCAATGGGAGGGAATGGCTGCACTGCCGGAGAGCCGCTAAGAGTAGATGGGGGGAGATTGAGGGGGGGATGGAGTGAGTGTGTGGGTGGGGGAAGGGCAAGGGGCGGAGGGGGGGTGAGGTAATGAGGGGGGATCAGGAGCATCACAACGGGAACCCGTCAGCCATGCCTGCTCAGTTGGAGGCTATGCGTGAGTGGTGGAATATTGGAATTGGTGGAGAAGTGGAATATTGCATTGGGGAACAAGGCCTCCCATTCCCACAGGGTCCCACTTAGTCTAACAGATGATAAAAGGGCATCAGTAATGTCTGACGGCAAAGGAATAAAAGGTACCATGTAGGATTTCGATAGTCAAAGTATTACATAGATCAGTTTAAGGTAATTAATTGTATAAGGCCTCAATTTAGAGTGGCAACAAACATAAAGTGAGAAATCCATTTGAGACCGGTCTCAGTTCTTACAGTATAAGGATGTTAAAGGTAATTAGTTAATAGTCTAAGGGTATAAACTAAGTTCTAAAGATAAGCGAGATTCTTGAAAATTAGGTTTAAATGAGGAGTTGATAAGGTTTAAAATGATGTTGATAAGGTTTAATCAAATTCATGAAAATTAGGTTTAAGTAATAAGCTTGCGACAGCGAGGGGGAAGAATCGGCTTCCTTATACTTCCTGCTGGAGGAGCCTCAGCCATGGCTGTGATAGGAGCCTTGGCGGCGGCAGCGGGTACCTAGACGGCTGCAGGAGACTCAGCAGTGACAGTGGCAGCGGCTGCCTCGGCGGCTGTGGGTGACTCGGCAGTGGCAACGGCTGCCTCGGTGGCAGGGGGAGACTTGGCAGCAACAGCGGGATCCTCGGTGGCACTGCAGCCTGGGCGACGGCTGTGGGGCCTTTGTTGCGGCAGCATGGGCCTCGCGGCAACATGTTTTGGAGAAACTCAGCGGGTGGGGCAGCATCTATGGAGCGAAGGAAATAGGCAACGTTTTGGGTCAAAACCCTTCTTCAGACTGATGTGAGGGTGGGGGGTGCGGGAAGAAGAAAGGAAGAGGTGGAGCCAGTGGGCTGAGGGAGAGCTGAGAAGGGGAGGAGAAAGTAGGGACTACCTGAAATTAGAGAAGTCAATGTTCATACCGCTGGGGTGCAAACAGCCCAAGTGAAATATGACGTGCTGCTCCTCCAATTTACGGTGGTCCTCACTCTGGCCATGGAAGAGGCCCAGGACAGAAAGGTCGGATTTGGAATGGGAGGGGAGTTGAAGATCTGAGCCACCGGGAGATCAGGTTGGTTATTGCGAACCGAGCAGAGGTGTTCGGCGAAGCGATCGCCAAGCCTTCGCTTGGTCTCACCGATGAAGAGCAGCTGACATCTAGTGCAGCGGATGCAATGGATGAGGTTGGAGGACATGCAGGGGAACCTCTTCCACACCTGGAAAGACTGCTTGGGTCCTTGAATGGAGTGAAGGGGGGAGGTAAAGCGACAAGTGTAGCATTTCCTGCGGTTGCAAGGGAAGGTGCCCGGAGAGGGGGTGGTTCGGGTGGGAAGGGACGAATTGACCGGGGAGTTGCAGTGGGATCGATCCTTGCAGAAAGCACACAAGGGAGGAAATGGGAAGATGTGGCAAGTGGTGGGATCACGTTGGAGGTGGCAAAAATGTCGGAGGATTATTTGTTTTTGAATGTGACGGCAGGTATGGTGGAAGTGAGGACAAGAGGGACTCTGCCCTTGTTACGAGTGGGGGGATGGGGAGCGAGAGCAGAGTCACAGGGTATAGAAGAGACCTTGGTGAGAGCCTCATCTATGGTAGAAGAGGGGAACCCCCGTTCCCTGAAGAATGAGGACATCTCCGATGCCCTGGTGTGGAACACCTCATCCTGGGTGCAGATAAGGCGTAGACGGAGGAATTGGGAGTAGGGGATGGAGAACTTACAGGAAGCAGGGTGGGAAGAAATGTAGTCAAGATAGTAAGTGGGTTAATATGGATATGGGTAAGAAGTCTATCGCCTGCGATGGAGATAGTGAGGTCAAGAAATGGTAGGGAAATGTTGGAAATGGTCCAGATGTATTTGAGTGCCGGATGGAAGTTAGTGGTGAAATGGATGAGCTCACTGAGTTGTGTGCGGGTGCAGGTCAGGCACGTGCCGTGAGTAATTACTCAGGGTAGGCACTCAGTCCGCTTTAAAAAAAATTAAACCGCGCATGCGCAGATTGTTCTCTCCATTAAATAAATAAATAAATAAAAACAGTGACATTTCAATTTGCCCTTCCTAGGCTTCCTAGTCATAGACCAATTGGGGGAACAGTTCCTTTCACAGCGTGTGGAGAGTCTGTGCCAGGGGTAAAGTTGTGGGGAGGGCACGAGTGTTGAGAAGGAGGGTGTCAGGGATACTGCCAGTAACTCACTCACTCACCGCTATCGCAGCTCTCCGGGCGCAAAGCCACGCACTGTAGCTGGGGTTAGAAGCAGCTCGGGGAGCTACAAGCGGCCACCGGGACCCGACAACAAAACTGGCCGCCACTTCAGCGCCTTCTGTCGGTCCGTTCACCTTTAGCAGTGCTCTCCGTCGGAACACCTGTCACCTGCTGTTCACCGACTTCACTCCTGTTAGCGGCTTCCTGCAAATCCTTAAATTCCCACAGCCGAGTAACCTCAATCGCGCTGTCGGAATTTAAGGACATGAGTGAGGCAAGCGAGCGGCAGGAGAGAGGTTTTTAGACGGAGAGCTGCCAGGGGTGAGCGGGGACCGGCAGAAGGAGGTAAGGTGGCAGCTGGTTTCGCTGTCCGGCCAGGCGGCCGCTCAGCTACCCGAGCTACTTCTCTTCCCCCCCCCCCCCCCCCCCACCGGCCTCAATGCGGTGGCATTCCACGCCTCCGTGCAAGGAGCGTCGCAAGTGGCATTATCCCAATCCCCTCATTCATAACATTTGTGCCCTCCCCGCAACTTTACCCCGGGCCAGACTCCCCAAACGCTGTGAAAGGAGCTCTCCCCCCCCCACCCCCACACCCCGGGAAATACAGTATTTAAAAACATAAACACAAAATATACTTACCACATTATTGGTACACAAGCTCCATTCTTCTCTCTTTGTTACCTAACATACACTTAAAATATTGACAAACCATATTTGAAAACCCGCCAAGAAACTTGCGCTGCGCATGCCCAGTAGACTGATACGCATGCGCAGTGCTGCAAAGGCAGAATTTCTGCTGCCTTCAGCCCAGATTGAAACTGATGGTTTCAGGCAGCGCTGACGGCACATGGGCTGCACAGAGCTTCCCGTGTTACAAGCGCTGCGGATGAAAGGCACAGAGAATTATGCCTATCTAAGAGATCGATCTCTTACATAGGCATAATTCTCGCATGCCTTTATTATTTATATTTAGTTATTACTATGTTATAATTTGCTGTCAGGATAGTCAGTGCCTACCTTGCCTACCCTGACAGCACGTGCCTAGTGCAGGTGGTAGCACCAATGCAGTCGTCGAAGTAGCGGCAGTAGAGTTCGGGGATAGGGCCATGGTACGTCTCTAACAAGGATTTTTCGACGTACTCTACAAAGAGACAGGTGTAGCTAGGGCCCATGCACGTGCCCATAGCTACGCCTTGTAAGTCTGTGTTTGTTTGTTTGTTTGTTTGTTCCAGTGAAGGTGCTGTGTACAGGGCAGCCAACCAACAGCCACTTGTCTTTTTTCAAGTTTTTGTGTAAGTTGTGTGTCGTGACAGTCGGCAGACCAATTTCCCTCCATGGATGAATAATATGTTATCGTGTCGTATAAGTTGATAAGGTCTCAGTTTGTGGTGGCAAACAACATAAACTGAACTGGACTATTAAAATTTGAACTTACTGTTTAAAATTATTTATTGTTTAGTGTCTTGCTTAAATTGGTTACAGTTTAGAGCCTTGTTTACAATTGTTTACTACTTAAAAGTCTTAATTGTATGTATGATTTGGGTCGAGACCCTGCTGCAGTATGTGTTGTACTGATTGTATGAACAAAGTATAAACGTGTCTTTTGGTGCATCAAAGTCTTATGGGTTTGAATGATTTTCTTGAGGTGTGTGTGACTTACCCAGAGTAGATGAATTAAGGACCGGAGGACATTGGAGTAAGGTAAAGGGGAAAAGATTTAATAGGAATCTGAGGGGTACCTTTTTCACACAAAGGGTGGTGGGGCATGGAACATGCTGCCAGAGTTGGCAGTTGGGGTTGGAACTATCTGAACATTCAAGAAGCAATTAGACAGATAAATGGATTGGACAGATTTGGAGGGATATGGACCATACGTAGGCAGGTGGGACTAGTGTAGTTGTGGGCAAGTTGTGGCAAAGGGCCTGTTTCCACGCTGTATCACTCTATGACTATGAATTCTCAGTGCCTATATATTCAATAATGTCTTGCTCAGTAGCATTCCTGCCTATCTTTAAACAAAACACCTTTTCCACATGGAAAAGTAGGTACAGGAGTAGGCCATTCGGCCCTTCGAGCCAGCACTGCCATTAAATATGATCATGGCTGATCATCTAAAATCAGTACCCCGTCTCTGCTTTTTCCCAATATCCCTTGATTCCTTTAGCCCAAAGAGTTGAATCTAACTCTCTTGAAAACATCCAGTGAATTGGCCTGAGGCAGAGAATTCCACAGATTCACAACTCTCTGGGTAAAACCGTTTTTCCTCGTTTGAGTTCTAAATGGCCTACCCCGTATTCTGAAACTGTGACTGACCCCTGGTTCAGGACTCTTGAACATCGTGAACATTTCCCTTGCATCTCTCCTGTCCAACCCTTTAAGAAATTTATATGTTGCTATAAGATCTCCTCTCATATCCCCTCTCAAATAAATACAAGCTCAGCCGACACATTCTTTCAGCATATAGTGCCCTCCATAGTGTTTGGGACAAAGACCCATCATCCATCCATGTACCTCTGTACTACACAACTTGAGATTTCCAATAGAACAAATCACATGTGGTCAAAGTGCACATTGTCAGATTCCAATAAAGGCCATTTCTATATATGTTGGTTTCAAATGTCGAAATCCCACACATATTCCCCCCATTTCAGGGCACCATAATGTTTGGGGCACACCAAAGTTTGGGGCTTGAAGTGTGCGATTCATGGACATCACCAGTTGCTTATGTGGACCTCTAAGGTGATACCTCTTCCCTTGTCTAAGGGGCGTCCCCACCAGACTCGGTTACTCAATGTTCAGCAACGGAATGACCTATATTGCAATCCTCCCACACTGTCTTGGCATTGGTTGCATCAAGCTTCATTGAGCCCTCAGCATGTTCTCCTGAAGTCTGGATCGATCCTTTTGCTGTGCTGTTGGACCAACAGGTTTTGGGCAGATGAAAGAGCATCTTTCATTGAGTTCATGATCTTCCAGCAGTGCTTAATGTCCATCTCCATCCCGTTCTAATTACCTGGCAAACACGTCCCTTGATGGACCTACAACAAAAATATCTAACATCCCTGACAGCCTATTTAAAAGATTCTAGCAAGGATTGCAATAAATTCCAGACTGTGTTTGAGACAGCCAGCATGGAGCTTGACAAGATAGGTTATTTTCAATTACCCTTAGTGAGGATTCGGGAAGTAGTAATCACATACTAAAGGGGCTGTCCCACTTGGGTGACCTAATTGGCAGGGTTAAGAAGAGTTTGAAAAAAATTACATGTTGAAGACCTCCTTTGACTATGTAGAAGACCTCCTTCGACCTATTGAAGACCAACTTGGACTAGCTACAACTAGCTCAAAGTCAAAAGTCAAACAAACTTTATTGTCATTTAGAAATACATCGATATATGCAGTTCCAAACAAAATTCCGTTGCATTTGGCTCCCTATGCAACACGATAATTAACAGAAGGATAAACATGGATAAAATGGATAAAAGGATAAATAGACAATGGTGGCAGCCCATTACATGGCATTCAGGAGTCTGATGGCTTGTGGGAAGAAGCTGTTGCAGAACCTTGATGTTCTGCTCCTTATGCTACGATATCTTTTGCCCAAGGACTGCAGAGTGAACAGTACGTGATGGAGATGTGTGGGGTCTTTTATAATACTGCTGGCCTTAGACACACACCGTTTGGTCGCAATATCCCCGATTGAGGGGAGAGAGGTCCCGATGATTTTTTACGCTGTCCTCACCACTCTCTGCCCAGACTTCCAGTCAGAGTCCCCAAACCAGACAGAGATACAGCTGGTCAAAATACTCTCTATGGTGCCCCTGTAGAAAGTGGTGAGGATGGGATGTGGGAGGTGAGCTCTTCTCATCCGGCGCAGAAAGTGCAACCGCTTCTGCGCTCTCTTAACTGTTGATGAGATGTTATTTGACCAGGTCAGACTGTTAGTGATCTGCACCCCCAGAAACTTAGTGCTACTGACAACCTCCACATCACTGTCATTGATGTGAAGTGGTATGGGACTGTGCCGGTTTTTCCTGAAGTCGATGATGACCTTTGTTTTTTCGACATTCAGGATCAGGTTGTTCGTATTGCACCAGTCCACCAGTTGTTTCACCTCCTCCCTGTAAGCCAGCTCATTGTCGTCCCTGATGAGGCCTACCACTGTTGTGTCATCTGCGTACTTCATGATGTGGTTTGTACTAAACCTGGCACAACAGTCGTGGGTCATCAGGGTAAACAGCAGTGGACTCAGGACACAGCCCTGAGGGGAGCCAGTGCTCAGAGAGATGATGTTAGAGGTGTTATTTCCAACCCTCACAGACTGGGGTCTGTCAGTGAGGAAGTCCAGTAGCCAGTTACACATGGGGGTGCTGAGGCCCAATGGAACCAGTTTGCTTATCAGGTGCTGAGGGATAATTGTGTTGAATGCTGAACTAAAATCCACGAACAGCATTCGCACATAGGTGTTCTTCTCCTCTAAATGTTCCAGGCTCAGATGGAGTACGGAGGATATAGCGTCCTCTGTGGAGCGGTTTGGCCTGTAAGCAAACTGGTATGGGACTAACTTCGACTACCTTCGACTAACTTAGTTACGACTAACTTTGGGAAAGTTGGACACTAAACAGTGGAGAGTGAAGCCGACCTCTTTTGATCTCTTTCAAACTCCCTTCGACCTCCCTTCGACTATGATGAAGACTATCTATGATTACTTTTGACTACCTTCGACTAATCTCGATTACCTATGACTAACATGCCGACCTACTACGATTAAACTTACGAGTATAAATAGTGTTGATTTTTTCCATGGCGATCTTTTTTTTACTCGCGGGCATTTTTTAACATATTGAAAAAAAAGCCATGACCTAGCTGAGGTCACGAGTACACGGAGACCACTCTCGACTATGAAAGAGAGCTACAAAGACCTCCTACGACCTCATGTCAACCATGCTGCGAGTATGAGTCAAGAGCAAACTCGCCAGAGCTCATGGATTATGTCACCCAAGTGGGACGCCCCATATCGGTCGGTCGGGGCGCTGCAAGTCGGCAGCCCTGTTAGCAGCTGTCGGTCTTTTTTCTACTTTTTTTGCTTTTAGTATGTTTTAGTGTACTGTTTAAATGTTTCTTGGTGTGTCTTGTGTGTGGGTTGGTGAGGGGGGGTAAGGGGGAAACCGTTTTGGCCGCCTCCTCCACGGAGAGGCGACTTTTTCCATGTCGCTCCCCCGTGGCCTAACAGCAAGGATCGGCGCGGCCTTTCCGGAGACGCGCCCGGGACTTCAGCGGCTGGCGCAGCGTGGACACTCGGCGGGGAGCGGGTGAGCCCTCGCTGGGGTTCGCCAAAGTGGAGCGCTTCGTTTCGCTGGCCCGCGGCAGTCGGCAGCCTGAAGCCGCGGTCTGCAGGAAGAGCGGCGTCCGCAGTCCAGGATGCCTCATGGGGGACCCAGGGGATGAAGTAGCCACCACCGCCAGCCCGCGGCCTACTTCTGCCACTGGTCCGGCATGGACTTACTATCACCCCTAGAGGGGAGCTTCGACCGCCGGCCCTGCTGTCTGCGGTGCTTCTGGCAGCGGCAAGAACTTTAGAACTTTAAATCTTCAACCACCGGCCTGCGGCCTATACCATCCTGAAGCCGTAATCTCCGGTGGGGAAGAGACGACCCTGGACTTTACTTGTCCGGACGCCTGCAGCGACGGCTGCAGAGGGTTGAGGTCCCGACCACGGGGGAAAGTGGAGGAGGACTGGCAAATGTTTGTGCCTTCCGCCACAGTAACGAATGCTGTGGTGGATACCTATGTTGCATTTTTATTGTGTATTTGTGTGTTCTTTATTATTGTATGCTGCTGACAAATTCATTTCACTTGCACTTTATGTGCAATGTGACAAATAAATTGTATTGTGTATTGTGTAAGTGAAATAAAGTGGATAGAGACTCTCAGATGGCGTTTCAAAGTTCTCATGAGATGGATAAAGGTAAAATTCATGAAATTATGAAAATGTATTGACTTTTTTGGGAGACTGGACTGGGGTCATTGGTTGAGAATGGGACTAATCATAATGTGGGAGGAACTGTGCCTGCAGAAACCATTTCCGAGACAGCAAGTATTCATTACTGTCATGACAAATTAGATAACTTCCAGATTTGTTATTGATACAAACATTGCTTGAATTGTAAGCAGTGGAAACATAAACATATAAACGTCATTGATCAGTGCCGTGAATGAGGTGCGGCAGGCAGATTTTATTCAGGGTAAGTCTGTGTGAACAATTTTGGATATAAAAATCGTATTTAAGAGTACTTTTGATAAGGTGCCAAACAAGAGATTATTGAATAATTTAGAGTGCACATAATGGAGGCAGTTTACTAGTGTGGATCGAGGACATATTAATGAACAGAAAGAGCAAATTAAGAATATATATTTGGGAGGCTGTAACCAGTGGGTTCCCGCAGGAATTGGTGCTGTTCAGTACGTTGTTTGTAATCTTTATCATTGATTTGGGCGAGGAGATCATGTATAATCAATTCAGATTTGCTGATAACACACAGGTGACTGTGTAAGCTGTGAGGATGAAGCAGAGAGGAATAGTAAGATTGAACGAGAACTTACCAGTTCGAAGGTTGATCTTTATTTTATGAGGAGTCGAAGTGAGGGATTTCGTGAAGAGCCCGCCGGCGCGCATGCTCGACATACTTCAAAGTAGCGGCGTGGAATCACAGAACCAACAATAGAAATGACTTCGCATAGTATGATTGAATTGACTAAGATTACCAGATGAAGGTGATTGAGGGTTGGGCGAGGAGGGCACGAAATCCCTCACGTCGACTCCTCATAAAATAAAGATCAACCTTCGAACTGGTAAGTTCTCGTTCAATCTTACTATTTCATTTCGGAGTCACGTGAGTGACTTCGTGAAGACTTCAAAGCTTCTGTGATTACACGCCCTGGACCACGTCCATGCTGACACACCACTACCAGGGATGGATGGGAGGAACAAACTTGCTCACTAGTTCATACTGCAAAACAAGAGCATATTTATTAATAACAAATCAAAACCCCTCAAGCGGGGACATCTCCACGTTCTTGACCTGCATTCAGCATGGCTTCTGCGAACTGTAGAGGAGCAGCAACAGGCTTGTTATAAAAACGCTGGAACACAGCTTCATTCGCCCATCCTGCTGTGGCGAGAATTTGGTCCATGGGCACCTCCATGACCCTCGCCGCTGACGTCGATGCAGCCCTGGTGGAATGAGACTTGAACACATTAATGTCGATACCTGACTTACCCAAGACGACTCGAAGCCACCTGGATATCGTCTGGACTGTCACTCGATGATGAGGTCTCTTATGAGTGACAAGCAGGTATCTCTCCATTCCTCTGATGCGTGCCGTCACTTTGACATAGTGGCGGATATGTGAGGCTAAACATAGCCCAGCATCTGCGGGGTATGCCGGGAACTTCAGCTGCAGCCCTGTGCACCCAGGTCTATGCTGCTTTAGTAGCTCGTCAATGAAAAAGACTACTTCTGTAGGGGTAGATGTCATTCTGTCGACACGAAGTTTGTGTAGTGTCTGTACCCTCTGAGCTGAAGTCAGCGCTAGTAACATCACCAGCTTCATGGTGAGTTGGTCCAGTTGGAGCCCTTCCATGGGAGACCACGTCCTGAGCAGGGTTAATACGTCCCTGACATCCCAGGTGATATTATAGCGTGGTGTAGGCGGATTCATATTGAATATACCCCGCATGAGTCTGGACACTAGCCTGTTGGATCCTACCCCAATCTTGAGGTAGAATGATAGCGCACTTCTGGCGCTGTTGATGGCACTGTAACTTAAGTGTTCATCATGGTGCAACCCCGCGAGGAATTCCAGGACGTCGGTTATTGTCACGTCATCGTACGTGATGCGAGAGCGGCTGCAGTAGGCTTCCCACTTCTTAATATGCGAGCGGTATCTTCGCCTTGTGGACTCTCGACACGACGCCCCGATGGTATCCATGGTCCGAGCCGTGAGGCCGTATTGGACTAACGGCCTGTTCAGAACCTGCAAGCCAACAAATTTAAATAGCCATGGCAGGGATGTGGCTCCCCTGAGACAGGGTGAGCAACCAATTGTGGGCAACCCTTCAAAAGGACCCAAGGTTCGTTGAGCATGTCAAAGACCACCGGATACCAAGGCTGTGTGGGCCAGTCGGGTATAATAAGAATGCCCTTGGCAGCATCTGCCTGAATCTTTCGCAATACCCGACTGATGAGGCAAAACGGAGGGAAGGCATAGAAACCCAATTCCCCCAGTCCAGCGAGAATGCATCTAGCGCTATTGCCCCAGGATCTGGTTCCCATGAAACGTAGGCTGGTACCTGATGGTTCAACCGTGACGCAAAAAGGTCAATGTCCGGTTTACCAAATTTGGCTGTGACTTTAGAAAAAATCTCAGGATGCAACATCCATTCAATGTTGTCATTAAATTTGCGTGACCTGGTGTCCGCCACAGTATTAAGCTCACCTGGCAAATAGGTAGCTGAAATCCAAATGTCTCTTTGAATACACCAGAGCCAAATTGAGTTAGCCAATTTGTCACACGAAACTGACCTGGTACCACCCATATGGTTTAAATATGCCACAGCTGTGGTGTTGTCTATTTGGAGACGGACGTGTGCTCCAACAAGCTTGGAACAATATGCACGAAGTCCGTGGAATGCTGCCAGCAACTCCAAATAGTTAATCCCTTGAGTCAACAACATCGATGCCTCAAGGGTGTCCCATCTGCCCCCACAACTAGAGCAATTATCAGTAGCTCCCCAGCCACTGGAGCTTGCATCAGTCTGTAAATATACCACCGGATTAGCCTCCCTGACAGGCTTAAATGAGTTGCTAATGTGACACACCCACCATTGCAACTCAGTTATCGCTTCGGACGGCAGCTGCATTGAGCGATCGTAATGACCAGCGTTCCGTTTTAACGCAGTAATTTTAGCTCTTTGCAAATTCTGATAATGCAAAGGTCCATATCGTGCTGCCGGAAACAAAGCCACTAGCTTGCCAATTACTGTGGCTGTATGCCGAATCGATGGTATATTGGTGCCAATTAAATCTCTGCACACCTGAGTGACTTCCTCAATTTTGTTAATTGGTATAGTTATCCTCATGCTCATTGAGTTCACCGTGAACCCTAGGTAATTAATTACCTGGGCAGGGCAGAACTTCGATTTCTCTGGATGGACAATGAATCCTAATTGTTGAAATATATTGACAGCAGCTGCAACACCCTGTTCAGCCAATTGCAGGGTGTGGCCCACAATAAAGACATCATCTAAATAGGCCATAACTATATGATGTCGTTGTCTCAAATAAGCCATGATTGGCTTCACCAATTTAGTGAACAATCTAGGGGCTGTAGTGAGCCCATTAGGCAAAGCCTTATACTGCCAAAGTTGCCCCATCCAGATAAATTTCAAAAACCTTCTATCATATTTCTGGATGGATACTGAATAATATGCATCCCTCAAATCAATGCACGCCATAAAGCAGCCATGACAAATCAATGATTTGGCTGTTTCAAACGTATCCATTTTAAAATGAGTATATGTTACAAACGTATTCAAACGGGTTAGATCAATAATGACACGACAGCCTCCATCCTTCTTAGGTCTAGTAAATATGTTCGAAACAAATTCAATTGGCTCATGCACCGTTTTCTCAATCACACCCTTCTGTTCCAGACTTAAAATTTCCTTGTAACCTGCTGCCTGTTCTGCAGCAGACAATTTGAACGTACGACCAGACATGTGCTGGGATGGAGGAATGTCGCCATTAATAAACTCAATTTTATGCCCCTGAATATTCCGCAACACATACTCATCACCAGTAAAATTACCCCATGCATCCAAAAACAACCGTAAACGACCACCAACATGGGAAGTTAGACAGAGAGAAAAAAGAGAACCAGACCCCCTCACCTCCGTGGTTACCGGCGGTCCTTGACACGTGTGGGTGGCCGTGGAGGTGCTGGGTTGGCTTGAGGGCGCGGCGTCTTCGATTTCCACAAAGGTCTCTGCCGACCCTGTCCTAAAAAAGACCCTTGGTGCTGGTTCTGGTGCTGTTGTCGTTGTGGAGCTAGAGGGCGAGTCCTCGTCGAGGCACCGGCCGACCCTCGTGAGCGAATGTATGGAGCTTTTGAGCCTGACGGTGTGGGGGCACTCTGAGAGCGCATGATCCCCACCGTTTTGGCTTGTTCGTCAAGCTCTTTGACTCTCTTCGAGAGGTCCTCACCAAAGAGCTGACGGGGCGGCGGCGGCGGCGGTGGTTTGCACAATCCTGCAAACTTTGGGTTGAGTGCTGGGCGGATGCTGTTTTTGCGAAACCCGTTGATTTCGTGCTGGGTCGCGCACAATAAGGCCAGAGCATCTTCCTGGTCCAAATTCAGTTCGTCCCCGTCCACCGACCGCGCAAAGGCGGTAATACCGGCCGTGAGGAGTTTCAGGATCCGCTGCAATTTTAGCTCCTGTTGACGGATAGCCGCACTGATGTTGCCCCATATTGGCGTATTGACCACAGGCACGTTGAGGGAGTTGCAGTTTGATGGAGCCTTGTGACGGCTCATAGCCTGGATGAGGACTTCTTCCTGCAGCACCTGATTATTAAGAAAGTCCACTGTGGCTGCCAGCTTTGTATTTAGAGGAAGACCAGCCGTATGTGGGGCCGCGAATTTGGTCGCCACATCCAAGAGTTCCTCCGCTGGCACCTCCAACGGAGTTGGTACGGGATCCACCAGAACCTCCTCCTCCTGCTGCTCCAGGCTGATAGTAGATGTTGGTGAAGACGCCCTGTGCCTGTTGCTGCCCTGCTGTTGTTGACGTTGAAGCAGGAGCTCCAGCAGCCGCTCCATACGGTCAATACGCCCTTCACCCTGAACACTCAGGTGGTCGGAGTCCTCCGGCTCTGAAAAGAAAACCGGGCTCCTGTCATCGGCCCGCACCTCGTCGAGGCCCTGCCGGTGCCGGTAGTTGTCGCTAACAGCCGCCGAGGCGAAACTGCGCGATTCCTGCGCGGGCGTGTTCAACCGCCTCCGTTTAGCGGGAGCTGAAGCCGCTGCCACTAAGGGCACTTGCGGCGAGGTGTCGGCACCAGCCGAAGCATGGCTGCCTGGGGCCCGCGCAGTCTTGCCGGCTGCCCACATCGTGGACGTTGCCGACGCATGGTCTCGCCCACCCATCCATGGGGGGCTCGGCTACCGTGACGAGACCCGACTCGACCGACCCGTCCCGGCGTCGAGAGTCGGGGTGTGCCGGCTGGACCTCACAGCCGCCCCGGGTCTCGCCCTGGAACCTGACCGCTCCTCCGCGATAGGCAATGCCTTAGCCCTAACAGGGTTAGGCTTCTGGGCTCCTGCCCTCCCCCTTCTCGGAGGGCTGAGTGGAACAGGCCGTGCAACGGCACGTGCCCTGCTCGAGGTCGCCAGCGAGCCCGCTGACGACCTGACTGCCATGGCAGGGTCCCCCTGCTCTGGCGGCACACCACACTCCTCCTCGTCGAGCTCCTCCGAGCTGTGATGTGCTGGCGGATCTGGACCTGTAATCACAGGGCTTACCCACATTTCCGCCTGAGTCCAGGCCTGCGCTGCAGGTACTGCCGATGGTAAAGGCCCCGGAACTGTTGACCGGCGAACTCGTCCTGACGTCCTCCGGCCCTTCGAACTCCCATCCATGTCCTTGCTGCAAGACATAATCAGACAACAAGGACCACCAACTAAAGGTAGAATACTTACCTCCGTGGCCCCTTATGAAGGGCTGGCGAGGAGCGCGCTCCACCGCCAGCCGTCGCAGCAACGCGTTACGACGATATGTCGAGCATGCGCGCCGGCGGGCTCTTCACGAAGTCACTCACGTGACTCCGAAATGAAATTGGGGAGCACCGAGAGACTGTATGGAAGGACAGTTATATAGCAGAATACAATAAGTAATAATGGAGCATCGATTTGAGAAGAAAAAAATAGAAAGATGGTGTTTTTTATCACATGTTAAGTGATTATAAAAGGTTTTCATTTTCTTGGCCTTGGATGTCCTTGTATGCAAATCCCAGAAAGTAAATATTCAGCAATTGATTGCAAGGTGAACATAAATATAAGCTTCACTTGATGGAAATCTGAAGGAATAACAGGAAACACTAAGTAGGTCGGACAGATCAAAAGAAAATTAAATAGCTTGCAGTTTCAAATGAAAAACAAACATATTGAGAACCAGAGAAAAGAGAGATAACAAATTGGCCTTAAACGTGTAGAGAATGTGGTGAAGGGTTTATTGGATAGAATCGCACACATCGGGTGAGATCACAGATATTGTGGAGTCTGTTTGAGATTACCTGTTTGAAAGGTTAACAAAGTTATTTTATTCATTGTTTACTACTTGGTGTTAAATACTTTTCATCTATCTTTATCCTTCATGTGATAGTGTGTCATGCAAATTGTCCATTTTGAGAATGTGTGGAAAACCAATGGATGTGATTGGCATGAGAATAAGGGCTTTTCAAATCTGGCATTTACTGGCGACAGAGGGAATGGAAGCAGGTTCTATTGTTTCTTTGTAAAGTAAAATATTAAGATTAAATGAGAACTTACCAGTTTGAAGTTTGATCCTTATTTTATGAGGAGTTACGATGAGGGATTACGTGAAGAAGTCCCGCCAGAGCGCATGCTTGTCATACTTCAAAGCAGCGGCGTGAAAACACGGAAACCCAATAGCCGAAGTAACATAGCAAGGCTTTTAGAAGACTCGAACTACCAGATGATCCTTTAGATTATGAGGGTGGGAGCGGAGGGCACGTAATCCCGCATCGTAACTCCTCATAAAATAAGGATCAAACTTCAAACTGATAAGTTCTCGTTTAATCTTAAAGCCCTGTCTAATGGTGCAAGTTGACCCACGAGTGACCCCGAGTTTTCACTCGCGGTAATCACGTACAATTAACGTAGCAGGAACACCGGAACTCGCGCGAGTAACTTAGCAACTCGTGGCGATAAAGGTAGGTACCTGTGAAACTTGTTAACTCGTGAAAAAAATTCAAACGTGTTTGAGGTTTTCCACGAGTCAAATTTACTGTTCAAGTTAAAAACTGAAACATTTAAACTCGTTGTAATAACGTAGTGGCCCGTGCGTTTACCTTAGTGACTCGTGAGTCTACCATGGGAACTCTTTAACTCAGCGGGCAGGCAGCATCTCTGGAGAGAAGGAATTGGTGACGGGATGAAATAGGGGAATATTGTGCTGTTTGATCACCCCCTGCTATCCCACAGCGGCTTTTGAGACTGGTGGGAAATCACTACCAAAGTGTCTGCCCACACAGTCAGTACACCTCTCCTACACTTGTACCTATTATCCATATTTTCCAGGGCTGCTGCCTGGCCCGCTGAGTTAATCGCTCCAGCACTTTGGCTTGCCGTCTTTTCAATGTTGGTCTCTTAGTCCCACATTCATGGCCAAACCTTTGGCCAAATGCTCTGATATCTCCTCAACGGATCTTCGGTTAGTTGAGGCACCATGAGGCGTTTTTGTTGGTGATTTACGACAGGAAGGAAGCTATGTAAATACCAAGTTGTTACAAACTGTCGTGCTTTTACTTACTTGACGTGAAGTTTTCTCCCTACCTTACCCTCATGATGTGCCACGTTCTGGTTACGCAGTGCACGGATCATGGCCAACAGTGTCTGAAGAAGGGTCTCGACCCGAAGCGTCACCTATTCCTTCTTCTCCAGAGATGCTGCCTGACTCTGTCTGAGTTACTCCAGCACTCTGTGTCTCTCTTTAGTGTCTTCTTGTTGGACTTTCAATGAATAACTCAGCGGGCCTGGCAGCAGCCCTGGAAATTTAAACTGAATATTGAAGAAGCGGGCGTTGATCAGGGCCAACCAACGCGCTATGTGTACTGTGTCGGAAGGAACTGCAGATGCAGTTATCCCTAACCAGTCCGAAGAAGGGTCTCGACCCGAAACGTCACCCAGTCCTTCTCTCCAGAGATGTTGCCCGTCCAGTTGAGTTAACTCCCGTCTATGTTCGGTTTAAACCAGCATCTGCAGGCAGTTCCTTTGTGTTGTGTGTTTGGGGGGGTGTGTGTGGGGGTGTGTGTGTGGGGGGGTGTGTGTGGGG
Organism: Raja brachyura; assembly: GCA_963514005.1. The sequence continues at coordinate 37,254,665 of OY740794.1, read as the reverse complement.
GGGTGTGTGTGGGGGGGTGTGTGTGGGGGGGTGTGTGTGTGGGGGGGTGTGTGTGGGGGTGTGTGTGTGGGGGGGTGTGTGTGGGGGGGTGTGTGTGGGGGGGGTGTGTGTGGGGGGGGTGTGTGTGGGGGGGGTGTGTGTGGGGGGGGTGTGTGTGGGGGGGGTGTGTGTGGGGGGGGGTGTGTGGGGGGGGTGTGTGTGGGGGGGGGTGTGTGTGGGGGGGGTGTGTGTGGGGGGGGGGTGTGTGGGGGTGTGTGTGTGGGGGGGGTGTGTGTGGGGGGTGTGTGTGTGGGGGGTGTGTGTGTGGGGGGGTGTGTGTGGGGGGTGTGTGTGTGGGGGGGGTGTGTGGGGGGGGGTGTGTGGGGGGGGTGTGTGTGGGGGGGGTGTGTGTGGGGGGGGTGTGTGTGGGGGGGGTGTGTGTGGGGGGGGAGTGTGTGGGGGGGGTGTGTGTGTGTGTGGGGGTGGGGGTGGGGGTGGGGGTGTGGGTGGGGGTGTGCGGTTGTAGTTCTAGAGGAACATTGCTTCCGATCGATGTCTCTTACGCACTCCTCAGAAGAAATGGGTGCGCTCTTCACAATCATGCATTCTGCATGAATAGTCTTGGAAGTGTGTGTGTGTCAAGAGGAGGTGATGTGGACACGGTTTCAGTTGTAGTTCTAGAGGGACATTGCTTCCGATCGATGTCTCTTATGCACTGCTCAGGAGAAATGAGTGCGCTCTTCACCATTATGGCTCCCAGCCTACAGGCTTCTGATTTCTCCCCCCCCCCCCCCCCCCCCCCCCCAACCTATTTCCCTCTCCTCCTCGGCGCCCTTGTTCACTCACACCTTCCCTCCCTTCCTCCCTCCCTCCCTCTCGCAGGGCTTGGTTCAAAAGGGGCAACGAGCCAAGTGGGGCACGGTCTGAACCCTTTTGGAAAACAAGGACAAAGAGATAAAAACTTTGTTGAAAATAAGTAAAGGCAACCTTGGCTAATAATTTAAAAAGAAAACCTTATACAAAACCAACACCCTACAAACTCTCTGTCTCTCACGCTGCCTGTTGTCTTGTGGGGGGGGGGGGGGGGGGGGGGAAGGGGTTGTGTCGGAGAGGGGGGGTGGGTGTGAATGTTACCACTATAGGATGGCGAGGTTGGGCTCTGAGCTGCAGTCAGAGAGAGAGAGAGAGAGAGAGAGAGGGAGAGAGAGTGCGTGTGCGCGTCAGCAGCAAAGTTATATATAACGGGGTTGTACACAGTGGCAAGAGAGGTTTCCTTTGTTCTCGTCCGGGGCTTGAGAGAGATCGGAGAGAATTAACCCTCCCTCGCACACCACTCAAGGGGACAACCCAAGAGCCTTGTCACCCCAGACAGAATAATGATGCCCGCGCATCCCCCCCCAACCACCTCAACTCACGCCTGGGCACCAAAGCAGCTCAGGAGGAGAACCCTGAGCTCCGTCCCCCAACAATCTGATGTGCAACTGATGTGGAAGACCAGCGGCTGCGGCCGGCCGGCACCCAGTATGGACTTCTCACACCCTCACACACGAACAGTGTGTGCGAATAAACAAAAACAAGGAATAAAACCTTGTAAACCTTGTAAAAGGAATTTATCTTTAACTCAAAGCCGTAGGATGGAGATGTCTTCTTTAACATTGTTGCTTTATTAAAACATACCTTCATTCACGGTTGGCTCAAGAGTAATGGGAGAGGAACTTGGTAACTCGGGAGAGGAACTTGGAACATCGCAGAAATGACATACCCATGGGAACTCGGTTAAACACTTGAACATAAACTTGAAATCTCGTACTTAACCACGAGTCTTTTTTTTTTCTTTCACTTGGGGTCACTCGTGGGTGGACTTGCACCATGAGACAGGGCTTTTACTATTTTACTTCGGAGTCACGTGAGTGACTATGTGAAGATTTCAAAGCTTTGAGATTTCATGCCGTAGATACAGTTCCATATGACACACTGCTTTGGTTGACACAGGATTGTTTAATTTATACAATAAATGGCTTAAACAATAAAGGAACAGTAATAACCCCTTTTTCGCAGCGGAAATTACAAACGAGAACTCAAACAGAACCCAAAACAGCTTGCCCAATCTTTGCATTGCGAGGACAGGTTAGTCATAAACCCTAAAAGGTTCCTTAACTGGACTATCCTGCGGTGAGGATTTGGTCTAATGGCACGCCCTGCGCCTTTGCTGCATACGTTGATGCCGCCCTGGTGGAGTGATTTAAACACTTCAGTGTCTACTCCAGCATAATGCAAACCTGTTTCGGTAATCTAGCAATAGCTTGTACTGACACCTTTGTATGAGGTTTTATTTGACTGATGACCAGCGCTGTTTCAGAGCCTCTGAGACTCTTGATGACCTTCATATTATAAGCTCAGATGCGTAATTACATATAATCTTAGATCAATGGGTATATTTTAAGCTTATTTTGGTTCCAGCCATCCCTGGCCTGCTCTGTTTGATTAGATCATATGCATAAAACACAATATCATCTACAGAAGAATGCATGCTCTCCAGTCATAACCTTTGCAATATTTGGACCCATAATGCTGCCACTAGCACCATGAACACTTTGAGTGTTAACTTCCGGAAAGGCAGAGATGTAATTGGATCCCATTGCCAAAGCAGCGTGAGAACTATGCTCACATCCCAGATTTCTGAATATGTACGTCTGGGAGGGTTTTGTTAAAATACCTCCTATGAATCGGGCCACCAATAGATGAGATCCAACAGAGTGTTGTCTGGACCCTTGCCCCTAGTAGGAGGACAAAGTACTTCTAGCACTATTAATGGCACTATAGCTTAACTGCTCGTCAAAATGCAATGTAGCCAGGAACTTCAATACATCCAGTATGCCTGCAACTTATGATAAAATATATTTAACTGTAAACAGGACATCTCCCATTTCTTAATATGAGATACATATTGCTTTTTAGTACTATCTCTCCAGACCATTGTAATCAGATTGACGGTCCTACTCGATAGTCTGAGTCCCTGGAACAGTCTGGTCGGAAGATACAAATCAATAAATTAATATGCTCATGTAAAGGGGAACTTTCCTCCTGTCCCAGTGTGAACCAACAAGTTATTGTAATTGGGATGATCATGAATCCTGTGTCATCCGTCTCAAACTAATGGGACCATGCTGTGTGGACCAGTTTAGAACCCACCAAACACCTAATGGCAGTCATACTCTATTTTGGTGAGACCTTGATTGAATGAGGAAGAAATGGGGAAAGCGTAAGAACTTACATCCCCAATGTAGCGAGAATGTATCCTCTGCTACTGCCCCTAGATTTGGCTCCCATGCCGAATACAGGTACTGGTAATTTAACCCAGATGCAACAGATCTATGTCTGGCAATCCATACCGGCTAACAATGATTTTGAAACTTTTGGATTCTTAATTCATTTTTTGTTTGGCATGGAATTTACATGACCTGGTGTCTGCAACTTTTGCATTATCTCTACCTGATAGGTAGATATCTGAGACCCAGATGTTCCTTGTAATGCACTAGTGCCAGATGAGGCTAGGCAGACTGTTACAGAATAATGACCTTATTCTACACATTTGATTGATATGGGTACCAGCTGTGGTACTATCAATCTGAAGCTGCACATGCAAATCATGCATTGCTGAGCTGAATTCTTTAGGCCATAGAATGCACCCAGCAATTCTACGCAGTTTACCCCAGTCCCTGCAGGGTTAATGCTTCTTTCACATTTTATCTGCTGCCCCAGCCAGACTTCATATCAGTGGCTCCTTATCCTGAAGCTCACATCAGTTTGTAAACTAAATGTTATTGAGTCAGAATGTCTCTAGTACATCGCGAGACATTAGTTACAATTTTGGCCGTAGGCAAAGTACTGTCATGTTAATTAACCAATGATGTCCTCAAATAGCCAATCATTCTAAATGGTACTAATCTAAGTTTAATTAGATGGGTGAGGACCTAACCTCTCAACAGGTGTGTGGTAGCTGAATATTTATCTTTCAGTTCTATGTCTGCCATATAACACCCTTTTTTATCCCAGTTACAATACTGAAATTTTGATTTAAACCTTTTATACTGGACCTTAAGGGTTAAGTATGTTCCGGCCCAGAATGACTCGACACCCACCATCGTCCTTTTGGCTGGGGAATTAGACACAATTGTTAAAGCTGATATGCATCATCCACCTGCAGAGTTAGTGGTATTGAACCCCAATACCCAACTATGTGTATTTTGTATGGGTGGATGTACTTCTGAGATACCTATTCGAGATCCCCGGATACAGTCCAATATTCACTTACTGTTTCTTAATCTGAAAGGATATGGTTTTTGAGGTGGCATCCTTGCCTCAGTTTTAGTCTAATCGTCCAGGTGTTCCCCTGGGTACTAGAGGATCTGATTCAAGGCTGTGACTGTGGGTTGAGCGTAGGCTGGACATTTATTCGTAAATATTAAACTAACAAATGGGCATTACACAGCAGGGTCCTTATCCTGCTGTGTTTAGATAGTGGCCTTGCCATTTTTGCAAACGCCATAGTTCCTGCTTCAACCAGTTTTTTACTTTATTTAATTTATTATTTTTTTAAAGGACTTTTGCAGCCTTAATTCATGCGCCCTCATGATGCACTCCTTTAGAGCGATGCACAGTAAACAGGTGTTTGATATGTGAAGTTTCTTCCATTATGAAGTCCTGGAACTGGTGAGGGCCATTAATTTGCTGGCCAGATTGTCGTCCCTGACTTCACCGGTATGATAAATTGCTAACCACATCCGGCACACCTGGAGCGTGGCTCTTGTGCTTTGGTGTATGCACATAAGCAGTGACACCAACCTCAGGGTCAGCATTCTACTGCCCTGGCTCTCCCGGCTGATGCTCACGGGAGGTCACACACAGCCCTAACAAAGTGCTGCTGTGCTGGGTTCCCATGTCCTGGCTCTCCCGGCTGATGCTCATGGGAGGTCACCACTTCAGGGTCAGATTTATACTGCCCTGGCTCTCCCAGCTCCTGCTTATGGGAGGTCATACACATAGCCCTATCAACAGGTGCTTGTGGTATGGTCTCCCGTAGGCCTGCGCTGTGACAAGTTCGGTGTCAGCAACCTATTGACCCGAACTGGTCTGCCCTTTGCCACAGGGAGACCTTGAGCAGCCCTCTCCTAGGCGCTGCTGGCACGGCTCTCCCATAGGCCGGTGCTTTCACACATGAAGCAGCCCTCTCCTAGGCGCTGCTGGCGTGGCTCCCCCGTAGGCCGGCGTTTTGACACAGGAAACAGCCCTGTTCCAGGCGTTGCTGGCGTGGCCTGTCCCATAGGCCCGCGCTATTATAGTGGAGTCTCACTAATTTTATAGTGTGAATTTGTAAAGGGTGAAAATACCCTTATTATCGAAGAGGAACCCTTGCAGCCCGACCCGCCCGAGTTCTAATAGGGCTGCACAAGTTCTCTCTCCCTCCAATTTTACTCCATGCCTGGCGCAACGTGTCTGTGAGTCACTGACCGACTGTCAGCGACTCTAGCATTATTTAAACGGCAACCCCGCAGACTGGAAACCACTGACTGCTTTATCAGCGGCTGTTATCTATAAACCCGATCTTTGCCGGCTATCCGCTTCAGCGGTCGGACCGGGGTTCCCCCTCAGCCCATAGCCGGCGTAGGCATCGGACCTCCAATAAATTCGGCAGGAAACCTCTGTAAAGAGAGGCTCCTGCTCGAACAAACAATGCTGGTAAGTAAAAAACACTTACCTTCTAGGTTGAAACTTACCGCCAGCAGGAGCATTTCCCCACCAGTCCGGTGCTTGCCAATGCGTCTGACGTAATGACAAGCATGCGCTCTGGCGGGGCTTCTTCACGTAGTCACTCACGTGACTCCGAAGTAAAATAGATTGATTCTTGGGAAAAAAACCTTTTTTGCTGCAGCAATTCCTTAATACCACAAATGTTTCAGAGACAGTACCCCATCACAATTTAATTACTGCTCCAGTTAAATTAAAAAAACCAAAATGTCATTGATTTAATTTTATTTTGGCCGCTTACTGAGTTGTGTCTGTTCTTTGTCAACAGAAATTATGTGAGGCTTCGGCTTTGGAGAATCAGCATTCAGCTGTTTCCAATCTCAGCATATCTATTAATTCTATTCTCTGTCCACGATACCTCAATTATTCCCTTGACCAATAACTTTCCTCCATTGACACAAACTTTTATCATAATTTCACTCTCAAGCAGACAATAGCCTTTTTGAGGACCTTGTAGCAGCCTGGACGAGGTCAGGAAAAGTCCAGACATCAGGCAGGTTCAAACAGTAGTTTTTAATGACACAGCGAGACACACACACCCCCGACAGGGACCTCGGGAAACCCCGTGGCAGACCAACGCCCCTGTCCCTCAATAGCTGAGAGGATGACCCAAGGAGTGGCCTAACCCCCAGGGACCGCCACAGGACCCCCCCCCCCCCCCCACAAATACCCGAGGCATGAAACAGACAGGAGGGTGCACACGGCGGCCAGCCCGGGTGCATACCATGCCCGGCACACGAACAGGCAACTGACCAACAGGTGCAGGGGATGAGGAGCCAGTGGAGGAGGTACCCTAGACGGAGGGCACCCTCGCTTACCGGGCCGCACTACCAGCACCGGCTGATCAATGTCAATATGCACCAGCTACAGCCGCACAACTGAAACAGTCTCATGCCGACCCCCCATGCCCAGGACGAATGTAGATGAGCCATGTTCCAGGACTTGGAAGGGACCCTCGTACGGCCGCTGGAGGGGTGTCCGATGAGCATCCCTGTGCAGGAAGACAAACTGGCAGTTCTCCAGACTAGAGGGAACGTGTGGACGGAAGGTCCCATGACGAGATGTGGGCACCGGTGCCAGCTGCCCACCATCTGCCGAAGGTGTTGCAGAGCGTCCGAAGGCTGCTCCAACTGGCCCCGTGCCGGCGGGATGCAGGTGCGCCAAATATCCAACCTCCTCCCGCAGCCCATGCCACATGAAGCGGGAGGCTACAAGGGCCGTTGTCACATGGATGGAGCGATGCGCAAGCCCATGGAGTACCTCAAACACCCTGCAGCGCCAGGCAACGGGGACGTTGGGTCGCAGAATTCCAGTGGAGACATCGCACAGCAGCGTTGCGCCCCCAGGACCACAGAAAAAATCTTCCAACTGCAGGGCCGAAACTGCCGTTCGATAGGTTGCAATAAGGCGTCGGCCACCCTGTTGTATTTGCCCTCAACTAAACGAATGGAGGTGGTGTATTCGGACACATACGCCAACTGCCTCAGCTGCCAGGCAGACGACGGGTCTGAAATCTTGGCAAACGCGAATGTTGGCGGCTAGTGATCCGTAAATGCAGTAAACGGCCTCCCCTCCAGGAAGTAGTGGAAATGGCATTACGGCAAGATAGAGGGCAAGGAGCTCACAGTCGAAAGCGCTGTAACGGCGCTGAGCACCAGTGAGATGCCTGCTGAAGAAGGCAAGTGGCCGCCAGCATCCGTCAATGAGCTGCTCCAACACTGCCCCAACCGCAACCTCAGAAGCGTACACCGTCAGGGTGGTCGGGGCGTCCTCTCGTGGGTGGACAAGCATCGTGGCCTCAGGAGGCATCGAGCCATCGAGGCATCGTGGCCTCCTTAGCCCTCTCAAATGCCGCTGTTGCTTTGTCGGACCACTCAACCACCCTGCGATGACCAGCAATCAGATGGAAAAGCGGACGCATGATTGCGGCCACTGCCAGCAAGAAACTGTATTAAAAGGTGACCATCCCTATGAATTCCTGTAGGCCCTTTAATGTGGTCAGATGGGGGAACCTGTGGACAGCGTCCACCCTGGCCGGCAGAGGCACCCGGTGGAGTGGAGTTACTCGGTGGCCGAGGAAGTCGATGGCTGTCACCCCAAAACGGCACTTGGATGAGTTGATGGACAAACCAAAATCGTTGAGGCGCTGATACAGCTGACAGAGGTGAATGCAGTGCTCCTGCCTCGAGCGACTGCCACGTACACGAATATACGAAGTCCAGGCCGTGGCACACACAGTCCATAAGCCTCTGAAAGGCCTGCGCAGCGTTCTTCAAACCAAACGGCATTCTTACAAATTCAAACTGTCCAAAAGGTGTTATAATGGCTGTCTTGGGGATATTGTCGGGGTGGACCGGAATTTGGTTGTACCCTCGCACGAGGACACCGATGCTCCGGCTAGATGGGCATCGAAGTCCTGAATGTGCGGGACCAGGTACCTGTCGGCGACGGTCGCATCATTCAGGCGACGGTAATCCCCACACGGGCACCAGCCCCCGCCTGCTTTAGGGACCATGTGGAGCAGTAACGCCCATGGGGTATCGGAGGGGCGCACGATGCCTGGCGCCTCCATCAGGCGGAACTCCTCCCGAGCCAGACGAAGCTTGTCTGACGTGAGCCGACGCGCCCGGGCGTGCACAGGTGGGCCAGTAGTAGGGATATGGTGCTCCACCCCGTGCTTGGGGGTGGAGGAGCAGAAGTGGGGTTCAAGGATGTCCGGAAAATCCGCCAGGCTGCGCGCGAAAGACGCATCCACGGACGACAGGGGGCCATCAGGGTGTGATATAGGACCACCAATGCGGAGGAAGACCGCCTCCAGCATGACGGAGTGCACCAGGTGCCGCCGCTTGACATCCATGAGCAGTGAATGGGCTAGAAGGAAGTTGGCGCCCAGCAGCGGCTGGGAAACATTGGCGATGACGAACTCCCACGACAAGTAGCTGCGGCCAAAGTTGAGAGAGATGGTGCAATCCCCGTAGGTGTGAATAACGTTCGCCGCGGTGAGTAGGGAGGCCCGTTTGCCCGCACGGATGTCAGTGATGGAGGGAAGCAGAATACTCATTTCCGCACCAGTGTTCACGAGGTATTGACCCCCAATGCGGCGATCCCAGGCGAAGACGCGATGAATTTTGCCGGCCGCCGAAGGAATCACTGACAACCGGCCCCTTCGTTTCCCTAGAATGAACAGGGTGAGCGACATTGTAGGCATGAGGAGGTTGTGAAACTGTCTCCGTAGGGCGAGAGACATTGCCTGGCTGCAGCTCCCCAGTGACGGTGGTAATAGCACAAACCCCCTCTGCTGGCATCTGGTGGAACTGCAGGCGAATTTGGCTGGGTTGAACACCAGCGACCTCTGCTGCCGTTGGGTGGAACTGCAGGCGGGGTTTGCTGGAAGGACGTGCCTGCAGTGGAATTCCCAATGGTGTGCGGATTTTGCTGCAGAGGCCGACTAGGAGCAGCGGAGACACGGTCGATAGCGGCCCCGACCTGCTCCGAGCCTCCTGACGTCACGGGAAGGATGGCCAGCGTTTCCAGGTCCCGCTGGCAGGGCATCCACAGCTGGTCGGCATGCTCGGCCAGTGTCTGCGTGTCGGTGAAGGGATCCCTGGCCTATTTGTTAGTTAACGAGAGGGCTCTGAGGTAAGGCTTAACTCATCTCGCAGTCGCTTGGTCAAGCGCGCTGACCACGTAAAAGTATTTTGTTTTGTCAACAGTTACCCCTCACAGAGCAAATTGTGCCTATGCCTGCTGGAACCAGATGTCAGGCTCTTCGGTCCACAGAGTAGGGAGCTTAAGTCCAACGGCATTATTATCCATCACAACGTGTGATGAATGGCGAGGTCACCAGTGTAGCAGCCTAGACAAGGTCAAGAAAAGGCCAGACATCAGGCAGATTCAAACAGTAATTTTTATCACACAGCGAGAACACACACATCCCCAAGAGGGACCTCGGGAAACCCCGTGGCAGACCAACACCCCTATCCCCCAATAGCCGAGGGGGATGACCCAAGGAGTGGGCTAACCCACAGGGACCGTCACAACCTCATGGATTATTTGCCCAGAACATTCTGTCCATTACCTTTGCCCAGAATATCACATTTTTCACCTGTTACGTGTTGGCTCTTTCTGATCAGCTCAAATTTATTGAAATATTTTATCACCCTATCCTTAATTATCAGTTCCAATAACTTCATCACAATAAATGAAAGACAGATCCGTTATTTCCTCAATTCTCTCTCCCAAATATGATATGCTTGCAATCAATTAATGATGCCATTAATGACGTGACTATATTTTGCTTTCATTTTTATGCAAAGCAATGAATCCTAACACACATCAATACGATCATATTCATCAATTTCATAACAAGAGGATTTCAGTAGAGGAGTAAAGAGGTTCTTCTGCAGTTGTATAGGGCTCTGGTGAGACCACATCTGGAGTATTGTGTACAGTTTTGGTCTCATAATTTGAGGAAGGACATCCTTGTGATTGAGGCAGTGCAGTGTAGGTTCACGAGATTGATCCCTGGGATGGCGGGACTGTCATATGAGGAAAGATTGAAAAGACTAGGCTTGTATTCACTGGAGTTTAGAAGGATGAGGGGGTATCTTATAGAAACATATAAAATTATAAAAGGGCTGGACAAGCTAGATGCAGGAAAAATGTTCCCAATGTTAGGTGAGTCCAGAACCAGGGGCCACAGTCTTAGAATAAAGGGGAGGTCATTTAAGACTGAGCTGAGAAAAAACTTTTTCACCCATAGAGTTGTGAATTTCTGGAATTCCCTGCCACAGAGGGCAGTGGAGGCCAAATCACTGGATGAATTTAAGAGAGAGTTAGAGCTCTAGAGGCTAGTGGAATCAAGGGATTATGGGGAGAAGGCAGGCATGGGTTATTGATTGGGGACAATCAACCATGATCGCAATGAATGGTGGTGCTGGCTCGAAGGGCTGGATGGCCTCCTCCTGCACCTATTTTCTATGTTTCTATGCTTCTATATCGGCAGGCAAGACACTGCCAATTCGTATGGGGACTAAATAACATTTTTGCATCATAAAATTAGACTAAAGGCACCCCAGCAAGATTATATGTGATATAGATGACTTACCGTTTGTTTCATCCTGATATTGCGATCCGTCATGTTCAAGGCATTGAGGGCATTAAAAGTTGCATTTTACTTTAATACAAGGATTAAATTGTCCAGCGATTTAAAAAAAAAAAAATGGGAACGGAAGTCCGATCAGTTTTTCTTCATAAACTAGCAGCCCGAGGAAATCCCTCTCCGACAAGCAATACAAACCTGCATTTTAATCCCCCCCCCCCCCCCCCCCCAAAAGGCTCCAGAGTCACACACACAGCCAGTGGCAGACCTGGAGCGCCGCTGAAGGTAGGTTTTATAACATTGCTATCAAATGCAATGCATCATATCTCTGGAATAAATTCCATTTGCCACATGTCTGCTCAATTTAGTAGATTATATAAATCCTCCTGAAATTTGATACCCTCCCAACATACTGCCAACTTTTGTACCATGTACAATCCTCTTTGTCCCGTCGCCAACGTATAAATCAAGGTACCATGGCTGTTTCTATGACTGAATGGTTAATACCAGTGAATTACCAATGGTAATAACCGTTCAGTCACAGAAACAGCGATCAATCATTGCCATCTAATTCCTGCCAATCAACAACCGGATAGAATTTGACACTCTTCATTAGGCCTATACATCTTTACATTTTTGTCCAGTCTACAATATGAGACCATGTTAAAACCTTTGCTGAAATCCACATGAGGTGTCAATCACATACAGCTAAGCAATGCTTCTTGTTCACTCAACAAAATAATAAATCTTGTTTGTCAGATGGGCCTACAATTAAATGCCTTTTGTTGAATCAGTGCGTTGATAAGGTTGAGAAGTAGAAAAAGATGAACCGGTGTTATGTATATTTGGCCTTCAAGAGGATGTTTCCAGACCGCTGTGGTGCCCCAGGAAGTGGGTAAAACAAACCACAAGCTGGCAAGGTCTGTGATGCCAGGCCAGGAGGGGTCCCCCCCCCCCCCCCCAACATACAGGGGTCAGCTGTTTACAGACCGCTGCGGTTTCCCACAAAGGAGGTAAAACCAAGAGCAAGTCGGGTAAGCCTGTGGAAGTCAGGCCAGGAGGGACTCCAACATATAGCCGCTTCCAGACCTCTGTGGGTCCCCAGAAAGGGGGTAAAACCAAACGTAAGACGGTCAAGCCTGTGGACTAGGGGAGTCAGGCCAGGAGGGTTCCGCTCCTTGAATGGGTAGCGTCTGCGGACGTCTAAACCCGCATGGAGCACCTGATGGAGCGGTTGCTCCACAATGGTACTCCAAAGGAGGGAGTTATCAGCGCAGGTCTCCCTGGGGGCCCGCGGCAGCGGCACCTGTTTCTTGGCTGCACAATGTCTCCCTCTCTGAGGAGCGGAGCATTCAGGGTCAGTTCCTGTCTGACTCGGAGCAAAAAACCTGATATAGGTCCATAGGAGGGGTCATGCCAGCGCAGGTATCCTCAGGGGCCTGCGACAGCACCAGTTTTCAGGGCTGCCTATGAATCTCCCTCGCTATGGAGGGGAGTGCGAGTGGTCACTGTGTAACTAGCTTTAAAATTGAAAGTATGTCCGTGGAGCATACTGGAGCACATGCATTATGGTTTCAAGAGATATTCGCAAACAAAGGTGTTGCTGCCTTAAGAGTTGGTCTCCAGCCGTTGGCAGAATACCCGGAAGGGGCCAGAGTGCCCTCATGCTACAAGTGTCGGCAATGAACAGCGCTATCAGGGTGACATCGGAGGGCAATAAATCCAGGAGTGACCATAATATGGTTGAGTTCTTCATTAGGATGGAGAGTGACAAAATTAAGTCAGAAACAAGGGTTCTGAACTTGAACAAAGGTAACTTTGAAGGTATGAGATGTGAATTAGCCAAGATAGACTGGCAGGTGATTCTTAAAGGGTCAACAGTGGATGTGCAATGGAAGGTATTTAAAGACTGCATGGATGAAGTACAAAAATTGTTCATACCAGTTTGGCAAAATAATAAATCGGGGAAGGTGGTGCATCCATGGATAACAAGGGAAATCAGGGATAGTATAAAAACAAAAGATGAGGCATACAAATTTGCCAGAAAAAGTAGCCTACCGGAGGACTGGGAGAAATTCAGAATCCAGCAGAGGAGGACAAAGGGCTTAATTAGGAAAGGGAAAATAGATTATGAAAGGAAACTGGCAGGGAACATAAAAACTGACTGCAAAAGTTTTTATAGATATGTGAAGAGAAAGAGACTAGTTAAAACAAATGTTGGTCCCTTGCAGTCAGAAACAGGTGAATTGATCATGGGGAACAAGGACATGGCAGACCAATTGAATAACTGCTTTGGTTCCGTCTTCACTAAGGAAGGCATAAATAATCTGCCGGAAATAGCAGTGGAACGGGGGTCAAATAAGATGGAGGAACTGAGTGAAATCCAGGTTAGCCGGGAGGTGGTGTTGGGTAAATTGAACGGATTGAAGGCCGATAAATCCCCAGGGCCAGATAGTCTGCATCCCAGAGTACTCAAGGAGGTAGCCACAGAAATAGTGGATGCATTAGTGATAATTTTTCAAAATTCCTTAGATTCTGGAGTAGTTCCTGAGGATTGGAGGGTAGCTAATGTAATCCCACTTTTTAAAAAAGGAGGGAGAGAGAAAGCGGGGAATTACAGACCAGTTAGTCTAACATCGGTAGTGGGGAAACTGCTAGAGCCAGTTATTAAAGATGGGATAGCAGCGCATTTGGAAAGTGGTGAAATCATTGGACAAAGTCAGCATGGATTTACGAAAGGTAAATCATGTCTGACAAATCTGATAGAATTTTTCGAGGATGTAACTAGTAGAGTGGATAAGGGAGAACCAGTGGATGTGTTATATCTAGACTTTCAGAAGGCTTTCGACAAGGTCCCGCATAAGAGATTAGCATACAAACTTAAAGCACACGGTATTGGGGGTTCAGTATTGATGTGGATAGAGAACTGGCTAGCAGACAGGAGGCAAAGGGTAGGAGTAAACGGGTCCTTTTCAGAATGGCAGGCAGTGACTAGTGGGGTACCGCAAGGCTCAGTGCTGGGACCCCAGCTATTTACAATATATATTAATGATTTGGACGAGGGAATTCAATGCAACATCTCCAAATTTGCAGATGACACCAAGCTGGGGTGTATAGTTAGGTGTGAGGAGGATGCTTGGAGGCTGCAGGGTGATTTGGATAGGCTGATTGAATGGGCAGATGCATGGCAGATGCAGTATAATGTGGATAAATGTGAGGTTATCCACTTTGGTGGCAAAAAACATGAGGGTAGACTATTATCTGAATGGTGGCAGATTAGGAAAAGGGGAGATGCAACGAGACCTGGGTGTCATGGTACACCAGTCATTGAAAGTAGGCATGCAGGTGCAGCAGGCAGTGAAGAAAGCAAATGGTATGTTAGCATTCATAGCAAAAGGATTTGAGTGTAGGAGCAGGGAGGTTCTACTGCAGTTGTACAGGGTTTTGGTGAGGCCACACCTGGAGTATTACGTACAGTTTTGGTCTCCAAATCTGAGGAAAGACATCCTTGCCATAGAGGGCGTACAGAGAAGATTCACCAGACTGATTCCTGGGATGTCAGGGCTTTCATATGAGGAAAGATTGGATAGACTCGGCTTGTACTCGCTGGAATTTAGAAGATTGAGGGGGGATCTTATAGAAACTTACAAAATTCTTAAGGGGTTGGACAAGCTAGATGCTGGAAGATTGTTCCCGATGTTGGGGGAGTCCAGAACAAGAGGTCACAGCCTAAAGATAAGGGGGAATTCCTTTAGGACCGAGATGAGGAAAACATTCTTTACACAGAGAGTGGTGAGTCTCTGGAATTCTCTGCCACAGAAGGTAGTTGAGGCCAGTTCATTGGCTATATTTAAGAGGGCGTTAGATGTGGCACTTGTGGCTAAAGGGATCAGGGGGTATGGAGAGAAGGCAGGTACGGGATACTGAGTTGGATGATCAGCCATGATCACATTGAATGGCGGTGCAGGCTCGAAGGGCCGAATGGCCTACTCCTGCACCTATTTTTCTATGTTTCTATGTTTCTATGAAATGAAGCCAGCGGCCGAATCCTCTCTTCAGGTAAGACTTATCCCACAGGTTAGACCAGGTTGAGGAAGCAAAAAGCTGTCGGACTAATCAAGGTACCGACGATGAGCAAAGCTTCATCGGTAGGCGACGACACACCCCACGCCTCCATCGGGGGTAAGCGGTTCACTGAAGCCGGTGGCAGCTTGAAAGCTGGGAACGGAATTATGGCCAAAGTTCTCAGTATGATGAGGTTTCAGACCAAGGCCCAAGCCGGCCTCATGGAAAATATGGAATCCACGCACCCAACCAGTCCTACTCTCCAATCAAGGAGTGGAAAAGGAACCCACATCAGCGGCCTTTGGGCATACCATAAGACCACCGGTAGCCATGGAGATAGGTGGGTCTGGTTCTTCCGAAACATGGGGTTGTGGACCATTTACATGTTGGTAATATTTACACTTGTGTTTTTTGTATAAGTGACAATGATAACATGAGATTCAGATCTGGGTTTCAAAAAACTGATGACAACATGTGATTACTTTATACTGCACAACATACATAGGTTCCAGGCAGGCTTGGAATTGGGGCCAGAATTGTCTTTCGAGGCAGGCCCAGTATTATGACCAGGATTGCCTTTCAGGACAGGGTGAAAGATGGAGGATGTTACTTCATCCAGATTTAACTCGTATGTGCAGTATAAACTTTCAGAATAGGAAACTTCATTACTGTCTAATAATTGATTTCTATAGGAGCTATATGGCAAGCATCGATCTCAAAGATGCATGCTATTCAGTTCCCATTCACAGGGATCACCGGAGATATTTGAAATTTATCTGGATGTGTCAATGATAACAGTTAAAGCGTTACAAAATAGGCTAACTTCAGCTCCCAGGCTTATTTACCAAATTACTAAAACCGGTGCTTGGGTTGCTCAGAGCTCAAGAACATTTGTTATCGCCTATCTGGATGATGTTTTAAATGCTGCTTTTTATTAAAATTAACTACATTTGAGAAATTGGAGTCCCTCATCCATCCAGTTAAATTTAAGTTGATACCAACCGGAACTATTGATTATTGGGATTTACATTTAACTATCAATTTAACAGGGACTCCGCCCTGGGGCAAGAGATGGAATTAACAGAAGCTTGTAACAACCTTGTTGTTATGAAGCAGCCTTCTATTCATCAAGCGTAATTGGCAATATAGCAGCTGTGTTTCAGCGGTGCAAATTGGGCCTTTGCATTATCAGAACTTACAACGTGCAAAGAATTAACCTCTCAAATACCATATAGGTAATTATTAACAGACCTATGCTATTACCAGCTGAAGCTACCAGTCACAATGGTGGCAGTATTCAGCATTGCTCCAGTAATTTTGGTCAGAAATCTTCAGTAATTACAAACTGATGCTAGTGCTCAAAGATGAGAAATTATGAATGCCATCTCCAGTTACGGAGGCAGATGCGGTTTGCATGAGTTACCAATTTTTTAGTTATTGGTATCAACTACCTATAAACACCAGGTGCATTCTATAGGTTGAAAGTTATTGTGAGAATCAGCATAATCTGCATGCTCCACTCCAAGTTGATACACAATGGTGGTGGCATATGTTAGTCACATGGGTGCAATCAAGTTAAAGTATCCTATGATATTTACCTAACCTAATTTGACGCTATTGTATTGTGTTGTTATTGACGTGAAATCAATAACAACAAAGAATGGATGTTGGATCACAAAGTATTTAATGTCATTATGGCTCGATGGAACACCAAATATCGATATGTTTACATCCAGGCTCATTTACCAGTTGCAAAATATGTGGCATACAGTGGCGAGAGATACATTATCGCCACACTGGGGAGGAATGTTCTTGCATGTCTTTCCTCCATTCTGCCTCATCAGTCAGGTCTTGCAATAAATCAGCAAGATACCGCTTCAGGCTTTTCGAACTGCCTTACTGGCATATGCTGCCATGGTTCCCGCTAATGTTGGGAATAATATAGAACCGTATATGGTTATTCAAAACATAAAACTTTGCTGGTTCAGCCTGTGACTCGGGAAACCAGCCTCTGTATAATAAATCAATTCCTTGACTTGCAGACTCTGAGACGACTATTCCTGCAGCTCGCGTTGTCAGACCGATCCATCACTGCAGAGCGCCGGGAAAGCACATAAAGGCAGTACATTTCCACTTCAGCAGATGGGAAGCTTTTTGTTTGAATACACATGTCACATATTATACAGCATGGATAACTGATGTCTTAGAGTTCATTTTCCAATAATTAAGTTACAGTGCCATTAACTGTGCCAACATGCCTTCTCATCATATTTGCTGCAGCATGTGGGACCCACACTGTCGGGTCTCACCCTCTGCTATCCAGAATTATATAGGATATCTTTAACACAAGTTCTCCCAGGCCCAGTTACAGAGAAGTACGGGGCATCAACGTTATGTTAACACTACTTCACCAAGGGGCTCCAGCTACATCTTTATCTTTATCTGGCTCTCATAAGGTAGTTATCATCATGGCACTGGCCTCAGTGCCACGGGTCCAGTCACAACATGAATTGCGACTGGACAGGGTGGTTACATCTGCTAATAACATAATATTTTATGTTTTTATTTAATTAAACATAACAAACCAGGCGTTAGGTCTCAAACTAGTTTCATAGCACACCCCATGGGCCTTCGGTAATGTGAGGTCACACATTTACAACAATAAGTCTCGGTCACCTAGAGCCTTAAAGTCTCCAAACTAGCAATGTTTGTTAGTTACAAAAAACTTCATAAGAAGTATTAGTTGTACCATCTCCAGGTGGTTAAATGGGGTTTTGGCTAATGCATGAGTCGATACTATATTTTCAACACTCACTCCACCAGGGCTGCTACTACATCAGCTCCAAGGGGTATGTACGTTCTACTGGACCACATCCTAGCAGCTGGTGGATGGTCAAACAAACATACATTCCCAACGGTTTATAATACCCATTGCCAAACCGGGGGTATTTGCCAACTCCATTTTAGATTCTGTTATATAGTTTCCCCCTGGATGAGAGGGGTCACTATTATTTTCCTTTGATGATTAAAGCATCAGCATTTTTAACAAACTAGTCATCTCTGAATGCATTAATCTTTTTCACTCATTCATGGTCACTTCATGGACTCGTTTCCGGCATGAAATCACAGAGTTTTGAAATCTTCACCTCGTCACTCATTGACTCCGAAGTAAAATAGTAAGATTAAATGAGAACTTACCAGTTTGAAGTTTGATCTTTATTTCATGAGGAGTTACGATCAGCGATTACGCGCCCACCGTTCCCAACCCTCGTATCATAAAGATCATCTGGTAGTTCTACGCTTCTCTAATCTTACTATGTTCAGTTCAACCATTATTATCTGTGATTTCAAGCCGCTGCTTTGAAGATTGACGCGCATGCGGGCTGACGGCTTTCTTCATGTAATCGTTCATCGTAACTCCTCATAAAATGAAGATCAAACTTCAAACTGGTAAGTTCTCATTTAAACTTACTATTTTTGTTGTCAAGCAGAGTCTAGGAATACCAACACATAGTTCCCTGAAAATCTTCCAGATTAAATAGTTAAGGCAAATTCAATTAGAACATATAAAAGACATTTGAACAGGCACATCAGTTTGGGAGAGGCACTCAAGCTTCACATTCATAATGGGAACTGTGCAGGAAGATTATCCATGACCTCACTGGATTTGCCAATGGTCTAAAAATCTGAATCCCTCCCCCGTGCATTAGCTTCTCAGCCACACGATCACCTGTCCTGTCTTCAGGAGCCAGAAACAAGATGTCAAGTATTCCAATGGAGGTGAATAATATATGACACACTGTTCAGATGCACAACTATCTGAAAGAGAAAAAGGTCAACAATCACAGCAGGATCCAGGAATGGCTAGAATGTTTCCCCTCTGAGGAAAAACACATGATAGGGGGAAAAAAAGGCTAATGTAGAGAGAAACAGAGAGATTGGAGATGTGTTGTGGTGCAGAGGTACATCTTCACCATATCAGGAAGAAAGTCATGGGGGGTGATGGGGTGGACGGTTTGAAGTAAAATTTCCCAGCATTGTTCCAAAATCCACTGCTTCAGCTGTGGTAATGTGCATTAGAATTGCACATGTCTGTGGAATTCATTGTCACAGATGGCTGTGGAGGCTGTCATTGGGGATTTGCATGAGAGGAAGAGAAAATGCATGGAATGAGTGCAAAAGGTGTTACATTACTTTTAATATGGTATTGGAAGACATTTTGATTAATTCGATGCTCCAGGCAGAAAAGGATGTCATTGAAAGGTTCTGTTCCTCTGTAAATTTGCAGTGCCTTGTGAAGAGGCAATAACTCTTGAAGAAATTGTGTGAGTTGCGTGGAAGTGACATGTCCATCTTTATATGGATTATGTGTTGGAGGTTTTTACTGTGAAAATTGTTATTTCAAAGTTTTTCTGTTATTTGTGAAGGCTCCAAAGAAAGAGAGGTGCAGGCCCCATTTGTAAGTATCCCTGTTTTGTTGTATCCGTGGTTTAATTTTTTTAATTTAATTTCTTTGGAGTTGGTTTACAACAGACCATGGACACACAACATTTGGAGAAACTGGTGTTTAGGATATTTTTAAATTGTGTATTTGAAACTGGTATTTTGAACGACTAAAATATTTGGGAAACAATCCTAAAACTTGCTTTTGCAAACAGGAATATTTTCTTTTCCAAAAGCTTCAATGATTTTGCACAAGATTTTAGAAATGCTGATTTTGAGACATAGTGTATGACACAGTGATAACCATAAGTTGTGAAAACTTCATAAAAAGTACGTTATTCAAACAACATGCAGAGACCGTGGCATTAGCCTCCATAAAGTTCCGCATCGTAGATCATACTGAAGGCCGCGCTTCGTTAATCGCATACTACCTGATGGCGTAGTGGAAAACCAGCATGGAGCATAGATCATGGTTCGGGTCAGTAATAGCAAAACCAATATCAAAATCAAATGAGCAATAGTGATTGATCTACAATAGAAACATAGAAAAATAGGTGCAGCCCTTCGAGCCAGCACCACCATTCAATATGATCATGGCTGATCTTCTAAAATCAGAACCCCGTTCCTGCTTATTCTCCACATCCCTTGATTCCTTTAGCCCTGAGAGCTAAATCTAACGCTCTCTTGAAAATATTCAGTGAATTGGTCTCCACTGCCTTCTGTGGCAGAGAAATCCACATATTCACAACCCTCGGGGTGAAGAACTTGTTCCTCATCTCAGTCCTAAATGCCTTACCCCTTATTCTTAAACTGTGACCCATGGTTCTTGACTCCCCCAACATCAGGAACATTTTTCCTATATCTAGCCTGTCCAATCCTTTAAATATTTTACATGTTTCTACATGAAACATATTATTAATCATATTGTTAGCATGGTGACTTGGAAGAAATAGGAACTGAAATTAGGGTTGACTAATTAGGGCTGAAGATTGAAAAGTACAGAGAATGATTCCTCAAACATTTTTTAAAATATTACATTTCAATCAAGAATCTTGCACTTTATATTATAGCGCATACAAGTCCAGGCTTGTAAGGACAACTTGACTGTGGGCATTTTTATTCAAAACACAACCCTTGTCTGGATACCCTTCCTTACAAGAGAACCTAGATAAACGCCATTTCTCTTTTCACATTTCTTCCCAGTCTCTCCTACAACATGAACTTGACAACATTTTCATTGAAAGCCTTTAACCAAAGATCTCAGAATAGGAAGTCACCAAGAACATTTCTACAGCAGTGGTTAAACTGAATGACAAATGCACATCCTTCCCCTGAACATCGTTTGCTCACTTGTCAGACAATGTAGCTGGGTGTTGGCTTCTGTCGTCCTCCAACATGTTGAAAGAATTGTCACCCAACGCGTCACAGAGTGCATCACATCTTCACTTCCAGTGATTGCCACGAGGAGGCTCTGTCATACATCCCGATGCCGGAGTTTCGATCATCCCGAACTTTATTGCCTTCCATCTGCCTACCTGTTCAAGTTCAAGTTTGCGTTTATTGTCACTTAACCAACTAAGATACAGTGAAATTTGTGTTACCATACAGCCCTACTAAGTGAAAAGAGCACAATACACACACAAAATAAAATGTAACATTAACATCCACCACAGTGGAACCAACATTCTTTTCCTTTTTACATTTCTAAAGAAGCTTTTACAATCAATTTTTATACGCCCCGCGAGCTTTCTTTCATGCTCTTCCCCTGCCCTCTTAATTAACCTCTTTGTCCTCCTCTGTTGTGTTCTAAATTTCTCCCAGTCGTCTGGTTTGCTGCTTCCTCTGGCCAATTTATATGCCTCTTCCCTTGGATTTAATACTATCTTTGATTTCCCTCGTTAGCCATGGTTAGGCCGCCTTCCCCATTTTACTTTTTCGCCAGGTGGGGATGAACAAAGTTTCGAGTTCAACCATGTGGTCTTTAAATCTTTGCCATTGCATCTCCACCGTGAACCATTTAAGTACAATTTGCCAGTCCATCCTAGTCAATTTCTGTCTCATACCTTCATAGCATCCTTTCTTTAAGTTTAGGACCCATGTCTCTGAATTATCCATCTCACTTTCCATCCTAGTGCAGAATTCCACCATATTATGGTCACCGTTGCCCAAGGGGCTTTGCAGAACAAGAATACTAACTAATCCTTCTTCATTACACAATACAATATTGCTCTTCGTCTTGTTAATTATTAAAATTGCCTGTATTGCTGCACAATTCATATCTAATTGACAGAACATTCTCGTTCACTGATACTAGCAATGTTACAAAATTTTGAGATTTAAAAAATCAAGTCTGCAATTTATCCCATCAGATAAAGCATAAAAAGAAGTTTAATTTGACACCTAATTTATTTTCATATCTTCTGTATTAAGAAAGTTATGGCCATTTTCATATTCGTAAATTAGCATCTTGTTCCCCATTGCCTTTCAATTGACTTAACTCAAAAGCTGTGATCTGGAAAAGTTAAAAGCCCATAACTTTCTTAAAAATTAAGAGAACTCAATGAAATTTTCAGTTATTATAGATTGAAGCATTCTAAAACAAATATGAAACAATCTTACTTGGATGACCAGAAATTAAAGCATATAATTAGTTAGTTATCTAATTGTAGCTAATTACAAAATTCAATGAGTAGATCTAAACATCTATCCATATCTTTAGAAAAGATAAACTTTTTTTAAATTGCCTAAGTGTCCAAATAACATTCACACAATAATCCACAATATAACATAATTTTTAAATCTCCTTTTCATGAATTTCTGGGCAAATGGAAGGAATTTAGTGTTTAATGCCTGTAAATTAATGGCCATTTAAATCAACTAGCGTGTGGGTTTTAGTGGAATGCAGTGGATTGGAACGTTGCGGTTAGCGGTGAAGTCAGTATGAAAAATACAGCCGGTTCATACATTTTTTTGGACTCCATTTCGCAACATGAAAATATTATTAAAGCCTCCCGAAAAACCAACTTTTAATATAAAAATAAACTATTTACCTTTTCTTCTCCCCTGCGCAAAATCCTTCCGGTTGTCGGTGCTCACGGCTTTTGAAGGTGATTTTTAAATTACTCTAGTTAATAAATAATTTAGAGTAATTTAAAAATACCTTCATGAATGAAATGTCGGAGCAATTTTTTTTCCGCAACGAAATTGCCCGACATGGATCGATTTTCCCTGCCTGTGGAAAAACGGCACTTTAAGCCCGCCCCCTCTGAAAGGCGCCAAAGTCACGCACACGGGGAGCGGCAGAACGGCAGCGCTGCTCAAGGTAACTTTTGTAACATACCTACTGATACACTAGCAATGTTACAAAATTTTGAGATTTAAAAAATCAAGTCTGCAATTTATCCCATCAGATAAAGCATAAAAAGAAGTTTAATTTGACACCTAATTCATATCTTCAGTATTAAAAAAGTTATGGCAATTTTCATACTCAGAAATTAACATCTTGTTCCCTATTGCTTTTCCATTGACTTAACACAAAAGCTGTGATCAAGGACAGTCAAAAGCCCATAACTTTCTTAAAAATTAAGAGAACTGAATGAAATTTTCAGTTAATATAGATTGAAGCATTCTGAAACAAATATGAAACAATCTTACTTGGATGACCTGAAATTAAAACATATAATTTGTTAGTTACCTAATTGTAGCTAATTATAAAATTCAATTACTAGATCTAAACATCTATCCATTTCTTAAGAAAAGGTTAACATTTTTGAAAAGCCTAAGTGTCCAAATAACATTCACACAAGAATTCACAATATAACATGATTTTTAAATCTCATTGTCATTAATTTATAGGCCAAATTGAAGGGATTTAGTGTTTAATTCCCGTAAATTCATGGCCATTTAAATCAACTTGCGAGTGGGTTTTTGTGGAACACGATCGTTTGGAACGTTGCGGTTTGCGGTGAATTTAACCCCAGTCGGCAGTAAAAATCCTGTCAGTTCGTGTATTTTTTAAGTCACCTTTTCGCAACATGAAATTTTGATTAAAGGCTTCCTAAGAAGCACGTTTTTTATGTAAAAATAAACTGTGTACCTTCTTTTGTCCCCCTATGTGAGATCCGTCTCATTGTCGGTGTTCACGGCATTAGAAGATGATTTTTAATTCACTCTAGCAATTAAATTATTCAGCGCAGTTTAAAAATAACTCCGTAAAACAAATGTTGGAGTGATTTCTCTTCAGCCACTAAACCCCCTGCGATTAATCGATTTGAATGGTCTGGAGTAAACGGCATTTTAAACCCGCCCCCCTCTCAAAGGCACCAAAGTTGCGCACACGGACAGTGGCAGAACTGCAGCGCCACTAAAGGTAAGTCCCATCTTTCATAAATAATGTTATGCAAACATAAAATCAAGATTCCAAATGCCAAATTAAATGACCGAGGACAGTTTCACGAAATATCTTCACTGACACTGCCAGTTTAAAAGAGGTGAGTGACAAAGCTCGTAAACATATTTACTTTGGAATCATACTGCATTTTGTTCTTATCTTGGAAAAAAAAGTGTTTTATTTCCCATGTTCTCACTTTTCCACAGATCACTAACTTCAAACTAACTCAGTGGGACAGGTAGCAGCTCTGGAGAGAAGGAATGGGTGACATTTTGGGTTGAGACCCTACTTCAGGCATAGAACTGTTTTGTTCAATGCCAGCTGCTAAAAAAATACCTCATCCCTCCCTCCCTCCAAAAATTGAATGTCATTATCACTAATCTTTAATCCTCAGGTAATCCTACCTCCACTCTCAATGTGCACAGCTCATGTGCACTTCCTCCCCAAGATTCACAAGCAGGACTTGCTACCACAACATCTTTGATGCTGGGGTGAGCTGAGTCAAACAAAGATAGGGTGAGGCAGAAGGTATTAAATTCTGGACGGTCAGTCAGGTGCGGTTAATCTCCAACAGGGTTCCCAACATTGCTATCTGCTGTTGTTGTCAGTAATCAATCTCTCCCTATATAGTCATCAGGACCTATTTTAGTATTGATTCCCCTGGCACACTCAGATTCCTTAACATGCTCCTATCCAAAGCTATCAAAAAATTTGGGCTCCTCCACGCTCTGGGAATAATACTGTTTGATTTCTTAATTCACAGGAGCCTTTGGAGAAGCACCTCATTGCCACACCATGATTCCTATTCGTCTGATATTTAGCCTTGTCTTCATCATTGGAGCTAGTGTTCTGCTGTATGTAATTTGGCATTTGAAAACACAACAACATTTTCAAAAGAAAATGGTAAGAATGTCACAAGTGGAAGATGAAGCTACCATGGAGGATCCTCGTCCACTCCTGGATCCTGGGATAATGTTTGTGGAAACGTCAGACAACGTGGAGCTGAAGCCATTGGTGATGTGCTCAGTGGAGTCTACTGCTCGTCAAAACCCAGATAAACCAATCTATTTCTTTATGAAGGGGTTCAGTGGCAACTTGAGCCAATATCCAGAGCCTAAGTACAGACTCATCCCATTGCTCTCCTCAATGCAAAATGTTGTTCTACTACCTTTAAACGCTAACAAACTGTTTGATGATACTTCGTTGAATACCTGGTATCAAAAGGTAACCAATAAGAAGAAAGTGTGATGTGTTACATTTTGGGTCGTCAAACCAGAGTAGGACTTTGTCAGTGAATTTTAGGGCCCTGGGGAAGGCTGTAGAATAGAGGAAACTTGGAGTACATGTACATAAATAAGAATACAAGTGCATAATTCACTGAAAGTAACATCATAGGTGGACAGGGAGGTGAAGAAGGCATTAGACATAAAGATAGACACAAAATGTTGAAGTAACTCAGTGAGTCCGGCAGCATCTCTGGAGAAAAGGAATAAGTGACGTTTCGTGTCAAGCCACTTCTTCAGACTGAGAGTCGGGAAGAGATTAATTGGGAGTATGAAAAGGTTCAAAACAAATCTACCAATGACCAAGCAAAAGTGGAGTCCCCAATGATCATTTTGGGGCTGTGGGGAGTTGATAACGAAGAGACATGCTGGTCTACATTGGTGAAATCATTAGGTATAGGATGTTGATGATGTTGCAGTTGCACAAGAAGTTGGTGAGGCCCCACCTGGAGTTTTGCATTTTGTTTTGATCACCCAGGAAAGATTCCATTAAGTTTCATTAAGTGAAGAAAAGCTTTGCCATGATATTAACCAGGAAACAAGGACTAAATTATTGGAAGAGGTTGGACAGGCTAGGAATTTGTTCTTCAAGCTAAGGAGACAGGTGGGGTAATCTTATAGACACGCCTAATGTTGTTATGGACATGGATCAGGTAAATGCACACAATAGAATTGTGAGGCCTGATTTTCCACACAGTGAATGGTCTGTTTATGGAGTGAGCTGGAGGAAATGCTTGAGGCAGCTCCTGTAACAGCACTTAAAAGATATTTGGACATGTACATGATAGGAAGGGTGTGCATTGACTATTTTCTTCCTGGGAGTAAGTTGACTCAGTTAATCTGAAATATGCGTCCAAGTTTGATCTCCCTGAATGAGGAAGAATGAACACACAAAATGGAGTGCAGTAAAGTTCCACCAGGTTGTTTCCTTGCATGGCAGGTTTGTAGTATTACAGAGATGGAGCATCCTGGGCCAGTGCTCACATGAGATTAGAAAACCCACAAGTTATCCCACTGAAATGTCCAATATTCGCAAGGTGCTTGACAGGATCAATACTGAGATGATGTTTCCCTTGGCTATGTGTCTATATTAAGCGGATGACCATCTCCAAATAGGACTTTGGTCATACAGGATAAAATTGAGGAGGAATTTCTCTCAGTCAGAGGGTGGTGTGGTAAATCTTTGGGATTTTCTGCCAAATAAGTCAGTGAATGTTTAATGGTTGGGCATTTATAAAGCATGAATTTATAGATGTTTTAATATTTGCTGCTGCAATATTCAATGTTTAAAATAGATATTAATGACCATGTTGTCTGGACTGGATTATTTCAGTCAAAATAACAAACTGCAAGGTGCAGAGAAGATTCTTAAGGACTTTCTCAGTTCTCGAGGTTTTGAGTGAAAAAAGGAGAGACTGGCGAGGCTGCACATTTCTTCATTTGAGTATAGGAGGCGGAGTTTGACCTCCTTGAGGGTTATCACATCATAAGAGGCACAGATAAGTTAATGAGCCTGGACAGCAGGAGGGAGGCAGGTACTCTCAAACTATTTCAGACGGAATTTGGTAAGGATGTGGATCACCACGGATCTATTGTAGATAAATGGGAGTAGAATCAATGAGAGCAGTGATTGGGTGGATGTGATTTGTCAAAGTATTTACTTATATAACCGTATGACTCTCTATCTGGCATGAGCAAAGATGAAGGGAGGATAGAGTTGTTTCTTAAGGAATGGACCTGACAGCTGAACATGGATTGAGGGATAGGTCTGAAGGTTTTGGAGGAATTAAAATTAAGATAATGTTTCTTTCTCCATTATATCACAGGTAAACCCAAAAGAGGAGAGGTATTGGCTCAATGTGTTTGCTGATGGCTGTAGATTTGCACTGTTGTGGAAGTACGGGGGCATCTACCTGGACACTGACATTATATCAATGAAATCTATGCCATTTGGCAACTTCATATGTCCAGAGAACGCAGATTATATCAGTGTGGGTGCACTTGGTTTCTCTCACAGGCACCACCCTTTTCTTTGGAATTGCATGAAAGATTTTGTGGCCAACTACAATGGAGATATTTGGGGTCAACAAGGTCCTAAACTGATTACCCGTGTGATGAAGAGATGGTGTCAGATGGACAACATTGGTGCCTTTATTGGCAAAGAATGCAACAACATCTCTTTATGGATCACTGATCGATTCTACCCCGTCCCATGGTCAGCTTGGGAGAAGTACTTTGTTCCCTGGAAAATGAAGGACGTGGAGCGTATATTCTCAGCTACGTATGGAGCGCATGTCTGGAATTTTATGAATTCCAGTGGAAAAAAGAAAGTCGTTACTGGAAGTGGATCATTAATTGAACATTTTTTCCAGTTATATTGTCCAACTACATACAGGAATTTAAATCAATTGAATAATATTTAGGACTTTGTATAATGCAATGAGCAAAATAACTAAACCAACAGCCCTTTTTGAAAGTCACAATGTAAAATATGCGTAAAACAAATTGGAGGACTATTAAAATTTGTGAGACATTCACTGTTATCCGTATTTTTTCTGACCTGGATACACTATAATTCCCATGTACTATTTAAATTAGACTTTGGAAGTATCTGCTTGCACGAGGCTGAAGGGCTTGGCCAGATAGAGACAAGGATCGAACCGGTGGTGGTTAGGAATCGTATTTGTGTTTCATTCAAAAAATAAAGTTTTGTGATCCAGTGCCTGACTCAGTGTTTTACTGAACTAGACTGAAGTGGTTAAGCTTTAGGAGCATAATTATCAAATCAGGAGATCAGGTTTATGTGCAAACAATGAATAAAGATTATTTCTGTTGTAGATGGAAAGGGTCGTATTTGGAGCTACAAACAACATAAATAGTAGTAAAAGTAAAAGAAAATCTGATTGGGTACATGCTACTAGATGTAAACTGCATCACTCAGACAGAACCCTCGAAGAGAAGGAAACACAAGAACCGTAAAATTTTGTAGTGATAAAAAAGAGTAATAAAATGTAGACGTATTCCTTATTAACTATCTTTGTAGTATTAAATACTTATGAATATACTAACACTGTGTGGGATCAGAGAGGATATGAGGGTGAAGTGAGGTATCTATAGAGTTACAAGAAACAGGAGGAAGGTAGAAATTGGAGCATGAAATCCAACAAACTTCCACACAGAAACCAGTGAACTCACTGCTGTGAGGTAAAAAAGCTTCCTTATCTGATTAGAATGTTGGGTTTGTGCCCATATTCCTTTGCATGCACAAGGAGGTATATTTTTCCTTGCTCAAGGACAGGTTCCAACCAAATTTATATTTGGACATATATGGCTCCATTTTCGCAACTGATTCATGAGAGAAAATATTAATAACCTTTCTTACTATGTGTTGATCATAAAGATCAACAAGGAGAGAAGTGGAAGAAAAATAATATCCTTCCTTATTTAATTTTGATTGGATTTGAACAAGGCATTAAAAGGATGTATTGGTGGTGACAATTGGAATTCTCTCGCTTGACCAGGTATAGAAGAGGTCATGGGAATTGAGAAAGTAAGATTAGACGTATTATCTCCTGTCTGTGAATGTGTTGGATGGTGGATGGTAAATGTAAACATGAATTGGTACAACTGATAACAAAGCTTGTTTACCCTTCTGTGAGGAATTACAGAAGATAACCTGTGCCCCATAATGCTAGAAGCTTAGACACGTTACAGTAAATAGGAGGCTTATGATTGACTTAGAATAATGTCAAGATGCCCTTGTGTTTGACTTGTATTAATCATCTGTTGTTGAATAAGATTAACATAAGCAAAAAGTATGTTATGACTAATGAAATCATTGGTACCCATGTAGTTGATCATCAATCTTCCCGCATTGTCTCCAGCATAAATCTGAGGTGTTGCTGTATCTTGCTAACATAAGAGGTATCTTAAATACTCTCATTCTAGTTTTCCATTCAAACTCCCTCCAGGTGGGGCTGTTTGTTAACTTATGACCCAAAATACATGTCTTTTCCCACGTTTCATCAGTAATAATAATATTCATTTCCAATTCCCATTTCTGTTTCGTTTCTATAGTGTTTCCTTTTACATAATCTTGCAGTCCTTTATATAAATGGGATATCAGATTATTTTTTAACGCTCCCTCCATAGTCAACAGGAAGATCTTTTCCAAATTAGAAGGTAATTTACAGGTAATGCCGTATTTGAAGAAATCTAAAAAAGTTCATCCCTGACAGTCCAAAATATTTCTGAAGATGCTCATATAATTTCAAAACTCCCCCACAAAAAAGTCGATCCACAAAAGTGAGCCTTTGTCTGCCCAATTTCTGAAACCATTGTCAATTTTGCTGGGTAAAAAATCAGGAATAGCAGTTATCTTCAGTACTAGATATAGAATTGAAGAGATTTAGTTGCTTTCTTATAACCAGCCAAGTTTTCTTTTATTTCCTGCTCTATTTGTGTTGTCATATTTATCGCTTCTTCTTGGGAAAGGGAGGGCATTTTTAATCCAGAAAAGAAAGTTCTAAACTTTTCCTCCTTATCTATGATTTCAGGAGAGTCGTAAAGTTGTTCATGAAAGGATGCAAACGCCACTGCAATTTCTCGTGGTTGTGAAACTAAATTTCTAGAGGTCGGGTGTGAAACTTTGGAAGCCACTCGATTTGCTTGCTCCTTGCGCAGCTGAAATGCCAGAAGGCGACTAGCCCTGTTTCCCTTCTCATAGTATTTTTGGTTTAAAAATCGCAGGGCTCCTTCTGCTTTGTATGTTAAAAGCTCTTCTAACTCATGTCTTTTTTGTTTTATTTCGTTTAAAAGGTTCTTATTTTTATTGTTATTTTTATATTCTACTTCTAATACCTTTATTTTACTTTCCAGGTCAGATTGCTTCTTCAACCTGTTCTTTCTTACTCTACTCGATATATCAATCATTTTACCCCTTATTACTGCTTTTGCGCCATCCCAAAGAGAGGACGGTGTTACTTCACTGCTATCATTGTTGTCAAAGTACTCTTCCATACAGTTCCTCATTTCCTGGGTCATTACAGTGTCGGTCAGTAAAGAAATGTTTGCTCTCCAGTATTTAAAGCACTTTTCTGTTCCTAGCTCCAGGATGAGAGTTATGGGCACATGGTCACTGATTGTTATTGATCCTATATTACAATCTACAACTTTATGTATATATTGTTTGGGGACACTGAACATATCTATGCGTGAGTAGCTGCCGTGCACATTCGAAAATAAACTATAGTCCCTCCCCCTTGGGTTTTTATGCCTCCATGGGTCTACTAATCCTAACTCCCCTAACATCTTTTTTAGTGTTTGGGATTTTTTTGCGTGGTTGTGCTCATCTGTAATCTATCCAGCCTCCCATTGAGAACAGCATTAAAGTCTCCACCAAGTATTATCAGACCTTTGACATTTTCTGCAATTATATTTGCAATGTCTCTGAAGAGAGAGTAATTATCTTCCATTGGTGCATAAATATTTATTATCGATACTTCCTTCCTACTTATTGTGCCAGTTACCATTATGTATCTCCCCAGTGTGTTTTGGAGCACTTTCTCTACAGAAAAAACTACATTTCTATTGAAAAGGATGGCCACCCCTCTCCTTTTCCCATAGGAGGCACTAAATATCTCACCCACTCACTCTTTTCTAAGCTTTTTGTGTTCAATTTCCACCAAATGAGTTTCCTGTGTCAATGCGCCTCCGCATCCTAGGTTTTTGAGTTGGCTCAGAATTTTTCTCCTCTTTATAGGGTGATTTAGACCATGAACATTATAACTTAGTATCTTTAAATTAGTCATTATCCATCGTTGCATATTCCACTAGTTGCTTTCTGTAGCATTTTTGTTTCTTACTCTGGTTGGCCTGTGAATGTGCGCGATACTCACAATACGATTTACTGGACTGTGGTGCTGCGGTATTACTCCTTACATTAAAGGACATTTGCAAAACAAACAAATCAGTGACCACTAAAACTTTGCACACCAGATGAGAAATACAAAAAAAAGGGTACTTCCTACCTAGCCAACCCATCTGGACACCCTGAACAAACCGGTATGCCAGCTCCTCGTAAAAAGGCGAAGAGATGTTACTCGGTCTCTCCTGGGTAGCCCACTTGTGTGTGGTTGCAACTAAAGTAAGGCTGCTCTAAAGCCCACTTCGCGACTTCTAAGTTACAGTTACAAACAAAAATAAAAGGCAGGTAGAGCCCCCACCCCCCACCTGAGGGAGCCCCCCCCTCAATCCCTCTTTTAGATAGTGCATCTGGATCAAGTAGAAAAATAGAATACAAAACCAGCCATTATATGTACTATTGAACATGGCATAGCTAGCCTTCTTCAAAACAACACAGCAAAATATATATACATATTATTTACATATTATTTATATTTATATAATATTATATTTACATATACATATTATTTATCTGCTTAGTTGTCTAATAGTCTTTTGCTGTCACTTTACCCTAGGACCCACGTTTCTGTAGTTGGTCCAAACCTGCCTATAGTCCTTCCCTTGTGATGCCCAGGATGGTGCGAAGATCATCCTCTGACAAAGTCGCCATTCCTCTCTGCCCCCTGGCTTTATTACTGACCACTGACCAGTAGTCCTGCAGCAACTCTCTATTCAGCTCATCTCTGGACTCCGTTCTGAGGTGGATCCCCATCTTCTCCAGTGTGGGAGCTGCCTCGGTCTTAACTCTGGAATGTAGGAAGACCCTGTGCTGCGCCGGGAATGGAGACTTGGCTCTGATATCTTTCTCCCGCAGTTGCTTAATCACCTGTCGTACCTCCTTGTGCTTTCTCTGAACTTCTGGCGAGTAATCTTGGTCAAAATAAACTCTATCCCCATCATATGTGTTCTGTCGTTGCTTCCAAACCTGTTGCAACACCACATATTTCTTTTTTTTTGTTAAATATTTTTATTAGAAGTAAGTACATATTAAAGGAATAATATACATGTCACATACATTCTTAATATTATTAATATTAACAAATATTTCTTATTTGTTCTTCTATGCATTTTTTATTTTTAATATAGGTAGGAAATAAAAGAGAAAAATAAAGTAAAAATAGAAATTCAAAAAGATGAATGAAGTATTAAGCAGTTTATACATCATTGGAGATATATCCATGGATTATTATATGTAATTCTTCATCTATTCCTTCATTCAGGCTTCAGTCAGGTTCTTGCACCGAACCATTTTGACCATTTAAATATTCAATAAATGGAGACGATATCCCTCTGAAATGATCCAACTTGCCCAGTAGGACAAGTCTTAATCTTTCCAGATGAAGTGTCTTCGACATTCCAGTGATCCACATTTTGATTGTGGAGGATGTAGGACCTTTCCAAAATGTCAGTATTAATTTTTTCCCAATTATTAAACTATAATCGATAAAAATTCTTTGATTCATTGTTATTAATTGATCTGTTTCTAATATTCATAATATTATTAATTTTGAGTCAGGAACCAAATTCGTATTAACAACATTCGAAATTATCTTAAAAATTTCTGTCCAAAAGTTAGTAATTTTTATACAGTTTGTGAATGAGTGCGTTAAATTAGCTTCTAAGTGTTGACATTTATCGCATATGGCAGATATATTTGAAAAAATTCTATATAATTTTGATTTTGAATAATGCAATCTATGTAATACATTAAATTGTATCAAAGAGTGTCGAGCATTTAACGAACAGTGGTGTATATGTTGTAAACTTTCATCCTATATTTCTGGTCTAATTATTTGACCTAATTCGTTTTCCCATGATTACCTATATGTTTCTGTCATTGGTACGTCATTTTCCAATAAAATATTATAAATATATGATATCAATTTTTCTGCATTTGGGTGTTTATTTAGACATTCATCTAAAATTTCTGCCTTTCTATTTCTAAATTCATTTTCTAGATTTTACATAGTCTCTAATTTGTAAATATCTAAAGTAATCTTTTGAATGTAATCCATAATTTTGTTGTAATTCTTGAAATGAAAGAAAGGAGTTTTCCCTGTAGTTTTCCATAATTTTTCCATTGTAAAAAACCTTTGTCCATCATTGAAGGTTTAAATGTAACATTGTTTACAATGAGGAGAGCTAGTGGTATACATTCTAATTTTAATGTTTTCTTTAGTTGTTTCCAGATACGTATCCCACTTTCTATTTTACTTCGGAGTCACGTGAGTGACTACGTGAAGAAGACCCCGCCTGGCGCTGGATCGGCATTACGTCGACGCTATCGGCAAAGGAAGAGCTGCAGAGCGCAGCTCCAGCACAGCGGTAAGGAAACGGCCCGCAGGTAAGTAAAATTATTTTACTTCCAGGGCGTTTTCTTAAAACTCCGTAGGCTGGTAGGAAACCAGCAGGAGTTTAAATAAAAATAAAAAATAAAAATGTTTAAAAAAAAAAAAAAATTTTAAAAAAAAATAAATAAATAAAAAATCGCGGGTAAAACATGCGTCCCGGGGTGTAAAAAGTCGGGACAGCAGACTATTGCGGAGCCGGTTCCGATACCGGTGGCCGATTGAAATACCCGTTAGGGAGCCTTTAGTTGCTCCACAAACAAAACTTGAAAACCCAGTGCCTAAAAAGTAAAAAGAGGCTTGAAAGGCCTGAGGTTTCTAAAAGATCCTGTAAGGTAAGCCTAAAATTGGCTAAGTATGGATCTAATGGAGGAAATACTCCAAATAATATCAACCAAGGGTCTAAGTACCCAGAATATTCCCAGGCAGCCCCTGAGGGGGTTCCATATCGTGAATATGGTGCCAATTCGAATTGGGAATTTGAAACCCCAGTGCCTGGGTATGGACTGGAGGAAGTCTCCTTGAACGAGTTTCAGGAGTACCAGGGCTGTATGAGACAGACCCTGAAAGTGATGTTTGTGGTCAGAAGTACCCACCACAATGCAAATCCAGGTGTGTCTGAGGGGCACAAAGTTACTATACCTGGTGGAGGCGGTGAGGCCATGGAAGGAACCTGGCGGCCAATGTTAATTACATGGTCTCTAACCTGCCTCAAGAAGCTGTTATGGTTGAAACAGCAGATTTGCATTTAAACATGTGCTCGCTTCGGCAGCACATATACTAAAATTGGAATGATACAGAATATAAGAAACATTAGGATGCGCAAGGATGACGCAAATGCATGAAGCATTCCAAAACACCTTTAAGAAGGTACCTGGTAAATCCGGGTTTTGGGCGCCAATGTCAGCAATTATGCGGGCGCAGGAATTACGATTAAAAGAATCCTCAAACTAATTGGCATCACTGTCTTTTAAGACAAGCTGGAAGGTTGTGGAATGACTAAAGTTCAGAATAAAACAAAATATGTTAGGTTTATTCTGCAAACTCATTTGAGTTAAATTATATAAATGGAAGATTGCCATTCGGCCTCTTTTACATCCAAAGATTTACAGGACAAGCAATGTTCAAACTCCTGGTTATTGATTCGGAGGAAATCTGTTTAAGCAAATTAAGTATGGATGAAGGGGAAAAACTGTTGGTCTTATGAAACCTTTCAGTTGGCCAGTAGGCTGGTCATATGGAAAAGGGATTTGATTTGAGCCGAGGCAGGAGTATGATAAGGAAGAATTTCCAGCCAGCAAATCGCTTCTCGGCTTTTTGGCTAAGATTAAGTATGGTATCTGTTCTTATCAGTTTAAATCTGATACGTCCCTTATCTAGGGACCATATATTAAATAAAATAACGAATGTACACCCATATTTTGGGTAAGGAGGTAATTTCGTCAAACAGTTGGAGAGGTACAAAACTTAATCCTATTAAAGAAGGATGTTTGGATGAACCTCAGATTGGTGGTAGACTCCAAATGTTGATGATGAAGAGGTATGGATCCATTGGGACACAATAACCTTATCATTCTTCATGTTTATAGTCTTGTAATAATTCAAATTAACAAAAACGTAAGAATTTGTGTGAGGAAGGAGGTATTGAGAAACAGGAAAGGATCCACAACAATTGTATCAAATATTTCCCCAGACCGTAGAAGATGGGGTTGTAGACTCATGTTAGATCTCACACAATTAAATATATTGTCCAGTAAATTTTTTTAAAATGGACACATTCAACACTGCAATACAGCAGGTATCAACAGGTGGTTATATGGCTACAATAAATTGAAGAGATGCATATTTCGGTCCCAATTCACCATAATTTCGTAGGTAATTAAAGTTTATGGATGAGACAGTTTGTGGTACTACAAGCTTTGCCTTAAAGGATTAAGCCAGCATTTGCACTGCTTTAGGCACAAAAGTACATCATTATGGCTTATCTAGATGACATTTAATTGTCAATGCTAATCAGGAGCCAGGTGGAAAATTAGTCTCAGCAACTACAAGTTGTTTGAGAAGTTGGGTTCCTGATCCATCCAACAAATCTAAGTTACAGCAATCCCAAACCATTGAATATCTGGGGTTTGAGATTAACTCAGTTACCATGTTGGCAACTTTACCAATGGATAAGTGTTGGATTTGACAAATGTGTGTCAAGACCTGATTTACAAACCTTATCCCTCCATCCGAGAGGTTGCCAAGGTTATTGGTAAATTGGCAGCAGCATTTCCAGACAGTAGAGTTTGGTCGTCAACATTACCAAAATCTTCAAAGGGCAAAAACTCAAGCGCTTATTCAGCGAGCAAGCCATTTGATAGGCCAATGCAATTGCCTAAGGGAACTTTATCAGAATTACATTGGTGGATTGAGAATGTTCCATAAGCTGCTAAGAACTTTGTAGTTCATCAGCCAGTAGTGTTTTTGCAAAATGACGAAGTTCTCTCGGATGGGGGGGGGGGGGCTACGGATAATGAGACCAGCTGTAGAGGCAGATGGGCTGTCCAAGAGGAGTTATTGTTCCAAACATATGGTATTAATTATTTGGAGCTCTTGGTAACATTTTATGTATTAAAAGCTTATTGCCCTTCATTAAAGGATTTGCATGTCCAAGTACAAATAGATTATACCACAGCTGTGGCATATATCAATCACATGGGTGGTGTCAGATCAATATCATGTGATCATCTGGTAAACCAGATGTGGCAATGGTGTATGGCAAAAAATATTTGGCTTTCAGCTATTTATCTCTCGGGGAGAGACAATGTTGTGGCAGACAAAAGATCACGAATATTTAAAGACAATACAGAATGGATGTTAATCCACAAAATTTCAAAATATTGTCAGTCGATATGGAGTACCGGACATTGATCTGTTTGCATCTAGATTGAATCACCAATTGCCCAAATACGTGTCTTGGGGAACACGATCCAGGGGCAGTAGCGGTGGATGTTTTCTCGCTACACTGGGGAATTTGTTCTTTTATGATTTTCCCCATTCTGTCTCATTGGGCAATGTCTCAATAAAAAGCGCAAGACGCTGTCGAAGGCAATTTTGGTGGTGTCAGATTGGCCCACGCAGTCATGGGTCCCATTGATGCTAATATGATTATTGAACCATGTATGACAATTCCCAGTTGCGACAATCTGTTGACACAACCAGTAACAAAAGGAATTCATCCATTGCATGATCATATGTATTTGTTAATCTGCAGGTTCTGACCAGACCATTGCAAGAGTTGTACTGTGGGACAGGACCATGGATGTTATAGTTGCAGCTTGGAGGAATAGCACTAAAACAATATAAGTCGCATATAAGGAAATGGGAAGTTGTACACAGTCAAAGATATCTTATCATACTGCAAACATTTCAAATGTATTAGAGTTCCTTGCTGGGTTACAGTTTGATGAGCATTTGAGTTATAGTGCCATTAATTGTGCTCGTAGTGCATTGTCATCCTATTTAGGACAAATTTCAGGTCGGAATTCAGTTGGGTCTCACCCATTAGTATCCCGATTCATGAAAGGAATTTCAATAAAAATCATCCTAAACCCATATATACAGGGATTTGGGATGTTAGCATTGTTCTCACTTTGTTTAAACAATGGACTCCAATTAATTCAATGTCTTTGCAGAAATTAACATTCAAGGTGGTAAAGTTAATGGCATTGGTATCAGCTCAAAAAGAGTACAAGCTTTGCAGTTGTAACGGTTGGATTGCATGCATGTGACTACAGATAACATTATGTTTTATGTTTATGACTTGATCAAACAAAGCAGACCAGGAAGAACTGGAATGAAGGTAATGTTTAAAGCATATCCTATTGATGAAACATTGTGTGTGGTTAAGCATTTAACTCAATACATTGAGGTAACCAAAATCTCAGAGGTTCTGAGAAAGCGTTATTAATAACACACAAAAAGCCACATACAAAAGGTTTAGTTCAAACTATTTCTGGATGGTTTGTGTCTAGCAAGAATAGATACTGATGTGCTTAAATTTCACTCCACTAGGGCGGCAGCTACGTCCGTGGCAAAGGTACAGGACGTGCTACTCGATAAAATTTTAGAGGCCGCAGGGTGGTCTAGAGAAGAGATTTTCAAAGTTCTAGAATAAACCTGTTGTCACGGTGCCAGGTTTGGACACACAGTAATGGGTTCTCTTTAATGCTTGCTTTGTTTTATATTATCGATTTATATTATCGATTTATGTTACCATTGACAACATTTATCAATTTATTTTGTAATTTTCCCCTAAGATAGAGAGGTTATTATTAAAAAATTGTTCTTTTTTATGCTTAAAGGACTTATTACATAAATTGTAACAATGTCCTAAAAATACTATTTACTCACTACTGTTTTGACTAAACAGAGTCGTATGAAATGAATTTACGACATGAAAAACACAGAGCTTCAAAATCTTCACGTAGTCACTCACGTGACTCCGAAGTAAAATAGTGAGATTAAACGAGAACTTACCAGTTCGAAGTTTGATCTTTATTTTATGAGGAGTTACGATGAGGGATTACGTGCCCTCCACTCCCATGTAAATGATCATCTGGTAGTTCTAGTCTATTTTGAGCCTTACTATTTTACTTCGGCTATTGGTTTCTGTGTTTTTCATGCCGCTGCTTTGAAGTATGCCGATCCAGCGCCAGGCGGGGTCTTCTTCACGTAATCCCTCATCGTAACTCCTCATAAAATAAAGATCAAACTTCGAACTGGTAAGTTCTCGTTTAATCTCACTATTATAGGGTTTTCTCTATAGGTTTTCTTAAGCTAGTTTAGCATTGGCAAATTAATTCGAGCTAATGTCAAAAGGTGAACAATCTTCTTTTTCCATTTTTAACCAATTTGGTTGTTTATCTAATTCATCCAGCCAAAAATTCAAAATTTTAATACAAACTGCCCAGTAGTAAAACATAAAATTTGGCAGTGCTAGACCTCCATTTATTTTTGATTTACATAAATGTTTTTTAAATTTATTCTATGACTCTTATAATCCCAGATAAAGTTGGTGACTATGGAGTCAACCTTCTTAAAAAAAATTTTAGGAAGGTATATCGGTATCAATTGGAAAAGATATAGTATTTGCCGAAGAAAAATCATTTTTATTGCATAAATTCTACCTAACATTGAAATAGGTAATGTTTTCCAATATAAGATATTCTTATGTAATTTATTCAGTAAGGGTGGGAAATTAGATTTAAATAAAGAATCATATCTTTTTGTTACGTAAATTCCAAGATATTTGATTTTTTATGTTGGCCCAACATGTTCGAGCAATTGCCGACACACCTATATCAGCGTATGCCTCGATATCTAAAGAAGCTTTTAGAGTCAGTTTTTATACGCCCTGCAAGCTTTCTTTCATGCTCTTCCCTCACCCTCTTAATTAACCCCTTTGTCCTCCTCTGTTGAGTTTTAAATTTCTCCCAGTCCTCCAGTTTGCTGCTTCCTCTGGCCAATTCATATGCCTTTTCCCTTGGATTTAACACTATCTTTGATTTTCCCCATTAGCCACGGTTGGTCCGCCTTCCCCTTTTTATTTTTCGCCAGATAGGGATGAACAAATTTCGGAGTTCATCCATGTGGTCTTTATATCTGCAGTTGTATAGGGCTCTGGTGAGACCACATCTGGAGTATTGTGTACAGTTTTGGACTCCTAATTTGAGGAAGGACATCCTTGTGATTGAGGCAGTGCAGCGTAGGATCACGAGATTGATCCCATGGCGGGACTGTCATGTGAGGAAAGATTGAAAAGACTAGGCTTGTATTCACTGGAGTTTAGAAGGATGAGGGGATTCTTATAGAAACATAAAATTATAAAGGACTGGACAAGCTTGATGCAGGAAAAATGTTCCCAATGTTGGGTGAGTCCAGAACCCGGAGCCACAGCCTTAGAATAAAGGCGAGGTCATTTAAGACTGAGCTGAGAAAAAGCCTTTTTACCGAGAGAGTTGTGAATTTATGGAATTCCCTGCCACAGAGGGCAGTGGAGGCCAAATCACTGGATGGATTTAAGAGAGAATTGGATAGTGCTTTAGGGGCTAGTGGAGTCAAGGGATATGGGGAGAAGGCAGGCACGGGTTATTGATAGCGGACGATCAGCCATGATCATATTGAATGGCAGTGCTGGCTCGAAGGGCCAAAGGGACTCCTTCTGCACCTATTTTCTATGTTTCTATGATTAATAAAACGATAGAGCCATAGTGTAATATAGTATTGCAAAGTCCTTCAAGCCAACTGAATGGCCATTATCTCCCATTTACGTCATTGTACCCATGCCTTTCACTGTCAACCTTATAGATTTTCTCAATTTCTTGGGAAATGCGATTAGCAAGGTCGATGATATAGTCTCATCGGGGATATAAGTGCAACACTCGCGGTTTATGATAGCACAGGTGCCTCCTTTTTCTGGCAAGATAAAGTCCAATGCCATGTGATTTTGTAAGGCCATAGTGCGGATGGCAACCATCTCTGCTGTAATAGACGTCATGGCCTTATTTACATCAGTTAAGGCACTAGCGGTTGCATTTGCCAACATATCCATGGCGGAGGCCATATTGATCAATTCTCGAGAGGCACGAGCAGTCCCCCAGAATGGGGAGGCAATCATCCAAAATCATTCTGATTCTGATATGCCCCGTCTTGTTCTCAAAAGAAGGGACAGTTCAGTTAGTTGTTGCACGTGGGGAATGTGGGGAATGACATGAGCCAGATAGAATAGAATAGTTTCTTTATTGTCATTGTAACATGAACCATGTACAACGAAATTTAAAAATGTCAACCAGTCAGTGCACCATTCAAACCATAAAAGCTAATGATACATACAAGGTAAAATATTAAAAAAGATAAACAACTAAAATAAATATGAAATATGAAAATAGCATGCATAAACACCCAACCCTACATCCTTCTGTCGATTTCACAGTGTACCAACCACAGTCCCTTAGTCCCCACGTTCCTTGGCGGCTACATTTAGTGCCTTTATAGCAGTGGGGTAAAAACTATTTTTGAGTCTGTTTGTCCTTGTAGATCTGTACCATCTGCCTGACGGCAACAGTTCAAATAGGGAGTGTCCGGGGTGGGAAATGTCCTTTATAATATTCTGGGATTTTTTGATGCAGCGGGAACTGTGTAAGTCTTCCAAGGTAAGGAGAGGGCAGCTGACAATCCTCGGGGCGTTGTCAATGGCCCTCTGGAGCGCTTTCCTCTGAGCTGCTGTACCACACGCATACGCAGTATGTTAGGATGCTCTCAATGGAGCACCGATAAAAGGACAGCAGCAGTCTCTGTGTGAT
Organism: Raja brachyura; assembly: GCA_963514005.1. The sequence goes on along the minus strand of OY740794.1, from coordinate 37,213,938 downwards.
GTTATTCTTCCTGAGCACCCTTTTTCAGCAGCGCAGAGGTGTTCACGCTCCACGTCAGGTCCTCCTCAATATGGATTCCCAGGAAGCGGAAATCCGCCACCCTCTCCACACAGTCCCCTCTGATGATTAGTGGTACGAGTTCTGTTTTGTTCTTCCTGAAGTCTATTATTATCTCCTTGGTCTTTAAGGTGTTCAGGAGCAGGTTATTTTCTCCACACCACACTGTCAGCTGCTCCACCTCATCCCGATAGGGGTACTCGTCCCCCCCCAGATAGAAGCATTCGCTCCAGTTGTCGTACTTCCCCGACCTCATGTCAGAAGTGGAATTGTCTCCTGGTAGCATCCCTGGCAGCCAAGGGTAGCCCCATGATCCACATACAAAGTGTGTTCCATTTACTGGTTGTGGTGGTCACAAGGTGATAGAGAATGGGAGGTATGAAGTGCCAGAAGTGTATCCTAAATACACTCCTTTTCCTTTGTCGTTACAATGACAGGTGGCATTTACAAAGATACGGGGATTGCTCTCTAGTTTCAGTCGGGGAATTTTCCAACTTTTGTTCTCATCTTTCATTCAACCTGACTCCCTCCCTCCCTCATTGGCTACCCTCCAGTCCACAGGAACTGATCCAGAGTCGAGAGAACATTGGAAAATGATCACCAATGCATCCATGTTTCCGAGGGACACCACCTTGAGTACTCAGGGATGTAGACCATTAGACCCTGGGGATTTATCTGTCTTCAGTACCAACAGTTTACCTAACACCATTTCCTGATGAATGTGGATTCCCTTCAGTTCCTCCCACTAGATCCTTGGTATCCTCGTATTTCTGGGAGATTATTTGTGTCTTCCTTAGTGGACAGAACCAAAGTACTCATTTAACATCTGCCATTTCCTTGTTTCCCATTATAAATTCACATAGCTCTGACTGTAAGGGACCTTTCGACAATAGACAATAGGTGCAGGTGTAGGCCATTCGACACAGCACTGCCATTCCATGTGATCATGGCTGATCATCCCCAATCAGTACCCCATTCCTGCCTTCTCCCCATATCCTCGGACTCCGCTATTTTTAAGTGCCCTATCTAGCTCTCTTGAACATCCAGAGAACCTGCCTCCACCGCCACCTGAGGCAGGGAATTCCACAGACTCACCACTATCTGTGAGAAAAAGTGTTTCCTCATCTCCGTTCTAAATGGCTTACTCCTTATTCTTAAACTGTGGCCCCTGGTTCTGGACTCCCTCAACATCGGGAACAAGTTTCCTGCCTCTAGCGTGTCGAAACCCTTAACCTACATTTGTATTCACTGATCTTTTCCTGTTTACATATCTAAAGAAGCTTTTAGAGTCCGTTTTTATACGCCCTGCTTGCTTTCTTTCATACTCTTCCCCCACCCTCTTAATTAACCCCTTTGTCCTCCTCTGTTGAGTTCTAAATTTCTCCCAGTCCTCTGGTTTGCTGCTTCCTCTGGCCAATTCATATGCCTTTTCCCTTGGATTTAACACTATCTTTGATTTCCCCCCATTAGCCACAGTTGGTCCGCCTTCCCCTTTTTATTTTTCGCCAGATAGGGATGAACAAATTTCGGAGTTCATCCATGTGGTCTTCATATCTTTGCCATTGCATCTCCACCATCAACCCTTTAAGTATCCTAGCCAATTCCTGTCTCATCCTTTCCAAGCCTCCTTTATTTAAGTTCAGGACGCTAGACTCTGAATTGACCATCACACGTTCCATCCTAGTGCGGAATTCCACCATATAATGGTCACTGTTGCCCTAGGGGCTTTGCACAACAGGAACACTTACTAATCCTTCCTCATTACAGAAAATAATATAATAAACTACTAGACTAAGTGGGACCGTTTGTGTAAATAAGCTCTTTCTAAGCTTCCCCCCAGTCGAGGTCAGTCAATAAACCACTGATTCAACCACTGGATCAACTAAACTTTATTTTTAGAGAACACAACAAATCACCCTATACAATACCTAAACCACTGCAGGTTCGGTATCGTATAGGGCGTATCTACCTTGCCATGCCTTTAAGCCTCGTGCAAGTGCTACGGGTCCCATGGTTGGGCACCGTAAAGCAGATCGATAACCTGTATAAAAGCAGGTGTGAGAAGGCAAATGAGGACACAGTGCATCTTAATTCATCCCCAGATTGCTTCTGCTGGTTGTTTTATTCAATAATCATGTAAACACAAAACATTGTTCTTATCATTGGTTCAGTCATCCATTTTGTCTCTCCCTACACACCCATTTTGTTACAGTTTCACTCACAGCCCGTTCTTTCATATGTTTCCCTTGTACTTAATACACTCTCTGTGCGATTTACACTTGTATTTTTGATTTTACACTTCAATAAATATTATTAGGCACTTAATTAACCTTCACTGCACATTTCCAGCAACGTACTAAAAGTTGACATTTGGCCTTTTTCCTATGCCATATCCTCATTACGTCTGCAACCACCACAGGTTATGGAATGACCTAATAAGAAACATGCCCATGCTACGCGTTATTATATCTTCTAGCACAGCACACAGAAACATTAACAATCAGTAACCCACCAACTTCAACATTCTTAACACCCAAAACAACACAGAAACTTCACCCAACCATATTCAAACCCCAAAAGTGCATATTTGTGTGGTCCTGACAGTCTACCGACCTGAATAAAAGCCGGTGTGAGAAGGCAAATGAGGACACAGTGCGCCTTAATTCATCACCAGATTGCTTCTGCCGAGATGATGGGGGGGGGGGGGGGGGGGGGGGGGGGGGAGTGCCTTGCGGTTTCCAGCCCCCGCAACAACCGGAGTGACACAGAGGTTCCCCCTCACAGCTGCACCTTATAAACTGCCACTACACCATCACATAAATTAAATCAATGTGGGCACACTGTCTTAGGTGCGCCACACAAGCAGAGACACTCCAAAAGGTCACGCAGTTCCAAGCGCTCTTCCAGATGATCGACAACGGACATCGTGGGGGCTGCCTTTTATAAGTCCCCATATCTTGAGGGGCCAAACTACAGAGGTTGCATTTGCTAATGTCTCCATGGCGGAGGCCATATTGATCAATTCTCGAGAGGCACGAGCAGTCCCCCAGAATGGGAAGGCAATCATCCAAAATCGTTCTGATTCGCATCTTGTTCTCAAACGAAGGGAAAACTCACTTAGTTGTTGCACCATACACATGTGGGGAATGACATGAGCCAGATACAAGCATCCGCTCCAGTTGTCGTACTTCCCCGACCTCATGTCGGAAGTGGAGTCGTCTTCTTGTAGCATCCCTGGCAGCCAAGGGTAGCCCCATAATCCACATACAAAGTGTGTTCCATTTACTGGTTGTGGTGGTCACATAATATTGCTTGTTGCAATAAAGACAATCATGTAATTCATAAAGACTATAGTTATCCCTTCTTCAGATTCCGGGTGCCAGTCAATATTGCTTTAATTCATGGCAAAGCAGCTCCCCTTCTAATAGTCAGTTGATGTTCAGGGGCTGAGTACACTCATCCCACATGATTCTTATGCTTTGTCCATAGCTCGTAGGGTACACCGACCAGAGCCATAGTAGGCGGATCCTCAGTAGGCATCTGTGGCATTTCATAGCTATTCCTTGCTGACCCATGTGATCTTTCCTTCTATGTCATTGGCAACTTTAAAACATGAAGTGTCTGTTTGTCCTTCAGCCATTTATCATTTTTCCTACTTCTTTCTCTTTCGCTGTTGCTGGAGATTGAGCAGTTAGACTAATTGCTCAGACGTGTCTCTCATTTCAAATCGATGCCTTTGGTTTTATTCCTAATCCCAGGACCCCAAAGAACAAATAAGGGGTCACTGTTAATTGTTCAAGTTTATTCAACCAGGGATAGACTTGTTCCAAGTTTGTTCTAAACAGGGGAGGCATATATAAAATTCAGTGTAGTGCGTTCACTTATGTTCATGGCTTATTACAACAAGGTACTATAAATACTGGTCTTTTTTTATTTGTGTGTATGGCTTCCTTTTACCTCCAGTCTTGCAGGATGACATCCAAGTTCATACTTACTTTTTTCAGTTTCCAATTATTTCACAATGAGTTCGGTGTATCCAATGAGGGTTATTTTCCAACTTCACTGCAGGTAGGTGTAGTCAGTAGTACTGGGAATGGCTCCTTCCACCATTCTCCCCATTTCCTCTGATCCCAATTTCTTATCAGTTCGTGATCTCCTGGTTGTAAGGATTCGCTGTTATGGATTCAGCTGATAGTGGTTTCTGTGTTTCTCTGGTTCAGTGGTTTCTTTAAGACGAACAAGGTTCTGGTCAATTGCTGTGTACATGTAATTCATTTACTCTAAGGTCCTGTCCAGTCTCAGTCAAGGCTTTAATAAAACTCTCAAACTAGTTACAAGGCAGACCCTTTAAAATAGGTCACTATAAAGAAAAAAAAGAAAGAAATTATAGTAAGATTAAATGAGAACTTATCAGTTTGAAGTTTGATCTTTATTTTATGAGGAGTTACGATGAGCGATTACGTGAAGAAGACCATCAGTCCACGTGCGCGTCAATCTACAAAGCAGCAGTGTGAAATAACAGATAAGAGAAGTTGACCTGAATATAGTAAGATTTGGGGAACTAGAACTACCAGATGACATTTATAATATGAGGGTTGGGAGCGGTGGGCACGTAATTGCTCTTCGTAACTCCTCATAAAATAAAGATCAAACTTCAAACTGCTAAGTTCTCGTTTAATCTTACTATTTTACTTCGGCGTCACGTGAGTGACTACGTGAAGATTTCAAAGCTGTGTGATTTCACGCCAGATACAAGTCCAAGTGTCACACACTGAATGGATTGACCATGGATGAGTGAAAAAGATTAATGCATTCAGACATAACATAGTTAGGTAACAATACATGCTTTAATTATGAAAAGAAAATAATAGTAAACCCTCCCATCCTGGGGGAAAACTATAGAACAGAATCTAAAATGGTACGAGCAAACACCCCCGGTCAGGCAATAGGTTTGTTGTAAAACCTGTGGAACATCCGTTCATTGGCCCATCCTGCAGCCGCTAGGATGTTGTCTAGGGGGGGCGTCCATTGCCCTCGCTGCCGATGTAGCCCTGGTGGAGTGAGATGTAAAAGTGTCAGTGTTCACTCCTAAACTCGCCAGAACCTCCTTTAGCCATCTGGAAATGGTTTGTACTGATACCTTGTGGAAAGGTTTCTTATAACTGATCAGGACAGATAACTCAGAGCCTCTGAGTTATTGTATTGGTGAATATGTGATACTACACACAAGCGTGGATCCTCGGGGTATGCCAGGAACTCTAGCTTGAGCCCTGGCACCCCCTGGTCTGCTCTGTTTGATCAAATCATATATAATGAAGGTTAATTTATTTACATTGGTAGTCATGTTGCCCAGTCATAGCTTGTGCAACGTCTGGACTCGTTGCGCAGTTACCAGCGCCATTAGCATGATCACCTTGAGGGCGAGTTTTGATAAAGGTAGGGAGGAAGCTGGCGCCCACTGGCAAAGCAGTGTAACCACCACGCTCACATCCCAAATGTCCGTGTACCGGGGCCTGGGTGTGTTGGAATTAAAAATGCCCTTCAAGAAACTTGATATTAAGGTGTGAGTCCCTACCGATTGGTGCCCCGTTCTCAGCACTAAATAAGAGGATAATGCGCTTCTGGCACTATTGATGGCACTGTAGCTTAATTCTACTGTAGTAGAATAGGGTAGATAGGAACTACAGGACATCCGTGATGCATGCTGTATCATACGAGATGTTTGAGATAGAACAGAATATCTCCCACTTCTTGATGTGAGAGACATACTGTTTTTGTGTACTGTCCCTCAAGGCCACTGTTATCTCATCTGTTCGTTCTGACAGTCCGAGCCCCAGGTATGGTCTCCTCAGAATCTGCAAACCAATAAATTGATTCGATCATGTAGTGGATGGTTACTCCCTATTACTGGGTGAACCAGCAGTTCCCTGCTTTTGGAGACAGTCATAAAAGGCTGTGTTATCATTCCCAGGACTTGTAGGAACCAAGACAGTGTAGGCCAGTCAGGCACTACCAAAATGCCTGTGGCGTTGTCTTGCTTGATTTTTGCCAAGCATCGGCTGATGATGTAAAATGGAGGGAAAAGCATCCAAAAACATTCCTCCCCAATGTAGTGAAAATGCATCTACTGCCACTGCCCTTGGATCTGGTTCCCATGACACATTTTGGGTAACTGGTGATTTAGTCTGGATGCAAACAAATCAATATCCAGGATGCCATACCTGGCAACAATGTCGTTAAACACTTCATGATTCAACATCCATTCTGTGTTGTTATTGAATTTCCGCGATCTAGTGTCCGCCACCATGTTGATTCTGCCTGGTAGGTAGATAGATGAGACCCAAATGTTCCTTGCAATACACCAGTGCCAGATAAGGTTTGCCAATTTATCACAAGATACAGACTTAGTACCACCCATGCGAGTGACATACACCACCACTGTTGTGTTGTCAATCTGAATTTGAACATGCACATGTTGCATAGTGCTGCAATAAGCCTTAAGCCCATAGAGTGCTCCCAACAACTCTAAGTAGTTAATACCATGTTGCTGAAGAATTAATGACTCCTGCGCATTCCATCTACCAGCACAGCTAGAGATGGTATCTGTTGCTCCCCTTCCTAGGGTGCTTGCATCGGTTTTTAAGCATCAATTACCCTGCTAGGTGTCAATTTGGACTTAACTGGATGGATGAAAAACCCCAATCTCTCAAACATGAGTTTGGTGACTGAAACAGATGATTCAACTAATTTCTTGGTGGCCCCGATGATTAGAATATCATCCAAATATGCCATGACTATGTGATTCTGAGCCCCAGAACTGGTATTAGTAGTTTAGTAAATAGTCAAGGAGCTGAAGTCAGCCCATTAGGCAATGCTTTGAACTGCCACAATTTTCCCATCCAGTTACATTTCAAATAACTCCTGCGCTCCCTATGAATGTGTACCGAGTAGTATGCATCTTTAAGATCAATGCATGCCATATAACCACCTTTAGAAATCAGTTGGATGGCAGTGCCAAAGTTATCCATTTTGAAATGTTTATCCTGCACAAGCGTATTGAGATCAGTTAAGTTAAGCACCTTGATGGTAATGTCATCACGGATTTGGGAGGGGGAGGGGGAGGGGGAGGGGGAGGGGGAGGGGGAGGGGGAGGTAGCTAGCTCCAATTGGCATCCAGTGTTGAGTGGTACACCTCAGGGCACAGTACATGGCCCACATCTGTTTTTGCTTTACATAAATGACATCCTTGAAAAAGTCACAAGCATGACCAGACTATTCTCTGATGATCGTTTGCTTTACCATCCAATTAAGTCAGCTGATGATGAAGATGCTCTGCAAAAGGATCTCGATACAATGGTTGAGTGGTCACAACAATGGGGCATGCAGTTCAACCCGTCCAAATGTGAAACTATGCATGTCACCAGAAAGAGGAATCCATGCGAAACATCTTACAATACACTTGGTGCCACCCTTGAAGAATCCAAACCAACCAAGTATCTTGGCATCAAATTGCAGAATGATCTGCGTTGGACTGGTCAGACTCATCATGCAACGGTGAAAGCAACAGGCGTCCTAAATTTTCTGAGGCACAACTTTCATCATTGTTCAACTTCTGTCAAGGAGAAGCTATACTTCACCCTCGTTAGACGTCATTTGGACTACGCAGTTGCCACCTAAGAGAAAGAAGCGAGACTTCTGAATTCTCCGGGGTGGAACCCTCACCAAGTCGGTCGTGAAGCTCACCGTTTTACCTGTTTTTACAAAATGTTAAATGGTCAGCTCGACATAGATTACAAGACCTACACCAACCCCAAACCAATTAGGAGCAGACGAGGGCATTCGATCCAATTTGTGATTCCAGCTACCAAGACAGATGTGTACAGCAATTCGTTCTTCCCACGCACAATTAAAGCATGGAATAATCTCCACCTTACTATAGTTACCCAACCAGATGCAACTAAATTTTCGGTACCTTTTTCTTCCCAAAAACCCTTTCTGGCTTAAATCCTCCCACCACCACCTCCAGTTTAAATTCCATTTGGAGTATTTTGGCTGATCAAGAAACCAAGAAGAACCAAGTCCAGGATGATACGACATGCTCCATCCCTTTTCCGCTTGGCAAATATGTTGGATACAAATTGGTATGGTTCCTGATGCGACCTCTGAATTGCGACCTCTGAATTACCTCTTTTTTGTATAAAGTTTGGATTTCAGCTTGTAAATCCAAACTTTCCTGTTGTGAAAACACATATGAGCTGTTTGGTAAATGTTGTGTCGGTGGTAGTGAGTCAAGGAGGAACTCAATTTTGAAGCCTTGTATACTGTGCAGTATAAACAGATCTGCTGTGATCCAACTCCATTCATTCAAGAAATGTTGCAATCTCCCCCCAACTTGTGATTGAGTGATGTGTAAAGTGTTCCACAGTGAACTAGATTCACCTACCTCAGATGCTACTGGCGGTACGGTGCTGGATTTCGTCCTCGAGGCTTGGGGAGTAGATCTAATGGTGGGTGCCCTCCGCACATCCTTGCCGTGGGCCGGCTGGGGCCTACCCCTAAAAAAGACCTTGGTGCCTCCAGTTCGAGTCTCCTTCCAGTTCCGGAGTCCCTAGGCAGGAATCGCCTGGTGCTGAAGGGAGCATAGTGGTGTACCCGGTATGATGAGCCCCTGGGTGTAGTTTGGACTCTGCTCATGAGGCGGTTGGTCTTAGCCTCATCGTCCAACTCCCGGACATGCTTTGGCAGATCTTCCCCGAATAGGTAATTGACCAGCTAGACATTGCTGGCCTTGCACAGCACAGCAAATTTGGGGTTTCGTGCCGGCTGGATTGCGTTTTTGCGCAGGCAATTGATTTCAAAGTGGGCATTACACATCAATGCCACGACATCCTGCTGTGTCTCAGTCAGCAGCTCCCCATCTACAGACCTAGCAAAGACCGTAATATCAGAGGCCAGCAATTTCAAACATTTCTGGAGCTTAATCTCCTGGACACCCGCTCTAATATGACCCCAGATGGAGTGGTTTACGGTCGGCACATTTAGGGAGGCACAGTTGGCAGGAGTATGGTGCCTGTTGGTGGTCTCCTCTATTGCCAGATCTTTGAGTTGGTGAGATGCCAAATAATTAATTATAGTGGCCTGGTCTTCATCCAGGGGTGCTCCTGATGGCAATGCTATGGCAAATTTGGAAGCCAATAGTGGCACATCAGACCCATGCCCTCGGGAGTGCTCACCTGCTCTGCCTCCAAACTCTGAGTCAACTTGATACTGACCCCATGTATTCCCCTCTCCAGAGAGGGAGACACTTCACAGCCCTGTAAATGGTGCCGCTGGTGCGGGCTCCTGTGGAGACCCGTGCTGATATTTCTCCCTCCTTTGGAACATATTCTTTAGCCACCTCTCCATAAGGTGCTCCATATGGGTAAGTCATCTGTAGACGCTTCCCAATGAAGGAGGGGATCCCTCCTGGCCTGACTCATCTGAGTCTACGGGCCTCGCAGACTTCTGTGTGGCCTTTCGCCCCTGCGGGACTGCCACGGTGCTTTCTTCAGGCACCAATGCTGCTGTCGCTGGCTCCACCGCCATCAACATGGAAGGCGATACAGTGAGTCGCCCGCTACCCGCACTTCCGCGTCTTCGGTAGCTGGCTTCACCGCAGACCGTCTCTTCACCTTCAACATAGTAAGGTTCAAACTTGCTGGAAACACAAGAATTATAGAACCCGCCAATATGACCTCAGACTCGTTTTAAAAACACTTGCCTGAGGTTTTTAAACTTATCGTTGGAAGGAGCGACGCGCCTGCCAGTCAGTCGTTGGCACATGCTTCAGACGTAATGAAGCGCATGCGAACTGATGGCCTTCTTCACGTAGTCACTCACGTGACGCCGAAATAAAATTCCCAATTCTCATCCAACACCTTAATCTGAATTTTACATCGCCAGTGCGTAATTCAGATCTCTCTTGAATTCAATTCAAAAGGTAAGAAATAGGAAGAAATGATAATTGAAATAAACAAGGTCACCAATCCTAATGCCAGGTTATGCAATGAAGAAAATGAACAGTCTATTTGCTGAGCCACATCCCCTGTTTAATAAAAGTCAAGAAGACAGAGAATACACATTTAATTTCTACATAGATGACCAATATATTTTCAAAGAGCAAAGAAAAAGAAAATAAATTTGTCCTAGGCTCAATGCCCATACAGCTGCAACTTCTTAAAGAGACACTACCTTTTAACACAAGAGATTCTACAAAGATTAAGCCAGCTCATTCAATGACATCCTATTTCGTCTTAATTATATGATTAACTCAACATTCACCCAGAACTGGCTCCACAAACAAGTAACAGTTTTTAAACTCACTCGCTCTACACCCTGTTTTCTATGCCATTCACTCACAAATTTCCACACCTCATGCAATATGCTAAATCTCAGATATTCACACACATTAAAGCAATATAATTCTTGCCGTAAAACACAGTTATATACTCCTCAAGGAAATCATGCAAACTCTTAACTTTGAGAGATACAAAAATTAGAAATTTACATTTTAATATAAGATTTTATCAGGCACTATGTCTTGTGCTGTTGTGTTCATACTTTATTCATAAATACAACGCATACTGAAGAACATTCTCAATCCAAAACACACTTTGGACTCTCTCTCTAGAACACAGGTCATTTTGTTAAAAGCTTTAAAGTGTAAGCTACTTTCCACATTATCTACCCTCCTTATCAATATAAATTTAATACTAAAGTGCAGTAAGTCATAATTATGTAATAACATTTCTCAGCTCCTTCTGGGGGTGGGAGATTGCAGCCTTCACGTGGTCCACCCCGTTTCAACAAATCCAATCAACCTGGCATGCAGAAACAGAAGATCAAATACAGAACAAGTTGTCTTACAACTTTAGGCTGTGCACGCCATACGCAAGAAGAAGAAGGAGCTCCTCCTGCATCTCCCTTTATTATCCCTGCTAAAATGAATTTCAATTGTCGCAAATGCATTTGGCTTGATTTACATTTTACACAGAAACCAAATTGAAGCACATTGTTGTTGTTTCTTTACAATTCTCAACAATCCTCAAAACATAATTAATTAACTTTACATTCCCTTGTCTGAAAGAGCCATTATGTCTACTACAATCTCTGGTTCTGTGGGGACCAATGTTGAGAATTCTTAATCTGCTGTGTGGGCAATAATGTCAGCGGGAGACTTCATTGTGGCCACTTGTATGGGCATTGCACTTAATAATGGCCAGTTGGACTGGGAGAGTTAAGGCATACAGTAGCCGGTGCAGTTAGCAAGTGCTGTTTTTCAGTTGTGAAAGTCTTCTTTTTATTGGTGGTGAGAGAGCTATGCCCCTGTCCCACTTAGGAAACCTGAACAGAAACCTCTGGAGACTTTATGCCCCACCCAAGGTTTCTGTGCAGTTCCCGGAGGTTTTTGTCAGTCTCCATAATGGGCGAAAGTGGTTTCCGCTTCTTCCATGTTCCGCTGATTATTTCAAAAAGGCCGCGACTAAAAATAGGTTGCCGTTTTAAAAATTGGTAATTTTTTTAGTCGAGGCTGGTTGCGATTCTAGTTGAAGGTGGTTGCTGGACGTTGCAGGTAGTGGAAGGCAAGAATCTTTTTTTCACCCAGTTTTATTCCACCAGGGAGGTCTTACATTCCACTACCTTGTTCCCTCATTTTTAACCATATATTCAGTTCTTCTCCCAGTTACTGGATAATCTTCCTGTTATCTACTATCCTTCCAATGGTGCATCACAGCTCTGGTCATTTGACTGGCGCAGTTCTCAGACAAGTCCCTGCTATTAGTCTTAATTGAGTCAGCTACCGTAGTGGGGAGACAATTTAATAAGATGGCATAATATTGTGCGGTACTCACTCCATAGTTGATAGTTCAAATCACCTGATTGGTCCATGTATAATCTTGAGAAGAGTTCTAAAAATTCATCCGCTCTCTCTCCCTCTTTCAGTTTTATCTCCGGAATTCTTGTTAAATCAGTTGTCTTCTGAAGGATGTTTGCAAGGGCCATTAAAACAGTCTCTTCTCTTGCACTATCATCCACTATTATGCTTGCCAATGCCTCATGTGTCAGGTATCCCAGAGCTGCTAAAAAATTGGTGTTTCCAGATGGAGTAATTATTTGTTGTATGGTTGCGGGAGTCTGCATGATATACATGCATTGTGGTTCTTAAATAATTTACAAAAGCAACAGGTGACATTTTACTATCAGGGATTTTATTTAACACCACCATTATTTCATGGGGTTTCCATGGAGCACAGACATCTATGGTGTGGCGATTAGTTACACCTACTGCGCTGGTCGAATCAAAGGCAGAATGCTGCACTTCCTAGACTGAGAATTGTCTATGGGGTATCTGTTCATTCTGTAGATTTTCTGTCAAATCAAAATCTATCTCAGTATTTTCAATTACTGTCTCACCCTCAGATGAACCTTCCTCCTCACTATGAGGTTCACAGTACCTTCTAAATGATTCGTTCCTTCCTCTCGCTACTCATCTAATTTGTCTAGGTTGAGACTCACAAAAATATTTTGGAGGTTGCACAATATCCATCATACCCTCCTTTTCTTTAAATACCGGGGCTAACCTGTTTGTTCTACTTCTGGTACCATAAGCAACTGGACGATCTATTAATGGTGACGTGGATGGAGTCAAAATAGTTGGCATCCCAGTCACTGCTATCGGTAATGTTTGCCCTGATGTGGAATCTGCAGGAGTTGGTATCAGTTATGCAGACTCTGGATATTTATTATGGAGAGCTGGGGAATGCAAGAGGAACATGGTGGGAGCTGGACATTTCTACTAGTTTTAACATTTATCCAATCATCAAAATATTCATCTTCTTCCCCTTCTAAGTCAACACAACACTAACCATCGGACCTCTAAACATTAATTTTACAGGGACTAGTTTCTTTCAGGAGATCTACCTCTTTCCTGTTCTGTGTGCTTTCCTTCATCTCTACTCCCGTCCTTTCAACTGCCTGAAGGTCAATCTACTTCACCCTCTTTCAGTTGTATTCTGAGTTTTGAAATAGATTTTTCCCAACTTGCCATTCTCCTAACCTCTTTATTTGCCTTTCGTTCCTCATAATATTTCTTCCATAATCCTATTACTTTCTTTGCACTTTCACTATCACTATACTGCCAAATAATTTGCTCTCCGTACTTCAATCCTTTCACTGTTTTAATGTCCTCTAGCAGCCATAGCTTGCTTCCCAATGTCTTATTTAGTGCTCCTGACAAGTCTCTCAATTTCTCTTCCTGGTGTGGAAACTCATTGCACATCATTTGCAATGGGCTCTGAGCATCTTCTGTCATATCTCGGTCTAGTCTATTTCCCATGTCTTCGGACACCCGAAACAAAATTCCTGAGCCCTTCACAACTTTTCGATAATTCACTCCTCCCTTTTAATCTCCAAGGTTATCTCTCTCGCTGAACATTTACTAACAACTTCAAAGCACTCGGGGTTTCCCCCTCTTTCACACAATCAATCTTTCTAATTTACTATTTAAATTATTCTCCTATTTCCCACATGTCCACACACTTCCAACCTTTCAATTTCCACAATCCTCAGTCTTCTAAAGATCAAGGTGCTTCAGGGAATAATCAAACACAGTCAATCGCAACCAATCACGATCCAACAGCCTGTTTTTTAAACCTAAGACAACCACAATCTAAGCACATGCAAATGAGCTCCAAACACACAAGCAAAACCATACACAGACAAGAAGCAACATCTTCTATTATTATCATCATGCACAACCACATTCCTTTATAAACCCCAAGCATTTATGTAATATCACATTCGTTATCTGAACAGTTCCAAAAGCAAATCATAATATATAACCCGTGTTGTGCTCCTATCAACCAGTGAACCACTCCCTCAGATACAGAAGACTTTCCCCTTCCTAGCAGGGCCAGACATAGGAGGTGCGGGGCCCAATTGGGAACAACTTTGGTGAACCCCAGGTTCCCAGCCAAGGTCTGTCAGCCCTGTTATTTAATATATATATATTATGAAATTGTACACTAAGGGGCTATGGATTATACACTCTCTGAATCTCTCCTGCTCCCATCTGATTGTCAGTACCTCCACTGGCTTCAAACCTTTACCGTAGCTGCTAATTACCATTAAACAGCATTATGTGATTGGACACAATGCTCTCAGAGACAGCGGCTGATTGGACAGGTGGAGACCGAATTATTGATTGGATGGGAATTTTAAGGCAAGCTGGTTGGTGATTGGACACAACCCCCTTAGAGACAGCGGTTGGTTGGCCACCAAATAATCGGGCACAAATTAATTGACAAATAAGAAAATAATAAAATCGCTGGTCGGTGCAAACTCAGTGGACTATCTGCGCTGTATCCCCAAACTAAACAGTGTAACATACAGGTACATTCATCTATATTTCCTAAAAGTCTGATCTTGACCGGTTTTGGCTCACTGTGCTGTGATTTCCGAGAGAACGCCGCCACCTACGGCCGTCATTTTTGGCCAGCCCGCACAGAGCCCGCCTCCGCCTTCCAGGACCAGAGGTTTTTTCCCCATTGATGAAAATTCAGAGAGATATTAATGTTTGTTTTTAACAAATTCCCCATTCTCTAAGCTGCCCCTGCTGGAGGGAGGGGGATGGACTATAAAACTAGGAAGTGGTGTGCCTCCCTGAGTCTCTGCAAGATGGAGGAACAAGAGGGTCATGTCTCTCTGAGCTCTGAATAGTACTGGACACATGTCTACTCAACTGTATGTGCCCTTAATGTGGTTTGAAAATGAAAATATGGTTGGTTTGAAATAAAAAGGCACTGCCTGCAAATGTTTGTTTGGGTGCTTTGGCTTGAAGTGAAAAGGCACTGCATGCAAATGATGGCTTGGGTGCTTTGGCTTTAAGTGAAACGGCACTACTGCAAATGGTGGCTTGGGGATTTGGCTTGAAGTGAAAAGGCACTACTGCAAACGGTGGCTTGGGGGCTTCAGCTTGAAGTGAAAAGGCACGGCTGCAAATTGTGGCTTGGGGGCTTCAGCTTGAAGTGAAAAGGCCTGGCTGCAATTGATGGCTTGGGGGCTTCAGCTTGAAGTGAAAAGGAATGGCTGCAAATGGTGGCTTGGGTGCTTCGGCTAACTTCCTGTTTGCACTCTATATTGATTGTAGATAAAACGCTACTTACAGCTGTGATTTTTGGCCATCTTAGTCAGTCCCCCTTCACTCAGCAGGTGCAGAGGATTCTTCCCATCAATGAAAAATAAAAGTGTTATTAGTGTTTTAAAAATGTTGAGTACCTCTCTTCTGTCATAAAGGCCACACCTTTCCTGGAGGGAGGGGGAGAGTTAATAAAACCCGGAAGTGTGGGTGTGGCTCTGTCTCTGCATGATGGGGGAGGGAGATGTCATGACTCTGTCTGAGCTGTGAATAAATTGAACACACTGAATGTCTACTGAACTGTGTGTTTGGTGTTTGGTGTGGTTTTATGGTGGTTTCACCCTGCTTGAAATGTTATGAATCTGCATTTGAATGTGGTGGCCTTGCACCCTGCATGAACTGGTATGAAACTGAATTTGAATGTGGTGGTGTTGCACCCTGCATGAAGTGGTATGAAGTTGCATTTAAATTTGGTGGCCTTGCACCCTGCTTGAAGTGGTATGAAACTGTACTCGAATTCGGTGGCCTTGCACTCTGCTCGAAGTGGTAAGAAATTGCACTTGAATTTGGTGGCCTTGCACCCTGCTTGAAATGGTAGGAGAATGGATTATGATTTGGTGGCCTTGCACCCTGCTTGAAATGGAATTTCAAGGAATAGCCATGAGTCAACTGCCAGCCCACTAGCCGTGAGTGAGCAGCCAGCATATCAGGCTTGAGGGACTGAGCTGCCACCCGAAGAACCAGCGCTCCAGAAAGCCCCCCCACTGGCCATCAATATTGGAATTGGTGGAGAGGTGGAATATTGCGTTGGGGGACCAGCCATCTCGTGTAAACATGGGGCCCAACGGGTCCCACTTAATCTAGTTTTTATATATAATCTTTGTAGATGGTTTATGCATGCAACCAATAATATAGCTACCTCAGTACCATTAACCTCACCTTAGTTAACATCAATCATAATGCTTTCCACTCCCTGGGTATAGTTCAGTAGAAGAATATAGCTAGTGCTCGCTGACATATGTTACACCGTGCGCTATCATTAAAGGATGTTATACACTTCAAGAGTATGTGAATTGCTTAATAAAAATCTTTGCCACATTACTATATGTTTTCCATCAAACTGCTCTTTGTGTCACACCCATAAAGGATCAAATTTCCCTTTTGGGTACACCCATTAATTATTAATAATATTACGTAAACATAAACTCAAAAAGCCAAATTAAAAGACAGAGGACTGTCTCACGAAACATCTTCCCTGACACTTCCAGTTTAAAACAGGTGAGTGACAAAGCTCTTAAATATATTTAGTTTGGAATTATACTGTACAGTGGTTCTTATCTTTGAAAAAAAGTATTTTATCTCCCATGTTTTCAGGTTCTGTTGATATCTTCAAATGGAAAATGATCTGTGGAAATATATAACTATGGAATGCCCAGAAATCCTCGAGTTGCCAATCATTTAACTCCCCTTCCCATTCTCATACTGAGCATTCTGTCCCGAGCCTCTTCCACTGTAATTGTGAGGTCACACGCAAATTGGAGGAACAGCATCTCTGATTTCTGTTGGGCAGCTTACAACCCAGCGGTGTGAATATCAATGATTTTTCTAATTTCAAGTCACCCTTGAATTCCCTCTCTCCCCGTCCCTCTCCCAACCTAGTTGTTCTGCTAGTTTCACTGTTGTTATCCCTTTGTTATCTCCTCTCCCAGAGCCAACACTGGACCATTGTGGTCTCCACTGTAACCGGGTTATCAGTGGAGATTTATTCTGCACCTTTACATACCTCGTTTCCCTCTCCCCTGACTCTCAGTCTGAAGAAGGGTGTCGATCCGAAATATCATCCATTTCTTTTCTCGGAGTTGCCACATGACCCACTGAGTTACTCCAGCATTTTGTGTCTCTCCTCCGTGCGCAACATGCCTTGGTAGTTTCTGAATGTCTTATCCTGTATTCTTGATTTCACCAACTACCCGAGATAATCAATCAACAAAATTTGTATCTGTGCTATCATTTTCATTGAAGATAGACATAAAATGCTGGAGTAACTCAGTGGGACTTGCAGCTGCTCTGGAGTGAAGGAATGGGTGTCATTTTGCCTCGAGACCCTTTTCAGAGGCTGAAGAATGGTTCGTCTGGGGAAGGGTTTGAAGTAGTATCTCAACCCGAAACCTCACCTTTACCTTCTCTACAGATCTGCTGCCTGTCCCGCTGTGTTACCCCAGAATTTTGTGTCTATCTTCAGTTTAAACCAACATCTGCTGTTCCTTCCGACACAATAATTTTATAACCAGTTTGTCTTCTGTCATTTATATATCTTACAGCCTTCCCCCTTCTGTTTTGTTTTGACCTGCTTGTGTCACTTGCAGTCCGCACTCGACAATCGTGCTGCTTCCTTCCTGCACTGTTCATTTGTTAATGGGTTCAACCAAATTGAAATTGCTTTTAAATACATTGTAGTTTAGCATTAATTACAGCAGTAAAAGATAGTGTTGAAGATTTACAAAACGGTCTAGCCCCAGAAGTCAATCATTTCTTGCACCTCCCAGCAATCTTAGCACAGTATTTATATTTCAAGTTAATGGCCAGGATGTGCATTTGTCATTCGGTTTAACCACTTAGAGAGATTGGGAAGAAATATGAAAATAGAAATGGCATTTATCTTGGCTCTCTTGTAAGGAAGGGTTTCCTGACAAGCATTATTTTTTGAATAAAAAAGCCCCTAGTCAAATCATCCTTACAAAGCTGGGCTATAATATTAAGTGCAAGATTCTTGATTGAAAAAATTACAGAGGATGACTCCTCAAATAACTTTTAACACACTGGAGGATATGACACTTCAAACTTTCACTGAAATGTCGACTTAATTTCAGAACCTATTCCTTCCAAGTCACCACGCTAACAATATGATTAACAATATATTTCTTATAGAAACATATAAAATTCTTGAAGGATTGAACAGGCTAGATACAAGAAAAATATTCCCGATGTTGGGGGGAGTCCAGAACCATGGGTCTCAGTTCAAGAATAAGGGGTAGGCCAATCAGGACTGAGATGAGGAAAAACATGTTCACCCAGAGAGTTGTGAATCTGTGGAATTCACTGCCACTGAAGGCAGTGGAGACCAATTCCGTGAATGGTTTCATGCGAGAATTGGATTTAGCTCTCAGGGCTAAAGGCATCAAGGGATGAGGGGAATAAGCAGGAACGGGGTACTGATTTTAGATGATCAACCATGATCATATTGAATGGTGGTGCTGGCTTCAAGGGCCGAATGCCCTACTCCTGCACCTATTTTTCTATGTTTCTATTGTAGATCGATCATTTTTGTTGATTTGATCCATGCATGGTTTTGCTATTGCTGAGCCGATCCATGATCCAAGCTGGTTTTCCCGCTATGCCATCAGGTTGTATGCGATTAGCTAAGCGTGGGCTTCAATATGATCTACGAGGCGGAACTTTATGGAGTTGTTGGAATAAAATATTTTTTAATGAAGTTTAACGACTTATGGTTATCACTGCTTCATACATTATATCTCAAAATCAGCATTTCTAAAATCTTGTGCAAGATCATTGAAGCTTTTGGAAAAGAAAATATTCCTGTTTGCAAAAGCAAGTTTTAGGATTGTTTCCCAAATATTTCAGTCTTCCAAAATACCAGTTTCAAATTCACAATTTAAAAATACCCTAAACACCAGTTTCTCCAAATGCTGTGTGTCCATGGTCTCCTGCAAACCAACTCCAAATAAATTATTTTTTTTATAAACATAAAAGACAGATACAACAAAACAGAGATAGATAAAAACAGGCTCTGCACCTCTCTTCCTTTAGAGCCTTCACAAATACTAGAAAAACATCAAAATAACAATATTCACAGTGAAAACCTCCAACACATAATAGATATAAAATAAAAGATGGATGCGCGACTTCCACGCAACTCACACAATTTCTTAAAGAGATTTTGCCTCATTGAAACATATAAAAGTTTGGGTTTGGACATGCTAGAGGCAGGAAACATGTTCCCGATGCTGGGGGAGTCCAGAACCAGGGGCCACAGTTTAAGAATAAGGCATTTGGAATGGAAATGAGGAAACACTTTTTCTCACAGAGAGTGGTGTGTCTTTGGAATTCTCTGCACCTGTTGGCCTCTTCCTGCACCAGTTGTCCATTGTCTATTGCTTAATCACAAGCGGCACTGCAAATTTACAGAGGAATAAGATCTTTCAATCAGATCCTATTCTGCCTGGAGCATCAAATTAATAAAAATGTCTTCCAATACAGTTTTAAAATTTGATGTAACACATTATTTTCCTCTCATGCAATTTCCCAATGACAGCCTCCACAGCCATCTGTGGCAATGAATTCCGCAGACACCTTTGTTGTGCAGCTCTAATCCACATTACCACAGTTTGAAGCAGTGGATTTTGCAACAATGCTGGGAAATTTTACCCTCACACTTCAAACCCTCCACTCCTCGTCCTCCTCACCACCCCCCACAATGATTGTCTTCCTGATGGGGCAAAGATGTACCTCTGCACCCCAACACATCTCCAATCTCCATGGTTCTCTCTACACTAGCCTTTATTTCCCAATCCTATGTTTTTTCTTGGAGGGGAAACATTCTAGCCATTTGTGGGTCCAGCTGTGATTGTTGACCTTTTCCTCTTTCAGATACCTGTGCATCTGAACAGTGTGTCATATGTTATTCACCACCATTGGAATACATCTTGTTTCTAGCTCCTGAAGACAGGACAGGTGATCGTGCGGCTGAGGAACTGGTGCAGGGTGGGAGGGATTCAGATTTTTAGACCATTGGCAAATCTAGTGAGGTCATGGATATTCTTCCTGCACAGTTCCCATCATGAATGTGAAGCTTGAGTGCCTCTTCCAACCTGATGTGCCTGTTCAAACACATTTTATATGTATTTGTTGAATTTGCCTGAACTATTTCACCTGGAAGACTTTCAGGGAACTACATGTTGGTATTCCTAGACTCCCTCTGCTTGACAACACAACAAAAATACCTTAACATTCACTGTTAAATTCCTGGCCAAAATAGAACCACCGCATAGGTTCACAGCAATGGGCCCAGTACTCATCCATGAGGCTCACACTCGTCACAGACCTCCACCCTTCAGCAACAAGATTAATGTTCTGGCAGAATTAAAGCTCACAAACCTGTCTGACAAGTAACTGGAGAATCCAAAAATTGAATGCCTTTATCACTGATCTTTCATCCTCAGGCAATCCTGCCTCAACCGTCAATGTGCACAGCTCATCTCTACCGTCTACGGCCTCCCCAAGATTCACAAGCAGGACTTGGTAACACAACATTTCTGATCCTGGTGTGAGCTGAGGCAAATAAAGAGAGGGTGAGGCAAAAGGTGATTAATTCTGGATGGTAGGTCAGGTGCTGTTAATCCTCAACAGGGTTCCCAACATTGATATCAGCTGTTGTTGTCAGTAATGGAATCTCTCCCTATATATTTTAGTATCGATTCCACTGGCACACTCAGATTTCTCAACATGCTCCTATCCAAAGCTATCAAAACAAATTCAGGCTCCTCCATGCTCTGGGAGTAATACTTTTTGATTTGTTCATTCACAGGATCCTTTGGGGAAGCACACCATGATTCCCATTCATCACATATTTAGCCTTGTCTTCATAATTGGAGCTAGTGTTCTGCTGTATGTATGTTGGCATTTGAAAACACAACAACATTTTCAAAAGAACATGGTAAGAATGTCACAAGTGGAAGATGAAGCTACCATGGAGGATCCTTGTCCACTCCTGGATCCTGGGATTATGTTTGTGGAAACAACAGACAACGTGGTGCTGAAGCCATTGGTGATGTGCTCAGTGGAGTCTGCTGCTCGTCAAAATCCAGATAAAACAATCTATTTCTTCATGAAGGGGTTCAGTGGCAACTTGAGCCAATATCCTGAGCCTAAGTACAGAATCATCCCGTTGCTCTCCTCAATTAAGAATGTTGTCCTTCTCACTTTAAATCCTACCGAACTGTTTGAAGATACGCCATTGAAATTCTGGTATCAAAAGGTAACCAATAAGAAGAAAGTGGGATGTGTTACATTTTGGGTTGTCAAACCAGAGTAGGACTTTCTCAGCAAATGTTATGGCCCTGGGGAAGGCTGAAGAATAACGGGGGAATAACGGATGAATACAAGTGCATAATTCACTGAAAGTAACATCATAGGTGGACAGGGAGGTGAAGAAGGCTTTAGACATAAAGATAAGACGCAACATTTTGAAGTAACCAAGTGGGTCAGGCAGCAGCTCAGGAGAAAAGGAATAAGTGACATTTTGGGTCAAGACACTTCTTCAGACTGAGAGTCGGGAAGAGAGTAAATGGGAGTATGAAGAGGTTCAAAACAAATCTACCAATAACCAAGCAAAAGTGGAGGTCACAATGATCATTTTTTGGCTGTGGGGAGGTGACAACGTTGAGACATATTGGCCTACATCAGTGAAATCATGAAGTATAGGATGTTGATGATGTTGCAGTTGCACAAGAAGTTGGTGAGGCCCCACCAGGAGTTTTGAGGTTTTTATGAACACCCAGGAAAGATTCCATTAAGTTTGATTGAGTGAAGAAAAGCTTTACCATGATATTAACCAGGATACATGGACTAAATTATTGGAAGAGGTTGGACAGGGCAGGAATTTGTTTTTGAAGCTAAGGAGACTGAGGGGTGACCTTATAGACGTGTCTAATGTTGTTAGGGACATGGATCAGGTGAATGTACACAATAGGATCATGAGGCCCGATTTTCCATGTAGTGAATGGTCTGTCTATGGAATGAGCTGGAGGATGTGCTTGAGCAGCGTCTGACAGCACTTAAACTACATTTGGACATGTACATGATAGGAAGGGTGTGCATTGACTATTTTCTTCTTGGGAGTAAGTCTATCTGAAATTTTGTCTCCCTGAGTGAGGAAGAATGAACGCACTAAATGGAGTGCAGTAAAGTTGCATCAGGTTGCTTTCTTGCATGGCAGGTTTGTAGTACAACAGAGATTGAGCATCTTGGGTCAGTGTTCATGTGAGATTAGAACACCCACAAGTTATCCCCCTGAAATGTCCAATATTCGTAAGGTGCTTGACAGGATAAATGCTGAGATCCTGTTTCCCTTGACTATGTGTCTATATTAAGCAGATGACCATCTCCAAATAGGACTGGACATTCTGGATAAAAATGAGGAGGAATTTCTCTCTTCAGAGGGTGGTGTGGTGAATTTTTGGGATTTTCTGCCAAATAAGTCAGTGAATGTTTAAAGGTTGGGCATTTATAAAGCATGAATTTATAGCTTTTTAAATATTTGCTGCTGCAATATTCAATGTTTAAAATAGTTTAATGACAACTATGTTGGCTGGACTGGATTATTTCAGTCAAAATATCAAACTGCAAGGCACAAAGAAGATTTTTAAGGAAGTTATCAGCTCTAGAGGTGTTGAGTGAACAAGGGAGAGACTGGAGAGGCTGTATAATTCTTCATTTGAGTATAGGAGACTGAGGAGTGACTTCCTTGAGGTTTATCACATCATGAGAAGCACAGATAAGGTAATGAGCCTGGACAGCAGGAGGGAGGTAGGTACTCTCAAACTATTTAAGAAGGATTTTGGTAAACATGTGAATCACCATGGATCTATTGTAGATAAATGGGGGCAGAATTGATGAGTGCAGTGATTGTGTGGATGTGATTTGTCAAAGTATTTACCATTGTCTTGATTGGATAGCTGCAAAGTATTTATCTATGTAACCACATGACTCTCTATCTGGCATGAACAAAGATGAAGGGAGGATATGTTTAAGAAGGAACTGCAGATGCTGGAAATTCGAAGGTAGACAAAAATGCTGGAGAAACTCAGCGGGTGAGGCAGCATCTATGGAGCGAAGGAAATAGGCAAGGTTTCGGGCCGAAACCCTTCTTCAGACGGATACAGTTGTTTCTTAACGAGTGGACCTGACATCTTAACATGGATTGAGGGATAGGTCTGAAGGTTTATGAGAAATTGAAATTAAGATAATGTTCTTTCTCCATTATATCACAGATAAACCCAAAAGCGGAGAGGTATTATTTCCATGGGCTTGGTAATGGCTGTAGATTTGCACTGTTGTGGAAGTACGGGGGCATCTACCTGGACACTGACATTATATCAATGAAGTCTATGCCATTTGGCAACTTTGCATGTCCAGAGGACCCACGTTATATCAATGTGGCTGCACTTGGTTTCTCTCACAAGCACCATCCTTTTCTTTGGAATTGCATGAAAGATTTTGTGGCCAACTACAATGGAGATATTTGGGGTAATCAAGGTCCTAAACTGATTACCCGTGTGATGAAGAGATGGTGTCAGATGGATAACATTGGTGCCTTTATTGGCAAAGAATGCAACAACATCTCTTTATGGATCATTGATCGATTCTACCCCGTTCCATGGTCAGCTTGGAAGAAGTACTATGTTCCCTGGAAAAAGAATGACCTGGAGCGTATATTCTCAGTTTCGTATGGAGCGCATGTCTGGAATTTTATGAATTCCAGAAAGAAAAAGAAAGTCATTGCTGGAAGTGGATCATTAATTGAACATTTTTTCCAGTTATATTGTCCAACTACATACAGGAATTTAAATCAATTGAATAATATTTAGGACTTTGTATTATGCAATGAGCAAAATAACCAAATCAACAGACCTTTTAAAAGTCATAATGTAAAATATGCATAAAACACATTTGAGGACTGTTAAAATTTGTGAAACATTCACTGTTATACTTATTTTTTCTGACCTGGATACACTACAATTCCCATCTACTATTTAAATTAGACTCTAACACCAATTGACTCAGCATGTCTCTTCCTGGCACATCATTTTTCTCACAAACACAACCATTTCTCTCACTGACACAATCTCTCTCTCACTCACTGGCACAATTGTTCTCTCTCACTCGCATACTCCCTCTCTGTGCAAGAAGGATGTGGGTTGTTTAAAGAGTTTGCAGACAAGGTTTACCCAAATGCCACCAGATTTGGAGACATTAGCTCTGAAGACAACTTGTCTTGTTTTCTCCAAAGCATCACAACTTTAGCAGAGACCAGTTGGAAGTATAGAAAGTTATGAGAGGCACAGATATTGCTGATGGATGGAACCTTATTTCAGGGCTGCCAACTCTCACACTTTGAGCATTATAATAACGCATTTTGGCAAATTCTCACGCCCTCACGCTGATCACAAATTTCTCACGCCCTGTCGTGAGAAATTCCGTCATCAACGAAAATTTCAAAACTCATATAAACTGCATGGGCCATGGGTGTTGGAGAGCCGGGGCTGAGGGAGGGATGGAAGCAGAACCAGCGACGGGGGACAGATGCGGGTTGCTGGCGCTAGCGAGTGTTTACCGGGCTGGCGATTGTTTATCGCATACACTCTCTGGTGAGTGTTTTCCAGGCTGGGGTGTGTTTGCGGGGCTGGCGAGTGTTTGCAGGGCTGGCGAGTGTTTTGCGGGACTGGCGAGTCGCTCGATGCAGCTCCGGCCATGGGCAGCCGTAGTGCAAGAGTCCCGGGCCATCGGAGGCGTCGGAAGCATCGCTCCGCTGCCGGGAGAGTCTCTGTTCCGATGGGTCACAGACTTTCAAAGGGAGAGGGAAAGGAGACGGGGAGAGAGAGGGGGTGTGAGAGGGGAGAGAGACAGAGGGGGAGAGAATGGGGATAGAGAGGAGGGAGAGGGGGAGAGGGGGGAGGAGAGGTAGGGGAGAGAGGGGGGGTGAAGAGGGAGGAGAGAAGGGGTGAGGGAGCGAGAGGGGGAGAGGGGTGGTAAAAGAGAGAGGGGGAGGGAGGAGAGAGGGGGTGAGAGTTAGGGGAAAGAGAGGGGAAAGAGTTAGGAGAAAGAGAGGGGAGGGGGCGAGAGAGGGTGGAGAGTGAGGTGGGAGGGAGAGAGGGGGAAGAGAGAGGGACAGGGGGAGAAAGATGGCAGAGAGAGAATGGAGAGGGGGAGAGAGAGAAAAGAGAGGGGTGAGACAGGGGGGGAGAGAGGAGGTGAGAGGAGAGAGGGGGAGAGACAGCGAGGGAGAGAGCAGAGAGAGGGGAGGGGCGTGGGAGAGAAGGGGTGAGAGGAGAGAGAGCAGGGGAGAGGGGGAGAGGTGAGAGGGAGAGAGAGAGGGGAAAAGAGAGAGAGAGAGGGGGAGGAGAGAGAGGGGGGAGATAGGGGGATAAAGAGGCAGGGCTGCCAACTCCCGTGCATTGAACGTGAGAATCACGCATTTTGCCAAATTCGCATGCTGATCACAAATTTCTCACGCTCTGTCGTGAGAAATTCTGTGATCAACGAAAATTTCAAAACTAATATCAACTGCATGGGCCACGGGTGTTGGAAGCAGAAGCAGCGGCGGGGACAGATGCAGACGGGGAGCGGGGATGGCGAGTGTTTGCTGTGCTGGCGAGTGTTTGTTGGGCTGGCGAGTCGCTCACTGCAACTCCGGCCATGGAGCAGCCTCAGTGCAAGAGTCCCGGGCCGTCAGGGGTGTTTGGAAGCATTGCGCCGCTGCCGTGAGAATCTCTGTGCCAAATTTGCCCAGGTGACTGGCATGGATCAGGCTGCGGCTTGGTTCATCCTGTAGGACAACCAATGGCTGCAAGTACATACCAATGGAAGTAAGTACCAAGCACTGGGTAGAAACGGTGGGAGATAGTGGACTCTAATGGGAGTGGTTGAAGATAACACCCTGCTTGCCTGCTAGATTTCCACTTACTGTAACTGCAGGAAAAATGTTCCCAATGTTGGGGGAGTTCAGAACCAGGGGTCACAGTTTAAGAATAATGGATAGGCCAGTTAGGACTGAGATGAGGACACACTTTCTTCATGCAGAGAGTTGTGAATCTGTGGAATTCTCTGCCACAGAAGGCAGTGCAGGCCAATTCACTCGATGTTTTCAAGAGAGAATTACATTTAGCTCTTGGGGCTAATGAAATCAAGGGATATGGGGAAAAAATCTGGGAAGAGGTACTGATTTTAGATGAAAAGCCAAAATCATATTGCATGGCAGTGCTGGCTCGAAGGGCCGAATGGCCTATTACTGCACCTCTTTTCTATGTTTCTATGCTTAAGTATATGGCAATAAAACTCGACCACATGATTTTGAAGCATTCATGCATGGTGGAGGTATAATGTAGTCATAGAGTGATACAGTGTGAAAACAGGCCCTTTGGCGTAACTTGCCCACACCCGCAAACATGTCCCAGTTACGCTACGTGCTTTTGGTCCATACCTCCAAACCTGTTCTATCCATGTATCAGTCCAACTGTTTCTTAAATGTTGGAATGGTCCCTGCCTCACCCACCACCCTTTGTGTGGAAAAAGTTACGCCTTAAAAAGTTGCCTGTTAAAAATAATTCATACAAAAAACATTGAAATTACACTTCTACAATGCACTAAAACATAATTTTAATACATCAAATTTCAAAAGGTCCCTACCCTGGGAGGGGGGACACTCCCACACCGGGTACCCCCAAGGCCAGTGATCAGTGATCGCTCAGACCCCACTTTCAAAAATGCTCCATGGCCCCTGGTTCAGACGGAGAACACTGTCAGATGTGAGCGGGGAACTTATAGGACAGAGGACTGTCTCACGAAACATCTTCACTGACTCTTCCATTTTAAAACAGGTGAGTGACAAAGCTCTTAAACATATTTAGTTTGGAATTATACTGTTTTTTTGGTTCTTATCTTGGAAAAAAAGTGTTTTATCTCCCATGTTTTCGGGTTCTGTTGATATCTTCAAATGGAAAATGATCTGTGGAAATATATAACTATGGAATGCCCAGAAATCCTCCAGTTGCCAATCATTTAACTCCCCTTCCCATTCCCATACTGAGCTTTCTGTCCGGAGCCTCTTCCACTGTCATAGTGAGGTCACACGCAAATTGGAAGAACAGCATCTCTGATTTTGCTTGGCAGCTTACAACCCAGCGGTATGAATATCAATGTTTTTTCCAATTTCAAGTGACCCTTGAATTCCCTCTCTCTCCGTCCCTCTCCCATCCAAGTTGTTCTGCTTGTTTCACTGTTGTTATCCCTTTGTTATCTCCTCTTCCAGAGCCAACACTAGACCATTGTGGTCTCCACTGTAACTGGGTTATCAGTGGAGATTTATTCTGATTTATTCTGCACCTTTACATACCTCGTTTCCCTCTCCCCTGACTCTCAGTCTGAAGAAGGGTGTCGATCCGAAATATCACCTTTTTTTTCTCGGAGTTGCCACATGACCCACTGAGTGACTCCAGCATTTTGTGTCTCTCTTCCATGCGCAACATGCCTTGGTAGTTTCTGAATGTCTTATCCTGTACTATTGATTTCAACAACCACCCGAGATAATCAATCAACAAAATTTGTATCTGTGCTATCATTTTCATTGAAGATATACATAAAATGCTGGAGTAACTCAGTGGGACTTGCAGCTGCTCTGGAGTGAAGGAATGGGTGTCATTTTGCCTCGAGACCCTTTTCAGAGGCTGAAGAATGGTTTGTCTGAGGAAGGGTTTGAAGTAGAATCTCAACCCAAAACCTCACCCTTTCCTTCTCTACAGAGATGCTGCCTGTCCCGCTGTGTTACCCCAGAATTTTGTGTCTATCTTCGGTTTAAACCAACATCTGCTGTTCCTTCCGACACAATAATTTTATAACCAGTTTGTCTTCTGTCATTTATATATCTTGCAGCCTTCCCCCCTCTGTTTTGTTTTGACCCCCTTGTGTCATTTGCAGTCCACACTCGACACCCGTGCTGCTTCCTTCCTGCACTGTTCATTTGTTAATGGGTTCAACCAAATTGAAATTGCTTTTAAATACATTGTAGTTTAGCATTAATTACAGCAGTAAAAAATAGTGTTGAAGATTTACAAAATGGTCTGGCCCCAGAAGTCAATCATTTCTTGCACCTCCCAGCAATCTTAGCACAGTATTTATATTTTAAGTAAATGGCCAGGATGTGCATTTGTCATTCGGTTTAACCACTTACAGAGACTGGGAAGAAATGTGAAAAGCGAAATGGCATTTATCTTGGTTCTCTTGTAAGGAAGGGTTTCCTGACAAGGGTTATGTTTTGAATAAAAAAGCCCCTAGTTAAGTCATTCTTACAAGGCTGGGCTATAATATTAAGTGCAAGATTCTTGATTGAAGTGTCATATCCTCCAGTGTGTTAAAGGTTGTTTGAGGAGTCATCCTCTGTAATCTTTTTCAATCTTTCACTGAAATGTCGACCTAATTTCAGTACCTATTCCTTCCAAGTCACCTCGCTAACAATATGATTAACAATATGTTTCTTATAGAAACATACAAAATTCTTGAAGGATTGAACAGGCTAGATACAGGAAAAATATTCCCGATGTTGGGGGAGTCCAGAACCATCGATCTCAGTTCAAGAATAAGGGGTAGGCCATTCAGTACTGAGATGAGGGAAAATATGTTCACCCAGAGAGTTGTGAATCTGTGGAATTCTCTGCCACTGAAGGCAGTGGAGACCAATTCCGTGAATGGTTTCATGCGAGAATTGGATTTAGCTCTCAGGGCTAAAGGCATCAAGGAATGAGGGGAATAAGCAGGAACGGGGTACTGATTTTAGATGATCAGCCATGATCATATTGAATGGTGGT
This sequence comes from Raja brachyura, assembly GCA_963514005.1. Next base: position 37,185,048 of record OY740794.1, on the reverse strand, counting down.
GCTGGCTTGAAGGGCTGAATGCCCTACTCCTGCACCTATATTTCTATGTTTCTATTGTAGATCGATCATTTTTGCTGATTTGATCCATGCCTGGATTTGCTATTGCTGAGCCGATCCATGATCCAAGCTGGTTTTCCCGCTATGCCATCAGGTTGTATGCGATTAGCTAAGCGTGGGCTTCAATATTATCTACGAGATGGAACTTTATGGAGTTGTTGGAATAAAATATTTTTTAATGAAGTTTAACGACTTATGGTTATCACTGCTTCATACATTATGTCTCAAAATCAACATTTCTAAAATCTTGTGCAAAATCATTGAAGCTTTTGGAAAAGAAAATATTCCTGTTTGCAAAAGCAAGTTTTAAGGATTGTTTCCCAAATATTTCAGTCTTCCAAAATACCAGTTTCAAATTCACAATTTAAAAATACCCTAAACACCAGTTTCTCCAAATGCTGTGTGTCCATGGTCTCTTGCAAACCAACTCCAAAGAAATTATTTTTTTCAAAACATAAAAGACAGATACAACAAAACAGCGATACATGTTCTAGGGGGCGCCGTCCAGTTGGTATGGCTGCCCAGCCTGCAGCTGTCTGTTTTTTAACTTCTTTCTTTTATTTTTAGTGAGTTTTAGTGTTTGTTTTTGGAGCCCTAGCCTTTTTTATGTGGGGGGGGGGGGGGGGAGGAAAGGAGGAAACTACTTTTCAGGGTCCCTACCTGGTCGGAGAGGCAGCTTTTCTCCGGGCTGCAACTTCGACCCGTCCTCGCGGCCTACCAGCGGGCCTGGAGCGGCGTTTCCTGAGGGGGCCGCCCAGAACCTCGGCTTCGGCAGCGGCTCAGCGCTGGAGCACCATCGTGGAGTGGAGCGGGCGACACCTTGCCTGGGTCACCGCGCTGGAGCTGCAGAATGCTGAGACCGCAGGAGAACATCGCGGAGCTGCGGGACTGTGGAGCGGCCAGCTGCGGGCGGCGGCGCTGAACTTTTACATCGGGAGCCTGGGATCTCCCAGCGAGATCGCCAGTTGGGGAGCTCCATCCAGCGCGGCCTTGTCAGCTTCGGAAGCCACGGACTCCGGTAGGGAATCGGCCGTTCCAGGTGTCCCAAGCCATTGTGAGGACTCTCCCGACGCCGGAACACCAACACCCGGCGAGAAGGCCTAAAACATCGGGCCGCCGTAGTGCCGACTGCGGAGGCCTCAATAGGCCTGACTATGGGTGGACTTGGGGATGGGACTGGACTTTGTGCCTTTCCCCACAGTGGGAACCATTGTGGGGGGATGTTTTTATGTTAATTGTTAATTCTTTAGTGTTGTGTCTCATCTTTATTTGTATGCTGCATGGCAAGTCAAATTTCACTACACCAATTGGTGTATGTGACAATAAATGTCCTTTGTCCTTTGTCGTTTGTACATACAAACATGCTCTGCACCTCTCTTCCTTTTGAGCCTTCACAAATACCAGAAAAAACATCAAAATAACAATATTCACAGTGAAAACCTCCAACACATAATCCATATAAAAGACAAGATGGATGCGTGGCTTCCACGCAACTCACACAATTTCTTCAAGAGATATTGCCTCATTGAAACATATAAGAGTTTGGGTTTGGACATGCTAGAGGCAGGAAACATGTTCCCAATGCTGGGGGAGTCCAGAACCAGGGGCCACAGTTTAAGAATAAGGAGTAAGCCATTTGGAATGTAAGCGAGGAAACACTTTTTCTCACAGAGAGTGGTGCGTCTTTGGAATTCCCTGCCTCAGAGGGCCATGGAGGCGGGTTCTCTGAATGCTTTCAAGAGAGAGCTAGATAGGGCCCTTAAAAATGGTGGAGTCACGGGATATGGAGAGAAGGCAGGAACGGGGTACTGATTGCGATGCTCAGCCATGATCACATTGAATGGCGGTGCTGGCTTGAGGGGCCGAATGGCCTGCACCTGTTGTCCATTGTCTATTGTCTAATCACAAGAGGCACTGCAAATTTACAGAGGAACAGGATTTTTCAATCAGATCCTTTTCTGCCTGGAGCATCAAATTAATAAAAATGTCTTCCAATACAGTTTTAAAATTTGATGTAACACATTATTTTCCTCTCATGCAATTCCCCAATGACAGCCTCCACAGCCATCTGTGGCAATGAATTCCACAGACCTTTGTCGTGCAGTTCTAATCCACATTACCACAGTTGAAGCTGGGAAATTTTACCCTCCCACTTCAAACTCCCCCCCTCCCCCCCCCCCTCCTCCCCCCTCCTCCCCCCCTCCTCCTCCCCCCCCCCTCCTCCTCCCCCCCTCCTCCTCCCCCCCCCTCCTCCTCCTCCCCCCCCCTCCTCCCCCCCCCTCCTCCTCCCCCCCCCTCCTCCTCCCCCCCCTCCCTCCCCCCCTCCTCCTCCTCCCCCCCCTCCCTCCCCCTCCCTCTCCTCCTCCTCCCCCCCCTCCTCCTCCCCCCACTCCTCCTCCCCCCCTCCCTCCTCCCCCCCTCCCTCCTCCCCCCCCTCCCTCCTCCCCCCCATTATGAATGTGAAGCTTGAGTGCCTCTTCCAACCTGATGTGCCTGTTCAAACGTATTTTATATGTATTTGTTGAATTTGCCTTAACTATTTCACCTGGAAGACTTTCAGGGAACTACATGTTGGTATTCCTAGACTCCCTCTGCTTGACAACACAACAAAAATACCTTAACATTCACTGTTGAATTTCTGGCCAAAATGCGACCACCTCATTGATTCACAGCAATGGGCCCAGTACTGATCCATGAGGCACACACTCGTCACAGACCTCCACCCTTCAGCAACAAGGCTAATGTTCTGGCAGAATTAAAGCTCACAAACCTGTTTGACAAGTAACTGGAGAATTCAAAAATTGAATGCCTTTATCATTGATCTTTCATCCTCAGGCAATCCTGCCTCCTCCGTCAATGTGCACAGCTCATGTCAAGGGGTTCAGTGGCAACTTGAGCCAATATCCTGAGCCTAAGTACAGAATCAACCCGTTGCTCTCCTCAATTAAGAATGTTTTCCTTCTCCCTTTAAACCTTACCAAACTGTTTGATGATACTCCATTGAAATTCTGGTATCAAAAGGTAACCAATAAGAAGAAAGTGTGATGTGTTACATTTTGTGTTGTCAAACCAGAGTAGGACTTTTCAGCAAATGTTAGGGCACTGGGGAAGGCTGAAGAATAACGGAAGAATACAAGTACATAATTCACTGAAAGTAACATCATAGGTGGACAGGGAGGTAAAGAAGGCTTTAGACATAAAGATAAGACGCAACATTTTGAAGTAACCAAGTGGGTCAGGCAGGAGCTCTGGAGAAAAGGAATAAGTGACATTTTAGGTCAAGACACTTCTTCAGACTGAGAGTCGGGAAGAGAGCAACTGGGAGTACGAAGAGGTTCAAAAGAAATCTACCAATAACCAAGCAAAAGTGGAGGCCACAATGATCATTTATTGGCTGTGGGGAGGTGATAACGATAAGACATGTTGGCCTACATCAGTGAAATCATTAGGTATAGGATGTTGATGATGTTGCAGTTGCACAAGAAGTTGGTGAGGCCCCACTAGGAGTTTTGAGGTTTTTTTTGAACACCCAGGAAAGATTCCATTAAGTTTGATTGAGTGAAGAAAAGCTTTACCATGATATTAACCAGGACACATGGACTAAATTATTGGAAAAAGTTGGACAGGGCAGGAATTTGTTCTTGAAGCTAAGGAGACTGAGGGGTGACCTTATAGACGTGTCTAATGTTGTTAGGGAAATGGATCAGGTGAATGCACACAATAGGATCGGGAGGCCTGATTTTCCATGTAGTGAATGGTCTGTCTATGGAATGAGATGGAGAAAGTGCTTGAGCAGCGTCTGACAGCACTTAAACTACATTTGTATATGTACATGATAGGAAGGGTGTGCATTGACAATTTTCTTCTTGGGAGTAAAGTTGCATCAGGTTGATTTCTTGCACCGCAGGTTTATAGTACAACAGAGATTGAGCATCTTGGGACAGTGTTCACGTGAGATTAGAAAACCCACAAGCTATCCCCCTGAAATGTCCAATATTCGTAAGGTGCTTGACAGGATAAATACTGAGATGATGTTTCCCTTGACTATGTGTCTATATTAAGCGAATGACTAACTCCAAATAGGACTGGACATTCTGGATAAAATTGAGGATGAAATTCTCTCAGTCCTTGGGTGGTGTGGTGAATCTTTGGGATTTTCTGCCAAATAAGTCAGTGAATGTTTAATGGTTGGGCATTTATAAAGCATGAATGTATAGCTTTTTAAATATTTGCTGCTGCAATATTCAATGTTTAAAATGCTGGAAATTCGAAGGTGGACAAAAATGCTGGAGAAACTCAGCGGGTGAGGCAGCATCTATGGAGCAAAGGAAATAGGGAAGGTTTCGGGCCGAAACCCTTCTTCAGACGGATATAGTTGTTTCTTAAGGAGTGGACCTGACATCTTAACATGGATTGAGGGATAGGCCTGAAGGTTTAGGAGGAATTGAAATCAAGATAATGTTTCTTTCTCCATTATATCACAGGTAAACCCAAAAGAGGAGAGGTATTATTTCCATGGGCTTGGTAATGGCTGTAAATTTGCACTGTTGTGGAAATACGGGGGCATCTACGAGGACACTGACATTATTTCAATGAAGTCTATGCCATTTAACAACATTGCATGTCCAGAGAACACACGTTATATCAATCTGGCTGCACTTGGTTTCACTCACAGGCACCATCCTTTTCTTTGGAATTGCATGAAAGATTTTGTGGCCAACTACAATGGAGATAAGGGTTACACAAAAAGCTGGAGAAACTCAGCGGGTGCAGCAGCATCTAAGGAGCGAAGGAGATAGGCGACGTTTCGGGTCGAGACCCTTCTTACAATGGAGATAATTGGGGTCATCAAGGTCCTAAACTGATTACCCGTGTGATGAAGAGATGGTGTCAGATGGATAACATTGGTGCCTTTATTGGCAAAGAATGCAACAACATCTCTTCATGGATCATTGATCAATTCTACCCCATCCCATGGTCAGCTTGGGAGAAGTACTTTGTTCCCTGGAAAAAGAATGATGTGGAGCGTATATTTTCAGTTTTGTATGGAGCGCATGTCTGGAATTTTATGAATTCCAGCAAGAAAAAGAAAGTAATTGCTGGAAGTGGATCATTAATTGAACATTTTTTCCAGTTATATTGTCCAACTACATACAGCAATTTAAATCAATTGAATAATATTTAGGACTTTGTATTATGCAATGAGCGAAATAACCAAACCAACAGACCTTTTAAAAGTCACAATGTAAAATATGCATAAAACACATTTGAGGACTATTAAAATTTGTGAAACATTCACTGTTATACTTATTTTTTCTGACCTGGATACACTACAATTTTACTTCGCACTAACGTGAGTGATTCCGTGACGAAGTCCGCCCAGTGCTCGTCATTACGTGAGCCGCATTGGCGCACGGAGGCTGGGAGGAACAGAGCTCCTCCAGCGAAAGTAAGTTTAGACTCCAGGTAAGTGGGAAAACTTAGCTGGTGTTCGGGTCCGTTTTGCTCTGGTGCCGTGTTGTTCTCTTTAGGGCCACCATGGACAAGACGGGCAAGCGGAAGAGGCGAGCCGGAGGAAAATCAGACAGCTTTGGGAGTGCGGTCTGTGAACGGCTGCCTCGTGCCCTTGCACAGTCGCCGGTTGGGAGCTGGGTGACTCAGACTTGGTGATGCAAAGCACGGAGCAAGCGCCAGTCGGGCATAATGTAAGTCTGTCAGGCCCACGGTATCGGGGGAGTCGGGCACAGGGTGTTGCACAGGGTGCTGCAGCAGGGCACACTCCAGGAGGATGAGTGGTGTCGGCGCCAGGCTGTAGAAGAGGTCGCACCAGCAGCACCTAGTAGGGGGCTGCTCGATAGCACCCTCATTGATGAGGCCCGTGTAATGGGTCAGCTGAGTTCTGACCCTGACTCTGACGGTGAGGTCGATCCAAGCGAAGAACGGCAGCTGCCAGATATCCCAACTCTGGCAGCACGATTCAGTGTCTCATCAGAGTCAGGAGAGCTGCTGGGAGAAGAGCTGGCCTCCACGATATATTATTTGGTATCCCATCAGCTCCAGAAGCTCACGATGGACAAGACCGCCAACAAGCACGAGCCAGAGGAACTGCGTGTTGCTAATGGTACCGGCAGTGAACCTGGTGATATGGGGTCAGATGGGCCTGGGCATACGTGCCCAGGAAATAAAGCTGCAGAGAATCATGAAGCTGCTTGGTTCAGGAATCACGGCGTTCGCTAGAACAATGGATGGAGGGCATTATTGGAGAGCATTAAGAGGCACTAGGGTTGCTGTGCAGCACCCATTTTGAGATTAATTGTCTCAGGAAAAGTGCCATTTGGCCCACCATCAACTTTAAGTTTGCAGTGCTCTGCAAGCCCAGCAACGTGCAGCCATCCAACCTCGCAGAACGCGTGAAGGAGATGGATGGCAAAGCAAAAACGGCGGGCTTGACCAAGACACCGATAGTCAGCAAATCTGTGAGGAGAAGGTATCCCTACAGAAGAGGTGCAGATTCCGGGTCTACACCAGGAACAAGCTGGCCGTTGACGCAGAAGCGCAGTTGGCACCCAGCAGCGGGAACACGGACAAACGTGGGGCTTCCCGCCAGGAACCGGGGACAGCAGGTCACACCAGTTACCAAGGAGGTAGGTGGGCCTGGTTATCATGTGAACATATTAAGTACAACACAGCCGAAAGTTGGGGGTAGATTACATCTGTTCTATGAGGAATGGAAGCAAATTAACTCAGATCCATTTATCATGAGTATTATTCAAGGGTTTCGAATTGAGTTCGATCCAAATGGTGAGTTGCCCCTCCAGCAGGTTCCTAGCAGAACACTCATTTTTTCACAAGGAATGGAGGTGCAGGCTGAACTTGAAAATGTGTGTAATAAAAAAGTAATTGAGAGATCTGTTCACCAAGTCCATCAATTTGTTACAGAGGGCAATGTTGTCCTTCTCCCTTTAAACCCTACCGAACTGTTGGAAGGTACTCCATTGAAATTGTGGTACCAAAAGATAACCAATAAAAATAAATTGTGATGTGTTACATTTTCAGTTGTCAAACCAGAGTACGACTATCTCAGTGAATTTTAGGGCCCTTTATCTGACACAGGCCATTTCATCAAAAGGGGAATATATAGTAATATACTAGACTAAGTGGGACCCGTTGGGTCCCATGTTCACACGAGAGGGCTGGTACCCCGACGCAATATTCCACCTCTCCACCAATTCCAATATTGGTGGCCACTGGGGGGGCTTTCTGGAGCGCTGGTATGGGTTCTTGGAGTGGCAGCTCAGTCCCTCAAGCCTGATGTGCCGACCACTCACTCACGGCTACTGGGCTGGCAGTTGACTTGCGGCTATTCCTTGAAATTCCATTTCAAGCAGGGTGGTAGGCCACCAAATTCAAATTCATTTTCCTACCATTTTGTATTCAATTTATTGTCATTATCCCATTTTAGAGACAACAAAATGGATTTTACTTACAGTCAAGTAACATAAAAATAAATAATAATAAATAAACATATTTTTTAAAAAAACACAAACACAGAAGTCCACGATACAACATAACCCCACAGCAGCACCAAAGTTAATGCAGGTACGATAGTCCAGCCAGCCTCCCCGCCGATCTTCCCAGATGTTCACCCGTGGTCGGGGCTCCCGAGCACCTGCAGTCACTGCAGAACATCCTCAGCAGCCCGGACCTCCAGATCAGCCACCTCCCACCAGAGTCCGCGGCTCCCGAAATTCACAGCCCAAGCCGCGCGGAGTCACAGGACTCCGCGATGCTGGTCAGCTTGCCGCATTGGAAGCCAAACGGCGATCCCCGGTGAGGCATCGCCTGCCCCTCGACGTTTCCAACGCTGCGCCACCGCTGCTGGAGCTCTGGTCGGTCCCGGCAGGAAAGACCGCGCCAATCCAGTAGGTAGGCCGCGGGGGGGGGCGAGGACACAACTCGAATAATAGTCTCATCCTCTCCATGAAGCGACTGAAGGACGGTATCCCCCTTACCGTACCCTCTTCCCCCACATAAAGACATTAAGAAAAACACTAAAAACGCTCTTCAACATAACAAAAAAAACAAAAACATACCGGACTGAAGGCAGAGGCAGCTAGCAACTGCACCACCGGATGTTCATTTCAAGCAGGGTGCAAGGCCACCAAATTCAAGTGCAGTTTCTTACCACTTCGAGCAGTGTGCAAGGCCACCAAATTCAAGTGGAGTTTCCTTCCACTTCAAGCAGGGTGCAAGGCCACCAAATTCAAGTGGAGTTTCCTACCAGTTCAAGCAGGGTGCAAGGCCACCAAATTCAAGTGCAGTTGCATAACACTTCAAGCTGGATCCAATGCCACTAAATTCAAGTGCAGTTTCACACCACTTCAAGCAGGATGCAAGACCACCAAATTCAAATGCAGCTTCATACCATTACATGCAGGGTGCAACGCCACCACATTCAAATCTAGTTGCATACTATTTCATGCAGGGTGCAAGGCCACCACATTCAAATGCAGTTTCATACCATTTCAAGCAGGGTGAAACCACCATAAAACAATACAAAACACCAAACATACAGATCAGTAGATATTCAGTGTGTTGAGTTTATTCACAGCTCAGACAGTCATGACCTGTCCCTCCCCCATCATGCAGAGACTGAGCCACAACCACACTTATGGCTTTTATAACCCCTCCCACAAGAAAAAGTGTGGCCTTCATGACAGGAGAGAGATTCTCAACATTATTTAAACACTAATAACACTTTTATTTTTCATTGATGGGAAGAATCCTCTGCAGCTGCTGAACGGAGGGGGACTGAGTAAGATGGCCAAAAATCACAGCCGTAAGTGTGCAAACAGGAAGTTAGCCAAAGCACCCAAGCCACCATTTGCAGTCCTGCCTTTTCACTTCAAGCTAAACCCCCCAAGCCACCATTTGCAGTCCTGCCTCTTCACTTCAAGCCAAAGCCCTCAAGCCGCCATTTGCAGTCATACCTTTTCACTTCAAGCCAAAGCACCCAAGCCGCCATTTGTAGCAATGTTACAAAATTTTGGGATTTTTAAAAAATCAAGTCTGCAATTTATCCCATCAGATAAAACATACAAAGAAGTTTAATTTGACACCTAATTCACTTTCATATCTTCAGTATTAAAACAGTTATGGCCATTTACATACTCGGAAATTAGCATCTTGTTCTCCATTGCCTTTCCATTGATTTAACACAAAAGTTGTGATCGAGGACAGTCAAAAGCCCAAAACTTTCTTGAAAATTAAGAGAACCAAAAGAGACACTTTTTGCAAGCATTTAGAACCAATAGAGACTTTTTGCAAGCATTTTAGAACCAATAGAGACACATTTTGCAAGGATTTTAGAACCAAAAGAGACACTTTTTGCAAGGAATTTAGAACCTATAGAGACACTGTTTGTAAGCATTTTAGAACCAACAGACAATTTTTGCAAGCATTTTTAGAACCAATAGACACTTTCTGCAACCATTTTAGACCCAATAGAGACACTTTCTGCAACAATTTTAGACCCAATAGACACTTTTTGCAAGCATGTTAGACCCAAGAGACACTTTTTGCAAGCATTTGGAACCAATAGAGACACATTTTGCAAGCATTTCGAACCAATAGAGACACTTTTTGCAAGCATTTAGAACCAATGGAGACACTTTTTGCAAGCATTTGCGAACCAACAGACAGATTTTGCAAGTAGTTTAGAACCAACAGACATTTTTTGCAAGCATTTTAGAACCAATAGGGACAATTTTGCAAGCATTTTCGAACCATTAGACACTTTTTGCAAGCATTTTTGAACCAACAGACACATTTTGCAAGCAATTTTGAAATAAAACCGACCTTTTAAAGGCATTTTAGAACCAATAGACACATTTTGCAAGCATTTACAAACCACATTAAGGGCACTCACAGTTAGGTAGACATGTGTCCAGTGAAAGTCAGAGCTCAGAGAGACGTGACCCTCTTGTTCCTCTATCTAGCAGAGACTGAATTCTCTGATTTCCCTTGGGCAGCTTACAACCCCGCGGTATGAATATCAACGCTTTTTCTAATTTCAAGTGACCCTTGAATTCCTTCGCTCTCCGTCCCTCTCCCATCCTAGTTGTTCTGCTAGTTTCACTGTTGTTATCCCTTTGTTATCTCATCTTCCAGAGCCAACACTAGACCATTGTGGTCTCCACTGTAACTGGGTTATCTGTGGAGATTTATTCTGATTTATTCTGCACCTTTACATACCTCGTTTCCCTCTCCCCTGACTCTCAGTCTGAAGAAGTATGTCGACCCGAAATATCACCCATTTCTTTTCTCGGAGTTGCCACATGACCCACTGAGTTACTCCAGCATTTTGTGTCCCTCTTCCGTGCGCAACATGCCTTGGTAGTTTCTGAATGTCTTATCCTGTATTCTTGATTTCACCAACCACCCGAGATAATCAATCAACAAAATTTGTATCTGTGCTATCATTTTCATTGAAGATAGACATAAAATGCTGGAGTAACTCAATGGGACTTGCAGCTGCACTGGAGTGAAGGAATGGGTGTCATTTTGCCTCGAGACCCTTTTCAGAGGCTGAAGAATGGTTCGTCTGAGGAAGGGTTTGAAGAAGCATCTCAACCCGAAACATCACCCTTTCCTTCTCTACAGAGATGCTGCCTGTCCCGCTGTGTTACCCCAGAATTTTGTGTCTATCTTCGGTTTAAACCAACATCTGCTGTTCCTTCCGACACAATAATTTTATAACCAGTTTGTCTTCTGTCATTTATATATCTTGCAGCCTTCCCCCTTTTATTTTGTTTTGATCCCCTTGTGTCACTTGCAGTCCGCACTCGACACCCGTGCTGCTTCCTTCCTGCACTGTTCATTTGTTAATGGGTTCAACCATATTGAAATTGCTTTTAAATACATTGTAGTTTAGCATTAATTACAGCAATAAAAGATAGTGTTGAAGATTTACAAAATGGTCTGGCCCCAGAAGTCAATCATTTCTTGCACCTCCCAGCAATCTTAGCACAGTATTTATATTTTAAGTTAATGGCCAGGATGTGCATTTGCCATTCGGTTTAACCACTTAGAGAGACTGGGAAGAAATGTGAAAAGAGAAATGGCATTTATCTTGGTTCTCTTGTAAGGAAGGGTTTCCTGACAAGGGTTATGTTTTGAATAAAAAAGCCACCAGTCAAGTCATCCTTACAAGGCTGGGCTATAATATTAAGTGCAAGATTCTTGATTGAAGTGTCATATCCTCCAGTGTGTTAAAAGTTGTTTGAGGAGTCATCCTCTGTAATCTTTTTCAATCTTTCACTGAAATGTCGACCTAATTTCAGTACCTATTCCTTCCAAGTCACCACGCTAACAATATGATTAACAATATGTTTCTTATGTTTCTTATAGAAACATATAAAACATTCTTGAAGAATTGAACAGGCTAGATACAGGAAAAATATTCCCGATGTTGGTGGAGTCCAGGACCATGGATCTCAGTTCAAGAATAAGGGGTAGGCCATTCAGGACTGAGATGAGGAAAAATATGTTCACCCAGAGAGTTGTGAATCTGTAGAATTCACTGCCACTGAAGGCAGTGGAGACCAATTCCGTGAATGGTTTCATGAGAGAATTGGATTTAGCTCTCAGGGCTAAAAGCATCAAGGGATGAAGTGAATAAGCAGGAACGGGGTACTGATTTTTAGATGATCAGCTTCAGATGATTCAGATCTGATTCAGATGATCATATTGAATGGTGGTGCTGGCTTGAAGCGCCGAATGCCCTACTCCTGCACCTATTTTTCTATGTTTCTATTGTAGATCGATCATTTTTGCTGATTTGATCCATGCCTGGTTTTGCTATTGCTAAGCCGATCCATGATCCAAGCTGGTTTTCCCGCTATGCCATCAGGTTGTATGCGATTAGCTGTGGCAATGAATTCCACAGACCTTTGTTGTGCAGTTCCTATCCACATTACCACAGTTGAAGCAGTGGATTTTGCAACAATGCTGGGAGGTTTTACCCTCACACTTCAAACCCTCCAATCCTCCTCCTCCCCCGCCCCCCCCACGATTGTCTTCCTGATAGAGCGAAGATGTACCTCTGCACCCCAACACATCTCCAATCTCCCTGTTTCTCTCTACACTAGCCTTTATTTCCCAATCCTGTGTTTTTTCTTGGAGGGGAAACATTCTAGCCATTTGTGGGTCCAGCTGTGATTGTTGACCTTTTTCTCTTTCAGATAGCTGTGCATCTGAACAGTGTGTCATATGTTATTCACCACCATTGGAATACATCTTGTTTCTAGCTCCTGAAGACAGGACAGGTGATCGTGCGGCTGAGGAACTGGTGCAGGGTGGGAGGGATTCAGATTTTTAGACCATTGGCAAATCTAGTGAGGTTGTGGATATTCTTCCTGCACAGTTCCCATTATGAATGTGAAGCTTGAGTGCCTCTTCCAACCTGATGTGCCTGTTCAAACGTATTTTATATGTATTTGTTGAATTTGCCTTAACTATTTCACCTGGAAGACTTTCAGGGAACTACATGTTGGTATTCCTAGACTCCCTCTGCTTGACAACACAACAAAAATACCTTAACATTCACTGTTGAATTCCTGGCCAAAATGCAACCACCTCATAGGTTCACAGCAATGGGCCCAGTACTGATCCATGAGGCACACACTCGTCACAGACCTCCACCCTTCAGCAACAAGATTAATGTTCTGGCAGAATTAAAGCTCACAAACCTGTCTGACAAGTAACTGGAGAATCCAAAAATTGAATGCCTTTATCATTGATCTTTCATCCTCAGGCAATCCTGCCTCCACCGTCAATGTGCACAGCTAATGTCAAGGGGTTCAGTGGCAACTTGAGCCAATATCCTGAGCCTAAGTACAGAACCAACCCGTTGCTCTCCTCAATTAAGAATGTTGTCCTTCTCCCTTTAAACCTTACCAAACTGTTTGATGATACTCCATTGAAATTCTGGTATCAAAAGGTATCCAATAAGAAGAAACTGTGATGTGTTACATTTTGGGTTGTCAAACCAGAGTAGGACTTCTCAGCAAATGTTAGGGCTCTGGGGAAGGCTGAAGAATAACGGAAGAATACTAGTACGTAACTCACTGAAAGTAACATCGTAGGTGGACAGGGAGGTGAAGAGGGCTTCAGACAAAAAGATAAGACGCAACATTTTGAAGTAACCAAGTGGGTCAGGCAGCAACTCTGGAGAAAAGGAATAAGTGACATTTTGGGTCAAGACACTTCTTCAGACTGAGAGTCGGGAAGAGAGCAACTGGGAGTACGAAGAGGTTCAAAAGAAATCTACCAATAACCAAGCAAATGTGGAGGCAACAATGATCATTTTTTGGCTGTGGGAAGGTGATAACGATGAGACATGTTGGCCTACATCAGTGAAATCATTAGGTATAGGATGTTGATGATGTTGCAGTTGCACAAGAAGTTGGTGAGGCCCCACCAGGAGTTTTGAGTTTTTTTTGAACACCCAGGAAAGATTCCATTAAGTTTGATTGAGTGGAGAAAAGCTTTACCATGATATTAACCAGGATACACGGACTAAATTATTGGAAGAAGTTGGACAGGGCAGGAATTTGTTCTTGAAGCTAAGGAGACTGAGGGGTGACCTTATAGATGTGCCTAATGTTTTAGGGACATGGATCAGGTGAATGCACACAATAGGATCATGAGGCATGATTTTTCATGTAGTGAATGGTCTGTTTATGGAATGAGCTGGAGGAAGTGCTTGAGCAGCGTCTGACAGCACTTAAACTACATTTGGACATGTACATGATAGGAAGGGTGTGCATTGACTATTTTCTTCTTGGGAGTAAGTCTATCTGAAATTTTGTCTCCCTGAGTGAGGAAGAATGAACGCACTAAATGGAGTGTAGTAAAGTTGCATCAGGTTGATTTCTTGCATGGCAGGATTGTAGTACAACAGAGATTGAGCATCTTGGGTCAGTGTTCACGTGAGCTTAGAAAACCCACAAGCTATCCCCCTGAAATGTCCAATATTCGTAAGGTGCTTGACAGGATAAATACTGAGATGATGTTTCCCTTGACTATGTGTCTATATTAACCGAATGACTAACTCCAAATAGGACTGGACATTCTGGATAAAATTGAGGAGGAATTTCTCTCAGTCAGAGGGTGGTGTGGTGAATCTTTGGGATTTTCTGCCAAATAAGTCAGTGAATGTTTAATGGTTGGGCATTTATAAAGCATGAATTTATAGCTTTTTAAATATTTGCTGCTGCAATATTCAATGTTTAATATAGTTTAATAACCACTATGTTGGCTGGACTGGATTATTTCAGTCAAAATAACAAACTGCAAGGCACAAAGAAGATTTTTAAGGAAGTTATCAGCTCTAGAGGTTTTGAGTGAACAAGGGAGAGACTGGAGAGGCTGTATAATTCTTCATTTGAGTATAGGAGACTGAGGAGTGACTTCCTTGAGGTTTATCACATAATGAGAAGCACAGATAAGGTAATGAGCCTGGACAGCAGGAGGGAGGTAGGTACTCTCAAACAATTTAGGAAGTATTTTGGTAATTCATAAAATTACCATAATTCACATTATTCATAAAACATGTGAATCACCATGGATCTAATGTAGATAAATGGGTGTAGAATTGATGAGTGCAGTGATTGGGTGGATGTGATTTGTCAAAGTATTTACCATTGTCTGATTGGATAGCAGCAAAGTATTTATCTATATAACCACATGACTCTCTATCTGGCATGAACAAAGATGAAGGGAGGATATGTTTAAGAAGGAACTGCAGATGCTGGAAATTCGAAGGTGGACAAAAATGCTGGAGAAACTCAGCGGGTGAGGCAGCATCTATGGAGCGAAGGAAATAGGCAAGGTTTTGGGCTGAAACCCTTCTTCAGACGGATACAGTTGTTTCTTAAGGAGTGGACCTGACATCTTAACATGGATTGAGGGATAGGTCTGAAGGTTTAGGAGAAATTGAAATTAAGATAATGTTTCTTTCTCCATTATATCACAGTTAAACCCAAAAGAGGAGAGGTATTATTTCCATGTGCTTGGTGATGGCTGTAAATTTGCACTGTTGTGGAAGTAAGGGGGCATCTACCTGGACACTGACATTATATCAATGAAGTCTATGCCATTTGGCAACTTTGCATGTCCAGAGAACCCACGTTATATCAATGTGGCTGCACTTGGTTTCTCTCACAGGCACCATCCTTTTCTTTGGAATTGCATGAAAGATTTTGTGGCCAACTACAATGGAGATATTTGGGGTCATCAAGGTCCTAAACTGATTACCCGTGTGATGAAGAGATGGTGTCAGATGGAAAACATTGGTGCCTTTATTGGCAAAGAATGCAACAACATCTCTTTATGGATCACTGATCAATTCTACCCCGTTCCATGGTCAGCTTGGGAGAAGTACTTTGTTCCCTGGAAAAAGAATGACGTGGAGCGTATATTCTCAGCTATGTATGGAGCGCATGTCTGGAATTTTATGAATTCCAGCAAGAAAAAGAAAGTAATTGCTGGAAGTGGATCATTAATTGAACATTTTTTCCAGTTATATTGTCCAACTACATACAGGAATTTAAATCAATTGAATAATATTTAGGACTTTGTATTATGCAATGAGCAAAATAACCAACCCAACAGACCTTTTAAAAGTCACAATGTAAAATATGCATAAAACACATTTGAGGACTATAAAAATTTGTGAAACATTCACTGTTATACTTATTTTTTCGGACCTGGATACACTATAATTCCCACCTACTATTTAAATTAGACTCTACATAGAAACATAGAAACATAGGTGCAGGAGTAGGCCATTCGGCCCTTCGAGCCTGCACCGCCATTCAATATGATCATGGCTGATCATCCAACTAAGTATCCCGTAGCTGTCTTCTCTCCATACCCTCTCATCCCCTTAGCCACAAGGGCCACATCTAACTCCCTATTAAATATAGCCAATGAACTGGCCTCAACTACCCTCAGTGGCAGAGAGTTCCAGAGACCCACCACTCTCTGTGTGAAAAAAGTCCTTCTCATCTCAGTCATAAAGGATTTCCCCCTTATCCTTAAGCTGTGACCCCTTGTCCTGGACCTCCCCAACATCGGGAACAATCTTCCTGCATCTAGCCTGGCCAACCCTTAAGAATTTTGTAAGTTTCAATAAGATCCCCTCTCAATCTCCTAAATTCTAGAGAGTATAAACCGAGACTATGCAGTCTTTGTTCATAAGACAGTCCTGACATGCCAGGAATCAGTCTGGTGAACCTTCTCTGCACTCCCTCTATGCAATAATGTCCTTCCTCAGATTTGGAGACCAGAACTGTACGCAATCATACATAGAAACATAGAAAAATAGGTGCAGGAGTAGGCCATTCGGCCCTTCGAACCTGCACTGCCATTCAATGTGATCGTGGCTGATCATCCAACTCAGTATCCCGTACATGCCTTCTCTCCATACCCCCTGATCCCTTTATCCACCAGTGCCACATCTAACGCCCTCTTAAATATAGCCAATGAACTGGCCTCTACTACCTTCTGTGGCAGAGAATTCCAGAGACTCACCACTCTCTGTGTAAAGAATGTTTTCCTCATCTCGGTCCTAAAGGAATTCCCCTTATCCTTACACTGTGACCCCTTGTTCTGGACTCCCCCAACATCGGGAACAATCATCCAGCATCTAGCTTGTCCAACCCCTTAAGAATTTTGTAAGTTTCTATAAGATCCCCCCTCAATCTTCTAAATTCCAGCGAGTACAAGCCGAGTCTATCCAATCTTTCCTCAAATGAAAGTCCTGACATCCCAGGAATCAGCCTGGTGAATCTTCTCTGTACCCCCTCTATGGCAAGGATATCTTTCCTCAGATTTGGAGACCAAAACTGTACGCAATACTCCAGGTGTGGCCTCACCAAAACCCTGTACAACTGCAGTAGAACCTCCCTGCTCGTATACTCAAATCCTTTCACTATGAATGCTAACATACCATTTGCTTTCTTCACTGCCTGCTGCACCTGCATGCCTACTTTCAATGCCAGGTGTACCATGACAGCCAGGTCTCATTGCATCTCCCCTTTTCCTAATCTGCCACCATTCAGATAATAGTCTACCCTCATGTTTTTGCCACCAAAGTGGATAACCTCACATTTATCCACATTATACTGCATCTGCCATGCATCTGCCCATTCACTCAGCCTATCCAAATCACCCTGCAGCCTCCCAGAATCCTCCTCACACCTAACTATACCCCCAGCTTGGTGTCATCTGCAAATTTGGAGATGTTGCATTGAATTCCCTCGTCCAAATCATTAATATATATTGTAAATAGCTGGGGTCCCAGCATTGAGCCTTGCGGTACCCCACTAGTCACTGCCTGCCATTCTGAAAAGGACCCGTTTACTCCTACCCTTTGTCTCCTGTCTGCTAGCCAGTTCTCTATCCACATCAATACTGAACCCCCAATACCGTGTGCTTTAAGTTTGTATGCTAATCTCTTATGCGGGACCTTGTCGAAAGCCTTCTGAAAGTCTAGATATAACACATCCACTGGTTCTCCCTTATCCACTCTACTAGTTACATCCTCGAAAAACTCTATCAGATTTGTCAGACATGATTTACCTTTCGTAAATCCATGTTGACTTTGTCCAATGATTTCACCACTTTCCAAATGCGCTGCTATCCCATCTTTAATAACTGACTCTAGCAGTTTCCCTTCTACCGATGTTAGACTAACTGGTCTGTAATTCCCCGCTTTCTCTCTCCCTCCTTTTTTTAAAAATGGGATTACATTAGCTACCCTCCAATCCTCAGGAACTACTCCAGAATCGAAGGAATTTTGAAAAATTATCACTAATGCATCCACTATTTCTGTGGCTACCTCCTCGAGTACTCTGGGATGCAGACAATCTGGCCCTGGGGATTTATCGGCCTTCAATCCGTTCAATTTACCCAACACCACCTCCCGGCTAACCTGGATTTCACTCAGTTCCTCCATCTTATTTGACCCCCGTTCCACTGCTATTTCCGGCAGATTATTTATGTCTTCCTTAGTGAAGACAGAACCAAAGTAGTTATTCAATTGGTCTGCCATGTCCTTGTTCCCCATGATCAATTCACCTGTTTCTGACTGCAAGGGACCAACATTTGTTTTAACTAGTCTCTTTCTCTTCACATATCTATAAAAACTTTTGCAGTCAGTTTTTATGTTCCCTGCCAGTTTCCTTTCATAATCTATTTTCCCTTTCCTAATTAAGCCCTTTGTCCTCCTCTGCTGGATTCTGAATTTCTCCCACTCCTCCGGTAGGCTGCTTTTTCTGGCAAATTTGTATGCCTCATCTTTTGTTTTTATACTATCCCTGATTTCCCTTGTTATCCATGGACGCACACCTTCCCCGATTTATTCTTTTGCCAAACTGGTATGAACAATTTTTGTACTTCATCCATGCAGTCTTTAAATACCTTCCATTGCACATCAACTGTCAACCCTTTAAGAATCACCTGCCAGTCTATCTTGGCCAATTCACATCTCATACCTTCAAAGTTACCTTTGTTCAAGTTCAGAACCCTTGTTTCTGACTTAATTTTGTCACTATCCATCCTAATGAAGAACTCAACTATATTATGGTCACACTTGCCCAAGGGGCCACACACAACAAGACTGCTAACTAATCCTTCCTCATTAGTCTAGAATAGCCTGCTCTCTCGTTGGTTCCTCCACATGTTGGTTGAGAAAACTATCCCGCACACATTCCAAGAAATCCTCTTCCTCAGCACCCCTGCCAATTTGATTCACCCAATCTGCATGCAGATTGAAGTCACCCATTATAACCGTGTTACCCTAACACCAATTGACACAGCATTTCTCTTCCTGGCACATAATTTCTCTCACAAACACAACCATTTCTCTCACTGACACAATCTCTCACTCACTCACTGGCACAATTGTTCTCTCTCACTCGCATACTCCCTCTCTGTGCAAGAAGGATGTGGGTGGTTTAAAGAGTTTGCAGACAAGATTTCCCCAAATGCCACCAGATTTGGAGACATTAGCTCTGATGACAACTTGTCTTGTTTTCTCCAAAGCATCACAGCTTTAGCAGAGACCAGTTGGAAGTATATTAAGTTATGAGAGGCGCAGATATTGCTGATGGATGGAACCTTATTTCAGGGCTGCCAATTCTCACACTTTGAGCATGATAATAACCCATTTTGGCAAATTCTCACGCCCTCACGCTGATCACAAATTTCTCACACCCTGTCGTGAGAAATTCCTTGATCAACGAAAATTTCAAAACTCATATAAACTGCATGGGCCATGGGTGTTGGAGAGCCGGGGCTGAGGGAGGGATGGAAGCAGAACCAGCGGCGGGGGACAGGTGCGGGCTGCTGGCGCTAGCGAGTGTTTACCGGGCTGGCGAGTGTTTACCACATACACTCTCTGGTGAGTGTTTTCCAGGCTGGCGAGTGTTTGCGGGGCTGGCGTGTCGCTCGCTGCAGCTCCGGCCATGGGCAGCCCCAGTGCAAGAGTCCCGGGCCATCGGAGGCGCCGGAAGCATTGCTCCGCTGCCGTGAGAGTCTCTGTTCCGAAGGGTCACAGACTTTCAAAGGGAGGGGGAAAGAGAGAGGGAAAGGAGACGGGGAGAGAGAGGGGGTGTGAGGGGAGAGAGACAGAGGGGGAGAAACAGGGGGAGAGAATGGGGAGAGAAAGGAGGGAGAGAGAGGGGGGAGGAGGGGTAGGGGAGAGAGAGAGGGGGGGTGAAGAGGGAGGAGAGAGGGGAGGTGTGAGGGATAAAGTGATTAAACCCCACTATTGTAAGGATTCAGGAGAAGATTCTAACGTAAACAGGATTCTAACCGATAGAGGCAGGGAGAAGATGTTGACATAGCTGAGAGTGGGTTTATCAGAACTGTCCTTGGGTGAGGATGGATTGCATAGTGTAGCGTAGAAGGAGGGTGATAGATGGGACCCTTGTCAGTAGAGACTAGGGATGAAAGGGGCCCTTGTCAGTAGAGACTAGCTTTAGTTCAGATATAAAAAAACTGAGATGGGTCAGTTGGAGGTGAGAAAACTAGGCCAGGTCAATTGCAACTGGGCATGCTTAATGCAATAAATGAATATTACTTACACGCCCCTAGTCGAGAAATTGCTCATTATCATGAACATGCTATGTATGATGTGGGAGGTACTGGGGGATGTACCCATAGACTGTGCACCTCAGTGCTCTGAAGGGGAGGTTATGCCAGCAGAATTGTGTGTATAAAGGGGCTTTACTGTTCTGACTTTGGTGTGTCTCAATTTGGAGAGGCACCCGAATTCTGCAGATTCGCAAATAAATAAAAATCATTTCTTGTTTCGATGATTTAGTCTCTGAGCAGTGATTGTGAGCACGAGTTATATCTCACAAAGTGGGGGCTCGTCCGCGATCGCCACTCCGGTCGCTCGGTGGAAGCATGGAAGGAAGAGACGGTACACCCTGCTGAGTTCAGCAGTCTCTCATCTCCGTGCTTGCCATCAGCGGTTTGAGCGAGTGATATCTGGACAAGAGACTCAGGAAACAAGAGGGAGTGTTGGAAAAATAAACAAGGGACGGTCGAGCGATTCTTGTGCACAGGACCCGGGTAAGAAAACTGACTATTAAGTATTGCCCGGGCGACCGAGGGTCTGTCGGACGGGAATAGTCTGATAAGACAACAGATAACCGGAACGGGAAAAGTAAGAGTCCGGGGGGAAATTAAGAAGGCTCAATGGTGAAGAGCCACACATTCTGCCTGATAGTCCGTTGGGGCGAATGTGGCAATCTTGGGGAGAAGGAAGCCCCGGGGTTAAGTTAAAAAAGGAAGGAGCAACACAGAAAGACATAGAAGTGGCAACTTTTAAATTTTTTTAAAATAAAGCTACAGAAACCTATAAATTATATGTGGAAAAACAGATTTTGAACAAAAACAAATTGACAGAAACCTCAAAGAAATTTCAGGAAATAGAAGAAACTCATATACAGATTGGTCTGGTACATGAGGAGCTTGTGCAAAATATTATAGAAAGCAGAAGGAAGAGTAGCAATAAAAATTATATAAATGTTAATTTTGAAACTTTAATCTGTGCAGGAAATTGCATAGTTTCATTGAAGTAAGAATGAAACGAAGATGATTTGTGTGTAAAAACCGGTTTTGAATGAATGAGAAAGTTCATATATGTGATAAGTTTGTTTGTTGCAGGCCACATGCTGTAAGGGTAGGTGTGTGTGTTCCTTTAAGAAATTCTAAGCAATGGGGGAGGTTACGAGCAGCTGTAAGCTAACGAACAACGCTTTGTAACATTGCAACTTAAAAGGGGAAAGTTGGAAAATGTAGGTGGCTTGGTTTTGCTGATGTTTCTATAGATTTCTTTTCAGTAAAGTTATTTTGGAAAATTGTTACTAGTACTAAATAGTGGTGAAAATGGGTTGAAATAATTGGAAATAAGTTAATTGCTGAAACAAAACCAGCTTTTGTGGTTTGTTTAGATAAGCATTCAGGCAGGAGCTAACGACGGGTGTGAATGTAATAAATCAGGAGGAGTCAGTGGAAGATTTTAAAAAAAGGTGAATACATTTGCAAAGTAGGATAAACTATTGAGAAGTAAGAAATTCTGCACTCCAATTCTGGAGTATGGTGTACAATTTTGGTTGCCAAATTATAGGAAAGATGTCAACAACATAGAGAGTGTACAGAGGAGATTTACTAGAATGTTGCCTGGGTTCCAGCAACTAAGTTACAGAGAAAGGTTGAACAAGTTAGGTCTTTATTCTTTGGAGCGCAGAAGGTTAAGGGGGACTTGATAGAGGTCTTTAAAATTATGAGAGGGATAGAGTTGACATGGATAAACTTTTCCCATTGAGAGTAGGGAAGAATCAAACACGAGGACATGATTTGAGAATTAAGGGACAGAAGTTTAGGGGTAACATGAGGAGGAACTTCTTTACTCAGAGAGTGGTGGCTGTGTGTAATGAGCTTCCAGTGGAAGTGGAGGCAGGATCGATTTTAACATTTAAAAATAGATTGGATAGGTATATGAGAGGGGGTACAGAGAAGATTCACCAGACTGATTCCTGGGATGTCAGGACTTTCATATGAGGAAAGATTGGATAGACTCGGCTTGTACTCGTTGGAATTTAGAAGATTGAGGGGGGATCTTATAGAAACTTACAAAATTCTTAAGGGGTTGGACAAGCTAGATGCTGGAAGATTGTTCCCGATGTTGGGGGAGTCCAGAACAAGGGGTCACAGTCTAAGGATCAGGGGGAATTCCTTTAGGACCGAAATGAGGAAAACATTCTTTACACAGAGAGTGGTGAGTCTCTGGAATTCTCTGCCACAGAAGGTAGTTGAGGCCAGTTCATTGGCTATATTTAAGAGGGCGTTAGATGTGGCACTTGTGGCTAAAGGGATCAGGGAGTATGGAGTGAAGGCAGGTACGGGATACTGAGTTGGATGATCAGCCATGATCACATTGAATGGAGGTGCAGGCTCAAAGGGCCGAATGGCCCCTACTCCTGCACCTATTTTCTATTTTCTATGTTTCTATGAACGGGAAAGGAATAGAGGGGTATGGTCTGAGTGTAGGTAGATGGGACTAGGAAGTAAATGTTCAGCATAGACTGGAAGGGCCGAGAGGGCCTGTTTCCGTGGTGTAATTGTTATATGGTTATATGGTTCAAACAGCTTTTGTGGAGGCAAATGGTGTATGTGAACAAATTGAGTTTAGAATGAGAAAGAAGGCATATCAGAAAGGATTAAAGTGGGAAGCAGAGGGATAAATTGATGAGACTGTTTTAAAACGATAACAGCAGGCCAGACACAGATTATCCTTTGGGGCACTCATAAACTGAGAGGGCTAAAAAATACCTTACCCAATATTCCTGATGGGGCAGGAAATGGATTATGGCTTTGGAGGAGGAGAACGTGAGATTTGAAGGCACTGTTGGTGAAAATGATAGGAACCACTAAACTGATAGAACTCCTGAAGATGGCTGGTATAAAAATGCTGTGAACAATGCATTAAACAATGGCATGCTGTTTGGCACAGGCAGGCAGAGGGTATGGCAGGCCCTCAGACAATAATCCAGCAGCCTATCTGGAGAACAAGCTGAGAAGGTGGGGACTGGAAACTTAACATGATTCAGTGATCATTTGGTCAATGATGTTGAGAAATATCGCAAAGATAGGAAAAACTTGCAGACCAGCAGGAAGAGGTGCAGAGGAAAGTGATGCAAATGTAACTTAAAGAGCTGAAAAAGAAAGAGCGTGAAAAAGGAAAGACAATGTTGTCAGTAACAACAGACCTGGTTGAAAAGTCTGAAATAAGTGATGCACTGACACACAGTGAGTCCTATGAATTAGCCAAACAGGGGCCAGAGAATTCCATGCCAATAATAAATGTAATTGGAAGAGTGTTTCCTCAAATGCCCTATCACGAGTGAAATAAATCTGGATATAAGCCCAGACAGGACTGGGGTCCCCAAGGGAAGGAGGGATCTCAGGGAAGAGGTCAAGGAAGGCTAGGAAGGAGACAGGTAGTGGATAAGATGTGTTGAGGATGTGGACAGGTATGGTAATCAGGAAATAATAATAATAAAGATAATGGTGAACATAAAGAAGAGGTATTAAATACACCTAGGCTAGGATGCTGCAGGGTTTTAAATACTAGCCCCGTGTTTTTAATCAGATGTTAAAGGCAGATTTGGAAGGTGTTGATACAGTATGTGGATGATTTGTTGGTTGGTTCCACAAGTGAGAAGCAATGTGAGAGAGACATTATAATTATCTTGGAAAAGATGGCACAGGAGGTCATAACGTATCAAGGAAGAAGTTGTTGTTTTGTCAGCAGCAGGTAGAATATTTTGGACAAGTAATATATAAAGAAGTAAAAGCTAAAGCGCAGGATCAAATTGAAGGGATAATTGAAGTTCCCAAACCGCAGACAGTAGGACAGATGATGATGATCTTGGGAATGGCAGAATATAGTTCAGACTAGATTGGAAAGTATGTTGAAATTGTGATGCCATTAAGGAAAATAATGAAGGAAGAAGGACAGAAGTCTGAGAAATGTTTTACAGTCAGAGCCTTTGAATGAAGGGGACAAAAAGGTTTTGCTTGTGGATGTTTCTTGTTAAAGGGATCATAATAGCAAGTATGTAGGGTTTGAAGTGATGCATCAGGATGAATTAGACTTTAAGGTAATCAAATTGGAAGGTTGCCTGCAATCTTGCTTAGCTCAGTTGGCAGAAATTAAGGTTTTAAGAGCAGCATATGTACATGGAGTCTGGCACATGTTTGGAGCAGTAGGGAAACAGAAAGGCTTTGAAAGAAACAACGGAGACTCCATGCAAAGTTAGCAGTATCCCCCTATGAAATGTTGTTTGGGTTACCTTATTTGGGAAAGATAGAAGGAATACCCACCATAGAGGGCAGTGATGTATTCTTAAGGAACTATTTACTGGCAGTATCTCGTTCTCTTACAGAATTAAAAGCTAAAGGATTATTGGCTCAAAGCCCACCACTCTACTTTCCGATACATGCTGTAAAGGCCGGCGACTGGGTACTGGTCAAGAATTGAAAGGAGGAGAAACTCCAGCCCAGGTGGACCGGCCATTACCTAGTATTACTGACAACCGAGACAGCAGTACGAACAAAAGAAAAAGGGTGGACCCACGCGACCCGAGTTAGAGGGCCCGTTGACCCACCCGCTCCTGATAAAGAGGAACAGTGGATGGTGAAGCCGGGGGAATAAGCCCCTAACATTAACTTTTAGAAAAATGTATAACTAGCAGTATGAAAGGAGCAGTCGTGGTGTTGTTTGCTCTGCATGTGATCATGGTAAAAAGTATTAATAACTGTGATAAATGTTATCATACTATCAGATACGGGGGGCAGACAACCAGATCATTTACCTATCACTCCCATGTGAATGTTGCTTGCTATAGCCTGAGGACTAGAACTATTTGTGAGGACGGGGGAAAGAAGTATTATATGGTAGAGAATAGGGGATATGTAGGGAGGTTTGGGCACGTTACCTGCCAAAAGGGGAAGAGATGGGTTTGTATGACTAGGATAGGACAGTTAGGTCTCCCTTTTCATGCCTTAAGATGGACATTAGACAAAGTGAAGGAGGAAGTAATACAAAGGTTAATGGATGTAGTAGTCACCAAGCCTCCCCCTCCCCTACCTACTCAGCCTCAATTGCACCAGACAATGTATGAAGAAATAAAGAAGCAGATTGAGATCCCTGAAGGAGGGAAAAACTTTTTTGTGGACTTGGCCCTCCGGATAGCTGGAACCCTGAATGTGACTAACTGTTAGGTCTGTGGCGGACCACTGATGAGCTCACGTTGGCCGTGGAGAGGATCCATTGTTGAAGTATGGGACCTGATGGAGTGGAACCTGACAGTTGGACAAGACCGAGATCCCCAGGCATGGGTCCTGACAGATGCTCCGGTTGGGACCGAGTGTATCTCTAGGCCCTGGGTAAAGGATACCGTCCTAGTAGGCAGCAGCCCCTGCCAGCGCATCGTCACCCAGTGGCCAAATCAGTCCCGAGTGTGGTGGCCAGAGGAGCCTAAATGGTATCCAACTAAGAAAGACGGGAGAAACTGCACTATCTGAATGAAGACTGATGGAATGGAATTGACTGGACTATGGAACTGCACCGGGAACAACCCTTATCAAGGAATTCCGGTGTTGCGAGATATATGGAACAAGGTTACCTCTAGTGGACCAGCCCCTGAAGGACTGTTATGGGTATGCGGACACAAGGCATACTCGGTGTTGCCAACAAATTGGAGCGGGACTTGCTTCATTGGACTGGTACAACCGGGATTTTTCCTGTTAGACACTGAAGAAGGGCGGTCGCTAGGAACACCTGTATTTGACGACCGATATCGGAAGAAGAGGAAAATAGACATTGGAGAATGGGAAGATGATGAATGGCCACCCGCAAGAATCATCTCATACTATGGACCAGCCACTTGGGCACAGGATGGATCCTGGGTCTACCGAACCCCGGTATACATGTTAAACCGGATCATAAGACTTCAGGCAGTACTGGAAGTAATTACCAACCAAACTGCGGTGGCACTGGAGATGCTGGCAAAGCAGCAGACACAGATGAGACAGCAATATACCAGAACCGGTTGGCCCTAGATTACCACCTGGCAGAAGAAGGAGGGGTATGCGGGAAATTCAACCTCTCTAATTGCTGTCTAAGCATAGATGACAATGGACAGGCTGTAATGGACATATCAGAGGGAATCCGGAAATTGGCACATGTTCCAATACAAAAGTGGAATTCGATTATGGGAACCCGATGGTGGGATTCCATCCTCGGAGGAACATGGTGGAGAACAGCGGGATTCGTGTTTCTATGTGCATTGGCTGGGCTGATCTTTCAGATGCATTCTGTAGTAGTGCCTATGGGAGAGAGAGGGGCAATACCGAAAATAATTATAATGCGACCAGGGAAGGTCCAGGATCCATAGGAAGAGGAGATTAGGAGAATGTTACTTCAATTCGAATTGAAGGAGCTTGAAATTGAGGTTTAATCAATAGATGCGTAGCAAAAGAAAAAGGGAGGATTGTGAGGGATAAAGTGATTAAACCCCACTATTGTAAGGATTCAGGAGAAGATTCTAACGTAAACAGGATTCTAACCGATAGAGGCAGGGAGAAGATGTTGACATAGCTGAGAGTGGGTTTATCAGAACTGTCCTTGGGTGAGGATGGATTGCATAGTGTAGCGTAGAAGGAGGGTGATAGATGGGACCCTTGTCAGTAGAGACTAGGGATGAAAGGGGCCCTTGTCAGTAGAGACTAGCTTTAGTTCAGATATAAAACAACTGAGATGGGTCAGTTGGAGGTGAGAAAACTAGGCCAGGTCAATTGCAACTGGGCATGCTTAATGCAATAAATGAATATTACTTACACGCCCCTAGTCGAGAAATTGCTCATTATCATGAACATGCTATGTATGATGTGGGAGGTACTGGGGGATGTACCCATAGACTGTGCACCTCAGTGCTCTGATTGGGGAGAGCCAGAAGGGGAGGTTATGCCAGCAGAATTGTGTGTATAAAGGGGCTTTACTGTTCTGACTTTGGTGTGTCTCAATTTGGAGAGGCACCCGAATTCTGCAGATTCGCAAATAAATAGAAATCATTTCTTGTTTCGATGATTTAGTCTCTGAGCAGTGATTGTGAGCACGAGTTATATCTCACAGGAGGAGAGAAGGGGAGAGGGAGAGAGGGGAACAGAGAGGGGTGGTAAAAGAGAGAGGGGAGGAAGGAGAGAGGCGGTGAGAGAGTTAGGGGAAAGAGATGGGAGGGGTGAGAGAGAGAGAAGACGGGGCGAGAGAGGGTGGAGAGTGAGGTTGGAGGGAGAGAAGGTGAAGAGAAAGGGAGAGGGGGAGAAAGATGGGGGAGAGAGAATGGAGAGGGAAGAGAGGAGAGAGGGAGAGAGAAAGAGAGAGGGAAGGGGGGAGAGAGAGAGGGGAGACGGGAGAGAGAGGGGGTGAGAGGAGAGAGGGGGAGAGACAGTGAGGGAGGGAGAGCACAGAGAGAGGGTAGGGGCGGGGGAGAGAGAGGGGGTGAGAGGAGAGAGAGCAGAAGAGAGAGGGGATAGAGAGGGGGACAGGTGGGAGGGAGAGAGAGAGGGAGGAGAGAGAGGGGGGAGATAGGGGGATATAGAGGCAGGGCTGCCAACTCCTATGCATTGAGCGTGAGAATCACGCATTTTGCCAAATTCGCATGCTGATCACAAATTTCTCACGATCTGTCGTGAGAAATTCTGTGATCAACCAAAATTTCAAAACTAATACCAACTGCATGGGCCACAGGTGTTGGAAGCAGAAGCAGCGGCGGGGACAGATGCAGACGGGGAGCGGGGATGGCGAGTGTTTGCTGTGCTGGCGAGTGTTTGTTGGGCTGGCGAGTCGCCCACTGCAACTCCGGCCATGGAGCAGCCTCAGTGCAAGAGTCCCGGGCCGTCAGAGGTGTTGGAAGCATTGTGCCGCTGCCGTGAGAATCTCTGTGCCAAATTTGCCCAGGTGACTGGCATGGATCAGGCTGCGGCTTGGTTCATCCTGTAGGACAACCAATGGCTGCAAGTACATACCAATGGAAGTAAGTACCAAGCACTGGGTAGAAACGGTGGGAGATAGTGGACTTCTAATGGGAGTAGTTGGAGAAAACACCCTGCTTGCCTGCTAGATTTCCACTTACTGTAACTGCAGGAAAAATGTTCCCAATGTTGGGGGAGTTCAGAACCAGGGGTCACAGTTTAAGAATAATGGATAGGCCAGTTAGGACTGAGATGAAGACACACTTTCTTCACGCAGAGAGTTGTGAATCTGTGGAATTCTCTGCCACAGAAGACAGTGCAGGCCAATCCAGTCTGAAGAAGGGTCTCGACCCGAAACGTCGTCTATCTCCTTCGCTCCTTAGATGCTGCTGCACCCGCTGAGTTTCTCCAGCTTTTTGTGTAAGGCCAATTCACTCGATGTTTTCAAGAGAGATTTACATTTAGCTCTTGGGGCTAATGAAATCAAGGGATATGGGGAAAAATCTGGAAAGAGGTACTGATTTTAGATGAATAGCCAAAATCATATTGCATGGCAGTGCTGGCTTGAAGGGCCGAATGGCCTATTACTGCACCTATTTTCTATGTTTCTATGCTTAAGTATATGGCAATAAAACTCAACCACATGATTTTGAAGCATTCATGCATGGTGGCGGTATAATGTAGTCATAGAGTGATACAGTGTGAAAACAGGCCCTTCGGCGTAACTTGCCCACACCCGCCAACATGTCCCAGCTACGCTACCTGCTTTTGGTCCATACCTCCAAACCTGTCCTATCCATGTATCAGTCCAACTGTTTCTTAAATGTTGGAATGGTCCCTGCCTCACCCACCACCCTTTGTGTGTAAAAAGTTACCCCTTAAAAAGTTGCCTGTTAAAAATAATTCATACAAAAAACATTGAAATTACACTTCTACAATGCACTAAAACATAATTTTAATACATCAAATTTCAAAGGTCCCTACCCTGGGAGGGGTGACACCCCACTTCCACACCCTCTCCCCACTCGATTGCTCCACTCCATCACCGGGTAACCCCAAGGCCAGTGATCGCTCAGACCCCACTTTCAAAAATGCTCCATGGCCCTTGGTTCAGACGGAGAACATTGTCAGATATGAGTGGGGAACTGAGGACAGTTGTCCATGATGTCTGGATCCCAATGCTCAGTGCTTCATGTTTCGGAGTTGGCTAATGTTATTGATTTGTAATTGAAATATCAATGTTTTTTCTAATTTCAAGTGATCCTTGTATTTCATTTCGGAGTCACGTGAGTGACTTCGTGAAGAGCCCGCCGGCGCGCATGTTCGACATATCGTCGTATCGCGTTGCTGCGACGGCTGGCGGTGGAGCGCGCTCCTCGCCAGCCCTTCATAAGGGAACCACTGAGGTAAGTATCCTACCTTAAGTTGGTGGTCCTTGTTGTGTTACTTTGTTTTTTGCAGCAAGGACATGGATGGGAGTAAGGGCCGGAGAACGTCTGGACGAGGTCGCCGGTCAGCAGTCCCGGAGCCATTGATATCGGCGGTAACTGCAGCGCAGGCCGGGACACGGGCGGGAATGTCGGTAAGCCTTGTGTTTACAGGTCCGGATCCGCCAGCACACCACAGTTCGGAGGAGTTCGACGAGGAGGAGTGTGGTGTGCCGCCAGAGCAGGAGGACCCTGCCATGGCAGTCAGGTCGTCAGCAGGCTTGCTGGCGACCTCGAGCAGAAGGGTGCGTGCAGCGGCACAGCCCTTTTCACTCAGCCCTCCGAGTAGGGGAAGGGCAGGAGCCCAGAAGTCTAACCCTGTCGGGGCTAAGGCTTTGCCTGCCGCCGGGGAGCGGTCAGGTTCCAGGGCGGGACCCGGGGCGGCTGTGAGGTCCAGTCGACGCCCCCCAACTCTCGACGCCGGGACGGGTCGGTTGGGTCGGGTCTCGTCACGGTCGCCGAGCCCCCCCATGGATGGGTGGGCGAGACCATGCGTCGGCGAGGTCCACGACGTGGGCTGCCGGCAAGCCCGCGCGGGCATCAGGTACCCATGCTGCGGCTGGTGCCGACACCACGCCGCAAGTGCCCTTAGTGGCAGCGGCTTCAGCTCCCGCTAAACGGAGGCGGTTGAACACGCCCACGTGGGAATCGCGCAGTTTCGCTTCGGCGGCTGTTAGCGACGACTACCGGCACCGGGTGGGCCTCGATGAGGTGCGGGCCGATGATAGGGGCCCCGGCAATTTTTCAGAGCCGGAGGACTCCGACCACCTGAGTGTTCAGGGTGAAGGGCGTATTGACCGTATGGAGCGGCTGCTGGAGCTCCTGCTTCACGGTCAACAGCAGCAAGCGTCCAGCAGCGACAGGCACAGGGCTGTTTCACCAACTTCCACCTTCAGCCTGGAGCAGCAGGATGAGGAGGTTTTGGTCGATCCCAATCCACCTCCGTCAGATTTACCAGCGGAGCAACTTCTCGATGTGGCCGCTAAGTGCGCGGCCCCACACTCGTCTGGGCTTCCCCTGAACTCGAAATTGGCAGCCACAGTGGACTTCCTCAACAACCATCAGCTCCAGGAAGAAGTTCTCATTCAGGCCATGAGCCGTCACAAGGCTCCATCCAACTGCAACTCCCTCAACGTGCCTGTGGTCAATACGCCGATATGGGGCAACATCAGTGCGGCTATCCGTCAACAGGAGCTGAAAATTCAGCGGATCCTGAAGCTCCTCACGGCTGGTATTACCGCCTTTGTGCGGTCGGTTGATGGGGATGAATTAAATTTGGACCAGGAGGATGCTCTGGCTCTATTGTGCGCAACTCAACATGAGATCAATGGGTTCCGCAAAAGCAGCATCCGCCCGGCGCTCAACCCTAAGTTTGCAGGGTTGTGCAAACCACCGCCGCCGCCGCCGCCGCCGCCCCATCAGCTCTTTGGAGAAGATCTCTCGAAGAGGGTCAAAGAGCTTGACGAACAAGCCAAAACGGTGGGACTCATGCGCTCTCACAGTGCCCCCAGGCCGTTGGGCTCGAAAGCTCCGCTTCTTCGTCCACGAGGGTCTGCCAGCACCTCTACAAGGACCTACCCTCCAGCTCCACCCCGTTACCAACAGCCCCAGCAGCAGGGGGCTTTTTTAGGACAAGGTCGGCAGAAACCCTGGTGGAAGATGAGGACGCCGCGCCCTCAAGCCAACCCAGCACCTCCACGTCCACCCACACGTGTCAAGGACCGCCGGTAACCACGGAGGTGAGGCGGTCTGGTTCTCTCTTTTCTCTTTGTCTAACCTCACATGTTGGTGGGCGCCTTCGGTTCTTTTTGGGTGCATGGGGTGATATTACTGGTGATGAGTATGTGTTACAAAATATTCAGGGTCATAAAATTGAGTTTCTTTATGGGGACATTCCTCCATCCCAGCACAGGCCTGGTCGAACATTTAAATTGTCTGCTGCAGAACAGGCAGCAGGCTATAAGGAAATTTTGAGGCTAGAACAGAAGGGAGTGATAGAGAAAACGGTTCATGAGCCAGTTGAATTTGTTTCTAATATATTCACTCGACCCAAGAAGGATGGAGGCTGTCGAGTCATCATTGACCTGACTCGTTTAAATACTTTTGTAACATATACTCATTTCAAAATGGACACTTTTGAAACAGCCAAATCATTGATTTCACATGGTTGCTTTATGGCATGCATTGATTTGCAAGATGCGTACTATACTGTAACCATTCAAAAATGTTATAGGAGGTTTCTGAAATTTATCTGGATGGGTCAACTCTGGCAATATAGGGCTTTGCCAAACGAGCTTACCACAGCCCCTAGATTATTCACTAAATTGGTGAAGCCAATTATGGCTTATTTACGACAACGATATCATATAGTAATGGCCTATTTAGATGATATCTTAATTGTCGGCCACACCCTGGAATTGGCTCAACAGGGTGTTGCAGCTGCTGTCAATATATTTCAGCAGCTGGGGTTCATTGTCCATCCAGCCAAATCAAAGTTCTGCCCCTCCCAGGTAATTCATTATCTGGGGTTTACGGGGGACTCTATTCACATGAGGGTCACCATACCAACTAATAAGGTTGAGGAGGTCACCCAGGTGTGTCAAGGTTTAATCAGCGCTAGTATACCATCGATTCGACATACAGCTACAGTAATTGGCAAGCTTGTAGCATTGTTTCCGGCAGCCCGATATGGGCCTTTGCATTATCAGAATTTGCAAAGGGCCAAGATCGCTGCGTTAAGACAGCACGCTGGTCATTATGATCGACCAATGCAGCTGCCGCCCGAAGCGAAGGATGAGTTACGATGGTGGGTGCGTCACATTAGTAACTCATTTAAGCCTATTATTGAGGCTAATCCGGTGGTATACTTGCAAACTGATGCGAGCTCTTATGCCTGGGGAGCTACGGATCATTACTCTAGTTGCGGGGGCAGATGGGATACCCTTGAGGCTACTATGTTGTTGTCTCAAGGGATAAACTATTTGGAGCTACTAGCAGCATTCCACGGACTTCGTGCTTATTGTTCCAAGGTTTTTGGAGCACATGTCCGTCTCCAAATAGACAACACCACAGCGGTGGCTTATTTAAACCATATGGGCGGTACCAGGTCAGTTTCATGTGATAAATTGGATAACTCAATTTGGCTCTGGTGTGTTCAAAGAGACATTTGGATTTCAGCTACCTATTTGCCAGGTGAGCTTAATACTGTGGCGGACACCAGGTCACACAAGTTTAATGACAATATTGAATGGATGTTGCATCCTGAAATTTTTGCCAAAGTTACAGCCAAATTTGGGAAACCGGATATTGACCTTTTTGCGTCACGGTTGAACCATCAGGTACCAACATACGTCTCGTGGGAACCAGATCCTGGGGCTATGGCGCTAGATGCATTCTCGCTGGACTGGGGGAATTGGTTTTTCTATGCATTCCCCCCGTTTTGCCTCATCAGTCGGGTATTACGAAAGATTCAGATGGATGCAGCTAAGGGCATCCTTATTATACCCGACTGGCCTACACAGCCGTGGTATCCGGTGGTCTTTGACATGCTCAGTGAGCCTTGGGTCCTTTTGAAGGGTTGCCCAGAATTGGTTACTCACCCTGTCTCAGGGGAGCCACATCCCTGCCATGGCTATTTAAATTTGTTGGCTTGCAGGTTTTGAACAGGCCGTTAGTCCAATACGGCCTCTCAACTCGGACCATGGATACCATTGGGGCGTCGTGTCGAGAGTCCACAAGGCGAAGATACCGCTCACATATCAAGAAGTGGGAAGCCTACTGCAGCCGCTCTCGCATCACGTACGATGACGTGACTATAACCGACGTCCTGGAATTCCTCGCGGGGTTGCACCATGATGAACACTTAAGTTACAGTGCCATCAACCGCGCCAGGAGCGCGTTGTCATTCTACCTCAAGATTGAGGTGGGATCCAACAGGCTAGTGTCCAGACTCATGCGGGGTATATTCAATATGAATCCGCCTACACCACGCTACAATATCACCTGGGATGTCAGGGACGTATTAACCCTGCTCAGGACGTGGTCTCCCATGGAAGGGCTCCAGCTGGACAAACTCACCATGAAGCTGGTGATGTTACTAGCGCTGACTTCAGCACAGAGGGTACAGACACTGCATAAACTACGTGTCGACAGAATGATGTCTACCCCTACAGAAGTAGTCTTCTTTGTTGATGAGCTACTAAAGCAGCATAGACCTGGGTGCACAGGGCTGCAGCTGAAGTTCCCGGCATACCCCGCAGATGCTAGGCTGTGTTTAGCCTCACATATCCGTCACTATGTCAAGGTGACGGCATGCATCAGAGGAATGGAGAGATACCTGCTTGTCACTCATAAGAGACCTCATCATCGAGTGACAGTCCAGACGATATCCAGGTGGCTCCGGGTCGTCTTGGGTAAGTCAGGTATCGACACTAATGTGTTCAAGTCTCATTCCACCAGGGCTGCATCGACGTCAGCGGCGAGGATTATGGAGGTGCCTATGGACCATATTCTCGCCACAGCAGGATGGGCTAATGAAACTGTGTTTCAGCGATTTTATAACAAGCCTGTTGCTGCTCCTCTACAGTTCGCGGAAGCCGTGCTGAATGCAGGTCAAGAACGTGTAGGTGTCCCCGCATGAGGGGTTTTTGATTTGTTGTTAATAAATATGCTCTTGTTTTGCAGTATGAACTATTTGAGCAAGTTTGTTCCTCCCATCCATCCCTGCTAGTGGTGTGTCAGCATGGACGTGGTCCAGGGCGTGTAATCACAGAAGCTTTGAAGTCTTCACGAAGTCACTCACGTGACTCCGAAATGAAATAGTAAGATTGAACGAGAACTTACCAGTTCGAAGGTTGATCGTTATTTCATGAGGAGTCGCGGTGAGGGATTTCGTGCCCTCCACGCCCAACCCTCAGTCACCTTCACCTGGTAATTTGAGTCTCTTTCATCTTACTATGCCAAGTCATTTCTGTTACTGGTTTCTGTGATTCCACACCGCTACTTTGAAGAATGTCGAGCATGCGCGCCGGCGGGCTCTTCACAAAATCCCTCACCGCGACTCCTCATGAAATAACGATCAACCTTCGAACTGGTAAGTTCTCGTTCAATCTTACTATTCTCTGCCACTGAAGGCAGTGGAGACCAATTCCGTGAATGGTTTCATGAGAGAATTGGATTTAGCTCTCAGGGCTAAAGGCATCAAGGGATGAGGGGAATAAGCAGGAACGGGGCACTGATTTTAGATGATCAGCCATGATCATATTGAATGGTGGTGCTGGCTTGAAGCGCCGAATGCCCTACTCCTGCACCTATTTTTCTATGTTTCTATTGTAGATCAATCATTTTTGCTGATTTGATCCATGCCTGGTTTTGCTATTGCTGAGCCGATCCATGATCCAAGCTGGTTTTCCCGCTATGCCATCAGGTTGTATGCGATTAGCTAAGGGTGTGCTTCAATATGACCTACGAGACGGAACTTTATGGAGTTGTTGGAATAAAATATCTTTTAATGAAGTTTAACAACTTATGGTTATCACTGCTTCATACATTATTTCTCAAAATCAGCATTTCTAAAATCTTGTGCAAAATCATTGAAGCTTTTGGAAAAGAAAATATTCCTGTTTGCAAAAGCAAGGTTTAGGATTGTTTCCCAAATATTTCAGTCTTCCAAAATACCAGTTTCAAATTCACAATTTAAAAATACCCTAAACACCAGTTTCTCCAAATGCTGTGTGTCCATGGTCTCTTGCAAACCAACTCCAAATATATATATTTTTTTTTTAATCATAAAAGACAGATACAACAAAACAGAGATAGATAAAAACAGGCTCTGCGCCTCTCTTCCTTTAGAGCCTTCACAAATACCAGAAAAACATCAAAATAACAATATTCACAGTGAAAACCTCCAACACATAATCCATACAAAATAAAAGATGGATGTGTGACTTCCACGCAACTCACACAATTTCTTAAAGAGATTTTGCCTCATTGAAACATATAAGAGTTTGGGTTTGGACATGCTAGAGGCAGGAAACATGTTCCCGATGCTGGGGGAGCCCAGAATCAGGGGCCACAGTTTAAGAATAAGGAGTAAGCCATTTGGAATGGAAACGAGGAAACACTTTTTCTCACAGAGAGAGGTGCGTCTTTGGAATTCGCTGCCTCAGAGCGCAGTGGAGGCGGGTTCTCTGGATGCTTTCAAGAGAGAGCTAGATAGGGCCCTTAAAATTAGCGGAGTCAGGGGATATGGGGAGAAGGCAGGAACGGGTGCTCAGCCATGATCACAGTGAATGGCGGTGCTGGCTCGAGGGGCCGAATGGCCTATTCCTGCACCTGTTGTCCATTGTCTATTGCCTAATCACATGAGGCACTGCAAATTTACAGAGGAATAGGATCTTTCAATCAGATCCTATTCTGCCTGGAGCATCAAATTAATAAAAATGTCTTCCAATACAGTTTTAAAATTTGATGTAACACATTATTTCCCTCTCATGCAATTGCCCAATGACAGCCTCCACAGCCATCTGTGGCAATGAATTCCACAGACCTTTGTTGTGCAGTTCTAATCCACATTACAACAGTTGAAGCAGTGGATTTTGCAACAATGCTGGGAAATTTTACCCTAACACTTCAAACCCTCCACTCCTCATCCCCCTCACCACCCCCCACAACGATTGTCTTCCTGATAAGGCGAAGATGTACCTCTGCACCTCAACACATCTCCAATCTCCCTGTTTCTCTCTACACTGGCCTTTATTTCCAAATCCTGTGTTTTTTTCTTGGAGGGGAAACATTCTAGCCATTTGTGGGTCCAGCTGTGATTGTTGACCTTTTTCTCTTTCAGATAGCTGTGCATCTGAACAGTGTGTCATATGTTATTCACCACCATTGGAATACATCTTGTTTCTAGCTCCTGAAGACAGGACAGTTGATCGTGCGGCTGAGGAACTGGTGCAGGGTGGGAGGGATTCAGATTTTTAGACCATTGGCAAATCTAGTGAGGTCGTGGATATTCTTCCTGCACAGTTCCCATTATGAATGTGAAGCTTGAGTGCCTCTCCCAACCTGATGTGCCTGTTCAAACGTATTTTATATGTATTTGTTGAATTTGCCTTAACTATTTCACCTGGAAGACTTTCAGGGAACTACATGTTGGTATTCCTAGACTCCCTCTGCTTGACAACACAACAAAAATACCTTAACATTCACTGTTGAATTCCTGGCCAAAATGCAACCACCTCATAGGTTCACAGCAATGGGCCCAGTACTGATCCATGAGGCACACACTCGTCACAGACCTCCACCCTTCAGCAACAAGATTAATGTTCTGGCAGAATTAAAGCTCACAAACCTGTCTGACAAGTAACTGGAGAATCCAAAAATTGAATGCCTTTATCATTGATCTTTCATCCTCAGGCAATCCTGCCTCCACCGTCAATGTGCACAGCTCAAGTCAAGGGGTTCAGTGGCAACGAGCCAATATCCTGAGCCTAAGTACAGAATCAACCCGTTGCACTCCTCAATTAAGAATGTTGTCCTTCTCCCTTTAAACCTTACCAAACTGTTTGATGATACTCCATTGAAATTCTGGTATCAAAAGGTAACCAATAAGAAGAAAGTGTGATGTGTTACATTTTGGGTTGTCAAACCAGAGCAGGACTTCTCAGCAAATGTTAGGGCCCTGGGGAAGGCTGAAGAATAACGGAAGAATACAAGTACGTAATTCACTGAAAGTAACATCGTAGGTGGACAGGGAGGTAAAGAAGGCTTTAGACATAAAGATAAGACGCAACATTTTGAAGTAACCAAGTGGGTCAGGCAGCAACTCTGGAGAAAAGGAATAAGTGACATTTTGGGTCAAGACACTTCTTCAGACTGAGAGTCGGGAAGAGAGCAACTGGGAGTACGAAGAGGTTCAAAAGAAATCTACCAATAACCAAGCAAATGTGGAGGCAACAATGATCATTTTTTGGCTGTGGGAAGGTGATAACGATGAGACATGTTGGCCTACATCAGTGAAATCATTAGGTATAGGATGTTGATGATGTTGCAGTTGCACAAGAAGTTGGTAAGGCCCCACCAGGAGTTTTGAGTTTTTTTTGAACACCCAGGAAAGATTCCATTAAGTTTGATTGAGTGGAGAAAGGCTTTACCATGATATTAACCAGGATACACGGACTAAATTATTGGAAGAAGTTGGACAGGGCAGGAATTTGTTCTTGAAGCTAAGGAGACTGAGGGGTGACCTTATAGACGTGTCTAATGTTGTTTGGGACATGGATCAGGTGAATGCACACAATAGGATCATGAGGCCTGATTTTCCATGTAGTGAAT
Source organism: Raja brachyura (assembly GCA_963514005.1). The sequence continues at coordinate 37,147,054 of OY740794.1, read as the reverse complement.
GGTCTGTCTATGGAATGAGCTGGAGGATGTGCTTGAGCAGCATCTGACCGCACTTAAACTACATTTGGACATGTACATGATACACAACAGATAGTCCTCCGCCAGTTTCGTCACCTCCAACGTGACCCCTCCACTCGCCACATCTTCCCATCTCCACCCCTGTCTGCCTTCCGCAAAGACCGCTCCCTCCGCAACTCCCTCGTCAATTCTTCCCTTCCCTCCCACTCCACTCCTTCCCCGGGCACTTTCCCTTGCAACCGCAAGAGATGTTACACTTGTCCCTTCACCTCCCCCATCCACTCCTTTCAGGGACCCAAGCAGTCATTCCAAGTCCGACAGAGGTTCACCTGCACCTCCTCCAACCTCATCTACTGCATCCGTTGCTCCAGATGCCAGCTGATCTACATCGGTGAGACCAAGCGGAGGCTGGGCGATCGTTTCGCCGAACACCTCCGCTCGGTCGGCAATAACCAACCCGACCTCCCGGTGGCTCAGCACTTCAACTCCCCCTCCCACTGCGTATCCGACCTCTCGGTCCTGGGCCTCCTCCACGGCCAGAGTGATCAACACCGCAAGTTGGAGGAACAGCACCTCGTATTCCGCTTGGGGAGTCTGCATCCTCTGGGCTTAAACATTGAATTTTCTCAATTCTGTTAACCCAGACTGCCTCCCCCCCACCTCTCCCTCAGCCCTCTGGCCCTGACATTCCTTCTCCATCTCCCCCCCCCCCCTCCCCAGTCGCACTAGCTTCTCATTTTCACACCACAAACAGCTTACAATGGCCTGCTTCCTTTGTCACCAATACTTTTTTGCATATCTTTCACTCATTGTTCCTTATCTCTCCACATCACTGTTTATATCTCTCGTTTCCCTGATCCCTGACCAGTCTGAAGAAGGGTCTCGACCCGAAACGTCGCCTATCTCCTTCGCTCCTTAGATGCTGCTACACCCGCTGAGTTTCTCCAGCTTTTTGTGTAACCCTACATGATAGGAAGGGTGTGCATTGACTATTTTCTTCTTGGGAGTAAGTCTATCTGAAATGTTGTCTCCCTGAGTGAGGAAGAATGAACGCACTAAATGGAGTGCAGTAAAGTTGCATCAGGTTGATTTCTTGCATGGCAGGTTTGTAGTACAACAGAGATTGAGCATCTTGGGTCAGTGTTCACGTGAGATTAGAAAACCCACAAGTTATCCCCCTGAAATGTCCAATATTCGTAAGGTGCTTGACAGGATAAATACTGAGATGATGTTTCCCTTGACTATGTGTCTATATTAAGCGGATGACCATCTCCAAATAGGACTGGACATTCTGGATAAAATTGAGGAGGAATTTCTCTCAGTCAGAGGGTGGTGTTGTGAATCTTAGTGATTTTCTGCCAAATAAGTCAGTGAATGTTTAATGGTTGGGCATTTATAAAGCATGAATTTATAGCTTTTTAAATATTTGCTGCTGCAATATCAATGTTTAAAATAGTTTAATGACCACTATGTTGGCTGGACTGGATTATTTCAGTCAAAATAACAAACTGCAAGGCACAAAGAAGATTTTTAAGGAAGTTATCAGCTCTAGAGGTGTTGAGTGAACAAGGGAGAGACTGGAGAGGCTGTATAATTCTTCATTTGAGTATAGGAGACTGAGGAGTGACTTCCTTGAGGTTTATCACATCATGAGAAGCACAGATAAGGTAATGAGCCTGGACAGCAGGAGGGAGGTAGGTACTCTCAAACTATTTAGGAAGGATTTTGGTAAACATGTGAATCACCATGGATCTATTGTAGATAAATGGGGGTAGAATTGATGAGTGCAATGATTGGGTGGATGTGATTTGTCCAAGTATTTACCATTGTCTTGATTGGATAGCTGCAAAGTATTTATCTATGTAACCACATGACTCTCTATCTGGCATGAACAAAGATGAAGGGAGGATATGTTTAAGAAGGAACTGCAGATGCTGGAAATTCGAAGGTAGACAAAAATGCTGGAGAAACTCAGCGGGTGAGGCAGCAGCTATGGAGCGAAGGAAATAGGCAAGGTTTCGGGCCGAAACCCTTCTTCAGACGGATACAGTTGTTTCTTAAGGAGTGGACCTGACATCTTAACATGGATTGAGGGATATGTCTGAAGGTTTAGGAGAAATTGAAATTAAGATAATGTTTCTTTCTCCATTATATCACAGGTAAACCCAAAAGAGGAGAGGTATTATTTCCATGGGATTGGTGATGGCTGTAAATTTGCACTGTTGTGGAAGTACGGGGGCATCTACCTGGCCACTGACATTATATCAATGAAGTCTATGCCATTTGGCAACTTTGCATGTCCAGAGAACCAACGTTATATCAATGTGGCTGCATTTGGTTTCTCTCACAGGCACCATCCTTTTCTTTGGAATTGCATGAAAGATTTTGTGGCCAACTACAATGGAGATAATTGGGGTCATCAAGGTCCTAAACTGATTACCCGTGTGATGAAGAGATGGTGTCAGATGGATAACATTAGTGCCTTTATTGGCAAAGAATGCAACAACATCTCTTTATGGATCACTGATCGATTCTACCCCGTCCCATGGTCAGCTTGGGAGAAGTACTTTGTTCCCTGGAAAAAGAATGACGTGGAGCGTATATTCTCAGCTACGTATGGAGCGCATGTCTGGAATTTTATGAATTCCAGAAAGAAAAAGAAAGTCATTGCTGGAAGTGGATCATTAATTGAACATTTTTTCCAGTTATATTGTCCAACTACATCCAGGAATTTAAATCAATTGAATAATATTTAGGACTTTGTATTATGCAATGAGCGAAATAACCAAACCGACAGACCTTTTAAAAGTCACAATATAAAATATGCATAAAACACATTTGAGGACTATTAAAATTTGTGAAACATTCACTGTTATACTTATTTTTTCTGACCTGGATACACTATAATTCCCATCTACTATTTAAATTAGACTCTAACACCAATTGACTCAGCATGTCTCTTCCTGGCACATCATTTCTCTCACAAACACAACCATTTCTCTCACTGACACAATCTCTCTCTCACTCACTGGCACAATTATTCTCTCTCACTAGCATACTCCCTCTCTGTGCAAGAAGGATGTGGGTGGTTTAATGAGTGTGCAGACAAGATTTACACAAATGCCACCAGATTTGGAGACATTAGCTCTGATGACAACTTGTCTTGTTTTCTCCAAAGCATCACAACTTTAGCAGAGACCAGTTGGAAGTATATAAAGTTATGAGAGGCACAGATACTGCTGATGGATGGAACCTTATTTCAGGGCTTCCAACTCTCACACTTTGAGCATTATAATAACGCATTTTGGCAAATTCTCGCGCCCTCACGCTGATCACAAATTTCTCACGTCCTGTCGTGAGAAATTCCGTGATCAACGAAAATTTCAAAACTCATATAAACTGCATGGGCCATGGGTGTTGGAGAGCCGGGGCTGAGGGAGGGATGGAAGCAGAACCAGCGGCGGGGGACAGATGTGGATTGCTGGCGCTGGCGAGTGTTTACCGGGCTGGTGAGTGTTTTCCAGGCTGGGGTGTGTTTGCGGGGCTGGCGAGTGTTTGCGGGGCTGGCGAGTCGCTCGCTGCAGCTCCGGCCATGGGCAGCCCCAGTGCAACAATCCCGGGCCATCGGAGGCGTCGGAAGCATTGCTCCGCTGCCGTGAGAGTCTCTGTTCCGAATGGTCACAGACTTTCAAAGGGAGGGGGGAAGAGAGAGGGAAATGAGACGGGGAGAGAGAGGGGGTGTGAGAGGAGAGAGAGGGAGAGAGACAGAGGGGGAGAGAATGGGGAGAGGGGGAGGAGAGGTAGGGGAGAGAGAGAGGGGGGCTGAAGAGGGAGGAGAGAAGGGGAGAGGGAGAGAGAGGGGAAGAGAGAGGGGTGGTAAAAGGGAGAGGGGGAGGGAGGAGAGAGGGGGAGAGAGAGTTAGGGGTAAGAGAGGGGAGAGAGTTAGGAGAAAGAGAGGGGGGAGAGAGAGAGAAGACAGGGGCGAGAGAGGGTGGAGAGTGAGGTGGGAGGAAGAGAGGGGGAGAAAGATGGGGGAGAGAGAATGGAGAGGGGAAGAGAGGAGAGAGAGGGGAGACAGGGGGGAGAAAGGGGGTGAGAGGAGAGAGGGGGTGAGACAGCGAGGGAGAGAGAGCAGAGAGAGAGGGGAGGAGCGGGGAGAGAGAGAGGGGGTGAGAGGAGAGAGAGCAGAAGAGAGAGGGAAGACAGAGGGGCAGAGGTGTGAGGGAGAGAGAGAGGGGAAAAGAGAGAGAGAGGGAGGAGAGAGAGGGGGGAGATAGGGGGATATAGAGGCAGGGCTGCCAACTCCCGTGCATTGAACGTGAGAATCACGCATTTTGCCAAATTCGCATGCTGATCACAAATTTCTCACGCTCTGTCGTGAGAAATTCTGTGATCAACGAAAATTTCAAAACTAATATCAACTGCATGGGCCACGGGTGTTGGAAGCAGAAGCAGCGGCGGGGACAGATGCAGACGGGGAGCGGGGATGGCGAGTGTTTGCTGTGCTGGCGAGTGTTTGTTGGGCTGGCGAGTCGCTCACTGCAACTCCGGCCATGGAGCAGCCTCAGTGCAAGAGTCCCAGGCCGTCAGAGGTGTTGGAAGCATTGCGCCGCTGCCGTGAGAATCTCTGTGTCAAATTTGCCCAGGTGACTGGCATGGATCAGGCTGCGGTTCGGTTCATCCTGTAGGACAACCAATGGCTGCAAGTACGTACCAATGGAAGTAAGTACCAAGCACTCGGTAGAAACGGTGGGAGATAGTGGACTTCTAATGGGAGTGGTTGGAGAAAACACCCTGCTTGCCTGCTAGAGTTTCACTTACTGTAACTGCAGGAAAAATGTTCCCAATGTTGGGGGAGTTCAGAACCAGGGGTCACAGTTTAAGAATAATGGATAGGCCAGTTAGGACTGAGATGAGGACACACTTTCTTCATGCAGAGAGTTGTGAATCTGTGGAATTCTCTGCCGCAGAAGACAGTGCAGGCCAATTCACTCGATGTTTTCAAGAGAGAATTACATTTAGCTCTTGGGGCTAATGAAATCAAGGGATATGGGGAAAAAATCTGGAAAGAGGTACTGATTTTAGATGAATAGCCAAAATCATATTGCATGGCAGTGCTGGCTCGAAGGGCCGAATGGCCTATTACTGCACCTATTTTCTATGTTTCTATGCTTAAGTATATGGCAATAAAACTCAACCACATGATTTTGAAGCATTCATGCATGGTGGAGGTATAATGTAGTCATAGAGTGATACAGTGTGAAAACAGGCCCTTCGGCGTAACTTGCCCACACCCCCAAACATGTCCCAGCTACGCTACCTGCTTTTGGTCCATACCTCCAAAGCTGTCCTATCCATGTATCAGTCCAACTGTTTCTTAAATGTTGGAATGGTCCCTGCCTCACCCACCACCCTTTGTGTGGAAAAAGTTACCCCTTAAAAAGTTGCCTGTTAAAAATAATTCACACAAAAAACATTGAAATTACACTTCTACAATGCACTAAAACATAATTTTAATACATCAAATTTCAAAGGTCCCTACCCTGGGAGGGGGGACACCCCACTTTCACACCCTCTCCCCACTCGATTGCTCCACTCCCTCATCGGGTAACCCCAAGACCAGTGATCAGTGATCGCTCAGACCCCACTTTCAAAAATGCTCCATGGCCCCTGGTTCAGACGGAGAACATTGTCAGATATGAGCGGGGAACTGAGGACAGTTGTCCATGATGTCTGGATCCCAATGCTCAGCGCTTCATGTTTCGGAGTTGGCTAATGTTATTGATTTGTAATTGAAATATCAATGTTTTTTCTAATTTCAAGTGATCCTTGAATTCCCTCTCTCTCCGTCCCGCTCCCACCCTAGTTGTCCTGCTAGTTTCACTGTTCGTATCCCTTTGTTATCTCCTCTTCCAGAACCAACACTGGACCATTGTGGTCTCCACTGTAACTGGGTTATCAGTGCCGCCTCTGACTTGTTCTGCACCTTTACATACCTCGTTTCCCTCTCCCATGACTCTCAGTCTGAAGAAGGGTTTCGACCTGAAATATCACCTGTTTCTTTTCTCGGAGTTGCTGTCTGACCTGCTGAGTTACTCCAGCATTTTGTGTCTCTCTTCTGCTCGATACATGCCCTGGTAGTTTATGAATGTCCTATCCTGTATTCTTGATTTCCCCAACCACCCGAGATAATCAATCAACAAAATTTGTATCTGTGCTATCATTTTCATTGAAGATGGACAGAAAATGCTGGAGTAACTCAATGGGACTTGCAGCTGCTCTGGAAGAAAGGAATGGGTGTCATTTTGGCTCGAGAGCCTTTTTCAGAGTCTGAAGAATGGTTTGTCTGAGGAAGGGTTTGAAGAAGCATCTCAACCCGAAACCTCACCCTTTCCTTCTCTACAGAGATGCTGCCTGACCCGCTGTGTTACCCCAGAATTTTGTGTCTACATTCGGTTTAAACCAACATCTGCTGTTCCTTCCGACACAATAATTTTATAACCAGTTTGTCTTCTGTCATTTATATATCTTGCAGCCTTCCCCCTTTTGTTTTGTTTTGATCCCCTTGTGTCACTTGCAGTCCGCACTCGACACCTGTGCTGCTTCCTTCCTGCACTGTTCACTTGTTAATGGGTTCAACCAAATTGAAATTGCATTTAAATACATTGTAGTTTAACATTAATTACAGCAGTAAAAGATAATGTTGAAGATTTACAAAACGGTCTGGCCCCAGAAGTCAATCATTTCTTGCATCTCCCAGCAATCTTAGCACAGTATTTATATTTTAAATCCATGGGAAGGATGTGCATTTGCCATTCGGTTTAACCACTGTCGAAGAACTTCCTCTTCTGTGCTCTTTGGTTAAAGTTTTTCAATTTGAATGTTGTCATGTTTATGTTGAAGGAGAGACTGGGAAGAAATGTGAAAAGAGAAGTGGCATTTATCTTGGTTCTCTTGTAAGGAACGATTTCCAGACAAGGCTTATGTTTTGAGTCAGGGGATATGGGGAGAAGGCAGCAACGGGGAACTGATTTGGGATGATCAGCCGTGATCACATTCAATGGCGGTGCTGGCTCCTCGAATGGCCTATTCCTGCACCTATTGTCTATTGTCTATTGTCTAATCACAAGAGACACTGCGGGTAGCGGGCGGCCGCCAATTTTGCCTTCAGGGTCGCTAGCAGAGGAGCCACCAGCTTCAGACTTGGTGCCGACAGTTAGCACCTTGGCTACCCCGCAGGGGAGAAAAGCCACCAGGAAGTCTGTCAGGGCCCTGGACGCGGATGAGTTGGGCCAGGAGGATTCTCCTCCTGCTATGGGCAGTGTTTTTGGGAGACTGACCCACATGGAGCACCTAATGGAGAGGTTGCTCTAAAGAGATATGCCCCAAAGAAGTGAGCTATCTGAGCCCGGATATTATGGAGAACCTGCGGCACCTGCCTCAGGGCTGCATAATGTCTCCCTCTCTGAGGTGGGGAGCGTACAAGGTCAGTTTTACACTGACTCAGATTACGGAGGCACAGCTGGGAAGCATGCTTCAACGCATGAGGGACTAGCCTCGGGAGTACCCCCCATGGCATCCAAATTTGCCATCCTTTCCCAAACAGGGGAACCACTGGGAGAGGAGTTGGACATGAGCATGAATTATATGGCCTCTCACCACCTCCAAGATCAGGTCATGGAGAAAACAATTTCCAATTACAATACCCCAGTAAACTGTGCCTCATTGAATGTCCCGGCAGTGAATTGCCCGATCTGGGGACACATTGGAGCAGGCGTCAGAGCCCAGGAGGTAAAATTACATAAAAAAGTAATACTTGCCTCAGGCATCACGGCCTTTGCCAGGTCAGTGGATGCGGGCCCCTCTCTGATGTTCAGCAAGATGGTATGGCATTAACGTGCAATGCACATTTTGAGATTAATTGCCTCTGAAAGAATGCCATCCGTCCTACTCTGAACCCAAACGTTGCAGCTTTGTGCAAGGCCGGAAACGTCCAACCACCAAACCTCCTGTTCCGGGAAGACCTGCCTAAGCAGCTCAGGGAGGTGGATGATGAGGCTAAAACGGTCGGCCTTATGAAGGCCCCAACACCTTCCAAGACTTCATCCTTCCGGCGGCAGTACCCCTAACCTCCTCTCTACACCAGATGGTTCGCCGTATATGGTGGGCATCAAGAACAACAGGCACAGAGGCTTTTTTTAGGGCAGGGCCCAAGCTGGGCCATGTTCAAGATGCGTGGATGGTGCCCTCCAACAGCCCTACCCGCCAGACCTTGGGGGCAGAAGCAAACACCATACCGCCGATAACCACTGAGGTAAGTGAGTCTGGTTGTTTGCGTAATACATTTTCGATGGATCAGTTACAAGTTGGGGGGAGATTACAATTTTTCTTACATGAATGGCATTGGAGAACATCTGACCCGTTTATACTGCGCAGTACACAAGGTTTCCAAATTGAGTTCCTTTTCAATTCGCCTCCATCCACACAGCATGCATCGAGCCGCACTTTTATTCCTTCACAACTGGAGTGTGCGAATGCACAAGCTGAAATCAAATCTTTACTCAAGAAAGGGGTAATTGAGAAGTCGAGTCATGAGTCTCACCAATTTGTGTCCAATGTATTTACCAGGCAAAAGAAGGATGGAGGATGCCGAATCATCCTTGATTTGACTGAGCTTAACACCTTTGTGTGGAATAAACACTTCAAAATGCAAAACTTTGTTACTGCCAAACAACTGGTTTCCAAGGGATGTTACATGGCATGCATCGACCTCAAAGATGGTTACTATTCGGTGGCCATTCATGAAGACCACAGAACATATTTGAAGTTTAGCTGGATGTGGCAATTGTGGCAGTTTAAAACATTGCCTAATGGGTTAACCTCAGCCCCCAGACTATTCACTAAATTGCTAAAGCCAGTCCTGGGACTAGTCAGGGCACAGAATTATATAGTCATGGCATACTTGGATGGCATCTTAATCATTGGGAAGACTATGGAATTAGCTGAATTATCTGTGTCAGCAACCAAACTCATGTTTCAAAGACTGGGGTTCCTAATCCATCCAGTTAAGTCCAAATTGGTACCATCTAAAGTAATTGATTATTTGGGATTCACCATAAACTCAATTCACATGTCAGTGACTCTGGCTTGGGGCAAGCAATTAGAATTAATTGAAGCCTGCAGCAATCTCATTGTTAAGAACCAACGTTCTATTTACATGTGGCTAGTATAATTGGCAAATTAGTGGCTGCTTTCCCAGCTGCTCAATTTGGGCCTTTGCACTACCAAAACTTACAATGTGCAAAGGAGCAGGCACTCAAACTTCATAGAGATCACTTTGATAGTCCCATGCTGTTGCCAGCTGAAGCCATTGCTGAGTTACAATGGTGGGTGAGCAATATTTGGTTTTGCTCTAGTATTATTAGGACATGTACATGATAGGAAGGGTGTGCATTTACTATTTTCTTACTGGGAGTAAGTGTATATGACATTTGGGTCCAAGTTTGGTCTCCCCGAATGAGGAAGAATAAACACACTAAATGGAGTGCAGTAATCAAAGTTGCATCAGGTAGATTTCTTGCATGGCAGCTTTGTTGTACAACAGAGATTGAGCATCTTGGGCCAGTGTTCACGTGAGATTAGAAAGCCCACAAGTTATCCCCCTGAAATGTCCAATATTCGTAAAGTGCTGGACAGGGTAAATGCTGAGATGATGTTTCCCTTGACTATGTGTCTATATTAAGCAGATGACTATCTTCAAATAGGACTGGACATTCAGGATAAAATTAAGGAGGAATTTCTCTCAGTCAGAGGATGGTATGGTGAATCTTTGGGATTTTCTGCCAAATAAGTCAGTGAATGTTTAATGGTTGGGCATCTAGAAAGCATGAATTTATAGCTTTTTAATATTTACTGCCGCAATATTCAATGTTTAAAATAGATGTTAATGACCACTATGTTGTCTGGACTGGATTATTTCAGTCAAAATAACAAACTGCAAGGTACAAAGAAGATTGTTAAGAAGGTTATCAGCACCAGAGGTTTTGAGTGAAAAAAGGAGAGTCTGGAGAGGCTGTATAATTGAGTATAGGAGACTGAGGAGTGACTTCCTTGAGGTTTATCACATCATGAGAAGCACAGATAAGGTAATGAGCCTGGACAGCAGGAGGGAGGCAGGTACTCTCAAACTATTTAATAAGGAATAATAAGGTAAACATGTTAATTACCATGGATCTATTGTAGATAATTGGGGGTAGCATCGATGAGTGCAGTGATTGGGTGGATGTGATTTGTCAAAGTATTTACCATTGTCTTGATTGGATAGCTGCAAATGGATTGTAAATAATGTTAATATTGTTGCAGGACAGTTGTACTGCTGCTTAATGATTGGCTGAAGCACACTTCCTGGCTACATTGTTTATACAGCCAGGGGAAAGGTTGCATTATTCAGTTAGCTGAATACTTTCCAGAGCTTCTGCAGAAACATTGTATTGGGACTCTTTGTAATTGATTTGGGGAACTGTCAATAATACTTTAAAGTAATCGATATGTGTGATTGGCTTGTAAGGGGCGCCACACCTATGTAGTTCGGCCCCACAGGGTTCGTTGACATATGAAGGGCAGCCCCCACTAGGATTGTTGTCAATCTTCTGGAAGGGCACTTGGGACTGCGTGACCTTTTGGAAGTGTCTGCTTGCACGAGGCTGAAGGGCTTGGCCAGGTAGAGACAAGGATTGAACCGGCGGCGGTTAGGTATCGTATTTGTGGTTCTTTCAAAAAATAAAGTTTAGTGGTCCAGTGCTTGACTCAGTGTTTTACTGAACTAGACTGAGGTGGGTAAGCTTTAGAAGCATAATTACCAAACCAGGAGATCAGGTTTATGTGCAAACAATGAATAAAGATTATTTCTCTCGTCGATGGAAAATACCATATTTGGAGCTACAAGCAACATCAATGGTAGTAAAAGTAAAAGAAAATCTGATTGGGTACATGCTACTAGACGTAAACTGCATCACTCAGACAGAACCCTCAAAGAGATGGAAACACAAGAACCGTAAAATGTTGTAGTGATAAAAAAAGAGTATTAAAATGTAGACGTATTCCTTATTAACTATCTTTGCAGTATTAAATACTTATGAATATACTAACACTGTGTGGGATATGAGGGTGAAGTGAGGTTTCTATATAGTTATAAGAAACATGAGGAAAATTGAAATTAGAGTATGAAATCCAACAGACAACCTCCACACAGAAAACAGTGAACTCACTGCTGTGAGGTAAAAAAGCTTCCTTATCTGATTAGAATGTTGGGTTTGTGCCCATATTCCTTCGCATGTACAAGGAAGTTTCTTTTTCCCTGCTCAAGGACAGGTTCCAACCAAATTTATATTTGGACACATATAGCTCCATTTTTGCAACTGATTAATGAGAGAAAATATTAATATCCTTTCTTACTATGTGTTGATCATAAAGATCAACAAGGAGAGAAGTGGAAGAAAAATTAATATCCTTCCTTATTTAATTTTGATTGGAATTGAACAAGGCATTAAAAGGATGTATTGGTGGTAACAGTTGGAATTCTCTCGCTTGACCAGGTATAGAAGAGGTCATGGGAATTGACAAAGTAAGATTAGATGTATTATCTCCTGTCTGGGAATGTGTTGGATGGTGGATGATAAATGTAAACATGAAATAGTACAACTGATAACAAAGCTTGTTTACCCTTCCGTGAGGAATTACAGAAGATAACCTGCGCCCCATACCGCTAGAAGCTTAGATACGTTACAGTAAATGGGAGGCTTATGATTGACTTAGCATAATGTCAAGATGCCCTTGTGTTTGACTTGCATTAATCATCTGTTGTTGAATAAGATTAACATAACCGAAAAGTATGTTATGACTCATGAAATAATTGGTACCCATGTAGTTGATAGAATATTTCCGTAGAATAGTATCAAAAGTTGTTTACTGCACAGTATGACAGTCGGCTAATTCTGTCAAATCAGAAAACTGGTCAGCAGATCACTGCAGCCATATCTCCATGGTATCATGCAATAAAATCTCAAAGCAAATCTAAGAAGTCTCTGCTTTTCATTTTTCATCTATTTCCCTCTAAATTATTTTTTTCCACAATTGTAATCCAAATTGTTGATTTTGGTAACAAACCATAGTAGACCCAGCACTGATCCCTGTGACAGGACTGATCACAGGACTGAAAAGCAACTCTCCACCACTACCCATTGAATTTTTCTTCCGAGCTAATTTTGAATCAATTGGTTAGCTCACCTTGAATTCCCTGTCATCTAACAAACCTATCAGAATAGCCTACCATACAGGACATTGTTGAAGTCCACATAGACAACCTTTAATGTCCTGAACTCATGAATCCTTTTGGTGCAATAAAACTTTATGATTTGTGAGACACTATTTCCCACACACTAAACCATTCTGACTATCTCTAATTAGTCCCTACCTAAACAAATGCTGATAGATGCTGTCCCTGAGAATCCCCTCCAACAACTTTCCCAACACTCATATCAGGTTCATTGACCCTGAAGTTTCTAGACTTCCCTTTGCTGCCTTCCTAATGGTGCAACATTAGCCACCCTCAAGTCGCTGGCACTCCGCCTGATATAAATCATTCTGCAAGGGTTTCTGCAATTTATTCCCTAGCTTCTTATGATTGAAGGATACACTAGGTCAAGCAATAGGATTTTTTTTTCCACTCAACATTTATTAACACGAAAAAGTACACATGCAAACAAGATATACAAATCACATAGCATCTATCAGCATCCCATCAAATCATCTTAGAGTTCTGTCGTAGAAGCATCAGATTCACCGGCACCCAAGCAAGCTCATCAAATCATGTCCTTAATCAATCATGGCAGTTGTAGTAATACACATAATGTTGAAAACATCAGTCCTTAACTGGAGTTTAGCTGTTATACTTTCCATCAAATATACACTTTTCGGTCTTTCCCTCCACTGTTGAACATTTGGTGGCTTTACATTTCTCCATGCCACTGTAATCATCTTCTTGGCAATCAACAGCAACACCCCAAGCAAGTATTTCTGAATTTTCGTATCTATCATTTCTGGAGTATCTCCGAGTATGAAGCATGACGGCTCCAGAGGTAAATTCATCCCCAAAATTAGCTTAATTTCCGCCTGAATGTCTCTCCAATATTGATACAATTTGGGACAATCCCCAAAAATATGGGTATGATCACCAATCTTCCCGCATTATCTCCAGCATAAATCTGAGGTGTTGCTGTATCTTGCGAACATAAGAGTCTTAAATACTCTTATTCTAGTTTTCCATTCAAACTCCCTCCAGGTGGGGCTGTTTGTTAACTTGTGACCGAAAATACATGTCTTTTCCCACGTTTCATCAGTAGTAATAATATTCATTTCCAATTCCCATTTCTGTTTCATTTCTATAGTCTTTCCTTTTACATAATCTTGAAGTCCTTTATATAAATGAGATATCAAATTTTTTTTAACGCTCCCTCCATAGTCAACAAGAAGATCTTTTCCACATTATAAGGTAATTTACAGGTAATGCTGTATTTGGAGAAATCTAAAAAAGTCAGTCCCTGACAGTCCGAATTCATTCTGATGATGCTCATATGATTTCAAAAACCCCCCACAAAAAAGCCGATCCACAGTAGTGAGCCCTTTGTCCGCCCAATTTCTGAAACCATTGTCAATTTCCCTGGGTAAAAAAATCTGGAATAGCAGCTATCTTCAGTACTCTAGATATCGAATTGAAGAGATTTAGTTGCTTTCCTATAACCAGCCAAGTTTTCATTGTGAATTTAATCCATTTATTATCTGTTTTTAATTTCTTCCAGTTTGCTTGACTTAGGAATGGGAGCCCTGGCAGGGCAGTACTGGGACATGAATTTTGCGGTATTCTCACCCACCCCATTTCCTTATCATTTGTTATCCATGCTAGCAGGGTCCTCAACTGCACTGCCCAGTAATAGTATTTAATGTTGGGCAAATTTAGGCCCCCTTTTTGTTTTGGTAGTAATAGTGTCTTGAGTCTAACGCTAGGTTTCTTATTTTGCCACACAAATCTTGATAGCTCTTTGTCCAACGCTTTAAATGCCGCTCCGGGGACCCATACTGGCAAAGATTGAAATGAAAAAAAGCAGTCGGGGCAAAATATTCTTTCGAACAACTTCAGTCATACCAATTAGAGAAAGAGGGAGAATCTCTGATCTGAGCATATCTGTCTTTATCCCCTTTAATAGCTTTCCATAGCTAGCTTCATACAATGTTGAAATGGAGGGGGTGATGACAATGCCTAGGAATCTGAAACCCTCCCAAGACCAATGAAATCTGACCTGATCATTTAGCTGCGAAGGCCATAAACCTGACAGCATCATAGCTTCCGATTTTGAATCATTTATTTTATAACCAGCTACTACTCCATATTCCTTTAAAACTTGCATTAGGCGAGGCACTGAGGAAATAGGATTGCTCACATACAGCATGACATCATCCGCAAATAATGACATTTTATATTCCATTCCCTTGTCATCCTTAAACCCCTCTATATGATCCTCTTGCCTAATGGTTTCAGCGAGCGGCATTAAACATAAATCAAAGAGCAGGGGACTCAAACTGTCCCCTTGTCTAACTCCCCGCTTCAATTAAAAAAACTCAGTGCAACACCCATTCACCGTCACTCTTGACTTTGGATTTTAATATAGTGTTTTCACCTAATTCATACATTTTGTGTGGAACCCCATCTCATATAATGTATGTTCAAGATAGACCCAGTCTACTCTGTCGAAAGCCTTTTGGACATCTAAACTGAGTAACATTGAAGTCTGATGCTTCATTTTTGCACATGTCATCATGTTAAGGACACGCCTGATATTATTAGCTCCCTGTCTAGCTGGTATGAACCCTGTTTGATCAGGATGTATCAGTTGTGTTATAATTTCAGACAAGGCATAATTATAGACTTTGGCCAAAATCAGAGCGAGCTCATTTTTATAACACTTATAAAACTCCCAGAATCCCATCCGTCCCCGGGGACTTGTTGTTCTTTAATTTTTTTATTACTTCTTTTATTTCCTGCTCTTCTATTTGTGTTGTCATATTTATTGTTTCTTCTTGGGAAAGGGAGGGCATTTCTAAACCAGAAATGAAAGTTCTAATCTTTTCCTCCTTATCTATGATTTCAGGAGAGTTGTATAGTTGTTCATAAAAGGATACAAACGCTTCTGCAATTTATTGTGGTTGTGAAACTAAATTTCTAGAGGTCGGGTGTGAAACTTTGCAAATCACTCGATTAGCTTGCTCCTTGCATAGCTGAAATGCCAGAAGGCGACTAGCCCTGTTTCCCTTCTCATAGTATTTTTGGTTTAAAAATCGCAGGGCTCCTTCCGCTTTGTATGTTAAAAGCTCTTCTAACTCATGTCTTTTTTTGTTTTAGTTCATTTAAAAGATTCTTATTTTTATTGTTATTTTTATGTTCTACTTCTAATACCTTTATTTTACTTCCAGGTTAGATCAAAAGGTCAGGCCAGGTCAGCTTCTTCAACCTGTTCTTTCTTACTCTACTCGATATTTCAATCATTTTACCCCTTCTTACTGCTTTCGTGCCATCCCAAAGAGTGGACGGTGTTACTTCACTGCTATCATTGTTGTCAAAGTACTCTTCCATACAGTTCCTCATTTCCTGGGTCACTACAGTATCGGTCAGTAAAGAAATGTTTGCTCTCCATTATTTAAAGCACTTTTCTGTTCCTAGCTCCAGGATGAGAGTTATGGGCACATGGTCACTGATTGTTATTGATCCTATATTACAATCTACAACTTTATGTATATATTGTTTGGGGACACTGAACATATCTATGCGTGAGTAGCTGCCGTGCACATTCGAAAATGAACTATAGTCCCTCCCCCTTGGGTTTTTATGCCTCCATGGGTCTACTAATCCTAACTCCCCTAACATCTTATTTAGTGTTTTGGATTTTTTTGCGTGGTTGTGCTCATCTGTAATCTATCCAGCCTCCCATCGAGAACAGCATTAAAGTCTCCACCAAGTATTATCAGACCTTTGACATTTTCTGCAATTATATTTGCAATGTCTCTGAAGAAAGAGTAATCATCTTCCGTTGGTGCATAAATATTTATTATCGATACTTCCTTCCCACTTATTGTGCCAGTTACCATTACGCATCACCCCAGTGTGTCTTGGAGCACTTTCTCTACAAACAAAACTACATTACTATTGAAAAGGATGGCCACCCCTCTCCTTTTCCCATAGGAGGCGCTAAATATCTCACCCACTCACTCTTTTCTAAGCTTTTTGTGTTCAGTTTCCACCCAATGTGTTTCCTGTGTCAATGCGCCTCCGCATCCTAGGTTTTTGAGTTGGCTCAGAATTTCTCTCCTCTTTATAGGGTGATTTAGACCGTGAACATTATAACTTAGTATCTTTAAATTAGTCATTATCCATCAATGTATATTCCACTAGTTGCTTTCTGTACCATTTTTGATTCTTACTCTGGTTGGCCTGTGAATGTGCGCGATACTCACAATACGATTTACTGGACTGCGGTGCTGCGGTATTACTCCTTACATTAAAGGACATTTGCAAAACAAACAAATCAGTGACCACTAAAACTTTGCACACAAGATGAGAAATACAAAAAAAAGGGTACTTCCTACCTAGCCAACCCATCTGGACACCCTGAACAAACTGGTATGCCAGCCCCTCGTAAAAAGGCGAAGAGATGTTACTCGGTCTCTCCTGGGTAGCCCACGTGTGTGGTTGCAACTAAAGTAAGGCTGCTCTAAATCCCACTTTGCGACTTCTAAATTACAGTTACAAACAAAAATAAAAGGCAGGTAGAGCCCCCCCCCCGCCTGAGCGAGCCCCCCCTCAATCCCTCTCTTAGATAGTGCATTTGAATCAAGTAGAAATATAGAATACAAAACCAGGCATTATATGTACTTATGAACATGGCATAGCTAGCCTTCTTCAAAACAACACAGCAAAATATATATACATATTATTTACATATTATTTATATTTACATATAATATTATATTTACATATACATATTATTTATCTGCTTAGTTGTCTAATAGTCTTTTGCTGTCACTTTACCCTAGGACCCACGTTTCTGTAGTTGTTTCAACCTGCCTATAGTCCTTCCCTTATGATGCCCAGGATGGTGCGAAGATCATCCTCTGACAAAGTCGCCATTCCTCTCTGCCCCCTGGCTTTATTACTGACCACTGACCAGTAGTCCTGCAGCAACTCTCTATTCAGCTCATCTCTGGACTCCGTTCTGATGTGGATCTCCATCTTCTCCAGTGTGGGAGCTGCCTCGATCTTAACTCCGGAATCTAGGAAGACCCTGTGCAGCGCCAGGAATGGAGACTCGGCTCTGATATCTTTCTCCCGCAGTTGCTTAATCACCTGTCGTACCTCCTTGTGCTTTCTCTGAACTTCTGGCGAGTGTTCTTGGTCAAAATAAACTCTGTCCCCATCATATGTGTTCTGTCGTTGCTTCCAAGCCTGTTGCAACACAACATATTTCTTTTTTTTTGTTAAATATTTTTATTAGAAGTAAGTACATATTAAAGGAAGAATATACATGTCACATACATTCTTAATATTATTAATATTAACAAATATTTCTTATTTGTACTTCTATGCATTTTTTATTTTTAATATAGGTAGGAAATAAAAGAGAAAAATAAAGTAAAAATAGAAATTCAAGAAGATGAATGAAGTATTAAGCAGTTTATACATCATTGGAGATATATCCATGGATTATTATATGTAATTCTTCATCTATTCCTTCATTCAGGCTTCAGTCAGATTCTCGTACCGAACCATTTTGACCCTTTAAATATTCAATAAATGGAGACGATATCCCTCTGAAATGATCCAACTTGCCCAGTAGGACAAGTCTTAATCTTTCCAGATGAAGTGTCTCTGACATTCCAGTGATCCACATTTTGATTGTGGGGGATGTAGGACCTTTCCAAAATGTCAGTATTAATTTTTTCCCAATTATTAAACTATAATCGATAAAAATTCTTTGATTCATTGTTATTAATTGATCTGTTTCTAGTATTCCTAATATTATTAATTTTGAGTCAGGAACCAAATTCGTATTAACAACATTCGAAATTAAAAATTTCTGTCCAAAAGTTAGTAATTTTTATACAATTTGTGAATGAGTGCGTTAAATTAGCTTCTAAGTGTTGACATTTATCGCATATGGCAGATATATTTGAAAAAATTCTATATAATTTTGATTTTGAATAATGCAATCTATGTAATACTTTAAATTGTATCAAAGAGTGTCTAGCATTTAACGAACAGTGGTGTATATGTTGTAAACTTTCATCCCATATTTCTGGTCTAATTATTTGACCTAATTCGTTTTCCCATGATTGCCTATATGTTTCTGTCATTGGTATGTCATTTTCCAATAAAACATTATAAATATATGATATCAATTTTCCTGTATTTGGGTGTTTATTTAGACATTCATCTAAAATTTCTGCCTTTCGATTTCTAAATTCCTGTGTGTTTGATTTTACATAGTCTCTACTTTGCAAATATCTAAAGTAATCTTTTGAATGTAATCCATAAATTTGTTGTAATTCTTGAAATGAAAGAAAGGAGTTTTCCCTGTAGAGATCGCCCATCTTATTAATTCCATAATTTTTCCATTGTAAAAAACCTTTGTCCATCATTGAAGGTTTAAATGTAACATTGTTTACAATGGGGAGAGCTAGTGGTATACATTCCAATTTTAATGTTTTCTTTAGTTGTTTCCAGATACGTATCCCACTTTCTATTATAGGGTTTTCTCTATAGGTTTTCTTACCTAGTTTAGCATTGGCAAATAAAATCAAGCTAATGTCAACAGGTGAACAATCTTCTTTTTCCATTTTTAACCAATTTGGTTGTTTATCTAATTCATCCAGCCAAAAATTCAAATTTTTAATACTAACTGCCCAGTAGTAAAACATAAAATTTGGCAGTGCTAGACTTCCATTTATTTTTGATTTACATAAATGTTTTTTTATTTATTCTATGGCTCTTATAATCCCAGATAAAGTTGGTGACTATGGAGACAACCTTCTTAAAAACATTTTTAGGAAGGTATATCGGTATCAATTGGAAAAGATATAGTATTTGTGGAAGAAAAATCATTTTTATTGCATTAATTCTACCTAACATTGAAATAGGTAATGTTTTCCAATATAAGATATTCTTATGTAATTTATTCAGTAAGGGTGGGAAATTAGATTTAAATAAAGAATCATACCTTTTTGTTACATAAATTCCAAGATATTTGATTTTTTCAGCGTATGCCTCGATATCTAAAGAAGCTTTTAGAGTCAGTTTTTATACGCCCTGCAAGCTTTCTTTCATGCTCTTCCCCCACCCTCTTAATTAACCCCTTTGTCCTCCTCTGTTGAGTTCTAAATTTCTCCCAGTCCTCTGGTTTGCTGCTTCCTCTGGCCAATTTATATGCCTTTTCCCTTACATTTAACACTATCCTTGATTCTCCCCATTAGCCATGGTTGGTCCGCCTTCCCCTTTTTATTTTTTCGCCAGATAGGGATGAACAAATTTCGGAGTTCATCCATGTGGTCTTTATGTCTTTGCCATTGCATCTCCACCGTCAACCCTTTAAGTATCATTTGCAGGTCTATCCTAGCCAATTCCTGTCTCATCCTTTACAAGCCTCCTTTCTTTAAGCTCAGGACCCTAGACTCTAAATTGACCATCTCACGTTCCATCCTAGAGCGGAATTCCACTATATCATGGTCACTGTTGCCCTAGGGGCTTTGCACAACAAGAACACTAACTAATCCTTCCTCATTACACAATTGATCCAGAGTCGAGAGAACATTGGAAAATGATCACCAATGCATCCATGTTTCCACCTTGAGTACTCAGGAATGTAGACCATTAGACCCTGGGGATTTATCTGTCTTCAGCACCAACAGTTTACCTAACACCATTTCCTGACGAATGTGGATTCCCTTCAGTTCCTCCCACTAGATCCTTGGTATCCTCGTATTTCTGGGAAATTATTTGTGTCTTCCTTAGTGGACAGAACCAAAGTACTCATTTAACATCTGCCATTTCCTTGTTTCCCATTATAAATTCACATGGCTCTGACTGTAAGGGACCTATAGACAATAAACAATAGGTGCAGGGGTAGGCCATTCGACCCTTCGAGCCAGCACTGCCATTCCATGTGATCATGGCTGATCATCCCCAATCAGTACCCCATTCCTGCCTTCTCCCCATATCCTCGGACTCCGCTATTTTTAAGTGCCCTATCTAGCTCTCTCTTGAACATCCAGAGAACCTGCCTCCACCGCCATCTGAGGCAGAGAATTCCACAGACTCACCACTATCTGTGAGAAAATGTTTTTCCTCATCTCCGTTCTAAATGGCTTACTCCTTATTCTTAAACTGTGGCCCCTGGTTCTTGACTCCCTCAACATCGGGAACAAGTTTCCTGCCTCTAGCGTGTCCAAACCCTTAACCTACATTTGTATTCACTGATCTTTTCCTGTTTACATATCTAAAGAACCTTTTAAAGTCAGTTTTTATATGCCCTGCTTGCTTTTTTTCATGCTCTTCCCCCACCCTCTTAATTAACCCCTTTGTCCTCCTCTGTTGAATTCTAAATTTCTCCCAGTCCTCTGGTTTGCTGCTTCCTCTGGCCAATTCATATGCCTTTTCCCTTGGATTTAACACTATCTTTGATTTCCGCCATTAGCCACGGTTGGTCCATCTTCCCCTTTTTATTTTTCGCCAGATAGGGATGAACAAATTTCGGAGTTCATCCATGTGGTCTTTGTACCTTTGCCATTGCATCTCAACCGTCAACCCTTTAAATATCATTTGCCGGTCGATCCTAGCCTATTCCTGTCTCATCCTTTCCAAGCCTCCTTTACTTAAGTTCAGGACGCTAGACTCTGAATTGACCGTCACACGTTCCATCCTAGTGCGGAATTCCACCATATAATGGTCACTGTTGCCCTAGGGGCTTTGCACAACAAGAATACTAACTAATCCTTCATCATTACAGAAAATAATATAATAAACTACTAGACTAAGTGGGACCGTTTGTGTGAATAAGCTCTTTCTAAGCTTCCCCCCAGTCGAGGTCAGTCAATAAACCACTGATTCAACCACTGGATCAACTAAACTTTATTTTTAGAGAATACAACAAATCACCCTATACAATACCTAAACCACTGCAGGCTCGGTATCGTATAGGGCGTATCTACCTCACCTAGCCTTTAAGCCTCGTGCAAGTGTTACGGGTCCCATGGTTGGGCACCGTAAAGCAGATAGATAACCTGTATAAAAGCAGGTGTGAGAAGGCAAATGAGGAAACAGTGCATCTTAATTCATCCCCAGCTTGCTTCTGCTGGTTGTTTTATTCAATAATCATGTAAACACAAAACATTGCTCTTATCATTGGTTCAGTCATCCATTTTGTCTCTCCCTAACACACCCATTTTGTTACAGTTTCACTCAAAGCCCGTTCTTTCATATGTTTCCCTTGTACTTAATACACTCTCTGTGCAATTTACACACTTGTATTTTTGATTTTACACTTCAATAAATATTATTAGGCACTTAATTAACCTTCACTGCACATTTCCAGCAACCTACTATAAGTTGACATTTGGCCTTTTTTCTATGCCATATCCTCATTACGTCTGCAACCACCACAGGTTATGGAATGACCTGCTGTTTCCAGCCCCCGCAGTAACCAGAGTCACATGAATTAAATCAATGTGGGCACACTGTCTTAGGTGCGCCACACAAGCAGAGACACTCCAAAAGGTCACACAGTCCCAAGCGCTCTTCCAGATGATCGACAACGGACATCGTGGGTGCTGCCTTTTTTAAGTCCCCGTACCTTGAGGGGCCAAACTACAGAGGTTGCATTTGCTAATGTCTCCATGGCGGAGGCCATATTGATCAATTCTCGAGAGGCACGAGCAGTCCCCCAGAATGGGAAGGCAATCATCCAAAATCGTTCTGATTCTCATATGCCCCATCTTGTTCTCAAACGAAGGGACAACTCAGTTAGTTGTTGCACCATACGCATGTGGGGAATGACATGAGCCAGATAGATGCATCCGCTCCAGTTGTCGTACTTCTCCGACCTCATGTCAGAAGTGGAGTCGTCTCCTTGTAGCATCCCTGGCAGCCAAGGGTAGCCCCATAATCCACATACAAAGTGTGTTCCATTTACTGGTTGTGGTGGTCACATAATATTGCTTGTTGCAATAAAGACAATCATGTAATTCATAATGACTATAATTATCCCTTCATCGCCTCCGGGTGCCAGTCAATATTGCTTTAATTCATGGCAAAGCAGCTCCCCTTTTTATAGTCAGTTGATGTTCAGGGGCTGAGTACACTCATCCCACATGATTCTTATGATTTGTCCATAGTTCGTAGGGTACACCGACCGGAGCCATAGTAGGCAGATCCTCAGTAGGCAGCTGTGGAATTTCATAATGTCCTATTCCTTGCTGATCCATGTGATCTTTCCTTCTAAGTCATTGGCAACTTTAAAACATGAAGTGTCTGTTTGTCCTTCAGCCATTTATCATTTTTCCTACTTCTTTCTCTTTCGCTGTTGCTGGAGATTGAGCAGTTAGACTAAGTGTGACTCAGACGTGTCTCTCATTTCAAATCGATGCCTTTGGTTTTATTCCTAATCCCAGGACCCCAAAGAACAAATAAGGGGTCACTGGTAATTGTTCAAGTTTATTCAACCAGGGATAGACTTGTTCTAAGTTTGTTCTAAACGGGGGAGGCATATATAAAATTCAGTGTAGTGCGTTCACTTATGTTCATGGCTTATTATAACAAGGTACTATAAATACTGGTCTTTTTTTATTTGTGTGTATGGCTTCCTTTTACCTCCAGTCTTGCAGGATGACATCCAAGTTCATACTTACTTTTTTCAGTTTCCAATTATTTCACAATGAGTTCGGTGTATCCAATGAGGGTTATTTTCCACCTTCACTGCAGGTAGGTGTAGTCAGTAGTACTGGGAATGGCTCCTTCCACCATTCTCCCTATTTCCTCCGATCCCAATTTCTTATCAGTTCGTGATCTCCTGGTTGTAAGGATTCGCTGTTATGGATTCAGCTGATAGTGGTTTCTGTGTTTCTCTGGTTCAGTGGTTTCTTTAAGACGAACAAGGTTCTGGTCAATTGCTGTGTACATGTAATTCATTTACTCTAAGGTCCTGTCCAGTCTCAGTCAAGGCTTTAATAAAACTCTTAAACTACTTACAAGGCAGACCCTTTAAAAATAGGTCACTATAAAGAAAAAAAAAAGAAATTATACTAAAATTAAATGAGAACTTACCAGTTTGAAGTTTGATCTTTATTTTATGAGGAGTTACGATGAGCGATTACGTGAAGAAGGCCATCAGTCCGCATGCGCGTCAATCTACAAAGCAGCAGTGTGAAATGACAGATAAGAGAAGTTGACCTGAAGATAGTAAGATTTGGGGAACTAGAACTACCAGATGACATTTATAATATGAGGGTTGGGAGCGGTGGGCACGTAATTGCTCTTCGTAACTCCTCATAAAATAAAGATCAAACTTCAAATTGCTAATTTCTCATTTAATCTTACTATTTTACTTTGGCGTCACGTGAGTGACTACGTGAAGATTTCAAAGCTCTGTGATTTCACGCCGGATACAAGTCCAAGTGTCACACACTGAATGGATTGACCATGGATGAGTGAAAAAGATTAATGCATTCAGACATAACATAGTTAGGTAACAATACATGCTTTAATTATGAAAAGAAAATAATAGTAAACCCTCCCATCCTGGGGGAAAACTATAGAACAGAATCTAAAATGGTACGAGCAAACACCCCCGGTCAGGCAATAGGTTTGTTGTAAAACCTGTGGAACATCCGTTCATTGGCCCATCCTGCAGCCGCTAGGATGTTGTCGAGGGGGGCGTCCATTGCCCTCGCTGCTGATGTAGCCCTGGTGGAGTGAGATGTAAAAGTGTCAGTGTTCACTCCTACACTCGCCAGAACCTCCTTTAGCCATCTGGAAATGGTTTGTACTGATACCTTGTGGAAAGGTTTCTTATAACTGATCAGGACAGATAACTCAGAGCCTCTGAGTTATTGTATTGGTGAATATGTGATACTACACACAACCGTGGATCCTCGGGGTATGCCAGGAACTCTAGCTTGAGCCCTGGCACCCCCAGGTCTGCTCTGTTTGATCAAATCATATATAATGAAGGTTAATTTATTTACATTGGTAGTCATGTTGCCCAGTCATTGCTTGTGCAACGTCTGGACTCGTTGCGCAGTTACCAGCGCCATTAGCATGATCACCTTGAGGGTGAGTTTTGATAAAGGTAGGGAGGAAGCTGGCGCCCACTGGCAAAGCAGTGTAACCACCACGCTCACATCCCAAATGTTCGTGTACCGGGGCCTGGGTGGGATGGAATTAAAAATGCCCTTCAAGAAACTTGATATTTAGGTGTGAGTCCCTACCGATTGGTGCCCCGTTCCCAGCACTAAATAAGAGGATAATGCGCTTCTGGCACTATTGATGGCACTGTAGCTTAATTCTACTGTAGTAGAATAGGGTAGATAGGAACTACAGGACATCCGTGATGCATGCTGTATCATACGAGATGTTTGAGATAGAACAGAATATCTCCCACTTCTTGATGTGAGAGACATACTGTTTTTGTGTACTGTCCCTCAAGGCCACTGTTATCTCATCTGTTCATTCTGAAAGTCTGAGCCCCAGGTATGGTCTCCTCAGAATCTGCAAACCAATAAATTGATTCGATCATGTAGTGGATGGTTACTCCCCGTTACTGGGTGAACCAGCAGTTCCCTGCTTTTGGGGACAGTCATAAAAGGCTGTGTTATCATTCCCAGGACTTGTAGGAACCAAGACAGTGTAGGCCAGTCAGGCACTACCAAAATGCCTGTGGCGTTGTCTTGCTTGATTTTTGCCAAGCATCGGCTGATGATGCAAAATGGAGGAAAAGCATCCAAAAACATTCCTCCCCAATGTAGTGAAAATGCATCTACTGCCACTGCCCTTGGATCTGGTTCCCATGACACATTTTGGGTAACTGGTGATTTAGTCTGGATGCGAATAAATCAATATCCGGGATGCCATACCGGGCAACAATGTCATTAAACACTTCATGATTCAACATCCATTTTGTGTTGTTATTGAATTTCCGCGATCTAGTGTCCACCACCATGCTGTATCTGCCTGGTAGGTAGATAGATGAGACCCAAATGTTCCTTGCAATACACCAGTGCCAGATAAGGTTTGCCAATTTATCACAAGTTACAGACTTAGTACCACCCATGTGAGTGACATATGCCACCACTGTTGTATTGTCAATCTGAATTTGAACATGCACATGTTGCATAGTGCTGCAATAAGTATTAAGCCCATAGAGTGCTCCCAACAACTCTAAGTAGTTAATACCATGTTGCTGAAGAATGAATGACTCCTGCACATTCCATCTACCACCACAGCTAGAGATGGTATCTGTTGCTCCCCTTCCTAGGGTGCTTACATCGGTTTGTAAGATAACCAATGGTGTATCAAGTAAAACTTTTCTGGAGCTATGACGTATATTCGTTACCCACCATTGTAATTCAGCAATGGCCTCTGCTAGCAATCGCATGGGTCTACTGAATTCGCCTGCATGAGATTTGAGTGCCTGTTCCCTGGCATGTTGTAAATTTTGATAGTGCAAAGGCCCGAAACGCACAGCTGGAAAGGCAGCAACAAGTTTGCCAATTACACTTGCTGCTTGAAGGCTGCTGTTTACAATTAGATTGTTGCAGGCTTCTATTAACACCAATTGCTTGCCACGAGGCAGAGTCACAGACATGTGAATTTAGTTAATCGTAAACCTCAGGTAACAATTACCCTGCTAGGTGTCAATTTGGACTTAACTGGATGGATGAGAAACCCCAATCTCTCAAACATGAGTTTGGTGGCAGAAACAGATGATTCAGCTAATTCCTTGGTGTCCCCGATGATT
The DNA here is from genome assembly GCA_963514005.1 of Raja brachyura. The sequence continues at coordinate 37,120,925 of OY740794.1, read as the reverse complement.
AGAATATCATCCAAATATGCCATGACTATGTGATTCTGAGCCCCAGAACTGGTATTAGTAGTTTAGTAAATAGTCTAGGAGCTGAGGGTTACACAAAAAGCTGGAGAAACTCAGCGGGTGCAGCAGCATCTAAGGAGCGAAGGAGATAGGCGACGTTTCGGGTCGAGACCCTGAAGTCAGCCCATTAGGCAATGCTTTGAACTGCCACAATTGTCCCATCCAGTTACATTTCAAATATCTCCTGTGCTCCCTATGAATGGGTACCGAGTAGTATGCATCTTTAAGATCAATGCATGCCATATAACTGCCTTTAGAAATCAGTTGGATGGCAGTGCCAAAGTTATCCATTTTGAAATGTTTATACTGCACAAGCGTATTGAGGTCAGTTAAGTTAAGCACCTTGATGGTAACGTCATCACGGATTTAGTAGTGCTGGACTTTTCTAAAGCATTTGATGTCATCCCACACCAGAGACTGCTTCGGAAGCTTCACTTCAATGGTATTCATTCTAACACGAAATGATGGATTTCCAGTTTCCTGACAAAACGCCTTCAGCGTGTGTGTGTGTGTGTGAGAATGGAAAGAGTTCCAATTGGCATCCAGTGTTGAGTGGTACACCTCAGGGCACATCTGTTTTTGTTTTTCATAAATGACATCCTTGAAAAAGTCACAAGCACGACCAGACTATTCGCTGATGATTGTTTGCTGTACCATCCAATTAAGTCAGCTGATGATGAAGATGCTCTGCAAAAGGATCTCGATACAATGGTTGAGTGGTCACAACAATGGGGCATGCAGTTCAACCCGTCCAAATGTGAAACTATGCATGTCACCAGAAAGAGGAATCCAGGCGAAACATCTTACAATACACTTGGTGCCACCCTTGAAGAATCTAAACCAACCAAGTATCTTGGCATCAAATTGCAGAATGATCTGCGTTGGAATGGTCAGACTCATCATGCAACGGTGAAAACAACAGGCGTCCTAAATTTTCTGAGGCGCAACTTTCATCATTGTTCAACTTCTGTCAAGGAGAAGCTATACTTCACCCTCGTTAGACCTCATTTGGACTACACAGTTGCAGCATGGGACCCGTACACAAATAAAAATATTTCTTCCATCGAACGTGTCCAAAGACAGGCAGCTCGATTTGTTACTAACACCTAAGAGAGAGAAGCGAGTGTTACCAAACTTCTGAATTCTCTGGGGTGGAACCCTCTCCAAGTCAGTCGTGAAGCTCACCGTTTGACCTGTTTTTACAAAATGTTAAATGGTCAGCTCGACATAGATTACAAGACCTACACCAACCCCAAACCAATTAGGAGCAGACGAGGGTATTCGATCCAATTTGTGATTCCAGCTGCCAAGACAGATGTGTACAGCAATTCGTTCTTCCCACACACAATTAAAGCATGGAATAATCTCCACCTTACTATAGTTACCCAACCAGATGCAACTAAATTTTATTAGCTTTTTCTTCCCAAAAACCCTTTCAAGCTTAAATCCTCCCTCCACCACCTCCAGTTTAAATTCCATTTGGAATATTTTGGCGGACCAAGAAACCAAGAAGAACCAAGTCTAGGATGATACGACATGCTCCATCCCTTTTCCACTTGGCGAATATGTTGGATACAAATTGGTAAGATTCCTGATGCGACCTCTGAATTGCGACCTCCGAATTACCTCTTTTTTGTATAAAGTTTGGATTTCATCTTGTACATCCAAACTTTCCTGTTGTGAAAACACATATGAGCAGTTTGGTAAGTGTTGTGTCGGTGGTAGTGAGTCAAGAAGGAACTCAATTTTGAAGCCTTGTATACTGTGCAGTATAAACGGATCTGCTGTGATCCAACACCATTCATTCAAGAAATGTTGCAATCTCCCCCCAACTTGTGATTGAGTGATGTGTAAAGTGTTCCACAATTAACTAGATTCACCTACCTCAGATGTTACTGGCGGTACGGTGCTGGATTTCGTCCTCGAGGCTTGGGGAGTAGATCTAATGGCGGGTGCCCTCCGCACATCCTTGCCGTGGGCCGGCTGGGGCCTACCCCTAAAAAAGACCTTGGTGCCTCCAGTTCGAGTCTCCTTCCGGTTCCGGAGTCCCTAGGCAGGTATCGCCTGGTGCTGAAGGGAGCATAGGGGTGTACCCGGTATGATGAGCCCCTGGGTATAGTGTGGACTCTGCTCATGTGGCGGTTGGTCTTAGCCTCATCGTCCAACTCCCGGACCTGCTTCGGCAGATCTTCCCCGAATAGGTAATTGACCGGCTAGACATTGCTGGCCTTGCACAGCACAGCAAATTTGGGGTTTTCGTGCCGGCCGGATTGCGTTTTTGCGCAGGCAATTGATTTCAAAGTGGGCATTACACATCAATGCCACGGCGTCCTGCTGTGTCTCAGTCAGCAGCTCCCCATCTACAGACCTAGCAAAGACCGTAATATCAGAGGCCAGCAATTTCAAAAGTTTCTGGAGCTTAATCACCTGGGCTCTGACACCCGCTCCAATATGACCCCAGATGGAGTGGTTTACGGTCTTGATCCAGGGGTGCTCCTGATGGCGATGGTATGGCAAATTTGGATGCCAATAGTGGCACATCAGACCCGTGGCCCCGGGAGTGCTCACCTGCTCTGCCTCCAAACTCTGAGACAACTTGATACTGACCCCGTGTACTCCCCTCTCCAGAGAGCGAGACACTTCGCAGCCCTGTAAATTGTGCCGCTGGTGCGGGCTCCTGTGGAGACCGGTGCTGATATTTCTCCCTCCTTTGGAGCATATTATTCTGGAGCCACCTCTCCATAAGGTGCTCCATATGGGTAAGTCGTCTGTAGACGCTTCCCAATCAAGGAGGGGATCCCTCCTGGCCCGACTCATCTTAGTCTACGGGCCTCGCTGACTTTTGTGTGGCCTTTCGCCCTTGTGGGACTGCCACGGTGCTTTCTTTGGGCACCAATTCTGCTGTCGCTGGCTGCACCGCCATCGACATGGAAGGCGATACAGACAGTCGCCCGCTACCCGCACTTCCGCGGTCTTCGGTAGCTGGCTTCACCGCAGACCGTCTCTTCACCTTCCACATAGTAAAGTTCAAACTTGCTGGAAACACAAGAATTATAGAACCCGCCAATATGACATCAGACTCGTTTTAAAAACACTTGCCTGAGGTTTTTAAACTTACCGTTGGAAGGAGCGACGCGCCTGCCAGTCAGTCGTTGGCACATGCTTCAGACGTAATGAAGCGCATGCGGACTGATGGCCTTCTTCACGTAGTCACTCACGTGATGCCGAAATAAAATTCTCAATTCTCATCCAACACCTTAATCTGAATTTTACATCGCCAGTGCGTAATTCAGATCTCTCTTGAATTCAATTCAAAAGGTAAGAAATAGGAAGAAATGATAATTAAAATACAAACAAGGTCACCAATCCTAATGCCAGGTTATGCAATGAAGAAAATGAACAGTCTCTTTGCTGAGCCACATCCCCTGTTTAATAAAAGTCGAGAAGACAAAGAATACACATTTAATTTCTACATAGATGACGAATATATTTTCAAAGAGCAAAGAAAAAGAAAAAAAATTGTCCTAGGCTCAATGCCCATACAGCTGCAACTTCTTAAAGAGACACTACCTTTTAACACATGAGATTCTGCAAAGATCAAGCCAGCTCATTCAATGACATCCTATTTCGTCTTAATTATATGATTAATTCAACATTCACCCAGAACTGGTTCCACAAACAACAGTCTTTAAACTCACTCACTCTACAGCCTCTTTTCTATGCCATTTACTCACAAATTTCCACACATCATGCAATATGCTAAATCTCAGATATTCACACACGTTAAAGCAATATAATTCTTGCAGTAAAACACAGTTATATACTCCTCAAGGAAATCATGCAAACTCTTCTTTGAAACACACAAAAATTAGAAATTTACATTTTAATATAAGATTTTATCAGGCACTATGTCTTGTGCTGTTGTGTTCATACTTTATTCATAAATACAACGCATATTGAAGAATGGTCTCAAACCAAAACACACTTTGGACTCTCTCTCTAGAACACAGGTCATTTTGTTAAAAGCTTCTAAGTGTAAGCTACTTTCCATATTCTCTACCCTCCTTTTCAATACAAATTTAATACTAAAGTAAAGTAAGTCATAATTATGTAATAACATTTCTCAGCTCCTCCTGGGGGTGGGAGATTGCAGCCTTCACGTGGTCCACCCTGTTTGAACAAATTCAATCAACCTGGCATGCAGAAACAGAAGATCAAATATAGAACAAGTTGTCTTACAACTTTAGGCTGTGCACGCCATACGCAAGAAGAAGAAGAAGAAGCTCCTCCTGCATCTCCCTTTATTTTCCCTGCTAAAATGAATTTCAATTGTTGCAAATGCATTTGCCTTGATTTACATTTTACACAGAAACCAAATTGAAGCACATTGTTGTTGTTTCTTTACAGTTCTCAACAATCCTCACAACATAATTAATTAACTTTACATTCCCTTGTCTGAAAGAGCCATTATGTCTACTACAATCTCTGGTTCTGTGGGGACCAATGTTGAGAATTCGTAATCTGCTGTGTGGGCAATAACGTCAGCGGGAGACTTCGTTGTGGCCACTTGTATGGGCATTGCACTTAATAATGGCCAGTTGGACTGGGAGAGTTAAGGCATACAGCATCCGGTGCAGTAGCAAGCGCTGTTTTTCAGTTGTGAAAGTCTTCTTCTTATTGGTGGTGAGAGAGTTATGCCCCTGTCCCACTTAAGAAACCTGAACAGAAACCTCTGGAGACTTTACGCCCCACCCAAGGTTTCTGTGCAGTTCCCGGAGGTTCCCGGAGGTTTTTGTCAGTCTCCATAATGGTCGAAAGTGGTTTCCGCTTCTTCTATGTTCCGCTGATTATTTCAAAAAGGCTGCGACTAAAAATAGGTTGCCGTTTTAAAAATTGGTAATTTTTTTAGTCGAGGCCGGTTGCGATTCTAGTTGAAGGTGGTTGCCGGAGGTTGCAGGTAGTGGAAGGTAAGAATCTTTTTTTCACCCAGTTTTATTCCACCAGGGAGGTCTTACCTTCCACGACCTTGGTCCCTCATTTTTAACCATATATTCAGTTCTTCTTCCAGTTACTGGATAATCTTCCTGTTATCTACTATCCTTCCAATGGTGCATTACAGCTCTGGCCATTTGACTGGCGCGGTTCTCAGACAAGTCCCTGTTATTAGTCTTAATTGAGTCAGCTACCGTAGTGGGGAGACAATTTAATAAGATGGCATAATATTGTGCGGAACTCATTCCATAGCTGATAGTTCAAATCACCTGATTGGTTAATGTATAATCTTGAGAAGAGTTCTAAAAATTCATCCGCTCTCTCTCTCTTTTGGTTTTATCTCCGGAATTCTTGTTAAATTAATTGGCTTCTGAAGGATGTTTGGAAGGGCCGTTAAAACAGTCTCTTCTCTTGCACTATCATCCACTATTATGCTTGCCAATGCCTCATGTGTCGGGTATCCCAGGGCTGCTAAAAATTTGGTGTTTCCAGATGGAGTAATTATTTGTTGTATGGTTGCGGGAGTCTGCATGATATACATGCATTGTGGTTCTTAAATAATCTACAAAAGCAACAGGTGACATTTTACTATCAGGGATTTTATTTAACACCACCATTATTTCATGGGGTTTCCATGGAGTATGGACATCTATGGTGTGGGGATTAGTTACCCCTTCTGCACTGGTCGAATCAACGGCAGGATTCTGCACTTCCCAGACTGAGAATTGTCTATGGGGTATCTGTTCAGTCAGTAGATTTTCTGTCAAGTCAAAATCTATCTCGGTATTTTCAATTACTGTCTCACCCTCAGATGAACGTTCCTCCTCACTATGAGGTTCACAGTACCTTCTAAATGATTCGTTCCTTCCTCTCACTACTCATCTAATTTGTCTAGGTTGAGACTCACAAAAATATTCTGGATGTTGCACTATATCCATCATACCCTCCTTTTCTTTAAATACCGGGGCTAACCTCTTTGTTCTACTTATGGTGCCATAAGCAACTGGATGATCTATTAATGGTGGAGTGGATGAAGTCAAAATAGTTGGCATCCCAGTCACTGCTATCGGCAATGTTTGCCCTGATGTGGAATCTGCAGGAGTTGTTATCAGTTATGCAGACTCTGGATATTTATTATGGAGAGCTGGGGAATGCAAGAGGAACATGGTGGGAGCTGGACATTTCTACTAATTTTAACATTTGTCCAATCATCAAAATATTCATCTTCTTCCCCCTCTAAGTCAACACAACACTAACCGTTGGACCTCTAAACTTTAATTTTACAGGGACTAGTTTCTTTCAGGATATCTACCTCTTTACTGTTCTATGTGCTTTCCTTCATCTCTACTCCCGTCCTTTCGACTGCCTGAAGGTCGATCTACTTCACCCTCTTTCAGTTGTATTCTGAGTTTTGAAATAGATTTTTCCCAACTTGCCATTCTCCTAACCTCTTTATTTGCCTTTCGTTCCTCATAATATTTCTTCCATAATCCTATTACTTTCTTTGCACTTTCACTATCACTATACTGCCAAATAATTCGCTCTCTGTACTTCAATCCTTTCACTGTTTTAATGTCCTCTAGCGGCCATAGCTTGCTTCCCAATTTCTTATTTAGTGCTCCTGACACGTCTCTCAATTTCTCTTCCTGGCGTGGGAACTCATTGCACATCATTTGCAATGGGCTCTGAGCATCTTCTGTCATATCTCGGTCTAGTCTATTTCCCATGTCTTCGGACACCTGAAACAAAATTCCTGAGCCCTTCACAACTTTTCGATAATTCACTCCTCCCTTTTAATCTCCAAGGTTATCTCTCTCTCGCTGAACATTTACTAACAACTTCAAAGCGCTCGGGGTTTCCCCCTCTTTCACACAATCAATCTTTCTAATTTACTATTTAAATTATTCTCCTATTTCCCACATGTCCACACACTTCCAACCTTTCAATTTCCACAATCCTCAGTCTTCTAAAGATCAAGGTGCTTCAGGGAACAATCAAACACAGTCAATCGCAACCAAACATGATCCCACAGCCTGTTTTTTAAACCTAAGACAACCACAATCTAAGCACATGCAAATGAGCTCCAAACACGCAAGCAAAACCATACACAGACAAGAAGCTACATCGTCTATTATTATCATCATGCACAACCACATTCCTTTATAAACCCCAAGCATTCATGTAATATCACATTCGTTATCTGAACAGTTCCAAAAGTAAATCATAATATGTAACCCGTGTTGTGCTGCTATCAGCCAGTGAACCACTCCCTCAGATACAGAGGACTTTCCCTGTCCTAGCAGGGCCAGACATAGGAGGTGTGGGGCCCAATTGGGAACAACTTTGGTGAACCCCAGGTTCCCAGCCAAGGTCTGTCAGCCCTGTTATTTAGTATATATTATGAAACTGTACACTAAGGGGGTATGGATTATACACTCTCTGAATCTCTCCTGCTCCCATCTGAATGTCAGTACCTCCACTGGCTTCAAACCTTTACCGTAGCTGCTAATTACCATTAAACAGCATTATGTGATTGGACACAATGCTCTCAGAGACAGCGGCTGATTGGATGGGTGGAGACCGAATTATTGATTGGACGGTAATTTTAAGGCAAGCTGTTTGGTGATTGGACGCAACTCCCTTAGAGACAGCGGTTGGTTGGCCACCAAATAATCGGGCACAAATTAATTGACAAATAAGAAAATAATAAAATCGCTGGTCGGTGCAAACTCAGCGGACTATCTGCGCTGTATCCCCAAACTAAACAGTATAACATACAGGTACATTCTTCTATATTTCCTAAAAGTCTGATCTTGACCGGTTTTGGCTCACTGTGCTGTGATTTCTGAGAGAACGCCGCCACCTACGGCCATCATTTTTGGCCAGCCCGCACAGAGCCCGCCTCCGCCTTCCAGGACCTGAGCATTTTTCCCATTGATGAAAAATCAGAGAGATATTAATGTTTTTAACAAATTCCCCATTCTCTAAGCTGCTCCTGCTGGACTATAAAACCAGGAAGTGGTGTGCCTCCCTGAGTCTCTGCAAGATGGAGGAACAAGAGGGTCACGTCTCTCTGAGCTCTGAACAGCACTGGACACATGTCTACTCAACTGTGTGTGCCCTTAATGTGGTTTGAAAATGAAAATATGGTTGGTTTGAAGTAAAAAGGCACTGCCTGCAAATGTTTGTTTGGGTGCTTTGGCTTGAAGTAAAAAGGCACTGTCTGCAAATGTTTGTTTGGGTGCTTTGGCTTGAAGTGAAAAGGCACTGCCTGCAAATGTTTGTTTGGGTGCTTTGACTTGAAGTGGAACTGCACTACTGCAAATGGTGGCTTGGGGATTTGGCTTGAAGTGAAAAGGCACCACTGCAAACGGTGGCTTGGGGGCTTCATCTTGAAGTGAAAAGGCACGGCTGCAAATGGTGGCTTGGGGGCTTCAGCTTGAAGTGAAAAGGCATGACTGCAAATGGTAGCTTGGGGGCTTCGGCTTGAAGTGAAAAGGAATGGCTGCAAATGGTGGCTTGGGGGCTTCGGCTAACTTCCTGTTTGCACTGTATATTGATTGTAGATAAAATGCTACCACTTACGGCTCTGATTTTTGGCCATCTTAGTCAGTCCCCCTTCACTCAGCAGGTGCAGAGGATTCTTCCCATCAATGAAAAATAAAAGTGTTATTAGTGTTTTAAAAATGTTAAGTATCTCTCTTCTGTCATAAAGGCCACACCTTTCCTGGAGGGAGGGGGAGGGTTTATAAAACCCGGAAGTGTGGGTGTGGCTCTGTCTCTGCATGATGGGGGAGGGAGAGGTCACGACTCTGTCTGAGCTGTGAATAAATTGAACACACTGAATGTCTACTGAACTGTGTGTTTGGTGTTTGGTGTGGTTTTATGGTGGTTTCACCCTGCTTGAAATGTTATGAATCTGCATTTGAATGTGGTGGCCTTGCACCCTGCATGAACTGGTATGAAACTGAATTTGAATGTGGTGGCATTGCACCCTGCATGAAGTGGTATGAAGTTGCATTTAAATTTGGTGGCCTTACACCCTGCTTGAAGTGGTATGAAACTGTACTTGAATTTGGTGGCCTTGGATCCAGCTTGAAGTGTTATGAAACTGCACTTGAATTTGGTGGCCTTGTACCCTGCTTGAGGTGGTAGGAAACTGCACTCGAATTCGGTGGCCTTGCACCCTGCATGAAGTGGTATGAAGCTGCATTTGAATTTGGTGGCCTTGCACCTTGCTTGAAGTGTTATGAAACTGCACTTGAATTTGATGGCCTTGTACCACGCTTGAGGTGGTAGGAAACTGCACTCGAATTCGGTGGCCTTGCACCCTGCTCGAAGTGGTAAGAAATTGCACTTGAATTTGGTGGCCTTGCACCCTGCTTGAAATGGTAGGAGAATGGATTTGGATTTGGTGGCCTTGCACCCTGCTTGAAATGGAATTTCAAGGAATAGCCATGAATCAACTGCCAGCCCACTAGCCGTTAGTGAGCAGCCAGCAAATCAGGCTTGAGGGACTGAGCTCCCACCCCAAGAACCAGCGCTACAGAAAGCCCCCCCACTGGCCACCAATATTGGAATTGGTGGAGAGGTGGAATATTGCGTTGGGGGACCAGCCCTCCCGTGTGAACATGGGACCCAACGGGTCCCACTTAATCTAGTTTTTATATATAATCTTTGTAGATGGTTTATGCATGCAACCAATAATATAGCTATCTCAGTACTATTAACCTCGCCTTAGTTAACATTAATCATAACGCTTTCCACTCCCTGGGTATAGTTCAGTAGAAGAATGTAGCCAGTGCTCGCGGACATGTGTTAAGGGCCTGTCCCACCAGCACGCAACTATATGCGATGAACGCGATCAAACCGGCAGCGGGGGCCGCGCGGAGGTCAGGCGATCCCCTGTACAGGGCCGGTCCCACCAGCATGCGCCTGCATGCGGCAAGCGCAACTAAACCGGCAGTAGGGGCCGTGCGGAGGTTGGGTGAGTGGCGCAACGCGGCGCAAAGCGAGGCGAACTTGAAGCAAGTCCAAGGTAAGTTCGCCAGGACTTAGAGGGGCACACAGAGAGGGGCACCGAGACACACACACATACAGGGCCACGGAGCCACACGCATAGAGGGTCACGGAGGCACTTACAAATAGTTTCACGGAGGCACGATGTCCGGGCGGTGTGTAAATGTCGCGGCGACTGCGAGCCGACAAACCGTTGCCGCGCGGGATTTTTGGACATTGTCGGTTTTTCGGAGCCCCGCGCGGCGTCGGGACGAACTCAGGACGAACTCCGCACAATTCCGCACGGCTCTGGCGATCGAAGTGGGACCGGCCCCGCGACGCCGGACGGCTCAAGCGACCACGTTAGGTCGCGCTAATCGCATCGAGTTGCATGCTGGTGGGACAGGCCCTTTACACCGTGCGCTGTCATTAAAGGATGTTATACACTTCAAGAGTATGTGAATTGCTTAATTACAATCTTTGCCACATTACTATATGTTTTCCATCAAACTACTCTTTGTGTTACACCCATAAAGGATCAAATTTCCCTTTAGGGTACACCCATTAATTATTAATAATATTACTTCTTATATGAAATATTATTAACATAATCTCTCGGAGTTGCCACATGACCCACTGAGTTACTCCAGCATTTTGTGTCTCTCTTCCGTGCGCAACATGCCTTGGTAGTTTCTGAATGTCACCACCCCCCCACAACGATTGTCTTCCTGATAGGGCGAAGATGTACCTCTGCACCCCAACACATCTCCAATCTCCCTGTTTCTCTCTACACTAGCCTTTATTTCCAAATCCTGTGTTTTTTTCTTGGAGGGGAAACATTCTAGCCATTTGTGGGTCCAGCTGTGATTGTTGACCTTTTTCTCTTTCAGATAGCTGTGCATCTGAACAGTGTGTCATATGTTATTCACCACCATTGGAATACATCTTGTTTCAAGCTCCTGAAGACAGGACAGTTGATCGTGCGACTGAGGAACTGGTGCAGGGTGGGAGGGATTCAGATTTTTAGACCTTTGGCAAATCTAGTGAGGTCGTGGATATTCTTCCTGCACAGTTCCCATTATGAATGTGAAGTTCGAGTGCCTCTCCCAACCTGATGTGCCTGTTCAAACGTATTTTATATGTATTTGTTGAATTTGCCTTAACTATTTCACCTGGAAGACTTTCAGGGAACTACATGTTGGTATTCCTAGACTCCCTCTGCTTGACAACACAACAAAAATACCTTAACATTCACTGTTGAATTCCTGGCCAAAATGCAACCACCTCATAGGTTCACAGCAATGGGCCCAGTACTGATCCATGAGGCTCACACTCGTCACAAACCTCCACCCTTCAGCAACAAACCTGTCTGACACGTAACTGGAGAATCCAAAAACCATATGTTTTCCATCAAACTGCTCTTTGTGTCACACCCATAAAGGATCAAATTTCCCTTTGGGTACACCCATTAATTGTTAATAATATTACGTAAACATAAACTCAAAAAGCCAAATTAAAGGACAGAGGACTGTCTCACGAAACATCTTCACTGACACTTCCAGTTTAAAACAGGTGAGTGACAAACCTCTTAAACATATTTAGTTTGGAATTATACTGTACTTTGGTTCTTATCTTGGAAAAAAAGTGTTTTATCTCCCATGTTTTCGGGTTCTGTTGATATCTTCAAATGGAAAATGATCTGTGGAAATATATAACTATGGAATGCCCAGAAATAATCCAGTTGCCAATCATTTAACTCCTCTTCCCATTCCCATACTGAGCTTTCTGTCCTGAGCCTATTCCACTGTCATAGTGAGGTCACACGCAAATTGGAAGAACAGCATCTCTGATTTCCCTTGGGCAGCTTACAACCCAGCGGTATGAATATCAATGATTTTTCTAATTTCAAGTCACCCTTGAATTCCCTCTCTCCCCGTCCCTCTCCCATCCTAGTTGTGCTGCTACTTTCACCCTTTGTTAACTCCTCTCCCAGAGCCAACACTGGACCATTGTGGTCTCCACTGTAACTGGGTTATCAGTGGAGATTTATTCTGATTTATTCTACACCTTTACATGCCTCGTTTCCCTCTCCCCTGACTCTCAGTCTGAAGAAGGGTGTCGACCCGAAATATCACCTATTTCTTTTCTCGGAGTTGCCACATGGCCCACTGAGTGACTCCAGCATTTTGTGTCTCTCTTCCATGCGCAACATGCCTTGGTAGTTTCTGAATGTCTTATCCTGTATTCTTGATTTCACCAACCACCCGAGATAATCAATCAACAAAATTTGTATCTGTGCTATCATTTTCATTGAAGATAGACATAAAATGCAGGAGTAACTCAGTTGGACATGGAGCTGCTCTGGAGTGAAGTAATGGGTGTCATTTTGCCTCGAGACCCTTTTCAGAGGCTGAAGAATGGTTCGTCTGAGGAAGGGTTTGAAGTAGTATCTCAACCCGAAACCTCACCTTTTCCTTCTCTACAGAGATGCTGCCTGTCCCGCTGTGTTACCCCAGAATTTTGTGTCTATCTTCGGTTTAAACCAACATCTGCTGTTCCTTCCGACACAATAATTTTATAACCAGTTTGTCTTCTGTCATTTATATATCTTACAGCCTTCCCCCTTCTGTTTTGTTTTGACCCCCTTGTGTCATTTGCAGTCCACACTCGACACCCATGCTGCTTCCTTCCTGCACTGTTCATTTGTTAATGGGTTCAACCAAATTGAAATTGCTTTTAAATACATTATAGTTTAGCATTAATTACAGCAGTAAAAGATAGTGTTGAAGATTTACAAAATGGTCTGGCCCCAGAAGTCAATCATTTCTTGCACCTCCCAGCAATCTTAGCACAGTATTTATATTTTAAGTTAATGGCCAGGATGTGCATTTTTCATTCGGTTTAACCACTTAGAGAGACTCGGAAGAAATGTGAAAAGAGAAATGGCATTTATCTTGGTTCTCTTGTAAGGAAGGGTTTCCTGACAAATGTTATGTTTTGAATAAAAAAGCCTCTAGTCAAGTCATCCTTACAAGGCTGGGCTATAATATTAAGTGCAAGATTCTTGTTTGAACAGTCATATCCTCCAGTGTGTTAAAAGTTGTTTGAGGAGTCATCCTCTGTAATCTTTTTCAATCTTTCACTGAAATGTCGACCTAATTTCAGTACCTATTCCTTCCAAGTCACCACGCTAACAATATGTTTCTTATAGAAACATAAAATTCTTGAAGGATTGAACAGGCTAGATACAGGAAAAATATTCCCGATGTTGGGGGAGTCCAGAACCATAGGTCTCAGTTCAAGAATAAGGGGTAGGCCAATCAGGACTGAGATGAGGAAAAATATGTTCACCCAGAGAGTTGTGAATCTGTGGAATTCTCTGCCACTGAAGGCAGTGGAGACCAATTCCGTGAATGGTTTCATGAGAGAATTGGATTTAGCTCTCAGGGCTAAAGGCATCAAGGGATGAGGGGAATAAGCAAGAACGGGGTACTGATTTTAGATGATCAGCCATGATCATATTGAATGGTGGTGCTGGCTTGAAGGGCCGAATGCCCTACTCCTGCACCTATTTTTCTATGTTTCTATTGTAGATCGATCATTTTTGCTGATTTGATCCATGCCTGGTTTTGCTATTGCTGAGCCGATCCATGATCCAAGCTGGTTTTCCCGCTATGCCATCAGGTTATATGCGATTAGCTAAGCGTGTGCTTCAATATGATCTACAAGGCGGAACTTTATGGAGTTGTTGGAATAAAATATTTTTTAATTAAGTTTAATAACTTATGGTTATCACTGCTTCATACATTATTTCTCAAAATCAGCATTTCTAAAATCTTGTGCAAAATCATTGAAGCTTTTGGAAAAGAAAATATTCCTGTTTGCAAAAGCAAGGTTTAGGATTGTTTCCCAAATATTTCAGTCTTCCAAAATACCAGTTTCAAATTCACAATTTAAAAATACCCTAAACACCAGTTTCTCCAAATGCTGTGTGTCCATGGTCTCTTGCAAACCAACTCCAAATAAACTTTTTTTTTAATCATAAAAGACAGATACAACAAAACAGAGTTAGATAAAAACAGGCTCTGCACCTCTCTTCCTTTAGAGCCTTCACCAATACCAGTAAAACATCAAAATAACAATATTCACAGTGAAAACCTCCAACACATAATCCATACAAAATAAAAGATGGATGCGTGACTTCCACGCAACTCACACAATTTCTTAAAGAGATTTTGCCTCATTGAAACATATAAGAGTTTGGGTTTGGACATGCTAGAGGCAGGAAACATGTTCCCGATGCTGGGGGAGTCCAGAACCAGGGGCCACAGTTTAAGAATAAGGAGTAAGCCATTTGGAATGGAAACGAGGAAACACTTTTTCTCACAGAGAGTGGTGCGTCTTTGGAATTCGCTGCCTCAGAGGGCAGTGGAGGCGGGTTCTTTGGATGCTTTCAAGAGAGAGCTAGATAGGGCCCTTAAAATTAGCGGAGTCAGGGGATATGGGGAGAAGGCAGGAACGGGTGCTCAGCCATGATCACAGTGAATGGCGGTGCTGGCTCGAGGGGCCGAATGGCCTTTTCCTGCACCTGTTGTCCATTGTCTATTGCCTAATCACAAGAGGCACTGCAAATTTACAGAGGAATAGGATCTTTCAATCAGATCCTATTCTGCCTGGAGCATCAAATTAATAAAAATGTCTTCCAATACAGTTTTAAAATTTGATGTAACACATTATTTCCCTCTCATGCAATTGCCCAATGACAGCCTCCACAGCCATCTGTGGCAATGAATTCCACAAACCTTTGTTGTGCAGTTCTAATCCACATTACCGCAGTTGAAGCAGTGGATTTTGCAACAATGCTGGGAAATTTTACCCTAACACTTCAAACCCTCCACTCCTCATCCCCCTCACCACCCCCCACAACGATTGTCTTCCTGATAGGGCGAAGATGTACCTCTGCACCTCAACACATCTCCAATCTCCCTGTTTCTCTCTACACTGGCCTTTATTTCCAAATCCTGTGGTTTTTTCTTGGAGGGGAAACATTCTAGCCATTTGTGGGTCCAGCTGTGATTGTTGACCTTTTTCTCTTTCAGATAGCTGTGCATCTGAACAGTGTGTCATATGTTATTCACCACCATTGGAATACATCTTGTTTCTAGCTCCTGAAGACAGGACAGGTGATCGTGCGGCTGAGGAACTGGTGCAGGGTGGGAGGGATTCAGATTTTTAGACCATCGGCAAATCTAGTGAGGTCGTGGATATTCTTCCTGCACAGTTCCCATTATGAATGTGAAGCTCGAGTGCCTCTTCCAACCTGATGTGCCTGTTCAAACGTATTTTATATGTATTTGTTGAATTTGCCTTAACTATTTCACCTGGAAGACTTTCAGGGAACTACATGTTGGTATTCCTGAACTCCATCTGCTTGACAACACAACAAAAATACCTTAACATTCACTGTTGAATTCCTGGCCAAAATGCAACCACCTCATAGGTTCACAGCAATGGGCCCAGTACTGATCCATGAGGCACACACTCGTCACAGACCTCCACCCTTCAGCAACAAGGTTAATGTTCTGGCAGAATTAAAGCTCACAAACCTGTCTGACAAGTAACTGGAGAATCCAAAAATTGAATGCCTTTATCACTGATCTTTCATCCTCAGGCAATCCTGCCTCCACCGTCAATGTGCACAGCTCATGTCTACCGTCTACGGCCTCCCCAAGATTGACAAGCAGGACTTGCTAACACAACATTTCTGATCCTGGTGTGAGCTGAGTCAAACAAAGAGAGGGTGAGACAGAAGGTGATAAATTCTGGATGGTAGGTCAGGTGCTGTTAATCCCCAAGAGGGTTCCCAACATTGATATCAGCTGTTGTTGTCAGTAATGGAATCTCTCCCTATATATTTTAGTATTGATTCCACTGGCACACTCAGATTTCTCAACATGCTCCTATCCAAAGCTATCAAAACAAATTCAGGCTCCTCCATGCTCTGGGAATAATACTTTTCGATTTGTTCATTCACAGGATCCTTTGGGGAAGCACACCATGATTCCCATTCATCGCATATTTAGCCTTGTCTTCATAATTGGAGCTAGTGTTCTGCTGTATGTATGTTGGCATATGAAAACACAACAACATTTTCAAAAGAACATGGTAAGAATGTCACAAGTGGAAGATGAAGCTACCATGGTGGATCCTTGTCCACTCCTGGATCCTGGGATTATGTTTGTGGAAACAACAGACAACGTGGAGCTGAAGCCATTGGTGGTGTGCTCAGTGGAGTCTGCTGCTCGTCAAAATCCAGATAAAACAATCTATTTCTTCATGAAGGGGTTCAGTGGCAACTTGAGCCAATATTCTGAGCCTAAGTACAGAATCATCCCGTTGCTCTCCTCAATTAAGAATGTTGTCCTTCTCCCTTTAAACCCAACCGAACTGTTTGATGATACTCCATTGAAATTCTGGTATCAAAAGGTAACCAATAAGAAGAAAGTGGGATGTGTTACATTTTGGGTTGTCAAACCAGAGTAGGACTTTCTCAGCAAATGTAACGGCCCTGGGGAAGGGTGAAGAATAATGGGAGAATAACGGAAGAATACAAGTATATAATTCACTGAAAGTAACATCATAGGTGGACAGGGAGGTGAAGAAGGCTTTAGACATAAAGATAAGACGCAACATTTTGAAGTAACCAAGTGGGTTAGGCAGCAGCTCAGGAGAAAAGGAATAAGTGACATTTTGGGTCAAGACACTTCTTCAGACTGAGAGTCGGGAAGAGAGTAACTGGGAGTACGAAGAGGTTCAAAAGAAATCTACCAATAACCAAGCAAAAGTGGAGGTCACAATGATCATTTTTTGGCTGTGGGGAGGTGATAACGATGAGACATGTTGGCCTACATCAGTGAAATCATTAGGTATAGGATGTTGATGATGTTGCAGTTGCACAAGAAGTTGGTGAGGCCCCACCAGGAGTTTTGAGGTTTTTTTTGAACACCCAGGAAAGATTCCATTAAGTTTGATTAAGTGAAGAAAAGCTTTACCATGATATTAACCAGGATACACGGACTAAATTATTGGAAGAAGTTGGACGGGGCAGGAATTTGTTCTTGAAGCTAAGGAGACTGAGGGGTGACCTTATAGACGTGTCTAATGTTGTTTGGGACATGGATCAGGTGAATGCACACAATAGGATCATGAGGCCTGATTTTCCATGTAGTGAATGGTCTGTCTATGGAATGAGCTGGAGGATGTGCTTGAGCAGCATCTGACCGCACTTAAACTACATTTGGACATGTACATGATAGGAAGGGTGTGCATTGACTATTTTCTTCTTGGGAGTAAGTCTATCTGAAAATTTGTCTCCCTGAGTGAGGAAGAATGAATGCACTAAATGGAGTGCAGTAAAGTTGCA
Organism: Raja brachyura; assembly: GCA_963514005.1. The sequence goes on along the minus strand of OY740794.1, from coordinate 37,103,455 downwards.
TCAGGTTGATTTCTTGCATGGCAGGTTTGTAGTACAACAGAGATTGAGCATCTTGGGTCAGTGTTCACGTGAAATTAGAAAACCCACAAGTTATCCCCTGAAATGTCCAATATTCGTAAGGTGCTTGACAGGATAAATACTGAGATGATGTTTCCCTTGACTATGTGTCTATATTAAGCGGATGACCATCTCCAAATAGGACTGGACATTCTGGATAAAATTGAGGAGGAATTTCTCTCAGTCAGAGGGTGGTGTGGTGAATCTTTGGGATTTTCTGCCAAATAAGTCAGTGAATGTTTAATGGTTGGGCATTTATAAAGCATGAATGTATAGCTTTTTAAATATTTGCTGCTGCAATATTCAATGTTTAAAATAGTTTAATGACCACTATGTTGGCTGGACTGGATTATTTCAGTCAAAATAACAAACTGCAAGGCACAAAGAAGATTTTTAAGGAAGTTATCAGCTCTAGAGGTGTTGAGTGAACAAGGGAGAGACTGGAGAGGCTGTATAATTCTTCATTTGAGTATAGGAGACTGAGGAGTGACTTCCTTGAGGTTTATCACATCATGAGAAGCACAGATAAGGTAATGAGCCTGGACAGCAGGAGGGAGGTAGGTACTCTCAAACTATTTAGGAAGGATTTTGGTAAACATGTGAATCACCATGGATCTATTGTAGATAAATGGGGGTAGAATTGATGAGTGCAATGATTGGGTGGATGTGATTTGTCCAAGTATTTACCATTGTCTTGATTGGATAGCTGCAAAGTATTTATCTATGTAACCACATGACTCTCTATCTGGCATGAACAAAGATGAAGGGAAGATATGTTTAAGAAGGAATTGCAGATGCTGGAAATTCGAAGGTAGACAAAAATGCTGGAGAAACTCAGCGGGTGAGGCAGCATCTGTGGAGCGAAGGAAATAGGCAAGGTTTCGGGCCGAAACCCTTCTTCAGACGGATACAGTTGTTTCTTAAGGAGTGGACCTGACATCTTAACATGGATTGAGGGATATGTCTGAAGGTTTAGGAGAAATTGAAATTAAGATAATGTTTCTTTCTCCATTATATCACAGGTAAACCCAAAAGAGGAGAGGTATTATTTCCATGGGATTGGTGATGGCTGTAAATTTGCACTGTTGTGGAAGTACGGGGGCATCTACCTGGACACTGACATTATATCAATGAAGTCTATGCCATTTGGCAACTTTGCATGTCCAGAGAACCAACGTTATATCAATGTGGCTGCATTTGGTTTCTCTCACAGACACCATCCTTTTCTTTGGAATTGCATGAAAGATTTTGTGGCCAACTACAATGGAGATAATTGGGGTCATCAAGGTCCTAAACTGATTACCCGTGTGATGAAGAGATGGTGTCAGATGGATAACATTAGTGCCTTTATTGGCAAAGAATGCAACAACATCTCTTTATGGATCACTGATCGATTCTACCCCGTCCCATGGTCAGCTTGGGAGAAGTACTTTGTTCCCTGGAAAAAGAATGACGTGGAGCGTATATTCTCAGCTACGTATGGAGCGCATGTCTGGAATTTTATGAATTCCAGAAAGAAAAAGAAAGTAATTGCTGGAAGTGGATCATTAATTGAACATTTTTTCCAGTTATATTGTCCAACTACATACAGGAATTTAAATCAATTGAATAATATTTAGGACTTTGTATTATGCAATGAGCGAAATAACCAAACCGACAGACCTTTTAAAAGTCACAATGTAAAATATGCATAAAACACATTTGAGGACTATTAAAATTTGTGAAACATTCACTGTTATACTTATTTTTTTCTGACCTGGATACACTACAATTCCCATCTACTATTTAAATTAGACTCTAACACCAATTGACTCAGCATGTATCTTCCTGGCACATCATTTCTCTCACAAACACAACCATTTCTCTCACTGACACAATCTCTCTCTCACTCACTGGCACAATTGTTCTCTCTCACTAGCATATTCCCTCTCTGTGCAAGAAGGATGTGGGTGGTTTAAAGAGTTTGCAGACAAGATTTACACAAATGCCACCAGATTTGGAGACACTAGCTCTGATGACAACTTGTCTTGTTTTCTCCAAAGCATCACAGCTTTAGCAGAGACCAGTTGGAAGTATATAAAGTTATGAGAGGCACAGATATTGCTGATGGATGGAACCTTATTTCAGGGCTGCCAACTCTCACACTTTGAGCATTATAATAACGCATTTTGGCAAATTCTCGCGCACTCACGCTGATCACAAATTTCTCACGTCCTGTCCTGAGAAATTCCGTGATCAACGAAAATGTCAAAACTCATATAAACTGCATGGGCCGCGGGTGTTGGAAGCAGAAGCAGCGGCGGGGACAGATGCAGACGGGGAGCGGGGATGGCGAGTGTTTGCTGTGCTGGCGAGTGTTTGTTGGGCTGGCGAGTCGCTCACTGCAACTCCGGCCATGGAGCAGCCTCAGTGCAAGAGTCCCGGGCCGTCAGAGGTGTTGGAAGCAATGCGCCGCTGCCGTGAGAATCTCTGTGCCAAATTTGCCCAGGTGACTGGCATGGATCAGGCTGTGGCTCGGTTCATCCTGTAGGACAACCAATGGCTGCAAGTATGTACCAATGGAAGTAAGTACCAAGCACTGGGTAGAAACGATGGGAGACAGTGGACTTCTAATGGGAGTGGTTGGAGAAAACACCCTGCTTGCCTGCTAGATTTCCACTTACTGTAACTGCAGGAAAAATGTTCCCAATGTTGGGGGAGTTCAGAACCAGGGGTCACAGTTTAAGAATAATGGATAGGCCAGTTAGGACTGAGATGAGGACACACTTTCTTCACGCAGAGAGTTGTGAATCTGTGGAATTCTCTGCCACAGAAGACAGTGCAGGCCAATTCACTCGATGTTTTCAAGAGAGATTTACATTTAGCTCTTGGGGCTAATGAAATCAAGGGATATGGGGAAAAAATCTGGAAAGAGGTACTGATTTTAGATGAATAGCCAAAATCATATTGCATGGCAGTGCTGGCTCGAAGGGCCGAATGGCCTATTACTGCACCTATTTTCTATGTTTCTATGCTTAAGTATATGGCAATAAAACTTAACCACATGATTTTGAAGCATTCATGCATGGTGGAGGTATAATGTAGTCATAGAGTGATACAGTGTGAAAACAGGCCCTTCGGCGTAACTTGCCCACACCCGCAAACATGTCCCAGCTACGCTACCTGCTTTTGGTCCATACCTCCAAACCTGTCCTATCCATGTATCAGTCCAACTGTTTCTTAAATGTTGGAATGGTCCCTGCCTCACCCACCACCCTTTGTGTGTAAAAAGTTACCCCTTAAAAAGTTGCCTGTTAAAAATAATTCATACAAAAAACATTGAAATTACACTTCTACAATGCACTAAAACATAATTTTAATACATCAAATTTCAAAGGTCCCTACCCTGGGAGGGGGGACACCCCACTTTCACACCCTCTCCCCACTCGATTGCTCCACTCCCTCATCGGGTAACCCCAAGACCAGTGATCAGTGATCGCTCAGACCCCACTTTCAAAAATGCTCCATGGCCCCTGGTTCAGACGGAGAACATTGTCAGATATGAGCGGGGAACTGAGGACAGTTGTCCATGATGTCTGGATCCCAATGCTCAGCGCTTCATGTTTCGGAATTGGCTAATGTTATTGATTTGCAATTGAAATATCAATGTTTTTTCTAATTTCAAGTGATCCTTGAATTCCCTCTCTCTCCGTCCCGCTCCCACCCTAGTTGTCCTGCTAGTTTCACTGTTCGTATCCCTTTGTTATCTCCTCTTCCAGAACCAACACTGGACCATTGTGGTCTCCACTGTAACTGGGTTATCAGTGCCGCCTCTGACTTGTTCTGCACCTTTACATACCTCGTTTCCCTCTCCCATGATTCTCAGTCTGAAGAAGGGTTTCGACCTGAAATATCACCTGTTTCTTTTCTCGGAGTTGCTGCTGACCCGCTGAGTTACTCCAGCATTTTGTGTTTCTCTTCTGCTCGATACATGCCCTGGTAGTTTATGAATGTCCTATCCTGTATTCTTGATTTCCCCAACCACCCGAGATAATCAATCAACAAAATTTGTATCTGTGCTATCATTTTCATTGAAGATGGACATAAAATGCTGGAGTAACTCAATGGGACTTGCAGCTGCTCTGGAAGAAAGGAATGGGTGTCATTTTGGCTCGAGAGCCTTTTTCAGAGTCTGAAGAATGGTTTGTCTGAGGAAGGGTTTGAAGAAGCATCTCAACCCGAAACCTCACCCTTTCCTTCTCTACAGAGATGCTGCCTGACCCGCTGTGTTACCCCAGAATTTTGTGTCTATCTTCGGTTTAAACCAACATCTGCTCTTCCTTCCGACACAATAATTTTAACCAGTTTGTCTTCTGTCATTTATATATCTTGCAGCCTTCCCCCTTTTGTTTTGTTTTGATCCCCTTGTGTCACTTGCAGTCCGCACTCGACACCCGTGCTGCTTCCTTCCTGCACTGTTCACTTGTTAATGGGTTCAACCAAATTGATATTGCTTTTAAATACATTGTAGTTTAACATTAATTACAGCAGTAAAAGATAGTGTTGAAGATTTACAAAACGGTCTAGCCCCAGAAGTCAATCATTTCTTGCACCTCCCAGCAATCTTAGCACAGTATTTATATTTTAAATCCATGGGAAGGATGTGCATTTGCCATTCGGTTTAACCACTGTCGAAGAACTTCCTCTTCTGTGCTCTTTGGTTAAAGTTTTTCAATTTGAATGTTGTCATGTTTATGTTGAAGGAGAGACTGGGAAGAAATGTGAAAAGAGAAATGGCATTCATCTTGGTTCTCTTGTAAGGAAGGATTTCCAGACAAGGCTTATGTTTTGAGTCAGGGGATATGGGGAGAAGGCAGCAACGGGGAACTGATTTGGGATGATCAGCCGTGATCACATTCAATGGCGGTGCTGGCTCCTCGAATGGCCTATTCCTGCACCTATTGTCTATTGTCTATTGTCTAATCACAAGAGACACTGCAAATTTACAGAGGAAAAGGATCTTTCATTCAGATCCTATTCTGCCTGGAGCATCGAATTAATCAATATTTCTTCCAATACAGTTTTAAAAGTCATGTAACACCCTTTGCACTCATTCCATGCATTTTTTCCCCCTCATGCAATTCCCAATGACAGCCTCCACAGCCATCTGTGGCAATGAATTCCACAGACACCTTTGTTGTGCAGTTCTAATCCACATTACCACAGTTGAAACAGTGAATTTTGCAACAATGCTGGGAAATGTTACCCTCCCACTTCAAACCCTCCACTCCTCCCCCCCCCCCCCCCCCCAACGATTGTCTTCCTGATAGGGCAAAGATGTACCTCTGCACCCCAACACATCACCAATCTCCCTGGTTCTCTCTACACTGGCCTTTATTTCCCAATCCTGAGTTTTTTCTTGGATGGGAAACATTCTAGCCATTCGTGGATCCAGCTGTGATTGTTGACCTTTTCCTCTTTCAGATAGCTGTACATCTGAACAATGTGTCATATGTTATTCACCACCATTGGAATACATCTTGTTTCTGGCTCCTGAAGACAGAACAGGTGATCGTGCGGCTGAGGAGCTGTGCAGGGGGGAGGGATTCCGATTTTTAGACCATTGACAAATCTAGTGAGGTCATAGATATTCTTCCTGCACAGTTCCCATTATGAATGTGAAGCTTGAGTGCCTCTCCCAACCTGATGTGCTTGTTCAAATGTGTTTTATATGTTCCAATTGAATTTGCCTATACTATTTCATCTGGAAGACTTTCAGGGAACTACGTGTTGGTATTCCTAGACTCCCTCTGCTTGACAACACAACAAAAATACCTTATCATTGACTGTGAAATTCCTGGCTAGGTTTAACTACCCAAATTTCAACCACCTCATAGGTTCACAGCAATGGACCCAGTACTGTTCCGTGAGGCACACACTCGTCACAGGCCTCCAACCTTCAGTAACAAGGTTAATGCTCTGGCAGAATTTTACTTCGGAGTCACGTGAGTGATTCCGTGAAGAAGCCCGCCAGTCCGCATATGCGTCATTACTTCTGATGCATTGTGCAACTACTGGCGGGCGCGTCGCTCCTTTCAAAGGTAAGGAGCCTAAAACGCTCACGTAAGTGCTTTATCTGTGGTATTTGCTCCCGGTGCGTTTACTATCTTTACAGAATACTCGAACTTTGCGGAGACTATGTCTAAGGTGAAGAGGCAGGCCACAGCGTCGCCGGCTACTGAAGACCGCGGGCCTGCGCGTTGCCGGTGGCCGCCGATTTCGCCTTCAGGGTCGCTAGCAGAGGAGCCACCGGCTTCAGTCTTGGTGCCGACAGTTAGCACCTTGGCTACCCCGCAGGGGAGAAAAGCCACCAGGAAGTCTGTCAGGGTCCTGGACTAGGATGAGTCAGGCCAGGAGGATTCTCCTCCTTCTATGGGCAGTGCTTTTGGGAGACTGACCCAAATGGAGCACCTAATGGAGAGGTTGCTCTAAAGAGATATGCCCCAAAGAGGGGAGCTAGCTGAGCCCGGATATTATGGAGAACCTGAGGCACCTGTCTCAGGGCTGCATAATGTCTCCCTCTCTGAGGTGGGGAGCGTACGAGGACAGTTTTACACTGACTCAGATTACGGAGGCACAGCTGGGGAGCATGCTTCAACGCATGAGGGACTAGCCTCGGGAGTACCCCCCATAGCATCCAAATTTGCCATCCTTTCCCAAACAGGGGAACCACTGGGAGAGGAGTTGGACATGAGCATTAATTATATGGCCTCTCACCAGCTCCAAGATCAGGTCATGGAGAAAACAATTTCCAAATTGTAGTAAATCGCAGTAAACTGTGCCTCATTGAATGTCCCGGCAGTGATTTGCCGGATCTGGGGACACGTTGGAGCAGGCGTCAGAGCCCAGGAAGTAAAATTACATTAAAATGTAATACTTGCCTCAGGCATCACGGCCTTTGCCAGGTCGGTGGATGCGGGGCCCCTCTCTGATGTTCAGCCGAAAGGTATGGCATTAAGGTGCAATGCACATTTTGAGATTAATTGCCTCCGAAAGAATGCCATGCTATGCTCTGAACCCAAAAGTTGCAGCTTTGTGCAAGGCCGGAAACGTCCAACCACCAAACCTCCTGTTCCGGGAAGACCTGCCCAAGCAGCTAAGGGAGCTGGATGATGAGGCTAAAACCCAGGTTGACATTATGAAGGCCCCAACACCTTCCAAGACTTCATCCTTCCAGCGGCAGTACCCCTATCCTCCTCTCTACACCAGACGGTTCGCCGTATATGGTGGGCATCATGAACATCAGGCACAGAGGCCTTTTTTAGGGCAGGGCCCAAGCTGGGCCATGTTCAAGATGCACGGATGGTGCCCTCCAACAGACCTACCCCCCAGACCTTGGGGGCAGAAGCAAACACCATACCGCCAATAACCACTGAGGCAAGTGAGTCTGGTTGTTTGCGTAACACATTTTCGATGGATCAGTTACAAGTTGGGGGGAGATTACAATTTTTCTTACATGAATGTCATTGGAGAACATCTGACCCGTTTATACTGCGCAGTATACAAGGTTTCCAAATTAAGTTCCTTTTCAATTCGCCTCCATCCACACAGCATACACCGAGCCGCACTTTTATTCCTTCACAACTGGAGTGTGCGAATGCACAAGCTGAAATCAAATCTTTACTCAAGAAAGGGCTAAATGAGAAGACGAGTCATGAGTCTCACCAATTTGTGTCCAATATATTTACCAGGCAAAAGAAGGATGGAGGATGCCGAATCATCCTTGATTTGACTGAGCTTAGCACCTTTGTGTGGAATAAGCACTTCAAAATGGAAAACTTTGTTACTGCCAAACAAGTGGTTTCCAAGGGATGTTACATGGCATGCATCAACCTCGAAGATGGTTACTATTCGTTGGCCATTCATGAAGACCACAGAACATATTTGAAGTTTAGCTGGATGTGGCAATTGGGGCACTTTAAAACATTGCCTAATGGGTTAACCTCAGCCCCCAGACTATTCACTAAATTGCTAAAGCCAGTCCTGGGGCTACTCAGGGCACAGAATTATATAGTCATGGCATACTTGGATGACATCTTAATCATTGGGAAGACTATGGAATTAGCTGAATTATCTGTGTCAGCAACCAAACTCATGTTTGAAAGACTGGGATTCCTAATATATCCAGTTAAGTCCAAATTGGTACCATCTAGAGTAATTGAATATTTGGGATTCACCATTAACTCAATTCACATGTCAGTGACTCTGTCTTGGGGCAAGGCAAGCAATTAGAATTAATGGAAGCCTGCAGCAACCTCATTGTTAAGAACCAACGTTCTATTGACATGTGGCTAGTATAATTGGCAAATTAGTGGCTGCTTTCCCAGCTGCTCAGATCGGGCCTTTGCACTACCAAAACTTACAACGTGCAAAGGAGCAGGCACTCAAACTTCATAGAGGTCACTTTGATAGACCCATGCTGTTGCCAGCTGAAGCCATTGCAGAGTTACAATGGTGGGTGAGTAATATTCGGTTTTGCTCTAGTATTATTTTAGTTGATACACCATCAGTTATCCTGCAAACTGATGCCAGTGCTCTAGGTTGGGGTGCTACCAACACCGTCACAAGCTGCGGTGGCAGATGGAATCTGCAGGAATCATCGACACTTCAGTCACATGGTATTAACTAATTAGAGTTGTTGGGAGCACTCTATGGGTTAAAGGCTTATTGTAGCAATGTGCATCATGTGCATGTTCAACTTCAGGTTGACAACACTACAGCAGTGACATACATTAATCACATGGGTGGAAGTAAGTCTGTATCCTGTGATAAATTGTCTAACCTCATTTGGCACTGGTGTATTACGAGAAACATCTGGGTTGAGGCTATCTACTTACCAGGTAGAGATAACATGGTGCTCTCTCTCAAATATTTCGTATGACACGGCTTCCATTACGGATGTTTTGGAGTTTCGCTCTACACTATTCTACAATCAGAAACTCAGCTATAGTGCCATTAATAGTGCTAGGAGCGCTTTATCATCATACTTATGGCAAAGGTACTCCCCCTAGGCCCAGATATTCACAGATATGGGATGTGAGCATGGTCCTCACGCTGCTCCATCAGTGGGCACCAGCTTCATCTCTATCTCTGCCTAATTTCACACTTAAGGTAGTCATGCTCATGGCGCTGGTCTCAGCACAACGGGTCCAGACATTAAATAAACTTAGACTGGACAGCATGGTTACATCTTTTGACAACATCACCTTTTTTGTTGATGATCTAATAAAGCAGAGCAGACCAGGGATGTCGGGGCTCAAATTAAGTTTTATGGCTTACCTCTTAGACCAACGGTTGTGTGTGGTATCTCACATACTACAATACATTAAGGTCACTAAGAGCCTCAGAGGCTCGGAATTATCCTTATTCATCAGCTACACCAAACCTCATAGGAAGGTTACAGTGCAGACCATTTCTAGATGGATAAAACAGGTTCTGGCACATGCAGGAGTGGACAGTGACTTTTTTAAAACTCATTTCACCAGGGCTGCATCTACGTCAGCAGCAAGGGATATTGTCATATTTGAATGCATTAATTATTCTCACTCATCCTGGTCAACTGATGCAGTGTGTGACGCATGGACTCGTTTCCACGGCATGAAATCACAGAGCTTCAAAATCTTCACGGAGTCACTCACGTGACTCCAAAGTAAAATAGTAAGATTAAACGAGTTTGAAGTTTGATCTTTATTTTATGAGGAGTTACGATGAGGGATTACGTGCCCTCCGCTCCCAACCCTCATATCATAAAGATCATCTGGTAGTTCTAGTCTTCTCTAATCTTACTATGTCACTTCAACTACTGTTATCTATGATTTCACACAGATCTTCAGCTGCTTTGAAGATTGACGCGCATGCGGACTGGCGGGCATCATCACGTAATCCCTCATTGTAACACCTCATAAAATAAAGATCAAGCTTCAAATTGGTAAGTTCTCATTTAATCTTACTATTAAATCTCACAAAACTGTCTGACAAGGAACTGGAGAAATCTGATGAAATGTTATTGACTGAAAATGTTGCTGCCTGTCCTATTAAAATTACTTCCAGCTAAATGTTACTAAATGTTTTTCATTTAAGGAGACACAAAATGCTGCAGTAAGTTAACAGGTCGGGCAGTATCTCTGGAGAGAAGGAATGGGTGCCATTTCAGGTTGAGACCCTACTTCAGGCATGGAACTACTGTTTTAATGCCAGCAGCCAAAAAAATAACTCATCCCTCCCTCCATCCAAAAATTGAATGCCTTTATCACTGATATTTCATCCTCAGGCAATCCTACCTCCACATCTCCACCGTTAATGTGCACAGCTCATGTCTACCGCCTCCCCAAGATTCACAAGCAGGACTTGCTACCACAACATCTCTGATGCTGGTGTGAGCCGAGTCAAACAAAGAGAGGGTGAGGCAGAAGTTGATAAATTCTGGATGGTAGGTCAGGTGCTGTTAATCCTCAACAGGGTTCCCAACATTGATATCAGCTGTTGTTGTCAGTAATGGAATATCTCCCTATATATTTTAACATTGATTCCACTGGCACACTCAGATTTCTCAACATGCTCCTATCCAAAGCTATCAAACAAATTCAGGCTCCTACACGCTCCGGGAATAATACTTTTTGATTTAGTAATTCAGAGGATCCTTTGGAGACGCACACCATGATTCCCATTCATCGCATATTTAGCCTTGTCTTCATAATTGAAACTATTGTTCTGCTGTATGTATGTTGGCAAATGAATACACAACAAAAATTACAAAAGAACATTGTAAGAATGTCACAAGTGGAAGATGAAGCTATCATGGAGGATCCTCGTCCACTGCTGGATCCTGGGATTATGTTTGTGGAAACAACAGACAATGTGGAGCTAAAGCCATTGGTGATGTGCTCAGTGGAGTCTACTGCTCGTCAAAACCCAGATAAACCAATCTATTTGTTCATGAAGGGGTTCAGTGGCAACTTGAACCAATATCCAGAACCTAAATACAGACTCATCCCGTTGCTCTCCTCAGTGAAGAATGTTGTCCTTTTCCCTTTAAACCCTATCGAACTGTTGGAAGGTACTCCATTGAAATTCTGGTATCAAAATGAAACCAATAAGAAGAAAGTGTGATGTGTTACATTTTGGGTTGTCAAACCAGAGTGGGACCATCTCAGTGAATTATGAAGCCCTGGGGAAGGCTGAAGAATAACGGGATCTAGGAGTACAAGTGAAGAAGGCTTCAGACATAAAGATAGACACAACATTTTGAAGTAACTCTGTGGGTCAGGCAGCAGCTCTGAAGAAAAGGAGTAAGTGACATTTTGGGTCAAGACCCTTCTTCAGACTGAGAGTCGGGAAGAGTGTAACTGGGAGTATGAAGAGGTTCAAAACAAACCTACCTATGACCAATCAAAAGTGGAGTCCCCAATTATCATTTTTTGGCTGTGGGGAGTTGATAACAATGAGACATGCTGGCCCACATCAGTGACAACATTAGGTATAGGATGTTGATGTTGTTGCAGTTGCACAAGAAGTTGATGAGGCTCCACCTAGAGTTTTTAATTTTTTTTATCACCCAGGAAAGATTCCATTAAGTTTGATTGAGTGAAGAAAAGCTTTACCATGATATTAACCAGAAAACAAGGACTAAATTATTGGAAGAGGTTCGGCAGGGTAGGAATTTGTTCTTGAAGCTAAGGAGACAGAGGGGTGACCTTATAGATGTGTCTAATGTTGTTAGGGACATGGATCAGGTGAATGCACACAATAGGATCATGAGGCCTGATTTTCCATGTAGTGAATGGTCTGTCTATGGAATGAGCTGGAGGAAGTGCTTGAGGCGGCTTCTGACAGCACTGAAAATACATTTGGACATGTACATGATAGGAAGGGTGTGCATTTACTATTTTCTTACTGGGATTAAGTGTATATGACATTTGGATCCAAGTTTGGTCTCCCTGAATGAGGAAGAATAAACACATTAAATGGAATGCAGTAAAGTTGCATCAGGTCGATTTCTTGCATGGCAGGTTTGTTGTACAACAGAGATTGAGCATCTTGGGCCAGTGTTCACGTGAGATTAGAAAGCCCACAAGTTATCCCCCTGAAATGTCCAATATTCGTAAAGGTGCTGGACAGGGTAAATTCTGGGATGATGTTTCCCTTGACTATGTGTCTATATTAAGCCGATGACTATCTTCAAATAGGACTGGACATTCAGGATAAAATTAAGGACGAATTTCTCTCAGTCAGAGGATGGTATGGTGAATCTTTGGGATTTTCTGCCAAATAAGTCAGTGAATGTTTAATGGTTGGGCATCTAGAAAGCATGAATTTATAGCTTTTTAATATTTACTGCCGCAATATTCAATGTTTAAAATAGATGTTAATGACCACCATGTTCTCTGGACTGGATTATTTCAGTCAAAATAACAAACCGCAAGGTACAAAGAAGATTGTTAAGGAGGTTATCAGCTCCAGAGGTTTTGAGTGAAAAAGGGAGAGACTGGAGAGGCTGTATAATTGAGTATAAGAGACTGAGGAGTGACTTCCTTGAGGTTTATCACATCATGAGAAGCACAGATAAGGTAATGAGCCTGGACAGCAGGAGGGAGGCAGGCACCCTCAAACTATTTAATAAGGAATAATAAGTTAAACATGTGAATCACCATAGATCTATTGTAGATAAATGGGGGTAGCATCGATGAGTGCAGTGATTGGGTGGATGTGATTTATCCAAGTATTTACCATGTCTTGATTGGATAGCTGCAAATGGATTGTAAATAATGTTAATATTGTTGCAGGACAGTTGTACTGCTGCTTAATGATTGGCTGAAGTGTGAAGTCCTGGCTACATTGTTTATACAGCCAGGGGAAAGGTTGCATTATTCAGTTAGCTGAATACTTTCCAGAACTTCTGCAGAAACATTGTATTGGGACTCTTTGTAATTGATTTGGGGAACTGTCAATAATACTTTAATGTAATCGATATGTGTGATTGGCTTGTAAGGGGCGCCACCCCTATGTAGTTCGGCGCCGCAGGGTTCGTTGACATATGAAGGGCAGCCCCCACTAGGATTGTTGTCAATCTTCTGGAAGGGCGCTTGGGACTGCGTGACCTTTTGGAAGTGTCTGCTTGCACGAGGCTGAAGGGCTTGGCCAGGTAGAGACAAGGATCGAACCGGCGGTGGTTAGGTATCGTATTTGTGGTTCTTTCAAAAAATAAAGTTTAGTGGTCCAGTGCTTGACTCAGTGTTTTACTGAACTAGACTGAGGTGGGTAAGCTTTAGAAGCATAATTACCAAACCAGGAGATCAGGTTTATGTGCAAACAATGAATAAAGATTATTTCTCTCGTCGATGGAAAGGATCATATTTGGAGCTACAAACAACATCAATGGCAGTAAAAGTAAAAGAAAATCTGATTGGGTACATGCTACTAGACGTAAATTTCATCACTCAGACAGAACCCTCAAAGAGATGGAAACACAAGAACCGTAAAATGTTGTAGTGATAAAAAAGAGTAATAAAATGTAGACGTATTCCTTATTAACTATCTTTGTAGTATTAAATACTTATGAATATACTAACACTGTGTGGGATATGAGGGTGAAGTGAGGTTTCTATATAGTTATAAGAAACATGAGGAAAATTGAAATTAGAGTATGAAATCCAACAGACAACCTCCACACAGAAAACAGTGAACTCACTGCTGTGAGGTAAAAAAGCTTCCTTATCTGATTAGAATGTTGGGTTTGTGCCCATATTCCTTCGCATGCACAAGGAAGTTTCTTTTTCCCTGCTCAAGGACAGGTTCCAACCAAATTTATATTTGGACACATATAGCTCCATTTTTGCAACTGATTAATGAGGGAAAATATTAATATCCTTTCTTACTATGTGTTGATCATAAAGATCAACAAGGAAAGAAGTGGAAGAAAAATTAATATCCTTCCTTATTTAATTTTGATTGGAATTGAACAAGGCATTAAAAGGATGTATTGGTGGTGACAGTTGGAATTCTCTCGCTTGACCAGGTATAGAAGAGGTCATGGGAATTGACAAAGTAAGATAAGATGTATTATCTCCTGTCTGGGAATGTGTTTGATGGTGAATGATAAATGTAAACATGAAATAGTACAACTGATAACAAAGCTTGTTTACCCTTCCGTGAGGAATTACAGAAGATAACCTGCGGCCCATTCCACTAGAAGCTTAGATACATTACAGTAAATGGGAGGCTTATGATTGACTTAGCATAATGTCAAGATGCCCTTGTGTTTGACTTGTATTAATCATCTGTTGTTGAATAAGATTAACATAAGCGAAAAGTATGTTATGACTAATGAAATAATTGGTACCCATGTGGTTGATAGAATATTTCCGTAGAATAGTATCAAAAGTTGTTTACTGCACAGTATGACAGTCGGCTAATTCTGTCAAATCAGAAAACTAGTCAGCAGATCACTGCAGCCATCTCTCCATGATATCATGCAATAAAATCTCAAAGCAAATCTAAGAAGTCTCTGCTTTTCATTTTTCATCTATTTCCCTCTAAATTATTTTTTTCCACAATTGTAATCCAAATTGTTGATTTCGGTAAAAAACCATAGTAGACCCAGCACTGATCCCTGTGACAGGACTGATCACAGTACTGAAAAGCAACTGTCCACCACTACCCATTGAATTTTTCTTCCGAGCTAGAGTCAATTGATTAGCTCACCTTGAATTCCATGTCATCTAACAAATCTATCAGATTAGCCTACCATACGGGACATTGTTGAAGTCCACATAGACAACCTTTAATGTCCTGAACTCATGAATCCTTTTGGTGCAATAAAACTATATGATTTGTGAGACACTATTTCCCACACACTAAACCATGCTGACTCTCTCTAATTAGTCCCTACCTAAACAAATGCAGATAGATGCTGTCCCTGAGAATCCCCTCCAACAACTTTCCCAACACTCATATCAGGTTCATTGACCCTGAAGTTTCTAGACTTCCCTTTGCTGCCTTCCTAATGGTGCAACATTAGCCACCCTCAAGTCGCTGCCAATCCGCCTGATATAAATCATTCTGCAAGGGTTTCTGCAATTTATTCCCTAGCTTCTTACGATTGAAGGATACACTAGGTCAAGCAATAGGATTTTTTTTTTGCACTTAACATTTATTAACAAGAAAAAAGTACACATACAAACAAGATATACAAATCATAAAGCATCTATCAGCATCCCATCAAATCATCTTAGAGTTCTGTCGTAGAAGCATCAGATTCACCGGCACCCAAGCAAGCTCATCAAATCATGTCCTTAATCAATCTTGGCAGTTGTAGTAATACACATAATGTTGAAAACATCAGTCCTTAACTGGAGTTGAGCTGTTATACTTTCCATCAAATATACACTTTTCAGTCTTTCCCTCCACTGTTGAACATATGGTGGCTTTACATTTCTCCATGCCACTGTAATCATCTTCTTTGCAATCAACAGCAACACCCCAAGCAAGTATTTCTGATTTTTGGTATCTATCATTTCTGGAGTATCTCCGAGTATGAAGCATGACGGCTCCAGAGGTAAATCCACCCCCAAAATTAGCTTAATTTCCGCCTGAATGTCTCTCCAATATTGATACAATTTGGGACAATCCCCAAAAATATGGGTATGATCACCAATCCTCCCGCATTATCTCCAGCATAAATCTGAGGTGTTGCTGTATCTTGCTAACATAAGAGTCTTAAATACTCTTATTGTAGTAATAATAACATTAATTTCCAATTCCCATTTCTGTTTCATTTCTATAGTCTTTCCTTTTACATAATCTTGAAGTTCTTTATATAAATGAGATATCAAATTTTTTTTAACGCTCCCTCCATAGTCAACAAGAAGATCTTTTCCACATTATAAGGTAATTTACAGGTAATGCCGTATTTGGAGAAATCTAAAAAAGTCCGTCCCTGACAGTCCGAATTCATTCTGAAGATGCTCATATGATTTCAAAAATCCCCCACAAAAAAGCCGATCCACAGTAGTGAGCCGTTTGTCCGCCCAATTTCTGAAACCAATTACTGGGACATGAATTTTGCTCTATTCCCACCCACCCCATTTCCTTATCATTCGTTATCCATGCTAGCAGGGTCCTCAACTGCACTGCCCAGTAATAGTATGTAATGTTGGGCAAATTTAGGCCCCCTTTTTGTTTTGGTAGTAACAGTGTCTTGAGCCTAACTCTAGGTTTCTTATTTTGCCACACAAATCTTGATAGCTCTTTGTCCAACGCTTTAAATGCCGCTCCGGGGACCCCTACTGGCAAAGATTGAAATTAAAAAAGCAGTTGGGGCAAAATATTCTTTTGAACAACTTCAATTATACCAATTAGAGATAGAGGGAGAATCTCTGATCCGAGCATATCTGTCTTTATCCCCTTTAATAGCTTTCCATAGCTAGCTTCATACAATGTTGAAATGGAGGGGGTGATGACAATGCCTAGGAATCTGAAACCCTCCCAAGACCAATGAAACCTGACCTGATCATTTAGTTGCGAAGGCCATAAACCTGACAGCATCATTGCTTCTGATTTTGAATCATTTATTTTATAACCAGCTACTACTCCATATTCCTTTAAAACTTGCATTAGGTGAGGCACTGAGGAAATAGGATTGCTCACATACAGCATGACATCATCCACAAATAATGAAATTTTATATTCCATCCCCCTATCATCCTTAAAACCCTCTATATGATCCTCTTGCCTAATGGTTTCAGCGAGCGGCATTAAACATAAATCAAAGAGCAGGGGACTCAAACTGTCCCCCTGTCTAACTCCCCGCTTCAATTCAAAAAACTCAGAGCAACACCCATTCACCGTCACCCTTGACTTTGGATTTAAATATAGTGTTTTCACCTAATTCATACATTTTGTGTGGAACCCCATCTCATATAATGTATGTTCAAGATAGACCCAGTCTACTCTGTCGAAAGCCTTTTGGACATCTAAACTGAGTAACATTTAAGTCTGATGCTTCATTTTTGCACATGCCATCATGTTAAGGACACACCTGATATTATTAGCTCCCTGTCTAGCTGGTATGAACCCTGTTTGATCAGGATGTATCAGTTGTGTTATAATTTCAGAAAAGGCATAATTATAGACTTTGGCCAAAATCAAAGAGAGCTCATTTTTATAACACTTATAAAACTCCCAGAATCCCATCCATCCCCGGGGACTTGTTGTTCTTTAATTTTTTTATTACTTCTTTTATTTCCTGCTCTTCTATTTGTGTTGTCATATTTATCGTTTCTTCTTGGGAAAGGGAGGGCATTTTTAAACCAGAAAAGAAAGTTCTAATCTTTTCCTCCTTATCTATGATTTCAGGAGAGTTGTATAGTTGTTCATAAAAGGATACAAACGCTTCTCAATTTATTGTGGTTGTGAAACTAAATTTCTAGAGGTCGGGTGTGAAACTTTGGAAATCACTCGATTAGCTTGCTCCTTGCGCAGCTGAAATGCCAGAAGGCGACTAGCCCTGTTTCCCTGCTCATAGTATTTTTGGTTTAAAAATCGCAGGGCTCCTTCTGCTTTGTATGTTAATAGCTCTTGTAACTCAAGTCTTTTTTGTTTTATTTCGTTTAAAAGATTCTTATTTTTATTGTTATTTTTATATTCTACTTCTAGTACCTTTATTTTACTTTCCAGGTCAGATCAAAAGGTCAGGCCAGGTCAGCTTCTTCAACCTGTTCTTTCTTACTCTACTCGATATATCAATCATTTTACCCCTTATTACTGCTTTTGCGCCATCCCAAAGAGAGGACGGTGTTACTTCACTGCTATCATTGTTGTCAAAGTACTCTTCCATACAGTTCCTCATTTCCTGGGTCATTACAGTATCGGTCAGTAAAGAAATGTTTGCTCTCCAGTATTTAAAGCACTTTTCTGTTCCTAGCTCCAGGATGAGAGTTATGGGCACATGGTCACTGATTGTTATTGATCCTATATTACAATCTACAACTTTATGTATATATTGTTTGGGGACACAGATCATATCTATGTGTGAGTAGCTCCCGTGCACGTTCAAAAATAAATTATAGTCCCTCCCCCTTGTGTTTTTATGCCTCCATGTTGGTATGTTACAAAACTTACCTTGAGCAGCGCTGCAGTTCTGCCGTTCCCCGTGTGCGCGACTTTGGCGCCTTTCATAGGGGGGCTGGCTTAAAGTGCCGTTTTTCTTCAGACTGGGCAAATCGATCAATGTCAGGCGATTTTGTTGCGGAAGAAAAATCGCTCCGACATTTCATTAATGAAGGTATTTTTAAATTACGCTAGATTATTTATTATCTAGAGTAATTTAAAAATCAGCTTCAAAAGCCGTGAGTGCCGATAACAGGAAGGATTTTGTGTAGGGGAGAAAAAAAGGTACACAGTTTATTTTTATATTAAAAGTTGTTTTTTATGGAGGCTTTAATAATATTTTCATGTTGCGAAATGGGGTCCAAAAAAAATGTATGAACCGGCTGTATTTTTCATACCGACTTCACAGCAAACCACAATGTTCCAATCCACCGCATTCCACTAAAACCCACTCGCTAGTTGATTTAAATGGCCATTAATTTACAGGCTTTAAACACTAAATTCCTTCCATTTGACCCAGAAATTCATGAAAATGAGATTTAAAAATTATGTTATATTGTGGATTATTGTGTGAATGTTATTTGGACACTTAGGCAATTTAAAAAAAGTTTATCTTTTCTTAAGAAATGGATAGATGTTTAGATCTACTCATTGAATTTTATAATTAGCTACAATTAGATAACTAACTAATTATATGCTTTAATTTCAGGTCATCCAATTAAGATTGTTTCATATTTGTTTCAGAATGATTCAATCTATAATGACTGGAAATTTCATGGAGTTCTCTTATTTTTTTTAACAAAGTTATGGGCTTTTAACGATTCTAGATCACAGCTTTTGAGTTAC
The DNA here is from genome assembly GCA_963514005.1 of Raja brachyura. The sequence continues at coordinate 37,084,408 of OY740794.1, read as the reverse complement.
GTCAATTGAAAGGCAATGGGGAACAAGATGCTAATTTCCGAGTATGAAAATGGTCATAACTTTCTTAATACTGAAGATATGAAAGTGAATTAGGTGTCAAATCAAACTTCTTTTTATGCTTTATCTGATGGGATAAATTACAGACTTGATTTTTAAAATCTCAAAATTTTGTAACATTGCTACTCCATGGGTCTACTAATCCTAACTCCCCTAACATCTTATTTAGTGTTTTGGATTTGTTTGCTTGGTTGTGCTCATCTGTAATCTATCCAGCCTCCCATCGAGAACAGCATTAAAGTCTCCACCAAGTATTATCAGACCTTTGACATTTTCTGTAATTATATTTGCAATGTCTCTGAAGAAAGAGTAATCATCTTCCGTTGGTGCATAAATATTTATTATTGATACTTCCTTCCCACTTATTGTGCCAGTTACCATTACGTATCGCCCCAGTGTGTCTTGGAGCACTTTCTCTACAGACAAAACTACATTACTATTGAAAAGGATGGCCATCCCTCTCCTTTTCCCATAGGAGGCGCTAAATATCTCACCCACTCACTCTTTTCTAAGCTTTTTGTGTTCAGTTTCCACCCAATGAGTTTCCTGTGTCAATGCGCCTCCGCATCCTAGGTTTTTGAGTTGGCTCAGAATTTCTCTCCTCTTTATAGGGTGATTTAGACCGTGAACATTATAACTTAGTATCTTTAAATTAGTCATTATCCATCGTTACATATTCCACTAGTTGCTTTCTGTACCATTTTAGTTTCTTACTCTGGTTGGCCTGTGAATGTGCGCGATACTCACAATACGATTTACTGGACTGTGGTGCTGCGGTATTACTCCTTACATTAAAGGACATTTGCAAAACAAACAAATCAGTGACCACTAAAACTTTGCACACCAGATGAGAAATACAAAAAAGGGTACTTCCTACCTAACCAACCCATCTGGACACCCTGAACAAACTGGTATGCCAGCTCCTCGTAAAAAGGCGAAGAGATGTTACTCGGTCTCTCCTGGGTAGCCCACTTGTGTGTGGTTGCAACTAAAGTAAGGCTGCTCTAAATCCCACTTTGCGACTTCTAAGTTACAGTTACAAGCAAAAATAAAAGGCAGGTAGAGCCCCCCCACCTGAGGGAGCCCCCCCCTCAATCCATCTCTTAGATAGTGCATTTGGATCAAGTAGAAAAATAGAATACAAACCAGCCATTATACGTACTATTGAACATGGCATAACTAGCCTTCTTCAAAAAAACACAGCAAAATATATATACATATTATTTACATATTATTTATATTTACATATAATATTGTATTTACATATACATATTATTTATCTGCTTAGTTGTCTAATAGTCTTTTGCTGTCCATTTACCCTAGGACCCACGTTTCAGTAGTTGTTCCAAACCTGCCTATAGTCCTTCCCTTGTGATGCCCAGGATGGTGCGAAGATCATCCTCTGACAATGTCGCCATTCCTCTCTGCCCCTTGGCTTTATTACTGACCACTGACCAGTAGTCCTGCAGCAACTCTCTATTCAGTTCATCTCTGGACTCCGTTCTGATGTGGATCCCCATCTTCTCCAGTGTGGGGGCTGCCTCGATCTTAACTCCGGAATCTAGCAAGACCCTGTGCAGCACCGGGAATGGAGACTTGGCTCTGATATCTTTCTCCCGCAGTTGCTTAATCACCTGTCGTACCTCCTTGCGCTTTCTCTGAACTTCTGGCGAGTAATCTTGGTCAAAATAAACTCTGTCCCCATCATATGTGTTCTGTCGTTGCTTCCAAGCCTGCTGCAACACAACATGTTTCATCTAATAGACCAAAAATCTGACTATTATGGATCTTGGTGGGGCTTGCTCCGCTCTCGGTCTGTCTGCGAGGGACCTGTGTGCTCTCTCAATATGGATAGTTAAATGTTCAGAGAGTTCTAGGGAGTTCCTCAACAGTTCAGTTACAAACTGGAGCATGTCCTTTTTTCCTTTCCCTCTGAAACTCTGTATATCCGCAGATTCTTACGCCTTGCTCAATTTTCCAGGTCCAAGCATTTCTCTGCTAGCTTAGCCTCTCTATGTGGCAGGTATTTGATAGCCCTCTCATGTCGCATTCCTCTGTCTTCTGTTGAACTTACACTGTCCTCCATTTCTTTCAATTTCCCCTCCAGATTTTCAATTCAAACCTTTAATTCCTTCATATTATCTCCCACTCTCGCTAGTCCCTGTTTGGCGTCTTCTGAAGCTTCTTTATGTTCTTTTCTCAGCTCCCATAGCTAGCAGAGAATTAGCGAGCCTTCCTTGTCGGACTCACCGTCGTCATGCGGGGAGTCAGTCGGCCTCTATCCTTCATTTTTTCCTTTTTCCACACGCTCGGACACTTTATGATGGCCCAACATGTTCGGGCAATTGCCGACACACCTATATCAGCGTATGCCTCAATATCTAAAGAAGCTTTTAAAGTTAGTTTTTATACGCCCTGCAAGCTTTCTTTCATGCTCTTCCCCACCCTCTTAATTAACCCCTTTGTCCTCCTCTGTTGAGTACTAAATTTCTCCCAGTCCTCTGGTTTGCTGCTTCCTCTGGCCAATTTATATGCCTTTTCCCTTGGATTTAACACTATCCTTGATTCTCCCCATTAGCCATGGTTGGTCCGCCTTCCCCTTGTTATTTTTTCGCCAGATAGAGATGAACAAATTTCGGAGTTAATCCATGGGGTCTTTATGTCTTTGCCATTGCATCTCCACCGTTAACCCATTAAGTATCATTTGCCGGTCTATCCTAGCCAATTCCTGTCTCATCCTTTACAAGCCTCCTTTATTTAAGTTCAGGACCCTAAATTGGACCCTAATTAGACTCTAAATTGTCTACATTAAATCTACTACATAAAATTCTGTACTGATAACGTCACTACCCATAAAGTGATAAAGACCTTCCCTAACCAGAAGCCATGGATGAGCAGGGAGGTCAGACTCCTGCTGAAGGCTCGAGATGCCGCTTTTAAATTTGGCGACGCTGAGGGATACAGCTCATCCAGGGCCAATCTGAAAAAGGGAATTAGGAATGCTAAACTCAATCACAAACAGCGGATTGAGGAGCATTTCCGAAACAACTCTGACCCCAGGCGCATGTGGCAAGGAATTAAGTCCATTGCCGACTACCATAAAATCAACATCCCCCCCCCCCAGACAACGCCTCTCTCCCTAATGAGCTAAACCACTTCCATGCTCGCTTTGACCGGGACAACAAAACTCCAGCCATCAAAGCTGCTCCACCCCCGAATGAACAACCCCTCAGTCTCTCCACCTCTGCTGTACAAGACGCACTGAGCAAGGTGAATGAGCACAAAGCTGCCGGCCCCGATGGCATCCCCGGGCGGGTGCTCAGGGCATGTGCTGGACAACTATCCCTGGTCCTCACTGACATTTTCAATCTGTCACTGGCCCAGGGTGTCGTCCCCACCTGCCTCAAGACATCTACCATTGTGCCAGTGCCCAAACAATCAGCGACAGGGAGTCTCAACGACTACCGGCCAGTGACACTCACCCCTGTCATCGCTAAGTGCTTTGAGCGGCTGATCCTGGCTCACCTCAAAGCCAGCCTCCCCCCCCACACTGGACTCCCACCAATTTGCCTACCGGACAAACAGGTCCACAGAGGATGCCATATCGACGGCCCTACACTCTGCCCTGACCCACCTGGACAGCAACAACACCTACATCAGGCTGCTGTTTATTGACTTCAGCTCCGCCTTTAACACTGTCATACCCGCTAGCTTGATCACCAAACTCAGCGGTCTTGGCATCTCCACCTCCCTCTGTAATTGGACACTGGATTTCCTCACCAACAGACCACAGTCTGTTAGGGTCAACAACCTCACCTCCTCCACTATAATACTGAACACAGGCGTGCCATAGGGCTGTGTGCTCAGCCCTCTCCTCTACTCCCTCTTCACGCATGACTGCATCCCCAAGTATGGCTCCAACGCCATCATAAAATTTGCCGACGACACCACGGTGGTAGGACTGATCAGTGACAATGATGAATCAGCCTACAGGGAGGAGGTCCAGCACCTGACTACCTGGTGTGCCAACAATAACCTCGTCCTCAACTCCCAGAAGACGAAGGAAATCATTGTTGACTTTCGGAAGAACAGAGGGGGCAGACACACCCCCATCCATATAAACGGGACTGAGGTGGAGCGGGTCTCCAACTACAAATTCCTCGGGGTACACATCTCGGAGGAACCATGTCCTGGTCCCTCAACACCTCAAAGCTGATCAAAAATGCACAGCAGCGCCTTTACTTTCTGAGGAGGCTCAAAAAAGCCCACCTGTCCCCCCAGATCCTGACGAACTTTTACCGCTGCTTCATCGAAAGCATCCTGACCACCTGCTTTACGGTATGGTACAGCAGTTGCACCGTGGCAGACAGGAAGGCACTACAACGGGTGGTGAAAACCGCCCAGTACATCATCGGTGCCCCGCTCCCTGCCATGGATGCCCTCCAACGAAAACGGTGCCTGAAGCGGGCTGGGAAGATCACCAAGGACCCCTCACACCCTAACCATGGACTGTTTGACCTCCTACCATCAGGGAGGCAGTACAGGAGCCTCAGGTCCCGCACCAGTAGGACGAAGAACAGCTTCTTCAACTACACCATCAGACTGCTGAACTCGGAGTTCCGCTGATAGATTTGTCTGCACCCTGTATTTATTTATTTCCGTATAGCTACCACTGCACTCTGTATTTATTTTTCTATATCGCTATCACTACGAACGACCCTAAACTGCATTTCGTTGTACCTATACTTGTATTTGTGCAATGACATTAAACTTGAATTGAAAAAATTGAACATCTCACGTTCCATCCTAGTGCGGAATTACACCATATCATGGTCACTGTTGCCCTAGGGGCTTTGCACAGCAAGAACACTAACTAATCCTTCCTCGTTACACAATACAATATTATAAACTACTACACTAAGTGGGACCGTTGGTGTCAATAAGCTCTTTTTAAGCTTCCCCCCAGTCTAGGTCAGTCAATAAACCACTGATTCAAGCACTGGATCAACTAAACTTTATTTTTAGAGAACACAACAAATCACCTTATACGATACCTAAACCACTGCAGGTTCGATCCTTGTATCTACCTGGCCAAGCCTTTAAGCATCGTGCAAGCAGAGACACTCCAAAAGGTCACGCAGTCCCAAGCGCTCTACCAGAAGATCGCAACGAACCTCATGGGGGCTGCCTTTTATAAGTACCTGAACCTTGAGGGGCCGAATTACAGAGGATTGGTACATTTACATTCCAATCAAGTGTAACAAATTACAATAACACATTACTGACAGGTATACAGGCCAAATTACAGAAACTTCTTAGATTGTTGCAGGTGAAGCTTCTGGAAGAGGTGAACAAAATCTTGAATATTTTTGAATATGCAACATTTACCTTGGGATTCAAACAAACCAGACGGTGCATAACATTTCTACCAATCAACACTTAACAGGGTAACTGTCTTACAACATTATTTACAATATATACAAGGCTCTTGCAGAGAACCAATTAACCTCATGCATTTAACATTTCCTATGATGTTCTTTGCAGAAATCTCATTCATCTGTCAACTGACTATGCAACACTGAGCTGGGCCACAGACTTGCTGGCACCATCAGCAGCTTGTCCCATTTCTACAGAGATCACCAGACTTGACCAAAATGGCCTAGCAATACATAAGTCCTTATAAAAGTGTGGGTACTATGGCTGCTCGATTTCAGCCAGGATTAATATTCCCCATTTTATCAAATATGATAACCATCATTTATGATAACCAAAGATACATTGGTGGCTGGTACATTATCGAACAAATTAACAATATGATGATGATGTTTCTTCTCAGAATCTTATCAAGTATCCCGAGTTTTCGTGGGTGCAGCTTCATGATTCCTGTCTGTTGCGTCTTCACCTCCTGCGCAAATAAAATCAGCGATCAAGCAGTACAATCTTTATTTCGCCAGGCGGGTGTGGTAAAACTTTAACAGTATGCAGATTACAGATTATAAAGAGTTCTCATCCCCACACAAATGGACGCTGATTTCTGTACATGTAAGTATGCTCCACTATTCGACAATTCAGCAATACGTTATCTGTAAAGTTGAGTACAGCCTCTTGCTTCTTACCATTAAAAGATCCTTAATATTGGCAGCATCAGAAGATTGACACGTTTGTGAGGGATAAAGTGATTAAACCCCACTATTGTAAGGATTTAGGAGAGGATTCTAACTTGTAAACAGGATTCTAACCGATAGAGGCTAGGGAGTGGATGCTGACACAGCTGGGAATGAGTTTATCAGAACTGTCCTTGAGTGAGGATGGATGGCATAGTATAGCGTAGAAGGAGGGTGATGAAAGGGACCCTTGTCAGTAGAGACTAGCTTTAGTTCAGATATAAAAAAACTGAGACAGGTCAGTTGGAAGTGAGAAAACTAGGCCAGGTCAATTGCAACTGGACATGCTTAATGAAATAAATGAATATTACTTACACACCCCTAGTCGAGAAACTGCTCATTATCATGAACATGCTATGTATGATGTGGGAGGTACTGGGGGATGTACCCATAGACTGTGCACCTCAGTGCTCTGATTGGGAAGAGCCAGAAGGGGAGGTTATGCCAGCAGAATTGTGTGTATAAAGGGGCTTTACTTTTCTGACTTTGGGGTGTCTCAATTTGGAGAGGCACCCGATTCTGCAGACTCGCAAATAAAAAGCATTTCTTGTTTCGATGAGTTAGTCTCTGAGCAGTGATTGTGAGCACAAACTATATCTCACACGTTCTTCTGAAAGAGGAAGGGTTAGCCACATATGGTTATATGTGTTTATATTTCTGCAGAACAAGCATTTTGTTTTTTTCTACTTATGACGCACATCATAATCTTGTGGAACAAGGGAGCCTGAATTTTCTCCATTGTTTATGTTATAGAGAAGACATTGATGAAGTTGTGCTTGTTATCTCGCTTATGTTATAGAAAAGAGCAACATGGACAGTCTGCTGACCTTGTTAATGCACTGAAAGCAAGGGTTAGCGCCTTTTTGCGTGCTTAGCAATTTAATAGAAGACGGTGAAAGCCTGTCTTCGTTTCAGCAGAATCCATTTTCTATCTTTAAATCATTATTAACTTCCACATTCCTTCCTCTTTATCAGTTTATGGTATCATCCACAATCCCCGGTAGGTACATAATGATCGCAAGCAATTAACAACAAAAATTTAGAATGATTTAAGGGGAGGTACAGCGAGACCTGGGTGTCCTTGTGTACCAGTCACTGAAAGTTGGCGTGCAGGTACAACATGTATTCACTGGAGTTTAGAAGGATGAGGGGGGATCTTATAGAAACATATAAAATTATAAAAGGACTGGACAAGCTAGATGCAGGAAAAATGTTCCCAATGTTGGGTGGGAGTCCAGAGCCAGGGGCCACGGTCTTAGAATAAAGGGGAGGTCATTTGAGACTGAGCTGAGAAAAAACTTTTTTACCCGGATAGTTGTGAATTTATGGAATTCCCTGCCACAGAGGGCAGTGGAGGCCAAATCACTGGATGGATTTAAGAGAGAGTTGGATAGAGCTCTAGGGGCTAGTGGAGTCAAGGCATATCGGGAGAAGGCAGGCACGGGTTATTGATAGCGGACGATCAGCCATGATCATATTGAATGGCAGTGCTGGCTCGAAGGGCCGAATGGACTCCTCCTGCACCTATTTTCTATGTTTCTATGATTAATAAAACGATAGAGCCATAGTGTAATATAGTATTCCAAAGTCCATCGAGCCAACTGAATGGCCATCATACTTCATTGTACCCATGCATTTCACTGTCAACCTTATGGATTTTCTCAATTTCTTGGGAAATGCGATTAGCAAGGCTGAAGATATTGGTAGTCTCATCGGGGATATAAGTGCAACACTCACGGTTTATGATTGCACAGGTGCCTCCTTTTTCTGGCAAGATAAAGTCCAATGCCATGTGATTTTGTAAGGCCTTAGTGTGGATGGCAACCATCTCTGCTGTAATAGACGTCATGGCCTTATTTACATCAGTTAAGGCACTAGCGGTTGCATTTGCAAACGTATCCATGGCGGAGGCCATATTGATCAATTCTCGAGAGGCACGAGCAGTCCCCCAAAATGGGGTGGCAATCATCCAAAATCATTCTGATTCTGATATGCCCCGTCTTGTTCTCAAAAGAAGGGACAGTTCAGTTAGTTGTTGCACCATACGCATGTGGGGAATGACATGAGCCAGATTAAGCATCCGCTCCAGTTGTCGTACTTCCCCGACCTCATGTCTGAAGTGGAAATGTCTCCTGGTAGCATCCTTGGCAGCCAAGGGTAGCCCCATGATCCACATACAAAGTGTGTTCCATTTACTGGTTGTGGTGGTCACATAATAGAGAATGGGAGGTATGAAGTGCCAGAAGTATTTCCCAAATACACTCCTTTTCCTTTGTCGTTACAATGACAGGTGGCATTTACAAAGATACGGGGATTGCTCTCTAGTTTCAGTCGGGGAATTTTCCAACTTTTGTTCTCATCTCTCATTCAACCTGACTCCCTGCCTCATTGGCTACCCTCCAGTCCACAGGAACTGATCCAGAGTTGAGAGAACATTTGAAAATGATCGCCAATGCATCCATGTTTCCGAGGGACACCACCTTGAGTACTCAGGGATGTAGACCATTAGACCCTGGGGATTTATCTGTCTTCAGTACCAACAGTTTACCTAACACCATTTCCTGACGAATGTGGATTCCCTTCAGTTCCTCCCACTAGATCCTCGGTATCCTCGTATTTTTGGGAGATTATTTGTGTCCTCCTTAGTGGACAGAACAAAAGTACTCATTTAACATCTGCCATTTCCTTGTTTCCTATTCTAAATTCACATGGCTCTGACTGTAAGGGACCTATAGACAATAGGTGCAGGAGTAGGCCATTTGACCCTTCGAGCCAGCACCGCCATTCAATGTGATCATGGCTGATCATCCCCAATCAGTACCCCTTTCCTGCCTTCTCCCCATATCCTCTGACTCTGCTACTTTTAAGAGCCCTATTTAGCTCTCTCTTGAAAGCATCCAGAGAACCTTCCTCCACCACCCTCTGAGGCAGAGAATTCCACAGACTCACCACTATCTGTGAGAAAAGGTGTTTCCTCATCTGCGTTCTAAATGGCTTACTCCTTATTCTTAAACTGTGCTCCCTGGTTCTGGACTCCCTCAACATCGGGAACAAGTTTCCTGCCTCTAGCGTGTCCAAACCCTTAACCTACATTTGCATTCACAGATCTTTTCCTGTTTACATATCTAAAGAAGCTTTTAAAGTCAGTTTTTATATGCCCTGCTTGCTTTCTTTCATGCTCTTCCCCCACCATTTTCCCTTGGATTTAACACTATCCTTGATTCCCCCCCATTAGCCACGGTTGGTCCGCCTTCTCCTTTTTATTTTTCGCCAGATAGGGATGAACAAATTTCGGAGTTCATCCATGTGGTCTTCATATCTTTGCCATTGCATCTCCATCGTCAACCCTTTAAGTATCATTTGCCGGTCTATCCTAGCCAATTCCTGTCTCATCCTTTCCAAGCCTCCTTTATTTAAGTTCAGGACGCCAGACTCTGAATTGACCATCTCACATTCCATCCTAGTGCGGAATTCCACCATATAATGTAGCAATGTTACAAAATTTTGAGATTTTAAAAATCAAGTCTGCAATTTATCCCATCAGATAAAGCATAAAAAGAAGTTTAATTTGACACCTAATTTACTTTCATATCTTCAGTATTAAGAAAGTTATGGCCATTTTCATACTCGGAAATGAGCATCTTGCTTCCCATTGCCTTTCAATTGACTTAACTCAAAAGCTGTGATCTGGAAAAGTTAAATGTCCATAACATTCTTAAAAATTAAGAGAACTCAATGAAATTTTCAGTTATTATAGATTGAAGCATTCTGAAACAAATATTAAACAATCTTACTTGGATTACCTGAAATTAAAGCATATAATTAGTTAGTTATCTAATTGTAGCTAATTACAAAATTCAATGAGTAGATCTAAACATCTATCAATTTCTTAAGAAAAGATAAACTTTTTTTAAATTGCCTAAGTGTCCAAATAACATTCACACAATAATCCACAATATAACATAATTTTTAAATCCCATTTTCATGAATTTCTGGGCCAAATGGAAGGAATTTAGTGTTTTATGCCTGTAAATTAATGGCCATTTAAATCAACTAGCGAGTGGGTTTTAGCGGAATGCGGTGGATTGGAACGTTGCGGTTAGCAGTGAAGTCGGGGGGAAAAATACTGGGGGTTCATACATTTTTTGGGGACCCCATTTCGCAACATAAAAATATTATTAATGCCTCCCGAAAAACCAACTTTTAATATAAAAATAAAGTATTTACCTTTTTTTCTCCCCTACGCAAAATGCTTCCGGTTGTCTGCGCTCACGGCTTTTGAAGGTGATTTTTAAATTACTCTAGTTAATCAATAATCTAGAGTAATTTAAAAATACCACCATTCATTAAATGTCGGAGCGATTTTTCTTCAGCAACCAAATCGCCCGACATTCATCGATTATCCAGGCCTGTGGAAAAACGGCACTTTAAGCCCGCCCCCCTCTGCAAGGCGCGAAAGTCGCGCACACGGGGAGCGGCAGAAGTGCAGCGCCGCTAAAGGTAAGTTTTGTAACATACCTATATAATGGTCACTGTTGCCCTAGGGGCTTTGCACAACAGGAACACTAATCCTTCCTCATTACAGAAAATAATATAATAAACTACTAGACTAAGTTGGTGTAAATAAGCTCTTTCTAAGCTTCCCCCCAGTCAAGGTCAGTCAATAAACCACTGATTCAAGCACCGGATCAACTAAACTTTATTTGTAGAGAACACAATAAATCACCCTATACGATACCTAAACCACTGCAGGTTCGGTATCGTATAGGGTGTATCTACTTTGCGAAGCCTTTAAGCCTCGTGCAAGCAGAGACACTCCAAAAGGTCACGCAGTCCCAAGCGCTCTTCCAGAAGATCGACAACAGACCTCGTGGGGGCTGCCTTTTATAAGTCACCGACCAGAGCCATAGTAGGCAGATCCTCAGTAGGCAGCTGTCGCATTTCATAGTGTCCTATTCCTTTCTGACCCATGTGATCTTTCCTTCTGTGCCATTGGCATCTTTAAAACATGAAATGTGTTTGTCCTTCAGCCATTTATCATTTTTCCTACTTCTTTCTCTTTCGCTGTTGCTGGAGATTGAGCAGTTAGACTAAGTGTGACTCAGACGTGTCTCTCATTTCAAATCGATGCCTTTGGTTTTATTCCTAATCCCAGGACCCCAAAGAACAAATAAGGGGTCACTGTTAATTGTTCAAGTTTATTCAACCAGGGATAGACTTGTTCCAAGTTTTGGGGATTAAGGAGGCATGTGTATAGTTACAACGGGGGAGGCATATATATAATTCAGTGTAGTGCGTTCACTTATGTTCATGGCTTATTATAACAAGGTACTATAAATACAGGTCTTTATTATTTGTGTGTATGGCTTCCTTTTATCTCCAGTCTTGCAGGAGGACATCCAAGTTCGTATTTCAGTTTCCAATTATTTCACAATGAGTTCGGTGTATCCAATGAGGGTTATTTTCCATCTTCACTGCAGGTAGGTGTAGTCAGTAGTACTGGGAATGGCTCCTTCCACCATTCTCCCTATTTCCTCCAATCCCAATTTCTTACCAGTTCTTGATCTCCTGGTTGTAAGGATTCGCTGTTATGGATTCAGCTGATAGTGGTTTCTGTGTTTCTCTGGTTCAGTGGTTTCTTTAAGACGAACAAGGTTCTGGTCAATTGCTGTGTACATGTAATTCATTTACTCTAAGGTCCTGTCCAGTCTCAGTCAAGGCTTTACTTAAACTCTTAAACTACTTACAAGGCAGACCCTTTAAAATAGGTCACTTGAAAGAAAAAAAAGAAAGAAATTATAGTAAGATTAAATGAGAACTTACCAGTTTGAAGTTTGATCTTTATTTTATGAGGAGTTACAATGAGCGATTACGTGAAGAAGACCATCAGTCCACGTGCGCGTCAATCTACAAAGCAGCAGTGTGAAATAACAGATAAGAGAAGTTGACCTGAAGATAGTAAGATTTGGGGAACTAGAACTACCAGATGACATTTGTAATATGAGGGTTGGGAGCGGTGGGCACGTAATTGCTCTTCGTAACTCCTCATAAAATAAAGATCAAACTTCAAACTGCTAAGTTCTCGTTTAATCTTACTATTTTACTTTGGCGTCACGTGAGTGACTACGTGAAGATTTCAAAGCTGTGTGATTTCACACCAGATACGAGTCCAAGTGTCACACACTGAATGGATTGACCATGGATGAGTGAAAAAGATTAATGCATTCAGACATAACATAGTTAGGTAACAATACATGCTTTAATTATGAAAAGAAAATAATAGTAAATCCTCCCATCCTGGGGGAAAACTATAGAACAGAATCTAAAATGGTACGAGCAAACACCCCCGGTCAGGCAATAGGTTTGTTGTAAAACAAACTCCCTCATTGCCCTCGCTGCCGATGTAGCCCTGGTGGAGTGAGATGTAAAAGTGTCAGTGTTCACTCCTACACTCGCCAGAACCTCCTTTAGCCATCTGGAAATGGTTTGTACTGATACCTTGTGGAAAGGTTTCTTATAACTGATCAGGACAGATAACTCAGAGCCTCTGAGTTATTGTATTGGTGAATATGTGATACTACACACAACCGTGGATCCTCGGGGTATGCCAGGAACTCTAGCTTGAGCCCTGGCACCCCCGGTCTGCTCTGTTTGATCAAATCATATATAATGAAGGTTAATTTATTTACATTGGTAGTCATGTTGCCCAGTCATAGCTTGTGCAACGTCTGGACTCGTTGCGCAGTTACCAGCGCCATTAGCATGATCACGTCGAGGGTGCGTTTTGATAAAGGTAGGGAGGAAGCTGGCGCCCACTGGCAAAGCAGTGTAACCACCATGCTCACATCCCAAATGTCCGTGTACTGGGGCCTGGGTGGCATGGAATTAAAAATGCCCTTCAAGAAACTTGATATTAAGGTGTGAGTCCCTACCGATTGGTGCCCCGTTCCCAGCACTAAATTAGAGGATAATGCGCTTCTAGCACTATTGATGGCACTGTAGCTTAATTCTACTGTAGTAGAATAGGGTAGATAGGAACTACAGGACATCCGTGATGCATGCTGTATCATACGAGATGTTTGAGATAGAACAGAATATCTCCCACTTCTTGATGTGAGAGACATACTGTTTTTGTGTACTGTCCCTCAAGGCCACTGTTATCTCATCTGTTCGTTCTGACAGTCCGAGCCCCAGGTATGGTCTCCTCAGAATCTGCAAACCAATAAATTCATTCGATCATGTAGTGGATGGTTACTCCCTATTACTGGGTGAACCAGCAGTTCCCTGCTTTTGGGGACAATCATAAAAGGCTGTGTTATCATTCCCAGGACTTGTGGGAACCAAGACAGTGTAGGCCAGTCAGGCACTACCAAAATGCCTGTGGCGTAGTCTTGCTTGATTTTTGCCAAGCACGGCTGATGATGCAAAATGGAGGGAAAAGCATCCAAAAACTTTCCTCCCCAATGTTGTAAAAATGCATCTACTGCCACTGCCCCTGGATCTGGTTCCCATGACACATTTTGGGTAACTGGTGATTTAGTCTGGACGCGAACAAATCAATATCCGGGATGCCATACCGGGCAACAATGTCGTTAAACACTTCATGATTCAACATCCATTCTGTCTTGTCATTGAATTTCCGCGATCTAGTGTCCACCACCATGTTGTATCTGCCTGGTAGGTAGATAGATGAGACCCAAATGTTCCTTGCAATACACCAGTGCCAGATAAGATTCTGTCAAGGAGGAGCTATACTTCACCCTCGTTAGACCTCATTTGGACTACGCAGTTGCAGCATGGGACCCATACACAAATAAAAATATTTCTTCCGTCGAACGTGTCCAAAGACAGGCAGCTCGATTTGTTACTAACACCTAAGAGAGAGAAGCGAGTATTGCCAAACTTCTGAATTCTTTGGGGTGTAACCCTCTCCAAGTCAGTCGTGAAGCTCACCGTTTGATCTGTTTTTACAAAATGTTAAATGGTCAGCTCGACATAGATTACAAGACCTACACCAACCCCAAACCAATTAGGAGCAGACGAGGGCATTCGATCCAATTTGTGATTCCAGCTACCAAGACAGATGTATACAGCAATTCAATCTTCCCACGAACAATTAAAGCATGGAATAATCTCCACCTTACTATAGTTTCCCAACCAGATGCAACTAAATTTTAGGTAGCTCTTTCTTCCCAAAAACCCTTTCTGGCTTAAATCCTCCCTCCACCACCTCCAGTTTAAATTCCATTTGGAATATTTTGGCAGACCAATAAACCAAGAAGAACCAAGTCTAGGATGATACGACATGCTCCATCCCTTTTCCGCTTGGCGAATATGTTGGATACAAATTGGTATGGTTCCTGATGTGACCTCTGAATTGCGACCACTGAATGACCTCTTTTTTGTATAAAGTTTGGATTTCAGCTTCTACATCTAAACTTTCCTGTTGTGAAAACACATATGAGCAGTTTGGTAAATGTTGTGTGGGTGGTAGTGAGTCAAGAAGGAACTCAATTTTGAAGCCTTGTATACTGTGCAGTATAAACGGATCTGCTGTGATCTAACTCCATTAATTCAAGAAATATTGCAATCTCCCCCCAACTTGCGATTGAGTGATGTGTAAAGTGTTCCACAATGAACTAGATTCACCTACCTCAGATGTTACTGGCGGTACGGTGCTGGATTTCATCCTCGAGGCTTGGGGAGTAGATCTAATGGCGGGTGCCCTCCGCACATCCTTGCCGTGGGCCGGCTGGGGCCTACCCCTAAAAAAAAACCTAGGCAGGTATCTCCTGGTGCTGAAGGGAGCATAGGGGTGTACCCATTATGATGAGCCCCTGGGTGTACTTTGGACTCTGCTCATGAGGCGGATGGTCTTAGCCTCATCGTCCAACTCCCTGCTTCAGCAGATCTTCCCCGAATAGGTAATTGACTGGGTAGACATTGCTGGCCTTGCACAGCACAGCAAATTTGGGGTTTAGTGCCGGCCGGATTGCGTTTTTGCGCAGGCAATTGATTTCAAAGTGGGCATTACACACCAATGCCACTGCGTCCTGCTGTGTCTCAGTCAGCAGCTCCCCATCTACAGACCTAGCAAAGACCGTAATATCAGAGGCCAGCAATTTCAAAAATTTCTGGAGTTTAATCACCTGGGCTCTGACACCCGCTCCAATATGACCCCAGATGGAGTGGTTTACGGTCGGCACATTTAGGGAGGCACAGTTGGCAGGAGTATGGTACCTGTTGGTGGTCTCCTCCATTGCCAGATCTTTGAGTTGGTGAGATGCCAAATAATTAATTGTAGTGGCCTGGTCTTCATCCAGGGGTGCTCCTGATGGCGATGGTATGGCAAATTTGGATGCCAATAGTGGCACTTCAGACCCATGCCCCCGGGAGTGCTCACCTGCTTGCCTCCAAACTCTGAGTCAGGTAAATACTAACCCCGTGTACTCCCATCTCCAGAGAGGGAGACACTTCACAGCCCTGTAAATGGTGCTTTCTTCGGGCACAAATTCTCCTGCCGCTGGCCCCACAGCCATCGACATGGAAGGCGATACAGACAGTCGCCCGCTAGCCGCACTTCCGCGGTCTTCGGTAGCTGGCTTCACCGCAGACCGTCTCTTCACCGTCGACATAGTAAGGTTCAAACTTGCTGGAAACACAAGAATTATAGAACCCACCAATATGACCTCAGAGTCGGTTTAAAAACACTTACCTGAGGTTTTTAAACTTATCGTTGGAAGTTGTTGGCACATGCTTCAGACGTAATGAAGCGCATGCGGACTGATGGCCTTCTTCACGTAGTCACTCACGTGACACCGAAATAAAATTCCCAATTCGCATCCAACACCTTAATCTGAATTTTACATCGCCAGTGCGTAATTCAGATCTTGTAATATTTTTTTTATTTGAAGTAAATAGTTTACAATATATAGCTTACTTTATAAACTAACACCTTAATTCAGTATTACTACAAATAGCATATCAATACATAATATCTTCTATTTTTATGGAAATAAAGAAAAAGATATATAAAAGAATAAAGAAAAAAGGAAAAATAAAAGGGAATAAAAAATTTTTTTTTTTCGCACATATATCAATTAAAAATTAAAAAGATAATTTGAAAAACAATAATATTACATATATATATATATATATATAAACAAAAACTAAAGACATTGTACGAGATACTATTTCATTCAGAAATATCTCTAATAAATACACAATATTATCAATTATAGGTAAGTTATTCGCATCGGATCCATAGGGTGCCCGTCGAAGCCGTGATTCCAAGAATAGCTACTTCTCTAAATACTGTATATATGGAGACCATATCAATTCAAAAGAATTATACTTGTCCAAAAGGACAAATCTAATTCTTTACAAATTCAACGTCTCCAACATCTCTGCTTTCCACATTTTAATTGTTGGGGATAATGTTCCCTTCCAAAATTTAAGTATCATTTTTTTCCCAATTATTAAACAATAATCAAAAAAATTTCTTTGATTAATTGTGAGTACCAAATTTGGCTCCGGGATTCCAAATATTATTAATTTTGGGTCTGGGTCAAGTTTAACCTTAAGGACTTCCGAAATAACTTTAAAAATTTCAATCCAATAAAAATTCAACCGTGGACATGTTACAAAACTATGTATTAAATTTGCTTCAAAATTCTTACATTTATCACAAATAGAGGAAAGGTTAGGAAAAATACTTTTTAATTTGGTTTTCGAGTAGTGTAATCTATATATAACTTTAAATTGTATCAATGTATGTCTGACATTCAAAGAACACCAATGTATTCTTTGTAAGCTTTCTTCCCAAGTTTCTTTCGTTATAGGTAATCCAATTTCATTTTCCCATGCTTGACGATATGTTTCAGTTGTTGGGTTCTCTTTATCTAAAATAATATTGTAGATATAAGCTATAAGCTTATCCGTATTTGGATGTAAATTAAACACTTCATCTAATAAGCCTGGTCCTTTATTTTTATAGTCGTATGTGTTACATTTAATAAAATCTCTAATTTGTAAATACCTAAAATGATGTTGTGAAGGTAATCCAAAAATATCTTGTAACTCTTCAAATAATAATAATTTTCCATTTCTATAAAGGTGTTCTATTCTTTTAATTCCTAAATCCTCCCACAGTCTAAACCCCGCATCTAAGATTGAGGGTTTAAACAGTGGATTATTCCTAATTGATAACCTAAAAGAAAGATTATCCAGATGTAGGGTCTTAACTATCTGTTTCCAAATACGCCTAATATTATGAATGATAATGTTGTCCCTATAAGTCTTTTTTTGTACTTCCTTTGGTGCGAAAATAATCGACTCTATAGTGAAGGGTAAACAGTCTTCCTTTTCCATTTTTAGCCACATTGGTTCAACATCCATATTTACCCACCAAAAATTCATATTCTTAATCTGGACTGCCCAATAGTAATATAAAAAATTTGGAAGTGCCAGCCCTCCATTTATCTTCGACTTACATAAGTGTTTTTTACCTATTCTATGGCTTTTGTAATCCCAGACAAAATTATTAACTATGGTAACTATGGCCTTCTTCACGTAGTCACTCACGTGATGCCGAAATAAAATTCTCAATTCTCATCCAACACCTTAATCTGAATTTTACATCGCCAGTGCGTAATTCAGATCTCTCTTGAATTCAATTCAAAAGGTAAGAAATAGGAAGAAATGATAATTAAAATACAAACAAGGTCACCAATCCTAATGCCAGGTTATGCAATGAAGAAAATGAACAGTCTCTTTGCTGAGCCACATCCCCTGTTTAATAAAAGTCGAGAAGACAGAGAATACACATTTAATTTCTACATAGATGACCAATATATTTTCAAAGATCAAAGAAAAAGAAAATAAACTTGTCCTAGGCTCAACGCCCATACAGCTGCAACTTCTTAAAGAGACACTACCTTTTAACACATGAGATTCTACAAAGATTAAGCCAGCTCATTCAATGACATCCTATTTTGTCTTATTATTTGATTAATTCAACATTCACCAAGGACTGGTTCCACAAACAAGTAATGGCCCTGTCTCACGATGCAAGTCCACCCAAGAGTGACCCCAAGTGAAAGAAAAAGTACGGACTCGTGGTTATGCACGAGATTCAAAGTTTATGGTCAAGTGTTTAACCGAGTTCCCACGGGCATGTTATTTATGCGATGTTCCAAGGTGCTCTCCCGAGTTACCAAGTTCCTCTCCCGTTACACTTGAGCCAACCGTGAATGAAGGTATGTTTTAATAAAGCAACAATGTTAAAGAAAACATCTCCATCCTACGGCTTTGAGTTAAAGATATAAATCAGCGCGGCTGCATCTATTAATATGACCTACAGAGGGAAAATGCGCATCAGATTGTTGGGAGACGGAGCTCAGGGTTTGCCTCCTGAGCTGCTTTGGTGCCCAGGCGTGAGGGAGGTTTGGGAGGGGGGGGGGGGGGGTCATTAATCTGTATGGGGTGACAAGGCTCTTGGGTTAGGAGTGATGTGCAAGGGAGTGGTGTGCAAGGGAGTCTTAATTCCCTCCAATCTCTCTGAAGCCCCGGACGAGAACAAAGGAAACCTATCTTGCCAGTGCGTACAAGCCCATTGTATATAAGGGTCTCGACCCGAAACGTCACCTATCTCCTTCACTCCTTAGATGCTGCTGCACCCGCTGAATTTCTCTTAAGGAAGAAGGGTCTCGACCCAAAACGTCACCTATCTCCTTCGCTCCTTAGATGCTGCTGCACCCACTGAGTTTCTCCAGCCTTTTGTATACCCCCGTTGTATATAACTTTGCTGGTGACGCGCACAGGCACTCTCTCTCCCTCTCTCTCTCTATCTCTCTCACTCTCTGCTCTCTCTCACTGCAGCTCAGAGCCCAACCTCGCCATCCTATAGTGGTAACATTCACATCGGGTCCTCTCCACACCCACACCCCCTCTCTCCGACACACACCCCCCACAAGGCAGCATGAGAGACAGAGAGTTTTTTGGGTGTTGGTTTTGTATAAGGATTTATTTTTAAATTATTAGCCAAGGTCGGATTTACTTATTTTAAACGAAGTTTGGAGCGCTTGACAATACTTTTTTTTCCTCTTTGCGCTCGTTTTCAGAAAGGGTTCAGACCCCGCTTGGCTCGTTGCCCCCTTTGAACGAAGCCCTGCGAGAGGGAGGGAGGGAGGGAGGGAGGGAGGGAAGGTGTGAGTTAACAAGAGCGCTGAGGAGGAGAGGGAAATGGGGGTGTGGGGGAGTGGGTGGAGGAGAAATAGGGAAGAAGTTAGTTGTTCAGATCAGAAACCTGTAGGCTGGGAGCCATAATGGTGAAGAGCACACCCAGTTCTTCTGAGGAGTGCATAAGAGACATCGATCCGAAGCAATGTTCCTCTAGAACTATAAAGGGCCTGTCCCACCAGTATGCAACTCGATGCGATTAGCGCGACCTAACGTGGTCGCTTGAGCCGTCCGGCGTCGCGGGGCCGGTCCCACTTCGATCGCCGGAGCCATGCGGAATTGTGCGGAGTTCGTCCCGAGTTCGTCCCGACGCCGCGCGGGGCTCCGAAAAACCGACAATGTCCAAAAATCCCGCGTGGCAACGGTTTGTCGGCTCGCAGTCGCCGCGACATTTACACACCGCCCGGACATCGTGCCTCCGTGAAACTGTTTGTAAGTGCCTCCGTGACCCTCTATGTGTGTGGCTCCGTGGCCCTGTATGTGTGTGTGTCTCGGTGCCCCTCTCTGTGTGCCCCTCTAAGTCCTGGCGAAATTACCTTGGACTTGCTTCAAGTTCGCCTCGCTTTGCGCCACATTGCACCACTCACCCAACCTCCGCGCAGCCCCTACTGCCGGTTTAGTTGCGCTTGCCGCATGCAGGCGCATGCTGGTGGGACCGGCCCTGTACAGGGGATCACCCGACCTCCGCGCGGCCCCCGCTGCCGGTTTGATCGCGTTCATCGCATATAGTTGCGTGCTGGTGGGACAGGCCCTTAACTGAACCCATGTCCACATCACCTCCTCTTGGCCGGACCGCAACACCAAATCTACGCGTCAGGAAAATCCAATGTTCATTGATTCATCTCCATGGTTTCTATAGCTAAATTTCCAATAAATAACTGCAGTCATCACCCCCCGAAAGGGTAGGATAGGGCTGAAGCCCAATGTTTAGACGTTGGAACGTTTTTTTTTTCTCATTCTAATAGAATGATTTTCCAACTGCTGTGGTAATTAAACTTTTTTTTCACTCCTAGTTTTTTTTAAACATATTTTTAGGATGTTAAAGCTGAATAAAATAAACTCTTACGAAATGAGTTCATTCATGTATTTTGCTCATGTGACACATATACATTATATATAAAATTGTACACATGGGAAAATAAGACGAAAATGACCAAAAAAACAAAGAATATTTAGTCGAGGGTGAACTAAATTTTGTGATTAGGACTCGAGCGTGAATGGGACTGAAATAATTTAAAGATTTCCCACGGTAGACTCACGAATCACTAAGTTAAACACATGGGCCCTACGTTCTTACAACGAGTCTAAATGTTTCAATTTTAAACTTGAACACTAAATTTGACTCGTGGCAAAATTCAAACATGTTTGACTTTTTTCACGAGTTCACAAGTTTCGCGGGTACCTGCCGTTAGCGCCAAGAGTGGACAAGTTGATCGTGCGAGGTCCGACGTTCCCACTACATTGGCTGTACGTGATCACCACGAGTGAAAACTCGGGGTCACTCGTGGGCCAACTCGCACCGTGAGACAGGGGTTTAACAGTCTTTAAACTCACTCACTCTACACCCTCTTTTCTATGCCATTCACTCACAAATTTCCACACCTCATGCAATATGCTGAATCTCAGATATTCACACACGTTAAAGCAATATAATTATTGCAGTAAAACACAGTTATATACTCCTCAAGGAAATCATGCAAACTCTTAACTTTGAAACACACAAATATTAGAAATTTACATTTTAATATAAGATTTTATCAGGCACTATGTCTTGTGCTGTTGTGTTTCTAACCTTGACCAAAATAGCTTTGGAGAATTATAAAACAGAAGCCATATACTTCTTTAATTTAATTTAAGAAAAACAATAAGATAGGAGACAAGATTCATATATATACAGGCTGTATTAGAGGAAAATGTTGTTTGTATGCCAGCCATTCATCAAAAATGTTCATACTTTATTCATAAATACAACACATACTGAAGAACAGTCTCAATCCAAAACACACTCTGGACTCCCTCTAGAACACAGGTCATTTTATTAAAAGCTTCAAAGTGTAAGCTACTTTCCACATTCTCTACCCTCCTTATCAATACAAATTTAATACTAAAGTGCAGTAAGTCATAATTATGTAATAATATTTCTCACCTCCTCCTGGGGGTGGGAGATTGCATCCTTCACGTGGTCCACCCTGTTTCAACAAATCCAATCAACCTGCCATGCAGAAACAGAAGATCAAATACAGAACAATTTGTCTTACAACTTTAGGCTGCGCACGCAATACGCAAGAAGAAGAAAAAGCTCCTCCTGCATCTCCCTTTATTATCCCTGCTAAAATGAATTTCAATTGTCGCAAATGCATTTGCCTTGATTTACATTTTACACAGAAACTAAATTGATGCACATTGTGTTAAAGAAGGAACTGCAGATTCAGGGAATCAGGGAACGTTTCCCTGATCCCTGACCAGTCTGAAGAAGGGTCTCGACCCGAAACGTCGCCTATCTCCTTCGCTCCTTAGATGCTGCTGCACCCGTTGAGTTTCTCCAGCTTTTGTGTAACCCTTGAAGCACATTGTTGTTGTTTCTTTACAATTCTCAACAATCCTTACAACATAATTAATTAATTTTACATTCCCTTTTCTGAAAGTCGTTATGTCTACTAGAATCTCTGATTCTGTGGGGACCAATGTTGAGAATTCGTAATCTGCTGTGTGGGCAATAATGTCAGCGGGAGACTTAATTGTGGCAACTTGTATGGGCATTGCACTTAATAATGGCCAGTTGGATTGGGAGAGTTAAGGCATACAGTAGCCGGTGCAGTAGCAAGCACTGTTTTTCAGTTGCGAAAGTGTTCTTTTTATTGGTGATGAGAGAGATATGCCCCTGTCCCACTTCGGAAACTGGAACAGAAACCTCTTTAGACATTACGCCCCACCCAAGGTTTGTGTGCAGTTCCCGGAGGTTTTTGTCAGTCTCCATAATGGGCGAAAGTGGTTTCCGCTTCTTCCATGTTCCGCTGATTATTTCAAAAAGGCCGCGTCTAAAAATAGGTTGCCGTTTTAAAAATCAGAGGCCGGTTGCGATTCTAGTTGAAGGTGGTTGCCGGAAGTTGCAGGTAGTGGAAGATAAGAATCTTTTTTTCACCCAGTTTTATTCCACCAGGGAGGTCTTATATTCCATTACATTGTTCCCTCTTTTTTAACCATATATTCAGTTCTTCTTCCAGTTACTGGATAATCTTCCTGTTATCTACTATCCTTCCAATGGTGCATCACAGCTCTGGCCATTTGACTGGCGCGGTTCTCAGACAAGTCCCTGTTATTAGTCTGAATTGAGTCAGCTACCGTAGTGGGGAGACAATTTAATAAGATGGCATAATATTGTGCGGAACTCACTCCATAGTTGATAGTTTAAATCACCTGATTGGTTAATGTATAATCTTGAGAATAGTTCAAAAATTTCATCTGCTCTCTCTCATTTTTTTGGTTTTATCTCCGGAATTCTTGTTAATTTAATTGGCTTCTGAAGGATATTTGCAAGGGCCGTTAAAACAGTCTCTTCTCTTGCACTATCATCCACTATTATGCTTGCCAATGCCTCATGTGTCGGGTATCCCAGAGCTGCTAAACATTTGGATTTTCAGATGGAGTAATTATTTGTTGTATGGTTGCGGGAGTCTGCATGATATACATGCATTGTGGTTCTTAAATAATCTACAAAAGCAACAGGTGACATTTTCCTATCAGGGATTTTATTTAACACCACCATTATTTCATGGGGTTTCCATGGAGTATGGACATCTATGGTGCAGGGTTTCATTACACCTACTGCGCTGGTCGAATCAAATAAAGGAATCTGCACTTCCCAGACTGAGAATTGTCTATGGGGTATCTGTTCATTCTGTAGATTTTCTGTCAAATCAAAATCTATCTCGGTATTTTCAATTACTGTCTCACCCTCAGATGAACCTTCCTCCTCACTATGAGGTTCACAGTACCTTCTAAATGATTAGTTCCTTCCTCTCGCTACTCATCTAATTTGTCTAGGTTGAGACTCACAAAAATATTCTGCACTATATCCATCATACCCTCCTTTTCTTTAAATACCGGGGCTAACCTGTTTGTTCTACTTCTGGTACCGTAAGCAACTTTACGATCTATTAATGGTGGAGTGGATGGAGTCAAAATAGTTGGCATCTGAGTCACTGCTATCGGCAATGTTTGCCCTGATGTGGAATCTGCAGGAGTTGTTATCAGTTATGCAGACTCTGGATATTTATTATGGAGAGCTGGGGAATGCAAGAGGAACACGGTGGGAGCTGGACATTTCTACTAGTTTTAACATTTGTCCAATCATCAAAATATTCATCTTCTTCCCCTCTAAGTGAACACTAACCATCGGATCTCTAAACTTTAATTTTACAGGGACTAGTTTCCTTTCAGGAGATCTACCTCTTTCCTGTTCTGTGTGCTTTCCTTCATCTCTACTCCCGTCCTTTCGACAGCCTGAATGTCGATCTACTTCACCCTCTTTCAGTTGTATTCTGAGTTTTGAAATAGATTTTTCCCAACTTGCCATTCTCCTAACCTCTTTATTTGCCTTTCGTTCCTCATAATATTTCTGCCATATTCCTATTAATTCCTTTGCACTTTCACTATTACTATACTGCCAAATAATTCACTCTACGTGCTTCAATCCTTTCACTATTTTAATGTCCTCTAGCGGCCATAGCTTGCTTCACAATTTCTTATTTAGTGCTCCTGACAAGTCTCTCAATTTCTCTTCCTTGCGTGGGAACTCAGTGCACATCATTTGCAATGGGCTCCGAGCATCTTCTGTCATATCTCGGTCTAGTCTATTTCCCATGTCTTTGGACACCCGAAACAAAATTCCTAAGCCTTTCACAACTATTCGATAATTCACTCCTCCCTTTTAATCTCCAAGGTTATCTCTCTCGCTGAACAGTAACAACTTCAAAGCGCTCGGGGTTTCCCCTCTTTCGCATAATCAATCTTTCTAATTTACTATTTAAATTATTCTCCTATTTCCCACATGTCCACACACTTCCAACCTTTCAATTTCCCCAATCCTCAGTCTTCTAAAGATCAAGGTGCTTCAGGGAACAATCAAACACAGTCAATCGCAACCAAACACGATCCCACAGCCTGTTTTTTAAACCTAAGACAACCACAATCTAAACACATGCAAATGAAGTCCAAACACGCAAGCAAAACCATACACAGACAAGAAGCTACATCTTCTATTATTATCATGCACAACCACATTCCTTTATAAACCCCAAACATTCATGTAATATCACATTCGTTATCTGAACAGTTCCAAAAGCAAATCATAATATGTAACCCGTGTTGTGCTGCTATCAGCCAGTGAACCACTCCCTCAGATACAGAAGACTTTCCCCTTCCTAGCAGGGCCAGACATAGGAGGTGCGGGGCCCAATTGGGAACAATTTTGGTGAACCCCAGGTTCCCAGCCAAGGCCTGTCAGCCCTGTTATTTAGTATATATTATGAAATTGTACACTAAGGGGCTATGGATTATACACTCTCTGAATCTCTCCATCTCCCATCTGACTGTCAGTACCTCCACTGGCTTCAAACCTTTACCGTAGCTGCTAATTACCATTAAACAGCATTATGTGATTGGACACAATGCCCTCAGAGACAGCGGCTGATTGGACGGGTGGAGACTGAATTATTGATTGGACGGGAATTTTAAGGCAAGCTGGTTGGTGATTGGACACCACCTCCTTAGAGACAGAGGTTGGTTGGCCACCAAATAATCGGGCACAAATTAATTGACAAATAAGAAAATAATAAAATCGCTGGTCGGTGCAAACTCAGTGGACTATCTGCGCTGTATCTCCAAACTAAACAGTATAACATACAGGTACATTCATCTATAATTCCTAAAAATCTGATCTTGACCGGGTTTGGCTCACTGTGCTGTGATTTCCGAGAGGACGCCGCCACCTATGGCCGTCATTTTTGGCCAGCTCGCACAGAGCCCGCCTCCACCTTCCACGACCAGAGGATTTTTCCCATCGATGAAAAAGCAGAGAGATATTAATGTTTTTAACAAATTCCCCATTCTCTAAGCTGCCCCTGCTGGAGGGACGGGGAGGGACTATAAAACCAGGAAGTGGTGTGCCTAACTGAGTCTCTGCAAGATGGAGGAACAAGAGGGTCACGTCTCTCTGAGCTCTGAATAGCACTGGACAAATGTTTACTCAACTGTGTGTGCCCTTGATGTGGTTTGAAAATGAAAATATGGTTGGTTTGAAGTAAAAAGGCACTGCCTGCAAATGTTTGTTTGGGTGCTTTGGCTTGAAGTAAAAAGGCACTGCCTGCAAATGTTTGTTTGGGTGCTTTGGCGTGAAGTGAAAAGGCACTGCCTGCAAATGTTTGTTTGGATGCTTTGGCTTGAAGTGAAAAGGCACTGCATGCAAATGATGGCTTGGGTGCTTTGGCTTGAAGTGAAAAGGCACTACTGCAAATGGTGGCTTGGGGGCTTTGCCTTGAAGTGAAATGGCACTACTGCAAATGGTGGCTTGGGGGCTTTGCCTTGAAGTGAAAAGGCACTACTGCAAATGGTGGCTTGGGGGCTTCAGCTTGAAATGAAAAGGCACGGCTGCAAATGGTGGCTTGGGTGCTTTGGCTTGAAGTGAAAAGGCACTACTACAAATGGTTACTTGGGGGCTTCAGCTTGAAGTGAAAAGGCACGGCTGCAAATGGTGGCTTGGGGGATTCAACTTGAAGTGAAAAGGCATGGCTGCAAATGGTGGCTTGGTGGCTTCGGCTAACTACCTGTTTGCACTGTATATTGATTTTAGATAAAACGCTACCACTTACTGCTGTGATTTTTGGCCATCTTACTCAGTCCCCCTCCGCTCAGCAGGTGCAGAGGATTATTCCCATCAATGAAAAATAAAAGTGTTATTAGTGTTTTAAAAATGTTGAGAATCTCTCTTCTGTCATGAAGGCCACACCTTTCCTGGAGGGAGGGGGAGGGTTTACAAAAACCCGCAAGTGTGGGTGTGGCTCTGTTTCTGCATGATGGGGGAGGGAGAGGTCACGACTCTGTCTGAGCTGTGAATAAATTGAACACACTGAATGTCTACTGAACTGTGTGTTTGGTGTTTGGTGTGGTTTTATGGTGGTTTCACCCTGCTTGAAATGTTATGAATCTGCATTTGAATGTGGTGGCTTTGCACCCTGCATGAACTGGTATGAAACTGAATTTGAATGTGGTGGCATTGCACCCTGCATTAAGTGGTATGAAGTTGCATTTAAATTTGGTGGCCTTGCACCCTGCTTGAAGTGGTATGAAACTGTACTCGAATTCGGTGGCCTTGCACCCTGCTCGAAGTGGTAAGAAATTGCACTTGAATTTGGTGGCCTTGCACCCTGCTTGAAATGGTAGGAGAATGGATTAGGATTTGGTTGCTTTGCTCCCTGCTTGAAATGGAATTTCAAGGAATAGCCATAAGTTGGCCAACTGCCAGCCCCCTAGCTGTGAGTGAGCAGCCAGCATATCAGGCTTGAGGGACTGAGCTGCCACCCCAAGAACCAGCGCTCCAGAAAGCCCCCCTACTGGCCATTGGTGGAGAGGTGGAATATTGCGTTGGGGGACCAGCCCTCCCGTGTGAACATGGGACCCAACGGATCCCACTTAATCTAGTTTTTATATATAATCTTTGTAGATGGTTTATGCATGCAACCAATAATATAGCTACCTCAGTACCATTAACCCCACCTTAGTTAACATCAATCATAATGCTTTCCACTCCCTGGGTATAGTTCAGTAGAAGAATGTAGCCAGTGCTTGCTGACGTGTGTTACACCGTGTGGTATCATTAAAGGATGTTATACACTTCAAGAGTATGTGAATTGCTTATTTACATGGTGTCGAAGCTGGAAGATACCTGCGTCTACTGTCTATCGGGTTTTATTTATTTCTTTTGATTTTGTGCCTATTTGTGCTCAATCTCTCTGGCCATGGCGTCTTCTTGCAGAAAGCCCGTGCAGCTTGTCTTTGATGCTGACATATCTGAGCGCTGGGCCACGTTTGAATTTGATTTCACCCACTTTGTCAATGTCGTGCACCGCGCCAAACCTGACTCCGTTAAAGCCACCCTCCTCCTCAACCTTGTCAAACCTGATGCCGTGAGGAGAGCCAGAACTTTCACTTACGCTCCAGTGGTCCTGGACGCGAATAACATTGTGATTACTCCTGCAGAAACAGACAGTGACCCCACTTGCCTGCTATGTATGTTCAGGGAGATTTGTGACCTGCCCTTGAACCGCATTGTAGAGAGGGCACGGTTTTTTACAAGGAAACAGTTGCCGGATTAACCTGTTGAATGTTTTATTGCTGATTTGCGTTATCTTGCCCAGCGGTGCAGTTTCAGTGACATGACAGACCAGCTCACAAGAGACATTTTAGTAACTGGCATGCGTGACCAGAAGTTGCGTTGTGAGCTTCTAAGGGATTCAGATCTAACATTAGTCAAAGCTATGCATGCCTGCAGAATGTCTGAGGTCGTTGAACTCCCAGATGACCACCATGATTCGGGCACTAAATCTATCAACAAGGCTGGCTTTAAGAGACCACAGCATCGGATGGGAAATACTGCTTTCCTGCCGCGTGCCAACCCAGGTCCTGGTGAAATGCCCCCCAAGAGGTGCCCGAACAGTAACTACATGCACCACAGAATGTCGACGTGCCCCGCCTATGGCAAGGCCTGCAATTTGTGTAAAAAATGGAATCATTTCTCTGCAGCCTGTTAGGGCCCCTGGGAAACCTGTACAGACTTCCAGACCTAATCTAAACAGGCTGACACAATCTGATAACTCCTACGGCTCACAGCCTCCCATAGCATTCTCCTCCAATGAGGAACCAACCAGTTCTCCAGAGGAGTCGAGCATGTTTACCCTCCTCCATGCACCTGGACAGCGTAACGATCCTACTGTATCAATAACTGTCAATGGTTTGATCTTCCTCGCTAAGTTAGACACGGGGGCGAGAGTGAATGTTTTGTCAATAAACCGTTTCAACAAGATAAGGAATAATGAGGCCTTGATTGCTGACCGTTCAACTCTGCATGCCTATAGAGGAGAGATTCTAAGGCCAGTGGGGAGGGCCACTTTAACTTGTGTGCTGCAAAAGCCCACGCGAAACCTGTTTTTTTACGTTTTTAATTCTGACTGTGTGTCTCTGCTGGGCAACCGTGCATGCCAGGACCTTGGCCTGGTGTCCTTCGACCGCACGGTCCACAAAGTGCAACTGTCATTTGACCCAGTAGCCGAATACCAAGACCTGTTCAACGATAACCTGGGAAAATTATCACTGACTTACCGCATTTCCATTGACCCAAATGTGATGCCCGTGATCACAGGGTGTCTCACGCCATGAAAGACAAGGTCGAGGCGATGCTCAACAACATGGTCGAAATGGGGGTGCTAGAAGCGGTTAGCAAGCCCACCAATTGTGTCTCCACCATGGTTGCCACGCTAAAGAAAGACAAGAATGAAATACGCGTATGCATCAACCCAAAGGACTTAAACCTTGCCATCAGGAGACCCTATTACCCCATGCGGTCCGCTGAGGACGTGGCTGCTCAGGTCGGGCAGGCCACCATCTTTTCGGTCCTAGACGCTAAGAACTCGTTTTGGCAGATTCCATTGGACAAAGTGTCTTCTGACCTCACGTCCTTCTCCACACCCTTTGGCAGATTCAAGTTCCTGCGAATGCCATTCGGCATCAATTCTGCTAGCGAGGTGTTCCAGCGATGAGTGGAGCAGATATTCTCAGACCTGCCATGTGCCATCATCGTGGATGATATCCTGGTCTATGGGAAGGACATTGCTGAGCACGACCTGAACCTCCGCCGCATCCTGGATCAGGCGCGACGGGCCAATCTGAAACTGAATCCCAAGAAATGTTGGTTTCATGTCTCAGAAGTCACGTATGTTGGACATGTTTTCATCTCTAACGGGCTAAAACCCGACCCTTTGAAGGCGGCTGCCATCTCCGTGATGGTAGCCCCCACCGACGTGCCAGGTCTGCAACGCTTCCTGGGCATGGTGAATTAGCTTGGGAAGTTTATACCAAATCTCAGTGAGCTGAGTGCACCCCTGTGGCAACTGACAAAAAAGGATATCGCCTGGGCCTGGCTCCCACAGCACCAGCAGGCTTTCGACTGCCTCAAGTCCAGACTGATTAACACACCGACATTGAGGTTTTTCGACGTGAGCCGCCCCATCACCGTCACCTGTGACGCTTCCAAGTTCGGTCTGGGCGCGGCCTGCCTTCAGTCTGTCAATGGATCGCTACATCCTGTCTCCTATGCCCCCCACACCATGACAGACACCGAGCAGCGGTACGCTCAGATCGAGAAGGAGCTGCTCGCAGTAGTGTTCGCCTGCTCCAAGTTCAGAGACTTCCTATTTGGCAGCAAATTCACGGTCGAAACCGACCACCAGCCGCTGGTGACAATTCTGAACAAACCGATTCATGCTGCCCCTGCCAGGCTGCAGCGTGTAATGCTGCAGCTCCAGCGTTTCGACTTCAATATCATCTGTAAGAAGGGCACCGAGATGCACATTGCGGACACCCTGTCCTACGCCCCGCGGACCTCCTGTGCCCGCAACCCCTATGGAACAGAAGACTTCCTAGTGCTGGGTGTTGACTTTATTCCCACCAAGCAGTTACAGCTTTTGGCCGAGCACACCGCTACCAATCCAATTTTGCAGCGGCTTGCCTTGGTGATTAAATCGGGGTGGCCAACGAAGCGCTCCAGTACGCCGACTGAAATACAGCCTTTCTTCCTGGTCCGCGACGAACTGATGCTACAGAATGGCGTTATCGTCAAGGGACATAAAGTTGTAGTCCCGTCCTCCCTGTTTGATTTCTACTATCGCGCAGCCCATAGCGGACACCCCGGGGTCGATGCAACACTCGCCCATGCTCAGTGCCAGTTCTACTGGCCTGGAATGGCCAAGTATATCCGGGATCGCGTTTCTGCCTGCTCCACGTGCAACAGTCTTGCACCACACCAGCAGCGACAGCCCCTGCTGCAACAACCTGCTCCTGCTTGGCCTGGTCCTCGCTGGCTGCTGACATCTTCGAGTGGCATGGTAACCACTACCTTGTCCTGGCCGACTCGTACTCAAACTGGTTCGAGGTGGATTTGCTGACATCCCACACGTTGGAGATGGTTATCCGTAAGCTGCGGAAACACTTCTCCACCTTTGGGTCTCCTGTCCGGTTGCAGACTAACAATGGAAGGCAGTTCACCAGCCGAGAGTTCAAGGTTTTTGCCGACAAGTGGAATTTCGTGCATTTCACCAGCAGCCAAGAGTACCCACAGAGCAACGGCCTTGCTGAACGGGCCGTCCGCAGCGCCAAGCTTCTGATGGAACAGGCACGACTGTCTAACTCTGATTTGTATTTGGATCTCCTGAACCTCAGGAACGTTTCCAGGGATCCGGCCATGGGGTCTCCTGCTCAGCGTCTGATGTCCAGGACGACCAGACCCACTATCTCAATTGCTCAGCGCCAGCTGCAACCTCGGGTGCTGGAGCCTGCCTCCGTGCAGAGGCGCATTCAGGAGAAACATGACAGCCAGCGGCGTTCCCACGATCGGTCGTGCAGACCACTCGATCCTCAGTTGCCTGGACAAGTTGTTCGGTTGCAAACCGCCAGTGGTTACTCCCGTCTGGCTACCGTAGTTGGGGTGGCTGATTCACCTCGTTCATACCTGGTCGACTTTGAGTGAACTATCTACCGACGAAGCCATCAACACCTGCTTGCGGTGAACGAACCAAAGCCGCAGCCTCCGGGCCCCTATGCCCCGCCTCTCTCATACCAACAGCCGGCTGCCGTCCCAGCCAGTGTTCCCTGCATGCCTCGGTCCCCATCTCGCGCGCCCTGTTCCCCTCTGCGCGGGTCACCTGTTGCCGCTCGCGCTCGCGGTTCTGACTCGCCTTCTTCTCCCACCCTGCAGCCCTTCTCTGGTTCCCCAGCTGTTTCACAGCCTCCTGTTCCTTATGATCTTTTCTGGGGAAGGGGGAGAGACGCGTAAGCGCTCGGGTCTGATTAGTAGGCCACCTGTTCGTTATGGCGACTATGTTTAATTCTGTCGTCATGGCTTCCAATCTGTTTTGATTTTCTAAGGGGAAGGATGGAGATGGTTTATGCATGCAACCTATAATATAGCTATCTCAGTACCATCAGTACCCACCTTAGTTAACATCAATCATAACGCTTTCCCCTCCCTGGGTATAGTTCAGTAGAAGAATGTAGCCAGTGCTTGCTGACGTGTGTTACACCGTGCGCTATCATTAAAGGATGTTATACACTTCAAGAGTATGTGAATTGCTTAATTACAATCTTTGCCACATTACTATATGTTTTCCATCAAACTGCTCTTTGTGTCACACCCATAAAGGATCAAATTTCCCTTTAGGATACGCCCATTATTTATTAATAATATTACGTTAACATAAACTCAAATGCCAAATTAAAGGACAGAGGACTGTCTCGCGAAACATCTTCACTGACGCTTCCAGTTTAAAACAGGTGAGTGACAAAGCTCTTAAACATATTTAGTTTGGAATTATACTGTACTTTGGTTCTTATCTTGGAAAAAAAGTCTTTTATCTCCCATGTTTTCGGGTTCTGTTGATATCTTCAAATGGAAAATGATCTGTGGAAATATATAACTATGGAATACCTAGAAATCCTCCAGTTGCCAATCATTTAACTCCCGTTCCCATTCCCATACTGAGCTTTCTGTCCTGAGCCTCTTCCACTGTCATAGTGAGGTCACACGCAAATTGGAGGAACAGCATCTCTGATTTCCCTTGGGCAGCTTACAACCCAGCGGTATGAATATCGATGTTTTTTCTAATTTCAAGTGACCCTTGAATTCCCTCTCTCTCCCCGTCCCTCTCCCACTCTAGTTGTTCTGCTAGTTTCACTGTTGTTATCCCTTTGTTATCTCCTCTTCCAGAGCCAACACTGGACCATTGTGGTCTCCACTGTAACTGGGTTATCAGTGGAGATTTATTCTGATTTATTCTACACCTTTACATATCTCGTTTCCCTCTCCCCTGACTCTCAGTCTGAAGAAGGGTGTCGACCCGAAATATCACCCATTTCTTTTCTCGGAGTTGCCACATGACCCACTGAGTGACTCCAGCATTTTGTGTCTCTCTTCCATGCGCAACATGCCTTGGTAGTTTATGAATGTCTTATCCTGTATTCTTGATTTCACCAACCACCCGAGATAATCAATCAACAAAATTTATAGGAGTCATCCTTTGTAATCTTTTTCAATCTTTCACTGAAATGTCGACCTAATTTCAGTACCTATTCCTTCCAAGTCACCATGCTAACAATATGATTAACAATATGTTTCTTATAGAAACATATAACATTCTTGAAGGATTGAACAGGCTAGATACAGGAAAAATATTCACGATGTTGGGGGAGTCCAGAACCATGGATCTCAGTTCAAGAATAAGGGTAGGCCATTCAGGACTGAGATGAGGAAAAATATGTTTACCCAGAGAGTTGTGAATCTGTGGAATTCACTGCCACTGAAGGCAGTGGAGACCAATTCCGTGAATGGTTTCATGAGAGAATTGGATTTAGCTCTCAGGGCTAAAGGCATCAAGGGATGAGGGGAATAAGCAGGAACGGGGTACTGATTTTAGATGATCAGCCATGATCATATTGAATGGTGGTGCTGGCTTGAAGGGCCGAATGCCCTACTCCTGCACCTATTTTTCTATGTTTCTATTGTAGATCATGACCATTTTTGCTGATTTGATCCATGCCTGGTTTTGCTATTGCTGAGCCGATCCATGATCCAAGCTGGTTTTCCCGCTATGCCATCAGGTTATATGCGATTAGCTAAGCGTGTGCTTCAATATGATCTACGAGACGGAACTTTATGGAGTTGTTGGAGTAAAATATCTTTTAATGAAGTTTAACGACTTATGATTATCACTGTTTCATACATTATGTCTCAAAATCAGTATTTCTAAAATCTTGTGCAAAATCATTGAAGCTTTTGGAAAAGAAAATATTCCTGTTTGCAAAAGCAAGTTTTAGGATTGTTTCCCAAATATTTCAGTCTTCCAAAATACCAGTTTCAAATTCACAATTTAAAAATACCCTAAACACCAGTTTCTCCAAATGCTGTGTGTCCATGGTCTCTTGCAAACCAACTCCAAATAATTTTTTTTTTTTTTAAACATAAAAGACAGATACAACAAAACAGCGATACATACAAACATGCTCTGCACCTCTCTTCCTTTAGAGCCTTCACAAATACTAGAAAAACATCAAAATAATAATATTCACAGTGAAAACCTCCAACACATAATCCATATAAAAGAAAAGATGGATGCGTAGCTTCCACGCAACTCACACAATTTCTTCAAGAGATATTGCCTCATTGAAACATATAAGAGTTTGGGTTTAGACACGCTAGAGGCAGGAAACGTGTTCCCAATGTTTGGGGAGTCCAGAACCAGGGGCCACAGTTTAAGAATAAGGAGTAAGCCATTTGGAATGGAAATGAGGAAACACTTTTTCTCACAGAGAGTGGTGCGTCTTTGGAATTCTCTGAATTCAGAGGGCAGTGAAGGCGGGTTCTCTGGATGCTTTCAAGAGAGAGCTAGATCGGGCCCTTAAGAATAGCGGAGTCAGGGGATATGGGGAGAAGGCAGGAACGGGGTACTGATTGGGATGCTCAGCCATGATCACATTGAATGGCGGTGCTGGCTCGAGGGGCCGAATGGCCTATTCCTGCACCTGTTGTCCATTGTCTATTATCTAACCACAAGAGGCACTACAAATTTACAGAGGAACAGGATCTTTCAATCAAATCCTATTCTGCCTGGACCATCGAATTAATCAAAATGTCTTCCAATACAGTTTTGAAATTTGATGTAACACATTATTTTCCTCTCATGCAATTCCCCAATGACAGCCCCTCCCACTTCAAACCCCCCACTCCTCCTCCCCCCCCCCCCGTCAGATTTTTAGACCATCGGCAAATCTAGTGAGGTCATGGATATTCTTCCTGCACAGTTCCCATTATGAATGTGAAGCTCGAGTGCCTCTCCCAACCTGATGTGCCTGTTCAAACGTATTTTATATGTATTTGTTGAATTTCACCTGGAAGACTTCCAGGGAACTACATGTTGGTATTCCTAGACTCCCTCTGCTTGACAACACAACAAAAATACCTTAACATTCACTGTTGAATTCCTGGCCAAAATGCAACCACCTCATAGGTTCACAGCAATGGGGGCCCAACACTGATCCATGAGGCACACACTCGTCACAGACCTCCACCCTTCAGCAACAAGGTTAATGTTCTGGCAGAATTAAAGGTCACAAACCTGTCTGACAAGTAACTGGAGAATCCAAAAATTGAATGCCTTTATCATTGATCTTTCATTCTCATGCAATCCTGCCTCCACCGTCAATGTGCACATCTCATGTCTACCGTCTACCACCTCCCCAAGATTCACAACCAGGACTTGCTAACACAACATTTCTGATGCTGGTGTGAGGCAGAAGATGATTAATTCTGGATGGTAGGTCAGGTGCTGTTAATCCCCAAACAGGGTTCCCAACATTGATATCAGCTGTTGTTGTCAGTAATGGAATCTCTCCCTATATATTTTAGTATATGACCCGGGATGACCTCCAGAGCCGACGGGCTGGATATCCCAGAAGAAATGAAGCGCAGGGGACTTCGGCCCTCTCTCCCTAATATCCTACTCGCCAATGTACAGTCCCTTGAAAATAAAGTGGAGGACTTAAGGGCAAGGCTGCTTTATCAAAGGGAGCTGAGGGAATGCTCTGTGTTCTGTTTCACAGAGACATGGCTCACCCCCAGCTCCCCAGACTCAGCAGTCCAGCCTGAAGGGTTCTCCATCCACCGTATGGACCGTACACTGGCATCGGGGAAAGGGAGAGGAGGGGGTGTCTGCCTCATGGTCAACTCTGCGTGGTGCTCAGAAGTGGCAGTCCTGTCCAACTCCTGCTCTCCACACTTCGAACATCTGGCGGTGAAGTGCCGTCCCTTCTACCTACCTACCGAAAGGAATTCACATCCATCATCCTGACCGCGGTCTACATCCCACCCCAGGCAGACGTCCGTCTGGCACTGGAGGAGCTGCACGCCGTGGTCAACAAACACCAGACGTCTTACGCCGAGGCATTTACCACCATTGCTGGGGACTTCAATAAGGCAAACCTGAAGAAATCACTCTCCAACTTCCACCAACATGTCTCCTGCTGCACCAGAGGACCAAACACCCTCGACCACTGCTACACCACCATCAAGGATGCCTACCGCTCTATCCCTCGCCCTCACTTCGGTAAATCCGACCATATCGCGGTGCTGCTTCTTCCTGCCTACAGGCAGCAATTAAAGAGTGCACCCCAAGAGGTGAGGACAGTACAGAGCTGGTCGGCGGGGGCAGAAGAACAACTACAAGACTGTTTGGAGTCTGTAGACTGGGCTATGTTCAAGGACTCGGCAACAGACTTGAACGAATACGCCACAGTCGTTACAGACTTCATAAAGAAATGTGTGGAGGACTGCATCCCTACAAAAACCTTCCGAGTGTTTCCCAATCAGAAACCTTGGATGAACTGTGAGATCCGCACTCTTCTGAAGACCAGACACCGGGCATTCATGTCTGATGACACAGTGGTCTACAAGAAGTCCAGATACGACCTTGGTAAGGCAATCAAAAAGGCCAAAAGGGAGTTCTGCTCCAAGCTGGAGGATGAGACAGATGTTCGGCAGCTGTGGCGGGGACTGAATGCAATCACCTCTTACAAGGCGAAACCAGGAGGCAGCTCGGATGTTGGCGATACATCACTCCCTGATGAGCTCAATGCATTTTACGCATGCTTTGATAGGGAGAACACCGATGTGCGTTCCCGAGCCCCCATTCGCTGTGATGGTATTTCAGTCTCAGTCACAGAGGCCGACGTCAGGAAATCCTTCAGAGTGGTGAACCCTCGAAAAGCATCTGGACATTTTCAACCTGTCACTTCTGAGGTCTGAGGTTCCCACCTGCTTCAAAAGGGCATCAATAATACCGGTGCCCAAGAAGAGCAAGGTGACGTGCCTCAATGACTATCGACCTGTGGCACTAACGCCTGTGGTGATGAAGTGCTTCGAGAGGTTGATCATGGCGCAAATCAACTCCTACCTCGACAAAACCCTGGACCCACTGCAGTTCGCTTACCGCCACAACAGATCAACGGTGGACGCGATCTCGCTGGCCCTCCACTCCGCTATGGACCACTTGGACAACAAAAACTCATATGTCAGGCTGCTATTCATTGACTACAGCTCGGCATTTAACACAATCATCCCCTCCAAGCTGGTTACCAAACTCGCAGAACTGGGTCTCTGCGCATCCCTCTGCAATTGGATCCTCGACTTCCTCATCCACAGACCACAGTCTGTTCGTATTGGTTGAAATGTGTCAGACTGGATAACAATCAGCACGGGAGCACCTCAGGGCTGCGTGCTCAGCCCCCTGCTGTACTCACTCTATACTCATGACTGCGTAGCCGGTCATAGCGCGAACTCCATCATCAAGTTCGCTGATGACACCACTGTTGTGGGACGTATCACTGATGGGGATGAGTCCGAGTATAGAAGAGAGATCGAGCAACTGTCCATATGGTGCCAGCACAACAACCTGGCCCTCAACACCAGCAAAACCAAGGAACTGATTGTGGACTTTGGAAAGAGTAGGATGGGGACCCACAGTCCTGTTTATATCAACGGGTCGATGGTTGAAAGGGTCAAGAGCTTGAAATTCCTGGGTGTGCACATCTGTGAAGATCTTTCCTGGTCCGAGAACACAGATGCAATTATTAAGAAAGCTCATCAGCGCCTCTACTTCCTGAGAAGATTACGGAGAGTTGGTCTGTCAAGGAGGACTCTCTCTAACTTCTACAGGTGTACAGTAGAGAGCTTGCTGACTGGTTGCATCGTGGCTTGGTTCGGCAACTTGAGCACCCTGGAGAGGAAAAGACTACAAAAAGTAGTAAACACTGCCCAGTCCATCATCGGCTCTGACCTTCCTTCCATCGAGGGGATTTATCACAGTCGCTGCCTCAAAAAGGCTGGCAGCATCATCAAGGACCCACACAACCCTGGCCACACACTCATCTCCCTGCTACCTTTGGGTAGAAGGTACAGGAGCCTGAAGACTGCAACAACTCGGTTTAGGAATAGCTACTTCCCCACAGCCATCAGGCTATTAAACCTGGCTCGGAACTCTGAACATTAATATCCCTCCATCTGTTATTTGCACTTTATTAATGTATTCATTCATGGGTGTATTTATGTATAGAATTGTAGTCAATGC
This sequence comes from Raja brachyura, assembly GCA_963514005.1. Next base: position 37,046,505 of record OY740794.1, on the reverse strand, counting down.
CTTCTATGTTCTGTTGTGCTATGCAAATAAAGATTTTCATTGTCCTGTCAGGGACACATCACAATAAACTCTTTTGACTTTGACTTTGACTTTGACTAGTATTGATTCCACTGGCACACTCAGATTTCTCACATGCTCCTATCCAAAGCTATCAAAACAAATTCATGCTCCTCCATGCTCTGGCAATAATTCTTTTTGATTTGTTCATTCACAGGATCCTTTGGGGAAGCACACCATGATTCCCATTCATCGCATATTTAACCTTGTCTTCATAATTGGTGCTAGTGTTCTGCTATATGTATGTTGGCATATGAAAACACAACAACATTTTCAAAAGAACATGGTAAGAATGTCACAAGTGGAAGATGAAGCTACCATGGAGGATCCTTGTCCACTCCTGGATCCTGGGATTATGTTTGTGGAAACAACAGACAACGTGGAGCTGAAGCCATTGGTGGTGTGCTCAGTGGAGTCTGCTGCTCGTAAAAATCCAGATAAAACAATCTATTTCTTCATGAAGGGGTTCAGTGGCAACTTGAGCCAATATCCTGAGCCTAAGTACAGAATCATCCCGTTGCTCTCCTCAGTGAAGAATGTTGTCCTTCTCCCTTTAAACCCTACCGAACTGTTTGATGATACTCCATTGAAATTCTGGTATCAAAAGGTAACCAATAAGAAGAAAGTGGGATGTGTTACATTTTGGGTTGTCAAACCAGAGTAGGACTTTCTCAGCAAATGTTAGGGCCCTGGGGAAGGGTGAAGAATAACAGATGAATAACGGGAGAATAATGGAAGAATACAAGTACATAATTCACTGAAAGTAACATCATAGGTGGACAGGGAGGTGAAGAAGGCTTTAGACATAAAGATAAGATGCAACATATTGAAGTAACCAAGTGGGTCAGGCAGCAGCTCTGGAGAAAAGGAATAAGTAACATTTTGGGTCAAGACACTTCTTCAGACTGAGAGTCGGGAAGAGAGTAACTGGGAGTACGAAGAGGTTCAAAAGGAATCTACCAATAACCAAGCAAAAGTGGAGGCCACAATGATCATTTTTTGGCTGTGGGGAGGTGATAACGATGAAACATGTTTGCCTACATCAGTAAAATCATTAGGTATAGGATGTTGATGATGTTGCAGTTGCTCAAGAAGTTGGTGAGGCCCCACCAGGAGTTTTGAGTTTTTTTTGAACACCCAGGAAAGATTCCATTAAATTTGATTGAGTGAAGAAAAGCTTGACAATGATATTAACCAGGATACACGGACCAAATTATTGGAAGAAGTTGGACAGGGCAGGAATTTGTCCTTGAAGCTAAGGAGACTGAGGGGTGACCTCATAGATGTGTCTAATGTTGTTAGGGACATGGATCAGGTGAATGCACACAATAGGATCATGAGGCCTGATTTTCCATGTAGTGAATGGTCTGTCTATGGAATGAGCTGGAGGAAGTGCTTGATCAGCGTCTGACAGCACTTAAACTACATTTGGATATGTACATGATAGGAAGGGTGTGCATTGACTATTTTCTTCTTGGGAGTAAGTCTATCTGAAATGTTGTCTCCCTGAGTGAGGAAGAATGAACGCACTAAATGGAGTGCAGTAAAGTTGCATCAGGTTGATTTCTTGCATGGCAGGTTTGTAGTACAACAGAGATTGAGCATCTTGGGTCAGTGTTCACGTGAGATTAGAAAACCCACAAGCTATCCCCCTGAAATGTCCAATATTCGTAAGGTGCTTGACAGGATAAATACTGAGATGATGTTTCCCTTGACTATGTGTCTATATTAAGCGAATGACTATCTCCAAATAGGACTGGACATTCTGGATAAAAATGAGGAGGAATTTCTCTCAGTCAGAGGGTGGTGTGGTGAATCTTTGGGATTTTCTGCCAAATAAGTCAGTGAATGTTTAAAGGTTGGGCATTTATAAAGCATGAATTTATAGCTTTTTAAATATTTGCTGCTGCAATATTCAATGTTTAAAATAGTTTAATGACAACTATGTTGGCTGGACTGGATTATTTCAGTCAAAATATCAAACTGCAAGGCACAAAGAAGATTTTTAAGGAAGTTATCAGCTCTAGAGGTGTTGAGTGAACAAGGGAGAGACTGGAGAGGCTGTATAATTCTTCATTTGAGTATAGGAGACTGAGGAGTGACTTCCTTGAGGTTTATCACATCATGAGAAGCACAGATAAGGTAATGAGCCTGGACAGCAGGAGGGAGGTAGGTACTCTCAAACTATTTAAGAAGGATTTTGGTAAACATGTGAATCACCATGGATCTATTGTAGATAAATGGGGGTAGAATTGATGAGTGCAGTGATTGGGTGGATGTGATTTGTCAAAGTATTTACCATTGTCGTGATTGGATAGCTGCAAAGTATTTATCTATGTAACTACATGACTCTCTATCAGTCATGAACAAAGATGAAGGGAGGATATGTTTAAGAAGGAACTGCAGATGCTGGAAATTCGAAGGTAGACAAAAATGCTGGAGAAACTCAGCGGGTGAGGCAGCATCTATGGAGCGAAGAAAATAGGCAAAGTTTCGGGCTGAAACCCTTCTTCAGACGGATATAGTTGTTTCTTAAGGAGTGGACTTGATGTCTTAACATGGTTTGAGGGATAGGTCTGAAGGTTTAGGAGAAATTGAAATTAAGATAATGTTTCTTTCTCATATCACAGGTAAACCCAAAAGAGCAGAGGTATTATCTCCATGTGCTTGGTGATGGCTCTAAATTTGCACTGTTGTGGAAGAACGGGGGCATCTACCTGGACACTGACATTATATCAATGAAGTCTATTCCATTTGGCAACTTTGCATGTCCAGAGAACCCACGTTATATCAATGTGGCTGCACTTGGTTTCTCTCACAAGCACCATCCTTTTCTTTGGAATTGCATGAAAGATTTTGTGGCCAACTACAATGGAGATGATTGGGGTCATCAAGGTCCTAAACTGATTACCCGTGTGATGAAGAGATGGTGTCAGATGGATAACATTGGTGCCTTTATTGGCAAAGAATGGAACAACATCTCTTTATGGATCACTGATCGATTCTACGCCATCCCATGGTCAGCTTGGGAGAAGTACTTTGTTCCCTGAGGACTTGAGGACTATAAAAATTTGTGAAACATTCACTGTTATACTTATTTTTTCTGACCTGGATACACTATAATTCCCATCTACTATTTAAATTAGACTCTAACACTAATTGACTCAGCATGTCTCTTCCTGGCACATCATTTTTCTCACAAACACAACCATTTCTCTCACTGACACAAACTCTCTCTCACTCACTGGCACAATTGTTCTCTCTCACTCGCATACTCCCTCTCTGTGCAAGAAGGATGTGGGTGGTTTAATGAGTGTGCAGACAAGATTTACCCAAATGCCACCAGATTTGGAGACATTAGCTCTGATGACAACTTGTCTTGTTTTTTTCAAAGCATCACAACTTTAGCAGAGACCAGTTGGAAGTATATAAAATTATGAGAGGCACAGATATTGCTGATGGATGGAACCTTATTTCAGGGCTGCCAACTCTCACACTTTGAGCATTATAATAACCCATTTTGGAAAATTCTCACGCCCTCACGCTGATCACAAATTTCTCACGCCCTGTCGTGAGAAATTCCTTGATCAACGAAAATTTCAAAACTCATATAAACTGCATGGGCCATGGGTGTTGGAGAGCCGGGGCTGAGGGAGGGATGGAAGCAGAACCAGCGGCGGGAGACAGATGCGGGTTGCTGGCGCTGGCGAGTGTTTACCGGGTTGGCGAGTGTTTACCGCATACACTCTCTGGTGAGTGTTTTTGAGGATGGGGTGTGTTTGCGGGGCTGGCGAGTGTTTGCGGGGCTGGCGAGTCGCTCGCTGCAGCTCCGGCCATGGGCAGCCCCAGTGCAAGAGTCCCGGGTCATCGGAGGCATCGGAAGCATTGCTCCGCTGCCGTGAGAGTCTCTGTTCTGAAGGGTCACAGACTTTCAAAGGGAGGGGGAAAGAGAGAGGGAAAGGTTACGGGACAGAGAGGGGGAGAGACAGAGGGGGAGAGAATGGGGAGGGAGAGGGAGAGAGAGGGGGAGGAGAGGGGGAGGAGAGGTAGGGGGGAGAGAGAGAGGGGGGGTGAAGAGGGAGGAGAGAGGGGAGGAGAGAGGGGGTGAGAGAGTTAGGCAAAAGAGAGGGGAGAGAGTTAGGAGAAAGAGAGGGGGAGAGAGAGAGAAGACAGGGGCGAGAGAGGGTGAAGAGTGAGATGGGAGGGAGAGAGGGGAAGAGAGAGGGAGAGGGGAGAAAGATGTGGAGAGAGAATGGAGAGGGGAAGAGAGGAGAGAGAGAGAGTGAGAGAAAATGCATTTTGCCAAATTCGCATGCTGACTGCAAAAGTTTTTATAGATATGTGAAGAGAAAGAGACTAGTTAAACCAAATGTTGGTCCCTTGCAGTCAGAAACAGGTGAATTGATCATGGGGAACAAGGGCATGGCTGACCAATTGAATAACTACTTTGGTTCTGTCTTCACTAAGGAAGACATAAATAATCTGCCAGAAATAGCAGTGGAACGGGGGTCAAATAAGATGGAGGAACTGGGTGAAATCCAGGTTAGCCGGGAGGTGGTGTTGGGTAAATTGAACGGATTGAAGGCCGATAAATCCCCAGGGCCAGATAGTCTGCATCCCAGAGTACTCAAGGAGGTAGCCACAGAAATAGTGGATGCGGAAATGTAACACCCCGCCCCTAAATATATTGCCCTTAAGGCATTTACGGAACTGGAAATATAAACATCTTTTTTTTTCCAACGGAAGTCTGTAGTTTAACAGCCACGCTAGTGTGGCTTACACTAACACCACTTTATGTAGCTTTAGACACTCTTTCTTTCCTGCACTTTTCCAATAATATTACTAACTTTTTCTTTTCTCCTTTTTATATTATTTTTTTTAATATATTATATGTGGAATTATATTACTTTACTTTTGAATGGAATTATACAGTAGACTGGAGAGGATATGTATGTCAAATAATGTTATTAGTATTAGTCGATCATAAACTAGGGTGCGAAATTGGGATATATGTGCTGAGACATCTACCTCATTATAATCCACCAATAACATCCAAATGCAAGACACTAACAAGAAAAAGGGGGGTGATGGAATCACCTTCTGTAGTTGGAATGTAAAAGGTATTAATGAACCAATCAAAAGAGGTAAGGTTTTGGTGCAATTAAATAGAATACAAACTGATATAATCTATCTTCAAGAGACTCATCTAAAAAAGGAGGCACAATATAGGTTAACGGCAAATTGGATTTCTAGGGTGTATCATTCATCATTCACTCATAAATCTCGAGGAGTTGCCATTCTTATTCGTAAAGGTATTCAATTTAAACATAGTTCAATAATAGAGGACCCAGAAGGTAGATATATAATAGTCACGGGTGAATTATACTCGAAGAAGGTTGTACTTATGAATATATATGGCCCAAATTTTGATAATCCACTATTCTTTAAGAAAATATTTAACACTATTCCTACAGTAACACAGAACAATCTAATAATTGGGGGCGACTTAAATTGCACTTTGGATAACTATTTGGACAGATCATCAATCAAAAGGAAGGTTATTTCTAAATCAAGCAAATTCATAAATTCCATTATTAGATCAGCTAATGTCAAAGATATTTGGAGAAATGTAAATCCTAATGGCCGAGAATACTCATTTTACTCGCCGGTATTTGGAACATACTCCAGGATAGATTATTTTCTAATAGATTCAAAACTTGTCCCATTTACGTATGACTCAAAATACCATAATATTATTATTTCGGATCATGCTCCATTAACATTTAAGATTAACTTAAAGGGTATAACTAAAGGATATTCGCAATGGAGACTTAATCCTCATATATTAAACGATAAAAGGTGCTCAGATTATCTGGTTAAACAGATTGAATTATTTTTTGAAACCAATGATAAACCTGGAATTTCATCATCTCTTTTATGGGGCACATTTAAAGCTTTTTTACGGGGTGCTACAATCTCAGCGCAGGCATATCTGAATAAGGAAAATAAAAAGATTCAACAGAAATTGGAAAATGAAATAAGGCAGTTGGACATGGAAAATGCTATGTCTCCATCTAGGGTTATACATAATAAAATTGTAACATTAAAATACAAATTAAATGAGATACAATCAAAGTATGTCATTAAACTTTTTCAAAAGACCAAACAAATACATTTTGAATTTGGGGATAAACCGCATAAATTGTTAGCTCGGCAATTAAGAAAAACAGAAGAAGAAAAAATGATATATAAGGTCAAATCTGAACAAGGAGATATATTAACTTTACCAAAAGATATTAATGATAGATTTCAACAATACTATCAAAAACTTTATACATCAAAAGTGACGGATCAGCCCGAGACAATAGATAGAAACGTTTCTCCAGAAATGTAACATTAATGGATTAGATCGGGAAGGTAGAGAATTATTAGATGCCGAAATATCAGCAAAAGATATTGAGGAATCAATTAGATCATTGAAGAACGGTAAAGCTGCAGGACCCGATGGTTTGGGAGTTGAATTTTATAAGAAGTTTCATGATTTGATCGTCCCACGGTTACAAACTATGTACAAAGTTGCCTACGAACAAGAACAACTTCCAGAAACCTTAAAAGAATCCACAATTACACTTATTCCTAAGGCAGACAAAGATCCAGAAGACCCAGGATCATACAGAGCAATAGCTCTTTTAAATACAGATCAAAAAATATATAACAAAAATGTTATGTCAACGGTTATGTTTAGTGATCAATAGACTAATACATCATGGTCAAACAGGTTTTATTCCTAAACGTTATTCCACTTATAACTTAAGACGTCTGTTTAATATTATCTACTCGAAAAGAATGACTGATATTGAACTAGCAGTTATATCCCTGGATGCAGAGAAGGCGTTTGACCAGGTTGAATGGCCTTATTTATTTAGGATAATGCAGAAATTCCAACTGGGAGAAGGATTTTGCAAATGGGTTAGAATTTTATACTCTGGCCCAACAGCAAGAATCCTAACAAACCAAATGTTATTAGCAAAATTCAATCTTTCTAGGGGTTGTAGACAAGGTTGCCCGTTATCACCTTTACTATTTGCACTCGCTATAGAATTATTAGCCGAAAGGATTAGAGTAGAACCAGAAATTTATGGATATAATACTAAAACTACAATTAATAAAATATCTTTATATGCAGATGATGTTTTATTATATATAACAAAACCAGAGGTTAGCATCCCTAAAGTACTTGAAGTGATAAATGAATTTAGTAAGTTCTCAGGATATAGAATTAACTGGAATAAAAGTGAAATTATGCCTATAACAGGAATTAAATTGAATAAATTACAAAAATTTCCATTTAAAATAGCTAATAATCAAATTAAATATCTTGGAATTAATGTATCAAAATCTTATAATTCTTTATTTAAATCTAATTTTCCCCAATTATTAAATAAATTAAAAACAAATATTTTATATTGGAAAACATTACCGATATCAATGATCGGTAGAATAAATGCCATTAAAATGATTTTTTTGCCTCAATTACTATATTTATTTCAAGCCATTCCGTTATATCTTCCAAATTTTTTTTTTTTTTAATTGATTCTATAGTTAATAGCTTCATTTGGGATTACAAAAATCATAGAATAAGTAAAACACACTTAGGTAAATCTAAGATAAATGGTGGATTAGCTTTACCTAATTTTTTATATTATTTTTGGGCGGTTCAGATTAAGAACTTTAATTATTGGTTGATACAGATGGAACAAGATCCAGCTTGGTTAAGAATTGAAAAGGAAGATTGTTTCCCGTTCGACATAAGCACAATACTCCTTGCCCCTGGGGTGGTACAAAACAAATCATATAAGGAAAACCCTATAATTTTAAATAATATACGTACCTGGAAACAAATCATTAAGACTTTACATTTAGAAACTATGCCACTTTGTTTACCAATTATGAATAATCCTATGTTTAAACCTTCGACATTGGATGTGGGGTTTAGACATTGGAAAAATTTAGGAATAATAAGGATAGAACATCTTTACAGGAATGGGAAATTCCTCTCATTCCAGGAGTTGAAAGAGATTTATGGACTGCAAGCAAATAATCTATTTAGATATTTACAAATTAGAGATTATGTCAAATTAAATATGCTAAATTACAGAAATAGAGAGCCAGGTATACTGGATGAAGTACTTAACATGCATCCAACAACAGAAAAATTAATAGCATATATATACACAATTTTTTTTGGACAGGGAAATGCCAAAAACGGAACTATTCCGACAAAAATGGGAAAATGAAATTGGTTTACCTATAACAGAAGATTTATGGGAAGAAAGCTTACAACAAATTCATCGCTGTTCGTTAAATGCCAGACATACTTTGATACAATTCAAAGTAATACATAGATTACACTACTCAAAAAAGAAATTAAATAGAATTTTTCCTACTATATCACCATTATGTGATAAATGTCAGTACATAGAAGCCGATCTAAATCATAGTTTTGTAATATGTACAAAACTTAAAAGTTATTGGACTGAGATTTTTTAAATTATTTCCACAGTTTTAAAGATCACATTAAGCCCTGACTCAAAATTAATTACATTTGGGGTTTTAGATTCAAATCAAACTTTAACAGTAAATCAAAGAAATTTTCTGGATTACTGTTTAATAATTGGAAAAAAATTAATATTACAATTTTGGAAGGGACCATTATCCACGACAATTAAAATGTGGACAGTGGAAATGTTGGAGACATTACAACTGGAGAGAATTAGATTTATCCTAATGGATAAACCTGAGATTTTTGAACAAATATGGTCTCCATTCTCTGATTATATGAAGGGGTAGCTGGTCTCAGCATTGAAACTCAATGAGTACCCGGTGGAAAGATCAAACAAAAATGTTTAAGCACAGATTTATATACTTGTCTCTATATATTATAATTAGAAATTGCTCCATTCATTGATAAGATGTATACAGTTTTCTTTTCCACAAGTATTTTTTTTTTATTTTTGTTTATCTTTTTTTTTTTTTTTAATTTTTTTTTGTTGTTTAAATTTTTTATTTTTTTTTAAAATTTCTCTCTTCTTTATATCAATCAACTATAATCATACTCTTATAATTATTCACTATTCTTTCTTTATACTTTTTTCACTCTATTAAAAAAAAATGAGGCCAATATATATATTTTGTTAACATTTATATAATTTTGGAAAGATGTATTAACTACATTTGGAAAAAAATGCTATATTATTTGTTATATGTATGGCCTCTAATAAAAATATATTAAAAAAAAGAAATAGTGGATGCATTAGTGATAATTTTTCAAAATTCCTTTGATTCTGGAGTAGTTCCTGAGGATTGGAGGGTAGCTAATGTAATCCCACTTTTTATAAAAGGAGGGAGAGAGAAAGCGGGGAATTACAGACCAGTTAGTCTAACATCGGTAGTGGGGAAACTGCTAGAGTCAGTTATTAAAGATGGGATAGCAGCACATTTGGAAAGTGGTGAAATCATTGGACAAAGTCAGTATGGATTTACGAAAGGTAAATCATGTCTGACAAATCTGATAGAATTTTTTGAGGATGTAACTAGTAGAGTGGATAAGGGAGAACCAGTGGATGTGTTATATCTAGACTTTCAGAAGGCTTTCGACAAGGTCCCGCATAAGAGATTAGCATACAAACTTAAAGCACACGGTATTGGGGGTTCAGTATTGATGTGGATAGAGAACTGGCTAGCAGACAGAAGGCAAAGGGTAGGAGTAAACGGGTCCTTTTCAGAATGGCAGGCAGTGAGTAGTGGGGTACCGCAAGGCTCAGTGCTGGGACCCCAGCTATTTACAATATATATTAATGATTTGGACGAGGGAATTCAATGCAACATCTCCAAATTTGCAGATGACACCAAGCTGGGGGGTATAGTTAGGTGTGAGGAGGATGCTTGGAGGCTGCAGGGTGATTTGGATAGGCTGAGTGAATGGGCAGATGCAGTATAATGTGGATAAATGTGAGGTTATCCACTTTGGTGGCAAAAACATGAGGGTAGACTATTATCTGAATGGTGGCAGATTAGGAAAAGGGGAGATGCAACGAGACCTGGGTGTCATGGTACACCAGTCATTGAAAGTAGGCATGCAGATGCAGCAGGCAGTGAAGAAAGCAAATGGTATGTTAGCATTCATAGCGAAAGGATTTGAGTATAGGAGCAGGAGGTTCTACTGCAGTTGTACAGGGTTTTGGTGAGGCCACACCTGGAGTATTGCGTACAGTTTTGGTCTCCAAATCTGAGGAAAGACATCCTTGCCATAGAGGGGGTACAGAGAAGATTCACCAGACTGATTCCTGGGATGTCAGGACTTTCATATGAGGAAAGATTGGATAGACTCGGCTTGTACTCGCTGGAATTTAGAAGATTGAGGGGGGATCTTATAGAAACTTACAAAATTCTTAAGGGGTTGGACAATGTAGATGCTGGAAGATTGTTCCCGATGTTGGGGGAATCCAGAACAAGGGGTCACAGTCTAAGGATAAGGGGGAATTCCTTTAGGATCGAGATGAGGAAAACATTCTTTACACAGAGAGTGGTGAGTCTCTGGAATTTCATTTCGGAGTCACGTGAGTGACTTCGTGTAGAGCCCGCCGGCGCGCATGCTCGACATATCGTCGTACCGCGTTGCTGCGACGGCTGGCGGTGGAGCGCGCTCCTCGCCAGCCCTTCAGAAGGGGCCACGGAGGTAAGTATTCTACTTTTAGTTGGTGGTCCTTGTTGTTGGTTTTGTCTTGCAGCAAGGACATGGATGGGAGTTCCAAGGGCCGGAGGACGTCAGGACGAGTTCGCCGGTCAACAGTTCCGGGGCCTTTACCATCGGCAGTACCTGCAACGCAGGCCGGGACTCAGGCGGAGATGTGGGTAAGCCCTGTGTTCACAGGTCCAGATCCGCCAGCACACCACAGCTCGGAGGAGTTCGACGAGGAGGAGTGTGGTGTGCCGCCAGAGCAGGGGGACCCTGCCATGGCAGTCAGGTCGTCAGCGAGCTCGCTGGCGACCTCGAGCAGAGTGCGTGCGGCTGCACGGCCCGTTCCACTCAGCCCTCCGAGTAGGGGAAGGGCAGGAGCCCAGAAGCCTAACCCTACCAGGGCTAAGGCATTGCCTGACACGGAGGAGCGATCAGGTTCCAGGGAGAAACCCGGGGCGGCTGTGAGGTCCAGCCGGCACACCCCGACTCTCGACGCCGGGACGGCTCGGTCGAGTCGGGTCTCGTCACGGTCGCCGAGCCCCCCATGGATGAGTGGGCGAGACCATGCGTCGGCAACGTCCACGATGTGGGCAGCCGGCAAGACTGCGCGGGCCCCAGGCAGCCATGCTTCGGCTGGTGCCGACACCTCGCCGCAAGTGCCCTTAGTGGCAGCGGCTTCAGCTCCCGCTAAACGGAGGCGGTTGAACACGCCCACGCAGGAATTGCGCAGTTCGCCTCGGCAAACCACCGCCGCCGCCCCCGCCCCGTCAGCTCTTTGGGAAGGACCTTTCGAAGAGAGTCAAAGAGCTTGACGAGCAAGCCAAAACGGTGGGGATCATGCGCCCTCAGAGTGCCCCCACACCGTCAGGCTCAAAGTCTCCATACATTCGATCACGAGGGTCTGCCAGTACCTCGACGAGGACCCACCCTCAAGCTCCACAACGACAGCAACATCAGACCCAGCACCAGGGGTCTTTTTTAGGACAGGGTCGGCAGAGACCCTGGTGGAAAACGAAGACGCCGCGCCCTCAAGCCAACCCAGCACCTCCACGTCCACACACGCGTGTCAAGGACCGCCGGTACCACGGAGGTGAGGGGGTCTGGTTCTCTCTTTTCTCTCTGTTTAACTTCACATGTTGGTGGTCACCTTCGGTGGTTTTTTGGGTGCTTGAGGTAATTTCACTGGTGACGAGTATGTGTTGCAGAATATTCAGGGGCATAAAATTGAGTTTATTAATGGCGACATTCCTCCATCCCAGCACATGCCCGCTCGAACATTTAAAATTATCTGCTGCAGAACAGGCAGCCGGCTATAAGGAATTGTTAAGTCTTGAGCAAAGGAGTGATTAAGAGAGTGGTGCATGAGCCAGTTGAATTTGTTTCGAACATATTCACCAGACCTAAGAAGGATGGAAGTTGTCGTGTCATTATTGATCTAACCCGTTTGAATACTTTTGTAACATATTCTCATTTTAAAATGGATACGTTGAAACAACCAAATCATTGATTTCTCATGGTTGCTTTATGGCATGCATCGATTTAAAAGACGCATATTATTCCGTATCCGTCCAGAAATGTGACAGAAGGTTTTAAAATTCATCTGGATGGGGCAACTCTGGCAGTACAAGGCTTTGCCTAATGGGCTCACCACAGCCCTAGATTGTTCACTAAATTAGTGAAGCCAATTATGGCTTATTTGAGACAACGACACCATATAGTATGGCCTATTTAGATGATGTCTTAATTGTGGGCCACACCCTGGAATTGGCTGAACAGGGTGTTGCAGCTGCTGTCAATATATTTCAACAATTGGGGTTTATTGTCCATCCAGAGAAATCAAAGTTCTACCCTGCCCAGGTGATTAATTACCTAGGGTTCACGGTGAACTCTATAAGCATGAGGGTTACCATTCCAATTAACAAGATTGAGGAGGTTACCCAGGTGTGTCAAGATTTAATCCGCACCAATATACCATCGATTCGGCACTTAGCTACAATAATTGGGAAGCTGGTAGCTTTGTTTTCGGCAGCGCGATATGGACCTTTGCATTATCAGAATTTGCAAAGAGCTAAAATTGCTGCGTTAAAACAGAACGCTGATCATTATGATCGGTCCATGCAGCTGCCGCCCGAAGCGATAAATGAGTTGCAATGGTGGGTGTGTCACATTAGCAACTCATTCAAGCCTATTAGGGAGGCTAATCCGGTGGTATATTTGCAAACTGATGCAAGCTCCAATGGTTGGGGATCCACGAATAATTGCTCTAGTTGTGGTGGCAGATGGGACACCCTTGAATCAACGATGTTGTTAACTCAAGGGATTAACTATTTGGAGTTGCTGGCAGCATTCCACGGACTTCGTGCGTATTGTTCTAAGCTTGTTGGAGCACATGTCCGTCTCCAAATAGACAACACCACAGCAGTAGCATATTTAAACCATATGGGTGGTACCAGGCCAGTTTCGTGTGACAAATTGGCAAACTCAATTTGGCTCTGGTGTGTTCAAAGAGACATTTGGATTTCAGCTACCTATTTGCCAGGTGAGCTTAATACTGTGGCGGACACCAGGTCACGCAAATTTAATGGCAATATTGAATGGATGTTGCATCCTGAGATCTTTTCTAAAGTCACAGCCAAATTTGGTAAACCGGACATTGACCTCTTTGCGTCACGGTGGAACCATCAGGTACCAACCTACGTTTCATGGGAACCAGATCCTGGGGCAATAGCGCTAGATGCATTCTCGCTGGACTGGGGGAAGTGGTTTTTCTATGCCTTCCCCCCATTTTGCCTCATCAGTCAGGTATTGGGAAAGATTCAGGCAGATGCTGCCAAGGGCATCCTTATTATACCCGACTGGCCCACACAGCCTTGGTATCCGGTGGTCTTTGACATGCTCAACGAACCTTGGGTCCTTTTGAAGGGTTGCCCACAATTGGTTACTCACCCTGTATCGGGGAGCCGCATCCCTGCCATGGCTATTTAAATTTGTTGGCTTGCAGGTTCTGAACAGGCCGTTAGTCCAATACGGCCTCTCGGCTCGGACCATGGATACCACCGGGGCGTCGTGTCGAGAGTCTACAAGGCGAAGATACCGCTCGCATATTAAGAAGTGGGAAGCCTACTGCAGCCGCTCTCGCATCACGTACGATGACGTGACAACAACCGACGTCCTGGAATTCCTCGCGGGGTTGCACCATGATGAACACTTAAGTTACAGTGCCATCAACAGCGCCAGAAGTGCGCTATCATTCTACCTCAGTTGGGGGTAGGATCCAACAGGCTAGTGTCCAGACTCATGCGGGGTATATTCAATATGAATCCGCCTACACCACGCTATAATATCACCTGGGATGTCAGGGACGTATTAACCCTGCTCAGGACGTGGTCACCCATGGAAGGGCTCCAACTGGACCAACGCACCATGAAGCTGGTGATGTTACTAGCGCTGACTTCAGCTCAGAGGGTACAGACACTACACAAACTTCGTGTCGACAGAATGACGTCTACCCCCACAGAAGTAGTCTTTTTCATTGACGAGCTACTAAAGCAGCATAGACCTGGGTGCACAGGGCTGCAGCTGAAGTTTCCGGCATACCCCGCAGATGCTAGGCTATGTGTAGCCTCACATATCCGCCACTATGTCAAGGTGACGGCACGCATCAGAGGAATGGAGAGATACCTGCTTGTCACTCATAAGAGACCTCATCATCGAGTGACAGTCCAGACGATATCCATGTGGCTTCCAGTCGTCTTGGGTAAGTCAGGTATCGACACTAATGTGTTCAAGTCTCTTTCCAACAGGGCTGCATCGACGTCAACGGCGAGGGTCATGGAGGTGCCCATGGACCAAATTCTCGCCACAGCAGGATGGGCTAATGAAGCTGTGTTCCAGCGTTTTTATAACAAGCCTGTTGCTGCTCCTCTACAGTTTGCAGAAGCCGTGCTGAATGCAGGTCACGAACGTGGAGATGTCCCCGCATGAGAGGTTTTGATTTGTTATTAATAACTCTGCTCTTGTTTTGCAGTATGAACTATTGAGCAAGTTTGTTCCTCCCATCCATCCCTGGTAGTGGTGTGTCAGCATGGACGTGGTCCAGGGCGTGTAATCACAGAAGCTTTGAAGTCTTCACGAAGTCACTCACGTGACTCCGAAATGAAATAGTAAGATTGAACGAGAACTTACCAGTTCGAAGGTTGATCTTTATTTTATGAGGAGTCGAAGTGAGGGATTTCGTGCCCTCCTCGCCCAACCCTCAATCACCTTCATCTGGTAATCTTAGTCACTTCAATCTTACTATGCGAAGTCATTTCTTTGTTGGTTTCTGTGATTCCACGCCGCTACTTTGAAGTATGTCGAGCATGCGCGCCGGCGGGCTCTTCACGAAATCCCTCACTTCGACTCCTCATAAAATAAAGATCAACCTTCGAACTGGTAAGTTCTCGTTCAATCTTACTATTCTCTGCCACAGAAGGTAGTTGAGGCCAGTTCATTGGCTATATTTAAGAGGGCGTTAGATGTGGCACTTGTGGCTAAAGGGATCAGGGGGTATGGAGAGAAGGCAGGTACGAGATACTGAGTTGGATGATCAGCCATGATCACATTGAATGGCGGTGCAGGTTCGAAGGGCCGAATGGCCTACTCCTGCACCTATTTTTCTATGTTTCTATGTTTCTATGATATGAAGCCAGCGGCCAAATCCTCTCTTCAGGTTGTCATTGTTGTCAAAGTACTCTTCAATACAGTTCCTCATTTCCTGGGTCATTACAGTATCGGTCAGTAAAGAATTGTTTGCTCTCCAGTATTTAAAGCACTTTTCTGTTCCTAGCTCCAGGATGAGAGTTATGGGCACATGGTCACTGATTGTTATTGATCCTATATTACAATCTACAACTTTATGTATATATTGTTTGGGGACACAGAACATATTTACGCGTGAGTAGCTCCCGTGCACGTTCAAAAATGAATTATAGTCCCTCCCCCTTGGGTTTTTATGCCTCCATGGGTCTACTAATCCTAACTCCCCTAACATCTTATTTAGTGTTTTGGATTTGTTTGCTTGGTTGTGCTCATCTGTAATCTATCCAGCCTCCCATCGAGAACAGCATTAAAGTCTCCACCAAGTATTATCAGACCTTTGACATTTTCTGCAATTATATTTGCAATGTCTCTGAAGAAAGAGTAATCATCTTCCGTTGGTGCATAAATATTTATTATCGATACTTCCTTTCCACTTATTGTGCCAGTTACCATTACATATCGCCCCAGTGTGTCTTGGAGCACTTTCTCTACAGACAAAACTACATTTCTATTGAAAAGGATGGCCACCCCTCTCCTTTTCCCATAGGAGGCGCTAAATATCTCACCCACTCACTCTTTTCTAAGCTTTTTGTGTTCAGTTTCCACCCAATGAGTTTCCTGTGTCAATGCGCCTCCGCATCCTAGGTTTTTGAGTTGGCTCAGAATTTCTCTCCTCTTTATAGGGTGATTTCGACCGTGAACATTATAACTTAGTATCTTTAAATTAGTCATTATCCATTGATGTATATTCCACTAGTTGTTTTCTGTACCATTCTTGTTTCTTACTCTGGTTGGCCTGTGAATGTGCGCGATACTCACAATACGATTTACTGGACTGTGGTGCTGCGGTATTACTCCTTACATTAAAGGACATTTGTAAAACAAACAAATCAGTGACCAATAAAACTTTGCACACCAGATGAGAAATACAAAAAAGGGTACTTCCTACCTAACCAACCCATCTGGACACCCTGAACAAACCGGTATGCCAGCTCCTCGTAAAAAGGCGAAGAGATGTTACTCGGTCTCTCCTGGGTAGCCCACTAGTGTGTGGTTGCAACAAAAGTAAGGCTGCTCTAAATCCCACTTTGTGACATCTAAGTTACAGTTACAAACAAAAATAAAAGACAGGTAGAGCCCCCCCGCCTGAGGGAACCCCCCCCCCCCCATCAATCCCTCTCTTAGATAGTGCATTTGGATCAAGTAGAAAAATAGAATACAAAACCAGCCATTAGACGTACTATTGAACATGGCATAGCTAGCCTTCTTCTAAACAACACAGCAATATATATATACATATTATTTATATTTACATATAATATTGTATATATCCAAATCAAGTGAATTCATAAATTCGTTTATTAGTTCAGTTAATGTCAAGGATATTTGGAGAAATGATAATCCCAATGGTCGAGAATACTCATTTTACTCTCCGGTATTTGGAACTTATTCTAGGATAGATTATTTTCTAATAGATTCAAAGCTTGTCCCATTTACGTATGATTCAAAATATCATTATATTATTATCTCGAATCATGCTCCATTAACATTTATAACCATATAACCATATAACAATTACAGCACAGAAACAGGCCATCTCGGCCCTTCAAGTCCGCGCCAAACAACTTTTTTACCTTAGTCCCACCTGTCTGCACTCATTCCATAACCCTCCATACCCTTCTCATCCATATGCCTATCCAATTTATTTTTAAATGATACCAATGAACCTGCCGCCACCACTTCCACTGGAAGCTCATTCCACACCGCTACCACTCTCTGAGTAAAGAAGTTCCCCTCATGTTACCCCTAAATTTAAATTTAAAATTAATTTAAAGGGTATAACTAATAGATATTCGCAATTGAGACTTAATCCTCAAATATTAAATGATAAGGCTTGTTATGATTACCTGGTTAAACAGATTGAATTATTTTTTGAGACCAATGATAAACCTGGAATTTCATCGTCTCTTTTATGGGACACATTTAAAGCTTTCATACCTGGTGCTATAATATCTGTGCAGGCACATCTAAATAAGAAAAACCGAAAGATTTAACAGAATTTGGAAAATGAAATAAGGCAGTTGGACATGGAAAATGCTGTGTCTCCATCTAGGGTTATACATAATAAAATTGCGACATTAAAATATAAGTTAAATGAGATACAATCAAAGTATGTTATTAAACTTTTTCAAAAGACCAACCAAGTATATTTTGAATTCGGGGATAAACCACATAAATTGTTAGCTCGTCAACTATGAAAATCAGATGAAGAAAAAATGATATATAAGGTCAGATCTGAACAAAGAGAAATATTAACTTTACCACAAGAGATTAATGATAGATTCCTACAATACCTATCAAAAACTTTATACATCAAAGGTGATGGATCAATCCGATGGAATGGAAGTATTTCTCCAGGAATGTCATATTAATGGATTAGATCAGGAAGGTAGAGAATTATTAGATGCTGAAATATCAGCAAAAGACATTGAGGAATCAATTAGATAATTGAAGAACGGTAAAGCTGCAGGCCCCGACGGTTTGGGTGTTGAATTTTAAAGAAGTTTCATGATTTGATCGCCCCACAGCTACAAACTATATATAAAGATGCCTATGAGCAAGAACAGCTTCCAGAAACCCTAAAAGAATCCACAATTACACTTATTCCTAAAGCAGATAAAGATCTAGAAGACCCAGGATCATATAGAGCAATAGCTCTTTTAAATACAGATAACAAAATATTAACAAAAATTTTATCTCAAAGGTTAAGTTTAGTGATTAATAAATTAATACATCATGATCAAACAGGTTTTATTCCTAAACGATATTCCACTTATAATTTAAGACGTCTATTTAATATCATTTATTCGAAAAGACTGAATGATATTGAATTAGCAGTTATATCCCTGGATGCGGAAAAGGCATTTGACCAGGTCGAATGGCCTTATTTATTTAGGATAATGCAGAAATTTCAACTGGGAGAAGGATTTTGCAAATGGGTTAGAATTTTATATTCTGGCCCAACAGCAAGAATCCTAACAAATCAAATGTTATCAGCAAAATTTAATCTTTCTAGGGGTTGTAGACAAGGTTGTCCGTTATCACCCTTATTATTTGCACTCGCTATAGAATTATTGGCTGAAAGGATTAGATCAGAACCAGAAATTTATGGATATAATACTAAAATCACAATTAATAAAATATCTTTATATGCAGACGATGTTTTGATATACATAACAAAACCGGAGATTAGTATTCCTAAATTACTTGATGTTATAACTGAATTTAGTATATTCTCAGGATATAGAATTAATTGGAATAAAAGTGAAATTATGCCTATAACAGGAATAAAATTGAATAAATTACAAAAAGTTCCATTTAAAATAGTTAATAATCAAATTAAATATCTTGGAATTATTGTATCAAAATCTTATAATTCTTTATTTAAATCAAATTTCCCCCAATTACTAAATAAATTAAAAAATAATATCTTATATTGGAAAACATTACCGATATCAATGATTGGTAGAATAAATGCCATTAAAATGATTTTTTTGCCACAATTACTATATTTATTTCAAGCCATCCCGCTATATCTTCCTAAAAATTTTTTTTTTTAAATTGATTCCATTGTCAACAGCTTTATTTGGGATTATAAAAAACACAGAATAAGTAAAACACACTTATGTAAATCTAAGATAAATGGTGGCCTAGCCCTACCTAATTTTTTATATTATTTTTGGGCGGTTCAGATTAAGAACTTTAATTTTTGGCTGGTACATATCGAACAGGACCCAGTTTGATTAAGAATAGAAAAGATTTTTTACCATTCGATATAAGTACAATACTCCTTGCCCCAAGGGTGGTACAAAAAAAAACATATAAGGAAAATCCTATAATTTTAAATAATATACGTATTTAGAAACAAATCATTAAGACTTTACATTTAGAAACTATGCCGCTTTGTTTACCAATTATGAATAATCCTCTGTTTAAGCCCTCGACATTGGATGTGGGGTTTAGACAATGGAAAAATTTAGGAATAATAAGGATAGAACATCTTTACAGGAATGGGAAATTTCTCTCATTTCAGGAGTTAAAAGAGATTTATGGATTGCAAGCAAATAATTTATTTAGATATTTACAAATCAGAGATTATGTCAAATTAAATATGCAAGATTACAGAAATAGAAATCCAGGTGCACTGGATGAAGTACTTAATAAGCATCCAAACACAGAAAAATTAATAGCATATATATATATATATATAACATTCTTTTGGACAGGGAAATACCAACAACTGAATCATTTTGACAAAAATGGGAAAATGAAACTGGTTTACCGATATCAGAAGATTTTTGGGAAGAAAGCTTACAACGAATTCATCGCTGTTCGTTAAATGCCAGACATACTTTGATACAATTCAAAGTATTACATAGATTACATTACTCAAAAAAGAAATTAAATAGAATTTTTCCTAATATATCACCATTGTGTGATAAATGTCAGGACACAGAAGCTGATTTAACTCATAGTTTTGTAATATGTACAAAACTGAATAGTTCTTGGATTGAGATTTTCAAAATTATTTCCATAGTTCTTAAGATTACATTAATTCCTGACCCAAAATGAATAATATTTGGTGTTTCAGATTCAAATCAAACATTAACAGCAAATCAAAGAAACTTTCTGGATTATTGTTTAATAATTGGAAAAAAATTAATATTAAAATTTTGGAAGGGACCATTATCCCCTACAATTAAAATGTGGACAGTGAAAATGTTGGAGACGTTGCAATTGGAGAGAATTAGGTTTATCCTAATGGATAAACAAGAGCTTTTTGAACAAATATGGTCTCCATTCACTGATTATATGAAGGGGTAGCTGGGCTCAGCATTGAAACTCAATAAGTACCCGGTGGTAAGATCAAACGAAAATGTTTAATCTGAGATTTATATACTTGTCTCCATATATTATAATTAGAAATTGTTCCATTCATTGATAAGATGTATACAGTTTTTTTTTCTTTAAGTATAATAATTGTTTATTAGTTATATGTTTTTTCCTTTTTTTTTACTAATCTTTTTCTTTTCTAATCAAAATTATAATCACACTCTTTAAATTATTCTCTATTCTTTCTTTATTCTTTTTTTTTCTCTTTTTCACATTATTAAAAAATTGAGGCATAATATTGTATTTACATATACATATTATTTATCTGCTTAGTTGTCTAATAGTCTTTTGCTGTCACTTTACCCTAGGACCCACGTTTCTGTAGTTGTTTCAAACCTGCCTATAATCCTTCCCTTATGATGCCCAGGATGGTGCGAAGATCATCCTCTGACAAAGTCGCCATTCCTCTCTGCCCCCTGGCTTTATTACTGACCACTGACCAGTAGTCCTGCAGCAACTCTCTATTCAGCTCATCTCTGGACTCCGTTCTGATGTGGATCCCCATCTTCTCCAGTGTGGGAGCTGCCTCGGTCTTAACTCCGGAATCTAGGAAGACCCTGTGCTGCGCCGGGAATGGAGACTTGGCCCTCCAGATTTTCAATTCGAACCGTTAATTCCTTCATATTATCCCCCACTCTCGCTAGTCCCTGTTTGGTATCTTCTGAAGCTTCTTTATGTTCTTTTCTCAGCTCTCATAGCTGGCAGAGATTTAGCGAGCCTTCCTTGTCGGACTCACAGTCATCATGCGGGGAGTCAGTCGGCCTCTGTCCTTCATTTTTTCCTTTTTCCCCACGCTCGGACACTTTATGTTGGCCCATCATGTTCGGGCAATTGCCGACACACCTAACCCCTTTGTCGTCCTCTGTAAATTTCTCCCAGTCCTCTGGTTTGCTGCTTCCTCTGGCCAATTTATATGCCTTTTCCCTTGGATTTAACACTATCCTTGATTCTCCCCATTAGCCATGGTTGGTCCGCCTTCCCCTTTTTATTTTTTCGCCAGATAGGGATGAACAAATTTCGGAGTTCATCCATGTGGTCTTTATATCTTTACCATTGCATCTCCACCGTCCACCCTTTAAGTATCATTTGCAGGTCTATCCTAGCCAATTCCTGTCTCATCCTTTCCAAGCCTCCTTTCTTTAAGTTCAGGACCCTAGACTAAATTGACCGTCTCACGTTCCATCCTAGTGCGGAATTCCACCATATAATGGTCACTGTTGCCCTAGGGGCTTTGCACAACAAGAACACTAACTAATCCTTCCTCATTACACAATACAATATTATAAACTACTAGACTAAGTGGGACCGTTGGTGTAAATAAGCTCTTTATAAGCTTCCCCCCAGTCTAGGTCAGTCAATAAACCACTGATTCAAGCACTGGATCAACTAAACTTTATTTTTAGAGAACACAACAAATCACCCTATACGATACCTAAACCACTGCAGGTTCGATCCTTGTATCTACCCGACCAAGCCTTTAAGAATTGTGCAAGCAGAGACACACCAAAAGGTCACGGAGTCCCAAGCGCTCTTCCAGAAGATCGACAACGGACCTCATGGGGGTTGCCTTTCATAAGTAACTGAACCTTGAGGGGCCGAATTACAGAGGATTGGTACATTTACATTCCAATCAAGTATAACAAATTACAATAACACATTACTGACAGGTATACAGGCCAATTACAGAAGCTTCTTACATTGTTGCAGGTGAAGCTTCTGGAAGAGGCGAACAAAATCTTGAATATGCAACATTTACCTTGGGATTCAAGCAATCCAGATGGTGCTTAACATTTCAACCAATCAACACTTAACAGGGTAACTGTCTTACAACATTATTTACAATATATACAAGGCTCTTGCAGAGAACCAATTAATCTCATGCATTTAACATTTCCTATGATGTTCTTTGCAGAAATCTCACTCATCTGTCAACTGACTATGCAACACTGATCTGGGCCACAGACTTGCTGGCACCATCAGCAGCTTGTCCCATTTCTACAGAGAACACCAGACTTGACCAAAATGGCCTAGCAATACATAAGTCCTTATAAAGGTGTGGGTACTATGGCTGCTCGATTTCAGCCAGGATTAACATTCCCCAATTTATCAAATATGATAACCATCATTTATGATAACCAAAGATACATTGGTGGCTGGTACATTATCGAACAAATTAACAATATGATGATGATGTTTCTTCTCAGAATCTTATCAAGTATCCCGAGTTTTCGTGGGTGCAGCTTCATGATTCCTGTCTGTTGAGTCTTCACCACCTGAGCAAATAAAATCAGCGATCAAGCAGTACATTCTTTATTTTGCCAGGCGGGTGTGGTAAAACTCTTAACAGTATGCAGATTACAGATTATAAAGAGTTCTCATCCCCACACAAATGGACGCTGATTTCTGTACATGTAAATACGCTCCACTATTCGACAATTCAGCAATACGTTATCTGTAAAGTTGAGTACAGCCTCTTGCTTCTCACCATTAAAAGATCCTTAAGATTGGCAGCATCAGAAGATTGACAGGTTCTTCCGACAGAGGAAGGGTTACCCACATATGGTTATATGTGTTTATATTTCTGCAGAACAAGCATTTTGTTTTTTTCTACTTATGACGCACATCATAATCTTGTGGAACAAGGGAGCCTGAATTTTCTCCATTGTTTATGTTATAGAGAAGACATTGATGAAGTTGTGCTTGTTATCTCTGTTATGTTATTGAAAAGAGGAACATGGACAGTCTGCTGACCTTGTTAATGCACTGAAAGCAAGGGTTAGTGCCTTTTTGCTCGCTTAGCAATTTAATAGAAGACGGTGAAAGCCTGTCTTCGTTTCAGCAGAATCCATTTTGTATCTTTAAATCATTATTAACTTCCACATTCCTTCCTCTTCATCAGTTTATGGCATCATCCACAATCCCCGGTAGGTACATAATGGTCGCAAGCAATTAACAGCAAACATTTAGAGTGATTTAGGGGGAGGTACAGCGAGACCTGGGTGTCCTTGTGTACCAGTCACTGAAAGTTGGCGTGCAGGTGCAGCATGTATTCACTGGAGTTTAGAAGGATGAGGGGGGATCTTATAGAAACATATAAAATTATAAAAGGACAGGAGAAGCTAGATGCAGGAAAAATGTTCCCAATGTTGGGTGAGTCCAGAACCAGGGGCCAGTGTCTTAGAATAAAGGGGAGGTCATTTGAGACTGAGCTGAGAAAAAACTTCTTTTCCCAGATAGTTGTGAATTTATGGAATTCCCTGCCACAGAGGACAGTGGAGGCCAAATCATTGGATGGATTTAAGAGAGAGTTGGATAGAGCTGTAGGGGCTAGTGGAGTCAAGGGGTATCAAGAGAAGGCAGGCACGGGTTATTGATAGCGGACGATCAGCCATGATCATATTGACTTTATTTTAAATAAACTTTATTTTTAGAGAACACAGCAAATCACCCTATACAATACCTAAACCACTGCAGGTTCGGTGTCGTATAGGGCGTATCTACCTCGCCAAGCCTTTAAGCCTCGTGCAAGATAGATAACCTGTATAAAAGCAGGTGTGAGAAGGCAAATGAGGACACAGTGCGTCTTAATTCATCCCCAGATTGCTTCTGCTGGTTGTTTTATTCAATAATCATGTAAACACAAAACATTCCTCTTATCATTGGTTCAGTCATCTATTTTGTCTCTCCCTAACACACCCATTTTGTTACAATATCACTCACAGCCCGTTCTTTCATGTTTCCCTTGTACTTAATATACTCTCTGTGCGATTTACACACTTGTATTTTTGATTTTACACTTCAATAAATATTATTAGGCACTTAATTAACCTTCACTGCACATTTCCAGCAACATGCTAAAGGTTGACATTTGGCCTTTTTTCTATGCCATATCCTCATTACGTCTGCAACCACCACAGGTTATGGAATGACCTAATAATATAGCAATGTTACAAAATTTTGAGATTTTAAAAATCAAGTCTGCAATTTATCCCATCAGATAAAGCATAAAAAGAAGTTTAATTGACACCTAATTCACTTTCATATCTCAGTATTAAAAAAGTTAGGGCCATTTTCCTACTCGGAAATTAGCAACTTGCTTCCTATTGCTTTTCTATTGACTTGTCACAAAAGTTGTGATCGAGGACAGTCAACAGCCCATAACTTCCTTAAAATCTAAGAGAACTGAAAGAAATGTTCAGTTATTATAGATTGAAGTATTCTGAAACAAATATGAAGCAATCTTACTTGGATGACCCGAAATTAAAGCATATAATTAGTTAGTTACCCAATTGTAGCCAATTACAAAATTCAATTACTAGATCTAAACATTTATCAATTTCTTAAGAAAAAATTTAAAAAAAATTTAAAGCCTAAGTGTCCAATTAACACACAATAATTCACAATAAAACATGATTTTTAAATCTAATTGTCATTAATTTATAGGCCAAATTGAAGGAATTCAGTGTTTACTGCCTGTATATTAATGGCCATTTTAAACAGCTTGCGAGTGGGATTTTATGGAACGCGCTGTATTGGAACGTTGCGGTTGTGGTGAATTTAAACCCCATGTCGGCAGAAAAAATTCTGACAGTTCATATGGGGGCTAAATCACCTTTTCGCAACATGAAATATTGCTTAAAGTCCCCTAAAAAAGCAAGTTTATATGTAAAAATAAACAGCTTTCACTTACCTGTCCCCTCCGTATAATCGGTCCCCGTTGTCGGCATTCATGGCATTAGGAGCTAATTTTTATTTTACTGCAGCAATTAAATAGTCGGACGATTTATTTTAAAAAACAGACTTACCGGCAGTCGGAACGAATCTCCAAAAATAGATCGCACTCCGAGAAAATAAAGCTCCGGATAGCAAGGGGAAAACCGCATTTCAACCCCGCCCCCCCCTTAAAGGTGCCAAAGTCGCGCACACGGCCAGCGGCAGAACTCCAGCACCGCTAAAGGTAAGTTTTGTAACATACCTAAATAAGAAACATGCCCATGCTACGCGTTATTATATCTTCTAACACAGCACACAGAAACATTAACAAACAGTAACCCACTAACTTCAACATTCTTAACACCAAAAACAACACAGAAACTTCACCCAACCATATTCAAACCCCAAAAGTGCATATTTGTGTGGTCCTAACAGTCTACCGACCTGAAAAAAAGCAGGTGTGAGAAGGCAAATGAGGACACAGTGCGTCTTAATTCATCCCCAGATTGCTTCTGCCGAGATGGGGGGGTGGGGGGGGGAGTGCCTTGCTGTTTCCAGTCCCCGCAGCAACCGGAGTGACACAGAGGTTCCCCCTCATTGCTACACCTTATAAACTGCCATACACTATCACATAAATTAAATCAATGTGGGCACACCGTCTTAGGTGCGCCACACAAGCAGAGACACTCCAAAAGGTCACGCAGTCCTAAGCGCTCTTCCAGAAGATCGACAACGGACCTCATGGGGGCTGCCTTTTATAAGTCCCTGTACCTTCAGGGGCCAAATTAGAAGTTGCATTTGCTAACGTCTCCATGGCGGAGGCCATATTGATCAATTCTCGAGAGCCACAAGCAGTCCCCCAGAATGGGAAGACAATCATCCAAAATCGTTCTGATTCTCATATGCCCCATCTTGTTCTCAAACGAAGGGACAACTCAGTTAGTTGTTGCACCATACGCATGTGGGGAACGGCATGAGCCAGATAGAAGCATCCGCTCCAGTTGTCGTACTTCCCCGACCTCATGTCAGAAGTGGAGTTGTCTCCTTGTAGCATCCCTGGCAACCAAGGGTAGCCCCATGATCCACATACAAAGTGTGTTCCATTTACTGGTTGTGGTGGTCACATAATATTGCTTGTTGCAATAAAGACAATCATGTAATTCATAAAGACTATAGTTATCCCTTCTTCAGCCTCCGGGGGCCAGTCAATATTGCTTTAATTCATGGCAAAGCAGCTCCCCTTTTTATAGTCAGTTGATGTTAAAGGGCTGAGTACACTCATCCCACATAATTCTTATGCTTTGTCCATAGTTCGTAGGGTACACCGACCGGAGCCATAGTAGGCAGATCCTTAGTAGGCAGCTGTGGCATTTCATAATGTCCTATTCCTTTCTGACCCATGTGATCTTTCCTTCTGTGTCATTGGCAACTTTAAAACATGAAGTGTCTGTTTGTTCTTCAGCCATTTATCATTTTTCCTACTTCTTTCTCTTTCACTGTTGCTGAAGGTCGAGCAGTTAGACTAAGTGTGACTCAGACGTGTCTCATTCAAATTGATGCCTTTGGTTGTATTCCTAATCCCAGGACCCCAAAGAAAAAATAAGGAGTCACTGTTAATTGTTCAAGTTTATTCAACCAGGGATAGACTTGTTCCAAGTTTTTGGGATTAAGGAGGCATGTGTATAGTTACAACGGGGGAGGCATATATAAAATTCAGTGTAGTGCGTTCACTTATGTTCATGGCTTATTATAACAAGATACTATAAATACTGGTCTTTTTTTATTTGTGTGTATGGCTTCCTTTTACCTCCAGTCTTGCAGGAGGACATCCAAGTTCATACTTCTTTTTTTCAGTTGCCAATTATTTCACAATAAGTTCAGTGTATCCAACAAGGATTATTTTCCACCTTCACTGCAGGTAGGTGTCGTCAGTAGTACTGGGAGTTACTCCTTCCACCATTCTCCCTATTTCCTCCGATCCCAATTTCTTATCAGTTCGTGATCTTCTGGTTGTAAGGATTCGCTGTTATGGATTCAGCTGATAGTGGTTTCTGTGTTTCTCTGGTTCAGTGGTTTCTTTAAGATGAACAAAGTTCTGGTCAATTGCTGTGCATATGTAATTAATTTCCTCTAAGGTCCTGTCCAGTCTCAGTCAAGGCTTTACTTAAACTCTTAAACTACTTATAAGGCAGACCCTTTAAAAATAGGTAACGAAAAGGAAAACAAAAAGAAATTACAGTAAGATTAAACGAGAACTTATGAGTATGAAGTTTGATCTTATTTTATGAGGAGTTATGATGAGCGATTACGTGAAGAAGTCCATCAGTCTGCATGCATGTCAATCTTCAAAGCAGCAGTGTGAAATTACAGATAAGAGAAGTTGACCTGAAGATAGCAAGATTTGGGGAACTAGAACTACCAGATGACATTTATAATATGAGGGTTGAGAGCGGTGGACACATAATTGCTCTTCGTAACTCCTCATAAAATAAAGATCAAACTTCAAACTGGTAAGTTCTCATTTAATCTTACTACTTTACTTCGGAGTCACATGAGTGACTACGTGAAGATTTCAAAGCTCTGTGATTTCACGCCGGATACAAGTCCAAGTGTCACACACTGAATGGATTGACCATGGATGAGTGAAAAAGATTAATGCATTCAGACAGAACATAGTTAGGTAACAATACATGCTTTAATTATGAAAAGAAAATAATAGTAAACCCTCCCATCCTGGGGGAAAACTATAGAACAGAATCTAAAATGGTACGAGCAAACACCCCTGGTCAGGCAATAGGTTTGTTGTAAAACCTGTGGAACATCCGTTCATTGGCCCATCCTGCAGCCGCTAGGATGTTGTCAATGGGGCTGTTCATTGCCCTCACTGCCGACGTAGATGCAGCCCTGGTGGAGTGAGGTGTAAAAGTGTCAGTGTTCACTCCTGCACTCGCCAGAACCTCCTTTGTCATCTGGAAATGGTTTGTACTGATACCTTGTGGAAAGGTTTCTTATAACTGATCAGGACAGATAACTCGGAACCTCTGAGTTATTGTATTGGTGAATATGTGATACTACACACAACCGTGGATCCTCGGGGTATGCCAGGAACTCTAGCTTGAGCCCCGGCACCCCCGGTGTGCTGTGTTTGATCAAATCATATATGATGAAAGTTTTTTTATTTACATTGGTAGTCATGTTGTCCAGTCATAGCTTGTGGAAAGTCTGAACTTGTTGCGCAGTTACCAGTACTATTAGCATGATCACCTTGAGGGTGAGTTTTGATAAAGGTAAGGAGGAAGCTGGCGCCCACTGGCAAAGCAGTGTAAGCACCACGCTCACATCCCAAATGTCCGTGTACTGGCGCCTGGGTGGGATGGGATTAAAAATGCTGTTAATGAACCTAATTATTAAGATGTGAGTCCCTACTGATTGGTGCCCCGTTCCCAGCACTAATTAAGAGGATAATGCGCTTCTGGCACTATTGATGGCACTGTAGCTTAATTCTACTGTAGTAGAATAGGGTAGATAGGAACTACAGGGCATCCATGATGCATGCTGTGTCATACGAGATATTTGAGATAGAACAGAACATCTCCCACTTCTTGATGTGAGAGACAAACTGTTTTTGTGTACTGTCCCTCAAGGCCACTGTTATCTCATCTGTTCATTCTGACAGTCCGAGCCCCAGGTATGGTCTCCTCAGAATCTGCAAACCAATAAATTGATTCGATCATGTAGTGGATGGTTACTCCCCGTTACTGGGTGAACCAGCAGTTCCCTGCTTTTGGGGACAGTCATAAAAGGCTGTGTTATCATTCCCAGGACTTGTGGGAACCAAGACTGTGTAGGCCAGTCAGGCACTACCAAAATGCCTGTGGCGTTGACTTGCTTGATTTTTGCCAAGCATCGGCTGATGATGCAAAATGGAGGGAAAAGCATCCAAAAACATTCCTCCCCAATGTAGTGAAAATGCATCTACTGCCACTGCCCTTGGATCTGGTTCCCATGACACATTTTGGGAACTGGTGATTTAGTCTGGATGCGAACAAATCAATATCCGGGATGCCATACCGGACAACAATGTCGTTAAACACTTCATGATTCAACATCCATTCAGTGTTATTGAATTTCCACGATCTAGTGTCCGCCACCAGGTTGTATCTGCCTGGTAGGTAGATAGCCGAGACCCAAATGGTCCTTGCAATACACCAGTGCCAGATAAGGTTTGCCAATTTATCACAAGATACAATTTAATACTTAATACCACCCATGTGAGTGACATACACCGCCACTGTTGTATTGTCAATCTGAAGTTGAACATGCACATGTTGCATAGTGCTGCATTAAGCCTTAAGCCCATAGAGTGTTCCCAACAACTCTAAGTAGTTAATACCATGTTGCTGAAGAATGAATGACCACCGCAGCTAGAGATGGTATCTGTTGCTCCCCTTCCTATGGTGCTTGCATCAGTTTGTAAGATCACCAATGGTGCATCAAGTAAATATTTTCTGGAGCTATGACGTATATTCGTTACTCACCATTGTAATTCAGCAATGGCCTCTGCGGGCAATCGCATGGGTCTACTGAATTGGCCTGCATGGGATTTGAGTGCCTGTTCCCTGGCATGTTGTAAAATTTGATAGTGCAAAGGCCCGAAACGCACAGCTGGAAAGGCAGCCAGAAGTTTGCCAATTACACTTGCTGCTTGTCTAATTGAAGGCTGCTGTTTACAATTAGATTGTTGCAGGCTTCTATTAACTCTGATTGCTTGGTCCTAGGCGGAGTCACAGACATGTGAATTTAGTTAATCGTAAACCCCAGGTAATCAATTTCCCATGTAGGTGTCAATTTGGACTTAACTGGATGGATGAGAAACCCCAATCTCTCAAACATGAGTTTGGTGGCTGAAACAGATGATTCAGCTAATTCCTTGGTGTCCCCGATGATTAGAATATCATCCAAATATGCCATGACTATGTGATTCTGAGCCCCAGAACTGGTATTAGTAGTTTAGTAAATAATCTAGGAGCTGAAGTCAGCCCATTAGGCAATGCTTTGAACTGCCACAATTGTCCCATCCAGTTACATTTCAAATATCTCCTGTGCTCCCTATGAATGGGTACTGAGTAGTATGCATCTTTAAGATCAATGCATGCCATATAACCACCTTTAGAAATCAGTTGATGACAGTGCCAAAGTTATCAATTTTGAAATGTTTATACTGCAGTTAAGTTAAGCACCTTGATGGTAATGTCATCATGGATTTAGTAGTGCTGGACTTTTCTAAAGCATTTGATGTCATCCCACACCAGAGACTGCTTTGGAAGCTTCACTTCTATGGTATTCTTTCCAACACGAAACAATGGATTTCCAATTTCCGGACAAAACGCCTTCAGCGTGCGTGCGTGCATGTGTGTGTGAATGGAAAGAGCTCCAATTGGCATCCAGTGTTGAATGGTACACCTCAGGGCACAGTACATGGCCCACATCTGTTTTTGCTTTACATGAATGACATCCTTGATAAAGTCGCAACCACGACCAGACTATTCGCTGATGATTGTTTGCTGTACCGTCCAATTAAGTCAGCTGATGATGAAGATGCTCTGCAAAAGGATCTCGATACAATGGTTGAGTGGTCACAACAATGGGGCATGCAGTTCAACCCATCCAAATGTGAAACCATGCGTGTCACCAGAAAGAGGAATCCAGGCGAAACATCTTACAATACACTTGGTGCCACCCTTGAACAATCCAAACAAACCAAGTATCTTGGCATCAAATTGCAGAATGATCTGCATTGGAATGGTCAGACTCATCATGCAATGGTGAAAGCAACAGGCGTCCTAAATTTTCTGAGGCGCAACTTTCATCATTGTTCAACTTCTGTCAAGGAGAAGCTATACTTCACCCTCGTTAGACCTCATTTGGACTACGCAGTTGCAGCATGGGACCCATACACAAATAAAAATATTTCTTCTATCGAACGTGTCCAAAGACAGGCAGCTCGATTTGTTACTAACACCTAAGAGAGAGAAGCGAGTGTTACCAAGCTTCTGAATTCTCTGGGGTGGAACCCTCTCCAAGTCAGTGAAGCTCACCGTTTGATCTGTTTTTACAAAATGTTAAATGGTCAGCTTGACATAGATTACAAGACCAACACCAAACCAAACCAATTAGGAGCAGACAAGGGCATTCGATCCAATTTTGTGATTCCAGCTACCAAGACAGATGTGTACAGCAATTCATTCTTCCCACGCACAATTAAAGCATGGAATAATCTCCACCTTGCTATAGTTACCCAACCAGATACAACTAAATTTTAGGTAGCTATTTCTTCCCAAAAACCCTTTCTAGCTTAAATCCTCCCTCCACCACCTCCAATTTAAATTCCATTTGGAATATTTTGGAGGACCAAGAAACCAAGAAGAACCAAGTCTAGGATGATACGACATGCTCCATCCCTTTTCCGCTTGGCAAATATGTTGGATACAAATTGGTAAGGTTACTGATGCGACCTCTGAATAACCTCTTTTTTGTATAAAGTTTGGATTTCAACTTGTACATCCAAACTTTCCTGTTGTGAAAACATATGTGCAATTTGGTAAATGTTGTGTGGGTGGTAGTGAGTCAAGAAGGAACTCAATTTTGAAGCCTTGTATACTGCGCAGTATAAACGGATCTGCTGTGATCCAACTCCATTCATTCAAGAAATGTTGCAATCTCCCCCCAACTTGTGAGTGAGTGATGTGTAAAGTGTTCCACAAGGACTAGATTCACCTACCTCAGATGTTACTGGCGGTACGGTGCTGGATTTCGTCCTCGAGGCTTGGGGAGTAGACCTAATGGTGGGTTCCCTCCACACATCCTTGCCGTGGGCCGGCTGGGGCCTACCCCTAAAAAAGACCTTGGTATCTCCAGTTCGAGACTCAGTCAGCAGCTCCCCATCTACAGACCTAGCAAAGACCGTAATATCAAAGGCCAGCAATTTCAAAAATTTCTGGAGCTTAATCTCCTGGGCTCTGACACCCACTCCAATATGACCCCAGATGGAGTGGTTTATGGTCGGCACATTTAGGGAGGCACAGTTGGCAGGAGTATGGAAGTATGGTGGTCTCCTCCATTGCCAGATCTTTGAGTTGGTGAGATGCCAAATAATTAATTGTGGTGGCCTGGTCTTCATCCAGGGGTGCTCCTGATGGCGATGGTATGGCAAATTTGGATGCAAATAGTGGCACTTCAGACCCTTGCCCCCGGCAGTGCTCACCTGCTCTGCCTCCAAACTCTGAGTCAGGTAAATACTGACCCCGTGTACTCCCCTCTCCAGAGAGGGAGACACTTCGCAGCCCTGTAAACCGTGCCGCTGGCGCTGGCTCCTGTGGAGACCCGTGCTGATATCTCTCCCTCCTTTGGAGCCACCTCTCCAATAGGTGTTCCATATGGGTAAGTCATCCGTAGACGCTTCCCAATCAAGGAGGGTATCCCTCCTGGCCCGACTCATCTGAGTCTATGGGCCTCGCTGACTTTTGTGTGGCCTTTCGCCCTTGTGGGACTGCCACGGTGCTTTCTTCGGGCACCAATTCTGCTGTCGCTGGCTCCATCGCCATCGACATGGAAGGCGATACAGACAGTCACCCGCTACCCGCACTTCCGCGGTCTTTGGTAGCTGGCTTCACCGCAGATCGTCTCTTCACCTTCAACATAGTAAGGTTCAAACTTGCTGGAAACACAAGAATTATAGAACCCGCCAATATGACCTCAAACTTACCGCTGGAAGGAGTGACGCGCCTGCCAGTCAGTCGTAGGCACATGCTTCAGACGTAATGAAGCGCATGCGGGCTGATGGCCTTCTTCACGTAGTCACTCACGTGACTCCGAAGTAAAATTCCCAGCTCTCATCCAACACCTTAATCTGAATTTTACATCGCCAGTGCATTCAGATCTCTCTTGAATTCAATTCAAATGGTAAGAAATAGGAAGAAATGATAATTAAAATACAAACAAGGTCACCAATCCTAATGTCAGGTTATGCAATGAATAAAATGAACAATCTCTTTGCTGAGCCACATCCCCTGTTTAATAAAAGTCGAGAAGACAGAGAATACACATTTAATTTCTACATAGATAACCAATATATTTTCAAAGAGCAAAGAAAAAGAAAATAACTTTGTCCCAGGCTCAACGCCCATACAGCTGCAACTTCTTAAAGAGACATTACCTTTTAACACATGAGATTCTGCAATGATAAGCCAGCTCATTCAATGACATCCTATTTTGTCTTAATTATATGAATAATTCAACATTCACCCAGAACTGGTTCCACAAACAAGTAACAGTTAAAGCAAGATAATTCTTGCAGTAAAACAGTTATATACTCCTCAAGGAAATCATGCAAACTCTTAACTTTGAAACACACAAAAATTAGAAATTTACATTTTAATATAAGATTTTATCAGGCACTATGTCTTGTGCTGTTGTGTTGCTAACCTTGACCAAAATAGCTTTGGAAAATTATAAAACAGGAGCCATATACTTCTTTAATTTAATTCAAGAAAAACAATAAGATAGAAGACAAGATTCATATATATATATATATAGGCTGTATTAGAGGAAAATGTTATTTGTATGCCAGCCATTCATCAAAAATGTTCATACTTTATTCATAAATACCACACATACTGAAGAATGGTCTCAATCCAAAACACACTCTGGACTCTCTCTCTAGAACACAGGTCATTTTGTTAAAAGCTTCAAAGTGTAAGCTACTTTCCACATTCTCTACCCTCCTTATCAATCCAAATTTAATACTAAAGTGCAGTAAGTCATAATTATGTAATAACATTTCTCACCTCCTCCTGGGGGTGGGAGATTGCATCCTTCACGTGGTCCACCCTGTTTCAACAAATCCAATCAATCTGGCATGCAGAAACAGAATATCAAATACAGAACAAGTTGTCTTACAATTTTAGGCTGTGCATGCCATACGCAAGAAGAAGAAGCTCCTCCTGCATCTCCCTTCATTATCCCTGCTAAAATGAATTTCAATTGTCGCAAATGCATTTGCCTTGATTCACATTTCACACAGAAACCAAATTGAAGCACATTGTTGTTGTTTCTTTACAATTTTCAACAATCCTCACAACATAATTAATTAACTTTACATTCCCTTGTCTGAAAGAACCATTGTGTCCACTAGAATCTCTGGTTCTGTGGCGACCAATGTTGAGAATTCGTAATCTGCTGTGGGGGCAATAATGTCAGCGGGAGACTTTGTTGTGGCCACTTGTATGGGCATTGCACTTAATAATGGCCAGTTGGACTGGAAGAGTTAAGGCATATAGTAGCTGGTGCAGTAGCAAGCATTGTTTTTCAGTTGCGAAAGTCTTCTTCTTATTGGTGGTGAGAGAGTTATGCGCCTGTCCCACTTAGGAAACCTGAACAGAAACCTCTGGAGACTTTACGCCCCACCCAAGGTTTCCGTGCAGTTCCCGGAGATTCCTGGAGGTTTTTGTCAGTCTCCATAATGGTCGAAAGTGGTTTCCGCTTCTTCCATGTTCCGCTGATTATTTCAAAAAGGCCGCGACTAAAAATAGGTTGCCGTTTTAAAAATCAGTCATTTTTTAAGTCGAGGCTGGTTGCGATTCTAGTTGAAGGTGGTTGCCGGAGGTTGCAGGTAGTGGAAGGTAAGAATCTTTTTTTCACCCAGGTTTATTCCACCAGGGAGGTCTTACATTCCACTACCTTGTTCCCTCATTTTTAACCATATATTCAGTTCTTCTTCCAGTTACTGGATAATCTTCCTGTTATCTACTATCCTTCCAATAGTGCATCACAGCTCTGGCCATTTGACTGGCGCGGTTCTCAGACAAGTCCCTGTTATTAGTCTTAATTGAGTCAGCTACCATAGTAGGGAGACAATTTAATAAGATGGCGTAATATTGTGCAGAACTCACTCCATAGTGGAAAGTTTAAATCACCTGATTGGTTAATGTATAATCTTGAGAATAGTTCAAATAATTCATCCGCTCGCTCTCCTTTTTTTGGTTTTATCTCCGCAATTCTTGTTAAATCAATTATCTTCTAAAGGATGTTTGCAAGGGCCGTTAAAACAGTCTCTTCTCTTGCACTATCATCCACTATTATGCTTGCCAATGCCTCATGTGTCGGGTATCCCAGAGCTGCTAAACATTTGGTGTTTCCAGATGGAGTAATTATTTGTTGTATGGTTGCGGGAGTCTGCATGATATACATGCATTGTGGTTCTTAAATAACCTACAAAAGCAACAGGTGACATTTTCCTATCAGGGATTTTATTTAACACCGCCATTATTTCATGGGGTTTCCATGGAGTACGGACATCTATGGTGTGGCGATTAGTTACACCTACTGCGCTGGTAGAATCAAAGGCAGGATTCTGCACTTCCCAGACTGAGAATTGTCTATGGGATATCTGTTCAGTCTGTAGATTTCCTGTCAAATCAAAATCTATCTCAGTATTTTCAATTACTGTCTCACCCTCAGATGAACCTTCCTCCTCACTATGAGGTTCACAGTACCTTCTAAATGATTAGTTCCTTCCTCTCGCTACTCATCTAATTTGTCTAGGTTGAGACTCACAAAAATATTCTGCACTATATCCATCATACCCTCCTTTTCTTTAAATACCGGGGCTAACCTGTTTGTTCTACTTCTGGTGCCATAAGCAACTTTACGATCTATTAATGGTGGAGTGGATGGAGTCAAAATAGTTGGCATCCGCGTCACTGCTATCAGCAATGTTTGCCCTGATGTGGAATCTGCAGGAGTTGTTATCAGTTATGCAGACTCTGGATATTTATTATGGAGAGCTGGAGAATGCAAGAGGAACATGGTGGGAGCTGGACATTTCTACTAGTTTTAACATTTGTCCAATCATCAAAATATTAATCTTCTTCCCCCTCTAAGTCAACACTAACCATCGGACCTCTAAACTTTAATTTTACAGGGACTAGTTTCCTTTCAGGAGATCCACCTCTTTCATGTTCTGTGTGCTTTCCTTCATCTCTACACCCATCCTTTCGACAGCCTGAATGTCGATCTACTTCACCCTCTTTCAGTTCTATTCTGAGTTTTGAAATAGATTTTTCCCAACTTGCCATTCTCCTAACCTTTTTATTTTCCTTTTTTTCCTCATAATATTTATTCCATATTCCTATTAATTCCTTTGCAATTTCACTATTACAATACTGCCAAATAATTTGCTCTACGTACTTCAATCCTTTCACTGTTTTAATGTCCTCTAGCGGCCATAACTTGCTTGCCAATTTCTTATTTAGTGCTCCTGACAAGTCTCTCAATTTCTATTCCTTGCGTGTGAACTCAGTGCACATCAGTTGCAATGGGCTCCGAGCATCTTCTGTCATATCTCGGTCTAGTCTATTTCCCATGTCTTCGGACACCTGAAACAAAATTCCTAAGCCTTTCACAACTTTTCCATAATTCTCTCCTCCCTTTTAATCTCTAAGGCTATCTCTCTCGCTGAACAGTGACTAACAACTTCAAAGCGCTCGGGGTTTCCCCCTCTTTCGCATAATCAATCTTTCTAATTTACTATTTAAATTATTCTCCTATTCCCCACATGTCCACACACTTCCAACCTTTCAATTTCCACAATCCTCAGTCTTCTAAAGATCAAGGTGCTTCAGGGAACAATCAAGCACAGTCAATCGCAACCAAACACGATCCCACAGCCTGTTTTTTAAACCTAAGTCAACCACAATCTAAGCACATGCAAATGAGGTCCAAACACGCAAGCAAAACCATACACAGACAAGAAGCTACATCTTCTATTATTATCATGCACAACCACATTCGATTATAAACCCCAAACATTCATGTAATATCACATTCGTTGTCTGAACAGTTCCAAAAGCAAATCATAATATGTAACCCGTGTTGTGCTGTTATCAACCAGTGCACCACTCCCTCAGATATAGACGACTTTCCCCTTCCTAGCAGGGCCAGACACAAGAGGTGCGGGGCCCAATTGGGAACAACTTTGGTGAGCCCCAGGTTCCCAGCCAAGGTCTGTCAACCCTGTTATTTAGTAAATATTATGAAATTGTACACTAAGGGGCTATGGATTATACACTCTCTGAATCTCTCCTGCTCCTATCTGACTGTCAGTACCTCCACTGGCTTCAAACCTTTACCATAGCTGCTAATTAAACAGCCATTAAACAGCATTATGTGATTGGACACAATGCCCTCAGAGACAGCGGTTGATTGGACAGGTGGAGACCGAATTATTGATTGGACGGGAATTTTAAGGCAAGCTGGTTGGTGATTGGACACAACCCCCTTAGAGACAGCGGTTGGTTGGCCACCAAATAATCGGGCACAAATTAATTGACAAATAAGAAAATAATAAAATCGCTGGTCGGTGCAAACTCAGTGGACTATCTGCGCTATATCTCCAAACTAAACAGTATAACATACAGGTACATTCATCTATATTACTAAAAGTCTGATCTTGACCGGTGTTGGCTCACTGTGCTGTGATTTCCGAGAGAACGCCGCCACCTACGGCCGACATTTATGGCCAGCTCATACAGAGCCCGCCTCCGCCTTCCAGGACCAGAGGATTTTTCCCATCGATGAAAAATCAGACATATATTAATGTTTTTAACAAATTCCTCATTCTCACTGCTGCCCCTGCTGGAGGGAGGGGGAGGGACTATAAAACCAGGAAGTGGTGTGCCTCACTGAGTCTCTGCAAGATGGAGGAACAAGAGGGTCACTTCTCTCAGAGCTCTGAATAGCACTGGACGCATGTCTACTCAACTGTGTGTGCCCTTAATGTGGTTTGGAAATGAAAATATGGTTGGTTTGAAGTAAAAAGGCACTGCCTGCAAATGTTTGTTTGGTTGCTTTGGCGTGAAGTGAAAAGGCACTGCCTGCAAATGATGGCTTGGGGGCTTTGGCTTGAAGTGAAAAGGCACGGCAGCAAATGGTGTCTTGGGGTCTATGGCTTGAAGTGAAAAGGCATTACTGCAAA
Organism: Raja brachyura; assembly: GCA_963514005.1. Next base: position 37,008,208 of record OY740794.1, on the reverse strand, counting down.
TGGTGGCTTGGGGGCTTTAGCTAACTTCCTGTTTGCACTATATATTGATTTTAGATAAAATGCTATCACTTACGACTGTGATTTTTGGCCATCTTACTCAGTCCCCCTCCGCTCAGCTGGTGCAGTGGATTATTCCCATCAATGAAAAATAAAAGTGTTATTAATGTTTTAAAAATGTTGAGAATCTCTCTCCTGTCATGAAGGCCACACCTTTTCTGGAGGGAGGGGGAGGGGTCATAAAACCCGGAAGTATGGGTGTGGCTCGGTCTCTGCATGATGGGGGAGGGAGAGGTCATGACTCTGTCTGAGCTGTGAATAAATTGAACACACTGAATGTCTACTGAACTGTGTGTTTAGTGTTTTGTGTGGTTTTATGGTGGTTTCACCCTGCTTGAAATGTTATGAAACTGCATCTGAATGTGGTGGCCTTGCACCCTGCATGAACTGGTATGAAACTGCATTTGAATGTGGTGGTGTTGCATCCTGCATGAAATGGTATGAAGCTGCATTTGAATTCGGTGGCCTTGCACCCTGCTTGAAGTGGTAGGAAACTGCACTTGAATTTGGTGGCCTTGCACCCTGCTCGAAGTGGTAAGAAATTGCACTTAAATTTGGTGGCCTTGCATCCTTCTTGAAATTGCAGGAAAATGGATTTGAATTTGGTGGCGTTGCACCCTGCTTGAAATGGAATTTCAAGGAATAGCAAGAGTCAACTGCCAGCCCACTAGCCGTGAGTGAGCTGCCAGCATATCAGGCTTGAGGGTCTGAGCTGCCACCCCAAGAACCAGCGCTCCAGAAAGCCCCCCCCACTGGCCGCCAATATTGGAATTGGTGGAGAGGTGGAATATTGCATTGGGGGACCAGCCCTCCCGTGTGAACATGGGACCCAACAGCTGCCACTTAATGTTAAAGAAGGAACTGCAGATGCTGGAGAATCGAGGGTTACACAAACAGCTGGAGAAACTCAGCGGGTGCAGCAGCATCTAAGGAGCGAAGGAGATAGGCGACGTTTTGGGTCGAGACCCTTCTTCAGCTGCCACTTAATCTAGGTTTTATATATAATCTTTGCCACGTTACAATATGTTTTCAATCAAACCGCTCTTTGTGTCACACCCATAAAGGATCAAATTTCCCTTTTGGGTACACCCATTATTTATTAATAATGTTACGTAAACATGAACTCAAATGCCGAATTAAAGGACAGAGGACTGTCTCACGAAATAGCTTCACTGACGCTTCCAGTTTAAAACAGGTGAGTGACAAAGCTCTTAAACGTATTTAGTTTGGAATTTTACTTCGGAGTCACGTGAGTGACTACGTGAAGAAGCCCCGCCTGGCGCTGGATCGGCATTACGTCGACGCTATCGGCAGAGGAAGAGCTGCTGAGCGCAGCTCCAACACAGCGGTAAGGAAATGGCCCGCAGGTAAGTAAAATTATTTTACTTCCAGGGCGTTTTCTAAAAACTCCGTATGCTGGTAGGTAAACCAGGAGGAGTTAAAATAAAAATAAAAATGTTTTAAAAAATCGCGGGTAAAACGTGCGTCCCGGGGTGTAGAAAAGTCGGGACAGCAGATTATTGCGGAGTGGTTCCGATACCGGTGGCCGTTGAAATACCCGTTAGTGAGCCTTTGGTTGCTCCACAAACAAAAACTTTGAAAACCCAGTGCCAAAAATGTAAAAGAAAGAAGCTTGAAAGGCCTGAGGTTCTGAAAGATCCTGAAAGGAAAGCCTTTGGCTGAGTATGGATCTAATGGAGAAAAATACTCCAAACAATATCAACCAAGGGTCTAAGTACCCAGAATATTCCCAGGCAGGTTGAGGGGGTTCCATATACATGAATATGGTGCCAGTTTGAATTGGGAATTGAAACTCCAGTGCCTGGGATTGGGCTGGAGGAAGTCTCCTTGAACAAGTTTCAGGAGTACCAGGGCTGTATGAGACTGACCCTGAAAGTGGTGTTTGTGGTCCCACCACCATACAAATCCAGGTGTGTCTGATGCGGCACAAAGTTTACTATACTTGGAGGAGGCGGTGAGGCCATGGAAGGAAACCTGGCGGCCAATGTTAATTATATGGCCTCTCACCTGCCTCAAAAAAGCTGTTATGGTTGAGACAGCAAATTTGGATTTAAACACCTATTTATTGTGGTCAGAAGTACCAACCACAATACAAATCCAGGTGTGTCTGATGGGGCACAAAGTTGCTATACCTGGAGGAGGCGGTGAGGCCATGGAATGAAACCTGGCGGCCAATGTTAATTATATGGTCTCTCACCTGCCTCAAAAAAGCTGTTATGATTGAGACAGCAGATCGGATTAAAACACCTATTATTGTACCTCAAAGAAGGTACCTATGGTGAATCCGGCTTTTTTGGGCGCCAATGTCAGCAATAATGCGGGCGCAGGAATTACAATTCAAAGAATCCTCAAGCTAATTTTGGCATCACTGTCTTTTGGAAGACAAGCTGGAAGGTTGTGGAATGACCAAAGTTCAGAATAAAAAACATATGTTGGGCTTATTCTGCAACTCATTTGAGATAAAATATATAAAATGGAAGATTGCCATTCGGCCTCTTTTACATCCAAGTTTTTTCAGGGTTGTGCAGGGCAAGCAATGTTCAAGCTCTTGGTTATTTGTTCAGAGGAAGTCTAAACAAATTAAAGAAATGGATGAAGAGGCAAAAACTGTTGGCCTTGTGAAACCCTTCAGTTTGGCCAGAAAGGCTGGTCATATGAGAAGGGGATTTGATTTTGGAGCTTGAACGAGCCGAGGAGAGTATGATAAGGAAGAATTACCAGCCAGCACAGCCGAATGTACACCCATTTATTGGGAAAGGAGATCATTTTGTCCAGTTGGAGAGGTACAAAAACTTTATCCTATTAAAGAAGGATGTTTGGATGAACCTCAGATTGGTGGTAGACTCCAAATGTTTATAATGAAAGGGAGGTATGGATCCATTGGGACACAATAAGCCTAATCATTCTTTGATGTTCAGTCTTGAAAGAATTCAAATTGACAAAGAGGTTAAGTATTTGTGTGAGAAAGGAGTCATTGAGAAAACAGGAGAGGATCCACAACAATTGTATCAAATATTTCCCCAGACCGAAGAAAGATGGGGGTTGTAGAATCAATTTAGATCTCACACAATTGAATAAATTTGTCCAGTATAAACATTTAAAAATGGACACATTCAACACTGCAATGCAGCTGGTATCAACAGGTTGTTATATGGCTACAATAGATTGAAGGATGCATATTTTCGGTTCCAATTCACTATAGTTTCGCAGGTAATTAAAGTTTATGGATGGGACAGCTGTGGCCATACAAAGCTTTGCCTAACGGATTAAGCTTGCACTTGCACTGCTAAGGGCACTAAAAATAAACACATCGTTATGAGGAAATATTATAAAATAAAATTGCTCAAATTATAATTTCTGTGTTAGGAACATGTTGACTTGCAGGAGAAGGACTGGTAGCAGAGGTTTTCAAAATACATAGGCCATAATGGAATAAAGAACACACACATAGGAGGATAGATAGCTTGTTATAACAAGGAGATGTTGATGTAAATGGGAATAGCTTTGCTTGCTTTTGGGCGGCTATAATTGTCAGAAGTTGTATTTGGTTTAGGATAGTGTTCAGAGTAATGGTATCTCCTCCAAGGACATGGGCACCATTTATTCTTCATTTGTGACACATCTCTGAGCTCGGCTGTGTCATGAAGGGGATTTATGGTTGTCGATGTTTGGTTGCAGGCACCAAGGCTAGATAATAGAGTCTGTGATTTGGTTTGTGCAGTTTCAAAGTATTTTTGTTGGGATAAGGCATAGGTGATGGTTGTGTGACCTTTGTATAAGGGAGATTTCTTATGTTTATAGAAGACAGAGAAAGTAATTGTGTTTTGATCTAAGCCTGAACGATTGGGGTGTGCATATAGTAATCTTCAAATTGCTATCAGTAAGAAGTTGTAAAGAGGCCTACATTCCTTTCCTTTGGAGATGACCAAGGGGGAGGCTAATTCAGAATGAAACTTGACCTGAGCTTGGTAAAAGGTCACTATAATGTATCACATGCGACAAGTATATGGTCTTTGTGTGCTTAAAGTTGGGAATGGTGTGATTAGAAATTACTTGAGTTTTTACCACTTTGTAAGAATGGGGCAACACTGATATTGAATTTTTGTAATCCATAAGTAACTGTATTTTAACTATGTAATTGAAAGGAAATTATTTGTGTTCAATTAGGGTTGTAAGTATGGTTAAATATGACGTTTTACAAATACCTTTCTTTTCCAAAAGTGAAAATATATGTATTGTGTGTATGTATTGTGTGATTGTTTTATGATGTTTATTCTGAGAGATGTTCTGACAATTAGTTTTATATCTGTGGTTTTACTTAATTGAAATAAAATGATTTTGAGCAGAGAGGTTGTAAAGAAAACCACAGGCGGGGAAAAGTTGTAAAGGGGCTGGAAAAGGGAAAACCATGTGACTAGACATGTTGTCAATCAATGGAAAATGGGTTTAGTTGATTGGTTAATACAAATGAGTTAAATGTATGGTAAACCATAATGATTGGTTAATAGTTTGGCACTCCTTTTGTATTATAATTGTCTATTACCTATATAATGTGTTACGTTAATACCAAAGGTAGTAGTTCTTTCAACCTGCTCCAGATTTTTTTTAACTCTGTGTTGGAAGGTTTAAAGAATTATCCAGCGCTGTTAGAATAAAGAATCGATTTCAACAACAAGAGTTTGAATCAAGTTTTCTTGAATTAGACTGACAAAAAGAACTCAGTTTAACAGTTATGGCTTATCTAGATGACATTTTAATTGTCAATGCTAATCAGGAGTCAGCTGGAAAATCAGTCTCAGCAACTCAACAGTTTGGTTGAGAAGTTGGGTTCCTGATCCATCCAACAAATCTAAGTTACAGCCATCCCAAACCATTGAATATCTGGGGTTTGTGATTAACTCAGTTACCATGTTGGTAACTTTACCAATGGATAAGGTGTTGGATTTGACAAATGTGTGTCAGAACTTGATTAACAAACCTTATCCCTCCATCCGAGAGGTTGCCAAGGTTATTGGTAAATTGGTAGCAGCATTTCCAGCAGTAGAGTTGGTCGTCTACATTACCAAAATCTTCAAAGGGCAAAAGTTCAAGCGCTTATTCAGCGAGCAGGCCATTTTGATAGGCCAATGCAATTGCCTAAGGAAGCTTATCAGAATTACATTGGTGGATTGAGTATGTTCCACAAGCTGCTAAGAACATTTAGTTCATCAGCCAGCAGTGTTTTTGCAAACTAAAAAAGACGCAAGTTCTCCCGGATGGGGGGCTACGGATAATGAAACCAGCTGTGGAGGCAGATGGCCTGTCCAAGAGGAATTTTTGCTCCAAACATATGGTATTAAATATTTGGAGCTACTGGGAGCATTTATGGATTAAAAGCTTATTGCTCTTCATTAAAAGATTTTCATGTCCAAGTACAAATAGATAATACCACAGCTGTGGTATATATCAATCACATGGGTGGTGTCAGATCAATATCATGTGATCATCTGGTAAACCAGATGTGGCAATGGTGTATGGCAAAAAAAAAAAAAAATAAATATTGGCTTTCAGCTATTTATCTCTCGGGGAGAGACAATGCTGTGGCAGACAAAAGATCACGAATATTTAAAGACAATACAGAATGGATGTTAAATCCACAAATTTCAAAAATATTGTCAGTCGGTATGGAGTACCGGACATTGATCTGTTTGCATCTAGATTGAATCACCAATTGCCCAAATACGTGTCTTGGGAACACGATCCAGGGGCAGTAGCGGTGGATGCTTTCTCGCTACGCTGGGGGAATACGTTCTTTTATGCTTTTCTCCATTCTGTCTCATTGGGCAATGTCTCAAGAAAATAGCGCAAGACGCTGCCAAAGGCAGTTTGGTGGTGCCAAATTGGCCCACGCAGTCATGGTTCCCATTGATGCTAAAATGATTATTGAACCATGTATGACAATTCCCAGTTGCGACAATCTGTTGACACAACCAGTAACAAAAGAAATTCATCCATTGCATGATCATATGAATTTGTAAATCTGCAGGTTCTGACCAGACCGTTGCAAGAGTTTGAACTGTCGGACAGGACCATGGATGTTATAGATGCAGCTTGGAGGAATAGCACTAAAAAAAAATTAAAAAAAAACAATATATGTTGCATATAAGGAAATGGGAAGTTTTTGTACACAGTCAAAGATATCTTATCATACTGCAAACATTTCAAATGTATTGGAGTTCCTTGCTGGGTTACACTTTGATGAGCATTTGAGTTATAGTGCCATTAATTGCGCTCGTAGTGCATTGTCATCCTATTTAGGACAAATTTCGGATCGGGATTCAGTTGGGTCTCACCCATTAGTATCCCGATTCATGAAAGGAATTTTCAATAAAAATCCTCCCAAGGCCAGATATACAGAAATTTGGGATGTTAGCATTGTTCTCACTTTGCTTAAACAATGGACTCCAATTAATTCAATGTCTTGCAGAAATTAACATTCAAGGTGGTAATGTTAATGGCATTGGTATCAGCTCAAAGAGTACAAACTTTGCAATTGTTACGGTTGAATTGCATGCATGTGACTACAGATAACATTGTGTTTTATGTTTATGACTTGATCAAACAAAGCAGACCAGGAAGAACTGGAATGAAGGTAATGTTTAAAGCATATCCTATTGATGAAACATTGTGTGTAGTTAAGGATTTAACTCAATACATTGAGGTAACCAAAAATCTCAGAGGTTCTGAGAAAGTGTTATTGATATCACACAAAAAGCCACATACAAAAGTTTCAGTTCAAACCATTTCTAGATGGTTAAAACAGGTTTTGGGTCTAGCAGGAATAGACACTGATGTGTTTAAATCTCACTCCACTAGGGCGGCAGCTACGTCCGTGGCAAAGGTACAGGACGTACCACTCGATCAAATTTTAAAGGCCGCAGGGTGGTCTAGAGAAGAGATTTTTTCAAAGTTCTACAATAAACCTGTTGTCACGGTGCCAGGATTTGGACACGCAGTACTGGGTTCTCTTTAAATGCTTGCTTTGTTTTATATTATCGATTTATATTATCGATTTATGTTACCATTGACATCATTTATCAATTTATTTTGTAATTTTCCCCTGCGATAGAGGGGTTATTATTAAAAAGTTGTTCTTTTTATGATTAAAGGACTTATTACATAAATTGTAACAATGTCTTAAAATACTATTTACTCACTACTGTTTTGACTAAACAGAGAGTCGTATGTAATGAATTTACGACATAAAAAACAGAGCTTTAAAATCTTCACGTGGTCACTCACGTGACTCCGAAGTAAAATAGTGAGATTAAATGAGAACTTACCTGTTCGAAGTTTGATCTTTATTTTATGAGGAGTTACGATGAGGGATTACGTGCCCTCCACTCCCAACCCTCATAATGTAAATGATCATCTGGTAGTTCTAGTCTATTTTGAGCCTTACTATTTTACTTCGGCTATTGGTTCTGTGTTTTTCATGCCGCTGCTTTGAAGTATGCCGATCCAGCGCCAGGCGGGGCTTCTCCACGTAATCCCTTATCGTAACTCCTCATAAAATAAAGATCAAACTTCGAACAGGTAAGTTCTCGTTTAATCTCACTATTATACTGTACTTTGGTTCTTATCTTGGAAAAAAAGTGTTTTATCTCCCATGTTTTCGGGTTCTGTTCATATCTTCAAATGGAAAGTGATCTGTGGAAATATATAACAATGGAATGCCTAAAAATCCTCCAGTTGCCAAACATTTAACTCCCCTTCCCATTCCCATACTGAGCTTTCTGTCCTGAGCCTCTTCCACTGTCATAGTGAGGTCACACGCAAATTGGAGGAACAGCATCTCTGATTTCACTTGGCAGCTTACAACCCAGCGGTATGAATATCAATGTTTTTTCCAATTTCAAGTGATCATTGAATTCCCTCTCTCTCCGTCCGTCTCCAACCCTAGTTGTCCTGCTAGTTTCACTGTTCATATCCCTTTGTTATCTCCTCTTCCAGAACCAACACTGGACTATTGTGGTCTCCACTATAACTGGGTTATCAGTGGAAATTTATTCTGATTTATTCTATACCTTTACATGCCTCGTTTCCCTCTCCCCTGACTCTCAGTCTGAAGAAGGGTGTCGACTGGAAATATCACCTATTTCTTTTCTCGGAGTTGCTACCTGACCCACTGAGTTACTCCAGCATTTTGTGTCTCTCTTCTGTGCGCAACATGCCTTGGTAGTTTATGAAAGTCTTATCCTGTATTCTTGATTTCACCAACCACCCGAGATAATCAATCAACAAAATTTGTATCTGTGCTATCATTTTCATTGAAGATAGACATAAAATGCAGGAGTAACTCAGTTGGACATGCAGCTGCTCTGGAGTGAAGGAATGGGTGTCATTTTGCCTCGAGACCCTTTTCAGAGGCTGAAGAATGGTTCATCTGAGGAAGGGTTTGAAAAAGCATCTCAACTTGAAACCTCACCCTTTCCTTCTCTACAGAGATGCTGCCTATCCCGATGTGTTACCCCAGAATTTTGTGTCTATCTTCGGTTTAAACCAACATCTGCTGTTCCTTCCAACACAATAATTTTATAACCAGTTTGTCTTCTGTCATTTATATATCTTGCAGCCTTCCCCCCTCTGTTTTGTTTTGACCCCCTTGTGTCATTTGCAGTCCGCACTCGACACCCGTGCTGCTTCCTTCCTGCACTGTTCACTTGTTAGTGGGTTCAACCAAATTGATATTGATTTTAAATACATTGTAGTTTAGCATTAATTACAGCAGTAAAAGATAGTGTTGAAGATTTATAAAACGGTCTGGCCCCAGAAGTCAATAATTTCTTGCACCTCCCAGCTATCTTAGCACAGTATTTATATTTTAAGTCCATGGGAAGGATGTGCATTTGTCATTCGGTTTAACCACTTGGAGAGACTGGGAAGAAATGTGAAAAGAGAAATGGTATTAATCTTGGTTCTCTTGTAAGGAAGGGTTTCCTGACAAGGGTTATGTTTAGAATAAAAAAGCCCCTAGTCAAGTCATCCATACAAGGCTGGGCTATAATATTAAGTGCAAGATTCTTGATTGAAGTGTCATATCCTCCAGTGTGTTAAAAGTTGTTTGAGGAGTCATCCTCTGTAATCTTTTTCAATCTTTCACTGAAATGTCGACCTAATTTCAGTACCTATTCCTTCCAAGTCACCATGCTAACAATTTGATTAACAATATGTTTCTTGTAGAAACATATAAAATTCTTGAAGGATTGAACAGGCTGGATACAGGAAAAATATTCCTGATGTTGGGGGAGTCCAGAACCATGGGTCTCAGTTCAAGAATTGGGACATCAAACCCGTCATCCGCCCTCCGCACCGGGTTTCCTTTGCAATGAAGGACAAAGTCGAGTCTACCCTCCGCGAGATGGTGACCATGGGCATCCTGAAGGAGGTGAGCGAGCCCACCCGGTGGGTCTCCACAATGTTTTTTGCAGCAAAGAAGGATAAGAGCGAATTACAAATCTGCACAAACCCAAAGGACCTGAACTTGGCCATCAAGTGCCCACATTACCCCATGCAAAATGTCGAAGATGTTGCTGCACAAGTCGGACCGGCCACTGTGTTTTCGGTTCTCGATGCCAAGAGCTCGTTCTGGCAGATACCACTCGACGAACAGTCTTCATGTCTGACAACTTTCAGCACACCCTTTGGCAGGTACTGCTTTCTCCACAAGGAGGCGTGGGTTCGAATCCCACTTCTGACACCATGTAAAGTATTGGCAGTTACACGGAGAATCGTTACTACTACTTTATTAAGTAAACACACACATCACTGCCCTAGATGTACGAGGTCTGTCACGGATACTAGAGAGAGAGCTAAGGGTGGGAAGGTCACAATTATACTGAATGATAAGGGGAGTGGTTAGAAGTGGTTACGTCACTATATTTAAAGGTGTACACACATTTCATCTACAATAATTCACTGAAAGTAACATCATAGGTGGACAGGGTGGCGAAGAAGGCTTTAGACATAAAGATAACATACATACTTTTGAAATAACTCAGTGGGTCAGGCAGGTGCTCTGGAGAAAAGGAATAAGTGACATTTTGGGTCAAGACACTTCTTCAGACTGAGAGTCGGGAAGAGAGTAACTGGGAGTATGAAGAGGTTTAAAACAAATCTACCAATAACCAAGCAAAAGTGGAGGCCACAATTATCATTTTTTGGCTGTGGGGAGGGACAACGATGAGACATGCTGGCCTACATCAGTGAAAACATTAGGTATAGGATGTTGATGATGTTGCAGTTGCACAAGAAGTTGGTGAGGCCCCACCAGGAGTTTTGAGGTTTTTTTGAACACCCTGGAAAGATTCCATTATGTTTGATTGAGTGAAGAAAAGCTTTACCATGATATTAACCAGGAAACAAGGACTAAATTATTGGAAGAGGTTGGACAGAGCAAGAATTTGTTCTTGAAGCTAAGGAGACTGAGGGGTGACCTTATAGACGTGTCTAATGTTGTTAGGGACATGGATCAGGTGAATGCACACAATAGGATCATGAGGCCTGATTTTCCATGTAGTGAATGGTCTGTCTATGGAATGAGCTGGAGGAAGAGCTTGAGCAGCGTCTGACAGCACTTAAACTACATTTGGACATGTACATGATAGGAAGGGTTTGCATTGACTATTTTCTTCCTGGGAGTAAGTCTATCTGAAATTTTGTCTCCCTGAGTGAGGTTGTAAAGTTGCATCAGGTTGATTTCTTGCATGGCAGGTTTGAAGTACAGCAGAGATTGAGCATCTTGGGTCAGTGTTCACGTGAGATTAGAAAACCCACAAGCTATCCCCCTGAAATGTCCAATATTCGTAAGGTGCTTGACAGGATAAATACTGAGATGATGTTTCCCTTGACTATGTGTCTATATTAAGCGAATGACTATCTCCAAATAGGACTGGACATTCTGGATAAAATTGAGGAGGATTTTTTCTCTCAGTCAGAGGGCCGTGTGGTGAATCTTTGGGATTTTCTGCCAAATAAATCAGTGAATGTTTAATGGTTGGGCATCAATAAAGCATGAATTGATAGGTTTTTAAATATTTGCTGCTGCAATATTCAATGTTTAAAATAGATGTTAATGACCACTATGTTGTCTGGACTGGATTATTTCAGTCAAAATAACAAACTGCAAGGCACAAAGAAGATTTTTAAGGAAGTTATCAGCTCTAGAGGTTTTGAGTGAACAAGGGAGAGACTGGAGAGGCTGTATAATTGTTCATTTGAGTATAGGAGACTGAGGAGTGACTTCCTTGAGGTTTATCACATCATAAGAGGCACAGATAAGGTAATGAGCCTGGACAGCAGGAGGGAGGCAGGTACTCTCAAACATTTTAAGAAGGATTTTGGTAAGTACATGAATCACCATGGATCCATTGTAGATAAATGGGGGTAGCATCGATGAGTGCAGTGATCGGGTGGATGTGATTTGTCAAAGTATTTACCATTGTCTTGATTGGATAGCTGCAAAGTATTTATCTATGTAACCACATGACTCTCTATCTGGCATGAACAAAGATGAAGGGAGGATATGTTTAAGAAGGAACTGCAGATGCTGGAAATTCGAAGGTAGACAAAAATGCTGGAGAAACTCAGCGGGTGAGGCAGCATCTATGGAGCGAAGGAAATAGGCAAGGTTTCAGGCTGAAACCCTTCTTCAGACGGATATAGTTGTTTCTTAAGGAGTGGACCTGACATCTTAACATGGATTGAGGAATAGGTCTGAAGGTTTAGGAGGAATTGAAATTAAGATAATGTTTCTTTCTCCATTATATCACAGGTAAACCCAAAAGAGGAGAGGTATTATTTCCATGTGCTTGGTGATGGCTGTAAATTTACACTGTTGTGCAAGTACGGGGGCATCTACCTGGACTCTAACATTATATCAATGAAGTCTATGCCATTTGGCAACTTTGCATGTCCAGAGAACCCACGTTATATCAAAGTGGCTGCACTTGGTTTCTCTCACAAGCACCATCTTTTTCTTTGGAATTGCATGAAAGATTTTGTGGCCAACTATAATGGAGATAATTGGGGTCATCAAGGTCCTAAACTGATTACCCGTGTGATGAAGAGATGGTGTCAGATGGATAACATTGGTGCCTTTATTGGCAAAGAATGCAACAACATCTCTTTATGGATCACTGATCGATTCTACCCCGTCCCATGGTCAGTTTGGGAGAAGTACTATGTTCCCTGGAAAAAGAATGACCTGGAGCGTATATTTTCAGTTTCGGATGGAGCGCATGTCTGGAATTTTATGAATTCCAGAAAGAAAAAGAAAGTAATTGCTGGAAGTGGATCATTAATTGAACATTTTTTCCAGTTCTATTGTCCAACTACATACAGGAATTTAAATCAATTGAATAATATTTAGGACTTTGTATTATGCAATGAGCGAAATAACTAAACCAACAGACCTTTTAAAAGTCACAATGTAAAATATGCATAAAACACATTTGAGGACTATTAAAATTTGTGCAACATTCACTGTTATACTTATTTTTTCTGACCTGGATACACTACAAGTTTACTTCGGAGTAACGCGAGTGATTCCGTGACGAAGCCCGCCCAGTGCGCATGCTCGACATTACGTGAGCCGCATTGGCGCACGGAGGCTGGGAGGAACAGAGCTCCTCCAGCGAAAGTAAGTTTAGACTCCAGGTAAGTGGGAAAACTTAGCTGGTGTTCGGGTCCATTTTGCTCTGGTGCCGTGTTGTTCTCTTTAGGGCCACCATGGACAAGACGGGCAAGGGGAAGAGGCGAGCCGGAGGAAAATCAGATAGCTGTGGGTGTGCGGTCTGTGAACGGCTACCTCGTGCCCTTGCACAGTCGACGGCTGGGAGCTGGGCGACTCAGACTTGGTGATGCAAAGCACGGAGCAAGCACCATTCGGGCATAAGGCAAGTCTGTCAGGCCCACGGAATCGGGGGAGTCGGGCCGGAAGGATTCCCCTCCATGGCTGGATACCGTTTCTGAACGGTTATCCCAAATGGAGCGCCTGTTGCACAGGGTGCTCCAGCAGGGCACACTCCAGGAGGATGAGTGGTGTCGGTGCCAGGCTGGAGGAGAGGTCGCGCCAGCAGCACCTAGTAGAGGGCTGCTCGATAGCACCCTCATTGATGAGGCCCGTGCAATGGGTCAGCTGAGTTCTGACCCCGACTCTGACGGTGAGGTCGATCCAAGAGAAGAACGGCAGCTGCCAGATATCCCAACTCTGGCAGCATGATTCACTGTATCGTCAGAGTCAGGAGAGCCGCTGGGAGAAGAGCTGGCCTCCACGATATATTATTTGGTATCCCATCAGCTCCAGAAGCTCACGATGGACGAGACCGCCAACGAGCAAGAGATCCCGAGGAACTGCGTGTTGCTAAAGGTACCTGCAGTGAACCAGGTAATATGGGGTCAGATGGGCCTGGGCATACGTGCCCAGGAAATAAAGCTGCAGAGAATCATGAAGCTGCTTGGTTCAGGAATCACGGCGTTCGCTAGAACAATGGATGGAGGGCATTATTGGAGAGCATTGAGAGGCACTACGGTTGCTGTGCAGCACCCATTTTGAGATTAATTGTCTCAGGAAAAGTGCCATTTGGCCCACCATCAAACCTAAGTTTGCAGCGTTCTGCAAGCCCAGCAACGTGCAGCCATCCAACCTCGCAGAACGCGTGAAGGAGTTGGATGGCGAAGCAAAAACGGCGGGCTTAATCAAGACACCGATAGTCAGCAAATCTGTGAGGAGAAGGTATCCCTACAGAAGAGGTGCAGATTCCGGGTCTACACCGGGAACAGGCTGGCCGTTGACGCAGATGTGCAGTTGGCACCAAGCAGCGGGAACACGGACAAACGTGGGGCTTCCCGCCAGGAACCGGGGACAGCAGGTCACACCAGTTACCAAGGAGGTAGGTGGGCCTGGTTATCATGAGAACATATTAAGTACAACACAGCCGAAAGTTGGGGGTAGATTACATCTGTTCAATGAGGAATGGAAGCAAATTAACTCAGATCCATTTATCATGAGTATTATTCAAGGGTTTCGAATTGAGTTTGATCCAAATGACGAGTTGCCCCTCCAGCAGGTTCCTAGCAGAACACTCATTTTTTCACAAATGGAAGTAATGGAGGTGCAGGCTGAACTTGAAAATTTGTGTTATAAAAGATTAATTGAGAGGTCGGTTCACCAAGTCCATCAATTTGTTACAGAGGGCAATGTTGTCCTTCTCCCTTTAAGCCCTACCGAAATGTGGGAAGGTACTCCATTGAAATTCTGATAACCAATAAAAAGAACGTGAGATGTGTTGCATTTTCGGTTATCAAACCAGAGTAGGACTATCTCAGTGAATTTTAGGGCCCTTTATCCGACACAGACAATTTTTATCAGACACAGGCCATTTCATCAAAGGGGGAATATATAGTAATATATTAGACTAAGTGGGAGCCGTTGGGTCCCATGTTCACACGGGAGGGCTGGTACCCCGACGCAATATTCCACCTCTCCACCAATTCCAATATTGGTGGCCAGTGGGGGCGCTTTCTGGAGCGCTGGTATGGGTTCTTGGGGTGTCAGCTCAGTCCCTCAAGCCTGATGTGTTGAAAGCTCACTCACGGATACTGGGCTGGCAGTTGACTTGCGGCTATTCCTTGAAATTCCATTTCAAGCAGGGTGGTAGGCCACCAAATTCAAATCCATTTTCCTACCATTTTGCATTCAATTTATTGTCATTATCTCATTTTAGAGACAACAAAATGGATTTTCCTTACAGTCAAGTAACATAAAAATAAATAATAATAAATAAACATATTTAAAAAGAAGCACAAACACAGAAGTCCACGATACAACATAACCCCTCAGCAGCACCAAAGTTTATGCAGGTACGATAGTCCAGCCAGCCTCCCCGCCGATCTTCGCAGATGTTCACCCGTGGTCGGGGCCTCCCGAGCACCTGCAGTCACTGCAGAACATCCTCAGCAGCCTGGACTCCAGATCGGCCACCTCCCACCGGAGTCCGCGGCTCCCGAAGTCCACAGGCCGAGCCGGGCAGAGTCGCAGGACTCCGCGATGTTGGTCAGCGCCGCCCGCATTGGAGCTCAGCGAACCATAGCTCCGCGATGTCGGTGCAGCAGGCCCAGTACTCCGGAGCACCAAACGGCAATCCCCGGTGAGGCATCGCCTGCCCCTCGATGTTTCCAACGCTGCACCGCCGCTGCTGGAGCTCTGGTCACGCCAATCCAGCAGGTAGGCAGCCGGGGGGGGGGGGGGGAGGGGGGGAATGGGGGAGGGGGGGGCGGGGGCGAGGACACGACTCGAATAATAGTCGCATCGTCTCCATGAAGCGACTGAAGGATGGTATCCCCCTTACCGTACCCTCTTCCCCCACATAAAGACATTAAGAAAAACACAAAAAACATCCTTCAAAGTAACAAAAAAACACAAAAAGATACCGGACTGAAGGCAGCTAGCAACAGTGCCACCGGATGTTCATTTCAAGCAGGGTGCAAGGCCACCAAATTCAAGTGCAGTTTCTTACCACTTCGAGCAGGGTGCAAGGCCACCAAATTCAAGTGCAGTTTCATACCACTTCAAGCTGGATCCAAGGCCACTAAATTCAAGTGCAGTTTCACACCACTTCAAGCAGGGTGCAAGACCACCAAATTCAAATGCAGCTTCATACCATTACATGCAGGGTGCAATGCCACCACATTCAAATGCAGTTGCATACCATTTCATGCAGGGTGCAGGGCCACCACATTCAAATGCAGTTTCATACCATTTCAAGCAGGGTGAAACCACCATAAAACACCAAACATACAGTTCAGTAGACATTCAATGTGTTCAGTTTATTCACAGCTCAGACGGTCGTGACCTCTCCCTCCCCCATTTTGCAGAGCTACACCCACACTTCTGGGTTTTATAACCCCTCCCACCAGAAAAGGTGTGGCCTTGATGACAGGAGAGAGATTCTCAACATTATTTAAACACTAATAACACTTTTATTTTTCATTGATGGGAAGAATCCTCTGCACCTGCTGAACGGGGACTGAGTAAGATGGCCAAAACTCACAGCCGTAAGTGGTAGCGTTTTGTCTAAAATCCATACACAGTGCAAAAAGGATGTTAGCCAAAGCACCCAAGCCACCATTTGCAGTCGTGCCTTTTCACTTCAAGCCAAAGCCCCCAAGCCGCCATTTGCAGTCGTGCCTTTTCACTTCAAGCCAAAGCCCCCAAGCCACCATTTGTAGCAATGTTACAAAATTTTGGGATTTTAAAAATCAAGACTGCAATTTATCCCATTAGATAAAGCATACAAAGAAGTTTAATTTGACACCTAATTCACTTTCATATTTTCACTATTAAGCCAGTTATGGCCACTTTCATACTCGGAAATTAGCATCTTGTTCCCCATTGCCTTTCCACAAAAGTTGTGATCGAGGACAGTCAAAAGCCCATAACTTTCTTAAAAATTAAAGAACTGAAAGAAATTTTCAGCTATTATAGATTGAAGCATTCTGAAACTAATATGAAACAATCTTATTCGGATGACCTGCAATTAAAGCATATAATTAGTTAGTTACCCAACTGTAGCTAATTACAAAAATCAATGACTAGATCTAAACATCTATCCATTTCTTAAGAAAATATTAACTTTTTGTTTAAAGCTAAGTGTCCAAATAACATTCACACAAGAATTCACTATATAACATGATTTTTAAATCTAATTGTTATGAATTTATTCCTTCAAATTGAAGGAATTTAGTGTTTAATGCCCATAAATTAATGGGCATTTTAAACAGCTTGCGAGTGGGATTTTCTGGAACGCAATGTATTGGAAAGTTGGGGTTGCGGTGAATTAAAACCCAATATCAGCAGGAAAAAATCTGCCAGTTCATATGGGGACTAAATCACCATTTCGCACCATGAAATATTGATTAAAGTCACCTAAACAAGCAGGTTTATATGAAAAAAATAAACAGCTTTCACTTACCTGTCTCCTACGTAAAATCGGTCCCCATTGTCGGCGTTCTCGGTATTAGGAGCTAATTTTTATTTTACTCCAGCGCTAAAATAGTCGGACGATTAAAAAAAAAAAAAATTTAACATACTGGTAGTCGGTACGAATCTCCAGAAAGAGATCGCACTCCAAGAAAATATTATTCCGGTGGCAAGGGTAAAAACCACATTTTAACCCTGCCCCCAATAGAGACACTTTTTGCACGCATTTTAGAACCAATAGAGACACATTTTTTGCAAGCATTTTAGAACTAATAGAGACACTTTTTGCAAGCATTTTAGAACCAATAGAAACACTGTTTGTAAGCATTTTAGAACCATTAGACACATTTTGCAAACATTTTGGACCTAATAGAGACACTTTCTGCAACAATTTTAGACCCAATAGAAACTTTTTGCAAGTATGCTAGACCCAATAGGCACTTTTTGCAAGCATGTTAGACCCAACAGACACTTTTTGCAAGCGTTTTGGACCCAATAGACACTTTTTGCAAGCATTTGGAACAAATAGAGACATTTTTTGCAAGCATTTTAGAACCCACAGAGACACTTTTTGCAAGCATTTGCAAACCAACAGACAGTTTTTGCAAGTATTTTAGTGCCAACAGACACTTTTTACAAGCATTTTAGAACCAATAGAGACAATTTTGCAAGCATTTTCAAACCAATAGACACTTTTTGCAAGCATTTTTGAACCAACAGACATATTTTGCAAGCACTTTTGGACCACAGACCTTTTGCAAGCATTTTAAAACCAATAGACACTTTTTGCAAGCATTTTCAAACCACATTAAGGGCACTCACAGTTGAGCAGACATGTGTCCAGTGCTATTCAGAGCTCAGAGAGACGTGACCCTCTTGTTCCTCCATCTTGCAGAGACTGAGTGAGGCACACCACTTCCTGGTTTTATAGTCCCTCCCCCTCCCTCCAGCAAGGGCAGCAGAGAGAATGGGGAATTTGTTAAAAACATTTATATCTCCCTGATTTTCCATCTATGGGAAAATTCTCTGGTCGCAGAAGGCGGAGAGGGGCTCTGTGCGAGTTGGCCAAAAATGACGGCTGTAGGTGGCGGCGTTCTCTCGGAAATCATAGCACAGCGAGCTAAAACCGGTCAAGATCAGACTTTTAGTAATATAGATAGATAGACACTTTTTGCAAGCATTTTAGAACCAATAGAGACACCTTCTGCAAGCATTTTAGAACCAATGGAGACACTCTTTCAGCAAGCATTTTAGACCCAATAGAGACACTTTCTGCACGCATTTTAGACACAATAGACACTTTTTGCAACCATTTTAGATGCAATCAACACTTTTTGCAAGCATTTTAGAGCCAATAGACACTTTTTGCATGCATTTTAGACCCAATAGACACTTTTTGCAAGCATTTGGAACCAATAGAGACACTTTTTGCAAGCATTTTAGACCCAATAGAGACACTTTTTGCACTCATCTTAGACCCAATAGAGACACTTTTTGGCAAGCATTTTAGAACCCACAGAGACACTTTTTGCAAGCATTTGTGAGCCAACAGGCAGTTTTTGCAAGTATTTTAGAGCCAATAGACACTTTTTTGCAAGCATTTTAGAGCCAATAGAGACACTCTTTCAGCAAGCATTTTAGACCCAATAGAAACACTTTCTGCAACCATTTTAGACCTAATAGACATTTCTGCAACCATGTTCCACCCAATAGACACTTTCTGCAACAATTTTAGACCCAATAGACACTTTTTGCAAGCATGTTAGACCCAATCGAGATACTTCTTGCAAGCATTTTAGAACCAATAGAGACACTTTTTGCACACATTTTAGACCCAATAGACACTTTCTGCAACAATTTTAGACCCAATAGACACTTTTTGCAAGCATTTGGAACCAATCGAGATACTTTTTGCAAGCATTTTAGACCCAATAGACACTTTCTGCAACAATTTTAGACCCAATAGACACTTTTTGCAAACATTTTAGAACCAATAGAGACACTTTTTGCACACATTTTAGACCCAATAGACACTTTTTGCACACATTTTAGACCCAATAGACACTTTCTGCAACAATTTTAGACCCAATAGACACTTTTTGCAAGCATTTGGAACCAATCGAGATACTTTTTGCAAGCATTTGGACCCAATAGAGACACTTTTTGCAAGCATTTTAGACCCAATAGAGACACTTTTTGCAAGTATTTCAGAACCAAAAGAGACACTTTTTGCAAGGATTTTAGAACCAATAGAGACACTCTTCCGGCAAGCATTTTAGACCCAATAGAGTCACTATTTGGCAAGCATTATAGAACCCACAGAGACACTTTTTGCAAGCATTTGTGAACTAATAGAGACAATTTTGCAAGCATTTTCGAACCAATAGACACTTTTTGCAAGCATTTTTGAACCAACAGACATACTTTGCAAGTACTTTTGGACCACAGACCTTTTGCAAGCATTTTAAAACCAATAGACACTTTTTGCAAGCATTTTCAAACCACATTAAGAGCACTCACAGTTGAGTAGACATGTGTCCAGTGCTATTCAGAGAGACGTGACCCTCTTGTTCCTCCATCTTGCAGAGACTGAGTGAGGCACGCCACTTCCTGATTTTATAGTGTGGGTGTGGCTCAGTCTCTGCATGTTGGGGGAGGGAGAGGTCATGACTCAGTCTGAGCTGTGAATAAACTGAACACACTGAATGTCTACTGCACAGTGTGTTTGGTGTTTTGTGTGGTTTTATGGTGGTTTCACCCTGCTTAAAATGGTATGAAACTGCATTTGAATGTGGTGGCCTTGCACCCTGCATGAAATGGTATGAAACTGCACTTGAATTTGGTGGCCTTGGATCCAGCATGAAGTGTTATGAAACTGCACTTGAATTTGGTGGCCTTGCACCCTGCTCGAAGTGCTAAGAAACTGCACTTGAATTCAGTGGCCTTGCACCCTGCTTAAAGTGGTAGGAAGCTGCACCTGAATTTGGTGGCCTTGCACCCTGCTCGAAGTGTTAAGAAACTGCACTTGAATTTGGTGGCCTTGCACCCTGCTTGAAATGGTAGGAAAATGGATTTGAATTTGGTGGCCTAGCACCCTGCTTCAAGGAATAGCCACGAGTCAACTGCGAGCCCACCAGCCGTGAGTGAGCTGCCAGCACATCAGGCTTGAGGGATTGTGCTGCCACCCCAAGAACCCATACCAGCGCTCCAGAAAGCCGCCCCACTGGCCACCAATATTGGAATTGGTGGAGAGGTGGATATTGCGTCAGGGGACCCGCCCTCCCGTGTGAACGGGTCCCACTTGTCAATAAATGCTTGCAAAAAGTGTCTATTTGTTCTAAATTCTTGCAAAAAGTGTCTACGGGGTCTAAAATGCTTGCAGAACGTGTCTATTGCATCTAAAATGCTTGTAAAATGTGTCTATTGGGTCTAAAATGCTTGCAGAAAGTGTCTCGTGTTCCACGGGAACAAGTCCTCGCCCCCCACTGATGATCCCTTTTCCTGTCTCCCACGTACCCCCTCCTCGTGGACCCCCCCTCGTGGCCCTCCAGCTTTAGAACTATTTATACAAAACTGCCGTCGGGACATCAACCGCCTCGACTTCTCCACTCCCCTGTCTCACTCCAATCTCTCCCCCTCCGAACGTACTGCCATCGACTCACTCCGCAACAACCCAGACTGGGTTATCAAACCCGCCGACAAGGGAGGTGCCGTGGTAGTCTGGCGCGTCGATCTCTACAAAGCAGAGGCCACGCGCCAACTCTCGGACACCTCCTCCTACTTACCCCTGGACCATGACCCCACTGACGAGCACCAGGCCACCATCTCGAGCACCATAACTGACTTCATTAACTCCGGCTCCCTACCCCCCCGAGCCTCCAACCTCATCGTTTCACAGCCCCGCACAGCCCGATTTTACCTTCTCCCCAAAATCCACAAACCCGACTGCCCCGGCAGACCCATTGTCTCTGCCTGTTCGTGCCCCACCGAACACATTTCCACATACCTTGACTCCATCCTATCCCCCTTTGTTAAATCCCTCCCCACCTATGTTCAAGACACCTCAGACACTCTCCGTCGGCTCCGCACATTCCGTTGTCCAGGCCCCCATCCTCTCATCTTCACCATGGACGTCCAGTCACTATACACCTGCATCCCCCACCAGGATGGTCTCAAAGCCCTCCGGTACTTCCTCGACCAGAGGAGCAACCCATACCCATCCACTGACACCCTCCTCCGCCTAGCGGAGTTGGTCCTTACCCTAAACAACTTCTCTTTTGACTCCTCCCATTTCCTCCAAACACAAGGCGTAGCTATGGGCACACGCATGGGCCCTAGCTACGCCTGCCTCTTTGTCGGGTACGTCGAACAATCTTTGTTCTCGGCGTACCAGGGCCCCACCCCCGACCTTTACCTCCGTTACATTGACGACTGCTTTGGTGTCACCTCCTGCACCCACGCAGAACTGACTGACTTTATCCATTTCACCACCAACTTCCATCCGGCACTCAAATATACTTGGACCATTTCCGACATTTCCCTACCATTCCTTGACCTCACCATCTCTATTGCAGGTGACACACTCCTGACTGACATCCACTACAAACCAACTGACTCCCACAGCTACCTGGACTACTCTTCCTCCCACCCTGCTTCCTGTAAGGACTCCATCCCCTATTCCCAATTCCTCCGACTACGCCGCATCTGCTCCCAGGATGACTTGTTCCACACCAGGTCATCGCAAATGTCCTCGTTCTTCAGAGAACGGGGTTTCCCCTCCCCCACTATCGATGAGGCTCGCACCAGGGTCTCCTCCATACCCCGCAACACTGCCCTCTCTCCCCATTCCCCCACTCACAACAAGGGCCGAGTCCCCCTGGTCCTCACCTTTCACCCCACCAGCCAGCGCATACAACAGATAGTCCTCCGCCAGTTTCGCCACCTCCAACGTGACCCCTCCACTCGCCACATCTTCCCATCTCCCCCCCTGTCTGCCTTCCGCAAAGACCGCTCCCTCCGCAACTCCCTCGTCAATTCTTCCCTTCCCTCCCGCTCCACTCCTTCCCCGGGCACTTTCCCTTGCAACCGCAAGAGATGCTACACTTGTCCCTTCACCTCCCCCATCCACTCCTTTCAGGGACCCAAGCAGTCATTCCAAGTCCGACAGAGGTTCACCTGCACCTCCTCCAACCTCGTCTACTGCATCCGTTGCTCCAGATGCCAGCTAATCTACATTGGTGAGACCAAGCGGAGGCTAGGCGATCGTTTCGCCGAACACCTCCGCTCGGTCCGCAATAACCAACCCGACCTCCCGGTGGCTCAGCACTTCAACTCCCCCTCCCACTCCGTATCCGACCTCTCTGTCCTGGGCCTCCTCCATGGCCAGAGTGAACAACACCGCAAGTTTGAGGAACAACATCTCATATTCCGCTTGGGGAGTTTGCATCTTCTGGGCTTAAACATTGAATTTTCTCAATTCTGTTAACCCAGACTGCTCCCTTCCCCCCCCCCCCACCTCTCCCTCGGGCCCTGACATTCCTTCTCCATCTCCCCCCCCCCCAAGTCGCACTAGCTTCTCATTTTCACACCAGAAACAGCTTACAATGGCTTGCTTCCCTTATCACCAATACTTTTTTGCATATCTTTCACTCATTGTTCTTGCTTTATCTCTCCATATCACTGTTTATATCTCTCGTTTCCCTGATCCCTGACCAGTCTGAAGAAGGGTCTCGACCCGAAACGTCGCCTATCTCCTTCGCTCCTTAGATGCTGCTGCACCCGCTGAGTTTCTCCAGCTTTTTGTGTAACCCTCGATTCTCCAGCATCTGCAGTTCCTTCTTTAACAGAAAGTGTCTATTGGGTCTAAAATGGTTGCAGAAAGTATCTATTGGTACTCCTTGCCCCAAGGGTGATACAAAAAGAAATATAGGGAAAGTCCTATTAATTTTAAGCAATATACGTATCTAGAAACAAATAGTTAAGACTTTACATTTAGAAAATATGTCGCTTTGCTTACCAATTATGAATAATCCTCTGTTTAAGCCCTCTTTATTGGATGGGGGGTTTAGACATTGGAAAAATTTAGGAATTATAAGGATAGAACATCTGTACAGGAATGGGAAAATTCTCTCATTTCAAGAGTTGAAAGATATTTATGGATTGCACTCAAATAACTTACTTAGATATTTAAAAATCTGAGATTATGTTAAATCAAATATGCAAGATTATAGAAATAGAGAACCAGGTTTACTGGATGAAGTGCTTACTAAGCATCCAAACACAGAGAAATTAATAGCATATATATAATATCCTTTTGGACAGGGAAATAGCAACAACAGAATCATTTCGACAAATATGGGAAATTGAAACTGGTTTACCGATATTAAAAGACTTTTGGGAAGAAAGTTTACAACGTATACATCGTTGTTCGTTAAATGCTAGATATACTTTGATACAATTCAAAATATTACATAGATTACATTATTCAAAAAAGAAATTAAATAGAATCTTTCCTAATATACCACCATTGTGTGATAAATGTCAGCACATAGAAGCTGATTTAACACATAGTTTTGTAATATGCACAAAACGTAATAGTTATTGGACTGAGATTTTTAAAATTATTTCTATAGTTCTTAAGATTACATTAAATCCTGACCCAAAGCTAATAATATTTGGTGTTTTAGATTCAAATCAAACATTAACAGTAAATCAAATAAATTGTCTTGATTACTATTTAATGATTGGAAAAAAATTAATATTAAAATTTTGGAAGGGACCATTATCCCCTACAATCAAAATGTGGACAGTGGAAATGTTGGAGACGTTGCAATTGGAGAGAATTAGGTTTATCCTAATGGATAAACACGAACTTTTTGAACAAATATGGTCTCCATTCACTGATTATATGAAGGGGTAGCTGGGCTCAGCATTGTAACTCAACAAGTACCCGATGGTAAAATCAGATGAAAAGGTTTAATCTGAGATTTGTATACTTGTTCTATATATATATATATTATTAGAAATTGTTCCATTCATTGTTAAGATGTATATATATTTTTTATTTTTAAGTATAATAATTGTCTGTCAGTAATATGGGTTTTTATTTATTTATTTTTTTTAAAAAAATTCTTCTCACATATAATCAAAATTATAATCACACTTTTTAAATTAAAGATCTATTTTTTCCTTACTCTTTTTTCTTTTCACTATTAAAACAAATTTGAGGCTTATATATATTGCTTTGTAATATTCATATAACTTTGGAAATATGTAATATGTAGATCTGAAAAACTGTTATATTATTTGTAATACGTATGGCTTCTAATAAAAATATATATATTTTTTAAAGTATCTATTGGGTCTAAAATGGTTGCAGAAAGTGTCTATTGGGTCTATAATGTTTTCAGAAAGTTTCTCTATTAGGTCTAAAATGCTTGCAGAAAGTGTCTCTATTGGGTCTAAAATGCTTGCAAAAAGTCTCTGTATTGGGTTTAAAATGCTTGCTGAAAGAGTGTCTCTTTTGGTTCTAAAATGCTTGCAGAAGGTGGCTCTATTGGTTCTAAAATGCTTGCAGAAGGTGGCTCTATTGGTTCTAAAATGCTTGCAAAAAGTGTCTCTATCTATCTATATTACTAAAAGTCTGATCTTGACTGGTTTTGGCTCGCTGTGCTGTGATTTCCAAGAGAACGCCGCCACCTATGGCCGTCATTTTTGGCCAGCTCACACAGAGCCCCCCTCCGCCATCTGGAACCAGAGGATTTTTCCCATCGATGAAAAATCAGAGAGATATTAATGTTATTAACAAATTCCCCATTCTCTCTGCTGCCCCTGCTGGAGGGAGAGGGGGGGGGACTATAAAACCAGGAAGTGATGTGCCTCACTCAGTCTCTGCAAGATGGAGGAACAAGAGAACAAATGTTGGTTTGGGTGTTTTGGCTTGAAGTAAAAAGGCATTGCCTGCAACTGTTTGTTTGGGGGCTTTGGCTTGAAGTGAAAAGGCACTACTGCAAATGGGGGCTTTGGATTGAAGTGAAAAGGCACTACTGCAAATGGTGGCTTGGGGGCTTTGGCTTGATGTGAAAAGGCACTGCTGCAAATGATGGCTTGGGGGCTTTGGCTTGAAGTGAAAAGGTACGGCTGCAAATGGTGACTTGGGGGCTTTGGCTTGAAGTGAAAAGGCACGACTGCAAATGGTGGCTTAGGGGCTTTGGCTTGAAGTGAAAAGGCACGACTGCAAATGGTGGCTTGGGTGCTTTGGCTAACTTCCTGTTTGCACTGTATATTGATTTTAGATAAAACGCTACCACTTACGGCTGTGATTTTTGGCCATCTTACTCAGTCCCCCTCCATTCAGCAGGTGCAGAGGATTCTTCCCATCAATGAAAAACCTGGTTACTAAAAAAATTTATTCAGCCTAGCACTACAATTTTTGGGCCACCTTACTCACCTTTGTCCTGGAATGTAAAAGAGACAAGTTTTGGTCAGATTGATGTTAAACTTTGAAAGGTATTGACATTTGAAGCTTCACGAAAAACATTTTCCAACATTTTTCCATTTGTCCTGCCCTTCATCGTGTCTCAATGATGTCAAAATTGGATCCTGAATCTCATCTACATAAAAAAATGCAATTTAAAATAAAATCCATTTAAATCAAATTCTGCTGTTTTCCTTAACAGCTAACATTGGGTTTAGGTTTTTTAAAGAAAACACAAGATTTTCATTGAGATTTCCATTTAACAAATCACGATTTTCGTTGTGAGGGGTGGGATAGGGGAAATTACATTTTTTTTTTTAAAACACAGCGATTTTCATTGCAGGGGGTGGGATAGGTAGCAATGTTACAACATTTTGAGATTTTAAAAATCAAGTCTGCAATTTATCCCATCAGATAAAACATAAAAAGAAGTTTAATTTGACACCTAATTCACTTTCATATCTTCAGTATTAAGAAAGTTATGGCCATTTTCATACTCGGAAATTAGCATCTTGTTCCCCATTGCCTTTCAATTGACTTAACTCAAAAGCTGTGATCTGGATCAGTTAAAAGCCCATAACTTTCTTAAAAATTAATAGAACTCAATGAAATTTTCACTTATTATAGATTGAAGCATTCTGACATAAATATGAAACAATCTTACTTGGATGACCTGACATTAAATCATATAATTAGTTAGTTATCTAATTGTAGCTAATTACAAAATTCAATTACTAGATCTAAACATCTATCCATTTCTTAAGAAAAGATAAACTTTTTTTAAATTGCCTAAGTGTCCAAATAACATTCACACAATAATCCACAGTATAACATAATTTTTAAATCTCATTTTCATGAATTTCTGGGCCAAATGGAAGGAATTTAGTGTTTAATGCCTGTAAATTAATGGCCATTTAAATCAACTAGCGAGTGGGTTTTAGTGGAATGCGGTGGATTGGAACGTTGCGGTTAGCGGTGAAGTCGGGAGGAAAAATACTGTTTGTTCATACATTTTTTTGGACCCCATTTCGCAACATGAAAATATTATTAAAGCCTCCCGAAAAACGAACTTTTAATATAAAAATAAATTATTTACCTTTTTTTCTCCGCTATGCAAAATCCTTCCGGTTGTCGGTTCTCACGGCTTTTGAAGGTGATTTTTAAATTACTCTAGTTAACAAATAATTTAGAGTAATTTAAAAATATCTTCATTCATGAAATGTCGGAGCGATTTTTCTTCCGCAACGAAATCGCCCGACATGGATCGATTTTTCCTGCCTGTGGAAAAACGGCACTTTAAGCCCGCCCCCCTCTGAAAGGCGCCAAAGTCGCGCACACGGGGAGCGGCAGAACTGCAGCGCTGCTCAAGGTAAGCTTTGTAACATACCTAGGATAGGGGGAAGGTGAGGAGTGGGGGAGAAGGGGGATAGAGGGAGAGGAGGGGTAGGGAGAGGAGATGAGTTTCCGAGGGAGGGAAGGAAGGAGGGAGTAACTGAAGGTATCCATGCATGTGGATATTAAAATAACTGAAAGTCTCCCTGCACGTGTGTAGTGGGCCTGGTATCCATGCGTGCGGGGTTGGAAATGACCGCGGCCCTGATGCGGGGACTAGGTCAAGGGGCGGCGGCACTCCTACTCTGGGCCCGCGGAGATGCAGAGGAGCAGGACTAGGGGCAAGGGCTAGGCCACAGTCTCAGTGTTCCCCTCCCCTCCCCTGGTACTATGTTCATAATTGAAATGTGGTATTAGGAGGATACAAAGGAATTACCTGCTCCAAAGGAAAAACCTGGTTACTTTACCACTGAAACTCTGGCTTCAATGAGCTTTCCTCTCATTCTGCATCTGTCCTTCCTTCACCAAATTCAACAGAACCTCAGAGAAGAGAACATGAAGGGAGTGAAAGGAATAACAACCCATTATTTGGAATTTTTACAAAGCTCTAATAATAACAAAACATACAAGAGATTGCAGCCAGTCCTGTAGCTTCTGAGAGAAACAGTTAACATACAGGCCAATGAGACTTCATAAATGTTTTGAAGACACTCTCACATGTTCAGAATAATTTCATTTTTTTGTTTGGAAGTCTTTTGGTAATAATTCCCAATATCCTACGGAGTCAATCGTTTCTTCCACTAAGTGGTAAACCAGCAGAAGTGGGTCTGCCATCTACTATATACCCTGTAACTGTTTCTACCCATTCATGTCAAAACTTTAAAATCTGTTCCATTCCTTTTTGTACTTTGATGAAGTGACAAATAGGATAGTCTTCATTGATGCTGTTGTTGGTTTTCATATATAACACACATTGGGCAAGTCATGAATGGTGTTATGATAATTTAATTATGAAGAATGGAGACTAACATCAGCTTCATTGATTTGGTCCGGGCAATTTGTAAATACAGAGTTGGAGTACGAAAGCAAGGATTCCTGCTGAGATTACTGAAGGGAATAATTGGAGGGAAACGGGAGACCCTTCAAAATGAAAAGGTGATTGTTAAACTTAACTCTCTGTTTTAATTGCCAAGCACAAATAGAGCAGTAATGGACAAAACATTCTTGTACCCCTTTTTTCATTTAATGTCAAATGCATCTCAATAGCTTCTGTATGACAACTTCCACTGGACAATCATGTCTGGGGCTTGGGAAGTTATTTGAAGTGACCTGTAAGCCATAATTTGAGAGTGTTTCCTCCATGGTGCCAGGGTCAAGGGTGCCTCAAAGTGACTTTGATAATCTCAAGGAAAATAGTGAGCGATCAGGAGTTTTGTGCATGTAGGCAACAATGATTTAGGTAGGTAAAGGGATTAAGGTTTGCAGAGTGATGAAACGGAGCTAGGAAAGAAATTAGAAAGCAGAACCTCAAGGATAGTAATCACTAGATTGCTCCCAGTGCCACATGCTAGTGAGGGCAGGAATAGAGGTTGGACCAGATGAATGGTCCTGGCAAACTACTGCATGGGACACAGATTCTGATTTTTTGATCATTGTGGTTTGTTCTGAGGCAGGGATGAAATATAAAATTTTACTTCGGAGTCACGTGAGTGACTACGTGAAGAAGGCCCGCCTGGCGCTGGATCGGCATTACGTCGACGCTATCGGCAAAGGAAGAGCTGCAGAGGCAGCTCCAGCACAGCGGTAAGGAAACGGCCCGCAGGTAAGTAAAATTATTTTACTTCCAGGGCGTTTTCTTAAAACTCCGTAGGCTGGTAGGAAACCAGCAGGAGTTTAAATAAAAATAAAAATAAAATGTTTTTAAAAAATCGCGGGTAAAACGTGCGTCCCGGGGTGTAAAAAGTCGGGACAGCAGACTATTGCGGAGCCGGTTCCGATACCGGTGGCCGATTGAAATACCCGTTAGTGAGCCTTTAGTTGCTCCACAAACAAAACTTGAAAACCCAGTGCCTAAAAAGTAAAAAGAGGCTTGAAAGGCCTGAGGTTTCTAAAAGATCCTGTAAGGTAAGCCTAAAATTGGCTAAGTATGGATCTAATGGAGGAAATACTCCAAATAATATCAACCAAGGGTCTAAGTACCCAGAATATTCCCAGGCAGCCCCTGAGGGGGTTCCATATCGTGAATATGGTGCCAATTCGAATTGGGAATTTGAAACCCCAGTGCCTGGGTATGGACTGGAGGAAGTCTCCTTGAACGAGTTTCAGGAGTACCAGGGCTGTATGAGACAGACCCTGAAAGTGGTGTTTGTGGTCAGAAGTACCCACCACAATGGAAATCCAGGTGTGTCTGAGGGGCACAAAGTTACTATACCTGGTGGAGGCGGTGAGGCCATGGAAGGAACCTGGCGGCCAATGTTAATTATATGGTCTCTCACCTGCCTCAAGAAGCTGTTATGGTTGAAACAGCAGATTTGCATTTAAACATGTGCTCGCTTCGGCAGCACATATACTAAAATTGGAATGATACAGAATATAAGAAACATTAGGATGCGCAAGGATGACGCAAATGCATGAAGCATTCCAAAACACCTTTAAGAAGGTACCTGGTAAATCCGGGTTTTGGGCGCCAATGTCAGCAATTATGCGGGCGCAGGAATTACGATTAAAAGAATCCTCAAACTAATTGGCATCACTGTCTTTTAAGACAAGCTGGAAGGTTGTGGAATGACTAAAGTTCAGAATAAAACAAAATATGTTAGGTTTATTCTGCAAACTCATTTGAGTTAAATTATATAAATGGAAGATTGCCATTCGGCCTCTTTTACATCCAAAGATTTACAGGACAAGCAATGTTCAAACTCCTGGTTATTGATTCGGAGGAAATCTGTTTAAGCAAATTAAGTATGGATGAAGGGGAAAAAACTGTTGGTCTTATGAAACCCTTCAGTTGGCCAGTAGGCTGGTCATATGGAAAAGGGATTTGATTTGAGCCGAGGCAGGAGTATGATAAGGAAGAATTTCCAGCCAGCAAATCGCTTCTCGGCTTTTTGGCTAAGATTAAGTATGGTATCTGTTCTTATCAGTTTAAATCTGATACGTCCCTTATCTAGGGACCATATATTAAATAAAATAACGAATGTACACCCATATTTTGGGTAAGGAGGTAATTTCGTCAAACAGTTGGAGAGGTACAAAACTAAATCCTATTAAAGAAGGATGTTTGGATGAACCTCAGATTGGTGGTAGACTCCAAATGTTGATGATGAAGAGGTATGGATCCATTGGGACACAATAACCTTATCATTCTTCATGTTTATAGTCTTGTAATAATTCAAATTGACAAAGACGTAAGAATTTGTGTGAGGAAGGAGGTATTGAGAAACAGGAAAGGATCCACAACAATTGTATCAAATATTTCCCCAGACCGTAGAAGATGGGGTTGTAGAATCATGTTAGATCTCACACAATTAAATATATTGTCCAGTTTAAATTTTTAAAATGGACACATTCAACACTGCAATACAGCAGGTATCAACAGGTGGTTATATGGCTACAATAAATTGAAGAGATGCATATTTCGGTCCCAATTCACCATAATTTCGTAGGTAATTAAAGTTTATGGATGAGACAGTTTGTGGTACTACAAGCTTTGCTTTAAAGGATTAAGCCAGCATTTGCACTGCTTTAGGCACAAATGTACATCGTTATGGCTTATCTAGATGACATTTAATTGTCAATGCTAATCAGGAGCCAGGTGGAAAATTAGTCTCAGCAACTACAAGTTGTTTGAGAAGTTGGGTTCCTGATCCATCCAACAAATCTAAGTTACAGCAATCCCAAACCATTGAATATCTGGGGTTTGAGATTAACTCAGTTACCATGTTGGTAACTTTACCAATGGATAAGTGTTGGATTTGACAAATGTGTGTCAAGACCTGATTTACAAACCTTATCCCTCCATCCGAGAGGTTGCCAAGGTTATTGGTAAATTGGCAGCAGCATTTCCAGACAGTAGAGTTTGGTCTTCAACATTACCAAAATCTTCAAAGGGCAAAAACTCAAGCGCTTATTCAGCGAGCAAGCCATTTGATAGGCCAATGCAATTGCCTAAGGGAACTTTATCAGAATTACATTGGTGGATTGAGAATGTTCCATAAGCTGCTAAGAACTTTGTAGTTCATCAGCCAGTAGTGTTTTTGCAAAATGACGAAGTTCTCTCGGATGGGGGGGGGGGGGGGCTACAGATAATGAGACCAGCTGTAGAGGCCGATGGGCTGTCCAAGAGGATTTATTGTTCCAAACATATGGTATTAATTATTTGGAGCTCTTGGTAACATTTTATGTATTAAAAGCTTATTGCCCTTCATTAAAGGATTTGCATGTCCAAGTACAAATAGATTATACCACAGCTGTGGCATATATCAATCACATGGGTGGTGTCAGATCAATATCATGTGATCATCTGGTAAACCAGATGTGGCAATGGTGTATGGAAAAAAAAAAAAAATTGGCTTTCAGCTATTTATCTCTCGGGGAGAGACAATGTTGTGGCAGACAAAAGATCACGAATATTTAAAGACAATACAGAATGGATGTTAATCCACAAAATTTCAAAATATTGTCAGTCGGTATGGAGTACCGGACATTGATCTGTTTGCATCTAGATTGAATCACCAATTGCCCAAATACGTGTCTTGGGGAACACGATCCAGGGGCAGTAGCGGTGGATGTTTTCTCGCTACACTGGGGAATTTGTTCTTTTATGATTTTCCCCATTCTGTCTCATTGGGCAATGTCTCAATAAAAAGCGCAAGACGCTGTCGAAGGCAATTTTGGTGGTGTCAGATTGGCCCACGCAGTCATGGTTCCCATTGATGCTAATATGATTATTGAACCATGTATGACAATTCCCAGTTGCGACAATCTGTTGACACAACCAGTAACAAAAGGAATTCATCCATTGCATGATCATATGTATTTGTTAATCTGCAGGTTCTGACCAGACCATTGCAAGAGTTGTACTGTGGGACAGGACCATGGATGTTATAGTTGCAGCTTGGAGGAATAGCACTAAAACAATATAAGTCGCATATAAGGAAATGGGAAGTTGTACACAGTCAAAGATATCTTATCATACTGCAAACATTTCAAATGTATTAGAGTTCTTTGCTGGGTTACAGTTTGATGAGCATTAGAGTTATAGTGCCATTAATTGTGCTCGTAGTGGATTGTCATCCTATTTAGGACAAATTTCAGGTCGGAATTCAGTTGGGTCTCACCCATTAGTATCCCGATTCATGAAAGGAATTTCAATAAAAATCATCCTAAACCCATATATACAGGGATTTGGGATGTTAGCATTGTTCTCACTTTGTTTAAACAATGGACTCCAATTAATTCAATGTCTTTGCAGAAATTAACATTCAAGGTGGTAAAGTTAATGGCATTGGTATCAGCTCAAAAAGAGTACAAGCTTTGCAGTTGTAACGGTTGGATTGCATGCATGTGACTACAGATAACATTATGTTTTATGTTTATGACTTGATCAAACAAAGCAGACCAGGAAGAACTGGAATGAAGGTAATGTTTAAAGCATATCCTATTGATGAAACATTGTGTGTGGTTAAGCATTTAACTCAATACATTGAGGTAACCAAAATCTCAGAGGTTCTGAGAAAGTGTTATTAATAACACACAAAAAGCCACATACAAAAGGTTTAGTTCAAACTATTTCTGGATGGTTTGTGTCTAGCAAGAATAGATACTGATGTGTTTAAATTTCACTCCACTAGGGCGGCAGCTACGTCCGTGGCAAAGGTACAGGACGTGCTACTCGATAAAATTTTAGAGGCCACAGGGTGGTCTAGAGAAGAGATTTTCAAAGTTCTAGAATAAACCTGTTGTCACGGTGGCAGGTTTGGACACACAGTAATGGGTTCTCTTTAATGCTTGCTTTGTTTTATATTATCGATTTATATTATCGATTTATGTTACCATTGACAACATTTATCAATTTATTTTGTAATTTTCCCCTAAGATAGAGGGGTTATTATTAAAAAATTGTTCTTTTTTATGCTTAAAGGACTTATTACATAAATTGTAACAATGTCCTAAAAATACTATTTACTAACTACTGTTTTGACTAAACAGAGTCGTATGAAATGAATTTTACGACATGAAAGACACAGAGCTTCAAAATCTTCACGTAGTCACTCACGTGACTCCGAAGTAAAATAGTGAGATTAAACGAGAACTTACCAGTTCGAAGTTTGATCTTTATTTTATGAGGAGTTACGATGAGGGATTACGTGCCCTCCACTCCCAACCCTCATAATGTAAATGATCATCTGGTAGTTCTAGTCTATTTTGAGCCTTACTATTTTGCTTCGGCTATTGGTTTCTGTGTTTTTCATGCCGCTGCTTTGAAGTATGCCGATCCAGCGCCAGGCGGGCCTTCTTCACGTAATCCCTCATCGTAACTCCTCATAAAATAAAGATCAAACTTCGAACTGGTAAGTTCTCGTTTAATCTCACTATTATGACTGGTTGCACATAAACTGGTGAGGGACCAATATCCAGAGAAGGACTTTTGCTCGTAGTATTCGGAAATGTTTAAACTAGAATGGCAGTGAGGAGGGTCCTAGAACAAAATGAAGGCAGATAAAAAGTTGGGGGCAAATACTGCAGTCAAAGAAAGAAAGATTAGTAAACATGATAGGCAGGAGCATGGCAAAGAGAGAAGAAAGACCAAAGTTCAATGCAAGAGGCTTAACAGGTAAGGCAGACAATCTCAGGGCATGAATTGGTTTGGTGAATTGAGATGTACAGTAATAGCCATAACAGAAACAAGGCTGAGGAAAGGGCAAGATTGGCAGCTGAATGTTCTAGGTTACCAATGCTATGGATGTGTTAGAGATGTAGGTGGGAGAGGAGGTAGAGGAATGAGAAGTGGATCCTTTCTGATGAGGGAGGACTTAACTACAGAGCTTAGAGGGGATATTCTTGGGAGATTGTCCAGTGAGACAATACAGGTAGAAATAATCTAGAAGGGAATGATCACTTCGATGGGACTGTATTATAGGCCCCACATTAGTCAGCAGAAGCAGATTTGTGGGAGATTTCAGCTTTAATATTTACTGGGTCTCCCATAGCACAAAGGACTTAGATAGCATGGAATTTGTGAAAGTGGTACCAAGGACGTCAGTTATTCAATATATCAAACAATCCAGCAGAGGAACGGCCCCCTGGGGAACACAATGTCTGTACCAAACGGGATCCCAAATTAAACTGAACTTCTTCACCTGCACACGATTCATACCCCCTGCATATCCATGTGCCAGAATATTCTAAAAGCCTCTGAAATGTCACAATTATACGTGTCTAGAGGGCATGAAATGAATTTTGAAGGCAAGGTAAAACATAATCCCCAAATTCTGCAGGTATATTAAGAGTAAAAGGATGGTTAGGGAGATAATAGATTCTCTTAAAGATAAGCATGCTCATCTTTATGTAGAGTCACAAGTGATGGGGGAGATATTAAATTAATATTTTTCATCAGTTTTTACTGAGGAGGAGATCATGCAAGCTAAGGTACTGAGGTATATGTTGTGAAGCCTTAGGCCATTAATAAATTATCAAAAAGGGAATTTTGCTGGTTTTAACATAGGTTCAGGCTCGACCTTCAATCGTAAGAAGCTAGGGAATAAATCGTAAAAACCCTTGCAGAATGATTTATATCAGGTGAAGTTCCGGAGACTGGAGGGTGGCTAATGTTGCACCATTAGGAAGGCAGCAAAGGGAAGTCTAGAAACTTCAGGGTCAATGAACCTGACAGGGGGCTGTGGGCAGGGGTGTGTGGGCGGGGAGGAAGGGGGGTGTGGGTTGTGGTTGCACTCAATAGACAAAAGACAATAGGTTCAGGAGTAGGCCATTTGGCCCTTTAAGCCATCACCACCATTCAATGTGATCATGGCTGATCATCCCAAATCAGTACCCCGTTCCTGCCTTCTCCCCAGAAGGCCAACATGCCATTCGCTTTCTTCAATGCCTGCATGCTTACTTTCATAGACTGATGTACAAGGACCCCCAGATCCCGTTGTACTTCCCCTTTTCCCAACTTGACACCATTTAAATAATAATCGACCTTCCTGTTTTCACTACCAAAGTGGATAACCTCACATTTATCCGCATTAAACTTCATCTGCCATGCATCAGCCCACTCCCCCAACCTGTCCAAGTCACCCTGCATTCTCATAGCATCCTCCTCACAGTTCACACTGCCACAGAGCTTTGTGTCATCTGCAAATTTGCTAATGTTACTTTGAATCCCTTCATCCAAATCATTGATGTATATTGTAAATAGCTGCATTCCCAGCACCAAGCCTTGCGGTACCCTACTAGTCACTGCCTGCCATTCTGAAAGGGAATCGTTAATCCCTACTCTTTGTTTCCTGTCTGCCAACCATTTCTCTATCCATGTCAGCACTCTACCCCCAATACCATGTGCCCTAATTTTCCCCATTAATCTCCTATGTGGGACCTTATCAAATGTGGGACCACTCGCTCTCCGCACTCTGCTCACTCTGCTCCCTCAGCTTTCGGCCTCACTAAGCGGCACCCGGCCCCAGCTTCACTCAGCGGCTCCCGGCCCCGGCTTCACTCTGTGACTCCCAGCCCTGGTTCGGCCACACTCAGTGGCTCCGGCCCATCGTGGTGGTCGCCGCAGAAGCAGTCCACGCTCTGCTCACTTCGCACTCAGCTCTCTCTGCTCCTTCAACTTCATTCTCCTCACCGCCAGTGATTGACAGCAGCTGCCAGAAGGGGTGGTTTTAACGATTTTTAAACCTTCATAACTTTACTAATAGTCCACAGATCGGAACAAAACTTGGTGCAATTGCAGCACAGGGGAATGGCGAGTAAGGTGCCGAAAATTCGTAGCGCTATCAGGTACAATTTTTGTGGAAATGTAAAAAAAAAATGCAAACCAGAAGAGGACAAGATGAGAGTTTTAGTTAAGTATATATCGACTAGACCAAATTGGACCCGTTGGGCTCAGTTCCCCCAATGCAATATTCCTCAATTCACCCGTTCCCCCAATGCAACTTGTTTCCACCACTTACCCATTTCCCCAAAGCAACCCTTCCCCCAATGCTATAATCCACCACTCGCCCATAGCCCCAACAGCGCAGGTGCAGCTCATTTGCCATCGCCCAACACTCACTCCCTCCCCCTCCTCTTCACCCTCCCTCTTCTCTCTCCTCTCCCTCCTCCCCACTCCTCACCTCTCCTCTATCGCACTCCCACACTAAACGCAATGTTTAAATAACACTAAATTAAGTGGGACCCATTGGGTCCCATTCTCACACAGGAGGCCTGGTCCCCCAACGCAATAATCCACCACTCTCCCCTAATTGTCGAGGATTGTTGATCTCAGTATTTGTCAGCAAAACAACAAACAAATCTCCCATTGCACTGGGGAGTCTTATCTTCTCGGCATCTTCCATTGTTTGTTGCCAATGGTTGTCAGTCTGCAACAAACCTCTTTGCCTGCAGACATCTTTGAAGGAAGGATGAATTTCTCCATCACGTGTCTTCAATGAATCAAAGGATACTGGCCCTTTTACGTGATGGAGAAGCAGTCTCAAGTAGTAGAGGTCACCACATCTTGGAGAAATGGTATACACTCATCCCAGAACATTGACTTCAAAAAGACCTGGAAGATCTTCCACTCTCTTCCCAGCCGGCGTCCCTCTTGACGTCCCTGAAATCGTCAAATGCCTGGTGCTCTTCTCCCGTATAGAGCATATGAATTATGTCCACACCTTGAGGTCCTAATAAATGGCTTTGGGAATCACTTACTGCACTTTCCTTCCTTCCAACATGGAGAGGTGTGGTTGCAGAACGGTCCATGAATCATGTGGTTGAGTACCAATTTATGAGGCTCAGGATATACTTGCGGGTCTGGTATTTCAGCTTGCACAAATCTGTCAAAATAATTTGGTCTTGGCTTAGTTGCTTCATCAAGCCACAGCAGACAATACAAATAAGGCAGGCCTCTCTTCTGATATTCCAAAGTGGAGACAAAAACTATACAGTTGCCAAAGATGCCATGTGGTGCAGTGACGTACTTGATGAATAGCTTCCTTTTCAGATCGAATACTCTTGCAATCAAGTCTGATCTATCACACGGCTGCTGATAGTGAAAGAGACACTGTCGCAGATCGCTCCATTTCAGATTGCAAGTGATCGTAATGAAGCAATGCCAGACGTCCGAACATACATCATGGCATCCTGGCATTGTTCCATCATGCATCTCGGTCCACCAATAAATCTTGAGGAGAGGATGATGCGCTTTCCGATGTTTTCCAAATCATCATTATTATCCGTGGGGCCTCTGTAAGTTGTTGACCTCAACGATGCTTGATTCATGCGGATATAATTCAGCCTATCATTCTCAATCTTAGCTGCCATTTCAACGAAATATTACTGAAAGAGTCGTTCTCCTCTCAAAAGGTGGTTTAATTCATTATCATGATTCATGATCCTATAGGCATAATATCACATTGTTGTCAATTTCTTGTGATTACTCATTTGGAGTTGGTGATGCCATCCATCACCTCCATTGGGAACGGATGTATTGAAAACTCTCATACGACCTATGGGACACTGAAATGATTTTCAGGCCTCCACCTCTTTCTTTCAAGACAATGTGCTGTGATGTTGCCTGAGGGTGATTATCGTTTGGTATTATGATGGCAACTTTTTTGGCAATTTGTGTGTTAAACCGCCTTTCATGTTCCACAGCGGGCCGATGATCTGGATTTATGATGATTGCTGCCTCTGGTAAACCTCGATTTGTTTCCTTTGCCATTTTAAGTGTTTCAATGTAAGGGTTGTTTTGTCTTATCAAGCATTCAAGCATAGCAACAATTTCCCTTTGAATACCAGCATTTCGCAGTATACCAATCGCAATTCAATGCTATCTTGGGGGTCCATAAATTAGATCTGCAAGAATCAACTTTACTGATGTAGGTCAGGCTTCAACGAACCAAGGTAATGATGAATCTGGCCTTGAATGATCACTGAAGGATTCCATCTGGGTGCCACTACTTGCTTTGCACCAAATTATGCCAGTTGAAAGAGACAGTTGTGTAGTCAAATATGCTTTCTGAATTTGTTTGCTTGTGGTGTGTCAAAAGTATACAATCTCAATAGTTCATCAGGCAGTTGGTGCAGAGGAGCAATGTTCGTCTGACCCTTCATGCAGCGAAAATTGTTGGTTTCTCCAGAGAAACAGTACGCTTGACACTGAGGACAAACTTTGGTCATTTCACCAACATCAGCAGAAATATTTCCCCTTCCCAGTTGTGCATTTTGTCTTGTTGTATCTCTGGCCCATTGTTCAGCGAGTCTTCTAGGTCTTTCATGTCCCATCTCTTCAACCTTCTTATTTGCATTCTTTCTCATTGATCCTTGAGACACGCACTTCTTCTTTGTGGTGTCTCTTCAACCCTTCTGCTTTATGTTCTTTCTCATTGATCCTCGAGCCATTCAGTTATTTTTGGTTGTGTCTCTTCATCCCCTCTTTGTGTTCTTTCTTGTCAATCCTTGAGATGCTCACTTCTTCTTTGTGGCGTCTCTTCATCCCTTCTGCTTTGCGTTCTCTCTCGTTAATCCTCGAAACGTTCAGTTCTTTTTGGTTGCGACTCTTCATTCTTTTTTCTTTGCGTTCTTTCTCATTGCACTGCGAGATGTTGAGATGTCTCGTTGCGTCCCTTGTTTCCTTCTGATTCTTGATGCTTCTCGATGTCCCTTTGAGTCGTTCCTTGACCATCCTGCAGCTCTTTTTCTCTTTCTTCCTGTCATGGTGTCAAAGAAGCAGCCTAAAGACAATTTCAATTGTTAATGAACACTAAAGAATTTGAGTAATAATTTTTTATTGATGCGGGGGCTGTCGTGGTGGAGGGGGTGGGGAACGACCTACAGCCGAGGGGATGGCTTCAGGCGGGAGCCGGTGGGGTGGGGGAGGGAGAGCAACCTACAGTCAGGGGAGGGTAATGGCTTCCGGAGGGGGCTATTAGAGTCTTGGGGGGGGGGGGGGAAGGAGGGTCCTACAGCTGGAGAGGGGGAGGGGACGCCATCAGGCAGGGGCTGTCAGTAGGGGAGGGACGAGCAACCTACAGCCAGGGGAGGGAGACAGTTTCGGGCAGGGGCTGTCGGGGCTGGGGGGAGCATCCTTCAACCGGGGGAGGGGGTGGCTTCAGGAGGGGTTGTCGGGTGCTGGTGGGGAGTGGTTGGTAAGGGAGGGCTGCCATGGTGTAATGCTGGCATGGCCTACCGCTGCCATCTGCTGCCATGGCATGCCACTGCCCACTGGCTACAGGAGGGGGCCGGTGTGGAGCCTCCTGCAGCTGGGGACAGGGACGGCTTCAGGCAGGGGGGTCAGTGGGGTTGGGGGTGAGAGCATCCTGCAGGCAAGGGAGAGGGATGGCTTCAGGCATAGGCTTTGGGGGGGGCATCCTACAGCCAGCGGAGGGGGACAGCATCAGGCGGGGGCTGTCAGGGTCAGTGGGGTGGGGGGGGGGGGCACTCACTCACCTACGGCTTCTGGACTCACTCACCCATGGCTTCTGGATTCACTCACCCATGGCTTCTGTACTTAGCCTGGCCTCCGGGCCTTTATTCTCCTCACCCCGGTGATTGACAGCGGGTGCCGGAAGGGGCATTGTCATCATGGCAACAGACAGGAGAGAAGACCAAGTTGCTGATCTTACCATATCATCATATCATATCATCATATCATCATATATATTAAAACTCTTTGGCCGACTGCCGCCAACCGTCTGCCGCGTCTCCGCCCTTTGATGTCACACTCCGCCGAAACAGGACCCTCGGACGCCGCCGTTTTTCCCACCTGCCCAGACGTTACGCTCGCGCTTTCCCGACGGCGCTCCCCGTCACGTTTGGACGTCGTTACCTACACCGTTTTTAATAAAATCCGTAGTCCCCCCCCTCCTTTTTTTGAAAATCGAACTGCTCTCACCCATAGAACGTTGGTAAACATTCCATCGTGCCATGTCACAATGCCCAAGGCTCACAGATGTCCAATCGGAACAGATCTCATTTACATCTGCCCCAGCCCCAGCCCCCCAGCCTCCTGATGTTCCAGCACGTTCCATTGTGTGATGTCACAATGCCATCCCTCACAAATGGCCAATCGGAATGGATCTCATTTACATCTACCTTGGCCCCAGCCCCAGCCCCTCCCCCCATAGGCTGTGTGGACATGTGACTGGGGGGACATTGCCGGCTCACGTTGCCTTGGAAACCTTTTCAAGAACATTCTTCCCCAACGGTCATTCGGACTTTGTTTCTCGACAGTTGTTTTGAAAATCTTATTATCGATTTACACTTTTTTCAAAAGGTAAACGTAGACGATATTTTCAATATTTATTTATATTTGAATAATTCTTTTTATTAAGTTCTCCGTTATTTGCTCTGCCAAATTAACACACATTGTTTTTTTAATATTCTCTCTTTATTCAAAGGACTCCATTACTCCACTTTGAAGAGATTGCTTTTTTCTTTGCCGATTTCCACAGCCGTGTTTATCAAATGTTATCTTTAGACAAGTGATAATTTTATTTCTTTTTCTGGTTTTCATTGCGTATCTATACTTTACATTAGACAAATAATTTTTTTTAAATGCTTCAAAAAAAACCCCCATTAAAAATCCGTTTTTTTAAATTCTCTATTCTATCCCTCTTCCACCACTCCCACTTCCCCCTCTCTCTCCCACTTCCACCACTCTCCCCTACACCTCTCACCCTCCCTCCCTCCCCATTTCCACTTCTCTCTCCCCATCCCCCACCTTTCCCCATCTCCCTCCCCCACCCCTCTCCCCCCTCCCTTCCCTCCACCCCCACTCTTCCCCCTCTCTGAGCTTTCCCCCTCCCTCCCCACTCTTCCCCCTCTCTCCCCTTCATAGAAACATAGACATAGAAAATAGGTGCAGGAGTAGGCCATTCGGCCCTTCGAGCCTGCACCGCCATTCAATGTGATCATGGCTGATCATCCAACTCAGTATCCCGTACCTGCCTTCTCTCCATACCCCCTGATCCCTTTAGCCACAAGTGCCACATCTAACGCCCTCTTAAATATAGCCAATGAACTGGCCTCAACTACCTTCTGTGGCAGAGAATTCCAGAGACTCACCACTCTCTGTGTAAAGAATGTTTTCCTCATTTCGGTCCTAAAGGAATTCCCCCTTATCCTTAGACTGTGACCCCTTGTTCTGGACTCCCCCAACATCGGGAACAATCTTCCAGCATCTAGCTTGTCCAACCCCTTAAGAATTTTGTAGGTTTCTATAAGATCCCCCCTCAATCTTCTAAATTCCATCGAGTACAAACCGAGTCTATCCAATCTTTCCTCATATGAAAGTCCTGACATCCCAGGAATCAGTCTGGTGAATCTTCTCTGTACCCCCTCTATGGCAAGGATGTCTTTCCTCAGATTTGGAGACCAAAACTGTACGCAGTACTCCAGGTGTGGCCTCACCAAAACCCTGTACAACTGCAGTAGAACCTCCCTGCTCCTATACTCAAATCCTTTCGCTATGAATGCTAACATACCATTTGCTTTCTTCACTGCCTGCTGCACCTGCATGCCTACTTTCAATGACTGGTGTACCATGACACCCAGGTCTCGTTGCATCTCCCCCTTACCTAATCTGCCACCATTCAGATAATAGTCTACCCTCATGTTTTTGCCACCAAAGTGGATAACCTCACATTTATCCACATTGTACTGCATCTGCCATGCATCTGCCCATTCACTCAGCCTATCCAAATCACCCTGCAGCCTCCAAGCATCCTCCTCACACCTAACTATACCCCCCAGCTTGGTATCATCTGCAAATTTGGAGATGTTTGCATTGAATTCCCTCGTCCAAATCATTAATATATATTGTAAATAGCTGGGGTCCCAGCACTGAGCCTTGCGGCACCCCACTAGTCACTGCCTGCCATTCTGAAAAGGACCCGTTTACTCCTACCCTTTGCCTCCTGTCTGCTAGCCAGTTCTCGATCCACATCCACCTTCCCCTCCCACCCCTCCCTGAACCCTCTCACACCTTCCCCCACCCCCTCTCCTCCTCCCTCTCCCCCTCTCCATCTCCCTCTCTCCTTACCGCTCCCACCCCCTCTCTCTCCCACCCCTCTTCATCCCATCTCCCCCCCACTCCCTTCCCATCGCTCTTGCACAACTCCCTGCTACCCCTCTTCCCCTCACTCACCACTCTTCCCCTCTCCTTCCCCTCCCCACCTCTCTCCCTCTCCTTTCCCTCTCTCTCCCCCTCCTCTCTCACCCCCTCTCTCTCCACACCTCTCTCCCTCTCCTTCCACTCTCTCTCCCTCCCCCTCCACTCTCTCACCACCTCTTCCCTACCCCTGTTTCTCCCCCTCTCCTCTCCCCTCCACCTCCCTTTCCTCCCCTCTTCTCCACAACCCCTCTCCTCTCACCTTCCCCTCTC
This sequence comes from Raja brachyura, assembly GCA_963514005.1. The sequence continues at coordinate 36,965,710 of OY740794.1, read as the reverse complement.
CTCTCCTCTCCTCTCCCCTTCCCCTTACCCCACCCCTCTCCAAACCCCTCACCCACCCTCAGGGACATGCTGCCCCACCCCCCCTCCCCAGCACATGTGACTAGGGGGACACTGCACCACTTCCCCCACACATGTGACTAGGGGGACACTGTACCGCTTCCCCCACATGTGACTAGGGGGACTCTGTACCACTTCCCCCACACTTGTGACTAGAGGGACACTGTACAACTTCCTCCACACATGTGACTAGGGGAACACTGTACTTCATCCCCCACACATGTGACTAGGGGGACACTGTACCACTTCCCCCACACATGTGACTAGACGGACACTGTACAACTTCCCCCACACATGTGACTAGGGGGACACTGTACCTCATCCCCCTCACATGTGACTAGGGGGACACTGTACCACTTCCCCCACACTTGTGACTAGAGGGACACTGCACAACTTCCCCCACACATGTGACTAGGGGGACACTGTACCACTTCCCCCACACATGTGACTATATAACCATATAACCATATAACAATTACAGCACGGAAACAGGCCATCTCGGCCCTTCAAGTCCGTGCCGAACAACTTTTTTCTCTTAGTCCCACCTGCCTGCACTCATACCATAACCCTCCATACCCTTCTCATCCATATGCCTATCCAATTTATTTTTAAATGATACCAACGAACCTGCCGCCACCACTTCCACTGGAAGCTCATTCCACACCGCTACCACTCTCTGAGTAAAGAAGTTCCCCCTCATGTTACCCCTAAACCTCTGTCCCTTAATTCTAAAGTCATGTCCTCGTGTTTGAATCTTCCCTATTCTCAAAGGGAAAAGCTTGTCCACATTAACTCTGTCTATCCCTCTCATCATTTTAAAGACCTCTATCAAGTCCCCCCTTAACCTTCTGCGCTCCAGAGAATAGAGACCTAACTTATTTAACCTATCTCTGTAACTTAGCTGTTGAAACCCAGGCAACATTCTAGTAAATCTCCTCTGTACCCTCTCTATTTTGTTGACATCCTTCCTATAATTGGGTGACCAAAACTGCACACCATACTCCAGATTTGGTCTCACCAACACCTTGTACAATTTTAACATTACATCCCAGCTTCTATACTCAATGCTCTGATTTATAAAGGCTAGCATACCAAAAGCTTTCTTTACCACCCTATCTATATGAGATTCCACCTTCAAGGAACTATGCACGGTTATTCCCAGATCCCTCTGTTCAACTGTATTCTTCAATTCCCTACCGTTTACCATGTACGTGCTATTTTGATTTGTCCTGCCAAGGTGTAGCACCTCACATTTATCAGCATTAAACTCCATCTGCCATCTTTCAGCCCATTTTTCCAACTGGCCTAAATCACTCTGTAGACTTTGGAAATCCTCTTCATTATCCACAACACCCCCTATCTTGGTATCATCTGCATACTTACTAATCCAATTTACCACCCCTTCATCCAGATCATTGATGTACATGACAAACAACAGTGGACCCAACACAGATCCCTGAGGCACCCCACTAGTCACCTGCCTCCAACCCGACAAACAGCCATCCACCATTACTCCCTGGCTTCTCCCATTCAGCCACTGTTGAGTCCATCTTGCTATTCCTGCATTTATACCCAACAGTTGAACCTTCTTAACCAACCTTCCATGAGGAACCTTGTCAAAGGCCTTACTGAAGTCCATATAGACAACATCCACTGCTTTACCCTCGTCAATTTCCCTAGTAACCTCTTCAAAAAATTCAAGAAGATTAGTCAAACATGACCTTCCAGGCATAAATCCATGTTGACTGTTCCTAATTAGACCCTCTTTATCCAGATACTTATATATATTATCTCTAAGTATCTTTTCCATTAATTTGCCCACCACTGAAGTCAAACTAACCGGTCTATAATTGCTAGGTTTACTTTTAGAGCCCTTTTTAAACAATGGAACAACATGCGCAGTACGCCAATCCTCGGGGACTATTCCCGTTTCTAATGACATTTGAAATATTTCTGTCATAGCCCCGGCTATTTCTACACTAACTTCCCTCAATGTCCTAGGGAATATCCTGTCAGGACCTGGAGACTTATTGTCAGGACCTGGAGACTTATTGTCAGGACCTGGAGACTAGGGGGACTCTGTACCACTCCCCCCACACATGTGACTAGAGGGACACTGTACAAGTTCCCCACACATGTGACTAGGGGGACACTGTACCTCATCCCCCACACATGTGACTAGGGGGACACTGTACCACCTAATATCCCCCACACATGTGACTAGGGGGACACTGTACCACTTCCCCTACCCCTCTCTCCCTCCCTCCCCACTCCTCCACTTCTCTCTCCCTACCCCCACCCCTCTCCCACCTCACCTCTCTCTCCCACCCTCTCTCTCCCCCTCCCTCCCTATCTCCCCCACCCCTTTCCCCTACTCCTCTCTCCCTCTTCCACCACTCCCCCTCCCCCCCTCCCTCTCTCCCACTTCCACCACTCTCCCCTACACCTCTCACCCTCCCTCCCCACTTCCACTTCTCTCTCCCCCATTCCCCACCTTTCCCTCTCCCTCCACCACCCCTCTCTCCCCCTCCCTTCCCTCCCCACTCTTCCCCCTCTCTCCGCTTTCCCCCCCCTCCTCACTCTTCCTGCTCCCCCTACCACTCTCCCCCTCCCTCCACTCTTCCCTCTCTCCCCCTCCCTCCACACTCTCCCCTTCCCATCCCACCCCTCTCTCAACCCCTCCCTGAACCCTCTCACACCTTCCCCCACCCCCCTCTCCTCCTCCCTCTCCCCTTCTCCATCTCCCTCTCTCCTCACCACTCCCACCCCCTCTCTCCCCCCCACCCCCTTCCCCTCGCTCTTGCACCACTCCCTGCTACCCCTCTTCCCCTCACTCCCCACTCTTCCCCTCTCCCTCCCCACCTCTCCCCCTCTCCTTTCTCTCTCTCTCCCCTCCTCTCTCACCCCCTCTGTCTCCCCACCTCTCTCCCTCTCCTTTCTCTCTCTCTTTCCCTCCCCCTCCACTCTCTCTCTCCACCTCTCCCCTACCCCTCTTTCTCCCCCTCCCCCTCCTTTTCCTCCCTTCCCCATAACCCCTCTCGTCTCACCTTCCCCTCTCCTCTTCCTTACCCCACCCCTCTCTACCCCCCTCACCCACCCTCAGGGACATGCTGCCCCGCCCTCCCTCCCCTGCAACCGCACGTTGGGGGAACAGACCCAACGGGTCTGCACTTGGTCTAGTGATTTTTAAACCTTCATAACTTTTGTAATATTCCACTGATCGGAACAAAGCTTGATGCGCTTGGAGTAAAAAATTCTAGTGCTATCGGTACCGTTTTTTGCGCAAATTTAAAAACATCGCAAACCGGAACAGGACGAGATGTGAGTTTTACTTAAGTATAAGTAAAGTCAAAAAAACTTAGGAGGTCATCATCGACTTCAGGAAAAACCGGCACAGTCCCACACCACTTCACATCAATGACAGCGATGTGGAGTTGATCAGTAGCACTAAGTTCCTGGGGGTGCAGATCAATAATCAGCTTGACAATTGTTCACTCAATTCTTCCTTTGCTGTTGTTCATTCCAATCAGACCAACTTTGATTGTTGAATGCAGTGAAATCTGAAGGCGCAACACCACCTATTTTTCCCTTTCACAGCACCTTTTATGCAGCTACAAGAAATGCAATTTTACCTTATCTCTTTCAATCATCCAGGGACCCAAACAGTCCTTCCAGATGAAGAATATGCATGTCCTGCAGTTTACAGTAATGTTTGATGATGACAATATTGTTGTCTCAACAGTGAGGAAATGACTGGTATATGTGTTACTGTTTTATGGAAAACACCTCCCTTCAGTCCACATGGGTGACCATGACCTTTCAGTTGTGTTTGAGGGATTTCTGTATTTGATCTGTGTCCTGAATCTGGCTTTCTCATGGGGCCCAGTTACCCTCTGACATGACTCGCGCTCACAAAATCTCTCACAGCAATAGTGCATTACTCAACCAAATAGTTTTAGTCATGGGCACAGGATTGAATGCTGAAACAGATTTGCTAATCTGCACTGATACCATCTCAACATTATTTTGAGTTCTGCCATGCAGTTAGTCCCTGTGGCATGAGCATACAGGAGGGCAGGTTTCACTGTTGGTCAGTCGACCGTAATGTTCATTCCCGATCATCGTACACTCTTTTCTTCAGAAATACAAAGGTACTGTAAGTAACAGTGACTTTCATTATCCAAGTCTGTCTTCAGTGAGTGCTGGCTGTAGAGTTATGGCAAGCAAAAAACGTTTTACAGGATGTATCATGGACTTTTATTGTTGCAGACAGTTTCATGAAACAGGGCAAGGTTGGTAGAGAACTTTTGTTTCACTGGTGCTAGGTTCTAGGCCCATCCTCTCTTAAGTTTGAATGAAGTAATAATAGACAATTTGGTGTTTGATCGCCGAGTGTGTGCACACATATGTGTCTGGTATTCTATAGAGCTACTACTTTGCATTAGTCTTAATAATATACATTTCCTAATAACATATTTCATAATAGCAGCTCAGTTGAGGTTTCAATTACTTTGTCTGGACTGAAGAGAGTCCAGGTTCACCAGTATCCTGTTTGTTTTGTTGATTTGTTCCTCTCCTGCAGGAAGCATGTTGGAGGGGGGCTGCTGCACTGAAGACAGAGAGATTGAGCATAGTGTTGGAGTGATAATACAGGCTTATGCAACATTGAGACTGGGTCTGCTGTGAATGCATTGATTAAGATTATGATTTACAGATCTGAGACAGATAATCCCCGATCTCTCTCTGGTCCTCTTGTGTTCTCCTGTCTGCCATCAGGAGTAGGATGATTTAGTATGGAAGGCATAGAGGGGTGTTCAGGACAGCTTTATTAACTAGTAAGGAACTAGAGAAGAGAAGATATCGGATTCAGTTTTTGTCATGTAATTAATGTGGAAGAAGCAACAGTGGGAGAACATTGCAAACATGTACGTTTTAAATCGTTGTTATGGGGAAGTACAATTTACACTGGAAATCAAGATTCTTCACTCTGGGAAACCGATTTAAAAAATGAAAAAACGAGCTGGTAAATGTGAATTGGGACTGGTTACTTGTAGATTTGTCTACAGGGGAACAGCGGGAAGTGTTAAAGAGTGAATAGGGCCAGAGAAGGATAATAGGGGTCTTGGTGTTGAAGTCCAAGAATGCATGAAGGTCGCACAAGAAAATAAAGTGTTTGAGAATACTTGCCTTTATCAGCCTAAACATAAAATACAAAAGCAGGGATGTTATGGCATAACAATGTAAAACATTAAGGAAACCAAAAAGCTGAAGATTCTCAATGGGTCAGGCAATATTTGTGAAGATAATGCTTTGGGTTGGGTCGCGTCTTTGGGCAGATGTAGTAGAAGCGAGAGAGCTTTGTTTGAAGAAGGAACCAGATATACAAAGATTAGTGGACACAATATGGGCAGGGATCATAACGTAACAAGAGCACATACTTAACGGAGCGGTGCTGGCAGTGCGGGAGGGAGCAGTTATGTGTCAAAGCCCACAGGCAGACCATTAGCTGTATAACCAGGAGCTTTGTGACCATAGCACACAAAACTACTTCTGAACATTAACTTAATTGTTTCATACAGCAAATAAACATGCCCTTTAGCCCACCTTGTCCATGCTGATTGCTAACTATCCATCAACAGTCATCTACTTTTTAAGCTCCTGGTCTGTAGCCTTCTACATGTTGCTGATTCAAGCTGTATAAACCCGGTTCTCTCTTCCAATCCCATTCTCCCTCGCAAGTGCACCATGCCGTCTGACAGTGACCATATGCATCTAAACACTTCTACCTTTCCCAAGTAATTTAAAGGCATTATGCTGCTGAATTACCAATGCAAAGTGACTAGGCTTAATGGGGAGCGCCATTGTGACCAATTGCTAGAGTATTAGTAGCATGCTGCTTGGGTTATTTGTAATTTAAGGAGACTATTTGGATGAGGATATTGTGAGGGACAGGATAACAACATTTAGATAGTTTTAGGTTGATTAAGGATATCACTCTGGCATTCTACCAAACCAGGGTAGGACTTACACAGTAAACGGCAAAGTCTTGTAGAATGTTACAGAACAGAGTGATCTGTGAGAGTGCTGGTGTCCTGTTCCCTGAAAGTGACAACTTGGGCGATAGGGCAATGAAGGGGGTGCTCAACATGCTTGCCTTCATTGGAAACAGTTTGAGTGCAAAAGATGAGACATCACAATTCAGATGTGCAAGCAATTGGTGAGACCACACAATGATTATCTTCTGGTCACCCAGCTATAGAAAACCTGGAAGGAGGTCATTAAGTTGGGAAGGAAAAAAGAGAGATTTACCAAGATGTTACCTGGACTTGCAGGCTTGAGTGAAAGGGAAAGGATGGACCAGAAAGCAAAGCCGCAAAATAAAAGGACATGCCTTCAGAAAGGAGATGAGGAGGAATCTTTGGAATTCATTGCCACAAACAGCTGTGGAGGCCAGGTCATTGGGAATCTTTAAAATAAAGATTGACAGTTTCTTCATTAGTAATGGTGTCAAATGTTTTTGGGGAAAAGCAGGAGAATGTCGTTGGAAGGGAAAGATAGATTAGTTGTGATTGAAAGGCAGAAAAGACTCGATGGGCTAAATGGCCTAATTCTACTCCTATCACTTATGAACATGAACCTCTGAGGAACATCAAGTTCCTGGGTACCCACTTCTGTAATGATCAGTACTGGGCCTAACATACAATCACAAAGGAATGTCATAAATGCCTCCACTTCCTTAAATGATTGAGGAGATTTGGCATTGTCACCATATACACTATCAACTATAGGTGTACAGTAGAATGCATACTGACTGGCTACATCACAGCCTGGTTTGCTAACATGAAAGCCCATGAATGAAGCTGCAGAGAGTGGTAGACATCTCTCAATCCATCACAAACACTGACCTCACTGCCATTGAAAGAATCTATAGGTCATGATGATTCAAAAAGAGTTAATATCATCAGACTCACACCCACCCTGGTCATGTTCTCATCTCACTGTTACCATAGGACATCTGTAGCCTTTGCACTGATCCCTTCTGAAACAGTTCCCTCACAATGATGACCTTCTGTCAACCAAATCAATTACTCACCTTCATACCATGAACTTTTTCCTCACTGCGTGGTGAATCATTAGAATTCTCTGCCATCAAGAGCAGTGGAAAATTAATCATTCAGTTCACTCACTTTTGAGGAAGTTTATGACATGGCACCTAAGGAACAATATATAAACCTAAAGTGTAAGCATAACAATTCTATGAATAATTTTTTTATTAGAAGTATAAGTACAAGTGTAAGTACAAATATAAGTACATATAAGAACAACGTTCTTGTTAAAGAGATAGGTAATAATTACCATATTTTCTTATATATACTTCTAAACATTTTATTGTAGTTTTTTTAGTGAAAAGTAGGAAAATGTGAAAAATGGTTAACATAAAAATAGTTATAAAGTAACCAAAAGAGAAAAGTAAATAAAATAACAGTGGTATATTCTACAAACAGAATTTATATAATAATATATCCGTGATCAATAATGTATTATTCTTCGTTCAATCCTTTGTTCAGGTCTCGATCAGGTCCACAAACAGAGTCATATTGGTCCCTTAAGATATTCAAGGAATGGAGACCAAATCAGATTAAATTGGTCCAACTTGCCTAAAAGTGCAAGTCTTATTCTTTCCAAGTGTAAAGTCTCAGCCATTCCTGAAATCCACAATTTGATTGTAGGGGGTATGGGGCCTTTCCAAAATTGTAAAATTAATTTTTTACCAATTATTAAACTATAATCTATGAAAGTTCTTTGTGCTGTCGTGAGTAATTGATCCCTTTCTAAAATTCCCAATATTATTAATTTTGAGTCTGGAACTAAATTCTTATTTACAACATTCGAGATTACCTTAAATATTTTCAACCAAAAATTCGTAATTTTTATACAAGTTGTAAAAGAATGTGTTAAATTAGCTTCTGGGTATTGGCATTTGTCACATATAGGAGATACATTAGAAAACATTCTATGTAATTTAGATTTTGAAAAATGCAATCTATGTAAAACTTTGAATTGTATCAGAGAGTGTCTAGAATTTAATGAACAATTATGTATATATCGTAAACTTTCCTCCCAGATATCGGGTTCGATTGTTTCACCTATTTCATTTTCCCATAGTTGTCTGTACTTTTCCGTATTGGGTATATCATTTTCTAATAAAATATTATAAATGTATGATATTAATTTTTCCGTGTTTGGGTGTTTATTCAAGCATTCATCTAGAATTCCCGTCTTTCTCTTTTTATATTCATGTGCAGTTGTTTTAATGTAGTTAGTTATTTGTAGATATCTGAAGTAATGTTTAGAGTGTAGTCCATATATTTCCTGTATTTCTTTAAATGAAAGATACAGATTGTCCCTGTAGAGGTCACTGATCTTATTAATCCCTTTATTTTTCCATTGTAAGAATCCTAAATTTTCCAGGGATGGTTTAAAACTTACATTATTAGCAATGGGAAGAACTAATGGGATATCTTCTAGTTTTAACGTTCTTTTTAACTGTCTCCAAATATTAATTTCACTATTAATTATTGGGTTTTCACGATAAATTTTCTTAGATATTTTAATTTTAGAAAATAATATGGAACTGATTTCATACGGTAAGCAGTCTTCCTTTTCCATAAGTAACCAGTTTGGATTTTCATCCAATTCAACCCACCAAAAGTTCATATTCTTAATACTAACTGACCAGTAATAATATATAAAATTAGGTAAAGTTAAACCTCCATTAATTTTCGATTTACATAAATATTTTTTATTTATTCTATGGCTTTTATAGTCCCAAATAAAATTAGTGACTATAGAGTCAACCTTTTTAAAAAAATTCTTAGAAAGATATATCGGGATCATTTGAAATAAATATAATAATTGTGGGAGAAAAATCATTTTTATCGCATTAATTCTACCTATCATTGAGATAGGTAGTGTTCTCCAATATAAAATATTCTTAGATAATTTATTTAGTATAGGTAAAAAATTATATTTAAATAAAGAATCATATTTTTTTGTAACGTGAATTCCTAAATACTTAATCTGTTCATTAACAATTTTAAAAGGAAATTGTTTTAATGTAGTTAAATTATCTTGTGTTAATGGCATAAGTTCGCTTTTATTCCAATTGATTCTGTATCCAGAAAACAAGCCGAATTGAGTTATTAAATTCAATAAATTAGGTATGCTAATTTCTGGTTTTTTAATATATAATAATACGTCATCTGCATATAGAGAAATTTTATTTCTTGTTTCGCTAGTTTCATATCCAAAAATTTCGGGGTGTAATCTTACCCGAATGGCTAATGGCTCTATAGCCAACGCAAATAACAATGGTGATAGGGGACAACCTTGTCTGCATCCTCGAAATAAATTAAATTTGGTAGATATCATTTGGTTGGTTAAGATTTTAGCAGTTGGATTTGTATATAGTAATTTGATCCATTTTATAAACTTGTCTCCCAAATTTAACTTTTCCATAACCGCAAATAAATATGGCCATTCAACTTGGTCAAAAGCTTTCTCTGCATCTAACGATATTATTACTAAGTCTTTATTATAACTCCTTTTCGAGTATATAATATTAAACAATCGTCTCAGGTTATATGATGAGTATCGTTTAGGTATAAATCCTGTTTGATCCGGGTGTATTATTTTATTAATCACTACACTTAATCTTTTAGCTAATATTTTAGTTAATATCTTTTGATCCGTATTTAAGAGAGCAATAGCTCTATATGATCCCGGATCATCTAGGTCTTTATCCATTTTTGGTATGAGTGTTATAATGGATTCGTTTAGTGTTTCTGGTAACCTCTGTTGCGCATATATATATTCGTAAAGTGTCTTCAAATAAGGTGTTATCAGATCCGTGTATGATTTATAAAATTCCGAACCAATACCATCTGGTCCTGGAGTTTTCCCGTTTTTTAATGATATAATAGAATCCTCAATTTCTTTAACTGTTAATTCAGCATTTAATAGTTTTACATCATCTACACCCAATCCTATTAGATTACAGTCATTTAAGAATGTATTAATTCCTATCTGATTTTCAGTCGTTTTGGAAGAATATAAATCTTTATAATATTGTAAAAATCTCTCATTAATATCTTTATTCTGTGTTAGGAATTCACCATTTTCTGATTTAATCCGATGTATTATTTTTTCTCCCTGTATTTTTCGTAATTGGCGAGCCAGTAATTTTTGTGGTTTGTCCCCAAATTCAAATTGTATTTGTTTTGTGTATTGATATAATTTAACCACTTGGTCAGCATATATCTTATTTAATTTATATTTTAATGCAGTAATTTTATTATGTGTTATCATTGTAGGGTTGAGGGCATTTTCTATATCTAATTGTTTTATCTCCGTTTCCAGAATATTTTGTTCCTTCCGCTTTTCTTTGTTGTGAAATGCTTGTGAAGATATCATAATTCCACGAGTAAAAGCTTTAAAAGTTTCCCATAGTAGGGATGGAGATATTTCTGGTTTATCGTTTATTTCAAAAAAAGTCTTAATCTGCTTTATAATATATTCATTGGTTGACTTATCCTTCAAAATTTGTGGATTAAGTCTCCATTGTCCTCGTATTTTCATGTTATCATTAAATTTAATATTAAATGTTAATGGAGCGTGATCTGAAATAATGATACTGTGGTATTTAGAGTTATAGATGTATGGAATAAGCTTTATATCTACAAGGAAATAGTCAATTCTAGAATATGTTTTATGTACCGAGGAGTAAAATGAATAATCTCGTCCTGATGGGTGTTCCATTCTCCAAACATCTCTAACTTTACTAGTGTCAATGTATGCATTTATTAAATCACTGGAGTGTGATTTAAGTTTCCTCTGTCCTGACGATCTATCTAAATAAGGATCTAAAGTACAATTTAAATCTCCTCCAATTATTAAATTATGTTGTGCATGATCAGGAATTGTATTAAATATTTTCTTTAAAAAAATTGGACTGTCAAAATTTGGGCCATATATATTGACTAATATTACTTTTTGGGCATATAATTCACCCGTTACAATAATAAATCTTCCATCTTTATCAATTATAGTTGATGTATGTTTGAATAAAGTACCTTTACGTATCAGTATTGCTACGCCTCTAGATTTATGAGTAAAAGAGGAATGATATATTTTGTCAATCCATTTAGCCTTTAATCTATGCTCGGCATCTTTTTTTAGATGCGTCTCTTGAAGGAACGCAACGTCGATTTTAAGTGCTTGCAAATGTGCCAATACTTTACCCCTTTTAATAGGTTCATTAAGACCTTTAACATTCCAACTGCCAAAGATTATTCCCTCATTCCCCAAATTCTTTTTTAAGTCCTGCATTTTATTTAAGGTGGTCTATAATGGTTCACATGTCTCAGCTCGACATACCCGACCTTACCCCCGAACTCCGGATGGACGAATTTCAAGATTTTCAAATATATCGCACGGATATATCTTTTGTGATTACGAGTCCACTGTGATGTAAAAAAATAAAAACATGAGAAAATGTAAAAAAACAGAAGATAGAAAAAAGGGTTAGTAAATAGTGAAAAGTAAGGAAAAACTACAGCTATAGTAGGTGCAGTTAGTGAAAGCCATACTAGCATGGCTAGCCATCTACAGACTTCCAGTGTAGATGATGTTAACTCGCCAGCTCCATAAGTCCTTAAAGTTATTGTCTTACAAAAGGTATTTTAACGGGAATATATAATTCTAAAATGTTTCATCAATCCTATAACATATTTAAATGCAAAAATCAAGGAAATCTTAACTATTATTGGTATAATCAAATGTATGATCTTAGGAAATATATTTACTAATTACTATTTGTTTTAATTTTATGTAGATTAGTATTAATTATTGATGAGTAAATTATATGTATGTGGGAAGTAATAAGAAAGTTACTTATACCTAAGCCTTAGTGATTAGTATTTATTATTGTTTTAGTTGGTAACAGTACTACCGGTTAGGTTTTAGTATATTAGTATTTTATTGTATGTTAATTATTTCTATTAGTATTGTTATTATTCTAATTAATAATATCCATAAGAGAAAGTCCAGTCCACTCTTTGGTGTAGGGAACAGGTCCTCTCATTTCTTCATCTTTCTTGATTGTAGCCAGTCTATAACCAGTCCATAATCTGGTAATCCTTTAAACCAGATGTAAATATACAGTTATTCATTAATATAGTTCAAAGGTGAAGTATTATTCAGTCTTCTTCTTGATTCTTAATCCCCTGCGCAAAGTCAAGTGCATTTTGTGGGTTCTTGAAGAAATGATCTTGATTGTCATAGGTCACCCTCAAAGTGGCGGGGTATCTCAAAGTATACCTTACATCCTTCAATTCTCTCAGAATTCTTTTAGTCTCCCTGAATGCGTTTCGTTTCTTGGCAACTTCAGCAGGGTAATCTCGGTAAATACTGATTCGTGCTCCTTCAAAAGTAAGATTTTTACTTCTTACAATCTTACCCATCATTTCTTCCAGTTCATAATCATTCTGTACTTTTAAAATCATTTGTCTTGGCGGAGCACCAGGTCCTTTAAAACGCCTCTTTACTCTGTGAGCACGAGCTAATAAGGGTTTCTGATCCAAGGCTAAAACTTGTTGCAGTAAATCTGCTGTAAATCCTCGTGGGTTATTCCGCTCCATGCCTTCCGGAATGCCCACAATTCTTAGGTTCGACCTTCTTTGGTAGCCTTCCAACTCCGTGCATTTTTCTGTTATCTTGTCCAGTAGTTCAGATAAGCGTTTTATGTCTCTGTCTGAATTCCGAGCCGATGATTCAGCTAAGTCTTTAATAATGCTTATATCTGTCGAATGTAAATTCAATGCTTCTTCAACCTCAGACAGTTTGTCTTTCACCAGAGTTTCGATTTTAATTTTCATCTGTTTGTTCTGCTCTTTTAACTTATCCGTTATCTCTCTTTTCAATGCTTGAGCAGATTCAGTGATTTCAGTCTTCAAGTCTTTTATTTCAGTTTTCAAGTCTTTCACATCTTCATTAATCTTTTCGACTTCCTCCTTAATATTCAACTTTTTCATATCTTTCTTTAAATTCAATAATTCGGTTTTAATGCCTCCCATCTCTTTTTCAATAAGAGTTTTCAATCCTTCCATCTCCAGTTTCATTTTAAATTCTTCAGCTCCAGAAGGCTTTTTCCCTGCAATGTCTTCCTGGGATCGGGTTCTACCCGAGATCGAGGCTTCAGAACGGCCTACCGGATCCCGAGTGGTCGGTAGCCGGGTTTTCAGTTTTTCTTCTGGGGTTCGATGCATGCTGTCGCAGGGCTGAAAACGTCACTCAGCAATTCCGTATTAATCAGTACTGAGATTTCAGATGACAGGTAAATCTTTTTCAGCGTTTTTTACCCCGTTTTCTTCAACCTTCTTATGGAGCTGGCTGGGAGGGCGTCTTCACCTCATGATGGCGCCACCGGAAGTCTTAACAATTCTTCTGCCTACTGTTGCAGCTAATTTTGACAAAACCTTTGCTGCATGCATTGGAGCTGACCAGTCTATTGCATGCACCACATAGGCTGACACTAACCAGTGCTGCTTTACCTATCTGCCTTCATTACCAAGTCCAATAGATTCCCACTTTAGGTGATGGACAACAGGTGCAGGATGATTTGGTTTCTCATCTGAAACCCTTCAGGACCATAAGCGGGAATAATCAGGAGGACCAATATTTCACCAGGGTAAGTACTCACTCTGGAGGGAGTTGAAGTGGTGATTCCACTTGGGTATTCTGGGTGAGAGCTGGATCAGTATCTGAGAGGAAAGGACTTAAAGAGTGAGGGCAGGAGAGAGGGGGGAAAGAAAGGGTCACACGTACAGAGCCAGTATGAATGTGAAACGTCGAATGGTCTCTTTCCGGGGGGTGGCACACCATGTGATTCTGTGAGTAAAGTGATTCCGTTTGAAAATGCATCCTACAATTTGTTTCCCAGCAGCCTGGAAAGAAACATTGCAGAGCCCCACCATGTTGCCCTGGTACAAGGGTTGTTTGCTCGTTCTCATGCTCACAGTTGGTGGTGCTCTGTTCATTTACCACGGAGTCTATCAGTCTACCATTAGTAATACCTTGACACGAACCCAGATAAAATATAAAACTAGTCCAAAGATTTCCGATATAACCATTAACGCCGGGATTATGTTTGTGGAGTCGACTAACAATGTGGAGCCGACGCCGTTGGTGATGTGTTCAGTGGAGTCCGCTGCTCGTCAAAACCCAGATAAACTAATCTACTACTTCATGAAGGGGTTCAGTGGAAACCTGAGCCAGTACCCACAGCCTGAGGCATTCCTTTACTCTCGTCAATGAAGAATGTCATCATTTTAACCTTAAATCCCGCTGAACTGTTTAAGGACACGCCGCTGGAATGAAAAGGTAACCAACACTTATGACATTAATTCGCATAAGTAAATGAGTTGTTTGAAAAATAGAGGTGCTGTATATAAAGTGGCCTGATGAGAATTAAAGGGTTTGCTCAATAACTCGCGTGATGCGGCTGAGAATAAGACTGTTTTACCAAGTAATTCTGCGAAGAACCCATCACCAAACACCAGAAGGATTGTTTGGTATATCTGCACTTTGACGGTCGAGACGGTTGCGACTCTGCGTGGTCCTCAATATGCATTGTGACGTCCTCCCTTGCCCTGAGGAGCCTGTGTGGGTCGGCAAGGCTTCCTGTATCAGGATGCTGATAGATCCTGCTTTGCCTTTTGAATATGCCAACAACATCCAATGCCCAGGAAAGTGCTCACACTGTCAGTGTCGGAGTGTCCGGCAAACCTGGTTCAGGGCCATTATGTAGGAAGCAACTGCAGATGCTGGTTTAAACCAAAGATAAACAATGCTGTAGTCTGAAGAGGAATCCGGGATCTCGACCCGAAACGTCACCCATTCCTTCTCTCCGGAGATGCTGCTTGTCGCACTGAGTTATTCCAGTACTTTGTTTCTAACTCGGGGCTCTTGTGGACCGCGTGGATTTTGTCTGAAGTGTCTCGACCCGAAACATCACTCATTCTTTTTATACAGAGATGCTGCCTGTCCTGCTGCGTTACTCCAGCATTTTGTGTCTATCTTCAGTGTAAACCAGCATCTGCAGATCATTCCTTTACATGGATTTTGTCTGTTCTTTGCTACACTATATGCTCTGCAGCTCAAGTATATTTAATTAAGCTATGTGCTAAATTGTTTTCTTAACAGCGTGAAAAACAGGCCCTTCGGCCCAACTTTCCGACACCGACCAACAAGTCCCTTCTACATCGGACCCATTTGCCTGCGTTTGGCCCATATCCCTCTGCTAGTTTAATATTTTTAGGCGCGGAACACACAATACAATTACTTTAACCCGGTTCATTGAAATACATTCTAATCCTTGCATAAAATCAGAAGCACCCCAAGGCTGTGTGCCAAGTCCCCTGCTCTAATCTCTCTCTACCCAGGATCGTGTTGCCGGACACCGTTCCAACACCATCTTGAAACTCTCCATTGACATGATCGCCGTTGGAGGAATAACAAGTAACAATCAATCACATGGCCGTCCGAAGGGGGGGAGCGATGGGTGCGGTCGCAACGCCCTTTTTTCCCCCAGAGACAAAATCCAGAGAAAAAAAAATGGGGCGCAATTTTTTTTTAAATTTGATAACCCCAACAAGAAACTACTAGTTATCCAGGATGTGTAAGCGAGGGGAGGTAAGTGGCCCGAAAATATCTCTTAACACAGGTCAACTATCTCAGAACGCCTGTTTTGGACAGGAAATGTGTATAAACCTCCAGTAAACTATCACAGGAGATGGAATTAATCAAGGAACACATTGATCTAGTGGAAAACCGGATGTGGGGGGTGTCATATCTTATAGATTTGGCTATTGCTCTTGAGGGGGGGGGGGGGGGGGGGGGGGGGGGGAGTTATTATGTAGTATGTCCTTTGCATTTTACTGGATAAGTTGTTGGTTATATCAGCCCATGAAATGAACAGTGATGATCACAGAATCGGTTTTGTACAGCTTGCAGGACGCTAAAGAAACCCACATGGATTTGCAGTCCGGTTTGTAGGGCTGTGTGTTCCGCAATTCACTGCCACTCCACCTCCCCAATTAGCTATTTATTTTCAAGTGTAAGTGGTGCTGCCTGAAGAAGGGTCTCCACCCGAAATGTCACATAATCCTTCTCTCCAGAGATGCTGTCTGACCTGCCGAGTTACTCCAGCACGTTGTGTCTATCTTCTGCAGAATACCGTCTTCTCCAAACGCCAATACAATTCTGACCTCAAAAGTTATCCCAATGCTTCTGTGACCCGAGGTCGAGATTAAATTATATTAAACTCAGTGTGTGTAGAAAGGAATCGCAGGTGCTAGTTTACATACTGAAGATAGATGCAGAGTAACTCAGCGGGTCAGGCTGCATCTCTGAAGAAAAAGGATGGGTGACTTTCGGGTCGGGTCTGAAGAAGGGTCCTGACCAGAAACAACACCAATCCTTTATCTCCAGAGCTGCTACCTGACCTGCCGAGTTACTCCAGCACTTTGTATCCATCTTTTACATCAAACTATAAGTTGTCTTGCACAACTTAAACCCCTGTCTCACGGTGCGAGTTGGCCAACGAGTGACCCCGAGTTTTTACTCGTGGTGATCACGTACAGCCAACGTAGTGGGAACGTCGGAACTCGCGCGATCAACTTGTCCACTCGTGGCGCTAACGGCAGGTACCTGTGAAACTTGTGAATTCGTGAAAAAAGTCAAACATGTTTGACTTTTTCCACGAGTCAAATTTTGTGGTCAAGTTTAAAATTGAAACATTTAAACTCAGAGTTATATCGTAGTGGCCCGTGCGTTAAGTTTAGTGATTCATGCGTCTACCGTGGGAACTCTTTAATAGACACAAAATGCTGGAGTAACTCGCGGACCAGGCAGCATCTCTGGAGAGAAGGAATGGAGTCGAGACCCTTCTTCAGACTTACCCAAAACGCCACCCATTCCTTCTCTCCAGATATGCGGCCTGTCCCGCCGAGTTACTCCAGCATTTTGTGTCTATCTATACTTTGGTTTCGGATATGATCAAGTGTAAGAAACGCAAACCAGACTACCTTCACATCAGAGAATCCTAATGTTCCTAATTTGGCCGAGGCACTTCACTGTCCGTGTGTAGGAAGGAACTGCAGATGCTGGTTTACACCGATGATAGACACAAACATGCTGGAGTAACTCAGCGGGACAGGCATCGCATCTGGAGAGAAGGAATGGGTGATGTTTCGGGTCGGGACCCTTCTTCAGACTCCCCGCTCATTCTTCCCTCGTCGATGCGAACTTGTGGGGATGCGAGGAATCGGGCGTCGCTGGGTAAGGGGAAGAGAGGTTTTACTGCTGAATTATGCGCAACAGAAGCATGAAGTGGGGGTAAGGTCCGTTTAAACTATCTTTCGTTGTTCCCCCCCCCCCCCCCCCAATGTTGGGAGAGAGAGGGAAGAGAGTTGTGCAAACAAACCACGGGAGACTGCATCTTTGGAGGGAAATCATAAAATGTATAGGGATGTTTCGGGCCGGGACCCTAAAGGTTGACTACCCGTTTCGCAGATGCTGTTCCTAGCCCCCCTCTCACAACTCCCCACCCATAGTCTTTGCCTTCTCCCAATTCCACCATCCCTCGCCCTGTCCTCGCCAGAACTGCTGAAGATAACCGAGTGCTTTAAATGCGAATCCCGGACTGCAGCAACAACACACGCCCTGAGCGGGAGAGGAACTTGGTAACTCAAGAGCAAACGGGAGGAGAACTTGGTAACTCTGGAGACGATCTCGGAACATCGCAGATGGCCATACCCGTGGGAACTCGCCTCAAACACTTGCACATCAACTTGGAATATCGTACACAACCACGAGTCTGTCACTCTGGGTCACTCGTGTGTCACCTTGCACCGTGAGACAGGGCCTTAAGCTGTGGTTCCCTGAACGACTCTGGCTGCAGTGTTCTCTTGGGTTTAAACTCTCTGGTACCGGCTGCGAGAGGCAAGAAGAGTGTTTAATTGCATATGCACCAAAAAATGCTACAATTAAATCAATACTTGCCACATCATAACAAGTCTGCAAGCACAGTATTCGTAGATAACACAATATCTATTCAAATAACCATGATCTAGTCATAGATAACACAATAAACAAAAAGTTAGTAATAGTTTAAAAAACATTATTTGGAGCGGCACAGCGGTAGAGTTGCTGCCTCACAGCGCCAAAGACCCGGGTCGATCCTGACTTTGTGTACTGTCTGTGTGGAGTTTGTACGTTGTCCATGGGGCCGGGTGGGAGAGAGAGGCTGGGGGAGAGAGGGGAGGGGGGGGTAGAGGGGGGGGGGGGGTAGGGGGGGGTAGAGGGGGGGGGAGGAGTGAGGGGAAGGAGGGGGAGAAGAGAGAGGGGCGGAGGGGATGGGTGAGGGGGGGAGATGAGGGGGAGGGGAGAAGAGTTGGGGAAGAAGAGAGGGGGTAGAGGAGAGAGGGGGTAGAGGAGGGGGTGGGGAGAGGAGGAGGGGAGTGGTTAGCCGGGAGCAGCGGGGGGGGGGGGAGGGAAAGCAGCGGGGAAGCAGCAGGGAGCTGCAGCACGAGCCAGACGATGCAGACCCATTGTGACTTCATCAGCGAAAGAGTTGTTTTTATTTCAAAGTTTTGTCGGAATCTTGAACATTTTCATTAATAACTCGAGAAATAAAGCATTAAATTATTATGTAAGGCTATTTTGGACTCCATGGAAAAAATCTCTCCCGGAATATGTACAATTTTTACCGTTACCGTGTCGTGTTTTCGAGAAGATGTGATTATACATACACAAACACATCCAAGATCAGAGTTTTATAAGTATAGAGATGTTATTATATATTTTTATGTTATTGAATCAAAAATTAAAAATTCACATTTCAAAAGTGGTTTCACAATTCAGTAGTACTGATTTTTAGTATTCCATACTTATATTTGAGAATACATGCGGTTGCATGCAAAATACTGATTTTCAAAAATCCAGTTTCTGTGTAGTACGTTCTATTGCATTTATGTGAGAAATACCGATTTCCCCAACAAAATATTGATTTTCAGCCATCTAAATACGGAAATGCTCGGTGAAACGTGGCAGCTCACATTCACATTGTGTTTGAGAATTCAAAATGTGATTTGTGATCTTGTTTATGAGTTAACATGGTACTACAATTTGTTATAATAGTATGACAATAAAATAGGTTAGTTTGAAAGTGATCATAGGAAAGCGATTCAATTTTCATGATGGAAATTGAAGTCTAACTAAATGTTGTATTCGCATCACTATTCCATGTTGAAATTGATGTGATGTGTTGTTAGGCTAGGAGGACCATTAAAGGTGCACTGCACACACAAACACAATCTAACAGTAACAGACACTCAAATCAACACACAAAACATTTTATAAAAAAAGCATTTCTTTACTGCAAAAACATACAGTATTGTTTTTGCAGTTTTTGCAGCTTATAACATTTTCCATAACATTTTACAACAGTACAACTTGATTATTAAAACAAGGACAACTTCAATTCTTCATTTAAAAACATTTATACAACAATGACCCCAATCATCTCATTCCACCCATTCATTACTCTTGACTCAACCAAAATTATTTCTGAAATATTGGTCATACATTTGGTGCAAAAATGCTCCAAATAAGGCTCAGAATGCAACAGAGAGCATCTAAAACCCCTTAAGCGGGGCCTGAACCTCAGCCACGAGGGACTTCACGCTCGTGATGTACGCTGCGCGCACATTATTTCACATTAAATTCATGTAAACCTGTCAAGCCACCCCCCTTTTTGAAAAATTTTGTAGGGGCCAGCAATGATTATACAGGAGGGAGATTTTGCACTCTTGAGATATCAATCATCAATCCTGCTCTCAGCATTAGAAAGATGATTTATTGATTTCAAGAAGGGAAAGCCAGTGATCAATGAACCTGTATTCATCCGTGGTGGAGGAAATGGCAGTTTCAGGTCCCTGTGCATCCATATCTTAAAAAATCAGTTCTGGAACAAACACATTTCAATCATGCCTCAACCTCCTTTGATATTAAGGAGATTTGGTATATCGCCAAGTAATCTATCAAACTTCTACAGATGTACAGTAAAGAGCATACTGACTGGTTGCATCACATTCTTGTTTATTAACTTGAAAGTTCAGGAATGGAGTAATTATTGTGCATATGATTTGTGCGCAATGTGCTGGGTGGATACAGATTCATGCCAGGAATTCCACTTGAAGACTAATGCGGAGCAAAACAATATAATCATCCCTTGATAGAATGAGAATGGCAATGCCTAGGGACCTTGTTCTGGGCAGCAGAATTGGAAAAGCTACAAGTTAAATGTGAATACTAATATTACTCTCTCCTTTTACACAGGTCAATCCTGAAAAGGAGACGTTTTGGACCCATGTGCTTGCTGATGGCTGTAGATTAGCACTGCTGTGGAAGTTCGGAAGCATCTACCTGGATACTGACATTATATCATTGAGATCAATGCCGTTTGCTAACTTTACTTGCCTAGAGCAGGCAGGAATATTCAACAATGCAGCATTGGGTTTCCCTCATAAGCACCATCCTTTTATATGGAATTGCATGGAAGATTTTGTAGTTAATTTCATTGGACATGTTTGGGGTCAACAAGGACCTCAACTGATTTCCCGTATGCTGAAAAAATGGTGCCAGATAGATAATCTAACTGCCTTCATGGGCACAGAATGCAATGGCATCTCTTTATGGATCACAAGCCAGTTCTACCCAATCCCATATTCAAGCTGGGAGAAGTACTACATTGCCTGGAAAAAGGAAGATATAGAGCAAACCTTCTCGGCTACATATGGAATACATGTCTGGAATTTCATGAATTCCAGCAAGAAAAGAAAACTTGTTGCAGGAAATGGATCATTACTGGAATATTATTTTCATATGTATTGTCCAACTTCATACAGAATGTTCATTCATTAAAGAACAAGTTTTGAGACATTTAGTGTTTGATCTATTGCATCTCTAGACAACAGGAAGTTGGAATTTAATACAGAGAAGTATGAGGAGTGTGTTGCATTTTGGGACGTCTAACAAGGGCAGGATATTCACAGTGAATGGTAGGCCTCTGGGGAATTTTGTAAAGCAGAGGGATCTAGGATTGCAGATGCATGGTTCCTTGAAGGTCGATAAGGTGGTCAAAAAGGCTTTAGGCACATTGGCCTTCATCAGTTAGAGTATTGAGTATGGAAGTTGGGAGGTCATGCTGCAGTGTATAAGACATGGGTGAGGCCGCATTTAGAATATTATGTCCAGTTCTGGGCACCTTGTAAGAGAAAAGATATTGCCAAGCTTGAAATGGTTCAACAAAGATTTACAAGGACGTTGCCAGGACTAGAGTGTGTGAGCTATAGGGAGGGGTTGAGCAGGCTGGGTCTCTATTTCTTGGAGCGCAGGAGGATGAGTGGTGATCTTATAAAAGTGTATAAAATCATGAGAGGAATAGATTGGATAGATGCACAGAGTCTCTTGCTTAGAATGGAGAAATTGAGGACCAGAGGACACAGGTTTAAGCTAAAGGGGAAAAGATTTAACAGGAATCTGAGAGGTAACTTTTTCACACAAAGGATGGTGGGTGTATGGAACAATCTGCCAGAGGAGGCAGTTGAGGCTGGGACTCTCCCAACAATTAAGAAACAGACAGGTACATGGATAGGACAGGTTTGGAGGGATATGGACCAAGTGCAGGCAGGTGGAACTAGTGTAGCTGGGACATGTTATCCGGTGTGGGCAATTGGTACATCGGCCTAGATACAGCATAACTGATTAATGTTTGGTACAAATATTGGGTAAAGAGGCTGTCCCACTGCGGCGACCTAATCCGTGAGTTCAGAAGACTGTCTTTGACCTTGAAGCGCGTGGGCACCACACGTGCTCACTCTCACTCTCACGTTCATGCTCACACACACCACTCCCCCCCCCCCCCCCCAAATGGCAGGGAAAGCGGGGGTCTGAAATTCACACCCGCGATGAACAGGAAGTTAAAAGATGTCTGGCACATAACGGTAAGGCCTCTAGAGAGCGCAGTGTGTGGGGGAGGGGGGGGGGGGGGGGGGAGGGGGAGAAGGCGTGGAGACACTTTTAAGATGCCAGACAACTTATAATAAAGTTTAGCGGGCATTTTACCTACCGGTCGATTTTCTTTGGTCCTGAAGAAGATTGCCTACGGCTGCCCTCGACTGCCTATAACTACATAGTGACCACACTCTACTGCACTACGAGTTCAAAAGAACCATGCTGACCAATTTTTACTTGCGGAAAATTTTTCGACATGCTGAATAAATTTCCTCGACCAAACTGAGGCCGCGAGTATGCGGGAACTTCCCTCGAGCATGAAGGAGAGTTCCAGTAACCTCATAGGACCTCCTAGGACCACTTGTTGACCACGAGTTTGAGTCGAGGGCAAACTCTTCTAAAATCGCAGATTAGGTCGCCGCAGTGGGACGGGCCCTTTAGGGTTCAATGGGGATGATGGATTAAGAGGTTTACACTGAGATCTTCCCTGCACAAAATCCAGAGATCAGTTGGAACCTTATTCATGCAAACCATATGACCATATATACGGGGATATGGTTACATCTCTCTTACATCTTCCTATCCATATATCTTAACTTTGTCTGCTTATGTATCTTCTTCTGGAAGCTCATCCCATATTTGGACTTCACTCTGTGTGGAAAAACCTGCCCTTCAGGTCCCTCGTCAATCTCTCCCCTTTCAGGTTAAGCTTATGTCCTCTAGTTATAGAATCCCCTGCCATTGGGAAAAAAGTGTGAGGATTCACTTTATCCATGCCCCTTGGAATCGTGTATATCTCGTTAGATTTCCCCTCAGCTTCCAATGATGCAATGAAAAAAAATTGAGCATGACATACTCTTCACGATAATACCATGGACCAGATTGTGCTATTAAAAGCTGTGGACAACAGCATCTCTGCGTGCATGGGCAAATGCGGCCTCAGAACATTTTGGAATTCACAATACTGCAGGATGGGCTAATCAGAGAGGCTTTCACTCCCCTTTGATAACGTCGAAGAATGCGTGCCTCAGTGTGAATATAGAACTGACCATTATTTAAATGGAATATGGCACACATTAAGCATGGAAGCAGCCCTGCACAGGATTGGCAGTTAATCTATGTTGGCCCACTTCCCTTCCATCCAAAATACAATCCTGTCTGACCATAGCCAACACCTACTCTGGTGTTTTGATAGCCATTCCTACTGTTAAGGCAGGCCAGGATAATACCCTCTGTGGCCTTTAGCAGCTTATATCCTACTTTGGAAACCCTGTTGAAATACAGCCTGATAATGGATCCCAATTTTCAGGGCAGAAGGTGCAGGGGTGGGCATCTATCAATAGTGTGCATTAGCTGATATAAACTGCTTACTACCCCCTATCAACTGGCTTGATTCAAAGGATGAATGGCCTGCTTAGGGTAAAGATCATGCTCCTTACCCATACAGATACCCTTCATGGATTATTGGCTGTTTTGCTTCAGGTTCTGTAACACTTCAATGCATCATCCTCGGGTGGGTAGATTACCAATGCAGAAGATGGCCAGCTCCAACAGCAACAACCTCACACAGGATCGGCCTTAAGCCAATTGGACCGATTGATCCCAATTGGGCCCCGCAAAAATGGGGGGCCCCGCGGTAATTTTCCGTATTTCGTACGGAAATACGAATTTGCATTGCTAAATACAATGTTTTAAAAAACATTTGCCTTTATAAAACCTTTATATATGATAAAAACCACTGCACTGGCCATCAGACAAAAACAATGTGTTAACTACTAGCATGTTAACAACCAGTAGTTAACACATAGTTATACAATGTGTCATCAACTAATCGATCCACATTCCTCAGTAAATGTAATTGTGTTTTGACCAAGTGTTAATGACATCCTGTGAATTTTATTCAAAGGAACGCGACATCATTAATACTTGGTCAAAACACAATTACACAGATCGATGCATTGACAACATTGAGAAATTTCTTAAAACTCATCATCATGGCTGAGGGCTCAGACGGCGAGCTTCTTCTTGGTGTGCAGGTTAGTCATTCACCAACGTGTCTCTCTGTCTTTCGCTCTCTCCCTCCCTCTATCTCTCTCTTTTTTTTTTCCATTTCAAAAACTTTATTCAACACAATCATAAAATACAACACATCAAAACATAATCAAAATCACACTATAACGAACAGATCATTGTAGTACAACAGTACATTCATTGTTTATAATAGCCTCAATCCCACGCGGTGACCAGCGTTGACGGAAGGCCTCCAGAGTCCCCGTGGACACCGCGTGTTCCCTCTCCAGGGACACACGTGCACGGACGTAGGCCCGAAAGAGGGGCAGGCAGCCGACTCTAGCCTGACTGTCGACCGCCCGCTGCCTGGACCCACGAATGGCCATCTTAGCCAGGCCGAGGAGCAAACCGACAGGTAAGTCCCCCCCCCACACTCGGCTCTCCCCACTCCCTGCCTTGTGTCCGAACACCAGGATTGTGGGGCTAAAATGCAGCCAAAACTTGAGGAACAACCCCTTCAGATATTGGTACAGGGGCAGTAACCTCTCACACTCCATATACACCTGGAACACGGTCTCCTCCTCTCCGCAGAAAATACATGCGGCAGACGAGCCCGTGAACCGACTCAAAAGTTTATTACAAACCACCGCTCCATGCAACACTCTCCACCCCAGGTCCCCAATATAAAGGGGTACAACTCCCTTATAGAAGGACCCCCACTGGGGACCCCCCCTGCCTTCGGATGGTAACACCGTCCTCCATGGTGAGTCAGGACGGGAGACGAAGGCACGGTGGTTCAGAATGTGCAGGAGCATCCTATACAGTGCGCGTCTCTTCGCCTCATGAAATGGCATGCTGGTCATCTCAGAAAGGCAGCTCAGATTATGTGGAGCGGGAGGCCGAGAAATATCCCGGAGCCTAGGCCCGATGAGCAGATCTGACGGAGCGGGGGTAAGCTCTATCTGAACCACTCTAGGCTCGCGCCTCTCCTCGACACCCACCATGACAGGATGAGGACCAGTCACACCCGCAGCCACAACATCCCCCTCTCCTCGTGGAACAACACTCTGGCTGAAAACAGCCAAATTCCTCACTCTTAGCACATCCCTGTAGAAGACAGGCAAGCCCCTTAGAACGGGTCGACTGATGCCCGCCACCGGGAGCCGCGAGACCCCCCTTAGGCAACGACCCTGACGGAAAAAATACGTGGCCAGAGCGTGCCATCTGGGAGGGTTCTGTACATAAATATAGAGGGTGGGACAAGAGTAGCCAGCCGGTACCATAATATGGAGGCCACCAGCTGGTTTATAACCAGCACCCTCCCCCGAAAGGAGAGAACTCCAAGCAGGCCTGACCAGCGCCCCAGCCGGGCAACCACTTTCGTCTCCAACTCCTGCCAGTTTGCCGGCCAAGCATCCTCAGTGGGGCTCAGGTACACCCCCAGATAGAGGAGGTGCGTGGTGCTCCATGCATACAATGCCATCTCCTCCGGCAGGGAGTCCACCTGCCGCTGACCCACTAAAAGTCCAGAGCACTTACTCCAGTTAATCCTAGCAGAAGATGCAGCCGAGAAAATCTCCTGGCAGTCACGCATCCTCCGCAGGTCACCAGGATCAGTGAACATAAGAAGTACGTCATCAGCATACGCTGATAGAATCACCTCAACCCGCGGGCCAGGTAGGGCCAGGCCTGTCAACCTCCTCCGAAGAAGACACAGGAACGGCTCCACACAGACCGAGTACAACTGGCCCGACATAGGGCACCGCTGACGGACCCCCCTCCCAAAATGAAAAGGAGATAGCACCGCGCCATTAACCTTCACAAGGCACTCCGCAGCAGCGTACAAAAGCCGGACCCGGGCCACAAAAAGCGGTCCAAACCCAAACGCTTGCAACGTCCCAAATAGGTATTCATGCTCGACCCTATCAAAAGCCTTCTCCTGATCAAGAGACAGAAAAGCAGCTGACTCACCAGTACCCTGGACTAAATGAATCAGGTCCCTAACCAGGTGGATGTTATCCTGGATGGACCGGCCAGGGACTGTATAAGACTGGTCAGGATGAATCAATTGATGCAGCACGGAACCCAGGTGGTTAGCCATTGCCCGTGCAAAAATGTTATATTCTGTGCATAGGAGAGAGACTGGACGCCAGTTCTTCAACAAACGGAGTTCGCCCTTCTTAGGCAGCAAGACAACAACCGTCCTACGCCACGAGAGAGGCATCACTCCAGTCGCCAGGCTCTCCCCCAGAACCAACATGTAGTCAACCCCTAGGATATCCCAGAAAGCTCTAACAAACTCCACCGTCAACCCATCCAGCCCGGGGGACTTACCCCTCCTGAGCTGATGCAAGGCGCGAGTCAACTCCTCCAAAGATAAGGGGCCATCAAGAAGATCAGCCTCCTCCCTATCTACAGTCGGTAGACCCTCCCACAGACCTTGCTGAGCCTCCACGCTGAAACCATCCGCAGAGAACAGGGACCCATAAAAGGACCTAACCAAGGCATTGATCCTCCCTGGATCAGTGACAGAGGAGCCGTCATCTGCAAGCAACTCCACAAGCTGTTTTCGTGCCCCTTCTCCAGAGAGAAAAAGAAAGGCGACGCTCGGTCCAGATCGTGCAGCATCTGGACCCGAGACCTCACATATGCGCCTCGGGACCGCTCAAGCAGCAGACCCCTCAAAACCTCCTTCTTCCTCTGAAACTCTCCCCATTCGCTGGAGTCTTCACCAAACTGACCCAGGCGAGACTCAGCGTCCAGTATCTCCCTCTCAAGCTTCTCGACCGCTGAGTCCCGTCTTCCAGTCGACCCCCATGTATATTCCTTACAAACGAGACGGATGTGAGCTTTACCCACATCCCACCACTGCCTAAGGGAAGAGAAGCACCTCTGCCTCTCTCTCCACTTCACCCAAAACCGAGTGAATGACTCCCGGAAACACCGATCCTCCAGCAGCCTGTTGTTGAAGTGCCAGTACGCGGACCCAGCCCGAGCGCACGCTGGATTAAAATCCACACGCACCAGACAGTGGTCCGAGCACAGCACCAGCCGCATTGAGGCCGCTGAGACACGGGAAACAAACGCTCGGGAAATATAAAACCGATCAATGCGGGAACCACCACCCTCAGACCTCCGCGAAAAAGCAGTGGAATCCGGGTGAAGGTCCCTCCAAGCATCAACCAACTCAAAGGAGTCAATCAAGCCTCTCAGCTTCTTTGCTACAGCAGGCGCACACTGAGTACCAGAACGGTCCCGCACCTCAAGTGTGCAATTAAAGTCCCCACCAAGGAAGACACACTCTCCCCTATCAATAGTGCCCAACAGAGCATTCACCTCCTGAAGCAGGCCGGCCTGCATCGTGCCGGAGCTAGGGGCATACACGTTAATAAAATGCAACGGCATGCCATCCAGGCTCACAGCCAGATGGAGCAAACCTCCTGGCACCACTTCCTCCACTTTTAAAACGCTTGGCAGAAAATTTGGGGCCAACAGAAAAGCCACCCCACTCGAATTTGAGCTGAGATGGCTCATATAGACCCCCCCTTCCCACCCCAGTCGCCAGGTAGGTTCGTCACTAACAACGGTATGTGTCTCTTGCAGAAAACACACCGCAAATTTCCCCTCTCTTAGGGCTGATAAGAGCTGAAATTTACGAAAACTCGCTCTACTCCCATTTAAATTTAATGTAACTACTGTGAATGTGTAGGCACACTAGATTGAGATCCTCACACTCTGCGTAGACTCAAGAACTCCTCTTCTGAGGGACTCCAAAAAACCCCGAAACTGTCTCAAATCAAAGTCAGGAAGACCACTATCCTTGTTACCAAGGATAGCCTCGAGGCTCTCAATCAAATCTAGAGAGTCCCCCCACCGTCTTTGAGCAGCAACCCATCTTGTTATGATGGAACGGCTTGTTTTTAGAAACTCACGCACCTCAAGGATAACATTTGCCTGAGACACGGCCTTGGAGTCTGGGCGCTCAGCCAACCCGCTCGCACCTGAATCAACAAGCTCAAAAAGACCAGAACTCTCTGACAAATCGCTATCCTGACTACACACACTGGCCGCATCACTTTCCCCCTCCTCAGCCACAACACCACCCCCAGGATCAATGCCGGGGGTGGGTCCCGACACCCCTGACTGAAACACGCAGCCCACTGAATGGCTGGGCTCCTGCACGCTACCATCACCCTCCACATCTGGGCCTGGGGAAGCAACAACAAGAGGCATCCCCAGGGCCTGTGGTGCACTGGCACCCTTGGAGTCTGAAAGAGGATCACGACCCAAAACAGCCCCGACCTCCACATCATCCAGAGTGCCCTCTCCACAGGCATCACCCTGAGAATCACCACCTGCTTTTAAACTCTCCCCAGACAACTCATCCGGTGAGGCATCACGCCCCCCAGCACCACCACTGGCACTGATATGGAGCACAGACTTGAACGACAATACCCCCGAACCTCCCCCCTCGGGCTGACTCTGCACATCCCCCGTCACAGAGGGCACACTACCAGGGGAGCCAACCACGTCAACTAGCGTGCTAGCACCCTCAGTAGGCCTCTGAAACGAGGGGACCTCGTCCGACCCAGAGGGCACACACCCAAGGGAGCTAACCTCAACACCCGATGAGATAACTCCCTCGGAGGGCCCCTGAGATGAAGGGACAAACTCCCGCCCAGAGGACACAACTCCACCGGATTCAACCTCAGCACCTGGTCCTGTGACACCTGCTGTAGATCCATGAAAAGAAGGCCCAACCACCGACCCAGAAGACACCAGGTCAAGACCACTTTCAGCCACATCAGTGGTGGAAAGCCCGGAGAAAGACATCCCCCTAGCTTTGGACCCACGCCCTTGCTCATCTTCACCAGGCAAATGCCTCCTTTTTGTCCCGCTAGCATGCGGAGGTACGGTAACCTCCATAAAGGAAGGGTCATCCGCCTCCACATTACCCCCATCCACTTTGCCACCCACACGTTTTGGCGTCCCTGCCCCCTTCTGAACCACCTCAACTCCTTGCTGGGCCCCAGCAGGTGCAGTCTGCACCTCACTGGAGCTGCCAGGCGCCCCTCGGGTGGTCACAGAACTCGGCAGGTGCACACTCGATTGCATTTTATTCGCTCGGGCGGCCCTTTGCCTCTCCTTCTTCCTGATGTTCTTCCCCTGCTTCTCCCAAATCCCCCCCTCTTCACTTCCCTCCTCCTGTGCCCCACCTTCATCCGCCGCCACAGGCGCAGGACGCGGGGGGCGTGGGCTTTCGCTGCCCAGGGTCCCCAAAGCGGAACCTGCGGACCCGGGAGGATTATCACTGCCGCCCCGGATCACCAAGGCAGAGCTGGCAGCCCTAGCCGGGTCAGCAGTACCACCCCGCGCCACTGAGGTTTGACAAGCCACCCCAGATGGGCCAGCAGTGCATTCCTGGGCCACAGCGCTAGAACTTCTAGCAGTGACCCCGCGAATAAGACACTCCCTACGGAGATGTCCAAATTCGCCGCACGCATGACACCGTGCCTTTCCCCAACTCCAACGCACGGTTCTGGGGATACCCTTATACACCACCTCAAAACTCCCCTCAGCACCATCCCCCTCACCCACCTTCATGAACACCCTCCTCTTGAAACTGAAGACCCCTTTTTCCTCCGGGTCCCCCCCGGGATGCAAGAGCCTAAAGCATTTAGACCGCACCTCCCCGAACTTGGACAGGTGTGGAATAATTAGTGCATCCGAAATATATGTGGGGCAGCTCCACAGGAGAACCGGTCTCACCCTAGATACCCACGGATCCACCTGTATGTGGACCCCCCCCACTGAGATCCCCGTCTCCAACGCTCGGGCCACACACTCCCGGGTCTTAAGTATCATCTCAACCTTTCCTCTTTCGAGCTCGGAAGAGACAATAGCCCCCCTCCCAAGAAGTTCATTCATGGCCTTCGTAATTGCCCCCCTTGACATCATAGGCCCAGTTTGAACAGAAATACCAAAACTGTCCCCATCCAAGACAACATGAGGCTCAAGCTCAGATGGCCTCGTACCCGCCACTGATGCCAACGCTGCGTAGGTCCGGACCTTCGACCGCGCCCCTTCCATCGCCATCCTCACAGAGGCACAATCCAGCTCCAGGCACCCCAGCAGCACAGCTCCAAGTTAAGTCCCAGAGACAGTCACAGTCAAAGACAGGCAGCAGAAAGCAGAAACCCCCAGCTGAAGCAGGAAAGTCCCCAGGTTCGTCCACAGCCAAGAGCAGCTTTTGGGAAGCTCTATCCCAGTCTCGCCGGAAGCAAAAGTACCTTCTTCACATTGAGCCAGGCAGCCGCACTGAGCAAAATGACTTTAGGGCAGAGAAACGGCGCTAAAAACGACAAAGACACCGCAAAACTTCATACCCACGATCACAGGCACTCTTGGCAGTCCGCCAACGACAACCGCACCCTCGACAATGTGGAGAAACTCAGGAATTTTCACACTGGTGGAGGCTTCCCAGACCAGAGGAAAGCTTCAACAGCCCAACGACAAGTTAAACTATGAAGCCCCCCTGTGTCTGTGCCCTCTTCGATGGCAAAATCCTTGAAAGGCTGCTTCAATCCTTCTCAACTGCAGAGCTGAGAAGAAAACACGACCTCTCTTTTTTTTTTTTTTTTTTTTTCATTTCAAAAACTTTATTCAACACAAATCATAAAATACAACACATCAAAACACAATCAAAAATCACACTATAATGAACAGATCATTGTAGTACAGCAGTACATTCATTTATAATCGCCTCAACCCCACGCGGCGACCAGCGCTGACGGAAGGCCTCCAGAGTCCCCGTGAACACCGCGTGTTCCCTCTCCAGGGACACACGTGCACGGACGTAGGCCCGAAAGAGGGGCAGGCAGCCGACTCTCGCCTGACCGTCGACCGCCCGCTGCCTGGACCCACGAATGGCCATCTTGGCCAGGCCAAGGAGCAAACCGACAGGTAAGTCCCCCCCCCACACTCGGCTCTCCCCACTCCCCGCCTTGTGTCCAAACACCAGGATTGTGGGGCTAAAATGCAGCCAGAACTTGAGGAACAGCCCCTTCAGATATTGGTACAGGGGCAGTAACCTCACACACTCCATATACACATGGAATACGGTCTCCTCCTCTCCGCAGAAAATACATGCGGCAGACGAGCCCGTGAACCGACTCAAAAGTTTATTACAAACCACCGCTCCATGCAGCACTCTCCACCCCAGGTCCCCAATATAAAGGGGTACAACTCCCTTATAGAAGGACCCCCACTGGGGCCCCCCGCCGCCTTCGGATGGTAACACCGTCCTCCATGGTGAGTCAGGACGGGAGACGAAGGCACGGTGGTTCAGAATGTGCAGGAGCATCCTGTACAGTGCGCGTCTCCTTGCATCACAAAATGGCATGCTGGTCATCTCAGAAAGGCAGCTCAGATTATGCGGAGCCGGAGGCCGAGAAATATCCCGAAGCCTAGGCCCGATGAGCAGATCTGACGGAGCAGGGGTAAGCTCTATCTGAACCACTCTAGGCTCGCGCCTCTCCTCGACAACCACCATGACAGGATGAGGACCAGCCACACCCGCAGCCACAACATCCCCCTCTCCTCGTGGAACAACACTCTGGCTGAACACCACCAAATTCCTCACTCTTAACACATCCCTATAGAAAACAGGCAAGCCCCTTAGAGCGGGTCGACTGACACCCGCCACCGGGAGCCGCGAGACCCCCCTTAGGCAACGACCCTGACGAAAAAAATACGTGGCCAGAGCGTGCCATCTGGGAGGGTTCTCTACATACATGTATCTCCGCAGAGTCCTGAGACGGAGAGCCGCCACCTGGGTGCGCACGCACACCAAGGACTGGCCGCCCTCCTCTAACGGAAGACTCAGGACCGCCGCGGAAATCCAATGCTTCCTATTTCCCCAAAAGAAATCCACCAGCTTCTTCTGTATAGCAGTTACAAATATAGAGGGCGGGACAAGAGTAGCCAGCCGGTACCATAACATAGAGGCCACCAGCTGGTTTATGACCAGCACCCTCCCCCGAAAGGAGAGAACTCCAAGCAGGCCTGACCAGCGCCCCAGCCGAGCAACCACCTTCGTCTCCAACTCTTGCCAGTTTGCCGGCCAAACATCCTCAGTGGGACTCAGGTACACCCCCAGATAGAGGAGGTGCGTGGTACTCCACGCATACAATGCCATCTCCTCCGGCAGGGAGTCTACCCGCCACTGACCCACCAAAAGTCCAGAGCACTTATTCCAGTTAATCCTAGCAGAAGATGCAGCCGAGAATATCTCCTGGCAGTCACGCATCCTCCGCAGGTCACCAGGATCAGTGAACATAAGAAGTACGTCATCGGCATACGCCGATAGAATCACCTCAACCCGCGGGCCAGGTAGGGCCAGGCCTGTCAACCTCCTCCGAAGAAGACACAGGAACGGCTCCACACAGACCGAATACAACTGGCCCGACATAGGGCACCCCTGGCGGACCCCCCTCCCAAAATGAAAAGGAGAGAGCACCGCGCCATTAACCTTTACAAGACACTCCGCAGCAGCGTACAAAAGCCGGACCCGGGCCACGAAGTGTGGTCCAAACCCAAACGCTTGCAACGTCCCAAATAGGTATTCATGCTCTACCCTATCAAAAGCCTTCTCCTGATCAAGAGACAGAAAAGCAGCTGACTCACCAGTACCCTGGACTAAATGAATCAGGTCCCTAACCAGGTGGATGTTATCCTGGATGGACCGGCCAGGGACTGTATAAGATTGATCAGGATGAATCACTTGATGCAGCACGGAGCCCAGGCGATTTGCCATTGCCCGTGCAAAAATTTTATATTCTGTGCAAAGGAGAGAGACTGGACGCCAGTTCTTCAACAAACGGAGTTCGCCCTTCTTAGGCAGCAAGACAACAACCGTCCTACGCCACGAGAGAGGCATCACTCCAGTCGCCAGGCTCTCCCCCAGAACCAACATATAGTCCCCCCCTAGGACGTCCCAGAATGCTCTAACAAACTCCACCGTCAACCCATCCAGCCCGGGGGACTTACCCCTCCTGAGCTGATGCAAGGCGCGAGTCAACTCCTCCAAAGATAAGGGGCCATCAAGAAGATCAGCCTCCCCCCTATCTACGGTCGGTAGACCCTCCCACAGATCTTGCTGAGCCTCCACACTGAATCCTTCCGCAGAGAACAGGGACCCATAAAAGGACCTAACCAAGGCATTAATCCTCTCTGGATCAGTGACAGAGGAGCCGTCATCTGCAAGCAACTCCACGAGCTGTTTTCGAGCTCCCCGCCCCTTCTCCAAAGAGAAAAAGAAAGGCGACGCTCGGTCCAGCTCGTGCAGCATCTGGACCCGAGACCTCACATAAGCGCCTCGAGATCGCTCAAGCAGCAGACTCCTCAAAACCTCCTTCTTCCTCTGAAACTCTCCCCATTCGCTGGAGTCTTCACCAAACTGACCCAGGCGAGACTCAGCGTCCTGTATCTCCCTCTCCAGCTTCTCGACCGCTGAGTCCCGCCTCCCAGTCGACCCCCATGTATATTCCTTACAAAAGAGCCGGATATGAGCTTTACCCACATCCCACCACTGCCTAAGGGAAGAGAAGCACCTCTGCCTCTCTCTCCACTTCACCCAAAACCGAGTGAATGACTCCCGGAAACACCGATCCTCCAGCAGCCTGTTGTTAAAGTGCCAGTACGCGGACCCAGCCCGAGCGCACGCTGGATTAAAATCCACACGCACCAGACAATGGTCCGAGCACGGCACCAGCCGCATTGAGGCCGCTGAGACACGGGAAACAAACGCTCGGGAAATATAAAACCGATCAATGCGGGAACCACCGCCCTCAGACCTCCGCGAAAAAGCAGTGGAATCAGGGTGAAGGTCCCTCCAAACATCAACCAACTCAAAGGAGTCAATCAAGCCTCTCAGCTTCTTCGCTACAGCAGGCGCACACTGAGTACCAGAACGGTCCCGCACCTCAAGTGTGCAATTAAAGTCCCCACCAAGGAAGACACACTCTCCCCTATCAATAGTGCCCAACAGAGCATTCACCTCCCGAAGCAGGCCGGCCTGCATCGTGCCGGAGCTAGGGGCATACACGTTAATGAAATGCAACGGCATGCCATCCAGGCTCACGGCCAGATGGAGCAAACGTCCTGGCACCACTTCCTGCACTTTTAAAATGCTTGGCAGAAAATTTGGGGCCAACAGAAAAGCCACCCCACTCGAATTTGAGCTGAGATGGCTCATATAAACCCTCCCTTCCCACTCCAGTTGCCAGGTAGGTTCATCACTAGCAACGGTATGTGTCTCTTGCAGATAACAAACTGCAAATCTCCCCTCCCTTAGGGCTGATAAGAGCTGAAATCTTCGAAAACTCGCTCTACTCCCATTTAAATTTAATGTAGCTACTGTGAATGTGTAGACACATTAGATTGTGACCCTCACACTCCCTGTAGTCACAGGAGGTCCTTTTCTGAGGACCTTCAACAAACCCCAAAACTGCCCCAAATCCGAGTCAGAAAGACCACTATCCTTGTTACTAAGGATAGCCTCGAGACTCGCCTGCACATCTAGCCAATCCTCCCACCGCCTTGTAGCGGCAAACCATAAGGTTTTGGGAGCACGGCTTATTTTTAAGAACTCTCGCACCTCAACAATAAGCTTCGCCTCAGACACGGCCTTGGAGTCTGGGCTCGCAGCCAACCCGCTCGCACCTGAATCAACAACCTCAGAAAGACCAGAACTGTCTGACAAATCACTCTCTGTGCCCCCCCCACTGGCCGCATCGCTGTCCTCCTCCACAGCCATGACACGACCACCCGGATCAATGCTGGGGGTGGGTCCCAACACCCCTGCCTGAGACTCGCAGCCCTCTGAATGGCTGGGCTCCTGCACGCTACCATCACCCTCCTCCTCTGGGCCTGGGGAAGCAACAACAAGAGGCAT
Organism: Raja brachyura; assembly: GCA_963514005.1. The sequence goes on along the minus strand of OY740794.1, from coordinate 36,930,555 downwards.
CCCCAGGGCCTGTGGAACACTGGCACCCTCGGAGTCTGAAAGAGGATCACGTCCCATAACAGCCCTGACCTCCACATCATCCAGAGTGCCCTCTCCACAGGCATCACCCAGAGAATCACCACCTGCCATTAACCTCACCCCAGACAACTCATCCGGTGAGGCATCCCGCCCCCCAGCACCTCCACTGGCACTGATATGGAGCACAGACTTGAACGACAACACCCCCGAAACTCCCCCCTCAGCCTGACTCTGCGCGTCCCCCGTCACAGAGGGCACACTACCAGAGGAGCCAACCACGTCACCTAACGTGCTAGCACCCTCAGTAGGCCTCTGAAACGAGGGGACCTCATCCGACCCAGAGGGTACACCCCCAAGGGAGCTAACCACAGCACCCGCCGAGATAACTCCCTCAGAGGGCCCCTGAGATGAAGGGACAGACTCCCGCCCAGTGGACCTACCTCCACCGGAATCAACTTCAGCACCCAGTCCGGTGACACCCGCTGTAGATCCATGAAGAGAAGGCCCAACCACCGACCCAGAAGACACCGGGTCAAGACCACTTTCAGCCACCTCAGTGGTGGAAAGCCCGGAGAAAGACATCCCCTTCGCTCTGGACCCACGCCCTTCCTCCTCTTCACCAGGCAGATGCCTCCTTTTAGTCCCACTCGCATGCGGAGGTGCGGTAACCTCCATAAGGGAAGGGTCATCCGCCTCCACATTACCCCCAACCACTTTGCCACCCACACGTTTAGGCTTCTTTACCCCCTTCCGAGCCACCACAACTCCCCCCTGGGCCCCAGCAGGTGCAGTCTGCACCACACTGGAGCTAAACTCACCCGATTGCACTTTCTTCGCTCGGGCGGCCCTATCCCTCTCCTTCTTCTTATTGTGCTTCCCCTGCTTCTCCCAAAACCCCCCCTCAACACTCCCCTCCTCCTGCGCCCCACCTCCATCCACCGCCACAGGCGCAAGACGTAGGGGACGTGGGGGGCTTGGGCTCTCACTGCCCAGGGTCCCCAAAGCGGAACCTCTGGACCCAGAAGGCTTAGCACTGCCGCCCCGGGTCACCAAGGCAGAACTGGCAACCTCAGCCGGGTCAGCAGTACCACCCCGCGCCGCTGAGGTTTGACAAGCCACCCCAGATGGGCCAGCAGTGCTTTCCTGGGCCACTGCACTATAACCTCTAGCAGTGCCCCCGCGAAAAAGACACTCCCTACGGAGATGTCCAAATTCGCCGCACGCATGACACCGTGCCTTGCCCCAACTCCAACGCACGGTTCTGGGTACACCCTTATGCACCACCTCAAAACTCCCCTCGGCACCATCCCCCTCACCCACCTTCATGAACACCCTCCTCTTGAAACTGAAGACCCCTTTTTCCTCCGGGTCCCCCCCGGGATGCAAGAGACGAAAACATTTAGACCGCACCTCCCCGAACTTGGACAGGTGTGGAATAAGCACTGCATCCGAAAAATAAGTGGGGCAGCTCCGCAGGAGAACCGGTCTCACCCTGGATACCCACGGATCCACCTGTACGTGGACCCCCCCCACTGAGATCCCCTCCTCCAACGCTCGGGCCACACACTCCCGGGTCTTAAGTATCATCTCCACCTTTCCCCTTTCGAGCTCAGAAGAGACAATAGCCCCCCTCCCAAGAAGTTCATTCATGGCCTTCGTAATTACCCCCCTCGACATCATAGGCCCAGTTTGAACAGAAATACCAAAACTGTCCCCATCCAAGTCAACATGAGGCTCAAGCTCAGATGGCCTCGCACCCGCCACTGATGCCGTCGCTGCGTAGGTCCGGACCTTCTGCCGCGCCCCTTCCATCGCCATCCTCACAGAGGCACAAACCAGCTCCAAGCCCCTCAGCAGCACAGCTCCAAGTTAAGTCCCAGAGACAGTCACAGTCAAAGACAGGCAGCAGAAAACAGAAACCTCCAGCTGAAGCAGGAAAGTCCCCAGGTTCGTCCACAGCCAAGAGCAGCTTACGGGAAACTCGATCCCAGTCGCGCTGGACGCAAAAGTACCTTCTTCACATTAAGCCAGGCAGCCGCACTGAGCAAAATGACTTTAGGGCAGAGAAGCGGTGCCAAAAACGACAAAGACACCGCACAACTTCAACCCACTGAGATCACAGGCACTCTTGGCAATCCGCCAACGCCAACCGCACCCTCGACAATGTGGAGAAACTCAGGAATCTTCACACAGATGGAGGCTCCCCAGACCAGAGAAAAGCTTCAACAGCCCAACAATAAGTTGAACTATGAAGCCCCCCTGGGTCTGTGCCCTCTCCAACGGCAAAATCCTGGAAAGGCTGCTCCAATCCTTCTCAACTGCAGAGCTGAGAAGAAAACACGACCTCTCTCTCTCTCTCTCTCTCTCTCTCTCTCTCTCGCGCGCTCTCTCTCCCCCGCTCCTCATCTCGTCTCTCGCTCTCTCACTCCCTCTCTCTCACCCTGTCGCCTCGGCATTCCCGGAATCATTGACGTTTTGCCGTGACGGCTGCATCTGCGGTTCCTTTCTGTTGGGGGGTCATAGACTTTTGTTGCCAAGGTTTTAGAGTAAAGCATAACTCACTTCCCCAGTGTGTTGGACAGAACTAGAAGGTGCATTGCCCTGCACTGTCTCCCAGACCTCCAATGAGCTGGTTCAATGGTTGAAGGGTCTGAAGAAGGGTCTCAACCCAAAACGTCACCCATGCCTTGTATCCAGAGATGCTGTCTGTCCCACCGAGTTACTCCAGTATTTTATGTCTATCTTCGTTTCAATGGTTCAAAGGTTTCCATATTATTTATAAAACTAGAGGTGAGAAAAGATACCGAACAGATCATTCTGTTTATTCTGTATATTTCCATACATCTAGTTTCCCTCTCCCTTGACTCTCAGCCTGAAGAACTGTGTGCAGGATAGTGTTCGTGTGCAGGGGCCGGAGCGGACTCGGTGAGCAGAAGGGCCTGTTTCCGCGCTGTATCTTTCAACTAAACTAAACAGATAATGTATGGAAAGAAAATAGAGCATCTTTGTTGGTTCATTATGACTTGATGGTGCTTTCAAATCTCGCACGAGAAATCTTGGCGGCACGGTGGTGCAGCGGTATAGTGGCTGCCTCACAGCGCCAGAGACCCGTGTTCTTTCCTGATGACCGGAGCATGCATTTCTATCAGTCATAGAAACAGAAACATAGAAAATAGGTGCCGGAGTTGGCCATTCGGACCTTCGAGCCAGCGCTACCATTTTATATGATCATGGCTGGCCATCTAAAATCAGTATCCTTGTTCCTGCTGTCTCCCCATATCCCTTGCTTCCATTATCCCTAAGAGCTAAACCTAACTCTCTCTTGAAATCATCCAGTGAATTGGCCACCACTGCCTTCTGTGGCAGAGAATCGCACAGATTTCAACTCTCTGGGTGAAAAGGTATTTCCTCATCTCAGTCCTAAATGGCCTACCCCCTTATTCTTAAAATGTGGCCCCTTGTTCTGGACTCCCCAGTCACTCTGGGTGAAGTCCAGTTGGAGCTGACAATGTTTGCATCTTCCACTTTAAATAAAAGTCAACTGAATTACGGAAGGTTGGAGGAAGAAGTGTATTCATTTCTCTTTCATTCGAAGCACGGTTGACCATTGTTACAAAGATAAATCAACTTTTATTTCTAACTTAACTTTAAAAGTCACTTCATTAAACGCTGGGACAAGCAGTGTGGAGATTGCTTTCTTCATTGCTTTCACTGACACGTCCAAGGGCTCCACTGAACAATGTAATGAATATTCAATATTACACCTCCCCCATCCACTCCTTTCAGGGACCCGAGCAGTCCTTCCAAGTCCGACAGAGGTTCACCTGCACCTCCTCCAACCTCATCTACTGCATCCGTTGCTCCAGATGCCAGCTGATCTACATCGGTGAGACCAAGCGGAGGCTGGGCGATCGTTTCGCCGAACACCTCCGCTCGGTCCGCAATAACCAACCCGACCTCCCGGTGGCTCAGCACTTCAACTCCCCCTCCCATTCCGCATCCGACCTCTCGGTCCTGGGCCTCCTCCATGGCCAGAGTGAGCAACACCGCAAGTTGGAGGAACAGCACCTCATATTCGGCTTGGGGAGTCTGCATCCTCTGGGCTTAAACATTGAATTTTCTCAATTCTGTTAACCCAGGCTGCCTCCTCCCCTTCCCACCTCTCCCTCAGCCCTTGGGCCCTAGCATTCCTTCTCTCTCTATCTCCCCCGCCCACCCAAGTCGCACTAGCTTCTCATTTTCACACTACAAACAGCTTACAATGGCCTGTTTCCTTTATCATCAATACTTTTTTGCATATCTTTCATTCATTGTTCTTTATCTCTCCACATCACTGTCTATATCTCTCGTTTCCCTGATCCTTGACCAGTCTGAAGAAGGGTCTCGACCAGAAACGTCGCCTATCTCCTTTGCTCCTTAGATGCTGCTGCGCCCGCTGAGTTTCTCCAGCTTTTTGTGTGACCCCCTAATGAATATCTTCTTCATTTGACCTCAACTGAGCGTTACGACAATATTTACTTAGCGAGGTCATTGATCACCTTGCAAGAAACTCCAGCCATCATGGTTAGAGTGAACAACTTCATTGTCTTTTTTATTGAGAAGAGCTATCATCTTATGTATTGATCTCGGATCGCTTTACCCACTCTGGTCTCAGAGCCGGTGATTCCAACCACGGCAGCCTCCTGAATGCAGAGATGTGTGAGTTTACTGAGTCCAATGTGACGACACAATTGAGTCTGGTATAGGTTTTCTGGTCAGAGTCAATACCGAAGGCAGACCAAACATCTTAAACAGAGATTGGTCAGATACAGTGAGAAATCATGTGAAATAATCACTGAATTTTATTTTAAATGAATGTACCTGTATGCTATACTGTTTAGTTTGCAGATACAGCACAGATAGTCCACTGAATTCGTACCGACCAACGAATTTATTATTTTTCTATTTGTCAATTTGTGCCCGATTATTTGGTTGGCCAATCAACCGCTGTCTCTAAGGAGGTTGCATCCAATCACCAACCAGTTTTCCTTAAAATTCCCACCAATCAACAATTCGGTCTCCTCCCGTCCATCAACCACTGTCTCCAAGGGCATTGTGTCCAATCACATAATGCCGTTTAATAATTAGCTGCTACGGTAAAGGTTGGAAGCCAGTGGAGGTACTGACAGTCAAACGGGAGCAGGAGAGATTATGACCGTGTATAATCCATAGCACCTTAGTGTACAATTTCATAATACTAAATAACAGGGCTGACAGACCTTGGCTGGGAACCTGGGGCTCACCAAAATTGTTCCCAATTGGGCCCCGTACCCCCTAAGGCCGACCCTGACCTCACACTAACCTCTGCTTCTGTTCCAGCTTCCAAAATATTTCATGGTATAAAGGTAAGGGTACACCACTTAAACAACCCTCTGCAAATAGCTGAAATTCTTGCAGATGAGCAAGGCAGTGCAAGGTTTTCAATGCAGGGACGGTCTGTACCGGTTTGCTTGGGTTTGGGAAAACTTACATGATGCAAATATTGTATTTTGTTGAAAAGTGCAGATATTAGTTTGGATAAATGGATAAACCATGGAGATTGAACTGACAAGACCATGTAGAATGTGTGGAAAGAGGATCAATGCACAAATGATTAAAATCTTCTGAAATAGATGCAAATTATTCTTGAGAATCTTGAAAATGGGCCTTAAATATAGCTTCTGTGAAACCCTACCAACCTTGCCCTGTATCACAAAACTTCCCCCTGCAATAAAAGTCCATGATACATTCTGAAAAACACAGACGAGTGGCTGTCCCTGAGCTCATTCCACGGGGATGAGCATCAACACCTTTTTGCAGGCTACTTTAATTTAATTTTTGTTTAGAGAAACAGCGCAGAAACAGGCCCTTCAGCCTATCGAGTCCGAGTCGACCAGCAATCCCCGTACACCAACACTGTGCCACACACAATTGGGACAATTTACAATTTTACCAAGCCAATTAGCCAACAAACTTGTACGTCGTTGGAGTGTGGCAGGAAACTGGAGCTCCCAGAGAAAACCCACGCAGGTCACAGAATGTACAAACTCCATGCAGTTGTTTAAAGGCCAGCTAATCAAAGTGCAGAATCAACATGTTCCAGTAAGGAGGATGGATAAGGATGGCAAGGTAAAGGGAACCACGGATGACCAAGGAGGTTGTAAACTTGATCAGGAAGAAAAAGAAAGAGTATGTCAGGTTTAAGAAAGTTACATCAGACGGGGCAATGAGGAATATGAAGGGACTATGAATAGGAATTATGAGGAATATAAAGTGAATAGTAAAAATCCCAAGCAGGTGATTAGAATGGCCATAAAGGGCCATGAAATGCAATTGGCAAGTCAGTCTAAAGGAAATCCCAATGTTTTTTATATGTATGTTAAAAACCAAAGGGTGACCAGGGAGAAGGTGGGACCATTCAGGGATAAGGAAGTGTATACGGTATATGCCTGGAGTCGGAGGATGTAAATGACGTGCTAAATTAGTACCTTACATCTGCATTCACCAAGGAGAAGGACTGGGAGGAATAGAGTAGAATAGAATAGAATGCCTTTTATTGGCATTCAAACAGCTTTGTTTGAACGATTTTGCATTTCAACAGTCTTAACATTACAAAAAAACCAAGACCCGCACTTAACACAATTTACACAACATCCATCACGGTGAATCTCCAACACCTCCTCACTGTGATGGAAGGCAAAAGTCTTATCTCTTCCCTTTGTTCTTCTCCCACGGTACAGCAATCCAACTGCAGCGTCGAGGCGAAATGGGGCTCCCGATGTTAAAGCCCCCGGCCGGCAATGGTAATTCCGCGGCCGTTGAAATTGCAGCAGGTTCTTGATCAGTTGGGCAGGTGGGCTGAGGAATGATTGATGGAGTTTAATACAGAGAAGTGTGAGGAGTTACATTTTGGGAAATCTAACCAGGACAGAATCTACCAAGTGAATTGCAGGGCTATGGGGAGTGTTGTGGAGCAATCTGATCCAGGAGTGCAGGTTGTCCATTATTTTGTGAGCGAACGATTTAGGTTTTGAGAATTATGTGAGTAAATTGTGAATAGCTTGAGCTATTGTTTCCATTGTAAGTGACAATGGGAAACCAGATCGAAATCGATACTGTGATAGCCCCCGAAAGCCCATTACAACTGATTTGCAGTAAGTTTCCTAAAGAGGCAGAGAGATTGAAGCATTTCTCGGAAACTTTGAATAAAAAATTAGGTGATGGGGCGTGACCCGAAGGAATGGTTGGAACCCTGGAGGATGTGAGATAGATAAAAAAGATTATATGGTAATATAGTAAAAGTGCAACCGCAAAATAACTTATTGGGCTGTGGAGACAATATTATGAAGGATTAAGAGAATGCCGAGAGGCTGCAATACTGGCAAATTGGCAGAAGGCAGCTTTGAAATTTGGAATAAAATTAAAAGATGATGATGGGAGTAAACCTCTTGATACCTTGAAAAAGGAATATGGATGTGCTTATAAAGAACATGGGGAATGGGAGACAAAGAGGACTCCTGAAGGAAAATTGGCACATAGAATTAGTTGAGGGACCTGTTGGTTGGCCTTGGTTTGGAAGGGGGAGACGAAGAATATTTGGAAGATTGGGAGTATTCGTATTAAGAGAAGTTTGCAGCCTCCACATTATTCCCCTTGCTCTCCCTATATGCCACCTCCACCTCCAGCACCTCATGTGCCTCACAGACCTCCTGAGCCATCAGCGCCACCCACACCTCCTGCTGATAGTGATCCTGTAGTATTACCTGCTCCCCAGACAGCAGCGCCAGCACAGAGTTCCCTGACCCCAACAGTTCCAGCATTAACAGATATTCCAGTAGCACTCAAGGAGCAAGACAATGCATTGTCTGTTTTATTGCCAGAATTTTGGCTTGTGCTCCATTTCTCAGCTGAATGAGAGAAAATACTGGAAATACTTCTTTGTGTTTTATTTGTTGATTGACATGTATGAGAAGCCCTTTTTCAAACCACTATGTTGGTTGCTGTGGTGCTCCTTTTCTCAAGATGGGCAAAAATTAGCTTTATTTATTGAACTAGATGAATAAAGACTTTGTTTCACATTCACCGTGCTGTTTGTCTTATTTTCTGATCTACTGAGAGGTTAAACTGTTTTACATTTAAAAAGCACAGCAAGGCACCCGAGTCCTTCACTCTCACAAATGATTGTGAGAATCAAGATGTGAATAGATTGTATCACTTCCACTATTTTGTGTTTTATGATGAAAAGAATATTACATTCAAGTCATGAGACTTTGGAATGATATTAAAATGAAGGCTTGCAGACATCAATTTGATTTTGATAACAAAGAACTCTCTTTTATTGTGCACAGAAGTAAACAAACAGTGAGAGTCAAACGAATTTGTAAAAAGCTTACAAGGCAAAATCAGGAGATAGCTCGAATGTCAGCGAAACATCACTCCCTGACGAGCTGAATGCGTTTTACGCACGCTTTGATAGGGAGAACGCTGATGTGCCTTCTCGAACCTCCATTCGCTGTTGATGGTATTTCAGTCACAGTCACAGAGGGCGACGTCAGAAAATCCTTCAGAGGGGTGAACCCTCGAAAAACGTCTGGACCTGATCGTATACCCGGTTGTGCTCTAAAAACCTGCGTGGACCAACTGGCTGGAGTTTCTACGGACATTTTCAACCTCTCACTTCTGAGATCTGAGATTCCCACCTGCTTTAGAAGGGAATAATTTATACCGGTGACCAAGATGAGCAAGGGGACGTGCCTCAATGACTATCGACCAGTGGCGCTAACGTCGGTGGTGATGAAGTGCTTTGAGAGGTTGACCATGGTGCAAATCAACTCCTGCCTCGACAAAAACCTGGAACCACTGCAGTTCGCCTACCGCCACTACAGATCAACGGTGGATGTGATCTCGCTGGCTCTCCACTCCGCTCTGGACCACTTGGACAGCAAAAACTCATATCAGGCTGTTATTCATCGATTATAAGCTCGGCATTACCAAACTCACAGAACTGGGTCTCTGCGCATCCCTCTGCAATTGGATCCTTGACTTCCTCATTTACAGACCACAGACTGTCCAAATTGGTGGAAAGGTGTCAACCTCGATAACAATCAGCACAGGAGCACCTCAAGGCTGCGTGCTCAGCCCCCTGCTGTACCCACTCTCTACTCATGACTGTGTATATTGTGTGGGACGTATATCTGATGGGGACAAGTCAGAGTATAGAAGAGAGACCGACTGACCAAATGGTGCCAGCACAATAACCTGGCCCTCAAAGCCAGCAAAACCAAGGAACTGATTGTGGACTTTGGAAGAGGTAGGATGGGGAACCACAGTCCCATTTATATCAATGGATCGATGGTGGAAAGGGTCAAGAGTTTCAAATTCCTGGGCGTGCACATCTCTGAAGATCTCTCCTGGTCCGAGAACACTGATGCAATTATCAAGAAAGTACATCAGTGCCTCTACTTCCTGAGAAGATTATGGAGAGTCGGTATGTCAAGGAGGACTCTCTCTAACTTCTGCACGTGCACAGTAGAGAGCAAGCTGACCGGTTGCATCATGGTTTGGTTCGGCAACTTGAGTGCCCAGGAGCGGAAAAGACTACAAAAAGTAGTAAACATTGCCCAGTCCATCATCGGCTCTGACCTCCCTTCCATCGAGGGGATCTATCTCAAAAAGGCTGGCAGCATCATCAAGGACCCACACCATCATGGCCACACACTACTCTCTCCGCTACCTTCAGGTAGAAGGTACAAGAGCCTGAAGACTGCAACGTCCAGGTTCAGAAATAACTGCTTCCCCACAGCCATCAGGCTATTAAACTCCTCAAACAAAACTCTGAACATCAATAGCCCATTATCTGTTTATTTGCACTTTATCTGTTTTATTCATTCATGTGTGTATATATTTATACAATGAAATATGGACACACTGATCTGTTCTGTATTCATGTCTACTATATTCTGTTGTGCTGAAGCAAAGCAAGAATGTAATTGTTCTATCTGGAACACATGATAATAAACTCTTGAAAATCTTGAATCTTGAATCTTGAATCTTAATAGTCTACAGTCTACTGCACACCTGACCTTACAGCAGGAGATGGTAGTGTACAGTTCCCATTCGGTGGCAGCCTTGATGGGACAATTGCAAACTCAGCATCTGACAATGGCTCTTCAAAGCAAATATGAAATTTATCTATTCAATAATCCAAAACTCCAATTCAGACACTGTTCAACTATTAATCTGGCATCTTTCCTCATTTCACCTCCAGAGGAACAGTCAGAATCAGGACATACCTGTTTGTTCATAATAAAAGAAGAGACATCTGTAAGGGAAGATCTAAAGGACGCTCCTATAGTAGACCCTGACATGACACTATACTTAGACGAAGTGCATCTATTGGGCTCCAGGAAGATAAACTTTCTCGGTACGCTATTGCGGACCAGGATGGGAACAGTGTAGAGGCAGCTGCCTTTGAGTCAAGGTGGTGGTGTCATGAATGCTGAGACAGGTAAAAAGTTCATGTAACAGATCTCCCTCTGAAAAGGCCAATGCCAACCATCCGGGACCTTACCAGGTTCTCCTGACGACTCTAATGTTCACCAGTGGTCGGGGCCTCCCCGAACCATCTGCAGTCGCTGCTACGGGCGGCCCGATGTTCAGGCCCACTCACCGGGGTGATGTAAGACCAACGTCGGTGCTGGGGGTCCTCAGCGGCCTGGACATCCGAGTCGGCCACCTCCTACCAGAGTCCGCGGCTCCCAAAGTCCGTTGGCTCTGCTGGACGGAGATGCAACGTTGGCGGCCCTTGGCAAAGGGCCCCAGGATTCCACGATGATGGTCAGCGCTACCCGCACTGGGAGCTCTCCCAAACCGCAACTCCATGATGTTGGAGCAACGACCCAACGCTCCGGAGCGCCAAACGGCGACCCAGGTAGGCAACGCCTGCTCCGCGGTGAATCCAGTGCCACGCCGCCACTGTTGAAGCACTGGTCCAGTTCCCGGTCCCCGGTCTCCAGCAAGAAACGCCGCTTCAATCCATGTGGTAGGCCGCGAGGAGGGGGGCGAGGACGCGACTCGGAGAAATAGTCGCGTCCCCGCAGGGAAGCAACTGGGAAACAGTTTCCCCCTTACCCTGCCCCCTCCCCCACATATAAAAGTCAAAGGTTCCCCCCAAAACAAACTTTAAACTGACTAAAAATAAAATTGTCAGTGCAGCGCCACTAGGTACCACTGTTAAGGTAGAAGGAAGGAATGTGTGTGTCCATCTTCACCATTGCAAGAGTATTAGTGGAAGAGGGAGCTGCTAACTTGGTTTCCTCAAGGAATTTATTAGGTATAGGAACACCTTACCCATCGAGAGTCAAGAGTATATTAAGCTTACATGATGGACAAAGAGGATTCATGCCCATGCAAACTCGGGAGATGGAGACTCGTCAGTCAGAAATCGTGAAACTATGCCCATGAAAACTCGGGAAGTTACTTAGAGTTCTGATAAATTACATTGCCATAATTGTTAAATTGTATGACAGAAATCGTAACATTATAACATTTTACATAACATTTTACAACAGTACAACTTGATTATTACAACAAGGACAACTTCAATTCTTCATTTAAAAACATTTATACAACAATGACCCCAATCATCTCATTCCACCCATTCATTACTCTTGACTCAACCAAAATTATTTCTGAAATATTGGTCATAGATTTGGTGCAAAAATGCTCCAAATAAGGCTCAGAATGCAACAGAGAGCATCTAAAACCCCAGAGCTTCCAGGACCCTTAAGCGGGGCCTGAACCTCAGCCACGAGGGACTTCACACTCGTGATGTACGCTGTGCGCACATTATTTCACATTAAATTCATGTAAACCTGTCAAGCGCCCCCCTTTTTGAAAAGTTTTGTAGGGGCCAGCAATGATTATACAGGAGGGAGATTTTGCACTCTTGAGATATCAATCATCAATCCTGCTCTCAGCATTAGAAAGATGATTTATTGATTTCAAGAAGTGAAAGCCAGTGATCAATGAACCTGTATTCATCCGTGGTGGAGGAAATGGCAGTTTCAGGTCCCTGTGCATCCATATCTTAAAAAATCAGTTCTGGAACAAACACATTTCAATCATGCCTCAACCTCCTTTGATATTAAGGAGATTTGGTATATCGCCAAGTAATCTATCAAACTTCTACAGATGTACAGTAAAGAGCATACTGACTGGTTGCATCACATTCTTGTTTGTTAACTTGAAAGTTCAGGAATGGAGTAATTATTGTGCATATGATTTGTGCGCAATGTGCTGGGTGGATACAGATTCATGCCAGGAATTCCACTTGAAGACTAATGCGGAGCAAAACAATATAATCATCCCTTGATAGAATGAGAATGGCAATGCCTAGGGACCTTGTTCTGGGCAGCAGAATTGGAAAAGCTACAAGTTAAATGTGAATACTAATATTACTCTCTCCTTTTACACAGGTCAATCCTGAAAAGGAGACGTTTTGGACCCATGTGCTTACTGATGGCTGTAGATTAGCACTGCTGTGGAAGTTCGGGGGCATCTACCTGGATACTGACATTATATCATTGAGATCAATGCCGTTTGCTAACTTTACTTGCCTAGAGCAGGCAGGAATATTCAACAATGCAGCATTGGGTTTCCCTCATAAGCACCATCATTTTATATGGAATTGCATGGAAGATTTTGTAGTCAATTTCATTGGACATGTTTGGGGTCAACAAGGACCTCAACTGATTTCCCGTATGCTGAAAAAATGGTGCCAGATAGATAATCTAACTGCCTTCATGGGCACAGAATGCAATGGCATCTCTTTATGGATCACAAGCCGGTTCTACCCAATCCCATATTCAAGCTGGGAGAAGTACTACATTGCCTGGAAAAAGGAAGATATAGAGCAAACCTTCTCGGCTACATATGGAATACATGTCTGGAATTTCATGAATTCCAGCAAGAAAAGAAAACTTGTTGCAGGAAATGGATCATTACTGGAATATTATTTTCATATGTATTGTCCAACTTCATACAGAATGTTCATTCATTAAATAACAAGTTTTGAGACATTTAGTGTTTGATCTATTGCATCTCTAGACAACAGGAAGTTGGAATTTAATACAGAGAAGTGTGAGGAGTGTGTTGCATTTTGGGACGTCTAACAAGGGCAGGATATTCACAGTGAATGGTAGGCCTCTGGGGAATTTTGTAAAGCAGAGGAATCTAGGATTGCAGATGCATGGTTCCTTGAAGGTCGATAAGGTGGTCAAAAAGGCTTTAGGCACATTGGCCTTCATCAGTTAGAGTATTGAGTATGGAAGTTGGGAGGTCATGCTGCAGTGTATAAGACATGGGTGAGACCGCATTTAGAATATTATGTCCAGTTCTGGGCACCTTGTTATAGAAAAGATATTGCCAAGCTTGAAATGGTTCAACAAAGATTTACAAGGATGTTGCCAGGACTAGAGTGTGTGAGCTATAGGGAGGGGTTGAGCAGGCTGGGTCTCTATTCCTTGGAGTGCAGGAGGATGAGTGGTGATCTTATAAAAGTGTATAAAATCATGAGAGGAATAGATTGGATAGATGCACAGAGTCTCTTGCTTAGAATGGAGAAATTGAGGACCAGAGGACACAGGTTTAAGCTAAAGGGGAAAAGATTTAACAGGAATCTGAGAGGTAACTTTTTCACACAAAGGATGGTGGGTGTATGGAACAATCTGCCAGAGGAGGCAGTTGAGGCTGGGACTCTCCCAACAATTAAGAAACAGACAGGTACATGGATAGGACAGGTTTGGAGTGATATGGACCAAGTGCAGGCAGGTGGAACTAGTGTAGCTGGGACATGTTATCCGGTGTGGGGAATTGGTACATCGGCCTAGATACAGCATAACTGATTAATGTTTGGTACAAATATTGGGTAAAGAGGCTGTCCCACTGCGGCGACCTAATCCGTGAGTTCAGAAGACTGTCTTTGACCTTGAAGCGCGAGGGCACCACACGTGCTCACGCTCACTCTCACTCTCACGTTCATGCTCACACACACCCCCCCCCCCCCCACCCCCCAAATGGCAGGGAAAGCGGGGGTCTGAAATTCACACCCGCGATGAACAGGAAGGTAAAAGATGTCTGGCACATAACGGTAAGGCCTCTAGAGAGCGCAGTGTGGGGGGGGGGGGGGGAAGAAGGCGTGGAGACACTTTTAAGAAGCCAGACAACTTATAATAAAGTTTAGCGGGCATTTTACCTACCGGTCGATTTTCTTTGGTCCTGAAGAAGATTGCCTACGGCTGCCCTCGACTGCCTATAACTACATAGTGACCACACTCTACTGCACTACGAGTTCAAAAGAACCATGCTGACCAATTTTTACTTGCGGAAAATTTTTCAACATGCTGAATAACTTTCCTCGACCAAACTGAGGCCGCGCGTACGCGGGAACTTCTTTCGAGCATGAAGGAGAGTTCCAGTAACCTCATAGGACCTCCTAGGACCACATGTTGACCACGAGTTTGAGTCGAGGGCAAACTCTTCTAAACTCGCAGATTAGGTCGCCGCAATGGGACGGGCCCTTTAGGGTTTACGATTAAGAGGTTTACACTGAGATGTTCCCTGGACAAAATCCAGAGATCAGTTGGAACCTTATTAATACAAACCATATGACCATATATACGGGGATATGGTTACATCTCTCTTACATCTTCCTATCCATATATCTTAACTTTGTCTGCTTATGTATCTTCTTCTGGAAGCTCATCCCATATTTGGACTTCACTCTGTGTGGAAAAACCTGCCCTTCAGGTCCCTCGTCAATCTCTCCCCTTTCAGGTTAAGCTTATGTCCTCTAGTTGTAGAATCTCCTGCCACTGGGAAAAAAGTGTGAGGATTCACTTTATCCATGCCCCTTGGGATCTTGTATATCTCGTAAGATTTCCCCTCAGCTTCCTATGATGCAATGAAAAAAAATTGAGCATGACATACTCTTCACGATAATACCATGGACCAGATTATGCTATTAAAAGCTGTGGACAACAGCATCTCTGCGTACATGGGCAAATGCGGCCTCAGAACATTTTGGAATTCACAATACTGCAGGATGGGCTAATCAGAGAGGCCTTTCACTCCCCTTTGATAACGTCGAAGAATGCGTGCCTCAGTGTGAATATAGAACTGACCATTATTTAAATGGAATATGGCACACATTAAGCATGGAAGCAGCCCTGCACAGGAATGGCAGTTAATCTATGTTGGCCAACTTCCCTTCCATCTAAAATACAATCCTGTCTAACCATAGTCAACACCTACTCTGGTGTTTTGATAGCCATTCCTTCTGTTAAGGCAGGCCAGGATATTACCCTCTGTGGCCTTTAGCAGCTTATATCCTACTTTGGAAACCCTGTTGAAATACAGCCTGATAATGGATCCCAATTTTCAGGGCAGAAGGTGTAGGGGTGGGCATCTATCAATAGTGTGCATTAGCTGATATAAATTGCTTACTACCCCCTATCAACTGGCTTGATTCAGAGGATGAATGGCCTGCTTAGGGTAAAGATCATGCTCCTTACCCATACAGATACCCTTCATGGATTATTGGCTGTTTTGCTTCAGGTTCTGTAACACTTCAATGCATCATCCTCGGGTGGGTAGATTACCAATGCAGAAGATGGCCAGCTCCAACAGCAACAACCTCACACAGGGCCGGCCTTAAGCCAATTGGACCGATTGCTCCCAATTGGGCCCCGCGCAAATGGGGGGCCCCGCGGTAATTTTCCGTATTTCGTACGGAAATACGAATTTGCATTGCTAAATACAATGTTTTAAAAAACATTTGCCTTTATAAAGCCTTTATATATGATAAAAACCACTGCACTGGCCATCAGACAAAAACAATGTGTTAACTACTAGCACGTTAACAGCCAGTAGTTAACACATAGTTATACAATATGTCATCAATTAATCGATCCACATTCCTCAGTAAATGTAATTGTGTTTTGACCAAGTATTAATGACATCCTGTGAATTTTATTCAAAGGAACGCGACATCATTAATACTTGGTCAAAACACAATTACACAGATCGATGCATTGACAACATTGAGAAATTTCTTAAAACTCATCATCATGGCTGAGGGCTCAGACGGCGAGCTTCTTCTTGGTGTGCAGGTTAGTCATTCACCAACGTGTCTCTCTGTCTTTCGCTCTCTCCCTCCCTCTATCTCTCTCTCTCTCTCGCGCGCGCTCTCTCTCCCCCGCTCCCCATCTCGTCCCTCGCTCTCTCACTCCCTCTCTCTCACCCTGTCGCCTCGGCATTCCCGGAATCATTGACGTTTTGCCGTGACGGCTGCATCTGCGGTTCCTTTCTGTTGGGGGGTCGTAGACTTTTGTTGCCAAGGTTTTAGAGTAAAGCATAACTCACTTCTCCAATGTGTTGGACAAAACTAGAAGGTGCATTGCCCTGCACTGTCTCCCAGACCTCCAATGAGCTGGTTCAATGGTTGAAGGGTCTGAAGAAGGGCCTCAACCCAAAACGTCACTCATGCCTTGTATCCAGAGATGCTGCCTGTCCCACCGAGTTACTCCAGTATTCTGTGTCTATCTTTGTTTCAATGGTTCAAAGGTTTCCATATTATTAGGAAAACTAGAGGAGAGGAAAGGTACCGAACAGATCATTCTGTTTATTCTGTATATTTCCATACATCTAGTTTCCCTCTCCCTTGACTCTTAGCCTGAAGAACTGTGTGCAGGATAGTGTTCGTGTGCAGGGGCCGGTGCGGACTCGGTGGGCCTGTTTCCGCGCTGTATTTTTCAACTAAACTAAACAGATAATGTATGGAAAGAAAATAGAGCATCTTTGTTGGTTCATTATGACTTGATGGTGCTTTCAAATCTCGCACAAGGAATCTTCACAGCACGGTGGTGCAGCGGTACAGTGGCTGCCTCACAGCACCAGAGACCCGTGTTCTTTCCTGATGACCGGTGCTATCTGTACGGAGTTTATACGTTCCCCCCGTGACCAGCATTGGTTTTCTCCGAGATCTTCCATTTCCTCCCGCTCTCCAAAGACATGCAGTTTGTAGGTTAAGTGGCTTGGTACAAATGTAAATTGTCACTAGCATGTGTGGGATAGTTTTTGTGTGCGGGGATTGCTGGTCGGCGCGGACTCGGTGGGCCGAAGGGCCTGTTTTAGCAATGTTACAAAATTTTGAGATTTTAAAAATCAAGTCTGCAATTTATCCCATCAGATAAAGCATAAAAAGATGTTTAATTTGACACCTGATTCACTTTCATATCTCCAGTATTAAGAATGTTATGACCATTTTCATTCTCAGAAATTAGCATCTTGTTCCCCATTGCCTTTCAATTGACTTAACTCAAAAGCGGTGATCTAGAACAGTCAAAAGCCCATAACTTTCTTAAAAATTAAGAGAACTCAATGAAATTTTCAGTTATTATAGATTGAAGCATTCTGAAACAAATATGAAACAATCTTACTTGGATTACCTGAAATTAAAGCATATAATTAGTTAGTTATCTAATTGTAGCTAATTACAAAATTCAATGAGTAGATCTAAACATCTATCCATTTCTTAAGAAAAGAAAAACTTTTTTTAAATTGCCTAAGTGTAACATTCACACAATAATCCACAATATAACATAATTTTTTATCTCATTTTTATGAATTTATCGGCCAAATGGAAGGAATTTAGTGCTTAATGCCTGTAAATTAATGGCCATTTAAATCAACTAGCGAGTGGGTTTTAGTGGAATGCGGTGGATTGGAACGTTGCGGTTTGCGGTGAAGTCGGTATGAAAAATATAGCCGGTTCATACAATTTTTTTGTCCCCTTTTACGCAACATGAAAATGTGATTAAAGCCTTCCTAAAAACCAAGTTTTTATGTAAAACTAAACTGTGTAGCTTCTTTTATTGCCTACCTTAGGTCCGTTCTGCGGTCACCGTTCAGAGCTTTAGAAGATGATTTTTAAACTACTCCAGTTAATAAATAATCTAGCCTAGTTTAAAACTACCTTTATGAATGAAATATCGGAGCGATTTCTCTTTAGCGACGAAATCGCGCGACATGGACGACTTGGACTGCCTAGAAAAAAATCGGCATTTTAAACATGCCCCCCCTCTGAAAGGCGCCAATGTCGCGCACACGGGGAGCGGCAGAACTGCAGCGCTGCTAAAGGTAGGTATTGTAACATACTTACAAGATGTGAATAGATTGTATCACTTCCTCTATTTTGTGTTTTATGATGAAAAGAATATTACATTCAAGTCATGAGACTTTGGAATTATATTAAAATGACGACTTGCAGACATCAATTTGATTTTGATAACAAAGAACTCTCTTTTATTGTGCACAGAATTAAACAAACAGTGAGAATCAAACTGATTTGTAAAAAGCTTTTCAACACTATAAGCAATTAGAAACTATGGGACTATCCAAAAAAAGAAGAAACCATGCTCAAACAAAAAAACATATAAACATACAGATAGTACCCACGAGTTAATGCGGTAAACTCACGAGTCACTACGGTAAACTCACAGGCTACTACGGTATTACAACGAGTTTAGAAATTTCAAATTTTTCCTTCAAGATTAAATTTGGGACTCGTGGAAATCTTTCAACATGTTGAAAAATGATCACGAGTTAACAAGTTTCCCGAATACCTGCCGTTAGCGTTACGAGTCGCTAAGTTACGTCCACGAGCTCCGACGTTCCCGCTACGTTAATTCTACATGATTACCACGAGTTTGATTTGTTTTTAACTCGGGATCACTCGTGCGTGGACTCGCACCGTGGGACAGGAGTTTAACGTAGCAGAAGCAATCAAGACAAACAACATGGATTGGTCAGAGGATGTTGCAAGTCAAATGGCCCGTGCAGTTAGGTATCACTGGAAAGATATTAGTAAACAAGAGAACCAGCCAGTCGTTAAGGGAAAAGCTGAATATATAATGAAAAAGGAGGCGCCAAGATCTAATTTAGACTGAGATAGTTCTCAGGCAAGAACAAGGCATTATGCACCAGATTGGGCAAGGGCGCCAGAACCAGATTATCCAAGTTACCCTGATGAACCAAATCCCTTAGAACCAATTTCCCCAAGACACCACTGGAAAGGGAAAAGGGTATTGGGATTAGACCAATGACAGGAAGGAGGGGGCCAACAGAGAAAACATAGAGGGCAAAGAGGGAACTCGCAAAGAAATCAGGGACAGTGAAGACAAACAACCTTCTCCCAAACTAATCCATTCTCACACTCCTGATTAGCGAGTCAGGGACAAGTTTGCCAGCACCCTATCCCTGGGCCAATCGAAATAGTGTACCAAGACAAAGCAGTAAAACATACAGTGGTAGTAACTACCAAAAATGTTGCAAGAGAAGAGACACCGAAAAATACCGCAGAACCATGGGAAAATAACAGCCAACCCCATGTTTCCCTGAAACCACATTGTAAAGTCAGCAAAGTAGTAAAATCAGATGCTTGCTTGAACTGTGGTCAGCAAGGCCATTGGTGCAAGGAATGCCCATCGTGGAGACAAAAAAGAAGGGACTATAACAAGAGCAAAGGGGAGGCTAACAGAGAAACTAAGAAGGGAGACAAAATAACTGCTCCTAGGATAATTTGTTAAAAAAAAATGGAATGTGAATATTTTTGCATGGGTAACAGGACAAGAAGGAACTGCAGAGTACGTTAACTACCCCTGGATTTATGGAAACAAGCTTCAGAGGTTGGTCCACACATAACGAGGAAAATGAATTTTCCAGCAAGTAACACATTGACCACATCCAGATAGCTCTTCAAAAAGGGGTAACGCTGCCTTTGATAGAGCAGCACCCATTGAAACAACAGGCAATTACTAGTATAGACAAGCTGATTTGGGGATTGCTGGAACAAGACATCTTAGTAAAATGACAGGGAAAAAGGGCTAGTACAGACTGGTTCTGGACTTCAATCTGTTAATGCAGTGGGACAACCGCTCCGTGCCTTGGTACAAAATCCTGCTCATATTTTACCTTTGATTCCAGCGGAAGCAAAGATTTTTTCAATTGTAGACCTGCAACATGCCTTCTTTTCATTACCTCTGCACAGAAACAGACAGTATTTATTTGCCTTTACTTACAGGGAACAACAATATACATGGCAAGACTACCTCAGGGATTCATTAATTTACCTACCTTGTTTCCTCGATGTCTTCAAGGACAGTTAAGCACCTTAAGTTTTAAAGGAAAATCCACTTTAGTTCAATATTGGAATTGTTGGTGGCTAGTTTAGATGAGCAGAGCAATCATGAGGATACTGCAAAATTATTGAACCACTTGGCAACCTTAGGATATTTGGTCTCTCAGTCCAAAGTACTAATGGCTCAAAAAAAAGTAAAATTTCGGTGAGTGATAATTTCAGCCACAGAAAGGAGTCTAGAGAGGAGTAGAATTGAACCAATTTGCGAATTTCCTGTACCAAAAGAGGTGAAGCAGATGACACAGTGGCTCGGTATGGTGAGGACTGTACAGAGCTCGTTGGGGGGGGGGGGGGCGGCGGCAGAGGAACAACTCCAGGATTGTTTGGAGTCTGTAGACTGGGCAATGTTCAGGGATTCAGCAATGGACCTGAATGAATACGCCACAGTTGTTACAGACTTCATAAAGAAATGTGTGGAGGACTGCATCCTTACAAAAACCTTCTGAGTGTTTCCCAATCAGAAGCCTTGGATGAACTTTGAGATCCACACTCTTCTGAAGACCAGACACCAGGCATTCATTGCTGATGATACAATGGTCTACAAGAAGTCCAGATACAACCTTGATAAGGCCTTCAAAAAGGCCATAAGGGACTACTACTACAAGCTGGAGGATGAGACAGAAGTTTGGCAGCTGTGGCGGGGCCTGAATGCAATCACCTCCTACAAGGCAAAATCAGGAGATAGCTCGAATGTCAGCGAAACATCACTCCCTGACGAGCTGAATGCGTTTTACGCACGCTTTGAAAGGGAGAACACTGATGTGCCTTCTCGAACCCCCATTCGCTGTTGATGGTATTTCAGTCACAGTCACAGAGGGCGACGTCAGAAAATCCTTCAGAGGGGTGAACCCTCGAAAAACTTCTGGACCTGATCGTATACCTGGTTGTGTTCTAAAAAACTGCGTGGACCAACTGGCTGGAATTTCTACGGACATTTTCAACCTCTCACTTCTGAGATCTGAGATTCCCACCTGCTTTAGAAGGGAATAATTTATACCGGTGACCAAGATGAGCAAGGGGACGTGCCTCAATGACTATCGAACAGTGGCACTAACGTCGGTGGTGATGAAGTGCTTTGAGAGGTTGATCATGGCACAAATCAACTCCTGCTTCGACAAAAACCTGGAACCACTGCAGTTTGCTTACCGCCACAACAGATCAACGGTGGATGCGATCTCGCTGGCTCCCCACTCCGCTCTGGACCACTTGGACAGCAAAAACCCATATATCAGGCTGTTATTCATCGATTATAAGCTCGGCATTACCAAACTCGCAGAACTGGGTCTCTGCGCATCCCTCTGCAATTGGATCCTTGACTTCCTCATTTACAGACCACAGACTGGCTGAATTGGTGGAAAGGTGTCAACCTCGATAACAATCAGCATGGGAGCACCTCAAGGCTGCGTGCTCAGCCCCCTGCTGTACCCACTCTATACTCATGACTGTGTAGCCGGTCATAGTGCGAACTCCATCATCAAGTTCGCTGACGACACCACTGTTGTGGGACGTATCTCTGATGAGGACAAGTCAGAGTATAGAAGAGAGACCGATTGACCAAATGGTGCCAGCACAATAACCTGGCCCTCAAAGCCAGCAAAACCAAGGAACTGATTGTGGACTTTGGACGAGGTAGGATGGGGACCCACAGTCCCATTTATATCAACGGATCGATGGTGGAAAGGGTCAAGAGTTTCAAATTCTTGGGAGTGCACATCTCTGAAGATCTCTCCTGGTCCGAGAACACTGATGCAATTATCAAGAAAGCACATCAGTGCCTCTACTTCCTGAGAAGATTACGGAGAGTCAGTATGTCAAGGAGGACTCTCTCTAACTTCTGCACATGCACAGTAGAGAGCATGCTGACCGGTTGCATCATAGTTTGGTTCGGCAACTTGAGCTCCCAGGAGCGGAAACGACTACAAAAAGTAGTAAACATTGCCCAGTCCATCATCGGCTCTGACCTCCCTTCCATCGAGGGGATCTATCTCAAAAAGGCTGGCAGCCTCTGAAAAGCCAATGCCAACCATCCGGGACCTTACCAGGTTCTCCTGACGACTCTAACTGCAAGAGAGATACAAGATACAAGATACATTGTCAGTTGGCACAGTGAAATACAGCCATGCAGTAAAAACAAAGAACATAACATAGAGTTGATAAAATTCAACATAAAACAGCCCCTGTGAGGGAAGGCACCAAAGTTAGTCCTCTTCCTCTAATGTTCCCCAATGTTCACCAGTGGTCGGGGCCTCCATGAGCCATCCGCAGTCGCTGCTACAGGCAGCCCGGTGTGCAGGCCCGCTCGCCGGGGTGATGTAAGTCCAACGTCGGTGCTGGGGGACCTCAGCGGCCTGGACATCCAAGTCGGCCCCCTCCTACCAGAGTCCGCGGCTCCCAAAGTCCGTTGGTTGCGCTGGGCGGAGATGCAATGTTGGTGGCCCTTGGCAAAGGGCCCCAGGACTCCACGATGATGGTCAGCGCCACCTGCGCTGGGAGCTCTCCCAAACCGCAGCACCACGATGTTGGAGCAGCGACCCAACGCTCCGGAGCGCCAAATGGCGACCCAGGTAGGCAACGCCTGCTCCGCGGTGAATCCAGTGCCACGCCGCCACTGTTGAAGCACTGGTCCAGTTCCCGGTCCCCGGCCTCCAGCAGGAAACGCCGCTTCAATCCAGGTGGTAGGAGGGGGGCGAGGACGCGACTCGGAGAAATAGTCGCGTCCCCGCCAGGAAGCAACTGGGAAACAGTTTCCCCCTTACCCTGCCCCCTCCCCCACATATAAAAGTCAAAGGTTCCCCCCAAAACAAACTTTAAACTGACTAAAAATAAAATAAAAGATTGAAAGACAAACGGGCTGCAGGCAGAGACTGCCATCAGTGCAGCGCCCCTAAGTACCACTGTTAAGGTAGAAGGAAGGAATGTGTGGGTCCATCTTCACCATTGCAAGAGTATTAGTGGAAGAGGGAGCTGCTAACTTGGTTTCCTCAAGGAATTTATTAGGTATAGGAACACCTTACCCATCGAGAGTCATGAGTATATTAAGCTTACATGATGGACAAAGAGGATTCGTGCCCATGCAAACTCGGGAGATGGAGACCCGTCAGTCAGAAATCGTGAAACTATGCCCATGAAAACTCAGGAAGTTACTTAGAGTTCTGATAAATTACATTGCCATAATTGTTAAATTGTATAACAGAAATCATTGTCATCTTACTTTGTTATCATATATGATAAAAGAGGGGAATGATAAGATCAGGCATTTTTGGGTGTTTGACAAAATGGAGGATTTCTCCTTCTGCGAAACCTGCTTGCCATCTTTTGCAAAAGCTGCAAAGACCATGAGGATTATGGTTCCAGAGAATCTGTGGCCTGGGAAGGGGTTGAATGGAGGTTGATGTCCAGGTGGCCTTTAATTGTTAATATGTATGAGATTTTGCAGAAGGAGCTAGGTCCTGTTGCAAATGCTTGCTTGGGATTGGTTGGGAAATGATGGGTTACAATAATGTTGCAGACTATGTTGCATCGTTTTCCTGCTGTTACTTATGACTGGTCCAGGAGAGGGGCCCTACCCACGATGTTTACTTTACCTGGGAAATTGTTTCTTTACCTAACATAATTGTTTCCCCTTAAGTGCTTTATGTTGAAACTATGTTATGTGATATTTTATGATTGGGTTAGGGAACTGTGTTTCAATGTATCTTGTAACCCTTATCGATATCTGGATTGTAGCAGTGCCCCTCCTCCACCAGGTATTTTCATCTGTAAAGGTATAAAAGAGGGGAGACCACATTGGGGGGTGCCGATCTTCTGGGATAGCACATTTGGGGGTGCTAATCTTCTGGGATAGCACTTTGGGGGGTGCTGATCTTCTGGGATTGCACATTGGGGGGTGCTGATCTTCTGGGGTTGTTCTATTCGCATGAGGCTGATGGGCTTGAATGAGTAGAGACAAGGATCGGAACTGCTGTATTGGATTAGGTATTGTATTGGTTTTGTGCACAATAAAGAGAGTTGGATTTCCAGTGCTCATATTCGGTGTTTGACTGAACCAGACTAAGGGTGGTAAGATTAGGACTGGAATTACAGTACCTGTTATACTTTTGTATGGCTTATCATGTATCGTATTATCTGATTTAATTGGCATGGACACAGACTGTGTGGCTGTGCATAACTATAATGACATCTACAATCCTTTCTTCTTTGAAATATGTATTGAAGTTTTCACTCTGGAAATTAATTGATTGTTCTATGTTATCAGTTCTTTAAAATGTTCTGAACTGCAAGCATAGAGTTCTGTTTTAACTTTTATGTGTTTTAAGTTAGTGTTCATTTTTTTTTTCTTAGGTACTTAGAACTTTGAGGATATTTCACAGTGCAGCAGAAAAATATAATCAAAAAGGAACTGCAGATGCTGGTTTATTCCAAAGATAGACAGAAAATGCAGGGTCAGGCAACATCTCCGGTGGAAATGGGTATATGGTGTTTCAATTTAGGACCTTTCATCAGATTGATTGTAGTGTGGAGAAAAAAAAAAGCAAAGAAAAAGACAAATGAGGGCCGGCAACAGATGACATTCTTGCCATAGAGGGAGTACAGAGAGGTTCACCAGACTGTTTCCTGGGATGTCAGGACTTTCATATGAAGAAAGACTGGTTAGACTCAGCTTGTACACGATAGAATTTATAAGATTGAGAGGGGATCTTATAGAAACATACAAAATTCTTAAGGGATTGGACAGGCTAGATGCAGGAAGATTGTTCCCGATGTTGGGGAAGTTCAGGACAAGGGGTCACAGTTTAAGGATAAGGGGGAAATCTTTTAGGACCGAGATGAAAAAAACATTTTTCACACAGAAAATGGTGAATCTCTGGAATTCTCTGCCACAGAAGGTTGTTGAGGCCAGTTCATTGGCTATATTTAAGAGGGAGTTAGATGTGGCCCTTGTGGCTAAAGGGATCAGGCAGTATGGAGAGAAGGCAGGTACGGGATACTGAGTTGGATGATCAGCCATGATCATATTGAATGGCGGTGCAGGCTCGAAGGGCCGAGTGGCCTACTCCGGCACCTATTTTCTATGTTTCTATGTGTTCTATGATAGGCAAGGAGATTCCATGATTGGCTGACTGGTGGCTAGAGACAGGCATCTGTTTCCATGATGTATGACTCTATGAAACAAGCCACTACTGGTTTATAATTCTTATCAAAACATTGGATCATTTCTTGTTGCATTTGCCTTCATGTCCCAGTAATGTGTGTGACAAGAACAAACAAGTTCTGAAATAAATTGTTTATCTGTGCATCAACACATAATCAAATTTGCAACTGAACATGGAGCTAGGCCAATCTTAAACTGGGAAACTGTGGTCTCTGGTTTGTTGAAGTTGCTGCAATCCCTTCTGCATGCCCGTTTGTCTGTCGCTGCATTCATCAGTTTCCCTTACCCCATTTTTGGATGTTGGTTCAGGGTCCCTCTCCATCTTGTGCAAGGCTCCCCCAGGACTCCACATCGATCACGAAATCCTTCACATCATTCTTGCAGACAGCCTTGTAATGTAGCTGGGGGTGTAAATAGGTCATTCTAAGCTTTCCCCCAGTCTAGTTTCAGTCAAGAAGAGTCAAGAGTTGACACAGTCAAGACTTGCGCATCTAAACTTTATTTTGGAAAAATACAATAACAGTTCCCACTACTGTACCTAACCACCGCGGGTTCGATCCTTGTATCTGCTTGGCCAAGCCCTGCTAGCCTCCTGCAAGCAGAGACACTCCAAAAGGTCATACAGTCCTAAGCGTTCTCCCAGAAGATCGACATCGGAACTCATGGGAGCTGCCTTTTATAGCTCCCTGAACCTTTTGGGGCCGAACCATATGGGGGTGGTCTCTTTACAGTTCAATAACAGATATCGATTAACACAGTACATTATGGACATTTTCCTAACCCAATAATACAGTAACCAATACATTGTATTCAAACGGAAGGAAGCAAACTGGAAGGAAGCAAACATAGCAACATTTGCCCAGATATTCAAGAAGCCCAGACAAGGCTTAACACTTAACCCAATCAACATTTAGCAAAGTAAAGCTTTGCAACATTATTTACATTGTGTATGTCTGGTTTGCATTTACCCAATACGTTTCATGCAATTTACACCTAATTGTAAGAAACTGCAGATTCCCATTCTTTCCTTGCAACTCTTATCTGGGCACTAGACAAGCTAGAACCATTCTTCAGCTTGTCCCATTTCTGCAGAAGGCACATCTAAATGGACTAAATGGCCAAGCAGCCCAGAAGCCTTTACTCAATTTTAGTGTCCTGGCATCTCCAATTTGGCCAGAATTAACAGGGGCGGCCGATGGTTCTCCACCCAAATATCAGCTCTCCATAGAGGATATATTTTGGAATACGGTCATCCTCCATGCGGTGGACATGGCCCAGCCACCGCAGTGTGCACTGCCTGAGTAGAGTGTACATACTGGGAAGGCCAGCGCGAGAAAGGATCTTGGCGTTGGACATTCTGTCTTGCCAGGAAATGCCCAGAATATGGCGGATGATTCTAAGGTGGAAGGTGTTTAGTCTATTATCCTGTCTGGCTTTGACAAGAACAAACAAGTTCTGAAATAACTTGTTTATCTGTGCATCAACACATATTCAAATTTGCAACTGAACATGGAGCTAGGCCAATCTTAAACTGGGAAACTTGCCCAAATGTTTTCAACACAACCTCACAGATGTTTATCTAACTTTTGTCTGTATTTCTGAAAGTCAGCCGTAGTCATATTGGTTCATTATTTTTGAAAAACTCTATTACCTCTCATTGGATCTGTGCAACATAGTTTTATTTGGAGTGTTTTTGATTTCTTTGGAGTATCAGGATCAATGGAAAATTTAGTGAAAGCATATTTCCAAGATATAGAATTTGTTTTAGTACGGCAGACTTTACGACAGCATGGCTGAGACTAGAGATAGGCATTATGGCAGGGTCTACTATTTCTCTGTTAGCTTTTACAATAGCGATGGATCTAGTGATTAGAGGGACTGGGGGGCTGGGGGGCTGCAGCCCCTCCACTTTTTTGGCAAGACAAGCTTCATAACCTAAAATTATCTGGCCCACACGTATATTTTTATCTTCTTCTGAGGACCGACATCCAAAATCTCTGAACAAGAGCACAGTGAGCGTGGCAAAACCACAAACAGCCATGGCGGACACCGACTGCCCCCCAAAACCCTCCCTCCCCTCCGCTCAATGGTCAATCACAGCACGGTTCACAGTCGAGATATGGGGCAGTGAACGAAGCGCTGTGTTAGCCGCCGAGCGAGAGAGAGAGAGAGAGAGAGAGAGAGAGAGGTCGTGTTTTCTTCTCAGCTCTGCAGTTGAGAAGGATTGGAGCAGCCTTTCCAGGATTTTGCCGTTGGAGAGGGCACAGACCCAGGGGGGCTTCATAGTTCAACTTATTGTTGGGCTGTTGAAGCTTTTCTCTGGTCTGGGGAGCCTCCATCTGTGTGAAGATTCCTGAGTTTCTCCACATTGTCGAGGGTGCGGTTGGCGTTGGCGGATTGCCAAGAGTGCCTGTGATCTCAGTGGGCTGAAGTTGTGCGGTGTCTTTGTCGTTTTTGGCTCCGCTTCTCTGCCCTAAAGTCATTTTGTCAGTGCGGCTGCCTGGCTTAATGTGAAGAAGGTACTTTTGCGTCCAGCGCGACTGGGATCGAGTTTCCCGTAAGCTGCTCTTGGCTGTGGACGAACCTGGGGACTTTCCTGCTTCAGCTGGAGGTTTCTGTTTTCTGCTGCCTGTCTTTGACTGTGACTGTCTCTGGGACTTAACTTGGAGCTGTGCTGCTGAGGGGCTTGGAGCTGGTTTGTGCCTCTGTGAGGATGGCGATGGAAGGGGCGCGGCAGAAGGTCCGGACCTACGCAGCGACGGCATCAGTGGCGGGTGCGAGGCCATCTGAGCTTGAGCCTCATGTTGACTTGGATGGGGACAGTTTTGGTATTTCTGTTCAAACTGGGCCTATGATGTCTAGGGGGGTAATTACGAAGGCCATGAATGAACTTCTTGGGAGGGGGGCTATTGTCTCTTCTGAGCTCGAAAGGGGAAAGGTGGAGATGATACTTAAGACCCGGGAGTGTGTGGCCCGAGCGTTGGAGGAGGGGATCTCAGTGGGGGGGGTCCACGTACAGGTGGATCCGTGGGTATCCAGGGTGAGACCGGTTCTCCTGCGGAGCTGCCCCACTTATTTTTCGGATGCAGTGCTTATTCCACACCTGTCCAAGTTCGGGGAGGTGCGGTCTAAATGTTTTCGTCTCTTGCATCCCGGGGGGGACCCGGAGGAAAAAGGGGTCTTCAGTTTCAAGAGGAGGGTGTTCATGAAGGTGGGTGAGGGGGATGGTGCCGAGGGGAGTTTTGAGGTGGTGCATAAGGGTGTACCCAGAACCGTGCGTTGGAGTTGGGGAAAGGCACGGTGTCATGCGTGCGGCGAATTTGGACATCTCCGTAGGGAGTGTCTTTTTCGCGGGGGCACTGCTAGAGGTTCTAGTGCAGTGGCCCAGGAAAGCGCTGCTGGCCCATCTGGGGTGGCTGGTCAAACCTCAGCGGCGCGGGGTGGTACTGCTGACCCGGCTGAGGTTGCCAGTTCTGCCTTGGTGACCCGGGGCGGCAGTGCTAAGCCTTCTGGGTCCAGAGGTTCCGCTTTGGGGACCCTGGGCAGTGAGAGCCCAAGCCCCCCACGTCCCCTACGTCTTGCGCCTGTGGCGGTGGATGGAGGTGGGGCGCAGGAGGAGGGGAGTGTTGAGGGGGGGTTTTGGGAGAAGCAGGGGAAGCATAATAAGAAGAAGGAGAGGGATAGGGCTGCCCGAGCGAAGAAAGTGCAATCGGGTGAGTTTAGCTCCAGTGTGGTGCAGACTGCACCTGCTGGGGCCCAGGGGGGAGTTGTGGTGGCTCGGAAGGGGGGAAAGAAGTCTAAACGTGTGGGTGGCAAAGTGGTTGGGGGTAATGTGGAGGCGGATGACCCTTCCCTTATGGAGGTTACCGCACCTCCGCATGCGAGTGGGACTAAAAGGAGGCATTTGCCTGGTGAAGAGGAGGAAGGGCGTGGGTCCAGAGCGAAGGGGATGTCTTTCTCCGGGCTTTCCACCACTGAGGTGGCTGAAAGTGGTCTTGACCCGGTGTCTTCTGGGTCGGTGGTTGGGCCTTCTCTTCATGGATCTACAGCGGGTGTCACCGGACTGGGTGCTGAAGTTGATTCCGGTGGAGTTGTGTCCACTGGGCGGGAGTCTGTCCCTTCATCTCAGGGGCCCTCTGAGGGAGTTATCTCGGCGGATGCTGTGGTTAGCTCCCTTGGGTGTGTACCCTCTGGGTCGGATGAGGTCCCCTCGTTTCAGAGGCCTACTGAGGGTGCTAGCACGGTAGGTGACGTGGTTGGCTCCTCTGGTAGTGTGCCCTCTGTGACGGGGGATGTGCAGAGCCAGGCTGAGGGGGGAGTTTCGGGGGTGTTGTCGTTCAAGTCTGTGCTCCATATCAGTGCCAGTGGAGGTGCTGGGGGGCGGGATGCCTCACCGGATGAGTTGTCTGGGGTGAGGTTAATGGCAGGTGGTGATTCTCTGGGTGATGCCTGTGGAGAGGGCACTCTGGATGATGTGGAGGTCAGGGCTGTTATGGGACGTGATCCTCTTTCAGACTCTGAGGGTGCCAGTGTTCCACAGGCCCTGGGGATGCCTCTTGCTGTTGCTTCCCCAGGCCCAGAGGAGGAGGGTGATGGTAGCGTGCAGGAGCCCAGCCATTCAGAGGGCTGCGAGTCTCAGGTAGGGGTGTTGGGACCCACCCCCAGCATTGATCCGGGTGGTCGTGTCATGGCTGTGGAGGAGGATAGCGATGCGGCCAGTGGGGGGGGCTCAGAGTGTGATGTGTCAGACAGTTCTGGTCTTTCTGAGGTTGTTGATTCAGGTGCGAGCGGGTTGGCTGAGAGCCCAGACTCCAAGGCCGTGTCTGAGGCGAAGCTTATTGTTGAGGTGCGAGAGTTCTTAAAAATAAGTCGTGCTCCCAAAACATTATGGTGGGCCGTTACAAGGAGATGGGAGGATTGGCTAGATGTGCGGGAGAGTCTCGAGGCTATCCTTAGTAACAAGGATAGTGGTCTTTCTGACTCGGATTTGGGGCAGTTTTGGGGTTTGTTGAAGGTCCTCAGAAAAGGACCTCCTGTGACTACAGGGAGTGTGAGGGTCACAATCTAATGTGTCTACACATTCACAGTAGCTACATTAAATTTAAATGGGAGTAGAGCGAGTTTTCGAAGATTTCAGCTCTTATCAGCCCTAAGGGAGGGGAGATTTGCAGTTTGTTATCTGCAAGAGACACATACCGTTGCTAGTGATGAACCTACCTGGCAACTGGAGTGGGAAGGGAGGGTTTATATGAGCCATCTCAGCTCAAATTCGAGTGGGGTGGCTTTTCTGTTGGCCCCAAATTTTCTGCCAAGCATTTTAAAAGTGCAGGAAGTGGTGCCAGGACGTTTGCTCCATCTGGCCGTGAGCCTGGATGGCATGCCGTTGCATTTCATTAACGTGTATGCCCCTAGCTCCGGCACGATGCAGGCCGGCCTGCTTCGGGAGGTGAATGCTCTGTTGGGCACTATTGATAGGGGAGAGTGTGTCTTCCTTGGTGGGGACTTTAATTGCACACTTGAGGTGCGGGACCGTTCTGGTACTCAGTGTGCGCCTGCTGTAGCGAAGAAGCTGAGAGGCTTGATTGACTCCTTTGAGTTGGTTGATGTTTGGAGGGACCTTCACCCTGATTCCACTGCTTTTTCGCGGAGGTCTGAGGGCGGTGGTTCCCGCATTGATCGGTTTTATATTTCCCGAGCGTTTGTTTCCCGTGTCTCAGCGGCCTCAATGCGGCTGGTGCCGTGCTCGGACCATTGTCTGGTGCGTGTGGATTTCAATCCAGCGTGCGCTCGGGCTGGGTCCGCGTACTGGCACTTTAACAACAGGCTGCTGGAGGACCGGTGTTTCCGGGAGTCATTCACTCGGTTTTGGGTGAAGTGGAGAGAGAGGCAGAGGTGCTTCTCTTCCCTTAGGCAGTGGTGGGATGTGGGTAAAGCTCACATCCGTCTCTTTTGTAAGGAATATACATGGGGGTCGACTGGGAGGCGGGACTCAGCGGTCGAGAAGCTGGAGAGGGAGATACAGGATGCTGAGTCTCGCCTGGGTCAGTTTGGTGAAGACTCCAGCGAATGGGGAGAGTTTCAGAGGAAGAAGGAGGTTTTGAGGAGTCTGCTGCTTGAGCGATCTCGAGGCGCTTATGTGAGGTCTCGGGTCCAGATGCTGCACGAGCTGGACCGAGCGTCGCCTTTCTTTTTCTCTTTGGAGAAGGGGCGGGGAGCTCGAAAACAGCTCGTGGAGTTGCTTGCAGATGACGGCTCCTCTGTCACTGATCCAGAGAGGATTAATGCCTTGGTTAGGTCCTTTTATGGGACCCTGTTCTCTGCGGAAGGATTCAGTGTGGAGGCTCAGCAAGATCTGTGGGAGGGTCTACCGACCGTAGATAGGGGGGAGGCTGATCTTCTTGATGGCCCCTTATCTTTGGAGGAGTTGACTCGCGCCTTGCATCAGCTCAGGAGGGGTAAGTCCCCCGGGCTGGATGGGTTGACGGTGGAGTTTGTTAGAGCATTCTGGGACGTCCTAGGGGGTGACTATATGTTGGTTTTGGGGGAGAGCCTGGCGACTGGAGTGATGCCTCTCTCGTGGCGTAGGACGGTTGTTGTCTTGCTGCCTAAGAAGGGCGAACTCCGTTTGTTGAAGAACTGGCGTCCAGTCTCTCTCCTTTGCACAGAATATAAAATTTTTGCACGGGCAATGGCAAATCGCCTGGGCTCCGTGCTGCATCAAGTGATTCATCCTGATCAATCTTATACAGTCCCTGGCCGGTCCATCCAGGATAACATCCACCTGGTTAGGGACCTGATTCATTTAGTCCAGGGTACTGGTGAGTCAGCTGCTTTTCTGTCTCTTGATCAGGAGAAGGCTTTTGATAGGGTAGAGCATGAATACCTATTTGGGACGTTGCAAGCGTTTGGGTTTGGACCACACTTCGTGGCCCGGGTCCGGCTTTTGTACGCTGCTGCGGAGTGTCTTGTAAAGGTTAATGGCGCGGTGCTATCTCCTTTTCATTTTGGGAGGGGGGTCCGCCAGGGGTGCCCTATGTCGGGCCAGTTGTATTCGGTCTGTGTGGAGCCGTTCCTGTGTCTTCTTCGGAGGAGGTTGACAGGCCTGGCCCTACCTGGCCCGCGGGTTGAGGTGATTCTATCGGCGTATGCCGATGACGTACTTCTTATGTTCACTGATCCTGGTGACCTGCGGAGGATGCGTGACTGCCAGGAGATATTCTCGGCTGCATCTTCTGCTAGGATTAACTGGAGTAAGTGCTCTGGACTTTTGGTGGGTCAGTGGCGGGTAGACTCCCTGCCGGAGGAGATGGCATTGTATGCGTGGAGTACCACGCACCTCCTCTATCTGGGGGTGTACCTGAGTCCCACTGAGGATGTTTGGCCGGCAAACTGGCAAGAGTTGGAGACGAAGGTGGTTGCTCGGCTGGGGCGCTGGTCAGGCCTGCTTGGAGTTCTCTCCTTTCGGGGGAGGGTGCTGGTCATAAACCAGCTGGTGGCCTCTATGTTATGGTACCGGCTGGCTACTCTTGTCCCGCCCTCTATATTTGTAACTGCTATACAGAAGAAGCTGGTGGATTTCTTTTGGGGAAATAGGAAGCATTGGATTTCCGCGGCGGTCCTGAGTCTTCCGTTAGAGGAGGGCGGCCAGTCCTTGGTGTGCGTGCGCACCCAGGTGGCGGCTCTCCGTCTCAGGACTCTGCGGAGATACATGTATGTAGAGAACCCTCCCAGATGGCACGCTCTGGCCACGTATTTTTTTCGTCAGGGTCGTTGCCTAAGGGGGGTCTCGCGGCTCCCGGTGGCGGGTGTCAGTCGACCCGCTCTAAGGGGCTTGCCTGTTTTCTATAGGGATGTGTTAAGAGTGGGGAATTTGGTGGTGTTCAGCCAGAGTGTTGTTCCACGAGGAGAGGGGGATGTTGTGGCTGCGGGTGTGGCTGGTCCTCATCCTGTCATGGTGGTTGTCGAGGAGAGGCGCGAGCCTAGAGTGGTTCAGATAGAGCTTACCCCTGCTCCGTCAGATCTGCTCATCGGGCCTAGGCTTCGGGATATTTCTCGGCCTCCGGCTCCGCATAATCTGAGCTGCCTTTCTGAGATGACCAGCATGCCATTTTGTGATGCAAGGAGACGCGCACTGTACAGGATGCTCCTGCACATTCTGAACCACCGTGCCTTCGTCTCCCGTCCTGACTCACCATGGAGGACGGTGTTACCATCCGAAGGCGGCGGGGGGCCCCAGTGGGGGTCCTTCTATAAGGGAGTTGTACCCCTTTATATTGGGGACCTGGGGTGGAGAGTGCTGCATGGAGCGGTGGTTTGTAATAAACTTTTGAGTCGGTTCACGGGCTCGTCTGCCGCATGTATTTTCTGCGGAGAGGAGGAGACCGTATTCCATGTGTATGTGGAGTGTGTGAGGTTACTGCCCCTGTACCAATATCTGAAGGGGTTGTTCCTCAAGTTCTGGCTGCATTTTAGCCCCACAATCCTGGTGTTTGGACACAAGGCGGGGAGTGGGGAGAGCCGAGTGTGGGGGGGGGACTTACCTGTCGGTTTGCTCCTTGGCCTGGCCAAGATGGCCATTCGTGGGTCCAGGCAGCGGGCGGTCGACGGTCTGGCGAGAGTCGGCTGCCTGCCCCTCTTTCGGGCCTACGTCCGTGCACGTGTGTCCCTGGAGAGGGAACACGCGGTGTTCACGGGGACTCTGGAGGCCTTCCGTCAGCGCTGGTCGCCGCGTGGGGTTGAGGCGATTATAAATGAATGTACTGCTGTACTACAATGATCTGTTCATTATAGTGTGATTTTTGATTGTGTTTTGATGTGTTGTATTTTATGATTTGTGTTGAATAAAGTTTTTGAAATGAAAAAAAAAAAAAAAAAAAAAAAAAAAAAAAAAGTGGGCCCCGAGAGAGAGTCAGCCCCAAGGGAGAGAGAGAGAGAGTCGGCTCCGAGAGAGGGAGAGGGAGAGAGAGAGAGAGTGGGGCCCGAGAAAAGGGAGTGTCGGCCTCAAGAGGGAGAGAGAGTCGGCCTGAGAGTTGGGGGATGGCCTATATTATCCCCCAGTTTTTGGAGGTTGAGCAACAGCAAAAAATAATAATTGTGCCACCCTCCCACACCCTCTTCCCGCGCGGTCGTTCCGCTCCCTCACTGGGTAACCCCGAGGCCAGTGATCAGTGATCGCTCAGCCCCCCGACTTTCAAAAACGTTCCCCGGCCCGTAGGATCTGTGCAACATAGTTTTATTTGGAGTGTTTTTGATTTCTTTGGAGTATCAGGATCGATAGCAAATTTAGTGAACGCATATTTCCAAGATATCAAATGTGTTGCAGTACGGCAGACTTTAGACAGACTGACAGAAAATAGTCAAAGAGATTCAAAACACTTAATTGTCGAAGGAATGGATTTCTTCAGAACAGAACTGATAATTACAGGGTTTAGACTTATGGATTATATTGAGTAGTTGTGATTAAGACTCTGAAATAGATAAACTATAGGCTGGAAGCAGTCTAGCAGAAGGTAATGAATGTCCATCCATTGCACCATTCTCTCAGTTTCAATGTAATTTCACGGCGATCAGCTGGCAGTGTGAGTTAGAAGCATGGGTCCAATCTAAGATATATCTAGCAACATCTGGGGCCAAGATCTGGGGCCAAAATTACAGCACAGAGTCAAGCAAATTGTTCTTCCACTTCATTGAAAGAGTAAAGTAATTACTCCTATTCTACTTCAGTTCTAATTTATCATAAGATAATTTACAATATGGAATACAGATTTGGCAGGGCATTGAATAAGCATTTTGATTCTATCTTTACTTAAGAGGAAACAATAAATCTACCCAAAATGCCAGGGTACTAAGACTCTGTTGATCAGAGAAATTTGAGAACATTTGTAGAATTATAAAGATAGTATTTGGAAATGCAATGTAAAAATGTCAATGTCTCCAGGATTTGATAACCTGCATTCTTGAGGATTAGCAGAAGTAGTCATAGAGATATTGTCATCTTGAAAAATTCAATATCATACATTTCCTCCACAGTATTAAAGCTTCATGGACTTCATGCAATCTTTGCTGCCCTCTTGAGGAATTTTCACTCCCCAAATCCAACTTAAAATAGTGGTTGCATTGTGGCTGCATTGGTGGCACAGCTGGTAGAGCACCACAACAGGATAACCCCGTTCAAATCTGTGATGAGTTTGTACCCTCTCCCAGCGATCCCAAACATAAGGTTGGGTTGGCTAATTGACTGTTGTAATTCACTCTTAGTTTGGATGGTAAAATTAATGGGAATGTGGGGAGTATAGGTTTCAGTGAAAATTAGTGCGGAAATGGGATTGCTCTGTGAGCCTGCATAGATGATGAATTAAGGAAAAATGCAAACGTGTGATGATCTTTCGAAATTATCAGAATTCTAGAACAACCAGAGTAATTTGGAAGACAGGATGAAAGAGCAAATTTTTATT
This sequence comes from Raja brachyura, assembly GCA_963514005.1. The sequence continues at coordinate 36,894,656 of OY740794.1, read as the reverse complement.
TAAGAAAGGAGTGAGAAAGTTACAGTCTGACATCTCTTGACAGCAATTTGTTAAAATAATCCTCACTTTACAATGATCGGGTAATTTGAAACATAATATGTCTAATGTCAAAATGGCTTTATCGAAGGAGAAATGTGTTTAAAAGTGGCTGAGCCTTTCTACCTGCTGAGGGAATTCTTCATTGTTTTTGTTGTGGCTGTATATATAGTTCCAAGTTTTTAATGCTAATGCTAAGGCCAACGAAACACTGGGAGCCCTGCATGACGCCCTCAGTGAGCTTCAGACCAAATATCATGACAGCTTTATTGTGGTGGCCGGGGATTTTAGCCTTAAGACTGTGAAATCAAAATTCAGACAATAAGTGGATTTTGAGACCAGGGGAGAGAACACCTTGAACTTGGTTTACACTAATAGCCCAGAGGCTTACAAGGCAGCTCCTCGCCCTCACCTGGGCCACTCTGACCACATTTCAGTGTTCTTAACACCAGCAAAAACAAATCAGAGCAGAGAGAAAACACACCAGGGTCTGGCCAGAGGGAGCAGCCTCAGCACTGCAGGATTGCTCCCTCACACTGACTGGGATGTGTTCAGGACAGCAGCATCCTGTGATGACCTCATCAACATCGAGGAGTACACAGAGACTGTAATCAGCTACATTGCTAAGTGCAGCGAGGATGTCACTGTCATTAAAACCTTCACTGCACGTGGAAATGAAAAGCCATGGACGACAGCAGAGGTGCGCTCGCTGCTGAGGGCCTGTGATGTACCCTACAGAGCCGGAGACACAGCTGCTCTTCTATCTACCAGGACTGCACTGGAAAAAGGGATCAAGGCAGCGAAACATGCCTATGCTGAGAAAATCCAGGGACACCTCTGTGACACAGGAGACACCAGGAGGATGTGGAAGGGAATCCAAACACTGACGGGGTACAAGGCAAGGCAGCAGGTAACTGACACCGACACTTCTCTTCCAGACAAACTGAACAATTTCTTTGTACATTTTGATGCAGCTAACACCACACCCAAGGGGAGGGCCAGCCCCTGCTCACCATCTGACCAGCCAGTCCTGATCATAGACTCAATGGACACGGGGAGGACCCTGTCTGGTCAACCCGCGGAAAGCAGCCGGACCCGACAACATCCCAGGACGTGTGCTCAAGGGATGTGCTGTTGAGTTAGCAGGTGTGGTAATGTCGTGGTTTTAAGACTCAAATTTGGATAATATGACACAGACACAGAGAATTCTTCAAGAAGACGAAAAGCCTTTATTTGCAAATATTGGCTGGAGCAGTCAGAGAGGACACCTTGGCCTGTTCTCTAATTGTTCTCTGAATCCCAGAAACAAGCAGCTTTTTATTACAGTTTCTAGCCCTATCTCTGCTGCATTATCTTTCATGCTGTACTCCTTTCTCATCAATCTTTCTTCAGTTCTAATTTTCTGTATCTCGCCACCATTATGTTTCGGCCTTGGTTCAATCTCCACACCTCCCCTCATTATTTCTCCTTGTTTGCCACCCTTAAATTCCAAACTATTGCTTTTTAATCTCCCAGCTATGTTTTAGCTGAAGCCATTTTATACTGTTACACACACCATTTTAGTTTATGTTTTATACAAGGATTTGAATGTATTTATTAAGAATACAAAAGTAAAAATAAGTAACTTGTTTATAACTTAAAGTAACTTGTTTATAACTTCCATATAACTCCCTCCTCTGAGATTCCACCGAGTCTCAAAAGACAAAGAAAACCACACACACATCCCCCAGGTCAAATCACCCATAGAGCCCTAAAATGCAGGCTCTTCTAATTAAGTTAGTGTAATGCTGTGCAGTGTTCTTTCTCTGACTCCCTGAGAAACTGGGCCAAAAACCCACCCCCATTACGTGAGGCAGGAAAAAAGATCCAGTTTCCCTTACAGACTTCGTTTAACATTTTCCTAACGCTTCTTCTCCATCGTAATAGTATTCTATCAACGAGGTCCACTTTCCTTGAGGGCCAGATTCATCACCCGTAGTTGCTTCACCGTAGCTTTCACCAGGAGAGACTTTATACAGGGGAAAACACAGCACAACATTATTGCCACTACAATTAATGCGACCCCAATATTCAAACCAATTTTAATCAGCCATGCTCCCCAACCCCCCAACATGCTCTCCAGCCATCCAAACATTTGATGTCCGAACCCTATGTTTCTTTTAACCTCACTCCTTTGTTTTTTTTTTAGCTTATCCATGGCTTTAGTGAAGGATCCCTCCGGGCTGGTGTTGTTGGGGATAAAGGTACAACAGTGCTCCCCAAAAAGGACACAAACACCCCCTCATTCTGACCTTACTTACACCAGTCTCATTGTCACTAATGTATCCAAAAACCTCACAATATCATAACCATATAACAATTACAGCACGGAAACAGGCCATCTCGGCCCTTCTAGTCTGCCTAACACTTATTCTCCCCTAGTCCCATCTACCTACACTCAGACCATAACCCTCCATTCCTTTCCCGTTCATATACCTATCCAATTTATTTTTAAACGATAAAATCGTACCTGCCTCCACCACTTCCACTGGAAGCTCATTCCACACAGCTACCACTCTCTGGGTAAAGAAGTTCCCCCTCATGCTACCCCTAAACTTCTGTCCCTTAATTCTCAAATCATGTCCTCTTGTTTGAATCTTCCCTACTCTCAATGGGAAAAGCTTATCCACGTCAACTCGATCCCTCTCATAATTTTAAAGACCTCTATCAAGTCCCCCTTAACCTTCTGCACTCCAAAGAATAAATACCTAACTTGTTCAACCTTTCTCTGTAACTTAGTTGCTTAAACCCAGGCATCATTCTAGTAAATCTCCTCTGTACTCTCTCTATGTTGTTGACATCTTTCCTATAATTTGGCGACTAAAATTGTACACCATAGTCCAGAATTGTCCTCACCAATGCCTTGTACAATTTTTAAATTGCATCCCAACTTCTATACACGATGCTCTGATTTATAAAGGCCAGCACACCAAAAGCTTTCTTTACCACCTTCAGGGAACTATGCACAGTTATTCCTAGATCCCTCTGTCCAACTGCATTCCTCAATTCGCTACCATTTACCATGTACGTCCCATTTGCTCTTGTTCTGCCAAGATGTAGCACCTCACACTTATCAGCATTAAACTCCATCTGCCATCTTTCATCCCACACTGCCAAATGGCCTAAATCTCTCTGTAGACTTTGAAAATCTACTTCATTATCCACAACAATTTCCCCAGTAACCTCTTCAAAAAATTCAAGAAGATTAGTCAAACATGACCTTCCAGGCACAAATCCATGTTGACTGTTCCTAATCAGACCCTGTTTATCCAGATGCTTATATATATTATCTTTAAGTATCCTTTCTATTAATTTGCCCTCCACTGACGTCAAACTCTGCTCTTCCCTCACCTCTTTGTCCTCCTGTTCACTTACCTCAGGGTTATTATCGAGTCGTACCTGTGGGACATCCCTCATTTAATGATTGAAATGGTACCAGGTAGATCAATCTTCTACCTGAACAGCGGTGGGTGGTTCGGAAAGCACATACATACACCTTGTCTCCAGGTTTAAAGGGTCCTTCCTCCTGGTCCACCTCCCACTGCTTTTACTTTGCCTGTGCATAAATAGACTTGTATATCATAATTAACTGTTACATATACTTCTTAAATTCTACCTCTAGCTGTTCCAAACTCGGTCCCTTGTAGGGACCTCTCCATTGTGCCTCCGGCATGGGTCGACCAGTAAGCATCTCATGTGATGTTATGTGGGTTATTCCGTTAGTTTTGCATGCAACATCTCTTCAGTGCCAATGGCAGGGCATTGATCCAATTCAACCTTGTAGTAACACAAATCTTATTTATATTAACCTTCAATGCTCCATTTATTCTTTCCACCATGCCCTGTGACTGCAGGTGTTACACACCCAAATCTGTGTTTTACTCTAAGGGCCTGTAGCGTTCTTACACCCAAGTCGATCCAATCTTACCCTAGGTGCAATACCAGCTGATCATCCTCCAGATGCTGTTTTGGCTGCTTCGTCTGCACTTTGATTTCACTTCTTATGTGCTTGGCATTTAATGACAGCTAGTGCCCCTGGCTTCATTTTTCCCCTTATCAGGTCTGTACTTTACTGCTAACTTTGCATGGGGTTTCCGTTGCTTTTCTCAAAGCCTTTCTGTTTCCCTACTGCTCCAAACATGTGCCAGACCCCATGTACATATGATTAGTCGGTATAAACATCAGCTTTCTCACCTTCCCTCATGTCACATGCTGCTCTTAAAGCCTTAATTTCTGCCAACTGAGCTAAGCAAGATTGCAGGCAAGCTTCCAATTTGATTACCTTAAAGTCTAAATCATCCTGATTCACCACTTCAAACCCTGCATACTTGCTTTAACAAGAAACATCCACAAGCAAAACCTTTTTGTCCCCTTCATTCAAAGGCTCTGACTTTAAAAACATTTCTCAAACCTGTGTCCATCTTCCTTCAATATTTTCCGTAATGCCATCACAATTTTGACATACTTTCCAATCTAGTATGAACTTTATCCTGGCATTCCCAAGATCATCATCATCATTGTCCTACTGTCTGAGGTTTGGGAACTTCAATTATCACTTCAATTTGATCCTGCGCTTTAGCTTTTACTTCTTTAGATATTACTCATCCAAAATATTCTACCTGCTGCTGACAAAACAACAACTTCTTCCTTGATACTTTATGACCTCCTATGCCATCTTTTCCAAGATAATTACAATGTCTCTTTCACATTGCTTCTCACTTGTGGAACAAACCAACAAATCATCCACATACTATATCAACACCTTCCAAATCTGCCTATAACATCTGATTAACAACATCGGGCTAGTATTTAAAACCCTGCAGCATCCTAGTCTAGGTGTATTTAATACTTCTTAATGTTCTTGCCATAGCTATGTTCACCACTATCTTAATTATTATTATTTCCTGATTACCATACCCGTTTACCTCCCCAATATACCTTATCCATTACCTATCTCCTTACTAGCCTTTCTTGACCTCTTCCTTGAGATCCCTCCCTCCCTTGGGGACCCCAGTCCTGTTTGGGCTTATATCCAGATTTATTTCACTCCTGATAGGGCATTTGAGGAAACACTCTCCCAAAGACATTTATTATTGGTATGGAGTTCTCTGGCCCCTGTTTGGCTCTGTCGTAGGACTCACTGTGTGTCAGTACATCACTTATTTCAATCTTTTCAACCAGGTCTGTTGTTATTGACAACATTGTCTTTCATTTTTCACGCTCTTTCTTTTTGAGCTCTTCAAGTTACATTTGCATCATTTTTCTCTGCACCTCTTCCTGCTGGTCTGCAAGTCTTTTTCCTATCTTTGCGATATTTATCGAACTCATTGCCCAAATGATCACTGAATCAGGGGTGGGAAATAAATGACAATCCCACCACCTCCTCCAATCTAGACTTGACTTTAGGAAGAATGAAATCCACCACAGCGGTTCAAAATATAGTGTTCATTAACTGGTTGCCTTCTATTGCTTGTTCAGTTTCCAGTCTCCACCTTTTCAGCTTGTTCTCCAGATAGGCTGTTGGATTATTGTCTGAGGGCCTGCCATACCCTCTGCCTGACTGTGTCAAACAGCGTGCCATTGTTTATTGCATTGTTCTCGGCATTTTTATACTAGCCATCTTCAGGAGTTCTGTCAGTTTAGCGGTTCCTATCACTTTCACCAACAGTGCCTTCAAATCTCCCATAGCCAATAATCGTCCTCCAAAGCCATAATCCATTTCCTGCCCCATCAGGAACATTGGGTATGTTTTATTTATTTATTTATTTAAAAAAAAAAATGTTTAGCCATCTCAGTTTATGGGTGCCCCAAAGGATAATCTGTGTCTGTCCTGCTCTTATTTTTTTAAATCAGTCTCATCAATTTATCCCTCTGCTTCCCACTTTAATCCTTTATGATATGCCTTCTTTCTCATTCTAAACTAAATTTCTTACTGCTCAGATAGTCAATCCTCCTTTGCAAATTTATTCACCTTCCCTTTAAAATCTTCCACTGACTCCTCCTGATTTATTACTTTCACACCTGTCGTTTCCTACTTCTGTTACCTCCTCACTGCCTCTCTCTCCTTTTCTCTCTAAACTGCTTAAGTAATCTAATTCCTTTCCTCTCCTCTTTTCCCACCTTTCCAATTTATCTGTGGAATATAATTCATAATTAACACTTCCATCTTGTCACACATTTATCTTCAAAGTGCCTTCTTTGGGCCACTTCCTCACAACTGTTTCTGAAAATCTCAGCAAACAATCATTACCCTTCTCCAACCAGAATGTTTATCTATACAAACCACAAAAGCTGGTCATGTTTCAGCAATTAACTTATTTCCAATTATTTGAATCCATTCTCACCACTATTTTTAAATTTCCAATTCCCAGTACTAGTAACAATTTTCCAAATTAACTTTACTGAAAAGAAATCTATAGAAACATCAGCAAAACCAAGCAACTTCATTTTCCAACTTTTCCCTTTTGAGCTGCTATGATTAATCGTTACCTTACAGCTGTTAGTAACCCCCCCATTGCTTACAACTTCTTAAAGGAACACACATACATACCCTTACAGCATGTGGCCTACAACAAACAAAATACATCACATATATGAACTTTCTCATTCATTTAAAACCGGTTTTTACACACAAATCACATTCATTCCATTCTTACTTCAAATAAATTATGCAATTATCTACACAGATTCAAGTTTCCAAATTAACTTTTATATAATTCTTATCTCCCCTTTTAAGTTAAAGTAGGATGGTCTAATCCCCTATCAATCAGGTTCCTGAGCACTGTGATTGGATATTGATTCAGATGGTGATTAGTCAGATTCACCGTCACACAAATTCTAACCACACCCCACTAAGATCACAACCAATCAAAATCCTAGCTCCAAACAAAGAAGCACATTTTGTCTTGATCTCTCAGCTGAGAGAATGTAGCAATTTTATCTCCACAACCAGTTAAGAAACTCAGTCCTCACACCTCCTCTGTCCTCGTAGTCACTATATTACATTACACTATTCTTATTGCAATTCTACTTTCTGCTATTCTACTATGTTATTACGGTGCACACTGTTCTTTCCTCCCTATTTACCTTAAAACTACCTACCTCGTCCGTGCGGACCCCCGACGTCTCAGGGCGGTATCCACGAGGACTTAACACTCACCTGCCTCGCCTGTGCAGACCCCTGACCTCACAGGGCAGCATCCACGAGGACTTAAACATTCACCTGCCTCGCCTGTGCAGACCCCTGACCTCACAGGGCGGTATCCGCGAGGACTTAAACACTCATCTGCCTCGCCTGTGCAGACCCCTGACCTCACAGGGTGGTATCCACGAGGACTTAAACACTCACCTGCCTCGCCTGTGCAGACCCCTGACCTCACAGGGCAGTATCCACGAGGACTTAAACACTCACCTGCCTCGCCCGTGCAGACCCCTGACCTCACAGGGCGGTATCCACGAGGACTTAAACACTCTTAATAATATATATAAATATTACTCACCACACAGCGCAGCCTTCTCGGACAATCCTCTGGGCCTCGTTTTTAGAACAATTTAGTGCCAGATTCTTGGGTCGGAGAGACCTTCTAACTACTTGGGCACTTCTGTGTCCCCAGTGGCTTCTCATGTTCAACAGGCTATTAGTCCAAATTAAACGGAAAACCGCATAATAATTTTATTGGGTGGCCACCCTTTTCCTGTTGTCCCTAGGAGCCAGAGGGGCTGGGAAGCGCCCTGAGTTGTTTGTCTTTTAATTAACGGTCTCTTACCGACCCTGCTCGCTGCGCCAATTTTGTCGTGGTTTTAAGACTCAAATTTGGATAATATGACACAGACACAGAGAATTCTTCCAGAAGACGAAAAGCCTTTATTTGCAAATATTGGCTGGAGCAGTCAGAGAGGACACCTTGGTCTGTTCTCTAATTGCTCTCTGAATCCCAGAAACAAGCAGCTTTTTATTACAGTTTCTAGCCCTATCTCTGCTGCATTATCTTTCATGCTGTACTTCTTTCTCATCAATCTTTCTTCAGTTCTAATTTTCTGTATCTCGCCACCATTATGTTTCGGCTTTGGTTCAATCTCCACACCTCCCCTCATTATTTCTCCTTGTTTGCCACCCTTAAATTCCAAACTATTGCTTTTTAATCTCCCAGCTATGTTTTAGCTGAAGCCATTTTATACTGTTACACACACCATTTTAGTTTATGTTTTATACAAGGATTTGAATGTATTTATTAAGAATACAAAAGTAAAAATAAGTAACTTGTTTATAACTTAAAGTAACTTGTTTATAACTTCCATAGTAACAGACATCTTTAACATCCCCCGTAGTCAAGCCATTGTCCCCACATGCCTCAAAACTTCCACAATAATCCCAATAGCAACAACATCAGTTGTGGCCTGGCTAAATGATTACCGCCCTGTCGCCCTGACCCCCATAGTAATGAAGTGCTTTGAACGCCTGGTTGAACCTCACATTGCTGCCAGCCTCCCCTCATCGTTAGACCCCCTCCAGTTCGCCTATCGCCCCAACAGCTCTACAGAAGATGCCATCTCTACTACGCTGAACACAGTACTCACTCATCTGGAAAACAAAAACACCTACGCCAGAATCCTGTACATTGACTTTAGCTCAGCTTTTAATACCATTATCCCACTGAGATTTGTGGAGAAACTAAACCTGCTGGGCCTCAACACCACCCTGTGTCGCTGGATCCTGGACTTTCTGACACAGAGACCGCTGCCAGTCCATGTTGGCAAGAACACCTCAGGCTTGATCATGCTGAGCGCTCCCCTCAAGGCTGTATGCTCAGCCCGCTGCTGTTCACACTGCTCCCATATGATTGTGCTGCCAGATTCAGGGACAACAAGATTATTAAATTTGCAGATGACACCACAGTGGTGGGACTCATCAGTGGAAAGGATGAAACAATGTACAGGGAGGAAGTGAAACACCTAGTGGACTGGTGCGGCAACAACAACTTGGAACTAAATGTCGACAAAACCAAGGAGATGATTGTCGACTTCAGTAGGTCACAGCCCAAACACACACCCCTCAACATCAGTGGCACCGCGGTGGGGAGAGTGGAAAACATAAAGTTCCTCGGAGTGCAGATCACAGGCAGTCTCACCTGGTCCAGGAACACCACTGGGATTGTCAAACGAGCCCATCAGCAACTGCACTACCTGAGGAAACTCAAACAGGCCTCACTCCCCACCAACATCCTCAGCACTTTCTCCAGGGGCACGGCGGAGTCTGTGCTCACGTACTGCATCAACATGTGGTACTCCAACTGCAACTGCTCAGACAGGAAGGCTCTGCAGAGGGTAGTGAGGGAAGCAGAGAGGATCATTGGCGTCTCCCTACCCTCTGTACAAGAACTGTTCTGGAGCCGCTGCCTGAAAAAAGCACTGAGCATTGCAAAGGACACACTGCACCCCCTCCACACACATCTGGATCTCCTGCCATCAGGCAAGAGATGCCGCAGCATCAAAGCCCGGACAACCAGACAGCTAAACAGCTTCCTTCCACAGGCTGTGAGGCTGCTAAGCAGTCACTCCACCTGATTCAGCTGCTTTTTTTGCACTGACACGTTAATAACAAACTCTGGCACTGCCCACTTAAATCAGCTGCCCTGGAAATTATGACCATTTTACTTGTATTTTCTTCTTGTTGTTTTTTATCTTGTTGTTTTACTATTCCTACTGTTTTTATCAGGGACGGGATTGTTTTTATTTATGTGTGAAATGTTTAAGTTTTATGTGTGATGTTCTAGTATTCCATGGGAAACATCATCTCAATTTGCACTGTACAGCTGCTGCTTTGCAAGGTGACAATAAAGGTTGATTTGATTTGATTTGAGAGAATCAATGGCTAATTTCAAGGAGGTGGACCTTTGTTACATGGATCTGATTGTGCTCAAGAGGTGCACCAATTTCAATGATAGCTTTGGTGGAAAAAAGGCTAGAATGTATACAGGTTTTCTGATGAGAAAAAGTTAAATATGAAAGTGAAGGTGGATGCAAAGGTTTTGCAGCAAAATTGTAATCACTTCAAACTCCCACAGCTACTGGTCTTACTGGACTGGTGGATTTTCTGTCCAGTATCATCTAACTATTAAAACTCTCTTCGTTAGTTTGTTTCTCTTTCACATCTCCTCCGAAACCCGACGCGGTGACAGAGAAATTGTTACATATTCCGGTGGAGATTCACCTCGTGATTTCAAAATTCCCCTCATTTGAAAATTTGATTCATTATTTCCTGATTACTAAAATTGTTTTAAAATGAAAAAAAGTGTTTTAAAATCAAACGAGCTGTATGATGTCACAATGCCTTTGTTCGTGGCCCACCTGGCTCGTGGCCCCGCCCCCCAGCTCTGGATTAAAGCAGGTGCTGCCAACGCGCAGGCGCAGTTTTCCACGAGTTACGTCACCATACCCCCCCCCCGGGTTCTTCAAAAAACGTAGAAAGAACAAGCAAGTTCTGCAGATCCAGAGGTCATCGGAGGTCACCGGAGGCCACCGGCGATGATGAAGAACTTTCTTCTCGGGGCCTGCGTGCAGACTTTTCAATGCGGAGCCAGAGCTGCGACACCAGACTGCGGCCGGCCATAGCGCTCTGCCCACAACCCAGAACTTTATCCTCCTCTGTCCCCCCTCCTCTGTCCCCCTCCTCTCTCTCCCCTTCCACTCTCTCTCCACCCCTCTCCTCACCCCCTCTCCTCCCCCTCTCCGCTCCTCCTCCACCTCCACTCGCCCTCTCCCCACACTCTCCCCCTTTCCCCCTCCTCTCCCTCCCTCCCCCTCTATCCTCCCTCCCCCTCCCCCTCCATCCTCCCCTCCCTCCTCCCTCCTCCCCTCTCACCCCCCCCTTGATAAATGCTTGTTAAAGGAGAGAAGCCTCGCTTAGATTCTCAGAAGGGTTTGGTGAGACCTCATTTGGAATCCTTGTTCAAATTTGGTGTGTTATTCAAAGAAGGATACACTCAGAGGCAATAACGCACAGATTCATCAGAACATTCATGTGTCAGTTGTCTTTTAGTTTAGAGATACAGAACTTAAACAGGCTATTCGGCCCACCGGGTCTGCGCCGACCAGCGATCCCCACATATTAACACTATCCTACACACACTAGTGATAATTTTTACATTTACCAAGCAAATTAACTTATAAACCTTGGAGTATCTCTGGAGAGAAAGATTGGGTGACGTTTCTTCAGACACCAGCATTTTGTGTCTACCTTTGATTTAAACCAGCATCTGCAGTTCTTTCCAAAACAACCTACAAACTTTGGAATGTGGAAGGAGACTGAAGATCTCAGAGAAAACCCATGCGGTCATGGGGAGAGCATACAAACTCCGTACAGACAGCACCCGTAGTCGGGATTGAACTCGGGTCTCCAGTGCTGCAAGCGCTGCAAGGCAGCAACTCTACTGCTGCGCCACTGTGCTGCCCCTATGAGGAACATGATTGATGTCTATTCATTTGTGTGAAGTACATTGCAAATGGAAGATTTTGTTAAGAATAGACAGTAGAGATCAAGAAATTCTGTCTTTAGTTTGAGCTTCTAGAATTAGGGAGTCACTATTTCAAATATTTTTACTCAGTTATTCAGGATCAGATATTTATTGCTCATTTCCAATTCTTCTTGTTGATGGTGGTAAGTCACCTTCTTCGATGGCAGCAGTCTTATCTTGGAGAGCAATAGATGTTCATCTGAGAATATTCAAGACTGAGATAAATACATTTTGGACACCAAATGAATGGGAGGGTTGGGTACTAGCTTGGGTGCTGGACTTGAGGTACGTGATTATCCATGTGCCAGCCTCCGTAAGGCCTCTCTCTGCATACATTCCAGATTCTTGATATACTGGTGGGAATTATATCAGAAAATGAGTACATCATAAAGTGTGAAACTTCAGAATATAGTGTTACGGCTACAGTGAAAGTGCATGCGTCGTAACAAGCAGGGGCGGAAAACCCGGGGGGGGGGGCAGAGGGGACACGTCCCCCCCCATGTTTTGAGAGGTGGGGGACATCCCCCCTCCCCCCCCCCCAAGTTTTTGTAATCCGGATTTTAAAATCTCCGCTTTCCACGAGACAGTGGAGATGGGACTGCTGATCGAGGGCGCCGATTGGACGAGAGAGACGTCGGTCAGCAGGCAATGGGGGCGGGACATGATTCAGCGCGATGATTGGAGGAGGGAGGAGTGGGGGGGTGGTGTGAGACTGAGGATAGAGTGCGGTGATTGGAGGAGAGAGACATGGCACAGACCTGCGCCTCATCCACAGCCAGGATCGATCCCGGCCGGATCTCCAACGCTGTCCCATCCCCACCTGTGTGCCCCCCCCCCACCCCCACGGGTGGCCAGAGAGGTTGGGAGTCAGGTGCGAGCTGTACCCCCAGGCCCACAGCCAGCGCAGAGAAGCAGCGCTAAGCTTGGTTCATAGCTTCTCCCTGGGAGAGAGGAGTCGCTATTGTATATATTTCGTTATTTGTGAAGTAAAGCATTAACATGTTAATCAGTATCATGAATGAATGTTGTTACTAATTCACTCCTCCTGAGTCAACTGCTTGCAGTGTGAAACGCCTGGATCTGGATCGGCGTGAAATCACAGACCTTTCAAGTCTTCACAGAATCACGCACGTGACTCCGAAGTAAAATAGTAAGATTAAACGAGAACTTACCAGTTTGAAGTTTGATCTTTATTTTGTGAGGAGTTACGATGAGCGATTACGTGCCCACCGCTCCCAACCCTCATATCACGAAGCTCATCTGGTAGTTCTAGAGTTATAATCTTACTATAATACTTCAATTGTTGTCTCCTGAGATTTCACACCGCTGCTTTGAAGATTGACGTGCATGCCGACTGGCGAGGTTCTTCACGTAATCGCTCATCGTAACTCCTTATAAAATATAGATCAAACTTCAAACTGGTAAGTTCTCATTTAATCTTACTATTATGTTGACTATTTTCCTCATGCAACACTGAATAGATTCAGTGGATGGGGGGAAGGCTAGCATGCTTGATTACAGGCATTACATTCACAACTATACAGTTTTCTGTGGTCTGGGACCGAGTAGTTGTCATACTAAGCTGTGATGCTTCATGGTAGTGTTAATCCCAGCCAAATTGGAGAGGCTAGGACTTTAAAATGGGGTGAAAGCTTCAGGGCTGCTGGGAGATTTGGTCAATTTGGAATTGCTCTCTGCAGAACTGGGACAAGCTGCAGAGTGGTGCCTGTTGCAAGAAAAGAATAAGAACACCTGCAGACCCTGTCAATTAGGTGCGAAATGCATAGAATGGATTGGATAACTCCAAACCAGACATACACCTTGTAAATAATGTTGCAGAGTTCTACTTTGCTGAGTGTTGATTGGATGAGGTATTGAGCCTTGTCTGGGTTTCTTACAGATCAGGGTAAATGTTTCTAAGTTGGCTTCCTTGCGAAGTCCGGTTTGAATACAATGTATTAAGCTGCTGTATTATTGGGTTAGGGAAATGTCTGTCATGTATGGGGCTAATCGATATCTGTAATTGGATTATAAGGAGACCACCCCCATGTGGTTCAGCCCCTCGAGGTCCTGGGACCTATAAAAGTCCAATACCACGAGGTCCAGCGTCGATCTTCTGGGAGAGCGCTTAGGACTGCGTGACCTTCTGGAGTCCTAGAGGGCTCTGAGCGAGGCCTAGAGGTCTTGATCAGGCAGATACAAGGATCTAACCTGTGGTGGGATAGGTACAGTACAGTGCTGTGGAATGAGAAGGATGAGATGGACACTAAAATTTGAAATAGTAAATTGAAGGCTGAGACTGAATTTGGTTAAATTTCAATATTTATCATGCTTTGCTTTAAATTAGAGTCACACCTGTAGGGAAATCTGGACTGAACCCAGCTGAAATTTATATGAGGACCCGTCAACAGATATACATATTATAACATCGTGTGAGTATGAAGAAGGCTGATTAGTGTTGATCCACGGATAATAAAGAGTATATTAGGGAACAGAATAGGAGAATATAATAGGAACTAGACTAAGTGGGACCCATTGGGTCCCATGTTCATACGTGAGCGCTGGTATGGGTGTTGTGGGCTGAAGGAACTGGTTTCCAGAGAGCTAGTATGGACATTGTGGCCAAATGGATTCTTGGACTGGCGGCTCAGTCACTCGAGTCTGTTGTGCTGGCAGCTCACTCACTCACGGCTGGTGGGCTAGCAGTTGACTCACGGCTATTCCTTGAAATTCCATTTCAAGCAGGGTGCAATGCCGCCAAATGCAAGTGTAGTTTCATGCCAGTTCAAGCAGGGTGCAAGGCCACAAAATTCAAGTGCAGTGTCATGCCACTTCAAGCAGGGTGCAATGCCACTAAAGACAGAGAGTCATGTCCTCTCCCTCCCCCATCTTGCAGAGACTGAGCCACGACCACATTTCCAGGTTTTATAGTCCCTCCCCTCTCCCACCGGAAGGGGTGTGGCCTTCATGGCATCATTGACAGGAGAGAGAATCTCAACATTTTTTAAACACTAGTAACTCTTTTATTTTTCATCGATGGGTCCTCGGCAACTGATGAATGGAGGAGGACTCTGAGTAAGATGGCCGAAAATCACGTAGTAGCGTTTTTTCTAAAATCAACATACAGTGCAAACAAGAAGCGGTCAAGATTAGACTTTTAATTATATAGGAGGCAAAACCAACCACTTTCCAATGAGGCACTTTCACAGCAGAGGCTACACCAACCACTTTCCAACAAGGCACTTTCAAAGCAGAGGCAACACCAACCACTTTCCAGTGAGGCACTTTCAAAGCAGAGGCAACACCGAGGCATTTTCGAAGTAAAAAACACTGAGGCATTGTCAAACAACATTTTCAAACCACATTAAGGGCATTCACAGTTTCGTAGACATGTGTTCAGTTTTATTCACCGCTCAGACTGAGACACGTGACCCTCTCGCCCCCCCATCTTGCAGAGACTGACTGAGGCACTCAACACTTCCGGGTTTTATCATCCCTCCGGAAGGGGCGTGGCCTTCAGGAGAGAGAATCTAAACATTTTTAAAACACGAATAACTCTTTTATTTTTCATCGATGGGAAAAATCCTCTTGTCCTGCGCAGCGGAGGTGGACTCTGAGTAAGGTAGCTAAAAATCACAACCATAAGTGGCAGCGATTTTTTCTAAAATCAATATACAGAACAACAGGAAATGGTCAAGATCAGACTTTTAGTAATATAGATAGGGATAGGTATGACAAGGAACTATAGTGAATGTATGGGACAGCATGGGAGCATGATGGTAACTTGCTTTGTCCCAGGTTTTTCAGGAATTTTAGGTTTTAGGTTCAACTGTGGAAAAGGATGGAAGAATGGGCAGCAACACGGATGGAGGGACTCCGCGCCCACGAAAACTCGGGAGGTGAAGACTTATCAGACAGAAATTGTGAAGCTATGCCCATGAACACTCGGGACGCTTGACAGATTTTGGGAAGAAACATCATCATTTTGTGTTGCTGATAGATGGAAAATGTAATGGACATATTTATGTATATCTGGTTAGCTGATTATTGGACTATTTGGTTATCATATATGATGGGTTATCATATATGATTTTAAAAAAAAGGAAGGAATGTTAATCCTAGCCAAATTGGAGAGGCTAGGACTTTAAAATGGGATAAAAGCTTCAGGGCTGCTGGGAGATTTGGTCAATTTGGAATTGCTCTCTGCAGAACAGGGACAAGCTGCAGAGTGGTGCCAGTTGCAAGAAAAGAATAAGAACATCTGCAGACCCTGTCAATTAGGTGCAAAATGCATAGAATGGATTGGATGGCTGCAAACCAGACATACACCTTGTAATTAATTGTAAATAATGTTCCAGAGTTCTACTTTGCTGAGTGTTGATTGGATGAGGAATTGAGCCTTGTCTGGGTTTCTTGCTGATCAGAGTAAATGTTTCTAAGTTGGCTTCCTTGAGAAGTCCTGTTTGAATACAACGTATTAGCTGCTGTATTATTGGGTTAGGGAAATGTCTGTTATGTATGGGGTTTATCGATATCTGTAAATGGATTATAAAGAGACCTCCCCCATGTGGTTCGGCCGCTCAAGGTTCCGGGACCTATAAAAGTCCACTGCCACAAGGTCCAGCGTCGATCTTCTGGGAGAGCTCTAGGGACTGCGTGATCTTCTGGAATCTCTCTGTTTGAGCGAGGCCTAGAGGGCTTGACCAGGCAGATACGAGGATCAAATCTGCAGTGGGATAGGTACAGTAGTTGAACTGTAATTTTGTTTTGTCAAAATAAAGATTAGTTGTTCAAGTGTTTGATTCGGTGATTTTTGACTGAAACTAGACTGGGGGGAAGCTTAGAACAAGCAATTTACAGGAGGATGTCTTCCATGATGCATCTAGGGAAATGGGAAAGAGTCATTAAAGATGCCCCATTTTTGTGACTGGAGGAAGTAGCATTGATCTGCTTTCTTGGTCGTCTTATTGATATGGTTTGTTATGGTCAAATTGTTGGTTAAATTGTTTGTATATATTTACACCTAGCAACTCTAACATCCATTGTTCTGAAGTGCTTTGTGAGTCTGGTCATACCACCCACTTTATATAGGGTCGTACAGTGGTGCTGCGGTAGAGTTGCTAGAGATCGTGATCATGGGTGTTGTCTGTGCAGTGTTTAGACATTCTCCCTGTGACCGCATGGGTTTTCTCTGTGTTCTTCACTTTCCTTCCACATTCCAAAGACTTTCAGGTTTGTGGGATTTTAAGCTTCTGTAAATTGTCCCTAGTGTGTAGTAATGTGCAACTGGAATAACATAGAACTAGTGTATGTGATTGTTGGTCAGCACAGACTCAGTGGGCTGAAGAACCTGTTTCCACACTGTATCTCTAAGTTAAACTAAACTCAAATTCTTACCATCTCCACTTTTGCACCTTTCAAACAGACTGGGTAATGTACCTCTTTATATTTCGCTGTTGCTGACCATCTCCTTTTTTGCTAACTTTGTTATCTTGACAACATGCTACTTTTCTTTCTCCTTCCTTTACTCCATCTCGTCATTGTGTGGAAACAAGCCCACTGCGGTGGTGTCATCTGCAAACGTCCCAAATGGATTAGGAGCTGGATTTGGCATCAGTCATTGGATATTGGGCGATTCGTAAGGACTGAGAAAGCAGTCTTAAGGGGCACCAGTGTTGAACCATCTTGGTGGATGTTTGGTCAAATTAGTGATAATTTTTCAAAATTCCTTAGATTCTGGAGTAGTTCCTGAGGATTGGAGGGTAGCTAATGTAACCCCACTTTTTAAAAAAGGAGGGAGAGAGAAAGTGGGGAATTACAGACCAGTTAGTCTAACATCGGTAGTGGGGAAACTGCTTGAGTCAGTTATTAAAGATGGGATAGCAGCGCATTTGGAAAGTGGTGAAATCATTGGACAAAGTCAGCATGGATTTACGAAAGGTAAATCATGTCTGACAAATCTGATAGAATTTTTCGAGGATGTAACTAATAGAGTGGATAAGGGAGAACCAGTGGATGTGTTATATCTAGACTTTCAGAAGGCTTTCGACAAGGTCCCGCATAAGAGATTAGCATACAAACTTAAAGCACACGGTATTGGGGGTTCAGTATTGATGTGGATAGAGAACTGGCTAGCAGACAGGAGGCAAAGGGTAGGAGTAAACGGATCCTTTTCAGAATGGCAGGCAGTGACTAGTGGGGTACCGCAAGGCTCAGTGCTGGGACCCCAGCTATTTACAATATATATTAATGATTTGGAATTCAATGCAACATCTCCAAATTTGCAGATGACACCAAGCTGGGGGGTATAGTTAGGTGTGAGGAGGATGCTTGGAGGCTGCAGGGTGATTTGGATAGGCTGAGTGAATGGGCAGATGCATGGCAGATGCAGTATAATGTGGATAAATGTGAGGTTATCCACTTTGGTGGCAAAAACATGAGGGTAGACTATTATCTGAATGGTGGCAGATTAGGAAAAGGGGAGATGCAACGAGACCTGGGTGTCATGGTACACCAGTCATTGAAAGTAGGCATGCAGGTGCAGCAGGCAGTGAAGAAAGCAAATGGTATGTTAGCATTCATAACGAAAGGATTTGAGTATAGGAGCAGGGAGGTTCTACTGCAGTTGTACAGGGTTTTGGTGAGGCCACACCTGGAGTATTGCGTACAGTTTTGGTCTCCAAATCTGAGGAAAGACATCCTTGCCATAGAGGGGGTGCAGAGAAGATTCACCAGACTGATTCCTGGGATGTCAGGACTTTCATATGAGGAAAGATTGGATAGACTCGGCTTGTACTCGCTGGAATTTAGAAGATTGAGGGGGGATCTTATAGAAACTTACAAAATTCTTAAGGGGTTGGACAAGCTAGATGCTGGAAGATTGTTCCCGATGTTGGGGGAGTCCAGAACAAGGAGTCACAGTCTAAGGATAAGGGGGAATTCCTTTAGGACCGAGATGAGGAAAACATTCTTTACACAGAGAGTGGTGAGTCTCTGGAATTCTCTGCCACAGAAGGTAGTTGAGGCCAGTTCTTTGGCTATATTTAAGAGGGCGTTAGATGTGGCACTTGTGGCTAAAGGGATCAGGGGGTATGGAGAGAAGGCAGGTATGGGATACTGAGTTGGATGATCAGCCATGATCACATTGAATGGCGGTGCAGGCTCGAAGGGCCGAATGGCCTACTCCTGCACTTATTTTTCTATGTTTCTATGTCACGTATACTTGCTGGTACACAAAAATTCTGGAGAAACTCAGCGGGTGCAGCAGCATCTATGGAGCGAAGGAAATAGACAATGTTTCGGGCCAAAACCCTTCTTCAGACTCCCAATCAGTCTGAGTTTCTCCAGCATTTTTGTGTACCTTTGATTTTCTAGCATCTGCAGTTCCTTCTTAAACACATATGCTTGCTGATTGTGAACTATTGGTCAGGAAGTCAAGGATCCATTTGCAGAGTGGGTGCTAAGTCCTAGTTCCAGGAGTGTGCAGATGCATTGGTTAGAATTGTGGGTTTGAAGGTGGGGCTTTAGTCAATTAATAAAAGTCTGACATAGGTATCCTTGGTATCCAGATTTTCCAGGCATGAAATTATAAATCATCTGCCATGAGCCTATTGTGGTGGTAGGCAAATTGCAATGGATCTTGGTTGTCTTGGAGACTGGAGCTGATGTATGGTATGACCAAACTCTCAAAGCACTTTATGACAATGGATGTTGGAGTAGTGGATGTCAGACATTAAGGTAGACTACTTTGTTTTGCTTTGGCACTAGGGTGATAGATGGGAACCTCATATTGGATTAGGGAGAAGTTAAAGAAAGTCAAGAGTGGATAGTTGTCATAAATACTGACAATTAAATTCTTACTTGCAGCAGCATTATGGGCCTATACACACAATACTCATGCATGACATATAATAAACAAAAATCAATACATTATTAACCCCAACACTAGTGCCAAAAAGCCTGACATATTTAGTACAGCCAAAGACAGCCCATAGTTCATGGATGATATACACAAATACTCTGGCTAGTTGGACTGTGCAAGTTCTAAGGGCATGGGTGGGTGGGGACTCTATCTGGGCTGGTTGCTTTCTGCAGGCTTACTCTCAAGAAGGCCAATCTGGTGTCTGCTGCTGAGATTGTGGGCACAGACTGTCAGGACAACTGACATCAATTTGTTGTCCCTCTCTTCAAAACAAGCATATATAATAATGCAGAAACAAGATGCTGGTTTGCAAAAAAATACACAAAGTGCTCGAGTAACTCCAGGTCAGGAAGCACCTCTGGAGAACATGGAGTCAGGACCTTTCTTCAGACTGATTGGAGGGAATTGTACTGTACGGGAGTGCATCGGGCTCACAGGGGGAAAAGGATGCATTATTTTCCAGCAATTCTGTCTGACTTTACTTTGTAGCCCAATATAAAGGGCCTGTCTCACTTTCCCGAGTTATTCACCAAATTCTCCCGAATTCACCCGAGTTTTCAAACTCGCAGAATGTTCGTAATGAGTCCTAGGAGGCTAGGAGTCCGTGGATATATCGTATAGGCTCATTATGCCAGCCGTAGGTACTCGGGGCAATTATTTTACTCGTGGACATTCTTCATCAGGCTGAAAAAACGTCCCGACTAACACGCAAGCCTTGCCACAGTCCTGTGGTAGTCTTGGAGTCTAGCTTGGTCTGGAATTGCCTCTGGGTATGCCTGAAAACGTTGCGAAGGTCAGCCTCGATATCCTGCTAATTCGTGTGCGTTTTCTCAATTTACTGCACAAACTAAATATGCAACTTAAAAGTATATAATTGGGAAGCTGGATAATATCTTGCTTTTTATTCGGCCAGTATGCGCCGTTGATTGCAAGAGGCCAATACAATGAAATCCTTTAATAATAATAATAATAATAATAATAATAATAATATATTTTATTATCATTACACATAAGTGCAACGAGATTTGGTTTGCAACTTCCATCCGATGTCATAACTTAAACAACTTATAAATTTAGGTTTAGATACCCCGAGAACAAGGTTTGTAAAAACAACACTAGAACAGTAAGAACTAGAACACTAGAACTAGCTCATTTACAGTGCCTCCACATCATTGTGCATTAACGGTGCAAAGTTCTGGGTTATTGCGCGTCCGATGCTATGTGTGGCTGAATCCCGCTCCTGACTGCCTAAATCCCGCCTTCGATCTCCAGTAGCTCGGCTCCAGTCTCCATGCCATCCTCGGCGTCCATGGCGTCCCCGCCGCCAGGCAACTGCCTGCACCCAGCGTCCTGTTTCCACGGCAACGCAAGCTGGGCGTCCTGTTTCCCCGGCAACCGTGGCCGGACTGGGGGAAGGGGGAGCGGGCCGGGCCGGACCGGGCCGTGAGGGGCTGCTGAAGCTGAGCGGGCGAGCGACCGCTGCGGGCTCCGGAGCTGCCGTGGGGCCCCATGAGTTCACCGAGCCAGCCCGCCGAGGACAAGCTGGAGGCTGTGATCCAGGTAGGCGGCCGAGCTGCCGGCAACTTTAACTCCGGCGGCCGACTGGTTGCAAACGAAGAATGTTCAAGGCGAGGGGTATCTTCACAGGTTCAATTTTATTTTGCATTTGTAATGCTCGGAGGAATTGACCGGTTTAATATTGTAAGCAACCCGTACACCTGCATCGCCCAGGGCCGAATCGGACTTTGCTCCCCTGCGAAAATCTGCGTGAGTGAGCAGCTGGAAAAAAACATCCTCGAAACCAGCTATTGTTCCTCTCACCCTACCTCTCACCAATACACTTTCACAGCATTGGACATTTCCATCCATTTCCATGCAGCAGATACCCGATGAAGGATCCCGAACCTGATCACTGTCTCTCTTTCTACAGACTGAAGAAGGGTCTCGACCTGAAACGTCACCCATTCCTTGTCTCCAGAGATGCTACCTATGCCGCTGAGTTACTCTAGCATTTTGTGTCTACCTTCTCTTTCTACAGATGCTGCCTGACCAGCCGAGTGCCTCCATCATTTTCTGATTTTGGTGCGGATTTTGTCTGTCTGCACCAGTGGCTCATCACTTTAAAGTTCCTTTAATGCCCCCCCCCCCCCCCCCCCCGGCTGCATGGAGGTCAAACGGACAGTCAACAACGCAGAGCCGTGAATTTGAGACCAGATGTGATCTTTTGAATTTGAATCGTGATTTCCCCCCCACCCCCATTGCCCTTGCTGTCCATGGAATATGCTGAGCATTATTCGTAGTGCCTGACTACACTTGAAAACGCTGATCATTAGCTGATCGGGGATTTCCCGAGGGATGGAAAGGAATATGCAAATATAAGCATTTGTATTTGATTGTGCAGGTCTGCATAGAAACGGGCCCTTTGGTCTATCAAGTTACCAGCATCTGCAGCTTTTTAAAAAACTTTCAATGTTAGACATCATTTTTGTTTTATTGATTAACAACATTTGGTGCTTTTGGGATCACCATTTTGCAGCAGAGAATCATAGACTGGTTAAAATATTTGTTCAATCAATGCCATACGTATTTCATGCAAAAGTCAAAGTCAAAGTCAATTTTATTCCTCACAAAAGCAATTCTCTCTACCCCCCCCCCCCCCCCCCCTCCACAAACCTACAGTTAACAAATCCTACCCCCCTTACGGATTTGGGCACAATTTCCAAACCGCAGCCAACCCTATTAACAGCTAGTGCAGAACGGGGAAGAATTGCAATCTAAATCCCATGTGGTAAGGATTAATACAATCTTGAGAATAATTTGTGTATAATGATCAGTTTTCTCAATGAGGTTTTCTCAATGTAATGACCGGAATATTCCTTGAGATATGCAAGTAGCTTGACAGGTTCTGCTGATTATCCCAGTGAATGAGTAAAAAAACGATGGTATCATGGAAAGTTAACAACCTGCAGATGCTGGAAATCTGAAATAAAAAGAGAAAATGCTGGGAACACTCAACTGGTCAAGCTGTGGAAAGTAAAACCGTTGATTTAATTTCCTTTAGTTTAGAGATACAGCGCGGAAACAAACGCTTCGGTCCACCCGCGATCTCAGCACACTTTTACACTATCTTACACACATTAGGGACAATTTATGATTATACCAAGCCAATTAACATACACCTGTATGCCTTTGGAGTGTGGAAGGATCCCGGAGAAAACCCACGCACGTCACAGGGAGAATGTAGAAAGTCCGTATGGACAAGCACCCGTAGTCAGGATCAAACCCTGGTCTCTGACGCCATAAGGCAATAACTCAACCACTGTTCCACCCTGTTTCGGGTTATTATAAGTGGGAAGATTTGGAAAAGGGATAAGCTTGGACTAGCAGAGAAGGAGGAGGAATAGAATAAACAAAAGGGTTAGCTGTAATCACAAACAAAGTGCTGAATGAACTGAGTGGGTCAAACATCTTCTGGGGATAGAGTGGACATAATATTTTGTATCAGGATCGCTCTACACACACGGGTTTGCAACAGCTAATTGCATGTATTTGGGGATATAGGAAGAAACCAGAGCACTGGGGAAACAGGCAGTCACCAAGAAAGTGCATACTTGCAGAAACAGTACCCGAGGTCAGCATTGAACCCGGGCTACTGGAGCTGTGAGACAGCAGCCCTCTAGCTATGCCACTGCATCATCATCTGAGTCAGCTATTTGTTTCCACTGGGGCAGGGAATTCCATCGATTCACCAGTCTTTGAGAGAATAAATGTCTACATACCTCATTCTTAAATTTTGTGGGAGGACCAACCTCACCAAGGCAGTGTTTTCCAGATTCTAACTGCCCTGTGGATGAAAGAAAATATTCCTTATATCCCCCTTTAAAGCCTTAGACTTTTATGTAAACCCATGTCCTTTATTGTTTTAGCAACTCTGCTGTGTGGAAGGTTAACTCCTGTCTACCCAATCTATCCCCCCCCCCCCCCCCCATAATTTTGTTTACCTTCATCAGCCAACCCCTGGTCCCCTCCACTGCCACTGTTCCAAGGAATACCAACCCAGCCTATCCAATCTCTCCTTGTCATTGAAGAAAGTTCAGTATGAAGTTTTTTCCTCTAGTATTCACAGATTGCAGATCCCTTTCTTTATTGACAATTCTATTATTTTAATTTTAACCAAGTCTTGTAAAAACTGCTCAAACAGGCTTCACAATGATTCCAATGTCACCAACACTGCAGTTGTGCTGATGTTTGGTCTCACCATGTGCCCCTCTCAGCCAACGGTTATGTTATCATTTCAGAAATTGGAAGAGACCATCCTGAATCCAGAGGTGCCTGAAGAGGATAAAGGTCTGACGGTGTGTGGAGAGGGGCAGGACTCTGCTCCAACTCCAGTCCCTGCTCGAATCCGAGAGATAGTTACCAAGAATCTAACTGAGGAAAGCATGGAAGGTTAGTGTACTGCACTATGTACAACACCACCAGTGAGCAATAGGGTTGTGGTAAATATAATGCTTGTGTTACCGTGGGACTGGATAGTGGCCATTAGCAAACATTATCGTAGAGCATTATTCTCCACTTTCGCTTCCTGCACTCTGTTACATTTTAAGCCTATGAGAACGTCATTACCTATGATACTCAAAGTAAGTAAGTAAGTAAGTAAGTTTATTGGCCAAGTATTCACATACAAGGAATTTTCCTTGGTGCTCCGCCAACAAGTAACAACATGACATACAGTGACAGTTATGAATGACTCAGAATTTATGAATTTATTAGTTCATAGAGTATGGGACACAGTAATTATCTGACATTTCTTGCCCTTGATCCGAAAGTCTTGCTGGAGAATTCAAAGGGCTGTTACAATTCACCTTTGCTGTGCGTCTGAGGTCACAAAGAGGTCAGAATGGTGAAGGGCATGGGATTTTATTCCACATGATATTAGTGAGAAATATAGAAGCATAGAAACATGCAAAAATAGGTGCATGAGTAGGCCATTCGGCCATTCAATATGATCATGGCTGATCATCTAAAATCAGTACCCCGTTCCTGCATTTTCCCCATATCCCTTGATTCCTTTAGCCACAAGAGCTAAATCTAATTCTCTCTTGAACATATCCAGTCAATTGGCCTCCACTGCCTTCTGTGGCAGAGAATTCCACAGAATCACACCTCTCTGGATGAAAATATGTTTTTTTTATGACTAGGATAGATTCAGAGTCAACATTACTGACACTAGCTTTTTATTCCAGATTTTATTGATGTAACCAAATTCAAATTCTCTTGCTATTTAACCTGTTAATCAGATGGTGCTGTAATAAGGATATTTAGACAGAAAGAAAAGTTACAAAGGGCCACGTTAAAGATAATGAGATCACCCCTCATTTTTCTAATCTTCAAATAATACAGAACTAATATCTTTGGCTTTTTGGGATGGGTAAACCTTCTAACCCCAATCATTAGCCGTGAATCTTTTTGACTACCTTCAATGGCATTATATCCTTCCTTGATTAATGACAAAAACAGTACTTCAGGGATAGCCTTGCTTGTACCTTGTACAATAAGCAAGTTTGGTATTACAACTCTGCATGCCCAGATCATGGGTGATTTGGGCTAAACGTTCACGCCAGCTGAGCTACTATGTGTGTACGGACCTGCATATTCATTTCAATGAGATTTATAAATAAATTTATTTGTCAAATATGTCAACAGTAGGTCACAGCGTACTGCAGGCTGCACAAATCCACAATTGTAACTATAAAGTATAATGTATAAAGTATCCGTTATTGTCATTCAAGCTTTTGGTTTGAATGAAATTACATGCCTTGCAGTCCTGACAGAGAATAAAATAACAGAACACACAATGAACATAGTTTAACATCCACCACAGTGAGTCTACCAGCCCCCTCCACACTGTGATGGAAGGCAAAAGTCTTAAAGTCCATGTCTCTTCCTTCTCCCTCCATTTCCATTTCCTTGAGATGATCCAGGCTTTTGATGTTGGGCCCCCCGCCAGGTGATGGTAAGGCCCACGGCCCAAACCTGAGCTCTGCGAATGGGCCGGTTCAAACTCCGCAGCCCGGGGCGGTCGAAGCTGCCACCCTCCAGTCCAGCGGACAAAACTGTTGTTGCGGGAGCTCCGGAGAACCGGTCACCAACCCGGGACCTGTGAGCTCCCGATGTTGCCGTCCACTGGTCGTCCACTGGGCCCGCGGCCGAAGCCTCCGAGGCTCCAAAGTCGGGCCGCCGCCGCAGCGCTACGACAGCCCCGACGGCGGCCAGCTTCACGATGGCGAGTCCTGGCTCTGCCTCTGGAGACTCGATGTCGGTCCCAAGTTGGAGGCCGCCAGCTCCGCAATTAGGCCTCAGCACAGACGGAGACGGGGATATGACAAGAAAAGGTCGCATCCCCCCGAAGGAAGAGACTAAAACAAGTTTCCCCCGTCTCCCACACATATACACAACTAAAAATAAAATAAAACATACATCCAACAAGACAAAAGAAAACAAAAAAAAAAAAAGACAGACGGACTGCGGGTGAGCCGCAGCTGCTCGGGCAGTGCCGCCACTTCCGCCACTATTTAAATTATTGTGTCCCAGCGCATCCAGAAGATGTATATTTTTCACTCTGAAGTCTGGCACCTAGGAATAGACTGGGTGACAATCAAGAATAGTTTGGTGACTACTGGAGAAACAGTTGACAGCATGGAAAGATGGCACCCGGGAAAGGCTGTTTTGTGCGTGCTTGTGTGTGTTACTAAGTGTGCAAGCAACCAGACGGTATTAAATAAAACATGCGTGTCGGGGGGGGGGGGAGTGGGAGGGTGGGAGGAGCTAAAATTGTTTGTTGTCCTGCACACTTGTCATTGGCCCGCCAGGGAATGTCCCCCCCATGTTTTAAAAGTGATTAACTATGTCCTGAGCCGTCTGTTCCCGTGGCCGGGGTGGGGGTGTCAGGGTCTGTGGGTTGGGGGAAGGGGGGGGGGAAATCACCCTGGTGTCGGGGTTGGGGTCCGATGGCAGTGCACCGCGGAGGGACCAGCGTGTCCCACACCTCCGCTCTACCCGACCCACAGCCCATCACAGTGCGGCCACACGGGGGAGACGAGGCGGAGGGCGGCCATGACCGTGGGAGAGTGAAGGCTGTCCCGAGGGATGCGCACCTTTGGCCACTTACAACTTGGTGCTCGGGTTCCGATTGCCCAATCACCTATAGCTTGTGTGGGAAAATGACCCTCACCCTCCCGTCTCCACCGACCAGTGATGTGATGGACGTGGGGTTCTGGATCCAATCGCTGACAAGTCCTGCTCCCCGGCAACGTCATGTCCGTTATTTTACTTATTTTTGGTGCCATTCGGTTCATTGGCTTGTAGGCGACGCAGCCTTTCGCGTAGGTGGCGTTTTGACAGAGCGGCCATTCGGTGAGTTCCCTTTTAGGCGACACAGTCTTTTGGTTAGTTGGCTTTTAAGCATCCCGCCCTTTCAGTTAGTTTGATTTTAGGCATCCCGCCCTTTCAGTTAATTGGCGTTTTGACTTTGTACGCTTTAGGTTATTTGCCGTTTCGGCTTCATTTCTTTTCTGTTATTTGGCTTCCACTTCTTTGTTTCGGCTTCTCGTCCTTCAACGCCACGTTCGGGTATCTTTTTATTATCTTTCTTGCAGCATAGTTAGCTTTGGTAATCCAATATTTTTACAAAGCTTAAACAACATATAATTTCTTCTTCCATGTCCGATCTTTTCATGGATATGTTGTAATAACAATGTTAAAATATGAAAGTCCTTCGAGAGAGTAATAGGATGCTTAGCCTTCTCAGGCATTGCTAGTCTATTCAGGCGACCAGTAGTCCTTCTTCCAATACCGGATCAAGCTTGTACAATTAATTGTCTCTTTTGACAGCAGGTACTCCTGCTTCTAACATCGATATTTCTTCTTTGTATCTTTGTCTTTGACAGAAAGAAATAATCACGTTTTCTGCCTTGAGAAGATCATCAAGGCGTAAACCCTGTCTGCAATACGATGCCTTAAAGACTTGCATCTTCTTTTCAATATTTTCCTTTAGTTTATCAGGATCTTCTTCAAAGATACCTTCAGCAATCAACAACCTTTGTTGTGTTCGATGAATCCTTAACAATACCATTCATCATGATGTCAATTTCCGGATCATTAGCAGAGATTTCAAATCCCAGTTCATGTTTTGGCCACTCTCTGTCTGGCTTACAGAGAAACTTTGGTCCATTGATCCATTGATCCATCTCCTATTGCTTAAGAAACGGTATGCTGTTAATCCTCTAGAAGCTTCATCCATAGGATTTTCCTTTGTGTTAACATATCTCCACTGTGATACATTAGTAACACCCCTTACATAAGAGAATCTGGTTGCTACATATGTTAGAAAATGATTATTCTAATTGTTGAAGTACTTAAGCACTGTAGTACTATCAGTACAGAAGATAGATTTCTTCAGCTAAAGCTGCAGTTTTCTTTGCAGCATTATGTCAACTTTAAGATTGCGGCAGTAAATTCCATTCTGAGAATTGTCATTTGCTTCAATGGTGCCACTCTGGCCTTTCTCATTAAGAATGCAACATGTACTTAAATGTCATCATTTTCCAGTCTTAGATCCGAAACAGTACAGTAGCCACTTTCACTGGTACACTTTAAACTCCGAGATCTTGTCGAGATCTGCTAACCATTCTGTCCATCGCTGAGAGAAGGTTTTCGTTATACTCTCATCCCATCCAAGTTTTTTCTTACAGAGACCCTGCAAAATTAACCTGGCTGGCAGTGTAAATGGTGCAATAAAAGGGTCGCAAATAGAACCAATCACGGATAAGATACCCCTTCTTGTACATGCTCATTCTTGAATCGAGATTCTGAAATTGAACACATCTGTTTCAACGCACCAGTGCAGTCCCAGGGCTCTTTCCATTGGCAAATTGTCTTTGTCCAAATCCAACTCTCTGGTCTCCTTGGCTCTGCTATCTGGTAGAATGGTTTCCAATACAACACGGCTGTTGCTGATCCACTTGGAAAGCATGAATCCTCCCTTATTACAAAGAGAAGACAGATGTTTTACCATTTGAATTGCTTCCTCTTCCGTAGACATGGATTTTAAACAATCATCCACATAGAAGTTATTCTTTACTGCGTTTGTCATTTCTTCTGGAAAGTGAGCTTTATTGTCCTCAGCAGTCTTCCTTAATGCAAAGTTTGCACAACTTGGTGATGACACCGTTCCAAAGAGATGTGCCTTCTCCCGATATTCAACGAGATCTTGTTGTGCATCACCATCGGGCAACCATAGGAATCGCAAGTAGTCAATATGCTTTTCAGATATTTTGACTTGATGAAACATTGCTTTAATATCAGCCATCAAAGCAACTGGTTCTTGTCTGAATTTAATAAGAATTCTAATGAGTGAGTTAGTAAGGTCTGGACCCTGCAGTAGTTGACAGTTAAGTGATGTTCTTTTGAAGTCTGCAGCACAGTCAAAGACCACCCTCAAGGTCCCTTTCTTCGAGTGATACACCCTGTGGTGTGGAATATACTAAAGTTCTCCGTCACTTCGATTAAGCTGGTCTGTTGGTACCATTTCCGCATAATCATTATCAATCATGTCCTCTAGGAAAGATCTACATTCATCATGAAATTTCATATTCTTGCCAAACTTGCGTTTTAGATTCTGGGTGAGTTGCTCTGCAATGCGACGATTATTCAGCAGACTAGACAATAGACAATAGACAATAGACAATAGGTGCAGGAGTAGGCCATTCGGCCCTTCGAGCCAGCACCGCCATTCATGGTGATCATGGCTGATCATCCACAATCAGAACCCCGTTCCTGCCTTCTCCCCATATCCCCGGACTCCACTATATTTAAGAACTGTATCAAGCTCTCTCTTGAACGTATCCAGAGAACAGGCCTTCAGGTATCCAAAGAACAGGTCCTCTGACACAGAGAATTCCCCAGACTCACAACTCTCTGTGTGAAAAAGTGTTTCTTCATCTCCGGTCTAAATGCCTTATCCCTTGTTCTTAAACTGTGGCACCTGGTTCTGGATTTCCCCAACATCGGGAACATGTTTCCTGCCTCTGGTGTGTCCAAACACTTAATAATCTTATATGTTTCAATAAGATTAATGATCTCATATGTTTCAATAAGCTTAATAGTCTTATATGTTTCTTGTTTGAAAGGTAAGTCTAGACAATAATGGCCTTCTATCATCTTTACTGAGTGGTTCGTAACATCCAAGAAATGTAACTCAACTCTGAGCATTTCTTCTGATTCCTTACTGGTACTTTCATTGAAGTTGTGATTGTATTACTTGATCAATAACTTTATCAATTTAACATTAGATATTCTGAAGAAGGGTTTCGGCCCGAAACGTTGCCTATTTCCTTCGCTCCTTAGATGCTGCCTCACGCACTGAGTTTCTCCAGCATTTTTGTCTACCTTCGATTTTGTAGCATCTGCAGTTCCTTCTTAAACAGATATTCGATTGACAGCAGCAGCAGGGTTGTTATCCTGGTTCCTGCTTTTGTTGTTCCTTCTCAAGGAGCCATAGGTAACCCATCCGAGTAGGGTTTTCCCAGCAAATAGTCCGTCCCCTTTACTGCTGACAAATTCTTTAGGTTCCAATGCCTTCAAAGCATTCGTTCCGAAAAGTAGTTCGATACCAGAATTTATTTTAGTTATCTTGACATTCTTCAAGAAAGGCCATTGTTTCAAGTCTTCTTGCTTGGGTATATTTAGATGAGAAACAGGCATGATCTCATGTGTAACCACATCAGATAATTGTATAAAATTGTCTTCACCCAGACTAGATATTTCCATACTTGCAATATGATGATTATCGCAACATTTGGCTTCATTCATGGTACGCAGTAGAATCTTAGTCTTTTCTCCTGTAATGTCCAGCCTTCTCATCAAACTTCCTGTGCAAAAGGTAGCCAAACTTCCAGGATCCAAAAATACATATGTTTGCAACACTGTGTTTCCCTTGCCACTCCTTACCTTTGCTGGTATGATGGAGAAAATGCAGGTTTCTACCCCGGCCCCAATATGTGCACTTATCTGAGGTGAGGTAGCATCATCACTCGTAGCTGGCTTCTCCTTCTGTTCTATTTGCTCTGGCTTCTTCTCCATATTCCTTAGTTCAGTGTGAAATAATTCGGAATGATCTTGATTGCACTTATCACAAGTTATACGACTCTTGCAGTCTCTAGCCACGTGTCCTTTCTTCAAACATCCAAAACGGATTCCCTTCTCCTTTATGAAGTCCATCTATCCTTTATATTCCTTCTTCTTAAATTTTCGACACCGCCTTATGGTGTGACCAACTTCTTCCTCTTCTTCTTGCGTGTGGCGTGCACAGCCTAAAGTTGGAGGACAAATTGTTCTATTTGATCTTATTTGATCTTATTTGATTGTGCACGCCGGGTTGATTGCATTCGTCGAAACACGGCGGACCACTTGCACCACGTGAAGGTTGCAATCTTCCACCCCTGTGACCAACTTCATCACAGGACAAACAAAACCTTTATGGCTTATTAGTAGATGCAACTCCTTTCATTCCGCCTTTCCTTTCTACAGGTATTACAGCGGTAGCAAAACTGCTTTGGTGAGGTCCTGATCTTCCTTTTGTTTTAGTAAAGGTAAAACCTTTGACAGTTGCAAATGGTTTAGATTCTTGAATACTCCCATAGCGTAAATTTGACATTAACCGTACTTCCCTTTCCATGAAATTGACCAGATCAGGAAGCATGGCCTCTCGATCCTTATCTTCCTGTATCAGACATGCCTGATCCCTCCATATTTCTCTATGCCTATAGGGCTGTTTTAGAATGACAGCTTTCATATTACCAACAATATTCGTTTCTTGCATGTAGTTAAGATTTCTCATCAAGCTACAACAACCTCTAAGAAATATCGCAAACTCATGCAATGCCTTGACATCTTCTACCTTGATAGCTGTCCAAGCATAGGCCTTCTTCATGTATGCATCACCAATCTTCTGTTCATTACCACAATGTTCTTTAAGCAATTTCCTTGCCATTTGTTAGCCCTCATCTGCAGGCAAATTTCGCCAACTTCCAACAAGCTGCTTTGAATATCCGCGTGTGTAATACTATTGAAATCGTAAGTGATCTCTTTCATTAGTAGTTTTCATTTCCACTCCTTTGTGAAATGCTATTATGAAAGTTTTGTGTTGCAAAGGATCTTAAGAACTTAAGAATTTCCATTGGCAGTAAAGTGGAAGAGATCTTATGTTGAGCTAGAGGGTTACACAAAAAGCTGGAGAAACTCAGCGGGTGCAGCAGCATCTAAGGAGCGAAGGAGATAGGCGACGTTTCGGGTCGAGACCCTTCTTCAGACTGAAAGAAGGGTCTGAAGAAGGGTCTCGACCCGAAACGTCGCCTATCGAGTCTGAAGAAGGGTCTCGACCCGAAATGTCGCCTATCTTGAGTCTAAAGAAGGGTCTCGACCCGAAACGTCGCCTATCTTGAGTCTGAAGAAGGGTCTCGACCCGAAAAGTCGCCTATCTCCTTCGCTCCTTAGATGCTGCTGCACCCGCTGAGTTTCTCCAGCTTTTTGTGTAACCCTCGATTCTCCAGCATCTGCAGTTCCTTCTTTAACAACATGTTGAGCTAGAAACTCGCTAATTTTATTTTGATTCCACACCAATTCACTGATTTCATATTTAAATCCCTCATTGGACTCAGAGGAATGGTAAACAGGCCTCTGCTGATCTTGATTTGCTAAAGCCTGTGCATTAGGCCTCTGAAAAGAGTGCCGAGTTGCTTGCTTGTCACGAGCCTCACCAGACAGCCCAATAAGTTATTTGCTTCGGTCTAGCACCCGGTTGCTGAGATTACGTTTTTTCGCATATCCACTTACTCAGTGCTAGTTCTTAGATGCCAGATATTCTCTGGCTGTAGATTTGATTTAGCTGCTGTTTCAGTTTAGCAGCTCCTTCTTGGGCTAAGGAACTCTTCTTCTGAGATATTGTTAGCCGCACCTTGAACCCTGACATTCCAGTGCCTCCTTCTTCGCCTTGCCAACTGCCAACTTCGTGGCTATTTTCAGTTGTTCCTTCTCTCTCCTCAGCTGCTCTTCTTGTTCCTCAGCCTCTCTCTTCATCTCCCTCCTGTGGTTCCTCTCTTCATCTCCCTCCTGTGGTACCTGTCGAAAGATTCATAACTTAATATAGCTGGCTGCCAGATCGTTATTAAAACGTCCAGCAGAAATTTAAAACAATCTTTTCGGCTTCTTCAAAACAATCATTATTTTCAAGGTTGTATTGGCTTCTTGGCCAGTGTCTGTTGTGAATAGTCGTTAGCTGGGCACGCTGCATCTTCTTGGAATCCAAAACATCAATTAAAACTGAGCTTCTCAAGGTTAACAACTGCTCAGCGCTGGCAGCTATCTTCAAGTTAGTATAAGCAAGCTTCTGACTGCATTCTTTACTTCTGTAAAAATATTCACAGGCTTTTAAACTTTAAATTTCTGGAAGCTTTAAAATACGACAAAATTGTTGACCTACTCACGGCGCGCTCGGTCAAAGAAGTCTTCAATCTTCTTCTAATGACCCAGGCTGCAACGTGTCAGTTGCCTGCGACCAGCATATTCTTTGATCCAGGATTTAAGTTCTAATCTCTGGCAGAGATTCAACTTCTTCTTCAGTTCCACTGTTGAATCATTCTTTGGATTACTATCTCCTGGTAGTAACACAGCTTTTTTACTTCTTATAATGGCAGTTTCTTATTACGCTCTCAAAGTCCAACTTTGATCGCCCTTACTTTCGTGGATGGGTTGGAGGAATAGCTGACGCACACACGACACACTTAAGGGCCTGTGACTTTTACGGCGACTGCCGGCATCCGTCATAGGTCGTTACAGGTCGCCGAAAATTTTCAACATGTTGAAAATCCAGCGGTGACCAGAACAAAGTACCACTCTTTGGGCGACTACTCACGACCATACACTCTTCACTCCGCGACATGTCGCCAAGGTGTTGCCTGTATGGTCATGAGGAGTCTCCTAATCACCCAAAGAGTCTTTCTGGTCGCTGCTGAATTTTCAACATGTTGAAAATTTTAGGCGATCTATGACGGGTGCCGGCAGTTGCCGAAAAAGTCGCATAAGTGGGACAGGCCCTTTAAGATAGTAAAAATGAATCATCCAAACACTGTTTCTTGATTAATTCATTTTTTTATTGTCTTACATAGCAAAGAAAGAATCCATAACTTCCCGTTCTTAATCGCTGTTCCATTCGTCATATAAGTCCTATCAAAGTTTCTTCTTATATGTCATCTCATTAACTTGTGTGTGTCATGATCATGATTCGTGTGTGGTAAAAAACTGTATTCTCACCATCCATCCGAGACCCAACTGACTCCTAATCAATGAGTCTGCATTAGTCTCCTCTAGAAATAGACACACCCCTTCTACATATCAAATCCCACCTACAAAAGTACAGACTGATAAAAAGTAAAAATATTAAAAATGACTATAATATACTGATTTAAGCTTAATGGCTCCTACATGGCATTGTATTTAGATCCCTGGTATCAAAGTACACAATCTCACATCTTCATACATTGAATTCTATTTGCTATGATTTTGACCTCTCACTTAACCTATCCATGATCCTGTTGTAGAGTCTGAATATCCGTATTGTAACATGCCCATTCGCCTACTTTAGTGCCATCAGCAAACCGAGATATCTTGCACTGCCCCCTCCTCCAGATCTTTAATATACATTGTAAGTAATTGAGGGGCAAGAATTGATTCCTGGGGCACTCAGTATTTAAGTAGCTGCTGTTATTCAAAATCTCCTTTCTATATGATAACCATTCTTTAATTCATGTTAACCCACATCCCTTCGGGTCTGAAGAAAGGGTTTGACCCGAAATGTTGCCTATTTCCGTCGCTCCATAGATGCTGCCTCACCCGTTGAGTTTCTCCAGCATTTTTGTCATCCCTCAATACCATGAGCTTTTACATTATGCTCCAACGTTTAGTTTTATCTAGTGCCTTCTAGAAATCCAAATATATGACATCGGAAAGTTCATTTCTATTGATCTGATGTTTGTGTAACATCCTTGGAGAACTTGAGCAAATGTATCAGACATGCTTTCTTTTCCATAAACATTTTGATTCCTTGGTTTGATTACATTACATCTTTCTAAATGACTAGCTAAATTTCAGCATGTTCCCAGCTACAGATGGTAAGCTAACAGGCCAGTTATTTCTCACTGGCATCTGTTGACCACTATAGTTGCCTTTGCACAGATGGTAATGAACTGATGCTTCCTCTCTGCTCTGTGCTAGTACAACGCGGTGTTCCAGAAATAGCTTCCTATAGCATTTTTAAAGCTTGTTAGGATATTTGGCGAAGTTAAGCATCAAACATGTTTTGGGGTTTATGGAAAAGATATCCCCCCTGATCCAGAACTGGCACTTTTTGGATGCTCAGAGACTGCTTTGTACTTCACGTCCGAAGAACAACAAGCACTAATGCTTGGTATGGTGGCAGCCAAGAAAATGATCTTAACAGACTGGAAATCTCCCACACCCCCCTGCTTCAAAAATGGCTCAATGAAATGATAACAATCATACAGATGGAAAGGATACGCTTCTACAACTCCAAGATACCCAACAACTTTTTAAGTGTTTGGGGACCATTTGTCAACCACCTCAAAGACCAATAATTTCATAAGCTCATATTATTTGCAGTGATATAGTCCTGTGCTTTTTACTTGTGCTCTTGCAATACCTGACTGTGTAGCACCATGTGGATTGCACCAAACTGCTATGTCTGGCGGCTCTTATGTTATTTTTATTTTTTTCCTTGATGTCTTTTTTTAAATTTTATTTATTTTATTTTATTTTTTTTGTTTTATTTTTTTTGTTTTTGTTTGTTTCCTACTCTTTTTTTGTCTTGTTTTGTTTAAATAAAATTAAAAATAAATTTAAAAAAAAACAAAAACATCAAATGTGTTGGTGTAGGACTGAAATTGTATAGGGGCCAAATCAGGCCAAATATGGATGGATGTTTGTTTTCCAGTGAAATATTCATATTTTAACTCAATGGTGGCACAGCGGTAGAGTTGCTGCCTTACAGCGCCAGAGACCTGGGTTTGATTCTGACTATGGCTACTTGTCTGCACAGAATTTGCACGTTCTCCCAGTGACCTGCGTGGGTTTTCTCCGTGATCTCCGGTTTCCTCCCACAGTCCAAAAACGTACAGATTTTGTGGTTAATTGATTTGGTAAATTGTCCGTAGTATGTGTAGGATAGTGCTAATGTGCAGGGATCACTAGTCAGCGTGGACTCGGTGGGCCAAGGCACTGTATCCGCACTGTATTTCTGAACTAAACTAATCTAAACTCAATTTCACCTTGATTCCATTTGCGGGATTTAATTTTTTTCTCAGATTAATACAAGCACAAGCACTATGTTACCATAAGCATTTTTCAATTATAGTTTAGAAAATTCTGCTCAATCTTAACATAGAGATATTAATTCAAATTCTTTAATGTTATCCATGCAGTTGGCAGGAGTTCAATGGCCGGTCTTCAGAGAGAGAACAGTATGCTGCAGGAGGAGCTGTCTCGTATGGAAGACTTATTAGCGCAGAGCCATGCCGAGCGCGATGAGCTGGCCATCAAGTTTCGTGCGGTCAACGAGCGGGTAAGCTGGGGCAAAGATATGTACTGGAAGTGAAGCCTCTGAACTGATTCAAAATTGGTGATTTTTAAGACTAATTTAGAGCCAGCATTCAATAAATGAGAGCAGAAATGTTTGCTCTGCTACCTTCCAGTCGCAGCTGCACATAGGAATTTGACCATTTGTCAAATGTAAAGTCTGTCCCTTCCCCACCTTACCTGGTGAGATGTAGAATCATACACCATGTAAACAGGCCCTATGGCCAAACTTGCCCATGCTGACCAAGATGCTCCATCTACATAGTCCCATCTACCCGCGTTTTGCCTATACAACTCTAAACCTTCCCTATCCATGTATCTACCCAAATCCATTAAATGTTGTTATAGTATCTGCCTCAACTACCTCCTCTGCCAGCTTGCTCATATACCCACCACCCACGTGATGGTACTTTTTTTTCCTCTTTGACAGTCCCTTGGGATCAAGGATGACTTTCTTGCACTCTGTTTTTGTAGATTCTGAGGCAGCTAATGCTGAGTTGACCAGCAGGGTGGGTGGGTGGGTGGGTTATTAGTGTGCTAATAATTCCATGACATGCAGGGCCCAAAGAGGTTCTCAATAGCAGCTTGACTGTCCTTCTCCATTGAACTGAGTTTCCCAGGAATCTGTGGGGATGTTGTACTTCTTTAAGAAAGCACTGAGCACATCCTTGAGTCTTATCTATAGTCTCCTCCTATGGCAGAGCTCAGAACAGAAAAAACATTTTGGGATTCTGGTGTTTGGCAAGGGATTATGGTGACCTTTCCAGCATAGCTATATGAGGGTAACTAGGTCCTTAATACTGGGAATATTGGCCTGGGAGAGGACACTGACCTCGCCCATTGTTCCAGTGACAGAAGATTTTGCAGAGACAGCCATGGTGGTATTTTTCCAGTGCCTCTAGATACCTCCTGCAGGTAGACCAGGTCTAGGAAGCACCTTGGTGTGCAGTGACCATTGCTGTCCAGTGGAACATGAGTTTTATGCTAGATCTGAGGTCTTGATCTTCAAATGCCTTTTTCCTAATCCTCAATGCAAGGGACGGTGTATTTCATCATTGATGCCTGCCTTTATCAAAAAGTGGCTCCCAAGATACGAGAAAATGTTTTCCAGGCTTCAGCTGCGAACATTTTGTGACTTGTAAAATAGTAAGATTAAATGAGAACTTATGAGGAATTGCGATGAGGGATTTCGTGAAGACCCCGCCAGCACGCATGCGCAACATTCTTCAAAGCAGCGGTGTGGAATCACAGATAACAACAATGACTGAAGATAGTAAGATTAAAGAGACTCAAATATACCAGTTGATCTTATGATAGAGGGTTGGGAGCGGAGGGTACGAAATCCCTCATCGCAACTCCTCATAAAATAAAGATCAAACTTCAAACTGGTAAGTTCTCGTTTAATCTTACTATTTTACTTCGGAGTCACGTGAGTGACTTCGTGAAGATTTCAAAGCTCTGTGATTTCATGCCCTGGACGACGTCCATGCTCTCACACTGCCGCAATTACTGATGGAGGAAGTATGTTAATGCATTCCAGACTTGAACAAGCTGAAAATAATAAATATTTATTAATACAAATAATAATAAAACCCCTAACTCTGGATAAATTATATTACGGAATGGCACTCAGCACTGCTTCCGCAAACGTTGTAGGGGCGGCCACCGGCTTATTATAGAAGCATTGAAAAGTGGTCTCACTGGCCTAGCCTGCGGTAGCGAGGACATGATCCATGGGCACCCCCATGATGCTCGCCACTGATGTGGATGCAGCCCTGGTAGAATGAGATTTAAAAATGTTAGTGTCAATACCTGCTGCACCCAACACCTCCCTGAGCCACCTGGCGATAGTCTGCACAGTCACCCGGTGATGTGGTTTCTTGTGGCTGATGAGTAGTCCCTGCTCCATCTTCCTGATGGTGCATGTGATCTTGATGTAATAACGAAGATGGGTGGCTATGCAGAGGGTGGCAGCAGTGGGGTACGCACGGAATTCCAGCTGCAGCCCTGTAGATCCCGGTCTATGCTGCTTTAGTAACTCTTCTATGAAGAAGATTACCTTCTCAGGGGTCGAGACCATTCTGTCCAGTTGCAGTTTCTGCAAGGTCTGGAGCCACTGTGCTGTGGTCAGTGCCAGCAACATCACCACTTTAAAGGTGAGTTTATCAAGCGGTAACCCTGTCATGGGGGACCAGCTTCTCAGTAGGGTCAACATCACCCCTACATCCCAGGTGACGTTGTATCTGGGTCGTGGAGGGTTGGTATTAAATACACCCCTCATGAATTTGGACACCAATTGGTGTGATCCCACACCAATATTGAGGTATGAGGATAGCGCACTCCTGACGCTATTGATGGCACTGTAGCTGACCCTCATCAAAATGAAGGCCCACGAGGAATTCCAGTACGTCAGGGATCTTGGCAGAGTTGTAGGTTGTATTTGTTCGTGTGCAGTAGGCTTCCCACTTCCTGATTTGGGTAAGGTACTACTTCCTGGTAGATGCCCTGCATGATGTTGTGATGAGGTCCATGGCCCTGGATGATACGCCATACTCCAGTAGTGGCCTCCTTAGAACCTGAAAGCCAACGGGTTTAAATGACCATGGCACGGGTGAAATACCCCAGTAATGGGGTTAGTGACCAAATTGGGGCTATAGCAATTTGTACCCATGGAACTTTTAGCATATGGAGGACCACCGGGTACCATGGTTGTGTTGGCCAGTCAGGTATGATCAGAATGCCTGATGCAGAATCCAGTTCAATTTTCTGCAATACCCGACTGATGAGGTAGAATGGGGAAATATACGTAGCAGAACCATTTCCCCCAATGGAGAGAAAATGCATCCATTGCTACTGCCCCAGGGTCTGGTTCCCAAGACACATATGTTGGTATCTGATGGTTCAACCTAGACGCAAAAAGGTCGATATCTGGTGTACCAAATTTAGCTATAATTTTAGCAAATATTTGTGGATTCAACATCCACTCGATGTTGTCATTGAATACTCGTTACCTGGTGTCCGCCAATGTATTGAGCTTCCCTGGAAGGTAGGTTGCTGATATCCAAATATTTATTTCAATACACCAGAGCCAAATTGTGTTTACCAATTCATCACAAGATACTGACCTGATCTGATGCCACCCATATGATTTATATAAGTCACCACAGTGGTATTATCTATTTGAAGACGGACATGCATATGATGTAAATTTGTGCAGTATGCCCGCAGCCCATGAATAGCTCCTAGCATTTCCAAATAGTTTATACCTTGTGGCTGAAGAAGAGTAGACTCATGAGAATCCCATCTGCCACCACAACTGGATATGGTGTCAGTTGTTCCCCAGCCTTGGGCGCTTGCATCGGTTTGTAACACGACTGATGGGTTGCAGATAATGATGGGTTTGTAACACTCACTAATAGCCTTGACCGGCAGCTGCATAGGTCTGTCAAAGTGTCTAGCATTTGCTTTTAATGCTGAAATTTTTGCTCTTTGTAAATTTTGATAATGTAATGGGCCAAATTGCTAAGCTGGAAATGTAGCTACGAGTTTCCCAATTACCTTAGCAACATGTCTGATGGTCGGCATCCTGGCACAAGCAAGGCTGTTACATGCTTCTTTTATGGCTATTGCTTTGCCGGCTGGGATAGTGACAATCATTTGATTGGTGTTAATAATGAATCCCAGGTAGTCCATGACTTTAGACGGCGTGAAGTTAGATTTGTCTGGATGGATACCAAATCCTAGTGTCTCGAATAATAATTTGGTAGCTGTTACTGCCAGTTCAGCTAATTCAAGGGTTTTCCCCACTATTAATATATCGTCTAAATATGCCATGACGATATAATTTTGTTGTCTAAGGGACGCCAAGATAGGTTTAATAATTTTTATAAATAGCCTAGGGGCTGTAGTAATTCCATTGGGTAAGGCGGCATATTGCCATAATTGACCCCTCCGGACAAATTTTAAGAATTTCCTGTGATGTTCTATAATAGGCACTGTATAGTATGCATCTTTTAAATCAATGCAGGCCATAAAGTACCCTTGGGAAATCAGCTGTTTAGCCGTTTCAAATGTCTCCATCTTAAAATGGGTATATTGTACAAACATATACAAATGGGTTGGATCTATAATAATCCGACATCCACCATCTTTTTTAGTTTTTGTAAAGATGCTGTACACAAACTCAAGAGGTTCATGTGTCGTTTTTTTCTATCACCCCTTTGGCTGCCAGCCTTAAGATTTCTACATGTCCTTCCTCTATCTCTTTTTGAGAGAGCGCAAACTTGCGATGTTGCGTTGGGGGAAGTTTCCCATTGATAAACTCTATTTCATAGCCCTGAATACTTTGTAGAAGAAATGGATCAGAGGTTACCGCACCCCATGCACTGCGAAATGCAAGCAACCGTTCTCCTACTTGTGAAATTACACTTGCTACTTTCTTGAAAGAACCAGACCCCCTTACCTCCATGGTTACTGGTGGGGCCTGGTGTTTTGTGCTTTCGGCGGACGTTGTGTTGCTGGGTAGGGCTATTGCTGCATCTTCCATGCGGATCTCTGCTGGCCCTGCCCTAAAAAGGCTTCTGCTGTTGGGGAGCGGACGACGGATAAGCTATCCGGCTGACCCTGAGGCTTGGAGGTAGGGTATGGTTGGGGTCTTCGGTACGTCTGTAGCCTGGTTGCTGATGGAGGTTTCATTAACCCCATGGCTTTGGCCTCCTCATCCAGCTCCTTGACCTGTTTAGGCAGGTCCTCCCCAAACAGCTGGCTTACCGGTGGTGTGGTGGAGGTTCGACACAACCCAGCGAATTTTGGGTTGAGGGTGGGCCAGATGGAGCTTTTCTTGAATCAGTTTATCTCAAACTGAGTATTGCACAACAGGGCGAGAGCATCCTGCCGTTCTTCAGTTACATTGGCCCCATCGAGGGTTCTGGCGAACGCCGTGATGCCTGATGTCAACAGTTTCGTCAACTGACGTCAAGATTTTTTGTATCTTGAGCTCCTGGTTCTGATACTGGGACTAATGTTCCCACAGATAGGTAGGTTGATGGTCGGAACGTTCAGGGTGACACAATTCTCTGGAGCCTTGTATTTTTCCATGGCCTCTGTGAGTAACTGTTCTTGGAGCTGGTGTGTGGCCAGAAAATTGATACTCGCCGCCAGTTTTGGGGGAAGCAGTTTCCCTGAATGCACAGGCTTGGCAAACTTCGAGACTACGTCCAACAGAGCTTCTTCAGGAGCTCCCGAAGCAGTGGGCTCTTCCACAGCGGCCTCCTCATCAAAGTCAGCCATCTGCTGACTTCTGGCACTGCCGGCGGATGAGGGAGAAATACTAGGTGGCCCCATAGTGTGGCTCCTAGACCGCTGACGTTCCAGGTCTCGTTGGAGTAGTTGCTCCACCACAAGCTCCATCCTAGCCATGCGACCGCCGCTGCAATATGCGGACGACAAGTCGACTTCCCCAGGTTCTCCTGAAGGACTGGGGCTTCTACCAGCGGACCGCACCTCGTCGAGGTGATGACAAGGGTCCGTTGGCAGGTAGTCGCCGGCTGCCGCTCCTGCGGGGCCATATGACTCCCACACGGACATGCCACTAGTCCGCCGTCGTTCGGACTGTAGCGGTCTGCCTGCCTAATAGCGGAGCAGCGGAGATGAGTTGGTGCCGGCTGCCGCAGCAGGGCTACCCAACGTCCGCGCGGGCTTACCGCCACTTCTGACCACATGGGTCTGTGACGGCGCATGGTCGTCGCTTACCGCCTCAGCGGGACTGCACGACCGAAATCCGCTGCCACTGGCCTGCACTCTGGCAGCTTGACCCGGTGGTGTGCCGGTACCTCCTGCTTCTGCAAGGCTCTCCGACTCCAGCAGATCGTGCACCGGCCTGCAATTTAGCAGGTTTCCCCGGCGGTAAGTCGATGTCTACCGCAGCAGCGGGGCTCAACTTCGACGCAGCTCTCCCCCGGGTCTGCCCTCTGGGGACCTGCAAAACAGGGGAAGAAGAACGCGCCGCTGTGCGAGGCACGTTAGCACGTACCTGCTTACTGCCAGCCCTGACTTTGGGCGATGGCAGTGTGAAGTCAGGGTCTGTAATACTCTTCTCCTGTGCGGAGCTCCGTCCAGCCTTCCGTGGAGGAGAGTTGGGCCCTACTAACTCCGTAGGGTTCCCCAACATCCGCATCTTTTTCCCCGGCCGTGAAGCTGGTGCTGCCGGTGTTGCGGGCAGCTCCGGGGATGTTGGCCGCTGACTTCCTGAAGTCCCGCGGCCCTTGGAAAGATTTCCCTCCATCGAACCTGTAGGTAGAACACACTCTAGCTACAGCTTAACAACCAGCTTAAGGTTAGTAAACTCTTACCTTAAGTGTCTTTTTGAAGGAGCTGTTGGGGAAGCGCACTCCCCCTCCAGCTGTCGACAGCAAATGCGAGCGACGATATGTCGCGCATGCGTGCTGGTGGGGTCTTCACGAACTCACTCACGTGACTCCGAAGTAAAATACTGTATCTGACATGGGTAGATAAAAGACATGGGTCTGAAGAAGGATTTTGGGCCGAAACGTTGCTTATCTCCTTCGCTCCATAGATGCTGCTGCACCCGCTGAGTTTCTCCAGCCTTTTGTGTACCCTCGATTCTCCAGCATCTGCAGTTTCTTCTTTAACACTGTATCTGACATGATACATACTGCAGTAGATGATGAAAAGATCATGTACCTACTTTTAGAATTAAAGTTATTTTGTGCGCTCATTGTTCTGAAACGTTAACAAGCACCATCTGTTACTTATGCCTCAGCACACCCTGGTTGAATTATTCTGACAATCTATTTATTATATTCCTTGTTTCAACAGTATCACTGACCAAAGCAAAATCTATCTTCGACCTTCCTACCAAGATCGGTTTCCATTCTTTAACAACTTTACCTGATGTTAATCAAAGACAAACCAAGCGCTCGAGCCGTATTGTTAAATCCAACATTGGCCTCTCTTCTACAGCCAAGCCCATCGTGTGCCCTCCAATCTCCTTGTCTAATCCTTTTTTTAATCATTTGATCATTCTATCTTCACGTTTACATTGAATCTGTCCCTCATCACCTCAATGCCTTGGTTTTTCTCTTTCCTCTTAGAAGCATAGAAAATAGGTGCAGGAGGAGGCCATTCGGCCCTTCGAGCCAGCTCCACCATTCATTGTGATCATGGCTGATTGTCCGCTATCAATAACCCATGCCTGCCTTCTCCCCATATCCGTTGACTCCACTAGCCCCTCGAGCTCTATCTAACTCTCTCTTAAATCCATCCAGTGA
This sequence comes from Raja brachyura, assembly GCA_963514005.1. Next base: position 36,851,151 of record OY740794.1, on the reverse strand, counting down.
CTTGGCCTCCACTGCCCTCTGTGGCAGGGAATTCCATAAATTCACAACTCTCTGGGTGAAAAAGCTTTTTCTCACCTCAGTCTTAAATGGTCTCCCCTTTATTCCAAGACTGTGGCTCCAGGTTCTGGACTCGCCCAACATTGCGAACATTTTTCCTGCCTCTAGCTTGTCCAGTCCTTTTATAATTTTATATGTTTCTATAAGATCCCCCCTCATCCTTAAAACCTCTGAGCATAAATGACAGTGCAATGTCTACTTTCCTCCTATGTTGGTACATTTATTTGTTAGATTACATTTCAGGTGTTTAAAAAAAAACTATCCAAGATGTGTCCATGATCTTTGATGCTGTGTAAATTCAATGTAGTCCTCAGACTTTGCCAGCAGGTAGCAGTATTGATTCAAGCAGCCTTACTCTCTCAGTATTCACTTTCGCCTGATGCATCTAAATGGGTTTAAAAACACAAAAGTACAAACTCCTCATGAGGTTAATCCTTATAATTTCTGAAATATGTCACCTGAAGCTTCATGTTGAGTGGTAACTGTTCACACAAAGATATGTTTTCATTTCTATCACATCTTTAACATAAACACTATAGTCCACATTTCAGGTCACTGAGTCCATGCAAGTTTACATAACAATCCTCTTTCCCTGTAATATTCTTTGTAAATTATTTTTCCCACTTCCCACTCAACTCCCCCCAGATTCCACCGCTACGCTGGGGATAGGTTTACAGTTGCCAACTAACCTGCCAATCCGCATGTTTTGGGTTGTGGGAGGAAACCGGAGCACCCCAAGGAAACAGTCACAGGGAGAACATGCAGACTTGGGACTGTGTCAGGATTGACCCGGGTCACAGGAGCTGTGAGGTGGTAGCTCTACTGAGTGCTTAAGTTTTCAAGGTTGCGTATTGGAGAGAGCAGGAGAATCAAATATACAGGTGGTCGAAGAAAAAAAAAGCTTTTAAATAATGTTCAAAACATTAGTATTAGTATTAGATTATCATTGACACATGTACAAAGATACAGCAAAAAGCTTTGCTTTGCGTGCTTTCCGGTTATATCATATCATGTATGAATACATCAGTAGTGCAAAGAAGAAAGGTAACAAAGAGCAGATTATAATAATACAGATACAGAGAAAGCACTTTTTTTTTAAAGTGCGAGGGCCGCAACGAGGTTGTGCTATTTTTGTCCCTATATTTAAGAAAGGATGTCTAGAAGTGATTCACAAGATTGACTCCTTGAATGAGTAATTTGTGCTATCATGAACAACAAAAAGACCTGTGGTCGTAGTCTCACAAAATGATGTTATTGAAACATGTAAGATGCTTGGGGGCAAGACAGATGTTGTGATGTACACTTGTAGGGAAGTGGAAACAAGGGAACATTTACAAGAGATCAGTCATTTAAAACAGAGGTACATAAGAATATCTTCTCCCGGAGGGTGGTGAATTTCTTAAGTTATCCCTGAAGGGCTCTGGAGGTAAGATCATTGAAGGAATGTAAAGAGGTGGTATTTATATTTTTGTGGTAGATTAGAGAATTGTTGGCTAAGGGGAATGGCACAGAAGAAGAGTTGAGGCCTGTTAGAATGTGGCATAATAATATTGAATGTCAGTTCAGGCTAGAGGGACAGGTGACCTACTCCAGCTCCTATTTGTTTGTGCTATTCTGGTTTCTTGTGTGCTGTGATGCATCCTGTCGAAGGTAAATAACTGCAGTGCGATTACAACAGTAGTAGACTCCACAAAGCATCAATGTGGTAGACAAGAGTTGCTTTATCCTGGAATGTCTTCACTATCTTCAGTTTGACTGGGATGCCACACAAGAGTATTGCACCACAATCCTGACCTGGTGGTGGGTGGAGGCTAGTCTTTAGAGAGAGTAGGAGTTAAATCCTGTGCTGCAGATTCTATCTTGGCCATGTAGTTGAGAATTAACAAGGCTGATTACCCTGTGGCATCAACGATGACGTTGGGTTCAACAGTGACCACACCGACACTCGCAGTTGGGTAAACTCACAAGATTCATTTTATTTACAGTGGCAAATAAAGTCCAGGAGCACATTGGGGCATTGTCCCTCACCTTCAGGACACTGGCAATCTCTGGGTTGTTCCAGCAACTCAGTCCTAGTTTTCAAAGGAGGAGGCATGGTGATAGGCTTCACCCCGCAGTTCACCTTTGCCTCAAGAGGAGGCGCTGGTGATCTCAGGTTTATCCTGGTGTCTTAGCTTTGTGTTTGAAGAGGCAGACTGGCAGTCTTGGATTATCATGGCAGCTCAGTCTTTGTTTCTCTGTGCGTGTGCAGTTCCTTTTTGACTGTGCGGATGAAGAGTCACTGGTGTCGCAGGCTTGCCCTGGCCACTCAGTCGTAGCCTCAGTAGAGGTGCTGACTGTCAAAGGCTTCTTCGCAACACCCCAGTCTTGAACACACAGTGGAGCTGGTGGTCTCGGGTTTGTTCCTGTGACTCAGCCTTCCTCGAACCTGCAAAAAGGGAACACAGGAAGGTGTTTCACTCTCTCTCACCCAGCAGTTACCAATGATGATGGGGTCGGCCTCTCCTGGTCACCCAGCCAGTGATAGAGATTAGAGCGACATGCAAATATAGTTTACATCATTGTAGCATTACTATTCCGGTGAAAAATTCCAGTGTCTGTAATGAGCTTGGTTGGAAGATTGGGACTACACTCCAGTTTATGGGAGAACTGTTCAGTAGTCTGATAACTGAGGAGAAGAAGCTGTTCATGAGTCTGATGATACATGCATCAAGCTTTTTTATCATCTCCATGATTGGATGCCAAGGGTGGTCCTTGATGAGTACTCATGAGGCACAAATCCTTCCATTTATTTCGTCGGGCTTGCATCCTTGTCAGGAACTGCTGCATGAAAGTACATACTGCTTTATTGTGTGAGGTAGTTTTCCACTTTGCTTGGAGGTTTGTCTACCTCTGGAGCACATCTATGCTAGAATCATGGCCTACTATGCTTTGCTTCATTCAGCCGTTTGACTGATGTCACTGATGTCACACTGGGTGAACCGGAAGAGCTGCTGCCTCATAAATCCAGTAATCCATGTTCAATCATGCCCTCTGATGCCATATTTGTGGATTTTGCACGTTCTCCCTGTGACTAAGTGCATTTTTCCTGGGTGCTCCGTTTTCCTCCCACATCCCAAATAAGTGTTGGTTGGTTAATTGGCTATGGTAAATTGCCCCTAATATGAATGGACTAACAAGTGGGTGGGGGAAATGACGGGAATACGGGAGAATTAAAAAATTGGATTAATGTAGGATTAGTATAAATGGATGGTTGATGATCAGTGTGGACTTGAGGGCTGAAGGGCCTGTTTCTGTGCTGTATGTCTCTATGAATTTATGACTCTATGAACTGAATTGATTGAAAACTGATAGCGTCAACTCAGGAAAGTTGAGATGGATTGTCCACTCACAATTCTTGGTTGCAAATGGTTATGAGTGATAGTCATGTTTATTTGAATGGTGAGGATGTCCCTCCGTTTCAAAGGTAGGACTGCTGAAATGGGGCCAGGATGCAAGCTGTCATGTAATTGTGAGGTTATTAAAAATAAAACTCCGAGGTAGTGACTACTCTGTTGCACACTGACATAGGAGCTCAGAGGGAGGAGGGGTTCATAGGCAATGTGGTAAATTTTGGTGACACTGTCATGTTTGCAAAGAAGAGGGTCCTGCTACTGCCACAGTAGAGGAAGGTGTGAAACGATAGAGCAAGGATATCTCCTGGAAAGGCTGCTGAGGTCTCTGGATAGCGAGGAAGGAAATATAGGGTCAGGTATTACATGTCTTGCAGTTGCAGGGGAAAATACCTGGGTAGGGGGGTGGTTTGGCTGGGTAGGAATGAGTGAACCAAGGGGTTGCGGCGGGTTCTTCCAGGCGAGGTTGAGGTTCACGTTCTTTTCATCTAACCTCATCTACTGCATACAGCGTTCCTGATGTATCCTCCTGTACATTGGCGAAAACCATGATTACCTAGGCTAGGTAATCATCTTTCCATACACATGCTCAGTCCGCCAAGGCTTACTGGATCACCTGGTTACTAACCATTTTAACTCCCCTTCCCATTCACATTCTGACCATTCTATCCTGGACCTCCTCCATTGCCAGTGAGGGTGCATTCATAAATGGAGAAACATATTCTGCCAGGGTAGCTTATAACCCAATGGTAGCGATATTAAAGTCCCGAATTTTAGGTATCCTCAAAAACATCTTCCCTCCCCTTTTTACCCCAACATCCCACTTGCTTCCCCCGTCTACCCTGTGTCCCACCTGGACTCCCACCTACTTTTCTCTCACCCTCCACCTCCTCCTCCCCTTCATTCCTTCCTCTGGCCTCACAATACACAACTTTTCAATCTTGCTGGCGCAGATATTTTGCTTTTTCCTCTCGGGCTGTTGTCTAACCATTTGCCGATTAAAAAGAAAATCCCTCACCTGTGTTCGCCGAATAGTACCATGCTTTGTCTTGGCCCTCTCTTCCAGGTATTTCTCAAATCACCCCCCCCCCCCCAATCAGTCTGACAAAGGATCTCGATACAAAACATCATCACCCATCCGTGTTCTTCATGGATGCTGCCTGATCCATTGAGTTACTCCAGCATTTTGTGGGGGGGTTTTCTTAAACCAGTATCTGCAGTTCCTTGTTTTGCCATGGGTACTTAAAAGGTTGGTAACTTTGTGAAGTGCTTGTGGAGTGTGTTTCCAAGGGAAGTAGGGATGAGATATGAAGGCGCACTGGCCACAAGTCTGTCAATCGATCTAGGGTAGGAGGGGATGACATCGGAATTGAGGAAGCTGGAATGGTTATACTTGTATTAGAAAAAGGCAGAACGAGTGAATACATACAATGCCATTTAAGAGCAGGAATGGGAAGATTTTTTAGATCAAATTATCACATATCGAAACGTATTAGTAAATTAAAGCTAATACTGGTTTGTTAACCGCACGTTGTGTTTGACAAACCTAATTAAATCTTTGACAAAGTAGCTGAGGGCTGTGGCATTAATATAGTAACATAGAAACATAGAAAATAGGTGCAGGAGGAGGCCATTTGGCCCTTCGAGCCAGCACCGCCATTCATTGTGATCATGGCTGATTGTCCCCAATCAATAACCCGTGCCTGCCTTCTCCCCGTATCTTTTGATTCCACTAGCCCCTAGAGCCCTAAATAACTCTCTCTTAAATCAATCCAGTGATTTGTCCTCCACTGCCCTCTGTGGCAGAGAATTCCACAAATTCACAACTCTCTGGGCAAAAAAGTTTTTTCTCACCTCAGTCTTAAATGGCCTCCTCTTTATTCTGAGACTGTGGCCCCTGGTTCTGGACTCGCCCAACGTTGGAAACATTTTCCTGCATCTAGCTTGCCCAGTCATTTTGTCTATGTATTTTAAAAATGTACTTTAAAATGTATCTCATTAGTAAAACTAAAGCCTGTACGACTTGAGTACCAATGAATGAATGGATACAAAACTAGTTTAGGCACATGAATTTGAAAATAATGGTGAATAATACTATTTTGGAATGGTGGGAATATATCTGTCGTTGTCTCTCAGAAGGTGCTTTATACCACACTTTATGGTCTTAAATATACAAGGTGTAATTGCAAAGTTTGCAAATGATATGAAGCTTGGAAATTTACTAAGCAATGAGGCAGATGTTTCCCTTAAGGAAGCAGCATTGACGTGATGGCCAAATGATCTCCCTCTGTGCTGTGTGCTCCTTTAATTTTATGATTTTTAATGTTGCTGAAGAAAACTATGACTCACCCAAAGATGATGGCTTAGATGAGGTAACAGAAATATATGGCTACTCTTTAAAACTGTCCTCATGCGTAGAGTTTGGAAAAGCCAGCTGAATTGAAAGTCTTGTAGCAAGCTTGTTCTGATAATGTGATGCAAAGTTTGTTTTCTTAATCTCCCTGGTAACAGGCTTGAGAAGCAGTCCAACATACAATTTAGCAAATAGGTCTCTATTTGTCTCACAGTTTACTTGAGTTAAGATTAGCCAATTTTCCAAATCCTTGATGTCTTGGCATCTCTAGTCCAGGAAGTAAGAATAAACTGCACATGGTTGGGCTATCCCAGCAGAGGTGTAATTTAGAAATCTGCAGAGGTAAGAGATCACCCATTCTGGTGACTTGAGCAAACAATCAAGGCTGACCCTCTCCAGAGCAGCACTGAGGGAGTACTGTACATAGAAACATTAGAACAGTAAGAGGCCATGCACATCTTCTGACCAATCTGCATCTAAATTATATCCAACTGTATAGTTGCAGTGGGCCAATTGTGCAGAAAATGAACTTTCGCAGAATAGGGATCCACTTGTTGAACCCAGTTAATAAGATGAAGCACACTATTCAATAATGTTTCTAGTTTCAGTGCATTGTTGAGTTTCCCAAGCCTTGCGGAAATATAACAAGTAATATGCAAAAGGTGCTTGATCCCTCGGTCGGTACGGTGGTCAGGTAAGCATACTTCCTCCTGTGCATAACTCTACCCTTTGCTCTGAAATTCCACATTAGTAAATATCAGCTTACTTTTGAAATTTAATTTTCTGAAAATTGGTAGAGAAAGTCTTTTGAAGCAAATCTGCAGAAAAAACTGATATTTAGTCAGAAAAACTCTGTGGAATTAGTTGATATGTTTGAGAGATAGGTTAACAGTAATAATGGACTGTAAAGACCACAAGAACTACAGAGCAAATTGCAAAACACTGGAGTTTACTCGGTGGTTCAGGCAGCATCTATGGAGGGCATGGACGGGTGATATGTTTCTGGTATGGACCCTTCTTCAGATGATAATGTACAGGATGTTGATTTGAGTCTTCCATTCTCTTTTCAGCTATAGAAATGTGATTTTGATATCAATGTGTAATTCTTATATATACCATCAATAGAAATAATGACTACTTAGAAGAAATTCAAGCTAATTTGGTTTAGTGCGGGAGAGAGTTGTGGATGGAGTTGGGAAGGTTCTGTGTGCTGGGAGTGTGTGTTATTGCCAAGTGCAGAGAAGCCAAACAATTGATTGCTCCAACTCTAGCATTTTGGAATGCAGGTGATGTCATTTGGATTTTATTAAATATTTCTGATGGCCACAGAAGATTTGAATATGCTATCTGCATCCATTCGATGTTCCATTATGAGTCCTGATAGCAAATCTCCAAACCCTGAAAAGCTACCAAAATAACTCCTGAAGAGATTCCATGTATTGGATTCAGCAGAAATCCTTTCAGCAGCTGAGAACCCATACTCAGCCTGAGTTAATATAATGCATCCTCTGTTTTGAAAGTGTGCAGAAAGTCAATCGGTCTGACCTGAAACAGCACATATCCATGTTCTCCAGAGATGCTACCTGACCCACAGAATTACTCCAGCATTGTGTCTTTTGTGCTTTATAACCCAGCATCTGCAGTTCCTTGTTTCTGCAAAGTCTTTCTGTTTACATCCATTGATGCTTCCTGTTCATTTTTTCAAACATTTGCTCATGTTTAGCCTCTAATAAAATGCATTCTTTGATTTGTGTGACTCATAGTAACCCACAATCAAATCTTGTCAAAGGCAACAAAGATGACTTTGAGAAGAATCTAATCACTGTTCTGTCTTGTTTCATCCTCTCAGTGGCTGGCACCATTATCAATCAATGAACATTGTTATGGAAGATCCATGACATGAAGAGGGGCTATCATGGTTCAGCACTATTTCATTGAACTTGGAGTTGCGGGGGGGTTGGGGGGGGGGGGGGGGGTGGGGGGGGAGCGGAGTGAAAATGTAGCAATTTGTGCTTGATATACATCGACTAACTCCAAGGAAGTGTATTGCAGTCACTGGCCATTGTGCTACTGTTAGCAGAGAAAACACAAACATGTCTCAACATAAGTCTCGTCTGAAGAAGGGTCTCACCCCGAAACATCACCCATTCCTTCTCTCCAGAGATGCTGCCTGACCCGCTGAGTTACTCCAGCATTTTGTATCTACCATGTCTCTTCCTCCCGTGCCAATCAAAAGGTGCCCATCTCTCACACTGCGTGAACCCAACTCACTTCTTCCAGCAATCTTCCAGCAGTGTCCTCCTTTGTGCACCTCCCAACCCCTCCCCAAACTCTAATCCTAGCTCTCAGGCATTGTAGAACAGCCACGAGCCACAACCAATTCCAGAAGTTCCAAGTGGTCCATTTCTCTTCATACCTGCAGGAAACTGCTCAGCTGCCACACTGACCACGACGACCTTGAGGCTTGCTCACCACTATTTCTTGTTCAAGATCACATCAGGAGTGCTGGCTGCCTGTGCTGTTCTAGGGAGGCCCCAGTGTAACATCAGGCAATTTTCAATAGACAATAGGTATAGGAGTAGGCCATTCGGCCCTTCGATCCAGCACCGTCATTCAATGTGATCATGGCTGATCATCCCCAATCAGTACCCCGTTCCTGCCGTCTCCCCATATCCCTTGACTCCACTATCTTTAAGAGCCCTATCTAGCTCTCTCTTGAAAATATCCAGAGAACTGGCCTCCACCGCCCTCTGAGGCAGAGAATTCCACAGACTCACAACTCTGTGTGTGAAAAAGACGGTGATGGTGTAGATTGTGGCATCTTCTATTTAGTTTAGTTTAGTTTAGTTTAGAGATACAGCACAGAAACAGGCCTCACCGTGTCTGCGCCGAATAGCTATTCCCTGCACTGTACCCACTACCTTTACATTTGCGTGTACATTTACCAAGCCAATTAACCTACATATCTGTACGTCTTTGGAGTGTGGGAGGAAACCGAAGATCTCGGAGAAAACCTACGCAGGTCACGGGGAGAAGGAACAACCTCCGTATAGAGAGCACCCGTATAGAAAAAGGAAGTGGCGGCGCTGCTTGGCAGCTGCGGCTCACCTGCAGTCCGTCTGTCTTTTATTTTATTTTTGTCTTCGTGCCTGTTTTTAGGGATTATTTTTGTTTTTTATGTGTGGGGGGGGGGGGGGAGAAACAAGGTTTTAGTCTCTCCCTTCGGGGGGGATGCGACGTTTCTTGTCATGTCCCCCGACACCGTCTCTGTCTGTGCTGAGGCCCTAATGGCGGAGCTGGCGGCCTCCAGCTTCCAGCGGCGGCGGCACGGCTTTCGGAGCTTCAGCGGCGACCTGGCTTTGGAGCTGCGGTGCTCCAGTGGCATTCCGGCGGCGACCTGGTTTTCGGGGCTGCGTGCTCCAGCGACGGCCTGGCTTTCGGGGCTGCGGTGCTCCAGCGGCGGCCTGGCTTTTGGGGCTGCGGTGCTCCAGCGGCGTTCCGGCGGTGACCTGGCTTTCGGGGCTGCGGTGCTCCTGCGGCGACCTGGCTTCCGGGGATGCGGTGCTCCAGCGACGTTCCAGTGGCGACCTGGCTTTCGGGGCTGCGGTGCTCCAGCGGCGGCCTGGCTTTCGGGGCTGTGGTGCTCCAGCGGTGACCTGGCTTCGGGGATGCAGTGCTCCAGCGACGTTCCGGCGGTGGGCCCTGTGGCGGTGTTCCGGCGTTCCGGCGACAGCAGTGGCGGCGGCCCGGTTTTGGAGGCTCGGCCGCGGGCCTGGTGGACGGCAGCATCGGAGGCCTGAGGATCTCCTCAGCGCAGAGGGAGAATAAGGAGGGAAAAAGACAGAGACTCTAAGACTTTTGCCTTCCACCACAGTGAGGAGGTGTTTGGTGAACTCACTGTGGTGGATGTTAATTTTTGTGTTTATTGTGTGGTTTTTGTTATTTTTATATCTGTATGACTGCAGGCACGAAATTTCGTTCAGACCAAAAGGTCTGAATGACAATAAAGGCTTTTCATTCATTCATTCATTCATTCATTCACCCGTAGTCTGGATCGAATTCGGGTCTCCAGCGTTGCATTCGCTGTAGGGCAGCAACGTTATCGCTGTGCCACCGTGCTGCCCTATTTGCAATCACCTTGCTCCTTGAATGGCCACACCTCTTGTAATCTCTGCAACATCCAAAACTTCGACTGTACATTTCCCTCCACAGATGCTGCCTGATTGGCTGAACTTCCTCAGTGCTGGTGGTAAGACATTGTTGAAATCTTTGTACATCAGATGGATGTGCCTTCATTCATCAGTCACCCACTACACAGGGTGAGTGAGTATAGTTAGCCTTTGGGATCAGTGAGCTTGACTTTGGAAACTATTCCAATCCTGGGGTTCCCATCATTTTTTGAAGACTGAAAATCAATTTGCTTGGCAAGTCTTTCCTCCCATAAATCTACATGGACTTTCCCTCAACAAAACAATTCATGACTCTCTGAGGATCCTTCTAATACCTTAACCACAACAGATGTAAGAGGCAGCGTTTTGTAAACTCCCCTCTAAAGATTGATGTTACATTAGTTACGACCCATCCTCTTTTCTAATGATTTCCTGAAGTTGGTCCCAAGAGCAGGTCCATTCACTGGTCACTTCTTGACGTAAACTTTAAGGAAACTTCCATTACTCACTCTGTTACACAAACATACACTCATCGCTTACACCAATGGACACATCGTCAAGCTGGCACACATTCACCATTCGCACTGACATTCTGTTGACATTGCCACACTAATGCAGGTTTGCTGCCCAAGCACACTGGCAACAATTCTGCTTTGCTGTTGATCGCAATAAAGGCATTCATATCTCCCTATGACTCTACCACTTGGGCCCGTAACAGCGATGCAGCTCAGAGTGCATGCCTACTTTGTGCTGTCTCCATGGTCAAGACCTAGGGAACAGTTGGTTCCGGCCATGGGTCCGCTGTACCTGCGTTCGTTTGCCTGTCGCCAGCAAGGGAGTCCTCAGCGTTCACACACACTGCCTGTTTGAGGGGAAGGGGTGGGGGGGTGACGCCAGAGTGGAAAGAAGAAAACGTATGGAACTGATTTTGTGTGGCAGTGGCCGTACGGGTGGGAGGGAGGGGGGGGGGGGGGATGGGGGGGGTGCGGTTGGAAGGAGGAGGCACTGTTGTTTTCACAGATGTGCTGCATAAAAGAAGGGATTGTGTGGCAGTAACTAATGTAGTAAATTACCTGTACTGAATGGGTCCGTTCCCAGCGTGCTTCAGGGCTCAGGGACAAATGAGCCCATTGTACCTCTGTGAAAGCGAGCTGCAGGCTGAGGTGAAATGCCAGACATCCCCCAATTTCCCTGATCAGAAGCCCCCCTGAGCGACCAGCGTTCAAGGTATAGGAGTGGAGAAAATATCTCTTGCTCCCTTGGAGAGAGAGTACAGGGTCTTTGTGTTTAGTGAGCAGGAGTCAGGTTTCTGCTGTGTAACTCTTTAAGAGCTGGTGGAACATGACGAACGGCACTTGTCAAATATTAATATGGGACATGTTATAATGAAAGCTTTACATAATTCAGACCCACTCTTTGAATCTGTAAGGAATGCCCCTTATCCCCCACCCCCTACCCAATGTTTGCCGTACATGTTACAAACTATAATAAGGTTGGCTAGCATAAGCTCATATTTTTGTGTGCCAGCTTCAATCATCTCCAGTACTTTTCTTTGTATTCAGTAATTGTCCTATTAAAGGTGGGAGCCATTAGTAATGAGGAAACATAGACTCGGCCATTTCTTTAACCTGATTCAGCAGTAAGCACTCCCTGTGGGGCTTCTGCAGAAGGAACCCTCTTTGTTTTTCAATCTTAGCAGGGTAATTCCTGCAACATCAGCATACCACTTCCAATATCTGAGTGGGATATTCTACCAGAGGCAGTATAAATAATTGCGCTGTTATTTGTGTTGACTGTAGCAAAGAACAACTGATGTAGGACCCCTGCTACTCCTTAAATAAATAGCCTTTGTCTCATCAATCAAGATTAAATTTCGACCCTGTGTATTTAACCATTTGCTTTCATTTGTCACTGGATGGATTTGGCCAATTGTATCATTGTGTGTATATATATATATATATATAGCATTCCTCAGGTGGAAGAGGAAGTGAAATCAAAACTCCAGTATGATTTTGTAAAGTTTGTGCATATTTCAGTTACTGTCACTGTATATGTGAAGATTAAATGGGGCAACACAGCCTGTCGTATAATACATACATTTAAACAATGACAGATAGGGAAGAAAAAAAGTTTGGGGTTAATCAAGATACACAAGAGACTGCAGTTGCTGGAACCTTGAGCAAAAAACAAACTGCTGGGGGAACTCAACAGGTCAGGCAATATTTGTGGAGGGAAATGGACAGAGGATGTTTTGAGTCAGGATCCTTCTTCAGAATGTGTGGAAAAGAACTGCATATGTTGGTTGTTGCCAAGGATATACACCAATGGCTGGAGTAATTCAGCAGGTCAGGCAGAATCTCTGGTGAAAAAGGATGGGTGACGTTTTGGTTTGGGACCCTTCTTCAGACCTTCTTCAGCCCTTCTGCAGAATGAAGATTTGTTAAGCCAGTCACCCAAATTGTGATATTTCATGCATCATCTGCTCCACTGCACCCACTTATTCTCCTAGGATAAAAGACTCAACTGTATAATTAGCTTGACAATATTTCAAATGGGCCGATTGTACAAACGCACTGAAATATAGCACATACTGGTGGTAAATGCAGCTGCAGGAGCTTGAATTTCTTCATTAAATGCCCTCACTCCATTGTCTTTGGAATCTAGACATCTGTCCCGGTGGGTTGTTGAAAAATGCCCCATGTAAGCATTTGCTTACTTCATCAATACTGATCCGCCAGTTTTCGAAGTATGTTCTAATAAAGTTAGTAAATACATTTAAATGTAATCAAGTGATCAAGTGTAAAATAATGGGGAATGAGCAAAGGGATATAAAGTTAAAGGTTAGGAATAAAGAGGTTCAAGAAACAGATGTGCATCTGTGGAACAGCTGTACATTATTAGCCAGGAAACTTTCCTTACTCCTCATTTGGGCCTGTCCCACTGTACGAGTTCATTCAATAGTTCTCCTGAGTTTGCCCTGATTCAAACTCGGAGATTTACGATAATGGCCGCTCGCAGGTACTCGGGGCTCTCGTGGACATTTTTCAACATGTTGAAAAATCTTCACGAGTCTTCCCGAGCTTACCGCATTTCCCGAGTATCTGCCATTAGCGTTACGAGCCGCTAAGAGACGTCCCGAGCTCCGACGTACCCGCTACGTACATTCTACGTGCTTCCACGAGTTTGATTTTTTAAAAACTCGGGATAGCTTTTGAATGAGCTCGTACAGTGGGACAGCCCTTAGTCAAACACTGCACATGTTGCAGTTAACTGCACATGTATGAGCTGGTTGAGAAATTGGATCAATTAATACCTGTTTTTGCCTTAACTGGCTTAATTCGGAGGGGATTGTACCACATCATATCTAGCTGAAACAATGTTTCTCATGCAGTAACCATGCAAGCATACCTGATATCTTTCAGTGTACCTAATAACATTGACATGTGTGCAATGCCCAATTCCATTCCTACCAGCACAGAAACTACAGCTTACAATCACCATGAAAAGCCATCAGTATAACTCAACGCTCATCACTCTCTGTCATCCACAGTTCTGACTGGGTTGCTTTAGAACACACTACAGGATTCAGGTGCTGTTTCTTCCCAGCTGTTATCAGGCAACTGAACCATCCTACCAACAACTAGAGAGCATTCCTGAACTACTATCTTTCTTTTTGGAGACCCTTGAACTATCTTTGATCAGACTTTACTGGCTTTATATTGCACTAAACGTTATTCACCTTATTCCCTTAATCGTGTATCTGTAAACCGTGGATGGCTCGATTGTAATCATGTATTATCTCTCCGTTGACTGGTTAGCACACAACAAAACCTTTTCCGTACACGTGACAATAAACTAAATTCAACGCAAACTCAACTCAAAAGTTCACAGAGCATGCCTAACCAAACAGAGAGAGTTTTAGAAACATAGAAAATAGGTGCAGGAGTAGGGCATTCGGCCCTTCGAGCCAGTGCCGCCATTCAATATGATCATGGCTAATCATCCAAAATCAGTATCCCATTCCTGCTTTCTCCCCATATCCCTTGATTTCATTAGCATTAATAGCTATACCTAACTCTCTCTTGAATACATCTCCAACATTGAGCTATGGAGGTAATCACTGCAAGGGTACTTCAGTGTTGAAGCCACTGGAGATGTTATTACAGCTTGGTCTCTGGAATCTCTGGAACAATGGGTTTGCAGGCTCCAGTTTTCCAAGGCTACCTTCAATAGGATGTGTGACATTCTGTGGAAGGACCTTTGCAATGATTTTATACCTAGACCTCTTTCTTTGCAGGTGTATTAATGCATGTTTTTGGTGAAAACTGCTGTTATAAACTTTATTTGTGGCCATTTCACCTATTTTTGTGGGAGACAAAAGAAGCCACATTTTAGGCCAACAAAAAGTAAGAAATTGAGCTTTGAGATGACTATTTGTATTTATATGAACATGTTCTTCTTCTTGGGCAGTCCCTCAGGACGCCTCCTGATCTACTTACAGTATAAAGGTTCTGAAGTGGCTAATGTGGTTAAGGTGGGAACCATGGTCACTTCCACAATTGGGACAGGAAGTGGTCGACAGGGTGGTGGCTTGTTAGGTTGTTAGGTGCTCCTTCCACCACTTACAGAAGGCTTCTGTGTGCTTCTTCAAAGTTTGCTCATGGACCAGAGATTCACAGGAGTTAGTGGGGATGTCACATAATTGTTCAATTAAGTTTTGAACGCATCTTTGAATCTTTTCCTCTGTCCGATCAGAACCAAAGTGCCTGTTTCAGGAATCTGATGTCAGGCATAGAAGCAAAGTGGCATGCCTAACTAGTTGACTGAGTAATAGGGTTTCAGCATTTTTTGGTGCTACGTGGATGGGTTTATCATGATTGTGAATTATCCCGTGTGAAGAACAATGGAGGCTTCTGAAATTGATAGACATTGCTTGATCCACCGTGAATATTAATCTCCCTGGTGTCAAGGCACCTAATATCATCAAAGACCCGCTCCACCCTGGCCATGCTTTCATCTTTCTGCTACCATCGGGAAGAAGGTACAGGAGCCTGAGAACTGTTGCCTCTAGGTTCAAGAACAGCTTCTTCTTGTCAACCATCAAGCTCTTCAATCTGCCTACATAGCTCTATCCATATCACTACCTCAGCGGCAAACTACTATGACATTTGCACTTCTAAAGTTGTGTTACGTACTTTGGTTCGCACTATCAGGGTTTGGTTTACTTAAATTAATTGTTAATATATTTTGTATATATTTGTGTTGGTGCATTTAATGTGGCTGTAAAGCTGCAGCAAATAATATTTTCATTGTTTCCGGTGCATATAACACTTAAAGACTCTTGGCTCTTGGGATTGCTTCCTTTAACCAAAATAGAGATTCTTAGTTTTAAGAATACCACAGTAACAATGCAGAGATTGCCACTGTAAAATCTTAGTAGTCGGTAAGATACAGAAATATTGTAAGGTAGCTGCTGACAAATTCAGACTTAAAATGCCAGGGTTTAATTGAATCTTTTTTTGCTATTCACTGGAGTTGTTTATGGCAGCTAACCCACTGAATGAGGTTAATCTAGTAATTTAGTTTGCTTTGATCTTCAAGAAGATATTTGCCGAAATATCTTCATTTCAGATTGGTAAAGAAGCTTGGAGAGTAAATGGAATTAGTCTGGCTGGACGTATTTTTGGCTGAAGATCGGTGGACTAATGATTAATGGCAAACGCTTTGCTTAGAACTGATGCAGCGATGCTTAACGGGGTCCATCCATAAACGTGGGTTTTCCAGAATATTTGTGATCAACATGAAGAGACGTATTACAACTTGGCTCCACAATGTACATTTTGCAAAACTTTCAGTACGGCAGTTCCACATTTGCTGTGGAAACCTTGCTACCCAACATAGTTGTGATGGTGATCGTAGGAGCACAGCTGACCCTCACTGGAAGCGTAGAGATTAAGCAGGTTGCAACGTTGAGTTGTATTGAACACTGATCTGATACCAGCGCTACCATGTTTGGAGATCAGCTTCTCAATGTCCTCAGTAGTGGAAAATCCCTCGTCATCCTTATTTAACAAATTTATTTCTACTCGCTGGTTAGAAGTTGCCTTATGTTTACTGGCTGTTGTCACAATTGTGTGAATTTTTGGTGCTTCCTGGAGTTCATTAAAGCTTCAAAAATTTAAGCCAAATCTTCTGTATGAACTAAATGTTTAAGATGTGCGTCCATTCCTCTTGGAATTTAGCATTACCGAGGTAGTGAACAGATGGCATGGGGAGAAATGGAAGCTGCTGAATGAAGAAGGGGAAGGGATAATGAGGACCTATGAGCTGAGGAAATTTGCATGAGATGTGTAGGTCATTAAGACTACCAACAAATATACCCGCATATCCCATCCACAACTGTATCTTCAGAGTGGCCAGGATCAGGTTGCTTGTGACTGTTCAGGTCAATGTGTCCATCAACTTTAATGCATTGGAGATATTTGCAACCCAGCAGTTTCATATCTATTGATGCAAAATTGAGTTGCATCAGAAAAGATGAACAGGAGGAGGCCATTCAGTGTCTCATTCTGCCCCAGCATTCAATATGAGCATGACTAATGTTCCCCAGGCCTCAACTCCTCCCCAGTGCCAGATCCCCATAATCCTCATTTCCTCAATCTCTCAAAAAGTATCTACAGGGGCTCCCTGTACAGTCAAATTACAGACTTGACAGACAGGTCACTATTTATTTTCCTATATTCCAAAGATTATAGATTTTTTTAAATCCACTCATGCAAAGATAACCATTTTACTTGCATTCAAAAGAATGGACAAATTAGTGATAGTCAACATAGCGTTGGCCAGGGCACATCATGTGTTATAAAACATGATTGAAGAGGTGACAGAAGGATTAATGAGGGTTGTTGTCTATGTGGACATTAGTAAGACATGTGAAAAGGTCGCTTGTTGTCGACTGCTCCATGGTGACATGGTAGTTTCAAATCATTCATGGCTTACCCATGGAAGACAAAGGTTTGTAATGGAGGTGGGCGCTGGTGGAGGGCGGCGGGTTGATGTTATTCTAGCTGGAGGACTGACTAGTGGTGTTCCACAGAGATCAGTGTTGCTATTTTCTGTCTATAAACATCTTGGATGTAATAGAAGTTTACGAAATTATGAGATACAAACATTGGTTAGACAGTCAGAGTCTTTTTCCCAGGGTGAAAATGTTAAATACTGGAGAGCACAGCATTAAGGTGAGAGGAGTAATGTTTAAAGAACATGTGTGGGGTATGTTTTTTACATAGAGAGTGGGCAGTGATGAATGTACGGGAACACCTACTATACCTTACAGTCACTTTCTATTTAACAGATCTGAACACATTCCATTCCACATTGTATCAAAGAGTTAGACAGAAAGGAAGGTGGCTTTACAAGTTTTCCCATGCTGCAATTGATGACATACATCAAACATGCAACGTTATCGGCTCCACATGTTAACCATGAAGCCTGATAGTTAATAGGTATTCCAATGTTCAGTTTCAGTGTGACAACAGGTGGCACATCATGGAGGTTAGTGGATGGCTGTAGTCATGCTGCCTCCTTTTAGTGGCAGTGTGCTGTACCATCTGTATTTGAACCACTGTGTAACTCTTTACTCTCTTTACACAGAGAGTAACTGTGTAACTCTCTTTACACAGAGAGTGGTGAGTCTCCGGAATTCTCTGCCACAGAAGGTAGTTGAGGCCAGTTCATTGGCTATATTTAAGAGGGCGTTAGATGTGGCACTTGTGGTTAAAGGGATCAGGGGGTATGGAGAGAAGGCAGGTACGGGATACTGAGTTGGATGATCAGCCATGATCACATTGAATGGCGGTGCAGGCTCGAAGGGCCGAATGGCCTACACAATCATTCTAACAATTCTGGGGCAAAGGTGAGAGAGGCAAGGTTTAAAGCGGGTATGGGTGGCACAGAGTGCTGTTAGAGGTAGTGGTGGAGGCAGATATGATTGTAGCATTTAAGAAATTTTTGGATAGGCACATGTGGGGAATGGAAAGATATGAATCACACGTAGGCAGGATGAATTAGTTGTGTAGGATGGAACTGCAGATGCTGGTATTCACCAAGGATAGACCTCTATTAGATGGTCCATTCTGTTTTGTAGTTTGTTTTTTTTGCAGTATACGCGAGCATTGCCACTTTTCATTTCACTGCACATCTCATATGTGACGAATAAACTTGACTTGACTAGACATAAAATGATGGAGTAACAGCGGGTCAGGCAGCATCTCTGGAGAAAAGAATAGGTGACATTTTGAGTCGCGACCCACTTCAGACGACATCATGTTTGGGACATATATTGTGGGCCGAAGGGCCTGTTCCTATGCTGTACTGTTCTCTGGCAGATGTGTGTCAGGTTGAACCTACTCTCGACTGCACTGCAATTTCCCCCTAGGACTGGTAAAGCAAGTGGTGGTTTGCTACTCGCTACAAAACTCCACCACTATCTGTTTGCTGATCTGTTGCCACTAGCTACACTAGCAGTCCCAAATTCGTCCTTTGCCAATTGTCCAACAGCGTTCTCTATTCTGTTGAAGGGTCCCACATCTGAGGTTTTAACTGTTTCTCTTTCAACAGGTGCTTCCTGACCCGCTAAATGTTTCCAGCCTTTCTGTTTTTATTTCAGCTTTCCTCCCTCTGTTGCTGATAACTTCACTGTTCACTTGAGCACAATGGAAAAAATCGCTCAAAATTGCATACATTTATAAATTGAAGCATTTAATTTTGCATAATAGTGTCAGTTTAGCACTTGTGGATTTTTTTAAAGTGTATTTTGTAGAGGCACCTCCTGGTGCCGGTAGGTAGTTGAACCCTGCTGTCGGTTACCTTGGTCATGTGAGGAGGGGTTTTGTTTTTGCGCATTTTCTGGGCTAGCTCCATTCATAACTTTGACCACCGTTGTGGTAACATCGTTTTGTATTAGCTGTCGTTTGATCCTTGTTGTTTTCATTAATTTGATAATAAAGCTCGTTTGTGAAATTGGAAATTGGACGCTGAGAACCAGGACGATTTAGCTCCCGTCGCCATTCCCGACGCCCAGCAGAGCTCCGTCAGCCTCATGCTGCCGGTGTTTTGGCCTGAGCAGCCACAGGTGTGGTTTGCACATGTGGAAGCTCAGTTCCACCTGCGCCACATCGTCGTGAATGAGACAAAGTATTTTCATGTGGTGGGAGCCCTGATGCAGGAGTCGGCCTCCTGTCTGCTGCCGTTTCTGCAGAACCCATCCATGACCGCCAAGTACGATGGCCTCAAGGCCCTCCTACTGCATACTTTTGGACTCAGCCACAGGGACCGCGCCGCACGCATTCTACACATGGACAGTTTGGGTGACCGCAAGCCGTCGGTCCTCATGGCTGAGATGCTCACGTTAATGGATGGCCACCGCCCGTGCCTGCTATTCGAGCAGGCATCATCGAACAAATGCCTGATGATGTCCACCTCATGCTCGCAGGTGCGGATTTCGTCGACCCGCTGCAGCTTGCTGAACGGGCTGACGAACTCTGGCTGATGAAAGATGGCGGCGCCATTAATCGCCATTAAGCACGTGCCCACACCAGTGCGCGCTTCGCCTCAGCGGGAAAACAACGAAGCCCCGCCCATGAACCACAGCACGGAGCCACAGCAGCATAGAAACATAGAAAATAGGTGCAGGAGGAGGCCATTCGGCCCTTCGAGCCAGCACCGCCATTCATTGTGATCATGGCTGATTGTCCCCTATCAATAACCCATGCCTGCCTTCTCCCCATATTCCTTGATCCCACTAGCCCATAGAGCTCAATCTAACTCTCTCTTAAATCCATCCAGTGATTTGGCCTCCACTGACCTCTGTGGCAGGGAATTCCATAAATTCACAACTCTCTGGGTAAAAAAGTATTTTCTCAGCTCAGTCTTAAATGACCTCCCCTTTATTCTAAGACTGTGGCCCTTGGTTCTGGACTCACCCAACATTGGGAACATTTTTCTTACATCTAGCTTGTCCAGTCCTTTTAGAAATTTTATATGTTTCTATAAGATTCCCCCTCATCCTTCTGAACTCCAGAGAAAACAAGCCTAGTCTTTTCAATCTTTCCTCATATGACAATCCTGCCATCCCAGGAATCAATCTCGTGAACCTATGCTGCACTGCCTCAATCACAAGGATGTCCTTCCTCAAATTAGGAGACCAAAACTGTACACAATACTCCAGATGTGGTCTCACCAGAGCCCTATACAACTGCAGAAGAACCTCTTTACTCCTATACTGAAATCCTCCTGTTATGAAGGCCAACATTCCATTAGCTTTCTTCACTGCCTGCTGTACCTGCACGCCAACTTTCAGTGACTGGTGTACAAGGACACCCAGGTCTCGCTGTACCTCCTCCTTACCTAACCTAACCCCATTGAGATAATAATCTGCCCCCTTGTTTTTCCACCAAAGTGGATAACCTCACATTTATCTATATTATACTGCATCTGCCACGCATCTGCCCACTCACTCAACCTGTCCAGGTCCCCCTGCAACCTCCCAACATCCTCTTCACAGTTCACACTGACATCCAGCTTTGTGCCATCCACAAACTTGCTAGTGTTGCTCCTAATTCCCTCTTCTAAATCATTTATATATATGGTAAACAGTCGTGGCCCCAACACCGAGCCTTGCGTCACTCCACTCGCCACTGCCTGCCATTCTGAAAAGGACCCGCTCACTCCTACTCTTTGCTTCCGGTCTGCTAACCAATTTTCTATCCATGTCAACACCCTACCCCCAATACCATGTGCTCTAATTTTAGTCACCAGTCTCCCGTGCGGGACCTTATCAAAGGCTTTCTGAAAGTCTACATACACTTCATCCACTGGCACCCCTTCATCCATTTTACTTGTCACATCCTCAAAAAATTCCAGAAGATTAGTCAAGCATGATTTCCCTTTCATAAATCCATGTTGACTTGGACTAATCCTTTAACTGCTATCCAAATGCCCCATTATTACCTCTTTAATAATTGACTCCAGCATCTTTCCCACCACCGAAGTCAGACTAACTGGTCTGTAATTCCCCGTTTTCTCTGGAGCTCCTTTCTTGAAAAGTGGGATAACATTAGCTATCCTCCAATCCACAGGAACTGATGCTGAATCTATTGAACAGTGGAAAATGATCACCAATGCGTCCACTATTTCTAGAGCCACCTCCCTGAGGACCCTGGGATGCAGACCACCAGGCCCAGGGGATTTATCATCCTTCAGTCCCATTAGCCTACCCAATACTATTTCTCGCCTAATGAAAATTTCTTTCAGTTCCTCTACCCCCTTAGATCTTCTGTCCTCCAGTACATCTGGGAGATTGTTTGTGTTCTCCTCAGCGACCCGGGACTTGCGGTAGGCACCGTTGGTGTTATTATCATAACATGCACCATCGACGCCTCTGATGCTGCTCTAGGGGGTGTTCTGGAGCAGCTCATCGATGGCCGCTGGGAGCCGTTAGCCTTTTTCAGTTATGAGCTGAGGCCTCCAGAATGCGAACTACAGTGTTTTCGAATGCGAGCTTCTGGCGCTGTACCTGGCCGTCAGGCATTTCAGGTATTTCCTTGAGGGCCAGGCGTTTAACGCGTTCACGGACCACAAGCCCCTTACTTTCGCCCTGGGTAAGGTCACCGATCTGTGGTCCACCCGCCAGCAGCGGCACCTGGCTTACATTTCGGAATGTTCGCCATGTCGCGGGGAAACAAAACCTCATTGCCGATGCCTTGTCCCGCCCCGCCATTCCCTCCGTTTCGGCTCTCGACCACGGTGTCGACTGCAGCGAGCTGGCAGCAGCGCAGAGGGCCGATGCACACCACCGTTTCGGGCCTTTGGCTGGCTGAAGTGCCTTGAGGAGTGGCAGGCACCGTGGTCCTGTGCAACGCGCCCGCCCTATCGGCCCCGTCAGTTGGAAATGGCGGGTTTTTGACGCCATCCATGGCCTGGCTCACCCATCCATTCGGGCGACATCTGTTCTGGTAGCGGCCAAGTCCGCCTGGCATGGGTTCCGTAAGGAGGTGGCTGCCTGGGCCCATGCCTGTGTCCCTTGTCAGACCTCCAAGGTCCAGCGATACGTGCGGCCCCCCAGTGCAGGAGTTTGCGCTCCCCGAGGGTAGGTTCCTGCACGTGCATGTCGACCTTGTAGGTCCCTTGCCACAGTCCCGCGGTGCCACGCACTTACTATCGTGGACCGTTTCACATGGTGGCCAGAGGCGATCCCGCTCTCTGATACCTCCGCCGCGGCTTAAGCTCAGGCTATGGCAGCCCACCGGATAGCCAGGTTTGGGGTGGTCCCCCGATATTTCCACCAACCGGAGGCCCCAGTTCACCTCTTCCTTGTGGTCTGCCCTGGTCCAGCTCTATGTAGGTATGTTACAAAACTTACCTTTGAGCAGCGCTGCAGTTCTGCCGCTCCCCGTGTTCGTGACTTTGGCGCCTTTCAGAGGGGGGCGGGCTTAAAGTGCCGTTTTTCCACAGACTGGGCAAATCGATCCATGTCGGGCGATTTTGTTGCGGGAAGAAAAATCGCTCCGACATTTCATTAATGAAGGTATTTTTAAATTACGCTAGATTATTTATTATCTAGAGTAATTTAAAAATCACCTTCAAAAGCCGTGAGTGCCGACAACGGGAAGGATTTTGCGTAGGGGAGAAAAAAAGGTACACAGTTTATTTTTATATTAAAAGTTGTTTTTTATGGAGGCTTTAATAATATTTTCATGTTGCGAAATGGGGTCCAAAAAAAATGTATGAACCGGCTGTATTTTTCCTCCCGACTTCACCGCAAACCGCAATGTTCCAATCCACCACATTCCACTAAAACCCACTCGCTAGTTGATTTAAATGGCCATTAATTTACAGGCATTAAACACTAAATTCCTTCCATTTGCCGCAGAAATTCATGAAAATGAGATTTAAAAATTATGTTATATTGTGGATTATTGTGTTAATGTTATTTGGACACTTAGGCAATTAAAAAAAAGTTTATCTTTTCTTAAGAAATGGATAGATGTTTAGATCTACTCATTGAATTTTGTAATTAGCTACAATTAGATAACTAACTAATTATATGCTTTAATTTCAGGTCATCCAAGTAAGATTGTTTCATATTTGTTTCAAAATGCTTCAATGTGTAATAACTGAAAATTTCATTGAGCTCTTAATTTTTAAGAAAGTTATGGGCTTTTAACGGTTCTAGATCACAGCTTTTGAGTTAAGTCAATTGAAAGGCAATGGGGAACAAGATGCTAATTTCCGAGTATGAAAATGGCCATAACTTTCTTAATACTGAAGATATGAAAGTGAATTAGGTGTCAAATTAAACTTCTTTTTATGCTTTATCTGATGGGAAAAATTGCAGACTTGATTTTTAAAATCTCAAAATTTTGTAACATTGCTACTCTATGGGGCACCATACGACCATCTACCACCCGCAGGCAAATGGGCTGGTTGAAAGGTTCCATCGCCACCTTAAGTCGGCGTTGATAGATCGGCTTACGGGCCCGGACTGGGCGGACCAGCTGCCATGGGTCCTCCTTGGGATTTGCACCGCGCCAAAGGAGAATTTGGCTTCCTCGGCCGAGCTCGTGTACGGCTCGGGCCTGCGGGTGTGTGGGAATTTTCTGCCACTTGTGGTCAGGTCGCATTGGCTCCTGCGCTACTGGCCGGCCATCGAGAGTGGGTGAGCACATTGGCCCCTGTTCCCACTTCCAGGCACGGTTCATCCGCGGTGCATGTGCCCGCGGTGTTACATCAGTGTGCATATGTTTTCATCCGCAGGGACGCCCATCGCTCGCCCTTACAGCGGGTAGATGAAGGCCCCTTCCAGGTGCTGCGAGCTGGAGTCTCCACGTTCACGGTGGACGTGGGAGGCCGGGAGGAGTTCGTCTCCGTCGGCCGTCTCTAGCCTGTCCGCCAGCCCGCCCGTACTGAGTATGCCCGTTTCCTCCAACCCTGTTCTTTCTGCCCCGTTGCCTGACTCCGGTTTTGTTCCACCGGCCCCCTCTGTTATGCCCGCCCCACAATCGCGGACCCCACGTTCTGGTCGTTCCATAGGGGCCCCGCTTGGCTCCATACCTCGGGTTCTGGGGGGGGGGGGGGTTATTGTAGCGGCACCTACTGGTGCCGGTAGGTCTTCTGCTGAAATGGAAGGCAAATTGATGACCAAGATGGTTGTCCACCTTTTTGCTTGAAGTGACAGGCTCCAATCTCTACCCAAAGCCTGCAGAATTGAATGTGAGCTCCTCATTGCTCCTTGGACTTTGTGTGCTGCTCTGTTAACAAGTTTTGCCAAACAGCAAGAATGTCATTGTCTATATCTTTTTTCTGTTACTTATCCTAATGAAGACCCCTACATATTATGGTGCCTTTACAGTACCATTACATTTGCTGATGATGTTGTTGAAAGTGGGTTGAAAGTGAACACAATTCATTTTAATTATCTTCAGAGGTCTATGTATCATCTTATGTTATTGTACTGGGATATTGCCAAGAAACTGTCATGGTAGGACATTTTGTATAGGAACACCAAATAGACGCCAAAAATAAGTTGCATTATGAAATAGGCATGTGGAATTTAGTATTTCAGTAACCTAATTTCGTCAAATTCATTAGGCGAGGAAGGTAAATGGTAGCTGAAATTGCAGGAAACCTTTGTTGCCGTTGGATTTTGAGCTTGAGTATGCGGAGCCAAGCCATTTTGGTTAAAGGAAGATGGATTTGAAAACATCTATCTAAAGGATTTCTGGGAAGTTATCAATCAGATTCAGATTCAGATTCAGATTCAGATTCAATTTTAATTGTCATTGTCAGTGTACAGTACACAGACAACAAAATGCATTTAGCATCTCCCTGGAAGAGCGACACAGCAAATGATTTGAATAAATAACAATAAGTGTCCGGGGGGGGGGGGGGGGTGATTGGCAGTCACCGAGGTACGTTGTTGAGTAGCGTGACAGCCGCCGGAAAGAAGCTGTTCCTGGACCTGCTGGTTCGGCAACGGAGAGACCTGTAGCGCCTCCCGGATGGTAGGAGGGTAAACAGTCCATGGTTGGGGTGAGAGAGGTCCTTGGCGATGCTGAGCGCCCTCCGCAGACAACGCTTGCTTTGGACAGACTCAATGGAGGGGAGCGAGGAACCGGTGATGCGTTGGGCAATTTTCACCACCCTCTGCAATGCCTTCTGGTCGGAGACAGAGCAGTTGCCATACCAAACTGTGATGCAGTTGCTCTCGATGGTGCAGCGGTAGAAGTTCACCAGGATCTGAGGAGACAGATGGACCTTCTTCAGTCTCCTCAGGAAGAAGAGACGCTGGTGAGCCTTCTTGATCAGAGTTGAGGTATTGTGGGTCCAAGAGAGGTCGTCGGAGAGGTTGACTCCCAGGAACCTGAAGCTAGAAACACGTTCCACCTCCGTACCGTTAATGTGGATGGGGGTGTGCGTGCCGCCCCTGGACTTCCTGAAGTCTACAATGAGCTCCTTGGTCTTCTTGGAGTTAAGGGCCAGGTTGTTGTCAGCGCACCATGCTGCTAAGTGCTGGACCTCCTCCCTGTAGGCCGACTCATCGTTGTTGCTGATGAGGCCAATCACCGTTGTATCATCTGCATACTTGATGATGGTGCTAGTACCATGTACAGGTGTGCAGTCATAGGTGAAGAGGGAGTAGAGGAGGAGGCTCAGCACACAGCCCTGTGGAACGCCGGTGTTCAGGGTGAGGGTTGAAGAGGTGTGCTTGTCTAACCTAACAGACTGGGGTCTGTTGGTTAGAAAGTCCAGTATCCAGTTGCAGAGGGAAGGAGCGATGCACAGATTACCGAGTTTGGCGATCAATTTTGATGGTATAATGGTGTTGAATGCTGAGTTGTAATCGATGAACAGCATTCTTACGTAAGTGTCTCTGTTGTCGAGGTGGGAGAGGGCGGAGTGAAGTGCCGTTGAGATGGCATCCTCCGTACTCCTGTTCTTGCGGTAGGCAAACTGATAGGGATCCGGTGTGGGGGGTAGGCAGCTTTTGAGGTGTGCCAGGACCAGCCTCTCGAAGCACTTGGTGATGATGGGGCGCACACCATGAGGCATCAACTTGCAGAAAACCATTCATCAGAGCCTCAGGATGTCTGTTTGTATCACAAAATGCCTTAATCTACATTGTGCTGCTTTTTCCCTTCCTGCCTAACTCTAGTTCTTCTCTGCCCCAATGTTGAACTGGTAATGGTGCTGTTTCAATGCGATGCCAGTGACAATGGCACTGGTGTACATCTTGGAGGTAATTTCCATCAGCCTCATCAACACTGCAGATACATGGGCAGCTTTGTATTCTTATACAGACTTTGAGGTGGAATGGAAAGGAAGACCACATTAACTGTTTTCAGGGAAAAAGGAGCAAATAATGTCATGAAGTTAGATTTCACTTGTTATGAGTTCTGTTGCCTAAGATCCATTAACCAACTTAGTTAGATCTAGCAGCCCCAATGTCTAGAATTATTTTCCATTGTTGGCACTAAATGTAACCCACCAGTCTGTTAAATCATATGTCAAACAAAATGGTAATGTTCTCACTCTGTCAGAAAGTTGGATGTGGTTTCCAGAGAAATGAGTTCTCACTACAATCCTGGACAATACTTTATCTAATGTCACCGAAACATGTTGTCTGATCATCTGATCATATATGAGATACATGGGATTATGCTGTATATCAAATAATTACTTTAAACAACAAAAGTAACTAGACATTGTGTGGCATAGTGGCACAGTTGGAAGAGCTATTGTCTCATAGCTTCAAGGACCCAGGTTCAATCCTGACCTTCGGTGGAATTTCCATGTTCTCTGACCATGTTGATTTGTCCCAGGTGTTGCCCAAGGACATTTGGACACATATATGGATAGCAAATATTAAGAGGAATATGGGTCTAACACGGGGACCTTAGATAGGCATTTTGGTCAGTATGGACAATATGAGCAGAAAGGCCTATTTCTATACTGTGACTGGTTTTCTCCCACATTCCAAAGAAGTGTGAGTTGGTAGATTAATTGGCCATGTAAATTACCCCTTAGTATGTGAGTGGTAGTATGATCTGGGAGTAGTTAATAGGAATGTGAGAAAAATAAAATGTAAGATTAGTGTAAATGTGTGCTTGATGCGTTAAAGGGCCTGTTTCCATGCTGTTCTAAGCCAGTCTTCGACTTCAAAAGAATATTGTTGGCAGAAAAACTTGGCATCACTCTAAGGCAGAAAGCATTGTGTAAACAAATTATTTCTTCATTTTCCATCTACCATGATTCTTGAGAGGAAAGTGGGCAGAATTGCTTGTTTGGATTTGCACACATGCCCACCTTTTAAAAATTATGATGGAATTTGAAAGGGAGGTATTGCTTGACTACCACAGGTGTGAATGATGCTGCCTTTGGTACTCTAACATTCTCTTGGTACTGAAATATCTTGGATCTTGTGATCTGCCTCAGGCCAGCAGCATAATCAAGGACGAGTCGCACCCTGGCTGCACCCTCTTCTCCCCTCTATCAGGCAAAAGGTATAGAACTGTGAAAACGCACAACACCAGATTCTGGGACTGTTTCTTCCCAGCTGCTATCAGGCAACTGAATCATCCGACCACAATCCGAGCAGTACTGAACTACTACCTACCTCTTTGATGACTCTCTATCTTTGCTGGCTTTATCTCACACTAAACATTACTCCTTTATCATGTATCAGTACACTGTAAATGTATTGATTGTAATCATATATTGTCTTTCTGCTGACTGGTTAGCACGCAACAAAAGCTTGTCACTGTACCTCGGTACATGTGACACAAAACGAAATTAAACTAGGAATGGGACTTTGCAATTTAACATTTGGAGGGGATGTTTGTAGTTTCAGTGTCACCAATGGACTGAACAAATCTGGGGATAAACCTTGGGAATGAGATAGGCTGATGTCTCCAAAACTCAAATTTGAATCCCATGTTATATCCTCCTGTAATGCAGAGGAAGATTCTGGAAAACATTGGTGGTAGTGGGTGAGGAATGATAATTGTAAGAAGGATAGCACTGATATGGTTTGTGCCATTTATTCGTGGTTCGCTCCACTCTGCCCTTTGGTCCTTCTGGTGAGATACAACCTGCGAGAAAATGAGCTAGGATAACGAAGAGGAAGATAGAAGCAAAGTACAATGTGGGTAATGTAGTTTGTGTTGAATGTAATTACTTTACATACAACAACACTGCGTAAGGGCAAATCTTCAGCCTGGAGGTAGAGCTGAAGGTCCAAGGGTTAATGGTGTTTACTATTTTGAAAACCTCTCAATTAAACAATACAAGTGGAGTTATATTTACTGGACCTGCCATGCTCAAACATTCCAGCAGGGATAATAAACAAAGCAAATTAATGACCTGGGAATTTTAATTAGAGATCAGCAGTTGCCAGGGGTCTGAATGGAGCCAAAACATTCCCTGTTCCAAAACTAGAGCCAAGTGTAAAGGCCAAGGTCGTTAAGAGCAGTTTGCAAAGTTAGTAGAACAGCAAGGGGTTATTGTGTCAGGCCGTAACTTGAGGGAGTGTGGTTGAAGTGTGCCTTGAGACTGCATTTCACTTATCCAGTATTGTTAGCTTTTGTTGGGCTTTGTGGAATCAGCTTGGTGGCTTTTTCCTGCTTCATTGTGTTCTGTTCGGTCAGATCAAAAAGGTGTTACAAGCTGGGCACCCCCAGTACAGATCCTCTCTGTTTGGTGGTTTTCAGCTCAGATTGTTAAAGAGGCCAGTGTTACCAGAGCTCTCCTCGCAATAACATCTACGGCCCTTCACAAATGTGTTATCAAATAAAGACTTGGTGCTGGGCCACACAAGTAAATAGTCAAAAGTGTGGTTGCAGAATGAACCAAATGTGCAGAGGAATTAAATTTGAGTTTGGCCAGGCCAGAAGGAATGAAGCACTGTAATCATGGTGGTTTATCTGGGAAAGGGGCTGTTTATGCGTGAAGGATGAGTGAACAAAGAGTTGCAGAGGGAGTGGTCTCTATGGAAAGCAGAAAGGGGTGAGGATTTCTGCATCCAATTCATCATTCTCTGACAGTTCCGCCACCTTCATCATTGTTATATTCCGGACGGCAGAATGAATAACAACTTACACGCAGGCTGCCTGGATCACGAGAGAGATTTTTATTACCCAACATTCCCTGCTTATATACAACACCAACTCATTAACATATACATGAATATGTATGAATACATTACAATCATGATTCCACCGGCTATGATATCTTATCAGCTTTCTTCCCGCTAATACAATCAGTCTGAGAAAGGATCCAAACCCAAAAGGTTGCCTTCCCATTCCACAAATGCCGCCTGACCCACTGAGTTACTCCAGTGCTTTACATTAGAATCTCATACAGTGACTTTCGTCTTCACAATAGTTAATTGGAAGTAATTTCTAGCTTTTCGTGACTGGATGTTCGAGAAACAGAGTGGCAATTTAGAGAGAGCAGAGGGGTCAAGGGACATGACAGTAAAGTAATGATAGGCGTAATCATGCGAACCTTATGGGCCTGTCCCAGTTGGCGATTTTTTAGGCAACTGCTGGTGACTGTCATAGTCACAGCAGGTCGACGAAAAAACGGCGACCACCTACGTCATCCTGGCGACAACCTACGACAGCACATACATCAGGAGAAGTCAAGCTACGCTCATTGGTGTCAAAACCTCTCCGCCAAAAAATTTTCAACATGTTGAAAATTTAGCGCTGACCAGAAAGACGCTACAAATTTATGCGCGACTGAGGAGGCTACTCCCGGCGACCACCGTGGAACATGTGGCAACAAACTAGTCACCTATAGTTGCCTGAAATATCGCCTAAGTGGAACAGGCCCATAAGGCTTTGTTTTCAGATGATGTTGCTGAGGGACAACATGTACATGAGAATTAGCAGGAGAAGTACCAGGAGCGGCACTTCATGGATGCCAGCTATAATGGAAGGGAAGTCATACGTTTGATTCTTTGGTCACAACTGGATGAATAGGCACAAAATCAAGCAGTGTGGCCCCCACTTAATTGAACCATGACGAACACACATTGGAAAACAATTATGGAAATAATATATCAAAAGTTGTGATTGTTGCTGGATTACTTTGCCATAATCTGATTGGATATCGTGAATTAAATCATTAATGTTATGTTATTATAGAGACAAAAAACAGTCTGGAGAAACACAAATGAGGGACTCTTGGAAATATTGCATGAACTTGAGAGGCTGCAGCAATTTAATGAGGAAGGGGGAGGTTGAAAGTGGGATCGGTTGCACGCAAGGAGCACAGCGATACGGGGGTTGGATCATTGAGAAGAGAGGTGACTATGGCAGACTTCCGGTCTTCCAGTTTGATTAAAATGTATATATGGATCTTGATCCTCAAGAAACCAACCAGCTCCCTGGTGCTGAACATGTTGGGTTAGTGTCCAGACAAACTGCAGAAAATATCCTGTTTAATGCAGTGAGATAATGACTTCAGGTGTGTTTGTTCACTCTCTTAAGAGAAAGTCTGCAGTCTGTGTTATCCTTCATCTGATGGTGGAGAAAGGAGGTACTTTATTTTTTAGATACAGCGTGGAAACAGACCTTTCGGCCCACTGAGTCTGCCCGTACATTAACATTATCTGACACACTAGGGATAATTTACAGTTATGCAAAGCCAATTAGCCTACAAACCTGTATGTCTTTGGAGAGTGGGAGGAAACTGGAGATCTCGGAGTAAACCCACGCAGGACACGAGGGAGAACGTACAAACTCCGAACAGACAGCATCCGTAGTCAGGAACAAACCCGGGTCTCTGGAGCTGTAAACTGAACCTGAGTCTCTGGACCTCTGTACTGCCTTACATCTCCTTGGACTGCACTTATGGGTTTCAGTCTATGGTCTGCATTTGCTACTTCTGTTTGCACACCTTCCTAAGAATGGTGTATATAGTCAATCAACTTCAGAAGGGAATTAAATAGGTAGTTGAAAAAAACTACTTCATGCAGTTATTGGAGAAAGCCTGGCAAAATGAGACTGAATGGATAGGTGAACGGTAGAATCAGGGAGGAGTTGATAGTAATCTCAGTTGAGAAAATAAAATTGAATTAGAGTAGGATTAGTGACAATAGGTGCTTCTTCTTCTTCTTGCATATGGCGTGCACAGCCTAAAGTTGTAAGACAACTTGTTCTATGTGAAAAAATAGGTGCTTGATGGTTGGCATGTACTTGGTGGGTCAAAGGACCTACTTCCTTGCTATATGCCCGTGAATCTATGTGGATTATTGGAGTATGTTTCAGGATCTCAGCGGAAACCTGACATTGTACAAAAAAGGTTTCACAAAGCATGGGCTTCTCTTGGGGGCAAACTGTTAATTTGTGCCAAGATTTGTTCTTCACCATTTGAATTAAATGGTAATGTAATTGTCAATTCCAATGAGTAGCAAATTGGTCAATAACCACACATGTTTGCAAAGCAGCAACATCTTCAATAGTTCCCATGTCCCCTCTCGCTCTCTCTCACTCTCTCTCTCTCTGTAGTATAGAAAATAAAAGAAAAGGGAGGCCTTTTCTGTTCAGAAGTACAGAATGTGTCGGGGAATACTTAAAACACAATTAGGTGAGCAAAAAGTGGCACTAAATATCAGTAGTGGCCGAGTATTTTATCTATATTTAGGGCAGTGAGTGATAAAATCTGAGGGGTTGGTAAGAATGTGTGGAGAAAAAGAGCAATTCAAGTAGGGTTAAGGCTTTGTCCCACTTTCACGACCTAATTGTCGACCTCTGCTGAGTTTGCCCTTGACTCATACAAGCACCATGGTCGTCACAAGGTCGTAGGAGGTCTTCGTAACTCTTCCTCATGCTCGTGAGTGGTCTCCGCGTACTTGTGGCGGTGGCGGTGCGACTCACGTTGCAGCAGCCCCTACAGCCTGTCTGTCTTTTTTATTTTTTGTCTAGTTAAATGTAGTTGTTCGTGTTTTTTTTTGTATTGTTTTTAACTGTGTATATGTGGGGGGGTGGGGGAGGGAGGGGGAAACTTTTAAAATCTCTTCCCCGCACAGAAGAACCGACCTTTTTCCTGTCGGGTCTCCATTGTTGTTGGGGCCTAGCACCGTGGAGCGGCCTCCGACCGGGACGGCCTGGGTGCTCCAGGCACGGAGCCTGCGGAGCTGCGGACTCACCGTCGTGGGGCTGCCGGCCTCGGAGCGTGGGGAGCGGTGGTGGCTTAGACATCAGGAGAGAAATGGTGCGGGGGAGAGAGAAGACTTTGCCTTCCATCACACTGAGGACGAGATTCACTGTGATGGATGTTTGTGTAAATTGAATTGTTTGTATGTTTTGTAGGAATTGTTTTGTTTGTATGGCTGTAGAAACAGAGTTTCATTTGAGCCTCTCTGAGGTTCAAATGACAAATAATAAATCTAATCAAAAAAGTAGGTTGTGGCGTTTTTTCCAGCCTGATAAAAAATGTCCACGAGTGAAAAAAAGGTCGGCATGGAAAAAATTAATACTTTGTACTTGTAGGTAGGTCGTGGGTAGGTCGTAGTAGGTTGTAATGGTAGTCGTAGGTAGTTGTACGTAGTCGTAGGTAGTCATAGGTCGGTAACTGCCCGAGAAAAAAAATGCAAACATGACATCATTTTATCATGTGACCATTTCCACTCGTAGTCGTAGTTGGTCTTAGGTGTGGAAGACTGAAGTCGAGGGGGGTAGTAGGAGGTTGTAGACATAGTCGTAGGAGGTCGTAGACATAGTTGTAGGAGGTCGTAGAAGGTCTTTTACTTCGGCGAGTCAACACGACATTGACATTTTTTTCAACTCGTCTAGGGTCTTCTAAACTTGTGGATTAGGTCGTCCAAGTGGGACACGCCCTTTAGTATAAATTGATAATTGATGGTCAGTCTGAAATTGATGGGCCGAAGGAATGTTTCATGCTATAACTCTCTGTGACTTCATTTCATCGTCCAACTGAGACATCACAGGACTTCTGCATCACCCATGCTAAGACTTGTCGGAATGCTGTTCCGAGTACTGCTTAAACCCTTCTGTTATCTGCATTGGTCTAGCCCTCAAACAACAGCAACAACAGAAACATCGCTGTACTCTTGTGCTACCACCTGGCAAACTGCAAAACATAATGCATCATGCTGAACGAAAGCCAAATTGGAATAAATGTGAATATTCCCTTTCAAACATTGCTGTAACTGTGCGGAATTAATTTCTCCTCACTTTCTCTGAAGCTTCCCTCTGTGGATCATGCCCAGCGGTGCTTGCCGGCTCCACCACCCACCTCCCCCACCCCAACTCCCACTGCTCCGTGCTGTCACCAGTTGGAAAATATGCGGAATAGAAAGGGGGAAAATTTCAATTTCTCATCAAGTCATAAGCAGAAAGCTTGCCCTATATTTCATCTGATTTACAGTTAGGAAAGTAACTATGATTAACTACACATTGAATTTGAATGCAGTTATTTAGGATTGATGCACTCAGGCTTGAAGCGTGGGAAGTAAGAGATGCAGCCAAGAAAAACAAGATAAGGGGATATGTGGATGGAGCCAAGGTTCGGGTCAATTCTGAAAGGGATATTTTTGTACTGTATCACATGAATGGAAATGTGTTAACAAACAGCTTTATATTAGATAGCCAGGTTTTATTCTAAACAAATCTTAAGATTATGGAAATCTGAAACAAAAATCAAAAATTCTGAAAACCCTCAGCCGGATGATCATCAATTGTTATATTTGAACAAGAATTAAGTGTTCAGTCCCTTGTGCCTGTTCTGCTGTTGAATCAAATTGCGGGTGTTCTGTGACTCGTTATTAAAATCCTGTTTGCTCAGGTCCTTAATATATTTGGTTAATAAATATCTGCCAATCATGCTTAAGATTCAGCAGCTACTGCCCATTGTTTCAATTCTTAGTTCCTGAATTTATGTAAGCAAAGTTATTTGGACCCCGATCTGATCCAGAATGCCCCCATAGGTCCCACATCACAACATCTGATAGTTTCTTAAGCAATTCCAGACCTCTCGCTCCACTGTCTTACCCAAGAGACCGTTCCATATGTTGTTGCATGAGCGAAGAAATTCCTGACATGTCCTAAATTTCTTTTGGCCTAGCTTTAACCTTCAACACATTTGTCCTGCTTTTATGATAATTTGAAAGCCTTGCCTGAAGGTTTTATTCCACTTTAATATCTGAGGTATGATGGATATGTAGATAAATTGCCTGGGGTGGTGGAGGAGCCAGATACGATAGTGGTGATTAAGAAGCTTTTAGATAAGCATGTGGAATTGTAGGGAATAGAGGGAAATGGATCATTTACAGGCAGATGAGATCAGTTTAATTGCCATCATGTTCAGCATAAACATTATGGGCCAAGGGGCTACTCCTGTGCTGCATTGTTCTATGGTCTAAATAGATTTGACGTGTGTGTTAACAATGATTGCATTGAATGGTTAAATAGGTTTGAAAGACCTAAAAGCAGTCTGAAGAAGGGTCTCGACCTGAAACGTCGCCTATCTCCTTCGCTCCTTAGATGCTGCTGCACCCGCTGAGTTTCTCCAGCCTTTTGTGTAACCCTAGGTTTGAAAGACTATGGCCTATTCCTGCTTCTGCTAAAGACAATTTACAGCAGCCAATTAACCTACCAACCTGCAAGTCATTGGTACATGGAAGCACCTGGAGAAAGAACCACAACATCACACGTGAAAACTTCGAACAGATAGCACCTGAGGTCACGATTGAATTTGGGTCTCTGAAGCTGTGAAGCAGTAGCTCTACTAACTGCACCATGGAGCGGCCTGACTTTCAGTCCGAAGTGTAGATCAATAAAGAAAAGGACAGGTTAATCTCTTGTGTAGATTATTTAATACAATAGAATAGAATTGATTTGAATTGAAAGTTACAGCATGGAAACAGGCCCTTTGGCCCACCGAATTCGCGCCAACCATCGATCACCAGTTTCCGCTGCTTCTATGTTATCCCACTTTTGCATCCGCACCCTACACACTTTGGGGTGATTTACAGAGGCCAATTTAACCTGGTCTCTGGCGCTGTGAGGTAGCAGTTTCACCAGCTGATGATCAGCGTTTAAGTGAGGGAAGAAACACGAAAAATAGTTTATAATGCTGGAATGGATTAAGGAATTGAATGTCCAACAAACTGCTAAACAAATCTTATAGGGTACACAAAAGGCTGGAGAAACTCAGCGGGTGCAGCAGCATCTAGGGAGCGAAGGAGATAGGCGACGCTTCGGGTCGAGACCCTTCTTCAGACAAATCTTATATATCAAATAAAACAGAGCACTGTGAATTCTCACAGATTTGGGATAATGTTTCAAGTCAATGATCTTTCATTAGGAATAGGAAATGTTAGACTTTGAGGTTGTAGACAAGAGGAAGGATTGACCTGAAAAATTAACTTTTATCTCTCAGTGCAGACATATCCTGATCTATTGTGCATTTCCAACATCTTTGGTTTTATTTCAGCTCTCCAACATCTGCAGTTTTTTGCTATTCAGGTCCTTAGTCATGGGAGCTGGTTCAACCCGGACATCAAAGAATGAGGAGTTCTTGATTTTGGCAAGATTTAGAGAAGCATGTGTAGCAATAGAGGAAATATGATCATGTAAGTTTGATTTTGAAAATGTTTTTCAGACCACAGCCAAAGTCCCCAGCCAAATTAGCGTTAAGTAGACATTTTAAATCAAGCCTTAACTGTGTTTTTTAATACCCTGTCACTGCTATTGACTTTGCTCAATGCATGGCTTGTCTTCTACTTGGCACCAAGGAGTACATCAGCCAATTT
This sequence comes from Raja brachyura, assembly GCA_963514005.1. Next base: position 36,815,340 of record OY740794.1, on the reverse strand, counting down.
GGTATTTTTTCAAGACTAAGATTTCACCCTATTCTTCAGAGAGCTCTCAAATCAAAGGTCATCAGATATACATCTGAAGTTATGTTTAAGAAAGAACTGCAGATGCTGGAAAAATCGAAATCAGACAAAATCGCTGGAGGAACTCAGCGGGTGAGGCAGCATCCATGGAGTGAAGGAATAGGCGACGTTTCGGGGTCGAAACTCTTAAGTGGTCGAGTCGAGATCCTTAAGAGACCCTTCGGGTCACCTATTCTTTCGCTCCATAGATGCTGTCTCACCTACTGAGTTTCTCCAGCAATTTTGTCTTCCTTACATCTGAACCTAACCTCAGCTGCTGTTCGAGTATGGATATTTTCATCCTTGCTTATATGCAATCAAGGGCAATATTTTACCAGCTCCAGTACAGCTTCAGACATTAATCTATATACTTATAAAACTCTCTTCTTGTCCCCTTCTGGTTTGCATTGTTTTAAAATTTGCGCAAAAACGGTACCCGATAGCGCTAAGATCTTTCATCACCTTACTCGCCATGCTCCTGTGCTGCAAGTGCATCAAGTTTTGTTCCAATCGGTGTTATATTACAAAAGTTATTAGTCTCTCTTTTCATTCGCCGGGACAGCAACGGCCCTTCCAGAACCCGTTGTCAATCACTGGCGGCGAGAATAAAGCTGAAGGAGCAGAGTGAGCAGAGTGTCGGCGGGGGCTGTGTTCACGGGCGGGCAGAGGCTATGTTTGCGGGCAGGGGCTATGTTCACTGGCGGGGGGCTGTGTTCGCGGGCAGGGCTGTGTTCGCGGGCGGGAGTTGTGTTCACGGGCGGGTGCTGTTTTCGCGGGCGGGGCCTGTGTTCACGGGCGGGCACTGTGTTCGCGGGTGGGCGGGGCTGTGTTCGCGGGCGGGAGTTGTGTTCACGGGCGGGGGCTGTTTTCGCGGGCGGGGCCTGTGTTCACGGGTGGGGTATGTGTTCACGGGCTGTGGTGGCGATCACCACGACGAGCCAGGAGCCGCTGAGTGTATCCAGGGCTGGGAGCTGCTGAGTGCGACAGGAGCCGGGGCCGGAATGGGGGAGGGGGTGAGGGGAGGAGGGGGGATCAGGTGCATCACAACGGGAACCCGTCAGCCGCGCCTGCGCAGTTGGGGGCTATGCGTGAGTGGTGGAATATTGCGTTGGGGGACCAGGCCTCCCGTGTGAGAATGGGACCCAACGGGTCCCACTTAGTCAAGTGTTCTCTAAATGGTTAGAATATTCCTACTGAGTTGAAACTTGGCTTCCATTTGACAAATATTGGACAATTCTCTCTATATTATTCATTCCGTGTCTTGACCTGGTGAAGATCAGGAACCGGGCAGCCCTCAACTTCCACCGGATAGTTTGGAATCTGCACTCACTGACTTACTGAATTTATCAGAAGATCACTTGACCCATCAACAATTAGAAAATCATACACAACAGTCCCTTCATTTCCTGATAGGTGCAAACAGTAGACAATGCTACAATTGGGTGCATATGAATGTGGGTGCATATGAATAACCTCGGATGAACTGTCAGAGAAGCCTTCTTTCCAATAAGACCATCTCAGTATGATATAAAAAAAAATGGAATTATTCAAAGTCACTGGGCCAATTTGAGGGCCAAATATGGTTAGCCCTAAAATGGAGCTGCCACTCGTATACACATTTTTGTAGTTTGGCACCAGCAATATTCAATGGATGTGGGGAAAAAGCATATAAATTTAAATTTATCACTAACTGTCACTTATTTCCCCTAAACATGAACAACATTCAGTCTTGAAGAAGGGTCCCAAACTGAAATAATGTCTACCCAAATGGTGTTCTCCGGAGATGAGTCATTTGACCCACTGAGTTATTCCAGCACTTGTGTCTTTTTTTGTAAACCAGCATCTACCGTTCCATGTGTCAAAAACTTTCAGTCTCTTACTATTTAAAAAATACTGCCCCTTTTCATTTTTCTAACAAACTTGAGTTTCCACATTATCTTTCATCTGCTGTATCTTTGCAAATTAATTTCGCTTGCATATATTCCCCGGCAGCCTCGCTGCATTCTCCTCACTATCTACAATACCACCAAACCTGATATCAACAGCAATCTTCTCAACACGTCATAAAATTCTGCGTGTAACTCCTCCTCGTGTGAAACTCTTGTGGACTTGGTCTCTTTCTTCCATTATTTCTTCCTCATCAGTGTTCTAACTTTGCTTAAATATTAAATTTGATGTTATTGTTTTAAGTTCCTCAATTGAACCTTACAAAGGGATTATGCAACCAAAACAAAATGTAATCATCATCAATATAGTGAAATGTGAGTTTGACCCTTGATTCTCTCCTCTCCTCTCCTCTTGTTTACCACCTCATGGCATAGACGCCGCCTTACAATTACTATCTAAACTGATGATGAGAGATTGTGGAAATGGACGAGTTATCCACAAGAAGCAGTCCCATTCTGCCTCACATAAAGTGAATGGAGTAGATGTATTTATAGGCTTCGCCAAGCCAAAGCAAGATTGATGGAGAAGTAATGAGTTTTAAACCCAAGAGCTCCCAGAAGCAAGGAGGCAGTTCAGTAGCATTGAATTGTTAGGATCTGGTTTTAATCTCCACTGGAACCAAATAAAGATTATTGCTATGATACAAAGCAGCTGACCTGGCAGCGTAATTACACCATTAGAGGGACATTGTTAACAATTAAAACAATGGAGGCCGTGTTGTGAAACATTATCTGCCCAAAGAGTGAAGATTAAATACAAAGAATGTTTGTTTTGAGGAACCAGAGTTAATTGTGCCCCCTGCCTTCCTTCCCTTCCCCCAGCTCTCACAGAGGACTAGATTGTTGAGGCCACGGCCAGCTGCTTCCTGTTAACGGGACAACCTGCCTGCAGAGGATGAGGCAACTGCTTGGATTGTACTCAGCAACAACCTTCCCCATTGCCCCCTTCCCCCTCCCCCCCCCACCTTCCCCCACAACAACAATTCCCCACACCCCTTCAGCTTTTGCCCATCACTAATGGCCACACAGATCTTGTGTTAGGATTTTCCCCTGGCTTTGGAAAGCAAAATAAATTTAAACATTCGGACCAGAAGTGTCCATCTGTTGCGGCCAAAGCAGGAGGTGAAAATGGGACTCTGTGGACATAATAAGAACAATATATCTTGGAAATGTTTTGGGATTGCATGATTAAATATTACAGTCACCCCTCACCCAGATAGTAGACTTAGAATAGCCGATACTGTTAACTGTTGGATGGAAGACAGTTATTAGCTAGAAAGGAAACCCAAAGTAAATAGAAGCTAACTACACCTACAATCTCATGTGTGTACACCGTCCAAATGGCAGAGCCCAGTTTAATCCCTGCAGGTCTCACACTATAAAATCCAAACCTCTTGGATTTGGAAAAAGCTATTCGTAGTTGGTGCATGCCAAGGACGCAATTAATTGGCTATTAGATTCTCTTCTTTTCAATAGAACTTTTATGATTTCTAAAGGGATGAATTGCCAGCTCCTGTTCTTGTATTTTTTTAGTCTAGCATGTGGCGTACCCTCTAGGCCTGAGGCCTGAGGCTTTACTCTGCCAGCTCTCTTCGCCCCTACCGTTGGACATATCGTTTTACCCTCTCTTTCTCGCTGCAATTTTCACTAAGCACCTTCTGACCTACCATTTGCTGTGTACTTGCAAGTTCAGGAGCATGGGGATCCATTGTCCAGGAGCGGGCTGGATGTGAGACTGGGAACAGATCTAGGGTTGGGATCAGGTTTAAGAAAACCAGGGGTCCGGAATGAAGGTAGATCTACATCCAGGTTGAATCTGAAACTTATTATATGAGACCTGCATCAATGTTGTCATATTAATGGAGGAGTTAATTGCTGTAAGGAATTGCAGTCTTAAATGTCATTGACTGCAGCCATGGCAATATTCAGGGGAAGTCTTTGCTGTGATCCTTCATGAATACTAAGGACTTGGAGTGCACAACTCTGATCATGTAGTTTTGTTGTACCACTTGTCCGGTAATCCATGCAATTCAGGTCAATACACATCTTTACTCAGCAACTCCTATAGTTTTTTTTAGTTTAGTTTAGAGATACAGTGTGGAATCTGCGATCCCTGCGCACTAACACTATCTTACACACACTAGGGGCAATTGGAGGAGGAGGAAACTGGAGCGTCCAGGGAAAATCCATGCAGGTCACGGGAAGAACGTACAAAGTCATTACAGACAGCACGTGTAAGTTAGGATTGAACCCGGGATCTCTGGCACTGGAAGGCAGCAACACTACCTCTGCGGCACCGTGCTTTATGGATCGGCGCAACTATGGTGGATCATATCTAACACCTGCTTACAACCAGTGAAATCTTGATGTTTTAGACCGAGATTTGAGTTGTTCAAACTTTTTCTTTGCATCCAACAAGTTTTTAGAGTGGAGAAAATTGAATGTCTTGTTATGATGAGCTCTGCAATGCAGAGAAATGACAACTTTTCAGTCAGTTGGAGGGATAACTATTTTATAATAACAGGGTGACATTCTTGAAAAGTCAAAACAACTGCAGATTATTGAATCTGAAATAAGGGGAACATCACTGAAGAATTCTCAACAAATCAGGCAGCATCTGTGGAAGGAGAAATAATCAATAATTACATCTGTGACCCTTTGTCTGGGCATCAACCATTTTCTGTTATATTGATGATTAGTCAGACCTGATGGCATGGTACAGCTTTCTTCACATTCAGTTTGATTATTTATTCACTGGGTAGACTGTTTCTGATGAGCATGCAAAGGAAACATGGACGCAGGTCAAAAGGTTTAATTGCTCTCTGGTTAATGCCTCACATTTTTTCCGTATGTCCAGCTTTATATTGAACAAACATGTTTAAATTTAGAAACACATTACTTTCTGGAATGTCTGCACTACCAAGCAAAAGAGACCACAGGTGAAGAAGGCATAAAACATGAGAGGTGGAAATATTTACAAGAAAGTGATTGGCACAATTTTTTTCTGTCAACAGACAATAGACAATAGGTGCAGGAGTGGGCATTCGGCCCTTCGAGCCAGCACCACCATTCAATATGATCATGGCTGATCATCCACAATCAGTACCCCGTTCCTGCTTCTCCCCATATCCCCTGACTCCGCGAACTTTAAGAGGCCTATCCAGCTCTCTCTTGAAAGTATCCAGAGAACCAGCCTCCACCGCCCTCTGAGGCAGAGAATTCCACAGACTCTCTGTGTGAAAAGGTGTTTCCTCATCCCCATTCTAAATGGCTTACCCCTTATTCTTAAACTGTGGCCCCTGGTTCTGGACTCCCCCAACATCGGGAACATGTTTCCTGGCTCTAGAGTGTCCAAACCGTTAATAATCTTATATGTTTCAATAAGATCGCCTCTCATCCTTCTAAATTCCAGAGTATACAAGCCCAGCCGTTCCATTCTCTCAGCATATGGCAGTCCCATCATCCCGGGTATTAGCCTTGTGAACTACGCTGCACGCCCTAAATAGCAAGATGTCCTTCCTCAAATTAGGAGACCAAAACTTCACACAATACCCCAGGTGCGGTCTCACTAGGGCCCTGTATAACTGAAGAAGGACTTCTTTGCTCCTATACTCAACTCCTCATGTTATGAAGGCCAACATGCCATTCGCTTTCTTCACTGCCTGCTGTAGCTGCATTCCTACTTTCATCGACTGACGAACATGGACCTCCTGATCCCGTTGTACTTCCCCTTTACCTAACTTGACACCATTTAGATAATAATCTGCCTCCCTGTTTTTGCTACCAACATGGATAACCTCACATTTATCCACATTAAACTGCATCTGCCATGCATCTGCCCACTCACCCAACCTGTCCAACCTGCATTCTCATAGCATCCTCCTCACAGTTCACACTGCCACCCAGCTTTGTGTCATCTGCAAATTTGCTAATGTTACTTGTAACCCCTTCATCTAAATCATTAATATATATTGTATATAGCTGCGGAACAAAAGCACCGAGTTTTGCGGTACCTCACTAGTCACTGCCTGCCATTCTGAAAAGGACCCGTTAATCCCAACTCTTTGTTTCCTGTCTGCCAACAAATTTTCTATCCACGTCAGCTCTCTACCCCCAATACCATGTGCCCTAATTTTGTCCACTAATCTCCTATGTGGGATCTTATCAAATGCTTTCTGAAAGTCCAGGTACACTACATCCACTGGCTCTCCCTTGTCCATTTTCCGACTTTCATGCTCAAAAAATTCCAGAAGTTTAGTCAAGCATGATTTCCCCTTCTTAAATCCATGCTGACTCGGACCGATCCTGTTACTACTATCCAAATGTGACGCTTTTTCAACTTTTATGATTGACTCCGGCATCTTCCCCACCATCGATGTCAGGCTAACTGGTCTATAATTCTCTGTTTTCTCTCTCCCACCTTTTTTAAAAAGTGGGATAACATTAGCTACCCTCCAATCCACAGGAACTGACCCTTAAGCTATAGAACATTGGAAAATAATCACCAATGCATCCATGATTTCTCGAGCCACTTCCTTAAGTGCTCTGGGATGCAGACCATCAGGCCCTGAGGATTTATCAGCCTTCAGTCCCATCAGTCTACCCAAAACCATTTCCTGCCTAATGTAGATTTCCATCAGTTCCTCCGTCACTCCAGATCCTCTAGCCATTAGTACATCAGGAAGATTATTTGTGTCCTCCTTAGTGAAGACGGATCCAAAGTACGTGTTAACTCATCTGCTATTTCCTTGTTCCCCATAATAAATTCACCCTTTTCAATCTTCAATGGTCCAACTTTGGTCTTAAATGATTTTTTCCTCTTCACATACCCAAGAAGCTTTTACTATCCTCCTTTATATTCTTGGCTAGCTTATCTTCGTGCCTCATCTTTTCTCCCCGTATTGCATAGACATAGAAAATAGATGCAGGAGGAGGCCATTTGGCTCTTCGAGCCAGCACCGCCTTTTTAGTTATCTTCTGTTGCTCTTTAAATGTTACCCAACCCTCTGGCTTCCTGCTCATCTTTGTTATGTTGTACTTCTTTTTATTTTTATACTATCCCTGACTTCCCTTGTCAGCCACGGTCGCCCCTTGGAATCTTTTTTCCTCTTTGGAATTAACTGATCCTGCACCTTCTGTATTATTCCCAGAAATACCTGCCATTGTTGTTCCACTGTCATCCCTGCTAGGGTATCTTTCCAGTCAACTTTGGCCAGCTCCTCCCTCATGGCTCCGTAGTACCCTTTGTTCAACTGTAATACTGACACCTCCGATTTACCCCTCTCCCTCTCAAATTGTAGATTAAAACTTATCATATTATGGTCACAACCTCCTAATGGCTCCTTAACCTTGTTCCTTTTTCAAATCCGTTTCATTACACAACACTAAATCCAGAATTGCCTTCTCCCTGGTAGGCTCCAGTACAAGCTGCTCTAAGAATCCATCACAGAGGCACTCCACTAACTCTCTTTCTTGGGGTCCAATACCAGCCTGATTTATCCAGTCTACCTGCATGTTTAAATCCCCCATAACAACTGTAGTAGTAATACCTTTATGACATGCCAATCTTAACTCTTGATTCAATTTGCACCCTATTTCCAGGCTACTGTTTGGGGGCCTGTAGATAACCCCCATTAGGTCTTTTTACCCTTACAATTCCTCAGTTAGACAATAGACAATAGGTGCAGGAGTAGGCCATTTGGCCCTTCGAGCCAGCACTGCCATTGAATGTGATCATGGCTGATCATCCCCAATCAGTACCTCGTTCCTGCCTTCTCCCCATATCCCCTGACTCCGCCATTTTTAAGAGCCCTATCTAGCTCTCTCTTGAAAGCATCCAGAAAACCTGCCTCCACCGCCCTCTGAGGCAGAGAATTCCACAGACTTACCACTCTCTGTGAGAAAAAGTGTTTCCTCGCCTAGTTCTATCCATATTGGAAGTTCAAGGAGCAAGAAAACATTTTTGTGCTTAAGAATTTGGTGTACATCAATCTGAAGGATTTATAGCAAGAACCATATAACCATATAACAATTACAGCACGGAAACAGGCCATCTCGGCCCTTCAAGTCCGTGCCGAACAACTTTTTTCCCTTAGTCCCACCTGCCTGCACTCATACCATAACCCTCCATACCCTTCTCATCCATATGCCTATCCAATTTATTTTTAAATGATACCAACGAACCTGCCGCCACCACTTCCACTGGAAGCTCATTCCACACCGCTACCACTCTCTGAGTAAAGAAGTTCCCCCTCATGTTACCCCTAAACCTCTGTCCCTTAATTCTAAAGTCATGTCCTCTTGTTTGAATCTTCCCTATTCTCAAAGGGAAAAGCTTGTCCACATTAACTCTGTCTATCCCTCTCATCATTTTAAAGACCTCTATCAAGTCACCCCTTAACCTTCTGCGCTCCAGAGAATAAAGACCTAACTTATTCAACCTATCTCTGTAACTTAGCTGTTGAAACCCAGGCAACATTCTAGTAAATCTCCTCTGTACCCTCTCTATTTTGTTGACATCCTTCCTATAATTGGGCGACCAAAATTGTACACCATACTCCAGATTTGGTCTCACCAACGTCTTGTACAATTTTAACATTACATCCTAGCTTCTATACTCAATGCTCTGATTTATAAAGGCTAGCATACCAAAAGCTTTCTTTACCACCCTATCTATATGAGATTCTACCTTCAAGGAACTATGCACGGTTATTCCCAGATCCCTCTGTTCAACTGTATTCTTCAATTCCCTACCGTTTACCATGTACGTCCTATTTTGATTTGTCCTGCCAAGGTGTAGCACCTCACATTTATCAGCATTAAACTCCATCTGCCATCTTTCAGCCCATTTTTCCAACTGGCCTAAATCACTCTGTAGACTTTGGAAATCCTCTTCATTATCCACAACACCCCCTATCTTGGTATCATCTGCATACTTACTAATCCAATTTACCACCCCTTCATCCAGATCATTGATGTACATGACAAACAACAAAGGACCCAACACAGATCCCTGAGGCACCCCACTAGTCACCTGCCTCCAACCCGACAAACAGCCATCCACCATTACCCTCTGGCTTCTCCCATTCAGCCACTGTTGAATCCATCTTGCTATTCCTGCATTTATACCCAACAGTTGAACCTTCTTAACCAACCTTCCATGAGGAACCTTGTCAAAGGCCTTACTGAAGTCCATATAGACAACATCCTCTGCTTTACCCTCGTCAATTTCCCTAGTAACCTCTTCAAAAAATTCAAGAAGATTAGTCAAACATGACCTTCCAGGCATAAATCCATGTTGACTGTTCCTAATTAGACCCTCTTTATCCAGATACTTATATATATTATCTCTAAGTATCTTTTCCATTAATTTGCCCACCACTGAAGTCAAACTAACCGGTCTATAATTGCTAGGTTTACTTTTAGAACCCTTTTTAAACAATGGAACAACATGCGCAGTACGCCAATCCTCGGGGACTATTCCAGTTTCTAATGACATTTGAAATATTTCTGTCATAGCCCCGGCTATTTCTACACTAACTTCCCTCAATGTCCTAGGGAATATCCTGTCAGGACCTGGAGACTTATCCACTTTTATATTTTTCAAAAGTGCCAGTACTTCTTTTACTTTGAAACTCATAGTATCCATAGCTACTCTACTAGTTTCCCTTACCTCACATAATTCAATATCCTTCTCCTTGGTGAATACCGAAGAAAAGAAATTGTTCAATATCTCCCCCATCTCTTTTGGCTCTGCAGATAGCTGTCCACTCGGTCTCTCCAATGGACCAATTTTATCCCTTGTTATCCTTTTGCTATTAACATAGCTGTAGAAACCCTTTGGATTTACTTTCACCTTACTTGCCAAAGCAACCTCATATCTTCTTTTAGCTTTTCTAATTTCTTTCTTTAGATTCTTTTTACATTCCTTATACTCCTCAAGCACATCATTTACTTCATGCTGCCTATAATTATTGTAGATCTCCCTCTTTTTCCGAACAAGATGTCCAATTTCCCTTGAAAACCAGGGCTCTTTCCAATTTTTACTGGTTCCTTTCAACCGAACAGGAACATAAAGATTTTGTACTCTTAAAATTTCCCCTTTAAATGTCCTCCATTTCTCCTCTACATCTTTCCCATAAAACAAAATGTCCCAGTTCACTCCTTTTAAATCATCTCGCATCTCGTTAAAGTTAGCCTTTCTCCAATCAAAAATCTCAACCCTAGGCCCAGTTCTGTCCTTCTCCATAATTATATTGAAACTAATGGTATTGTGATCACTGGACCCGAAGTGCTCCCCTACGCATACCTCCACCACCTGTCCCGTCTCATTTCCTAACAGGAGGTCCAGCACTGCCCCTCCTCTAGTAGGCACCTCTATATATTGCTGCAAAAAACTATCCTGCACACATTTTACAAACTCCAAACCATCCAGCCCATTTACAGAATGTGTTTCCCAGTCTATGTGTGGAAAGTTGAAATCTCCCACAATCACTACCTTGTGCTTACTACTAATATCTGCTATCTCTTTACATATTTGCTCTTCCAATTCTCGTTCCCCATTTGGCGGTCTATAATATACCCCTATAAGTGTTGCTGCACCTTTCCCACTTCTAAGTTCCACCCAAATAGCCTCCCTAGATGAGCCCTTCAATCTATCCTGCCAAAGCACTGCTGTAATATCTTCCCTGACTAGCAATGCAACACCTCCACCTCTTGCCCCTCCAATTCTATCACACCTGAAGCAACGAAATCCTGGAATATTTAGTTTCCAATCACAGCCCTCCTGCAACCATGTTTCACTGATCGCCACAACATCATACTTCCAGGTGTCTATCCAGACTCTAAGCTCATCCACCTTTCTTACAATGCTCCTAGCATTAAAATATGCACATTTAAGAAACCCCCCATCTCTTATTCTCTGTTTATTTCCTTTTTTTTCTTTCTCCTCTTGTGTCCGAGTGCTTCCCTTTTCTGCTTCCTGCCTCCCATTCTGTCTACTAGCTTTTGCTATTTGCATCCCTCGCCCCAACCATTCTAGTTTAAAGTCTCCCCAGTGGCCTTTGCAAATTTCCCCGCCAGGATATTGGTCCCCCTCGGGTTCAAGTGCAACCCATCCTTTCTGTACAGGTCCCACCTACCCCAAAAGAAGTCCCAATGATCCAGAAACTTGAATCCCTGCCCCCTGCACCAGTCTTTCAGCCAAGCATTTATCCTCCATCTTGCTTCATTTCTACTCTCACTGTCACGTGGCACAGGCAGTAATCCTGAGATTGTTACCTTTTTGGTCCTTTTCCTCAACTCTCCTCCCAAGTCCTTAAATCCTCCCTTCAGGACCTCTTCTCTTTTTTTACCTATGTCATTGGTACCTATATGTACCACGACCTCAGGCTCCTCTCCCTCTGATTTGAGGATATCTTGGACACGTTTAGACACGTCCAAGACCTTGGCACCAGGGAGGCAGACCACCATCCTGGTCTCCCGACTGCGTCCACAGAATCGACTGTGGAAGAAGGAATATGATGATTTCTATTTCAGGTACTCTGTCTCAGCATCAAATGTTTCGCTATGAATTAAAGTGCCCTCTACAGTCATGCATCAACCAGGCATGATTTAATTTCCTTTATACAGATCACCAAGAGTTCACCACTTGAGTAAAAAACAGCAGTTAGATCTCTCTACACTAATGGAAGAGACATTGAGCTTCAATATGGCATGGCCTCATTAAACTAAAAGTCAGTCTACCTTGTTCCCACACCCACATACCTGGTACTATATAGATTAGATGGAGTGAAAAGCACCATCTATCCAGTGAGCATCTTATAGTGAGATGCCCGAACATAAAACATATGACTATAGCAGGGGTTTCCTGGTATCCTTGCCTGCACCTAAGACAGATGATGTGGTCACCAACTTTGTTGTTTTATTTGGCATAAAGTTGTATACAAATGAGCAACCTTGTTCCTGCAGTACAATGATGATAATACATCAGTTGCAGTGTCCTGGGAAACACAAGACTTCCCAGAAATGCACAGATATCAGTCTTCATCAATGATGGGAGAGCGTCATCGCCGATCAATTGGACTCTGACAACTTCCATTCATTTTGCAGACACACTTTATTTACTTGTGCACAAGGAGAGCAGCACAGTCCCAGTTACTTTATTACTGTGAAATTCCAATCAGAATGGTCAACGTTTCATATAGATTTTGACCCTTGAAATTGTGCGCGCTTTCTAATTTCTTATCAACAATAACAATACGTTCTCAAAACATTAATATACAAATGCAATAACACTAATACAAGTAAACCTGCATGCTATTTAATCCTTTCTTTAATTTTCAATATCAAGAACCTTGTAGTGTGCATCAAAGAATACCCATCCCATGGCATTGGGGTATGTCAATGAACACCTATCAGGAACATTGATGTGCATCAATGAATGCTTAAAGGTGTTGTGCTGTACAGCTATCCTAACCTTTGTCATACTGTGGCTTCCACATTGTGCTGTACAGCTATCCTAACCTTTGTCATACTGCAGCTTCCACAAGAGCTGGGGTGAAATACAGAACTAAAACTTAATGTTGCTTTCCAGTGGGGAGGCAGCCATTGCGCAGCCTTTTGCAGGCAAGACATTACATTAATGAAGCTGAACATCATTGAGAGTATCACATCACATACAGGAGTGCATGGTGATACAGCCAGTAGGACAGCTGGTTCATAGCATCAGCAACTTAGATTCAACCCTGACCTCAGCTCCTGTCAACATGGAGTTTTCACATTCTCCTAGTGACTGCATGGCCTTCCCCAGTCCTCTCATTTCCTCATAGATGTGTAGGTTGTTGGGTTAATTGAGTACTTAATTGCACCTAGTTTGCAATGAGTGATAGAATGCGGGGAGAGTTGATGAGATGTGGATGAAATAACATCGGATTAGTGCAAATAGCTTGATGGTGGATGCAACCTTGGTGGACTGGAGGACTGTTTTCTATAACTGTGCACGTTGGAATTCCGACGTCGGAGTTCCATCATCCCGGCGAGAGGGCCTAACATCAGGCCGCCCGTAGTGGCGACTGCGGGAGGGCTCGGGAGGCCCCGACCACGGGTGAACAACACGAGGAAGATGACTGAACTTTGGTGCCTTCCCTCTCAATGGGAAACTTTGATTCCACTGTGTGGGGTTGTTTATGTGAAAGTCTATCGTGTGCTGTTCTTTTTTTATTCGTATGGCTGTATGGTGACCATAAATTTCACTGTACCAATTTGGTGCATGTGACAATAAATGTCTCTTGAATCTCTTGAATCTTTATATGATAGCCCATGGCACTAATCTGTTTCCTCTGCTATCTGTTTCATTAGTTGGAGAAATCCCTCAAGTTGGAAGTGTCTGAGAGGGAGCAAGAGGTGGCTGAGTCAAAGGCTGTATCAGATCTTCGTCGCCAGTTTGAGGATGAAGAGAGAGTATACAGGAGAAAGCTCCAGGCCTATCAGGATGGACAGCAGCGTCAAGCTCAACTTGTACAGAAGCTTCAGGCTAAGGTAGGAATTTCCTTTCAATGCAGATTTTAATCCACATAAACTTCACAGATTGACCTACAATTCAGAGGATGGAATTTAGTTTGGAGGTGCAATTTAACCCGTGGAGAAATTGCCAAGCAGGACTAGTGAGGAAGGATTGAAAGTGGAATAAATATCAACTAAGCTTGATAGCTGGGGTCTCTTTAGTGCAGAGCTGTTCACATCTATCAGCCATTAACTGAACCATTACTTAGAAATGAAGGAATTGGACAGTGGTTAATGAAAAAAGGACTGACAGTTTTCAAAATTGCTGGCTTAGTTTGAGAAAGAGCTGAGGAAGGAAGGGATGTTGGGAGACCGAGATTGTAAGGTTTCTGTGGCACCGTAACCACATCAGTTGTAATACAGTGCTGCAGGATGTTGGGAACGAGTCATAGGTTTTTTCTGGATCACTTTTTATTTGTTGTCAGGAAGCGGCAGGATTATTTGGACACTTCGGTTGTTGATGATTTATATTTAAACAGCTTGCCAGGCCATTTCAGAGTTGTTGACAGTATTGTGTGAAATTGGAATGAAGTGTGAATTATTTTACGCTATCAGGATATCTACGGTTATGAGGGGAGTAATTGGGGTATCCTGGGAACCACCAAAACTACAAAAACAGAGCACTGAATACTCTGATATTTGGGTCCAACAATTTGACTGCATCACAACCACAATTTGGTATAAAATTGGGATCCAAGAATCATTCTGGCAAGACCACATTAGAGACTCCATGCAACATTTAGGGAAGTGGCCTGTGTTAGATGGACCTTTTTGTGACATTGGTCCGTATCAAATCGAGTGATAAAGTTGCCCATTATTTCATGGTGTAAAAGTCACCAACTGTACAACCAATGTAAAGTATTTAATCCGTAGACATCCCTCAAGTCCTTTACACAGTGTCCTTGCCCCAATCCTTCACTGATCTTGCACTGACTGGTGTCTTAATTTATCCCATCACTACTGCTAATGTTTAAAATTAAATCTTCTTCAAGTGTAAGTTCCTTAACTCTAATTATTCATGCCTCTGCTTTGTTTGGTTTCTGCACTTTCAGTTTACACAAATGTACCTGATTCCATGTTGTTTGTCCTTGTATGGGGATCAGCTCGCTTTTATTGCTTCTTTGCCCAGTGTTTCTCTGTTGAGTTTGATCTTTATGTGGTTTTCATTCCATCTGAACACTCTCTTTTACTTACTGTTGGACTTAGCTATTTACAGGTTTGGATTTGAAATGGTGAAGGCCTTCCTGATGCAGGATCTCAGCCCGAAACGTCGACTGGCATTGTGCCTCCACAGCTGCTGCTGTAACGTTTTTCCAGCAGTTTGTTTTTGCTCCAGATTCCAAAATCTGCAGTCTTGTGACTCCATTTTTATTCTAATGTATGGCTTTGCTTTCAGAGCAATGGTTGAACAACCTTCAAGAAACCTGTCCAACGATCAAATATTTGACTGTTTCATAATGAACTGGGTTAGTGCAGCAGCAGTGGGAGCAGTCAGGTGGTGTTTTTGGCCTCCATTGCTCTATGATACAGGGCTATGATGCCCAGCTTGTTTCATGGAGCGCTAATAATTCCTGGTCTCACAAGTGGAGGCCATTCGGGCAATTGTGCCTGAACTGCCTCTTTGAATGAGCTATCCAGTTAGTCTCATTCCCCTCTCTGTTCATATAGCATAGAAACATGTTACTGTTCAGGAATACATCCATCTTTCCGATAGTTAATGTGAAATACACTCCCAGCACCAGAGGGCAGCACTGTGGTGCAGCTGGTAGAGCAGTTCTACCACTGCTCCTGTGACACTGGTTCAATTCTGACTTCCAGTGAAGTTTGTATGGAGTTTGCATGTTCTTCCCGTAACCACCTGGGTTTTCGCCGGCTGCTCCAGTCTCCTCACATTACCATGACATGGGCTGATAGGTTAAATGGTTGCTGCAAATTGCCCACCCCCCGTGTGTAGGTAAGTGGTAGAATCTGTGGGGGGGGCGGAGTTCATAAGAATATGGGGAGATTAATGTGGCATTTGTGTAGGATTGGTGTGGATGATTTCTCGATGATTGGCATGAATAATGGGCCGAAGGTCCTGTTTTTATTCTGCATGATTATGCCAACCTGTTGCATGAGAAAGACTCCTCATCTCCTTCTAATTGTCAATTGCAAGTGTCACCTAGTTACTGATACTCCTCAGTGGGAACATTCATCCCATTTGTGAAAAATCTTCATCAAAGCTTCCCTTAATCCTCTTTATCATATCATTTGCAAGATGGCATCGGAACAAGGCAATTCTTTGCGTGTTGGTCCCAGAGGGGGATCTACTCTCATCCAGTACAATTGCTATATTCTTTTAAATCACTTTTCTCTCTGTCCGAATTACCTCTACCCCAATGCGGGCATTGGACTTTGTCTCTGGAACTGTGGCGTTACAATGCTGAGAATTATATTCTGCATTATGTAGCCTTTCCTTTGCTCTATCCACTGTACTTGAATTTGGCTTGATTATATGTATGTATAGTATTGGCTGATTTGATTGGTTAGCATGCAAAACAAAGCTTATCACTGTACCTTGATACATGTGACAATAATAAACCTAAACCTAACTTCTGTACTTTTGTCTAATTACCTCCTTACATAATTCTCCAAAAACCTTTCCACCCAAATTCCCAAGGTAGTTTCTTATGGAATTCTGATGGGAAGCATCCAAAATTCAAATGGCCTTATTGGGATCCAGCCTGTAAATTGTTCCATGTATTCATCACTGCTACATTAAGTTGCCAGCTATGAGTGCCAGCAACTGGATTTGTGTTAGTATCGGGTTGGAAGAGACAATTGTCCCCCTTACTTGTGAGTTTGTTGCAAAAATGTTTAAATACTTGAAATAGCTAAAAGGTTTAAAGCTGTCTTTTTGTTCAATAAATATTCACTATCTTTAAGTTTGCATATTTCCAAATTGTAACCAAGTTGATCCTAGTTTTATCTTGTTTAATCCAGCCTAATCCAAATTTAACCTTCATTAAATCATCAACTGATTCTGTGGCACAACTCTACAGGGATTTCAGTTTGGTGCGGAACAATGAGCTCTTGTGCTGCTTCCACGAACGAGATCCAGGCTGTGGCTCGGTGGGAATAACCTCCCCGCAGCTTAAGAAAATAAATCTGTACCGAACGGGGAATAGTGTGAGCACAAAACTCAATGTGGTTACGAGCTCTGAGTCTGAGGAGCTACATTTGGCCAAAACGTTTCACAGGGCACACATATGGGGAATGTGTGGAGGCACATTTACAGGACAAACTGTGGGAGAAGGTTGTAGAAATACGACTCACAGGATACACCGCAGAGAACACTAAAGGTATATTTATAAATACAGTGTAATGTACACAACATAGTCATAGGATCACCATGTCAGGATGCCATGGATATGTACAGAAGGTGAATAATTCGGTGACCCATTTACAAACTCCAGTAGTGCATTATGATGATGACAAATATAACACAAAATGCTGAACTGCTATCTTCATCTCTGCTCCATCTTAGCATCAGCTGTTAATCATTTCTCTCTCCACAACTACCAATGGACCTATTGAGTATTTCCAGCAATTTTCTTATTTTATTTCAGTTTTACAGCATCCACAATATTTTAATGTTGATTAATTGAAAGGTTCGTCACTTGAAAGGAAGGGTCTGTCGGGTCTGAGGAATAATGTCCAGGTGAATATTGGACGAGGAATAATTGTGGGCAAAACAGTACCTTAGATAGTGGCGGTAGTGGCATGGTTGTGCAGCAGTAGAGTTGCTGCCATACAGCACTTGCTGCACCAGAGGCCTGGGTTTAATCCCAACAACAGGTGTTTTCTACGGAGTCTGCATTCTCCCTGTGACTGCATGCATGGGATTTCTCCAAGATCTTCTGTTTCCTCGCACACTTCAAAGACGTACAGTTTGTAGGTCAATTTGTTTGGTATTTGTAAATATTGTCCCTAATGTGTGTGCAGGAGGGTATTAATGTGCGGGGATCGCTGGTCGGTTCGGACTTGGTGGGCCGAAGGGCCTGTTTCCGCGCTGTATCTCTAAACTAAACTAAAAGTGGTGAGGTCTGATTTTCAGTCTGAGCTACTGATGGATGTGGAAACAAAATGTAATTTTAAAGAGAAGAGTGATGGTCAGCTGAGAGATGAATGGGCACAGAGATACAAGCAAGGGTGAATAGTTTCACAGAGATGGAAGTAGTTAAAAAAATCTGAAACTCAGCACAAGATTGAACATGATTTAACACTTAAAAAACAATGGCCAAGATAGGCATTGAATTAGCAGTCATGGAGCAATTTGTATTGGAATTTAAAAGTGATAGATTTGACAATCCCATTGTTGATCAAGATGAAAATTGATTCATTAATAATTAAAAATTGGAAAATAAACATTAAGGCAGTCGACAGGCTAAATAAATTGCAGTGAAGTTCAGCTGTTTTTGCATTGATTGTAAATACATCTTTTCCAACATTTCTTGTCAGGCTGTCAAGGACACAAAAAATATCTTACCTTTGTCAAGCCTGAGTACTTTAAGAATGAATGCTTACTCAATTTTCTTACTCCTGGCTTAATCCCTAAGTATTTTTTCAAGAACATGAGACCCTTTGATGCTTATGTTGACAAAAAATCAATGAAGTCAGTTCAACTCTCTATTAGAGTTGGTACATTTAGTTTAGAGACAAAGCATAGAAACAGGCCCTCCAGCCCACCGAGTCATGCTGACCATCATTCGCACTTGTTCTATGTTATCCCCATGTTGTATCTACTCCCTACATACTAGGGCCAATTTTACAGAGGCCAGTTAAATTACAGACCTGCACGTTTTTGGGAGGTTGAACGAAACCAGAACACCTGGAGGAAACTCACTTGGTTTCAGGAAGAACATAAAACTCCGTACAGACAGCACCAGAGGTCAGGATCAAACCCGGGTCCCTGCTACTGTGAGGCAGCAGCTCTACCTGCTACATCACCGTGCTGCCCATTTGCATCACAGTTAGGGGGGGATCCAGAGTGTTTGTAGATTTCTGCTCCTTTTAAACTTATTGGGTTCACTGGAAAATGTATTACACTAGTGTACAACATGAAAGTAAAGTAAAACTGAGTTTAGGTATTAATGGGTTTAATGTTTAGTAGTCCGGATAATCTGCTGAATTATCAGAGTTTGAAAAGATAAGGCAAATAATCTGAAAAATGTTCGAAGAGTTTGAGTTGGAGACGTTGATTAACAAGGGAGGGAGGATGCTCAGAAGCCCTTGGGTATGGATGGTATGGCTTGTGGAACTGCCTGGTGAAGGCACACACTGATAGCTTCTGGCACCATATGGTAACAGTTTTCTTTTTGTACATAGAAAACTATGAAACCTGAACCTGAAGAATTGTATGAAAAACATGAATTTAACTGTGCAATCTTTTCACACAAGGTGTTCTCTTAAAGCAGCAGATTTCAAAGGAAGGTGATCGTGGGTGGGAATGTCTGAGCCTTCTGGAGTTAGTCAGAGGCAGCTAGATTGAGGCACTGGATTATTAAGACTGCCCTTTTCATCAGTGCCATCTTCTCATGATTCTTCCCTCTTCCCCATGAAGAGTCTTTATCTGGTACAAAGAGAGGTCTCATTCTTGGTGATTCATGACTGACTGTCTTGAGTAGTCGTTTCCCTAATACAGCCATTCGGTTGAAGACCTCATCCTCAGTCAAGACCAGCTCAAGTAGTTGAGGGCAACTCCTCTTCTTTAGAGGTCCAGTGTCGCAGAGACATTGAAGACACTATTGCTCTGCACCCAACAGGCTCCAACCATAGTTGAGTCAAGCACATAGCAGCCAGTGAATCATGTTTCCAACTGTGTACTGCTATGTTCACACTGGTTTTCCACATTTCAATTTTATACTTAGAAAATAAGTTGTAGGCCAAATGCATCCACAATGCAGTCAACTATCATAGCCAGAATTGGATAGCTTCATATTTGTTCCTTTTATATAGAAGGGGATAGGAGCGTATCAAGGTGAGGATTGACCATGATGTCAACTGGATCACTTCCCATTTCAGCGACCCGGTTTATGAGTTATCCTGAAATGGCAATGTGAGGCTCTTGATTTTTATTTCCAACATTATACTTCTTTACACTTGATCTGATTGACACAGAACATAAGAATGTAAGGACATAGGTACAGGTGTAGGCCACTAGGTCCCTCAGGTCTGCCCTGCCGTTCAATATGATTGTTATTGATCTACCATTGACCATTTCTATGTCAACTCCTCAAACCCTCAATGCACCAATCTTATAAAAAAAAGGATCTAACTTCTCTTTAAATACCTGCAGTGATCTAGCCTCCACAATTGCCTGATGTAGAGAATTCCAGAGATTCAATGCCCTCTGTGGGAAATAGTTCCTAGGTACCTCTGTTTTAAATAACCATCCTCTTGCAACCAAGTGGTGTAGTGATAGAGCTGTTTCCTTAGAGCACCATGGACCCGGGTTTGATCCTGACTACGGCTGCTGTCCGTACGAAGTTTGTATGTTCTCCCCATGGCTGCGTGGGTTTCCTCCGGGTTTTCTGGGTTCTTTCCACACACCAAGGACGTACAGGTTTGTAGGTTAATTGGCTTCTGTAAAATTGTAAATTGTCCCTAGTTTGTAGGATAGTGTTAGTGTATGGGGTGATCGCCGGTCGGTGCAGACTCGGTGGGCTGAAGGGCCTGTTTCCACACTGTATCCCTAAACATAGAAACATAGAAAATAGGTGCAGGAAGAGGCCATTCGGCCCTTTGAGACAGCACCGCCAATCATTGTGATCATGGCTGATCGTCCTCAATCAATAACCCGTGCCTGCCTTCTCCCCATATCCCTTGATTCCACTAGCCCCTAGAGCTCTATCTAACTCTCTTTTAAATCCATCCAGTGATTTTGCCTCCACTGCCCTCTGTGGCAGGGAATTCCATTAATTCACAACTCTCTGGGTGAAAAAGTTTTTTCTCACCTCAGTCTTAAATGACCTACCCTTTATTCTAAGACTGTGGCCCCTGGTTCTGGACTTGCCTAACATTGGGAACATTTTTCCTACATCTAGCTTGTTCAGTCCTTTTATAATTTTATATGTTTCTATAAGATCCCCCTCATCCTTCTAAACTCCAGTGAATACAAGCCCAGTCTTTTCAATCTTTCCTCATATGACAGTCCCGCCATCCCAGGGATCAATCTCGTGAACCTACGCTGCACTGCCTCAATCACAAGGATGTCCCTCCTCAAATTAGGAGACCAAAGCTGCACACAATACTCCAGATGTGGTCTCACCAGAGCCCTATACAACTGCAGAAGAACCTCTTTACTCCTATACTGAAATCCTCTTGTTATGAAGGCCAACATTCCATGAGCTTTCTTCACCGCCTGCTGTACCTGCACGCCAACTTTCAGTGACCGTTGTACAAGGACACCCAGGTCTTGCTGTACCTCCTCCTTACCTAACCTAACCCCATTGAGATAATAATGTGCCCCCTTGTTTTTTGTCACCAAAGTGGATAACCTCACATTTATCTATATTATACTACATGCCATGCATCTGCCCACTCACTCAACCTGTCCAGGTCCCCCTGCAACCTCCTAACATCCTCTTCACAGTTCACACTGCCACCCAGCTTTGTGTCATCCGCAAACTTGCTAGTGTTGCTCCTAATTCCCTCTTCCAAATCATTAATATATATGGTAAACAGTTGCGGCCCCAACACCGAGCCTTGCGGCATTCTGAAAAGGACCCGTTCACTCCTATTCTTTGCTTCCTGTCTGTCAACCAATTTTTTATCCATGTCAACACCCTACCCCCAATACCATGTGCTCTAATTTTAGTCACCAATCTCCCATGCGGGACCTTATCAAAGGATTTTTACTTTACTTCTTATACTTCGCGCATTCATATACAACACTTTTAATTCCTTACGCATCTTACCTTTCACATCGATCCCTATTACACTTGGCCATACGCTCCGATCCCTTTGTGAGCTTCCTTTCCCGTTAATTCTGGGATCATTAACCATCCCTTTACTCTCTTTCCCTTTAACTCCATCCTCGACTATCTCATTTGTCACCCCACCCCCCTTATTCAGTTTAAAACCACCTGTATGGCAGTGGCAAACCTGCCTACCAGAATGCTGGTCCCCCACATGTTAAGATGCAACCCATCCCTTTTGTAAAGTTCCCCCTTACTCCAAAACAGATCCCAGTGATCTAAGAATCTAAATCCCTGCCCCCTGCACCAGTTCCTCAGCCACATATTCAGGTCCCGTATCTCCCCGTTCCTGCTCTCGCCAGCACGAGGAACTGGAAGCAAACCGGAGATAACAACCCAGGAGGTCCTGCTTTTCAGCATTTTTCCGAGCTCTCTAAAGTCACGCTGCAGAATATTCATCCCCTTCTTTCCGACAACGTTTGTGCCGACATGCACTACCACTTCCGGCTGTTCACCTTCATCCTTGAGGATTTTCTGCACTCTGTGCGTCACATCCTGGATCCTGGCACGAGGAAGGCATCACACCATCCTCGAATCCCGTCTGTTGCCACAGAAACGCCTGTCCGTACCTCTCACAATGGATAAAGTCTAAAGTCTCCTCATTGACGAGTCTCCCACAAAAACAAATATCTCGAAATCTGTCTTGCTGTGCCCCTTCAGGACCCCCATTCTTCTAAACTCGGAGAAATTAGAACTAATGTTCCTGGCTGCTTGTGATGGCACATTTTCCTCATCCTAGGAATTAACCCAGTGGATCTCTATTGGACTGTCTCCAATTCCAGTATAAACTTTCTTAATTAAATCTCAGAAATGAGCCAGAGGGAGGTTTTCTGTTCAAGACCACAAGCAATAGAATAGCCTTGAATTTAGTTTACATGAGCCATTTATAGGCAGTAGGGAGCAAATGCAATCACTTAAGGCAAGAGCTCACCCTACATCCCAGAGGTAAAAGAGCGACTCATCCACAATCACTGAAGCAGAGTTTGCTGTATCAATGTTGCTAAAGCATTTTGAAGTGTTAAATCCGCTGCAGTATTTGGCAAATTTAAGGAATGCTCGGACCCAAGCTGCGTTTGGGCAGATGACTCGAGATAAACTCAGCCCTGCTCCAAGAAAGATCCTGATCTAAACACAGAATACTGACAGGGCAAACCACTTCCCATTGCATAGGATTCCTGCTCCAAGAATAACAGTTAAAGCACATAAACTACTGATCCAAGCAAAGAATGTTCCGGATTATCCATGTTGAATGGCCAGAGCATTGAACTGAAAAATTCCCCAGGCACACGCCATTGAGACACAGCAGCACATTTCCAAGGCTAATCGCACTCAAATCTAATAATTGAGCATGTTTTTAGTTTTCCTGTTACAGTTACTAATCAAATTAATGAATGATTAAAGGGCCTGTACACGTGGGTTGACTAATTGACTATTTTTTATCTTGTTATAGAAAGCTCAGTCCGATGTTTTCTTTCCAATCAAATGGAGCTATTTATGAAAAATGTATAATCAATGAAGTTTTTTTATTAAGTCAGCCATTCGCTAGATTAAACATCAGGTTCAACCGTTTTACAATATTAAATTAAAACACTAGCATTTCTATGAGTATTTTTTATTTCCTCAGGACATCCTGAAGCACTTTCCATATAATGAAGTATGTTTTATTTGTGGAGTAACAGTTAAAGGAAATAAAGCCCAGGCTAATTTTCCCGAGTTACGAATTCCCATGAATGAGTTTTCCCATTGATTCAAAAGCCGTATATACTCGGGGCTTTTTTTTTACTCGTAGACATTCTTCAACATGCTGAAAAAACGTCCCGGCTTACCTGATGCCACGAGTACCTACGGCTGGCATTACAAGCCTCTACGAAATATCTACGGACTCGCCAAGGACATTCTCCGAGTTTGAATCAAGGGGAAAACTCAGGAGAATTCATGAGTAACTCGGGAAAGTGCGACAGGGCTTAAGGCAGCCAAGACTGAACACACTAGGGGGGTTATAACTAGCAATATGATAATGCCAGAATATTGTGATATTGAGCGAGATCTTCACTCCTCTTTTTCCAAACAATGCTGTGGGATTCTGCTTGTTCTGGGTTGTTTTTCAGATCGAAAAGAGGGCATTGGGTTTTAGGACTGTGGTGTATTGTGGGTTCTTTTGTTATTGTGTAGCTGAGTATCACTGCAACTACATTAGGCGCGGAGCATTAAATAACACAACTGTTTATTGTAGCAGTTGAGCCCAGACTTCCTGGAAGCATGTTACAAACAATATTACAATAACTAACCGGCTGACTCATTCTCTTAAGGTAGTAGCAATTCAGCAACTTTAAGATAGCACTTGGATTTAACAGCTGGTGAATTTGTATCACTTCCCTTTTTTTGTTCACCAAAATCATAAAACTGTGTAGATAGTTGAACATATTTACATTGAGAATTTGTACACTAGTAAGTTGAAAGGAGTAAATCACAGACTTGTACATCAAGTCACATTCAAGAATTTACATACCCACCTATGCCTTGAACAGACATAGGAGGTTCCCTAATCTTTTGAGATCTTCCTTGGTGTCTCTTTGAATTGATCTTATTCTTTCACCTTGATGTTGTTGCTGTAATACTGCAAATCCCTACTGTAAAAGGCCTGTCCCACTTACGTGTCCTTAGCACGTAAAGTACACAACATCGTTGTCGCGTTGAGGGGTGCGGGCATCATATGGCCACGCGGGGCCGGTCCCACAAAGAAGCGCGGAGGGGTATGTAGTTGTGTGGGACATCGCGCAGGGCTCCAAAATTTTTGTAGCGGACAAAATCTTTGCGCGCCAACAGCCTGTCACGTAACTGACGGCCAAAGTGGGACAGGCCCAAGACCCTGGCGCGACGTAACGTCTCACCTCCAACAGCAGCAGGCAAATGATCGCCGAACTCGGCCTGGGGCTCATGGCCGTTGCGGTCCGGATCCACCCCCACTCTACTCCCAGAGCGGGGCCAAGAAAACTGAAGATGGACACAAAATGCTGGAGTAACTTAGTGGGACCGGCAGCATCTCTGGAGAGAAGCAATGGGTGACATTTCGGGTCAAGACCCTTCTTTCAGACTGAAGAAAAGTCTCGACACAATGTCACCCATTCCTTTTCTCCAGAGATGCTGCCGGTCCCGCTGAGTTACTCCAACATTTTGTGTCCATCTTCAAATGACGTCACAAGCTCCAGACGGCTGTGTGGGTGCATGAAATCGCGCGTGACCTTCGCGGGACCGTCGCGCCTCAACGCGACCACGAGGTCGTGTAATTAACGTGCCAAGGACACGTAAGTGGGACAGGGGCTTTATTTGGCTAGTTAAAACAGCCCACCTAAATGATCGCCATCCAATTCACCCCTGGTGTCACTGACTACTTCAAAGAAGATACGATCAAGTAGCAATGTATCCCTCACCAGTGTTGCTGTCACTCTGCCCTCTGGTTCTGTGGCAACCTCATTGCTTCTTGCACTTGGGTCAAATGCCGCTAATTGTATGCTAAATGTTCACGAGTTTCTATATGTGTTGTTCCAATCAACGCGTGTGGAGCCACGTGTATTGACAACAACAAAAGTCATTTGATGTTAATCATTTGTATTTTGAGCCCCTACAGTTAAGTTCAAAAGAAATAGGAGCAGATTTAGGCTATTTGGCCCATCGTCTACTCTTCCATTCAATCATGGCTGATCTATCTCTCCCTCCCAATGCCATTCTTCTGCCTTCTCCCCATAACCCCTGACGCCCATACTGATCAAGAATCTATCTATCTCTTCCTTAAAAATATCCTTTGACGGATTCCACAGCCTTCTGTGGCAAAGAATTCCACAGATTCACCAATGTCTGACTAAAGAAATTCCTCCTCATCTCCATCCTAAAGAACGTCCTTTAATTCTGAGGCTATGACCTTTAGTCCTAGACTCTCCCACCATCCTCTCCACATCCACTCTATACAAGCCTATCTACAGGTGCCATAAGGAGTCTCAGTTTTGTCATGACTATAGATCATCATACAGTAACTGTGAGTCCAACAGAGATTTTGCTGTCTTTTCATCAGTGACACCCACCATTATTTTTTGCATTTTCATTATGTCCCAAATCCAAGGTATACTTACTGCTGTGAGTACTTACTAGTTGAAAGTAACCTTCCTCCTTCTGAAACTGCAATGTGCCATCACATTCCTGCCAATTACAGCAATATCCTGCCACTTTCAGAATTGTCTCTGACATGTACAGGAAACCCAGACTGAACTCCAGTTGTCTAACCAATTTAAATGCTTGAGTAATCTTGCATAATTCATGCATGAATTTTCATTATATGCTCGCTGTGGTTGGAATTTCCCACAAGGAGTGCAGAAGGTGGAAGTTACCTGCAAGGTACATTGTGGTCAAGTGTTTGCTCAGCCAGTTTGATATGCCAACAAGGCACTGATACTCCCTTCTATATTTTATCACGCTTTTCTTGAAGTTGTCTACATGCATCAATAGGGCATCTCGGTGGTGCAGTTAGTGTAGCTGTTGTCTAATGGCTCCAGTAGCACAGGTTCGAACCCAACCTCAGGTGCTCTCTGTGTGGAGTTTGTATATCCATGTGTGACAGTGTGGATTTCCCCCCCGCAACCTTAAGGTGTGAGGATTGACAAGTTAATTGACTACTTTAAATTGGTCCTGGTGTGTATGTGTCAGAGAATTGGGGGGAAATTGGTCCAAATGCGAGGTGAATAAAATAGAATGAGTGTAAATGGGCAGTGTGATGGTCAGTGTAGAATCAGTGAGCAAGAGCCTGTTTCTGTGCTATATGGCTCTGCTAGAATATTTTACAATTCACAATTATATACAAAATAACTTGTTTCTAAACATTCGCTTCTTATGTATGCCACTGTGTTTTATGTCAAAGCTAGGCACCAAAGGTGTACAGGTCAGAGGTAAAATTTGTCTTTCTCCCCTTTCAGGTTCTGCAGTACAAGAAGCGGTGTGGTGATTTGGAACAGGAGATCCTTGAGAAAACCTCTGAATCGGAACAGCAGAAAGTGTCAGTGAGTAGCAGTCACCAATATTTCATCCTCAGCGCTGGGGAAGGCTGGACACTTGTAAGTCAGTGAGAAGGTTTGACACTTGGTGACACACAGGCTTGTACCTGCAACCAGCGTCGTTTCATTTCTGGAGCTGTCAACATTTTGAATGACTAAGTTGGCTTAGCAATTGGCCAAATATGCCAGCGAAAGTTTATAGAAGTGGATGTGGGGAGGGATATTGAGGGAATGAAAGAGTGACAGTCAAAGCAAGAGGCCTGAAGCCAAAACTAAAAGGAATTTTCCAAAGCTTATGGCCACGATGATATGTGACAAAGCGATGATCTTATAGGTCAGACTAATCAATGCATAGGTGAAAATTAAAAATAGGACAAAGCACACAAAGTGAGCTGGAGAAAGAGGGCACGAAGAATAAGTAGAGTGAGGAAGAGAGAATTTTCCTCAATATCAATACGCTTTAAAGGAAATCTGGTCAGATTCCTGCCCTACTATTTATTCATGGCCAGTGTTTTGACTGATTGCGTAAGTCACTGCTGACTTAATGTTTTCAATGAGTACATACAAACATCATGGTGGATTAATTTTAGGTGTTACACTACTGCTGTTGGTATTCTGGAGAGGTTTACACTGGGAAGTGAAGTGCTAGGGTTAATGAATATCCTAAACACTTATCTGGGTAGAGGAGCAGCAACAACTAATTGAATTTACATTTACAATTTACATTGCTTTTATATAGCAAACAGTCTCAGTTTCTTCACGGTGGAGGTGTGTTAAAAGAATGGGGATTGGTTTATGCTTATTATTATTGTCTCACCTACTGAGTAACTGAAAGCCCAAGGAAGGTGATCAGAGAATAAAAAGCAGGATATTAAAGTTAAGTATTGGAGCTGAGGGGAAGAGAATGTATAGTAGGTTACAAGATGCATGAGAATCACATAGGCATACAACATTGCCACATTTGCCACAGAAGGCTGTGGAGGCCAAGTCAATTGATATTTTTAAGGCAGAGATAGATAGATCCTTAATTAGTACAGGTGTCAGGGGTTATGGGGAGAAGGCAGGAAAATTGGGTTAGGAGGGAGAGATGGATCAACTATGATTGAATGGCAAAGCAGACTTGATGGGCTTGCTCCTATCACTTATGATCTTATGACCTTATAACATTGAAACAGGCCCTTCAACACACCAGGTCTGTGTCTATTTGCAAATCCAACACAAATTTCAATTTATTCTCCTTATGTTCCCATATCCACGTTAGGGACAATTAACCTACCACAAACTCGCACATCTTTGGGGTGTGGGAGGGAACTGGAGCACCCAGGAAAACAGTGGTCAGAAAGAGAATAGGCAAAGAACACACAGGCAGCACAAAAAGTCAGGATTGAACCTGGATCATTGGAGCCATGGGACAGTAGCTGGTGGCACCACTAATGTTCAGCAAGATTGCAAAGGAATTTGTACTGACAAGGAATTTGAATTCATGGTAGCTGCAAGTCACCTCAAGCATGATGAACAATTGATCTTCAAGTTTGGTTACAGTCCACACAAGGAGGTAAAGAAGAAAAGGAGAAACTGTGCCAGCTGGTTCCTTAGTAG
The DNA here is from genome assembly GCA_963514005.1 of Raja brachyura. The sequence continues at coordinate 36,787,116 of OY740794.1, read as the reverse complement.
CAGGTTTGAACGTCTCAATGTTTGACTTGATTTAATACTTGTCTCAGAACAAACAGCTTGTGTGGCTAGATGTCAGGTGAAGGGTAAGCAAGGAACAGAAGCATAGAAATTAATAAAAGGTATAAGGATGTCACCGGCAATAGAAGGAAAATAAGGTGTTTGGGAATCGTGATCTACACGTTCACAACTCCCAAGCACCTGCGGTGGTCTTATACCTTCTATTGCTGATGACATCCTTACCCATGTTTTAATTATTTCCAACCTACTGTTCCTTGTGCATCCTCTTCAGCTGAACATCTAGTCACCTAATCTCTTCTAAGACAAGTGAGATGGCATGCAATCAGAGCACCCCTTTTTTCTGTCTCAATTATTCTAGCAAGGTTTTCCATCCTGCCTTCTCCACAGTTTATGCCAGCTGTTGATAATATTAGTTACAGAGCCGCTTGGACACAACAGAATCCCACTTGAGGAGAACGGAATATGAGCATGACACTGAGCTGGAGACTACCCTCATTCGTCTGGAGGAAGAGCAGCAAAGGTCAGTGACACTTGTCCTTTTCAATACCTGGAGGTATTGCCTGTCATTCTACGGAGCACAGGTGCACGCAGTGACTCTCAGGTTGCCAAACTGTAGTAGGTAATACACAGGAGCCTAATATGAAGGAAATGGGTTTGGCCAGCTAAAACATGTATTTGTGAAAAGGGATTCATTTTGACAAATGTGTTTGAGGTTGCAATAAGTAGAATAGATGAGGGGGCATCTATTAATGTGTCGATTTCCAACTTAATTAAAATGCCGCACAAGAGATAATTAAAATTAGGCGACATAAAATCCAGAGTAATATACAAACGTAGATTGACAATTGTTTTGTGAGTACAAATAATAAGGTAATTTTCAGGTTGGGTGGAAGTAAAAGGGTTTGGTACTGGGGCCCCTACATTTCACAGTCTATACCAAAGATTTGGATGAGGGCATGAAATATATGCAAGTTTGTTAATAATATAAAGCTGGTTGGCTGTGTGAATTGTGAGAAGAATGCTAAAAGGCTTCGGGGACTAGGTGTATGGGTGAGGACATGGCAGATGTAATGTAATGTGGAAAAATGTGAGGTCAAAGGGAGGAAAAAGTGGAAAAGGTGGAGTCGTTTTTATGTGGTGAGAAATTGAAAGGTGTTGGTGTACTAGTGGACCTCAGTGTCCTTCTACACGAATCGTTGATATTTAACATACAGCAAGCAGATGGGAAGGCAAAGGGCATATTGGCTTAAATTGGAAGAAGATTTAACGACGGCAACTAAAATACCATGTAACAATTAATTTGGCCGTTGCTGAAGTAGCGCCCGGGTAATGGGGGTGCAACAGAAATTTAGTTTAGTTTAGTTTACAAGGGACAATTTTACATTGATTCCAAGCCAATTGACCTTCAAACCTGTACGTCTTTGGAGTGTGGGAGGAAACTGAAGATCTCGGAGAAAACCCATGCAGGTCACGGAGAGAACATACAAACTCCATGCAGAGAGCACCCATAGTCAGGATCAAACCCGAGTTTCTGTCGCTGTAAGGCAGCAACTCTACCACTATGCTACTGTGCCGCCCTTGTTGCAGTTCTTGCAGGTTCGGCATGTACAGTGTCTTGTAAAAGTTTTCATACCCCTTGAACGTTTCCACATTTTGTCACGTTACAACCACAAACGTAAATGTATTTTATTGGGATTTTATGTGATAGACCAACACAAAGTGTTGCATAATTGTGAAGTGGAAGGAAAATGATACATGGTTTTCAAATTTTATTACAAATAAAAAACTGAAAAGTGTGGCATGCAAAAGTATTCAGCCAATTCAGCCAAAAGTATTCAGCCAATACAATACTGAGTCAATACTTTGTAGAACCACCTTTCGCTGCAATTACAGCTGCAAGTCTTTTGGGGTATGCCTCTACCAGCTTTGCACATCTAGAGACTGACATTTTTGCCCATTCTTCTTTGCAAAATAGCTCAAGCTCAGTCAGATTGGATGGAGAGCGTCTGTGAACAGCAATTTTCAAGTCTTGCCAGAGATTCTCAATTGGATTTAGGTCTTGACTTTGACTGGGCCATTCTAACACATGAATATGCTTTGATCTAAACCATTCCATTGTAGCTCTGGCTGTATGTTTCGGGTTGTTGTCCTGCTGGAAGGTAAACCACCGCCCCAGTCTCAAGTCTTTTGCTGACTCTAACAGGTTTTCTTCCAAGATTCCCCTGTATTAGGCTCCATCCTTCTTCCCATCAACTCTGACCAGCTTCCCTGTCCCTGCTGAAGAAAAGCATCCCCACAGCATGATGCTGCCACCACCATGTTTCACAGTGGGGATGGTATGTTCAGGGTGATGTGCAGTGTTAGTTTTCCACCACACATAGCGTTTTGGATTTAGGTCAAAAACTTCAATTTTGGTCTCATCAGACCAGAGCACCTTCCTCCACATGTTTGCTGTGTCCCCCACATGGCTTGTGGCAAACTGCAAACGGGACTTCTTATGGCTTTGTTTCAACAATGGCTTTCTTCTTGCCACTCTTCCACGAAGGCCCGATTTGTGGAGTGCACGACTAATAGTTGTCCTGTGGACAGATTCTCCCACCTGAGCTGTGGATCTCTGCAGCTCCTCCAGAGTTACCATGGGCCTCTTGGCTGCTTCTCTGATCAATGCTCTCCTTTCCCGGCCTGTCAGCTTAGGTGGACGGCCATGTCTTGGTAGGTTTGCAGTTGTGCCATACTCTTTCCATTTTCGGATGATGGATTGAACAGTGCTCCGTGAGATGTTCAAAGCTTGGGATATTTTTAATAACCTAACCCTGCTTTAAACTTCTCCACAACTTTATCCCTGACCTGTCTGGTGTGTTCCTTGGGCTTCATGATGCTGTTTGTTCAATAATGTTCTCTAACAAACCTCTGAGGCCTTCACAGAACAGTTGTATTTATACTGAGATTAGATTACACACAAGTGGACTCTATTTACTAATTAGGTGACTTCTGAAGGCAATTGGTTGCACTGGATTTTATTTAGGGGTATCAGAGTAAAGGGGGCTGAATTCTTTTGCACGCCACACTTTTCAGTTTTTTATTTGTAAAAAAATTTGAAAACCATGTATCATTTTCCTTCCACTTCACAATTATGCGCCACTTTGTGTTGGTCTATCACATAAAATCCCAATAAAATACATTTACATTTGTGATTGTAATGTGACAAAATGTGGAAAAGTTCAAGGGGTATGAAAACTTTTGCAAGCCACTGTAAATGCTAGGTAATGCTTTTCCCAGCTCTGAAAATAGAGGCCATTCTTTCTGAAGAAGTGTTCGACCATTGAAGAACATGAGAGGAAATTTATTCACTCAAATGGGAGGAATCTTTGAAAACTGTTCTCAAGAGGGTGGAGGCTCTGTCACTCAGTAGATGCCAGAGAGATATTGATAGAGATTTGATTATGAGGCAGTCAAGGAACTTGGTATCAATTCAAAAATGTGGTGCTGAGGTAAAAGACTAGCTATGATCCCATTGAATAAATGGCTTTCTGCTGCTTCTGTTTCTGACCTGTTGCATGGACATAATGAAATGCTTATGAAGAAAATTGAAGAGAAGATTAAAGAGGGAATGGGATTCCAGAAGGAGGTTTCTACTCCTCACCAGAAATATGTTAGTGCAGAGAGTGGGAATGTTGTTCATTTTAATAGCAAACTTATGAGAGTCATGGTGACATAAGGTCATAAGTGATAGGAGCAGAATTAGGCCATTCGGCCCATCAAATCTACTTGCCATTCAATCATGGCTGATTTAACTCTCCCTCCTAATCCCATTCTGCCTTCTCCCCATAACCTCTGACACCTGTACTAATCAAGAATCTATCTATCTACCTCCGACTTAAAAATATCCACTGAAGACCTCCACAGCCTTCTGTGGCAAAGAATTCCATACATTAACCACCCTCTGACTAAATACATTTCTCATCGTCTCCTTCCTAAAAGAACGTCCTTTAATACTGAGGCTGTGACCTCTAGTCCTAGACATTCCCACTAGTGGAAATATCCTCTCCACATCCACTCTATCCAAGGTTTTCACTGTTCTGTATGTTTCAATGAAGTCCCCCCTCATTCTTCTAAACTCCAGCGAGTTCAGGCCCAGTGCCGACAAACACTCATCATAGATTAACCTACTAATTCCTGGGATTGCATCTGATTACATATGAGGTAAAACTCCAAGCTTTTCTTTTGTCTCTTATGAACATCTCCCTTGCCCCTTACACACTTCCCTGAGTCCTCTCTGAATAGGTTTATCCCATTATGGATGGCTCAGTGCTGATTGGAGGGGTTGTTTTGTGCAGGTGCCTGTGAAATGTTGGATTGATATAACCAAATATTATATACATAGGAAATGTTGAATACCTCATCAAAAGGGATTATTGTACAATCGGCAAATTTTCAGTCAAATCAAATCAAAACTCATAAACTATTACCGAGCGTGCAAGGACATTGTGTGATCAGTTGTGTAAACCTGTCCAGAGTGTAAAAGGACTGTGTGTGGCCCAGTGTAACATCCTGTCATAGTGAAAGGACAAGGTATGATCCACTAAACGTCTCCCAAAGTGTGCAAGGGCAGCACGTGATCCTCTGCACCATTCAGAGCATGGTTAAAATTGATAGGGTATGATCAGCTTAGCACCAACTATTCTGACAATAGATTTACACATACACACATATATATATATATAAGAATTTATAGATAAAGCTGAATTAACCAGAGCGTGATTAATTTCAACAGAAAGCTGCAACCAGTGAATAAATAATGTTTGCTTCATCTGTTATGAATCTATAAAAAGTACAGAAAGCAGCCTCATATTTTACACCTGAATGAGGATTTTTACTGCTGCTTGCAGTAGAATTTGTAGCTACATGAACTGGAGTAATCCAGCTACAAGGCCAGGCGCAGTAGTGTGGTTTTCATACACAGTCATAACCCTTCTGAAACCAGTACCACTCTGCGGTTGACACCTGGCTGCAGGTGCTGTTTGAATCCGATCACTAGGGAACATATTCTGCTTGACTCAGAGTTTCTGCTCAAATGTTGTGCTTGGCTCCGAGGGTCTGCTTATGGCAGTGAGTGGGAAGTGGTTTGATGCACAGCTGTTGGATTGAGATACATGTTTATCTGGAATTGACTGTACCAGTGTGTGCCTGACTGTTCCTGATGTCCTAATTTTTTACCTACTAGCCAAGACTCATCTTAGCTTAGTTACAGACTCTACTGCACGCATATAGAAGCATTTATAAAAACTGCATGGCAGGTCATTGAACTTTTGTTTCTATTCCCTTCCATTCGTAGCTTTCAACCCATAATTATTTGGTAAGTATATTAATGATGAATTTACTCTATTAATTTAACATGTGTCAGCTCGACCTACTTGGCAACACTCACTCCTTGGGGCTAAAAAGTTATTTGCTCCAAGGATCTGAGCACATAAACTAGAACGGCACCAGGGGAGTGCTGGAGTTTAGAAGGTGTCATTTTTCAAACAAGCTGTAAAGTTTGCTCAGGTGGGCGTTGAAAGATCCCACAGCCCCATTCAAAGAAGAACGGGGAATTTCCTTCCAGTCATTTGGACAACTTGCCTCTCTCAAGCAGACCAACCAGCACAAGATTAACTGGCCTTTCATCCCAGTTGCATTTCTTGTGGAAATTCGCTGCGCAGTAATTGGAAACATGTCCGGTCGTTCACCGTCAGCAAGTGCACTTTGAAAGTAATTCAATAGATCTTAAGCACTTTGGGATGTGCTGGTCCCTGCTATTGGGAGCTGGATTAATTTTGCTTTTAAAGTAGTGTAACTTAGAGTTCATGAAGATGTCTTTTCCTTTAGCAGCTCTTTCTAACCAATAACAGCTGTGTAAATGGGAAATCTTTCAATTCCAGTAGAGTTGTAATGACAACACAAAGCACAACTAAACAGATTTCTTCATCCTGTTCTACTCAAACCTCTGAACGGAGAGAAAATAACCCTTTCCATAAGTTGACACATTCAACAGACCCTTCCTCAGTGGTCTGAAACAGAACCAAACCACCACCTAGTAAAAGACCAAATGCTGTCAACAATGAACCACTAACTTTTATCTTTGGTGTCCTAAAAACAAATTGCAGCATTGGTCATCCAAGAGGAGTGATAACAGAGGAAGCAGCTACTATTCTCCAAAAGTGGCATTGGGAAAACCTCAGCCCTCGCACTTGTCCATTGTTTTTTTTAGTCTGTGTGATTCTTTGTGGGAGTGACAGAGTAGATGTTGAGAGAATGTGGGCCATGGATTCAGAATAACCGGTTGCCCGTTTCAGATGAAGACCAGCAAGCATTTCTTCTCTCAGAGGATGAAGAATGCTTGGAATTCTCGGCCCCACAGATCTGTCACGATTAAGTCTTTGAACATAAGGTGTGGATTGGCAAACACTGAAACCACATGGGAATCGAGTAGTCTGGAAACAGAGTGGAAAGTGGCACTGAGCCCAAGCTGGATCTGCTATGATCTTGTTAAATGAAAAAACTGGGCCAAGGAGGTAGATTGATCTACCTCTAACCCCTTTTTTATGTGTTCTTATATTCATTTGATTCATGTTGGTGAATTGCATCCTAGCAAAGTGAATGACCAGCGCTGTAGTCAAGGCTTCACTCTAAGGTGATAGTGGTAAGTGTTCTGATGAGGGAAATTCAGAAACCTTGAGAGAAAACAAGATAACAGTGCAAGGGGATGAAGCAGTAACGATAATGCGAGTCTCTTAGGACAGGACATTCAAACACAAGAGAACAACTACAGTTGGGAAAGGCCTGCCCACACCTCCTTTGCCGCAAAAGCCATTCATGCTCTGCTTCCCACTATTTCTACAGATGCACTATAGAAAATATTCTAACTGGTTGCACCATGGCTTGGTATGGCAATTCCGATGCACAGGAATGCAGAAGGCTGTAGAGAGCGGTGGACTCAGACCTCTCAATTATTGAATGCATCTACATGAAGCACTGAATCAAGAAGGTGGCATCGATCATAAAGTATCCCCTCCATCCAGACCTTGCCCTCTTCGCCCTACAACCATTGTGGAGGCATAGAATCACACCATCACCAGGTTGAGGAACAGCTATTTCCCTACAACCATCTGGTTCTTGAACTAATCTGCACAACCCTAATCCTTTCTCAGCAAAGGAATATTGCAACAACTTGTTGCACTACTGTAGACTTGTTTGCTAATTGTGTTTTGCACCATTGTCTTGTTTTTTCTCCATATTCCCTTTTCAGTGTCTTGCGGCATTTATATGTAATGTTTGTTTTTGTGTGTGGTCAGAGTCTCTATGCTTGTAATTCTGCTGCAGGTAAGATTTTACTTTTACCTGTAGCTCACTATATGTGTGAAGATGACAATAAACTCAACTTTACTTGCCCATTGTAACTATCAAACTCACCCCACCATTCCCACTCGCATACAGTCTTATCCCTCTGTGATCTAGCCCAACTACTGATCAAGTCTTTCACAGGATTGGTAAAATAGTGTCCTTGCTCTGTGATCCAAAACCTCTCCATTCCACATGCTGGGATTGCAACTTCCTCCCCTGCTTATCCATTGTAGCCACTATCCACCTATATTGAACAATTTATTTTCTTCGGTATTCACCAAGGAGAAGGATAGTGAACTCTGTGAGGTAAGGGAATAAAGTAGAGTAGAAACATAGAAACATAGAAAATAGGTGCAGGAGTAGGCCATTCGGCCCTTCGAGCCTGCACCGCCATTCAATGTAATCATGGCTGATCATCCAACTCAGTATCCCGTACCTGCCTTCTCTCCATACCCCCTGATCCCTTTAGCCACAAGTGCCACATCTAACGCCCTCTTAAATATAGCCAATGAACTGGCCTCAACTACCTTCTGTGGCAGAGAATTCCAGAGACTCACCACTCTCTGTGTAAAGAATGTTTTCCTCATTTCGGTCCTAAAGGAATTCCCCCTTATCCTTAGACTGTGACCCCTTGTTCTGGACTCCCCCAACATCGGGAACAATCTTCCAGCATCTAGCTTGTCCAACCCCTTAAGAATTTTGTAGGTTTCTATAAGATCCCCCCTCAATCTTCTAAATTCCATCGAGTACAAACCGAGCCTATCCAATCTTTCCTCATATGAAAGTCCTGACATCCCAGGAATCAGTCTGGTGAATCTTCTCTGTACCCCCTCTATGGCAAGGATGTCTTTCCTCAGATTTGGAGACCAAAACTGTACGCAGTACTCCAGGTGTGGCCTCACCAAAACCCTGTACAACTGCAGTAGAACCTCCCTGCTCCTATACTCAAATCCTTTCGCTATGAATGCTAACATACCATTTGCTTTCTTCACTGCCTGCTGCACCTGCATGCCTACTTTCAATGACTGGTGTACCATGACACCCAGGTCTCGTTGCATCATCGTTAGCTATGGAAACTATGAGATTCAAAGAGGAGGAAGTACTGACACTTTTGAAAAATATAAAAGTGGATAAGTCTCCAGGTCCTGACAGGATATTCCCTAGGACATTGAGGGAAGTTAGTGTAGAAATAGCAGGGGTGATGACAGAAATATTTCAAATGTCATTAGAAACGGGAATAGTGCCGGAGGATTGGCGTACTGCGCATGTTGTTCCATTGTTTAAAAAAGGTTCAAATAATAAACCTAGCAATTATAGACCTGTTAGTTTGACGTCAGTGGTGGGCAAATTAATGGAAAGGATACTTAGGGATAATATATATAAGCATCTGGATCAACAGGGTCTGATCAAGAACAGTCAACATGGATTTGTGCCTGGAAGGTCATGTTTGACAAACCTTCTTGAATTTTTTGAAGTGGTTACTAGGGAAATTGATGAGGGTAAAGCAGTGGATGTTGTCTATATGGATTTCAGTAAGGCCTTTGACAAGGTTCCCCATGGAAGGTTGGTTAAGAAGGTTCAATCTTTGGGTGTTAATGGCGGAGTAGCAAGATGGATTCAACAGTGGCTGAATGGGAGATGCCAGAGAGTAATGGTGGATGGCTGTTTGTCAGGGTGGAAGCCGGTGACCAGTGGGGTGCCTCAGGGATCTGTGTTGGGTCCACTGTTGTTTGTCATGTAATCAATGATTTATATGATGGGATGGGAAATTGGATAAGTAAGTATGCAGATGATACTAAGATAGGTGGTGCTGTGGATAATGAAGTAGATTTTCAAAGTCTACAGAGAGATTTGGGCCATTTGGAAGAGTGGGCTGAAAGATGGTAGATGGCGTTTAATGCTGATAAGTGTGAGGTGCTACATCTTGGCAGGACAAATCAAAATAGGACGTACATGGTAAATGGTAGGTAATTGAGGAATGCTGTGGAACAGAGGGATCTAGGAATAACTGTGCATAGTTCCCTGAAGGTGGAATCACATGTAGATAGGGTGGTGTGCTGGTGTGCTGGCCTTTATAAATCAGAGCATTGAATATAATATAGGAGTAGGGAAGTAATGTTAAAATTGTACAAGGCATTGGTGAGACCAATTCTGGAGTATGGTGTACAATCTTGGTCGCCTAATTATAGGAAGGAAGTCAACAAAATAGAGAGAGTACACAGGAGATTTACCAGAATGTTGCCTGGGTTCCAGCAACTAAGTTACAGAGAAAGGTTGAACAAGTTAGGTCTTTATTCTTTGGAGCACAGAAGGTTAAGGGGGGACTTGATTGAGGTCTTTAAAATGATGAAAGGGATAGAGAGAGTTGACGTGGATAAGCTTTTCCCATTGAGGGTAGAGAAGATTTATACAAGAGGGCATGACAAGAGAATTAAGGGACAGAAGTATAGGGGTAACATGAGGGGGAACTTCTTTACTCAGAGAGTGGTGGCTGTGTGGAATGATCTTCCAGCAGAAATGGTGGAGGCAGGATCGATTTTAACGTTTAATAGTAAAGTGGATAGGTATATGGACGGGAAGGGAATGGAGGGGTATGGTCTGAGTGCAGGTAGATGGGACTAGGGGAAATAAATGGTCGGCACGGACTGGAAGGGCCGAGAAGGCCTGTTTCCGTGCTGTAATTGTTATATGGTTATATTGGTTATATCTTCCTGAGCCAGCTGACTGCCCAGTGTCTCTAATTCAGAACACTGCACAATGACCAATTTACCACCTTTAATGCTTCTTATTAAGCGTCACCATCCCTCAAAAACAACATAATCTCCAATACAATTACTTCAGGCACATCACAACTCTCATTAATCCATGTGGCTGAGGGGTTGGGGGGGGGGGGGGGTACACACAGCCATAAGCCATTTTGCTCCACTTGCTATGTGCTTTGCACATCAACATTTTCCAACCTAAACAATAGGTTGCTTTCAGTTATTCCTTCCAAAGTGGATAACTTTACATTTATGTACATTTTACAGTATCTGCCACACTTCTGCCCACTCATTCCATCTATCCAAGTTTCCCGTTTTACATCTCCACACACTGCACACAATTCCTCCCATTTTAGCCTCATTGGCAAGCTTTGTACAGTCTCAGATTTTAAATAGCTGGAGTCCAAACACTGATCCTTGTAGTATCATTCTACTTGCCTACTGTGAAAGACCTATTTATTCCTACTCTCTCTTTCATGTATGTTAAGTAGTTTTCAATCCAAACTAATGTATTACTTCCCAATACAATGCAACTTTACACATCAACTTTATATGTGGGGCTTTACCAAGACTTTCTGGGAATCCATGTGTGCCATGCACTTGACTACCTTTAATCAGTCACATCCTGAAACTCAAACAGGATTTCATATCCTGACTTTCATTTCATGAATTTATGCTGACCTTATTAAATCCTATTGATATTTTCTGAACACTGCTATTTCACCCTGTACACTGTGATGGGAATAGCGCCATCTGTGGTGCAGTACCGATGATGCAATACCTATGAGGCAGACTGAAGAAGGGATTCGATCCGAAACGTTGCCTATTTCCTTCGCTCCATAGATGCTGCCTCACCCACTCGGTTTCTCCAGCATTTTTGTCTACCTTCGATTTTCCAGCATCTGCAGTTCCTTCTTAAACAGGCAGTAGCCAAAATGGATCCTGAATTAAAAAGGCTGAACCCAAGGCTCGAGTGTAAAGCCTCAGTTAATTAGTTGTGTAGCTGTAATGGAGCAGTTTACAGTAAAGGGCCTGTCCCACTGTACGAGGTAATTCAAGGGCTCTCCCGAGTTTAAAAAACCCCCAAACTCTGGTAAGCACGTAGAATGTACATAGTGGGTTCATCGGAGCTCGAGGATGTCTCGTAGCAGCTCGTAACGCAGGTACCCGGGAAACGAGGTAAGCTCACGGAGACTCGTGAAGATTTTTCAATATGTTGAAAAATGTCCACGAGAGCCCCGAATACCTACTAGCGGCTATTACCGTAATTCTCCGATTTCGAATCAGGGGAAACTCTGGAGAACTCTTGAATTACCTCGTACAGTGGGACAGGCCTATTAGGAAACACAATAATAAAACATGGTGTCAGATTGGGGCCTGTTTCAGGATGCGATGAGAGTTTTGAATGGGTGCACGGCGACGCAGATGACTTTTGTGAGTGAGTACTACCGAGAGACGAGCGTGCACCCTACATTGTTTCCATCGATTGAGGGGTGGATTTGCCAGGAAAATGGAGCAGCTATAGCCCCCTAGGCAAATGAATTTTGAGGCAAGGGACCTGCCAATGGAGTGGAGACAATGGAGGGAGGAGCTTGAGCTCTATGTTGATTTGAGCATGGCAGGGAAGGATGACAAGGCAATGAGGAAACTGCTCATGTATCTAGTTGGACCACAAGGGAGAGAGCTCTACCGAACGCTAGAGACATGGATGCCAGAGGGCAACGTACAAGAAGTTATGCTAGAGCAGGCTAACAATGCTTTCGAACAGCATTGTCAACCTGTGAGGAACGAGACCATCGATTCTTTACGAGGAGCCAAGAAAGAGGGGAGGCTTTTGATTTGCTTTTAATAGAACTGAAGCTCCTGGCAGCTCATTGCGGTTTAAGAGAGTTGAAGGATTCACTGATACGTGATAGAATAATATGCGGCATAAGAGATGACATGCAGCGGGAGAGATTTCTCCGAGAAACCTCACTTGACTTAGAAAAGTGTGTGAAGGCATGCCAGGCTTTGCTGCTTGCCAAGGCCAGAGTTGATGTCCTGTTAAGTGACCAAGGACAAGATGTCGGTGCAGTGAGGCAAGAGGGGAGAAGATACCAGCCAACCATACAGTGCAAATACTGCGGATACAAACATGAGAGGAAGAAGGAGAAATATCCGTCATATGGCCGGGAGTGTTTCAAATGCCATAAGAAAGATCATTTTGAATCATAATGCACAGAAATGCAGGTGCAACAGAAGAAAGAAAAGAAAGAGAAAAAACCTGTGCGTGCAGTGGTGGAAGTGGAGAGTTTCAGTGATGAGTATGATGACAGTTAGGAGGATGATGAAATTCACACAATGAAACTGCAACCAGAAACAGTAAAAGCGAAAATTCCCACAGCACAGTGTTGAGGAGACTCAATCCCAAAGAAAATCTTTGCAGCCATGATGCTGAAAGGGAAGGAAGTAAAATTCTAGGTGGACAGTGGAGCCACATGTAACATTATTCCCAAGATGTATGCAAAGGATGTGAATGAAACCAAGCAAATATTGTCGATGTACAACAATACGACAGTGGTGCCTCTTGGGAAAAGCAAGGTGAGACTAGTGAACTGAAAGAATAGAAGGAAATACAAAGTAGAGTTTGGAGTCCTGGAGGAAGACTGGATTCCAATCCTGGGAAGCAGGACAGCCCAGCAGATGGGGCTCATCTCAGTGTGTTATGAGGACATAATGACATTGAATGGCAGTGAAATCCCTCTGAGCAAGGAAAGACTGATGGCTTAGTATGCTGATGTGTTTGAAAAGACAGGTAAATTTGAGGGCAAGTACCATCTGCAGGTAGATGACATCATAACGCCAGTGATCCTTCCACCACGAAGAGTCCCAGTAGCCTTACGGAGTAAGCTGAAAGAGCAGTTAGGCAGACTAACAGAAGCTGAAATAATTGCCTCAGTAGAGACCCACACTCCATGGGTATCCAGCCTTGTGTGTGTGTGTGAAGGCTCAATGGAAAGTTGAGAGTGTGTGTAGACCCGTGGGATCGGAACAAGGGGCTGAAAAGAAGTCATTACCCAATGACGACTATTGAAGATGGCCTCACAGATCTGAATGACGCCAAGGTCTATAGCACGTTTGATGCCAAGAATGGGTTTTGGCATGTGGAACTGGATGATGAGAGTTCTCAGCTTATGACATTTAAAACACCATATGGCAGATATAGATGGAGACGCATGCCATTTGGTCTGTCCACGGCCCCTGAAGAGTTCCAGCGACAACAGAACCAAGTGTTGGAGGGCCTGGAAGGAGTGAGGTCTGTTGCTGACGACATCCTAGTGTTTGGGAAAGGAAAAACTGCAGAGGAAGCAGAAAGAGACTATGACAGGAAGGTCAGAGCTCTGATCCAGAGGTGTCGTGACAAAAACCTGAAGCTGAACATAGAGAAGGCAAAGCTGAAGGTGAAGGAAGTCACTTTCATAGGACATAGAGTCTCTGCTGCAGTACTGAAACCAAATCCAGGGAAGGTAGAAGCAGTGCTACAGATGCCTAACCCAACGGATGTCCAAGGCGTTCAGCGATTTATTGGGTTTGTTAACTACTTGAGGAAATTCCTTCCTGGACTAAGCGATCAATGTGAACCGCTACGCAAGCCAACACAAAAGTATGTAGTTTGGTGGTGGGCACAGGTGCATGACAGGGCGGTGATGGACATAAAGAAGCTATTAACTGCAGAGCCAGTACTCAGATACTATGATCCATCCAAGGGGCTGAGAGTACACGCCGACGTGTCAGAAACTGGACTTGGTGCGGCGCTGATGCAGGAGGGTCATCCAGGTGCCTATGTCAGCAGGGCCCTGACGATGCGGAGACCAGATATGCACAAATAGAAAAATAAGTTTTGGCACTGGTGTTTGGTCTAGAGAGTTCCATGTGTACACATATGGAAGGCCAGTGAATGTGCAGTCGAACCATAAGCCACTGGAGATAATTGCCACAAAATCACTTAATCGTGCTCTAAAGAGATTGCAGAGGATGCAGACCTATGATGCGACAATAAGATACAGACCATGGAAGGAGATGTAGCTTGCGGACATGCTGAGCAGAGCATATATCCAGACTGGCAAGACTGACAAGACCATGAGAGAACTGGAGACTGTAAACCTGGCAGGGCACAAAACAGCCTCTGTGAAATGGCATAAGGGATGCAACAAAAAAAGATGAGACTATGCAGAGACTGCAAGAGGTGATCAAACGAGGCTGGCTAGAGAACAAGCAGGATGTTGACCTAGAACCTATCTCCTATTTCCATGTAAGGGGTGAGCTGAGTGTTGGAGATGACCTCATATTTAGAGAGAATCATCCCTAAAGCCAGGAGACGAGACATGATCACTCGAGTACATGATTCCTACATTGGTGTGAATGGCTAAGAAGGGCAAGAGGATGTCTGCACTGGCCTGGAATTAGTGCAAAAATCAAGGACTTCGTACAGAAATGTGAGACATGTCAAGCACAAGGGAAAGAGCAACCAAAAGAAACACTGCATTCCCATGAAATTCCAGAGAGGTCATGGGCAAAGGTGGGTGCAGATTTGTTTTACTTGGATGGAAGGAACTATTTGATCACTTCTCATTTGACTACTTCTCAGGATATTGGCAAATATACTATCCAGAGAAAACACTGGCATTTAATGTCATCCATAAATTCAAAGGCCAGTTCGCAAGATATTGAACACCAGATCAGCTCATCACAGATAATGGGCCACAGTTCACAGCTGAGGAGCATTATGTGGCAGTGGCAGTTTGAACATACGACTGCATCACCCCATTATCCACAGAGTAATGGAAAGGCGGAGAGCAGTGTGAAAGTTGCGAAGTCATTGCTGAGGAAGGCTAAGGCTGCAGGAGCTGGCCCTTACTTGTACATACTAGCTTTTCGCAACACACCAACACCTGGCATGAGTAGCAGTCCAGTACAAAGACTGATGAACAGACATACCAGGACCATTCTACCAACTACTTAGAGGCTGCTCAAACCTGAAATTCAGAAAAAGGTAGGAGCTAAGTTGGGAGCAGCTAGAGACAGACAAGCAAACGACTACAACAGAGGATCCCAAGATCTGATTTCCCTGAAAGCTGGTGATCCAGTTCGAGTGAAGCCGACTGGTGACCGACATCAGCCCTGGAGGAAGGCTGTGGTTGTAGGCCATGTGGCACAACCTAGATCTTATGAAGTCAGAACCGAGGACGGCGTCATCTATAGTTGGAATCGGCGCCATCTGAGGAAGACCAAAGAGCCATTTCATCACGCTATTGTTGACCTGGATGACCTGGTGATGTCACCTGAACCGGAGCGAGACAATCGACCTATGGGCCGGCCACCAGTACCCAGGGAGCATCAAACCCTGATAGCAAGATCTGGTAGATGTGTTCGAAAACCACGCTATCTGCAGGATTATGTGACCAAATAAGGATAGGGCCTGTACTTGTCGTTGATTATAGATTTAAAAGGCTATTAGGTTATGTTTAAAAAGTTAATGTTAAATTGTTCTTTTATAGTTTGATATGCATAGTTTATGTAGAAGTAGTGGTAATGGCCATTTTAAAACTAAATAAATAAATAGATAATTAATTGATAAATAAAAAGGGGGATGTTATGGGAATAGCTCATTCTGTGGTGCAGTACCCATGATGCAATACCCATGAGGTAGTAGCCAAGATGGATCCTGAATTAAAATGGCTGAAACCAAGGCTCGAGTGTAAAGCCCCTGGTAATTAGTTGTGTAGCTGTAATGGAGCAGTTTACAGTAATGAAACACAATAATAAAACATCCACTGGCACTGAATTGAACCAAGGTCGGTGATAGTGCTACTTATTTCTCTGGCCCTATTTTCTTTTAATTCCTCCCTTTTATTAGATTATTATTGGTCCCTATCTTTAAGGTGAGTCCCTTGTGTCCTCTTCAGTTAAGAATGATCAAAGCTAGAAGATATGGCGGTAGAATGAGAGCAGGAGCTAATCTTCTGACCTTTGAAGCCTGACCATCTTTCAATAAGATGATATCTGATCTGATACCTCTGCAGGTCCCTGCACTGCCCCTTGGTGAACCATCTGCTGGTTGATCTGCGTTGGTACAGTGTTTAAATGAAAAATTATCACTCTCGTCAAGGTTTCAGCTGCTCAGAGATCTGCAAACACCTCTGTCCTTATAACTTTACAAAGTAATTTGCACACCTACAATTTCTGCCTATTAGTATATATATTTGCTTAATCCAGCATTGTGCACTCACTGTTAAGGTGCAAATATGTGGAATTCCCTCCTTAAATTCTCTTTTCAATGGCTCTTTACATTCCATTTCTTCCATTAAATTCTATCACCGGCCCCGATATTTTGTTTTGTCGCTCTCCACGACAAACTTTGTTTGAGTGAATGCTTCTGTGAAGTGACTTTGGGGATTTTGTTGAGTTAAATTTTCTAAGTAAACACATGCTTTTTTTTTGAGACAGAAGCAGCAGCTTAACCCAGGTCAATTCCATGTTGCGGGAACAACTGGAACAGGCCAATGTGGCCAATCAAAGACTCAGCGAGGATATCCACAAAATCACAGTGGATTTCGGCAAGGCTAGGAATGAACTGGAGCACAGGGAAATGAAGCAGCGGTGGGAGCAGGAGGTATGTATGTTAACAGCTTTGTGCATTCCATCCCTTCTCTTAACATACAAATAGTCTGGTTTTATTACAAGGTACCATTACAAGAAGGATCTGGAGGCTTTGGAGAAGGTGCAGAAGAGGTTTACTAGAATGCTGCCTGGATTAGATATTAGCAATCTGGAGAGGTTGGATCTACTTGGATTGTTTTCTCTGCAGTGTTGAAGGCTGAGGGGGGACTGATAGAAGACCATACAATTATGAGAGGCATAGATTGGGTTGACAAACAGAACCTTGTTCCCAGGGTGGAAATGCCAAAGACAAGAGGGCATAATGTAAGATGAGGAAAACATTCTTTACACAGAGAGTGGTGAGTCTCTGGAATTCTCTGCCACAGAAGGTAGTTGAGGCCAGTTCATTGGCTATATTTAAGAGGGTGTTAGATGTGGCACTTGTGGCTAAAGGGATCAGGGGGTATGGAGAGAAGGCAGGTACGGGATACCGAGTTGGATGATCAGCCATGATCACATTGAATGGCGGTGCAGGCTCGAAGGGCCGAATGGCCTACTCCTGCACCTATTTTTCTATGTTTCTATGTTTCTATGAGAAGGGCAAGTTTTTTTACACAGAGATTGGTGGGTGCCTGGAGTTGCCAGGGGTTGTGGTGGAGACAGCTAGGTGAGTGGCATTAAGAGGCTTTTGGCTAGGCACATGGGTATGCAGTAAATGGATCACGTGCAGACACAAGAGATTGGTTCAACTTTTCATCATGATTGGCATGTCCCTGTGGGCTGAAGGACCGGTTTCTGCACTGTATTGTTCTATTGTTCTCTGTTCATCAACAAATAAGCCAAAACATAGATATAGTAAATGAACAGAAAGGGATCTAATGCCCAGATCATAAATCTTGCAGAAATCCATTATGCAAAGTGACAGATGCTCATAGATAGTGGAGACACCTCTGTGAAAGCCTTTCTAAAAGTTGACCTCCTGGTGTAATTTAATGGAGCCTTGATGTGTAACCATTCGGGATAAGAATAGTGTGTTCTCGGCAGGATAAACCCTAATATAGCCAATGAATATGCAAGTGCACCCATTGCCAGTGTTAAATGGGATAAATATCTCCTTCACTCTCACTAGAATTGTTCTTTCTATCACTGTTTTCTAGGGGTTCTAAATTGAATATACGAACATGACCAACATGCCCCAAAATTAGCACTCAAACGACCTTCAGAAATTGTGTGAATTGGCTATAATCCATCACTGGCTGACACAACACATTATGTTTTCACAATAAAACAATTCCTCGATCTGTATCAAAATGGGCATGAGTGGGTGTTCATTGTGCTAAGAATGAAAATATTACAGATAGACAATGTACATGAGAATAAACAAGAGTTTTTATTTTGTCTCTTCTTTCAGATCCATGGCCCCTGTCTAAGTGGTGCTCATGGCAAGCTGTTGGCATTGTGGAGGCAGATTGCTGGGGTACGCAGTGACCTTACAGATCTGAAGAATGGGACACAACAGTAAGTGTTGTCAATGGATGGATGGGGCCATTGCACACTTATAGCCAGAAGATCAGCAGCATAAAATCCTTCCTAATTAAGAGCAGTCATAGAGAGATGAAGCACAGAAACGTGCCCTTTGCCCTCTGAATCTGCACTAACCATCAATCATCCATTTACACCATTCCTACACTAATGACTTTATGTTTCCCCCACATTACCAACCAACTCTCCTCAGATCCTGTCACCTACCCACACTAATTTACAGCAGCCATGCTAACCAATATGTTTTTGTGATGTGGGAGGAAATTGGAACACCTGGAGGAAATCCATGTCATCCCAGGGAGAATGTTCAATCTCTACATGGAACCTATGTTCCTGGCATAGTCAGGCAACAACTCTACTAGTTGCACCACAGTTTTGTCCACTGTGTTACACTTGGGATCATTTGCAGTGAACTCAACACAGGAATTAGGCCCATTTTGAGTGAAAAAGCAGAGTATTGGTCCGTGCCGATTTACATAGAATTACTGAAGAAGGTCTTTTGAGTGCTAATTATGGGGCAGACAGAATAGTCACACTAAATTTTATACCCAACAAATATCTCCTCCAAATTTTCAGTTTAGTTTAGAGATACAGCATGGAAACAGGCCCTTCTGCTCACCATGTCCACGCCGACCATGAATCGCCTGTGTACACAAATTCTATGTTTTCCCACTTTTGTATCCACTCCCTACACTCTAAGGGCAATTTACATAAACAATTAACCTACAAACTTGCTTATCTTTGAGATGTGGGGGGAACTGGAGCACCTGGAGGAAACCCCCTCAGTTATAGGGAGAATGTGCAAACTCCAAACAGATAGCACCCAAAGTCAGGATTGAACCCAGCTCTCTGTTGCAGTGAGGCATCAGCTCTACTGGTTGCACCACTGTGCTACTCCACTCCAATTCTTGGATTTTGGGTACAAATTATTATCATCATGCATCATTACCTGCATAACCAGGTTATGGCCTGATGTACTTCATAATGATATCCTGGTATAACAGAAATATACTGTTAAAGGTACTTAAAGACAATTTAATTGGTCTGTGTCCATGCTGCAATGGAAAGATAGCATTTGATGTCTAGTATCCTTATTGTCATAGGATATAATGATAGTGCATGCTGTTGACTAATCAAAACAATAAGGTTCCATCAATCAGTCTAGCACAAACTCAGATAAGGCCAGGGGAACCTTCATGAATCATGAAGTTATGACTTCATGAATCAAATCTTTATGTTGAGTTTTAATGAATCAATACCAACTGTTTTCACCATCTCCCCAGGCACTTGGCATTCAATGACTTTTCTCTCTGAAGGTTAATCTTGAATTTATTTGAAGCACAGATTGTTTTCAGAAGTTCTGACAGATGAAACTGAAAATTAAACTTCATTTATATAGCCCCTTTCACATTTATTTATAGATTATTCAACAACTTTACAGACAACATACCTTTAAAATGTAATCATGAAAGTAATGTAGGGAACAGTAGTTTCTACGCACTTAGCTAGCAATACCAATGTAATGACAACCAAATATTCTGTAGGAAGGAACTACAGATGCTGGTTTAAACCAAAGATAGACACAAAATGCTGGAGCAACTCAGCGGAACAGGCAGCATCCCTGGAGACATTTCCAGTCGAGACCCTTCTTCAGACAGTCTTTCTCTCAAAAGATGCAGCCTGTCCACTAGAGTTGCTCCAGCATTTTGTGTCTATCTTCAACCAAATATTCTATTTGTTAGTAATATTGATGGAAGGATAACTATTGGCAGAGGTGCAGGTGATCTGTCCCCACTTTTTCTTGAACTGATGATGTGGTTTAGTTCAGGGGTCTTCAGGAGAGCATTTACAAGTCTAATAATTTATTGCCGTATACACAAGCATGTTGAGGTACAGTTACAATGAAAATCTTGCTTGCGGTAAAATCCCAGGCACATCGACTCAGATAGACATACATGGTCGTGCATGACATGACCTGTCATGTTCTGTTGCTGTGATAGGATTAAGGGTATGGAGGTTGGTTCAGGAACCTGATACTTATAGGGAAGTGGTTGTTTCTGAACCTGATGATGTTGGACTTTAGGCTTCATGTCTCATGATAAGGCAATGCAGCACTCGAGGTGTTTGAACACACAATCATCTGACCCAGAGGTAAAATTGCATCCAAATCAAGCACTGACGATTGATTGATTAATTATCAGCATTATAGGGCTTCATTAGCTCTTTGGAGTATTGCATGCAGTTTAGTTTAGTCTAGTTAAGAGATACTGCACGGTAACAGGCCCTTCGGCCCACCGAGTCCAAGCCGACCAGCGATCCCCACACACTAACACAATTCTACACACACTAGGGACAATTTACCATTTACCAAGCCAATTAGGGTACAAAGTTGTACGTCTTTGGAGTGTGTGAGGAAACTGGAGCACCCATAGAAAACCCACGCAGTTCACATGGAGAACATACAAACTCCATATAGACAGTACCCGTAGTCAGGATCGAACCCACATCTCTGGCTCTGTGAGGCAGCAACTCTACCATTGCACCACCGTGCAATTTTGGTTGCCCATATACAGGAAGGTTGTGCAGGCTTAGGAGAGGGTGCAGAAGAGGTTTACCAAGATGCTGCCAGGATTAGAGGTACTCCAACCTTGATTCCTTTCTCAGGAGTGCCGAGGTGCAGTCTGATAAAGTATACAAAATTATGAATCGGATGAAATGGGGTAGACAGTCATAGCCTTTTTTCCCCAAGCTGGAAATATCAAAGACTGGAGGGCATGGCTTTAAGATGAAGTGGTGAAGAATGGTTTAATTGAGATATGTGGGAAAAGTTTCTTTTAACAGAGAATGGTAGGTACCTGGAACACGCTGCTGGTGGAAGCAGATACGATAGTGGCCTTTAGGCAGCTTTTAGATAGGCACATGAATATGCTGGGAATGGAGGGATGTGAATCATGTGTTGACAAAAGGGATTAGTTTAATTTGGCAACATGTTAAGCACAGACATTGTGGGCTGAAGGGCCTGTTCTAGTGCTGTAGTGCTATAATAGTTGCAAAGTGATTGAGTTTGTGTCTGTGTTTATTCCATCCACTCTCCCCAGAAATCTCATGGAGATAAAGACTGATGTTTCCCGGACAACACGACGCCTGCAGACTGCTTGCCTGAACCTAGACTCCAACTTACGCCTGTCTCAGGGCAGCACAACATCTACACTGGAGAAGTACACGATGCAAAGTGGTCGACTCGAGCAGCAGCTCCGTGACAAGGTCAAAGAGATGATTCAATTGCAGAGCAAGTGTGATGTGGACAAAGCAGAGCTTCATGCAAGGTACGTGGCCACGTGCTAATGCAGGTAAAAACATCGACTGCATGTTTCTGCTGCTTGGCCAGTGGATGCCGATTTAGTCTTGGTACATGATCACAGGTTTGTAACATATTGTCAAGTTGCAAACTGCACCAGCATATGCAACATGTTCATGCTCTAGAAGGATAAAAAATTAGCAGCTTGCAACATTGGTTGGTGTATAATGTACTTCCAATACTACATGGGTGGATCCAGTAAAGGAATCCCAACAGTACTATTCCAAGCAATGGCGCACAATGTCTAAGCCATGAGCCACTTTTGATCATGGGATACTTATTCAGCCCACCAGCATAGGCTGTAACCCACTTCCCCGACCTGGAGCAAATTACCAGAGCAGGCTGCTGATTGCTGAACCCATGCTAGTGAAACTTTCAAGTAGTGAAACTTTCAACACCAAAACTACAGCTGGTTAAGCTGCTCCACAAACATTAACAAGTAATGAAAAATATTCAAATTCATTAGAAAATAATTACATGTAAGAAATTATAAACTATATTTCAATCAAATCAATTATTTTCAATAAGTTTAAATTACCAGAGATATACATCGATCCTCCTCCGCTCATCCTTTCTATGGAAATAATTGGAGTTGCTGCATCTTCACCAACAAGGAAAGAGGCCGGTTTGCAAGTCACAGATAATTTAATGTCAGAGATCAATTGGAACAGCAGATAGAAGGCTCTTGAAAGTTTTGTGATTTCTGAATTGATATGAATGATCGTCAGAAGTGACTCAGATTGTCAGTTCCGCCACTCCCCCAAAAACATTGCACATCACGACGAAGATTGCAGTTTGGAATCTCCGTGCTCTGTTACTATGTGTGAAAACACCATGGAATGACATGGCAGGAACAAAGGTTGGGTCTTCACATTGAGACTTGGAGAACATTCCATAAGCACATAAAGGGGAGAATGAGGAGAGGGTACAAGGTGCAGGGCAGTCTGCTGGACGAGGGAGAAAGAAGTGGGGAAGAAATTCCCTGCCCACAAATGATGCTCAAGGCCCAATTCACTTTCACACACCTCAGTAGGGAGCAATGCATGAGGCACCGTTACATCTACGAGCACTTTGTGGTAGAAACCTACCACTGACTACAGCCCTGTTACTGCTGCAGTGCAAGGCTGCAGTGATCACAGTAGTCATAATCATTAAGGCTTTCATAACTTTTGAAGTTGGAGCAGGAAATAGGTGCAATGTTTCAGAGTTTGCTGCATTCAGTTGTGTTGGAGAATTCAAGGCACTCTTTGCTCCAGGAGAACAAACATCATCTCAGATCAACTGGTAGGTATAAGGAGACAGGTTTACACACAGAGAGTGGTGAGTCTCTGGAACTCTCTGCCACAGAGGGTAGTTGAGGCCAGTTCATTGGCTATATTTAAGAGGGAGTTAGATGTGGCCCTTGTGGCTAAGGGGATAAGAGGGTATGGAGAGAAGGCAGGTATGGGATACTGAATTGGATGATCAGCCATGATCATATTGAATGGCGGTGCAGGCTCGAAGGGCCGAATGGCCTACTCCTGCACCTAATTTCTATGTTTCTATGTTTCTACCCGATAATGGTGGGATCAATTACTACATTCGTTGGCAGTGCCCTCTGTGAACTCTGGGGTGATATGACCTTCACTCTTATCAAAAGGCTCCTGACTCCAGTGCAGAAACCACAGGCACGAGGAAAGCTGACTCGGATGGGACAGACCATTGACTTGCCCCCATGATTGGGAACATCCTGG
Organism: Raja brachyura; assembly: GCA_963514005.1. Next base: position 36,763,681 of record OY740794.1, on the reverse strand, counting down.
AGGAGTTTTACAATATTTAGCAGATTAGGTCTCAGGATTTGTTCCAATCTACATCCCCTTTGCACTCTGAAGGGTTCAATCCTCGACCATAGCTGCAGAGCAGGAGGAGGAGGAAGTGGGAGCGAAGAGGCAAGATGGTCTTCATTTGAACAAGCAACTAATTAGATTGTGCAGCAGATAAACACATGTCCAGTTCCTCATTTTGCAGCGGGTTCTTCAGTTTTTTCCTCTTTTGCTGATCTTCACAAAATTAAAGCCATCACCGTTCTATCAAGCAACAGTTGTGACACATCAGCTCTTCGTCCCCTATTCATCCAGATTAATTAAAATTCCAGAGTGAAAGTTATGCCATTAGTCCATTTGCCTGGTCTATTAATCCAGTAATAACTGCTGTGCATTCAAGGTAACTGAGTTAGTAAGGGTGATGCCCAACAGGGATAAGAACACATTAAAGATAATTTTAAAATTTGAGACAGATAAGACAGAGCAGTCTTTTCCTTTTTTTTTTCTTTTGATTTTGTTGTATTGGACAGACAGTTAAGATTCTCGTTAAGAAAGTGAAATATGGACAATTTTTATTTCTTGTGGATGTTTATTAAGGCATGAAAAAGTAGTGCAGGAACATTGTTTTTTTAAAACTTCTATTTCTATTAAACTTTGGGGGAAAGGGTCACCAAGTGTGTCTTGTGGAAGTTACCTGTGCTGCAGTACTCTGCAACAAGCTCACCCCTGTGTCAATGCAGGTGGGTAAGTTCTTCTTTATCGGTCCCCACCCCTAGGGTTGCCTGTGACTTATGCAGCACAACTCCAGAGACAATGTTCAATCCTGACCTCTGGTGTTCACCATGTGGAGTTTGCAGGTTTCTCCCGGATGTTCCGGTTTCCTCCCACATCCCAAAGTCATGCAGGTTGGTGAATTATTTGACCACCATTAATGGCTTCTTGGTGTTGCTTAGAATCACAGGAAAGTTGATGAGCGTCCGAGACAATAAGTTGCAGGGCTGTGTAGAGAAAAAGAAGAGTGGGGGGTTGAGACTAATGGGACTGCTCTTCTGGGTGCTGGCATGGACCCGATGTGTTGCAGTAAGTAAGATAATGCAAAACAGTTGTGGGCAATTTAGCTGCTTGACATTGAAAGGGCTGTTTGTTTGCTATCATCCATTTTACACAATCACTGAACATCTACTGCCTCCTGTGAAGGCAGTCAGACTAAAATTACATGGCGCCTGCAAAAATGCACATTCTGTAGTGGGGTTCCTGTGATCAAAATAGGAAGCAACCCAGGAGTACTGAGGCCCATCATCTCAGCCTATTAGCTTATTATGCAAGATCAACTAATTCAATACAGACCAACAATCAAAACCACGACCCTGGTGTCTTTCTCTGTTCCACTCTACTGCTGAAATATTACTGATTCACGTGAAGCACATTAAACTATCCCAAAATATGATTTTATCTCATTGTTCATAATTCAGTCAAGTGCAGAAACGACAGCAATTAATAATAGTTCAAAATGAGTCCTGCTAGAGGGTGAGCACTGGAAAAAACACAAAAACGCAACGTAAAACAACAAAATATCCTCAGTGAAAACCAAGGGGTCCCAGTGGGGTATATTTTGTGTGATGGTTCATAAGTTCTGGGAACGGAACAATTCCATTCGGCCCATTGAGTTTACTCTGCCATTCAATCATGGCTGATCTCTCTTTTGCTCTCAACACAATTCTCCTGCCTTTGCCCCATAACCCCTGACATCCTTATTAATTAAAAATCTGTGAATCTCTGCCTTAAAAATATCCATGGACTTGGGCTCCACAGCCATCTGTAATAGAGGTGATATCAAATCAGTAACCAATTTTAATCTCTCCTGATTTTTATTCCTACAAACTTTGTCGGAAAATAAAATGTGGAAGTATTGCTTTGTGCTGCCCTCTCATTATCATCTGTTGTACACTGTTGCTGAAGGTCAAATGTCATAATTATAGTTGGTTCTACCACTTCCTCTGGCAAATTGTTGCATACAGGCACCACCCTCTGTGTGAAAAAAATATTTCTCAGGTTCCTTAAATCCTCCCCCTCACACCTTAAATCTATGTTCTCTAATTTTAGATGCCCTTATCTATGATGCTCAAGATTTTATATGCTTCTATAAGGTCATCCCTCAGCCTCCTGTACTCCAAGGGAAAATAATTTAGCCTATCCAACCGCACCTCATAATTGAAACTCTCTTGTTCTGGTAACACCCTCATAAATCTTTTTTTTGCATCCTTTCCAGTGTAATGACATCCTTCCTATAGAAGCGTGATCAGAACTGTACACAGAACTCCAAATGTGACCATACCTACATCTTGCACGCAAAAAACTTACTTAGTACCCTGAGTAAAGGGCCTGTCCCACCAGCATGCAACTCTATGCGATTAGCGCGTCCTAACGTGGTTGCTTGAGCCGTCCGGCGTCGCGGGGATCCCACTTCGATCGCCGGAGCCGTGCGGAGTTCGTCCCGAGTTCGTCCCGACACCGCGCGGGGCTCCGAAAAACTGACTATGTCCAAAAATTCCGTGCGGCAACGGCTTGTCGGCTCGCAGTCGCCTCGACATTTACACACGGCCCCGACATTGTGCCTCCGTGAACCTATTTGTAAATGCCTCCATGACCCTCTATGTGTGTGGCTCCGTGGCCCTCTGTGTGTGTGCCTCTGTGCCCCTCTCTGTGTGCCCCTCTCTGTCCTGGCGAACTTACATTAGACTTCGCTCTAAGTTCGCCTCAATTTGCGCCGCGTTGTGCCACTCAACCGACCTCCGCGCAGCCCCTACTGCCGGTTTGGTTGCGCTTGCTGCATGTAGGCGCATGCTGGTGGGAACGGCCCTGTACAGGGGATCACCCGACCTCCGCGCGGCCCCCGCTTCTAGTTTGATCGCGTTCATCGCATAGAGTTGCATGCTGGTGGGACAGGCCCTTTAGCATGCTAAACACCTTCTACCACACCCTGTTGATGATCTGTGCTGGCACTTTCATATAACTATGTATTTAGTGTGCAAATTCTACCCTGGTTTATCTCAGCAAAGTGCAATGCCTCATATTTATCAAACTTAAACGCCATCTCCCATTCCGTGACTTATTCGCTGAGTTGATCAGGATCTTATTGTAATATTAAATAACCTTTTTATGGGCTTGTCCCACTTAGGCGACTTTCTAGATGACTGCAGGAGACTATGCGGTCACCACATGGTCGCGGGTGGTTGCTGGGTAGTCACCTTCATGGTCATGAGGAGTTCCCGCATTCTGGGCACTAGTCGCAGCCTCATTATGGTCACCGCAAATTTTTCAACAAAATTAGAGGTGACCAGAATGAAGCCGCCATGGAGAGTTGTGAGAATTCTCGTGCCGTAGGTGCAGTGATAGTGGGTTGCCAGGAGGTCGAAGGTTGTCGTAGGTTGTCGTAGGTTGTAGCCAGTGCTGACCGGTGAATTTCATTGGTTCATTGGGGAAAAAAAAACATAAGCAGTTGTTTTCAGAACCAAGAGTAACCAACTGATAATGTTAATGTGCCAAGCTTCACAGCCGTGTATCACTGGTTTTAAAAAGTTGTCTCCACTCTTTCTCCGCCCTTCTCCCCCCTTCTACCACCCCCCCACTCCCCCCCCCCCACTCCCCCCCATCTTTTAAAGGACTTACGTGACCCTTCCCATACACTGTGCTCTCACCCGTCTTAATTACAGCGCCAACCTTCCTGTTCATCGTGGTGTGCGTCTGTATCGCATTGGCTTTGAACTGCGAATTTCACTCAGACAGTGCCCTCCCTGCTTGCCCTGTCCCCCGCCTGATTAACGGGCTGGTGAAGGAAGCGATGTGTGTGTGTTCCACTCTGACAATCGCCGGCAGTCGCATAAGTGGGACAGGCCCATAACTATCCATTATACCATCAATTTTAGTGTCATCCACAAACTTACTAATCATGCCACCTACATTTACATCTAAATCGCTAATATAAATAAAGAAAAACAACAGTGGGCCTAGCACTAATCCCTTTAGTAGACCATTTGTTACAAAACTGCAGCCTCAGAAACAACATTCTATCACCATCCTCTATCTGTTTAAGAAGGAACTGCAGATGCTGGAAAATCGAAGGTACACAAAAATGCTGGAGAAACTCAGTGGATGCAGCAGCATTTATGGAGCGAAGGAAATAGGTAACATTTCGGGCCCCCGAAACGTTGCCTATTTCCTTCGCTCCATAGATGTTGCTGCACCCGCTGAGTTTCTCCAGCATTTTTGTCTACCATCCTCTATCTGCTACCTTTAAGCCAATTTTGTATCCAATTGACCAGCTCGCACTGCACCCCATGCGATCTAACCTTCCTATCATGCAGCTTCTTGTTAAAGACCTTGCTGATGTTCATGTATATATTCTATTCTCTCCCTAGTTACTACAGGTATTTTGCCTTTAATAGACATAACATCTATGTTTAATGTTAAACTAATTAGATTCCCCATATTTATCATATCTTTCATAGCTCTCATAACTCCTTTTTGTCCTCCTAATTTGCCTCTTAAGTGAGCTTCTACACCCGTGATACTTCTCAACGCATTCACTTGATCCCAACTACTACTACCTGATGTGTCTCTGTTTTCTTGCTCGGAGCCTCAATATCTCGTCATCCAGAGTTCCTTATTCCTAACGTTCTTCCCCTTTATTCTAACAGGAGCTTGCTGCCCGTAACTCTCGCTCTCTCACATTTAGATCATTATCTTCCACATATCAGATGTCCCTTTAACTCCAAACACCCTTCCCTTCAACTTCTGAAAGTTCTTGTCTAGTACTTCAAAATTCCTAGCCCTCAAACATTACTTTGGTTTTGTGGAAAGGAAACATTTGTTTTTAAGTAGTTTATGTAAAAGATCAGTTATATTGATTTTGTACACCATTACTTTGGAAAAAGGTGAACATGAGGGTTTGTCAGGTGTAGGTGGTTAGCGTTGAGTGTAAGAGTGATTTAGATGTAAATTGAGATCTGATTGGGGTGCTCAGAATTACAATAGGATCATTGATGGAAAAAGGCAAAATCTAATTTCAAAACCTAATTTAATAGAATGATTCAGTAACGAGAGAATGAATTTAAGATCATTGTCACGGAACAAAAGAGAAAGGGTAGCAGAGTCTGATTTTCTGCAGGGAGGTGCTGGGACACGGGACATCCTATGGGAACAGCAGAGCAAACAGACTCAATCATTTAAACTGGTAATGGGGGGAGCAGGGAGATGTAATGGAGACATTGTATCAGAAATCTGACAGATACATTAATTTTTTTCAATGCTCTCAGATTCTGACTACTTGCTGACCATGTGTTTCCATATCTCCTTATAACATAGAAAGTGTCCATTCAGTTCATTGACATCATGGTAGCTCCCAAAGCAATCCCTGGGACTGCCACTCATCTACACATAAGGAGCAAGTAGCTAATTAACCATCCAACCCAAACCTAGATGGAAGAAAACTGGAGCACCTCGAGGAAAGCCATGGGATCATGGGATGGTGTTGCGAGGCAGCAGATATAATAGTTGTGCCACTGAGTGTTGTTAACATTTGCCAGCAATTCCAGGGAATAACTGTTCATGATTTCCACACATTCTGCACCCTGGGAGTTTCTTTATACAGATTCTAGATGCCTGTTGCTGCTTTTATCACAGAACTCAGAGAACCCTAACCAAATGAGGATATGAAATACTTTTTCTGGGTTCATTAGCCAACAATGTGACAATATTGGCTGCAGCCGACTGAGGTAGCTTTGTATTGGTATTGTAACTGTGCACCACAAGAGGGCCTCACAGAGCCAATTGAATAGGAAAGCCCCCTCAATGAAAGAAGCTGGCAAGTCAACCATTCAGTGAATTCTGGGGGTCTGTATTGTTCCAACATTGTGAATAACCCAGTATTCCACTTCCTGGACTTGGTTCCACTGTCTCCAAGTGCTCTCCCTGGTTTTCTGCAGGTCCCAGTTCAAAAACGGGTAGATTCTAATCACACCAACTTCTATAATAGCAAAACAATTGAAATTACTCAGCAAGTTGGGCATCAGCTGTGGAAAGAGAAACAGAGTTAACATAACAGGCCAAAATCTCTTCATCAGAACTTCATTGAAAATTTGCTGAGTGGTTCTAGGGTCTCTGCCTATATTTCAGATTTCTAGCATCTGCGGTTATTTTTTTAATTTTCAACAACCATCTGTTTGTAGGCAACACTTTAACAAAAGCCACAAAGGTTCAAGTGATCTGAAGTTTACAAGTCCTTGAGAGAAGATGCAAGAGAAGATTGATAAGAATGGGGTGAGGGTTGAGGTCCTTCAGCTACACGGAGAAGGTGGAGTAGATGGAGCTTTTGGCTTTGGGCAGAGAAGGTATAGGAGAACTTTAATAAAGATGTTACAAATTTGATAGATTTTGACAGAAGTGCAAGAACCCGTTTCCTCTGCTAGGAGGGCTTGTAACCAGAGGATACTTATCAGGTAGCTGGCAAAAGAACCAGTGATGAGGGAAGAAGGATTTTTTTGTACAGTGAGTAGGAATGTAATGGCAGACAGTGTAGTACTGGAAGATTCAATGATATCCTTAGAAAGGACAGAATGAATATTTACAAAAGCACCAGTTCTAAGTCTATAGGAAAAAAGCAGGGGAGTTGACCTGGTTGTATCATCTTTGTAAACCGCTGGTCTGTACCAATGTCCTCTCTCTCTGCTGTTTTTTTTAATGAAACATTTAATATAGAAATAAAGGTTTTGAACCATTAGAGTTGCTTCACCTTTGGTGAACTACGTACGGCTTTTCCATTTGAGACCTGTCCCTTGTGGTGTTCTGTGTTTTTATTTCAGGATTAGTGATTTATCAGTTGCCATGGAGAGACTCAAGATGCAGAATGCTGAGAAGGAGCTAACTATTTCCTCGCTCAACCGTAACCTGGAGAAGTTGGTAGGTTTGACTTCCATGACTTGTCACCAAGTGAGATGTAATTAATCAACAGAGGAAGGCAGGAACTGGATTAGGCTGCCCAGCACTTAAGATTCTTTCCCGAAACATTTTTGCACCCACTCTTTCCAGAAGTTTACAGATTGGGTGAAATAAAGAGCCTCAGGTTAAGTTCCTTTTTGCTACGAAGTGACAAATTTAAGTGAGTTTCGGAAATTGGCTTCTAAAAATGTGTCTCGGGAGTGTGAAAGGGAAATAAACTTCTGATCAAGGGGTGGAGTAGTGTCAATGTGGGTTTCAAGAATAAGAGCCGGTTTAATTCTGAATCTTTCTGAGATAAAGTAGCAAACAGAAGCTGACTTGCAAAACTTAGGTACCCTCAGTAAGTGCGAAGAGCATAGTGGAGAGGAATTTTTTTAGATGGATGAGTCTAGATTCTTAATTATTTTGGAATAAAAATATTTCTCCTATCACATATATTTCCTAGATATTCCTATTGATATAACATTTGTATTCCTGAACAAAGCCTTCTGCTGAAAAGTAGCATATAGTTTCCCAATATTCTTACTGCGATTATGCATGTTGTTGGATTTTTCTGCAGTCTTTTTGATCTGAACAAACATTTATCAGCCCTCTTCATGGAATTTTTAATTAACATTTGGAGAAGGAAATATTTGTCACTGCTTCAACTTTTCACAGAATTTCTTCGCTAGGTTTGAATTGCTATTTGATTCTTGGCTGCTAACAGGAATCGGGTAGAACTGAAGTTACGAGTGAAACCCAGGAGAACGAAGCCCTGAGGAACGAGATAGAATCCTTACATCAAACCTTACAAAACATCGCCCAGGTACAGAACAATAGAGGTTAATGCATGAGGGGGATTGATGGGTAGCTCATTAAAAATATGCTCTTTAAAAATATGTGGGATTGATGTATAGCTGGACTCAAATGTCTAGTGACCAGGGGACTCTAAGGCAATGGAGAGAGGGGAGATGGATACTCACAGAAAGCATCACCGAGGGCTGAATATTAAAGCACAAAGTACAAACGCAGGCGCAGACCATTCTATCAAAGCAAGAATTTCATTGTCCTATCAGGGACACATGACAATAAAACCATTTCTTGAACCATCCCTTATGCCTGCTCAGACAGTTGTTAAGATCGTAGCTGGATTGTGACCTCAGCCCACCTTCATGCACCAGCCACTTATCTATTGGTTTCCTCAGCATCAAACAATGTATTGACCTCTGTCCTGAGAATCCTTTGTGAGTGAGCATCCATGGTCCTCCAGGATAGAGAATTCACTCAAACACTCTTATTACCGGGCGGCCGAGTAGTACTGTGGTAGAGTTGCTGCCTTACAGCCCGGAGACCTGGGGTCAATCCTGACCACAGGTGCTGTCTGTACAAAGTTTGTACATTCACTCTGTGACCATGTGGGGTTTCTCCAGGTGCTCTGATCTCCTCCCAAACTGGAAAGGCGTACAGGTTTGTAGATTACTTGGCCTTGGTGAAATTGTAAAAAAATTGTTCCACGTGTGTAAAATAGTGCAAGGTGATCGCTGGTTGGCGTGGTGGGCTGAAAGGCCTGTTTCCACACTGTATCTCTAGAGTCTAAATTCCAAAGATTCACTCATCTCTGAGGGAAGAAATTTACATGGCCACTTATTCACTCCTTGTGAATCAGACATGCAGCAAGTGGAAACATCATCTTTGCATCTAACCTGGCCAAGAAACAGGGCCACATCTTTCTATATCCCTGGGAAAATAGGCCCAATAGGGGATATAATAGGGGCTGAGGAGCTGATGCTGGGGGCAGAGATTTAGATTCTTAGACCACTGGGATGTGTTTTGGGTTAGGGTGAATTGTACAAAAGGGACGGGTTGCACCTTAACAGGCGGGGGACCAGCATTCTGGCAGGCAGGTTTGCCACTGCTACATGGGTGGGTTTAAACTAAATAATGGGGGGGGGGGGGGGGACAAACTGGAAATACATGGATGGAGTTAAAGGGAAAGAGAGGAAAAGTTAAGAAAGACACCAGAATTAACGGGGCAGAAACATCACGAAGGGATAGGATAGTATGGCCAAGTGAAATAGGAATCGATGCAAAAGGTGAGGTGAGTAATGGATTAAAAGTATTATATATGAATGCACGAAGTATAAGAAGTAAAGTGGATGAGTTTGAGGCTCAGTTAGAGATTGGTCGATATGACATTGTGGGGATTACAGAGACATGGCTGCAGGAGGATCGGGACTGGGAACTGAATATTCAGTGTTATACGTCCTATAGAAAGGACAGATAGGTGGGCAGAGGAGGTTGGGTAGCTGTTGGTGAGGGATGAAATTCAGTTCCTTGGGGTGACATAGGGACTAATGATGTAGAGTCGCAGTGGATAGAATTGAAGAAATGTAAAGGTAACAAAGATACTAATGGGTTATCTACAGGCCCCCAAATAGTAGCCTGGGTATAGGATGCACGTTGCAGCAGGAGGTAAAATTTGCATGTAACAAAGGTAATGACAGTGTGGTTCTGAACCCCAAGAAATGGAGTTTACAAACTCCATTTCTTGGGGTTCAGAACCACACTGTCATTACCTTTGTTCCACCATTGTTCCCCCACCATCCAACATAGAGTGCCTCTGAGATGGATTCTTAGAGCAGCTTGTACTGGAGCCTAACAGAGAGAAGGCAATTCTGGATTTGGTGTTGTCTAATGAACTAGATTTAATAACCGAACTCAAGGTGAAGGAACCGCCAGGAGGTAGTGACCATAATATGATAAATTTTAATCTGCAATTTGAGAGGGAGAAGGGAAAATCAGAAGTGTCAGTGTTGCAGTTGAACAAATGGGATGATGAAGGCATGAGAAAGGAGCTGGCCAAGGTCGACTGGAAAAGGATCCTAGCAGGAATGACAGTGGAATGGCAGGAATTTCTGTGCATAGTCCTGAAGATGCAGGATCATTGCATTCCAAAGAGGAAGAAAGATTCTAAGGAGAGTAAGAGGCAACCGTGGCTGACAAGGGAAGTTAGGGATGGAATAAAACTAAAAGAAAAGATGTATAACATACCAAAGAATAGCGGGAAGCCAGAAGGTTGGGAAACTTTTAAAGGACAACAGACGGTAACAAGCAGGACAATACGGCATGATAAGATGTAGTGCGAGGGTAAGCTGGCCAAAAATATAAAATAGATAGTAAAAGCTTCTTTAGGCTTGTTAAGAGAAAAAGGTTAGTAAAGACAAATGTGAGTCCCTTGAAGGCAGAAACAGGTGAAATTATTATGGGGAACAAGGAAATGGCAGAAGAGTTGGTTTTTGGTTTTGCCTTCACTAAGGAAGACACAAACAATCTCCCAGATGTACTAGATCTAGACAGAGGAACTGAAAGAAATTTGCATTAAGCGAGAAGTTGTATTGGGTAGACTGGTGGGATTGAAGGCTGATAAATCCCTTGGGCCTGATGGTCTGCATCCCAGAGCACTCAAGGAGGTGGCTCTCGAAATCGTGAATGCATTGGTGATTATTTTCCAATGTTCTATAGATTCAGGATCAGTTCCTGTGGATTGGAGGGTAGCTATTGCTATCGCATCTTTCAAGAAAGGAGCGAGTGTTAAAATGGGAAATTATAGACCAGTTAGCCTGACATCAGTGGTGGGGAAGATGCTGGAGAATTAGTAAAGAAATAATAATGGCACATTTGGATAGCAGTAAAATAATTAGTGCAAGTCAGCATGGATTTATGAAGTTGAAATCCTGCTTGACTAACCTTCTGGAATTTTTTGAGGATGTGACAAGTAAAATGGATGAAGGATGCCCAGTGGATGTAGTGTTTGTGGACTTTCAGAAAACTTTTGGAAAAGTCCCACACAGGAGATTTGTGGGCAAAATTAGAGCACATGGTATTGGGGGTAGGATATTGACATGTCATCTCCGTGGATTGTTACCTTATCGTAGTGGAGAAGCTTGTGAGGACCTGAGATCCTAAGAGCGATGCGGTCTGGAGCTATTTCCTGATAGGGCCACCCATGGCGGCAAGGTTGAGGGGGAGGTCTCTGATAAAGAGCAATCCAACCAAGACCTCAATGGTGGAACAGGCGGAGGACGATGGCTGACCTTAGTGGAGCGTCACAACGGCTGGGAAGGCAGATTAAGGCTGCAGCAGAAAAGGGTCTCCGGTCGTCTTGGACTCCATGCCCCCAGATCCAGACCCAAATCTGTTAAGGACCATGGCTTGGCTACCTGTGCACCCGTCTCCCCACGTTAAATAAAGTTACGCACAGGCGTCCTCCATATAGCACCCTGGAGGGGTGAAGGAAAACACCAAATGCAAATCTCCACTGCCTTGTGGCTATACCTTATTCAGGAAAGGTGAAGACTGGATCTAGCGAAATACTCAGAGGAGACCACCATTTGACAGTCCAATGGGTAGGAAGGTGGACCCAGCAAAGCATCATGGAGCGCAATTAGGGCACAATGTTCACGTAGAACACTGGTGACCATCCACTGCCTCCTGACCTATCGCCAGCCGTCTTGACTATATCTTGGATCCAGATAGGCTGGGATGAGAGAATGAGGCTGATGATTTGCGCAACTCTCCCTCACTTTAATCCAAGTCAAGCGGAAGTCATGACTTCAGGACCCGTACCGCCCAACTGGGCGAAGCAAGATCACCACAAGTGCAGCTGAGAAGAAGCACACCACAAAAGCTCAGAGGAAACGCGCCGCGCTCAAGGCTCGAGCCACTTCAACTTCTACTGCAGTGCCCACCCAACTGTGTCCCAAATATGGGCGAGCCTTCCGGGCCTGGATCGGTCTCACCTCCGGACCCACAAGCAAAAAACACTGAAGTCATGGTTTTCTTCGACGACGAAGGACGAACAACATTGACATGGATGGAGAATTGGTCTGTAGAAAGGAAACAAAGAGTAGGAATAAAGGCAGTGAAGAAAGCTAATGGCACGTGGGCCTTCATAACAAGAGGATTTGAGTATAGGAGTAAAGAGGTCCTTCTGTAGTTGTACAGGGCCCTGGTGCGATCACATCTGGAGTATTGTGTACAGTTTTGGTCTCCTAGTTTGAGGAAGGGCATCCTTGCTATTATGGCAATGCAGCATAGGTTCACAAGGTTAATCCCCAGGATGGCTGGACTCTCATATGAGGAAAGATTGGGCTTGTATTCACTGGAATTTAGAAAGATGAGAGGGAATCTTATAGAAACGTATAATGTAATGTAAGCTAGATGCAGGAAAGTTTTTCCCTATGTTGGGGGAGTCCAGAACCAGGGGTCACAGTCTAAGAATAAAGGGAAGGCAATTTTAAACTGAGACTAGACCAACGGGTTGCGGGGGGAGTGGGGGGGGGGGGGGGGGGGGGGTCGGCCTTCGGCATCTCACACACACACACTAACCACCCCCCCCACACACACACACACACACACTAACACCCCCTTGATATTATAGTAATATTATTTATTTGCTCCATTTACCCCACCCCCCGCCCTATCCACTCACACATAACCCCCAACTGCGCAGGCTGGGGGGGGGGGTGGAGATGGAGGGGGTAGATACGGAGAGGGATGGGGTAGATATTGAGGGGTGGGGTGGGGCAGCATCACAGGGGACTCCTGGTTCTCGAATGCAATCTCCACCACTCTTCCATAGGTCCCAATAATCACCACTCCCTAGAGAGTGGGGGTAGAGAAGAAGGGGGGCAGAGAGGGATAACGACCACTGCCGCCACGCTGTTGAACTTGAAGCAGCCCAGCGGAGCGCAGCACGACTTGATCACGTGTTCAACGGCTTAAATCCAGAGCCGGGGGAGGGGGGGGGGGGGGAGCGGCTGGGCCACGTAACCCAGCAAACATCCCCACAAGTAAACATTCAAGATCAGAGTTTTATATTATATATGATGAGAAAAAACGTTTTCACCCAGAGTTGTGAATTTGTGGAATTCTCTGCCAATGAAGGCAGTAGAGGCTAATTCACTGGATTAATTAAAAGAGAGTTAGATAGAGCTCTAGGGGCTAGCGGCATCAAGGGAAATGGGGAGAAGGCAGGCACGGGTTACTGATTGTGGATGTTCATCCATGATCACAATGAATGGCGATGCAGGCTCAAAGGGCCAAATGGCCTCCTCTTGCACCTATTTTCTATGTTTCTACGTATTCTTCTTAATGGAGCCATAACATCATGCAGCATAGACCCAACATCTAATCTCAGAGTACAAACCTTGCAAGCTTCCGATCTATTTGTGAATTTTTGTTACACTGAAACATGGACAAGCAGACCAGTCCTGCTGCACCAGATATTCCAAACCCTATATAATTATTGTAACACATTATTTACTCTTGACCTCATAAACACTTGCAATAACCTTCAGCATATCACTTGACTTCCTCAACGTTTGCATTCTAACATCTAGTTATTCCTGCAGAAAAACATCAGGTCCCTCTGAATAACAGCTACTTCCACTCTCTCACTGTTTAAGAAATGATCTATTTTCTGCTTTTTCTTGCTATCAAAGTCGATGACCTCATGTCAATTTTGCATCATATACATCTGCCATACCCTCAACCTTACACTGATTCTCTCTGAAACTTATTTGCGTCCTCTGCACAACCCAAGCTGCCAGCCAGCCATTCCCAAAGTATTACACTTGCACCCCTCACAATATTGATATAAATGGTAAGCAGGAGCCACCAGCTACAGAGTCCATTGTTCTCCCTGACAATGGCAACTGGCCACACAGGTGGGCGATGTTGTACCAAAGACATGCTTGCCATGCCGAAAACACTTTACATATGATCGTTGGTCAAGATGTTATGGTAGTTGTGGGTGGAAGGAGTGCAGGGATGGGAGCCTTTCAACTGCGAGAAGACATAACATATAGAGAAAAGTTAGATCTGTGTTAACTTTTTGATCGCATTCGATGTATGTGCAATAATTGAGCTCATCATTCTGCTCGCTCTTTTCCAGGTTGCCATTATAGATGCAGAGACATCGAGCTCTCTGTCCAGAGAAGGAGCAACTGAAGGGACTGAGGCTGACTCTGGCAGACTGGGATCACCCTTCATGCCGGGCTCCCCCGTGCTCCTCACGTCTTCTCCCCGGAGGCGCAGGTCCCCCCCCCGTTCCCGGTCCCCGCTGCACAGCATGTCCCCGCCTGGTGGAGATTGCACCTTGTCCGCCGTCCAGTCGGCACTGCAACGACGCCACCTGCAGGTGCAGGTGAGCGATCTCGGCTGTGGTTTCCTTGCCAGGGCAGAAGGCGCTCGCCTGGAAAGGCTTTTAGTGGTTCCTGATGGGTTTCAGGGTTTAGAAAAGGGAAATTTATTAGTGAGGAGCACGGTATACATTCTTGTGCAGTCACAACTTTCAGAAATCTGGGTTTTGTTGGGCATTCATTGATACATTGAACAGTTAGTGCAAACAAATACAAATTCATCAACTTGATGTCTTGCATGCACCTGCCCTTTACTGGGGATTTGCATTTTCAGATACGTAAACATGGACACTTTGAGTAAAATCTGCCTTCAGCACCACCATCTCACTAGCTCTCACTGTTCCACCAGCTACCCAAGGCCAACTATGCATCAGTCCCAAAGACCGGTCTAGTCTGGGAAAGGTTAGTAGCTGATGCAACATGGGCTCTTTCTAGCCATGCACAGTCATTCGGTCAGTTGCTAAAAGCCCAGTTATGGAGACTGCAACACTCTTCATGATTACTAAAGCATTAAGTGTTTAGGCTGAATGTAAAATCAAAAGATGTTTAATAATTAATCCTGGATGAGCACAAATTATATATTGGAAAGAAATGCAGAACAAGTGAGAAAGTTCTGTGTTCAGTCAATAACTGTTTAAATATTAAGAGGTGTGGGAGGAAAAGGTTAAATAGTTGGTCAGCTCATCCCAGTCAATCTGCTTCTGGTTGCTGGGCATGGATTTAGAGTTTCACAATGAGACTGTGTGATCCATAAACGGCACTGATTGTAGTCCCTTCTCATCTGAACTTTTTTCTTGTTCACAGTAGTTCAAAGGCATCCTTACATACCTGTGGTTGCAAAAATGTTGAGACTTTCTAATCGGTGCAACAGCCCTGTTTATAATTCTTATTAAAAAGAGAGAAAGAAAAAAACAGATTACACAATAAATCTGTGAACTCTGTCCAACTGGGGTGGAGGGGAAGTGTTTGAAGTTGTCAGCTCTTCGGTTGCATTTAATGAGGTGGAAATAGTTGAACCCATTTGATACTTAGTCTTTTGAACATTGTGCAATTAGAATTAGCCAAGGAGGATTATGGAGTTTGAGAATAGCATTTTGCTGGCAATTAGTAGCATGTCTTGTATTAATTTGGTGTGACAAAGGCTGGGAACGTCAGCATTATCTGACGGGCTTTTCATCGCCCATTACTAAGCAGCATTGAACAAGAGAAGCGAGGAGCTTTGTGCCAATGAAATAATGAAGTCTACATGGAAAATGCTGAGCGGGCGTTTTTGAGAAAGTAATTTAGGAGATTCAGGCAAAATCATCTTCTTGGATTTGGACCAAGGCAATCATTGGTTGAAATGTTAATTAGGGAACTTGAATGAGATGGAGGGAAACATGTTCGGAACAGGTGAAGAAAGTTAGGTGTTTACAATGCAATGATTGGTAAATTGGCATGAATGAGCTGCAGAACTTTAGCCAGAGAATTGAGACAGAAGAAACTGCAGATAGTGGAATCTTGAGCAAAACACAAAGTGCGAGGGGAACTCAGCAAGTTAGGCAGCATCTGTGGAGGGGATGGACAGGCTACTTTTCAGGTCTGGACCCTTCTTCAGACTGATTATAGTGAGGGGAAGAAATCTGGAAAAGATGAGTGGGGGCAGGAATAAGCCTGGCAAGTATTAGATAGATATAGATGAGGGGTTTTGATTGACAGATGGGTGGAGTACATGATAAAGGCAAGAGGTGCAAAGGAGACAAACGGGTGTCAGTTAAGGAGAGAAGAGCTGTGACATCTAAAGTCAGAGGGAGAGTTATGTGACAGAGTGGAAGGAGTGGGGATAGAAGGGAAATGAGGATCTTGTGACGGGGGTTGACAGGGGAAAGGACGGGGTCAACTGGGGTGGTGGGAGATAGTAGGAGAAATTGGTGTGCACCAATTTGATAGGAGGGGCAGGGTAAACGAGAGGGGATGGGGGGAGTATGGCCTTGACAGACAAGGCCTTGGCAAACAGAGTGCAAATGTTCAGCAATA
Source organism: Raja brachyura (assembly GCA_963514005.1). The sequence continues at coordinate 36,747,485 of OY740794.1, read as the reverse complement.
CTGTTTGTCTAGTCTACACTTGGTCTCACTGATGTAAAGGAGGCCACATCAGGAGCAATGAATGCAATGGACAATGTTTGAAAGGGTGCATGTGAACCTCTGCCTCACATTGAAAGTCCATATAGGCAAAATCTGTTGCCCTGCCATCATCAATCGTACCTGCTCAAAAATATGATGTTTGTAATCTGATTACAAACCATCAGATTTCTAATGGTTGGAAAATTGGAACAAGAGCCAAGGTCTCAAGAGAGCTGGATATAACTCTTAGGGCTAACGGAATCAAGGGATATGGGGAGAAAGTTAGAACCGGGCATTGATTCTAGATGATCATCAGGAACTGGGTACTGATTCTGGATGATTCTGGCTCGAAGGCCCGAATGGCCTACTATGTTTTCCATATTTCTATTTCTATGTAAGGTGATAGGGCTAGAACATTAGTCAAAGAACACTAACACTGGGTCAGAAGTAAAAGCAGGGATGCTGGAAATCCTTGGCAGGACAGTCAGCACCTGTGAAGTGAGGAACATATATTAATGTACAAATCAAAACACAATATCTGGAAAAACTTAGCAAGTCAGAATTTGGAAAGAAAAACTTAACATTTCAGGTCAATGTCTTCAAACATTAGAGACACATCGTGGAAACAAGCCTTTTGGCACATTGAGTCCGCGCCGACCATCAATCACCCCATAATGTCGCACTGTCCAACACATCAGGGAGAATTTATAATTTTATCTAAACCAATTAACTTACTAACCTGTATGTCTGTGGAGTGTGGGATGAAACTGGAGCACCCAGAGAAAACCCACACAGTCACAGAAAGAACGTAAACATCTGTACAGACAGCACCCATATTCAGGATTGAACCTGGGTCTCTGATGATGTAATGCCCGTGTCCCACTTAGGAAACCTGAACGGAAACCTCTGGAGACTTTGCGCCCCACCCAAGTTTTCCATGCGGTTCCCGGAGGTTTTTGTCAGTCTCCCTAATGGTCGAAACTGACAAAAACCTCCGGGAACCGCAAGGAAACCTTGGGTGGGGCACAAAGTCTCCAGAGGTTTCCGTTCAGGTTTCCTAAGTGGGACAGGGGCATAAGGCAGTAACTCTACCGCTGCACCACCGTGCCATCCCTTCATCAGAACTAAGAAACAAGCAAGTAAGTCTAGATGGCAGAGAGTTGAGAAGGACAATGGACGAAACAAAGGGAATGTCTGTAATAGGGTGAAATGAGGGACAACCATTGAATGGACAGTGAAGCCACTTTTGTATGGTATTGTGTTGTCTGGGGACCGGAACATCCCCAGCTGGCTGGAAAATACAAATGAAAGAAAAGAAGGGAGAAATGACAAGCACAAAGGATCTAAACAGAAAGAAACTTGTGTTAATTGACATTGGAGAATTCAAGGGGTAACGTTTCGTGTCGAGACAGAAATCTGAAAAAGGGTCTCAACCCAAAATGTCATCCATTCCTTCTCTCCAGAGATGCTGCTTGTCCTGCTGAGTTACTGTAGCATTTTGTGTCCACCTTTGATTTAAACCAGCATCTGCAGTTCTTTCCTACACATTGGAGAATTCAATATAGATTCCTGCAATGTGCCTAGATGAAAGATGATATATTGTTTCTTGTGCTTGCATTGGGCCTTGTAACATGCAGAAGACCAGTGAGAGAGGTCGAGTGAGAGAGAGAGAATGAAATGCGATGGTGAATTAAAGTGGAAGGCAGCGGGAATCTCAGGGTCAACCCTGTGGACTGAACCCAAGTGCTCTGCAGAGTGATCGCCCAATCTGTTTTTTTTAATTCCCCAATAGAGGGAAGGTCACATTGTGAATACTGATACTGACGTAGTGCATTCGATTGGAAGAAGTGAAAATATCATCTCTGGAAAGATTGTTTGGGTGTCTGGATGGTGGGAAGGTATGAGGTGAAAAGATAGCCATTACATTTCCTGAGGTTGTATGAAGAAGTGTCATATAATGGGGAGTAGTAGGCAGGAATGTAAAAGTGGACCGAAGAATCATGAAGAGAGCAGTCCCTTCAATATCTTGAAAGAGAAGAGGAGGGAACCATATGTCTGATGGTGGAGCAGTGTGGGAGAGATGGTCCATCAAATTCAGAGTCTAGTGGGATGGAAGGTAAGGACCAGGGGATTTCTGTTCTTGCTTTGCCCAGGAGGAGAAAGGGTGAGAGCAGATACAGTATGTTGAAATTGATGCGATGCATTCAAGTGCTCCATCCACTTTAGTAGAGAAGAAGCCATGGTTTAGGAAGAAGGAAGACCTAATAGAGGTATCTGTGTGGAATGTCTCATCATCGGTGCACATGCGTTGGACAAGAAAGAATTAGAGAATGGAATGAAGTCCATACAGGAAGCAGGATGAAAGGAAGCATAATCACGTTAACGAACCCCTGAGATGAGAGAGAGATCCAGAAACTGAAGGGAAGTGTCAGAGATGGACCATGTGAGGTTAAAGCAGGTGGGAAAATGGCTGCAAGGGAAATTAAATTTTTGAGTTCAGCACCTGCACGCAATGGTACCAATGCAGTTGTTGATGTACTGGAGAAAGATACTCAGGATGTGCGTCTGAATATAATGAAAACAAAGAATATTCCACATATCACACAAAGAAAGCTGGCATAGCTTAGGCCCATCAGAGTGCCCATCTTATCTGGAGAAAGGGAGTAGAGTTGAAGGAAAGATGTTTTAACTATTTAATCTGAATTAAAATTTAGTGAAGGAGAATAAAATAATAAGAATGTTGATGGAGTTGGATTTCTATTCAAGGAAGAAGTGACAAGCTCTTAGACATTCCTGATGTGGGACGGAGAGGTAGAGAGATCATTCATGAAGAAGAACCAATTTGGAGCAGAGATACCAAACTATCGGCGTAATGGTGGTTGAAGTCTTGCAGGTGTGAGCGGGAAGCAACTGAACTGGGGAGAAAGAATGGAGTCAAGGTAGAAAAAAATAAGTTTAGTGAGGTAAGAGTGGGCTGACCCAATGAGTCTGAGGTAGACCAAAGTGCTGGAGAAACTCAGCAGCATCTATGGAGCAAAGGAAATAGGCAACGTTTCAGGCCGAAACCCTTCTTCAGACTGACACAATGAGTCTGCCTGGTCAACCCTGCTTGTTGATCTTGGGCAGGAGGTTGAGGCAGGCAGGCAGTGCGGGGTTGGGGCATCCCAATGTTGGAAACTGGTGGGATGATCTAATTTTCAATTCTGAAGGAGCATGGACTTTAATTTGTTTTACACTCCTCACAGATACTATCTGATCTGCATTCTCAGTTTATATCTTAGATTTTCAGCATCAATATGACATTGTTTTGCTTTTCAAACACAAATTCAATGACTGTGTTGACGAATAGCACTCTAACTATACGGCAGAAATTTAATCATGACTCTGGGACTCACATAAGAGCTATAACTGGATCTATTGAAGAAAATAATATTAAAGATAGTACGATGTCAAGGTCGAGTTTAATTTATGTGATCTTGGGCTAATAGTACAAGGTGAGAAAGAGAGTTATCCTGGTTAATGATAGGTCAGCAATCACAACAAAGGTGTCAAAGATGTCAGAACAAAGGTGTACTGGCTGTTTAATTGGCCACTGTAACCTACCGACAGTGTGGGTGGCAAAAAAACAAATCAAAGGAGAATTGATGGGAACATGATAGACAATGTGTGATAGGGGCTGAAACGAACTTGGGACTGATGGAAATGCTCCCCTGAGAATCGACATGGAGCCGATTAGTCAAACAGTCCTATTCTGTGTTGTAATAATTGAAAGCTGTGATGGAAGCACAGAGGTAAAGATACAAACTAGGTCAGAAATGGGGCATTTACAGTTGCTTGATTAGCAGAATGCAACACAAAATTATAATTAAGGCTTTAACAGTAGATTGTAGTTAAGCATTTACCACACTTATTACGAAATAAGGCAGAGGTGGATGGGTGAACAATGTCACAATGTCACATATAGGCCAATGACATTTGGTCAAAGGTAGATCATGATACTGTGATAGAAAGGTTTCATGTCAAGTGGGGTCTGTTATCGTATGTCAAAGTACGGTGAGGTACAGAGGCTATGAACATTTTGCTTGCAGATCACAGGTACATAGATGCAGACTACACATAGAAATTAAATTATTCATAAACCATACAAGGCTGTGTGCAAAATCCACGACGTTAGAGTAAAAACACAATTATAAAATAAGTCTATTGTAATGCAAGAAGCAGTCCGTTGTTTTCAGTTACTTAGGTCAGATTGGGGTTGTACTGTCAGTTAATTGTCTAATTGTCGGAAAGTAGCTATACCTGAACTGGTGGTGTGTGACTTCAGACTGGTGTGCCTCTTGCATAATGGTAGCAGTGAGAAGAGGGCATGGACCAGATAGTCGGAATCCTTGATGATAGGCAGTGCCTCAAGTAGAGACGTTTGAAAGTGGGGGAGGACTGTGCCCATGATGGACAGGGCAAAGCCCACCAACATCAGATTATGAAGGAGGAAGAAAACAGATCCATGTCTTTCTGCAAGCTGCTTTCAGCAAGGAGACTGTCTTTATCAATAGCAAAGGTGTCCTCACTTTACAAAGAAAATTCTGTTCAATTTCCTAGAAAATGTTTTGAGACTTTTACATGTCAGTCAGAGATCATTTTGGTGTTTGCTCGTACAGAGTTACTTGTAAATTAGGTTTATCTCCCATTCATAACTTCTAGAAACTAGGGTTTGGATGTGAAACAGCTCAACTGTCAGCTCTGTGGATCAGTTTGAAGCCCGCTTGAGCAGGCTGCTGGAGCCAAACATCACCTCCAATGCCCGGATATGTTTAATAACTGCAGAAACACAGTCCACAATTTTTTTTTCCATTTTGATGGCATGTTACAACAAGGCTTCTGTTATTAGCCTTCATCAGCAAAAAAAAAGCGTGTTGGGTTTGCATGTTCTTTGAGAAACGGTTTTGATATCTCACTATTGATTAGCCACCGTTTGCTGATGTCAGAAAATCTGGCGTCAGGTGGGAGAACAAGTGGTTGGAGCAGGGACAGTCTTTTGGTGCATACAAAGAGGAAGGAGATACAGTGCAGATATAGTGAAGACATTTTACTGAACTATCAAGAACTAGTGGCAGGGCATGTCAGATTATGCAAAAATGTATGAAAGTGCTCTCTTGTTGACACTGGTAAGACCATTCTATCTCCTTCAGACTGAAGCCAGTTCTTGAGGACAGTGGAAACAGTTAACTGCAGCTGCTGGTTTACAAAAAAAGGCACAAAGTGCTGGAGTAACTCAGTGTGTGAGGCAGTGTCTGTGGAGAACATGGATTGGTGATGCTGCCTGACCCACTAGGTTACTCCAGCACTTTGTGTCTTGAAGACAGTGCTCAAGACATTCACAATGTATGCCCTCTCCTTCCACCATCATTAATATCCGTTGGTATCCATCAATCATCAGAAGATTGGATGACGTTTATACTATTTCCAAACGTGCTTCCCCTCCATCTCCATGGCTGGATCTGAAAAATCTTGCCAGTTTTAGACCCACAACTTTACTATGTTGTTCCTTTGTCTTGATGGCAATTTAGAGAAAACCCTTTAGTGAAGTCCAAAAACTATAGCTCCGTGAAGAAATCACTTACACTGACTTTGTGTATGATAAACTATGACAAACTATAACATAAATTATAGTCAAAGCCAGCAAAACAAATACTCGTCACAGTGAAAAAAAAATCACAAATTAAATTTATTGAGGTGATCGTTTTGGCCAGAGTGGTTAAACGGTTAAAATATGGTTGAACGATTTTTCTAATTTAAAGTAGCCTTGAAATCTAGCCCAGCGGTGTTGCAAGTCACGGGCCACTGCAACTCAACCTTAACCTGTCAGTCTTTGTTAAACGGTAGAATGAGTTAGTTATAGAAGTGACTGCTTTGATCACACCCATGCCCTTTATGTATTTAATAGATAGCAGCTCACTGGGAATGTAAGTTGCATTTCTTGAAAGAAACAAAATCAAAATTCTGAAGGGTTATTATTTGTGAATTATCACTTTGTGGCTCTGTGATGAATTATTACATGTGTGCTTAGTGATGCAGATTCCTGCTATATTTTAATCGTTTTGTCCCTTATGCCTGGACACAACAGTGGAACTTATTTAAGGTGGGAATTTTATGTGAGAATCTTGAGGACTTTTAATTCCTTTTGGCGCAAGTGCTTGTTTGGTGAATTACCTCTTGTTTGAGTCAAATTATAATGCATTACTATTTTCTCTGTGAGCCCATTCATTCTTTCTTCTTCGCTCTCCAGTCAGACAGTAGATACAAAAACTTGAAAGCATGTACTACCAGATGAAACAACAGATTTTCCCCCATGTTATCAAACTGTTGCACAATTCTTTAATACATTAAGGAAGAATGTGGAGTATTGTGTGCAGTTTTGGTCTCCAAATTTGAGGAAGGACATTCTTGCTATTGAGGGAGTGCCGCATAGGTTCACAAGGTTAATTCCCAGGATGGCGGGACTGTCATATGCTGAGAGATTGGAGTGGCTGGGCTTCTATACTCTGGAATGTAGAGGGATGAGAGGATATCCCATTGAAACATGTAAGATTATTAAGCGTTTGGACACGCTAGAGGCAGGAAACATGTTACAAATGTTGGGGGAGTCCAGAACCAGGGGCCGCAGTTTAAGAATAAGGGGTAAGCCATTTAGAATGGAGATGAGGAAACACTTTTTCACACGGAGAATTGTTAGTCTGTGGAATTCTTTGCTCAGAGGGCGGTGGAGGCCGGTTCTCTAGATACTTTCAAGAGAGAGCTAGATAGGGCTCTTAAAGATAGCGCAGTCAGGGGATATGGGGGAAGGCAGGAACGGGGTACTGATTGTGGATGATCAGCCATGATCACATTGAAAGGCGGTGCGGGCGCGAAGGGCCGAATGGCCTATTTCTGCACCCATTGTCTATAATTCCTGATTTTCCAATCTACCTCAATGGTAGATGATTAGGAGAATGGGCAAAGAAGTGGCAGATGGAATACAGTGTAGGAAAGTATGGATTCATGCATTTTGGTAGTAGGAATAAAGGCTATTTTCTAAATGGGGAGAGGATTCAGAAATCGGAGGTGTAAATGGACTTGGGAGTGCTGGTGCAGGATTCCCAAAAGGTTCATTCGCAAATTGAATCGGTAGTAATAAAAGCAAATGCAATGTCAGCATTTATTTTGAGAGGACTAGAATAGGTTAAAGGTTCAAGGATGGTTCAAGGATTCTTTAATATCAATATAAAGCAGGGATGCAATATTGTGGATTTATAAGGCACTGGTTAGACCGCATTTGGAATATTGTGAGCAGAAATGGGCACCATATCTGAGAAAGGATGTGCTGGCATTGGAGAGGATCCAGATGAGGTTTATGTGAAAGATCCTGGTAATGTTTAAGTTAACATATGATGAGCGTTTGACGGCAGTGTGTCTGTACTTACTGGAGTTTGAGGATAAGGGGGACCTCATTGAAATTTACCGAATAGTGAAAGGCCTGGATAGAATGGATGTAGAGAGGATGTTTCCACTAATTGGAGCGTCAGAGGGCATAGTCTCAGATTAAAAGGATATACCTTTAGAATGGAGATGAGGAGGAATTTATTTAGTCATAGGGTAGTGAATCTGTGGAATTCATTACCATAGACAGCTGTGGAGGCCATATCATTCAAGATTGACAGATAATTGATTAGTAAAGGTATCAAGAGTTATAGGGAGAAGGCAGGAGAATGGGGTTGAGAAGGAAGGATAGGTCAGCCATGAATGAATGGCCCACTTTTGTTCCTCTGACTTATGAACTTATCAACTTACTGCACTATTTTTTAGTCTGTACTCTCTGTAGCTGTAACACTGTATTGTTTGTGCCCAACTGTCCTGAAGGTTACCCAGGCCAAGATATACGTATACGTATCCCCCCCCCCTTCCCCCCCGATGTTGAGCGTCTACCACTCTCAACAATCAACGAATGTCGTGAAATGCTCCCCACCTACTGGCACAAGGGACTTCTTAACACCTTGTCCTGTGTATTTGATTCTGCACTCTGTTTATTTTTCCTTTTGCACCACCTGATGTGCTGATCTATGGTATGATTTGCCTGGACAGTACACAAAATAGCGTTTCACTCAGGGCTAAGTTTAGGTTTAATTTTATTATTATTACGTGTATTGAGGTGCAGTGAAAATCTTTGTTTTACATGGTATCCAAACAGATTAGATATACCATACATCAATACAATCAAGTCAAACTCAAGTACAATAGGTAGAGCAAAGGGGAAGTTACAGAGTACAGAATATAGTTCTCAGCATGTTCGCGTATTGCAGCGCATCAGTTCGTGACAATAAGAAGCCAAAACCAATACCAAGACTCAGCTTTGATTCAGAGTGAGCCTCCACTTTTTCCTCTGTTAGTGTTAGGTGCAGAAATAAGTTCTGCCTTTACAGTGTCCACTCACTGTTTCACCATGTTATTTCCACTACCAGTCTGTGGTGGTTAGCTAAATTCCTTTTTGTTCAATGATTAATCAATGATATTGCATATAATTAGTTAAGGCAGAAACTTGACGCTGGAATCTTTATGACTTTGATCCCTTTTTTTAATGTGGTGCAAGTGGTTGTTTGGTGAATGCCTCTTGTATGAGTCAATTTATACTGCATGAAGCATGGGCATTTTTTTGCAGGAGCTTCGTGGAAGAATGGAAGTTATTCAGGATGTAAGCAGCTCCCTGAAGAAACAACTGGGAGACAGCGAGAGTGAACGGAGGCAGTTGGAGCAGAAACTAGTGAAGCTGAAGGGTGAGGCTGAAGAGTCGAACCGAGCCAAAGAAGATGCCAAGAGGGACACAGGACGCTACCGATCCTCCCTGGAAATCCTTGGCAGGTAGGATGTGAAAACAAGGAATTGCGGATGCTGATATACAGAAAAGGACACAAAGTGCTGGAGTAATGGGTCAGGCAGCATCTTTGAAGAATATGGGCCGGTTAAATTTTGGGTCGGGACCTCAGACTGATCTGAAGTCTGAGTTCACCTGCTGAGTTACTCCAACACTTTGTGTCTTTTCTTGGAAGGTAGTTCATCTTCTGTTTGAAGGACATATGAACATATGAATCAAGAGCAAGAGTAGACTACTTGGCCCCACAAGCCTGCTCTGCAGCTCAATAAGTTTGTGGCTAACTTGATTGTAACCTCAACTGGCATTGTGGTCTACCTGCAGTGGGTTTTTCATCCCCTTGTATACTAAAGTGCTACCGACCTCTGTCTTTAAAATTATCTGATTCCATCATTCTTTGAGGTAGAGACGTCCAAAGACTCATGACTCCCCGAGGGAAAAATGTTGCCCCAACTTTATCTAAAATAGCAAACCCCTTATTTTAAAACAGTGGCATAGAACATAGAACAGAGAAACCCTTTGACCCACAATGTCTGTGCCGAATGTGATGCCAAGACCAACTCTAATCTGTGTGCATATAATCCATATCACTCCATTCTGTGCATATCCATGTGCCTGTTTAAAAGTCTCTTTAATGCCACTATTTTATCTGCCTCAACCACCATCCCCAGCAACACGTTCTGTCACTCACCACCCTCTGTGTAAAAAAACTTGTCCCTGACATCTATTTATATTTTGCCCCTCTCTCCTTAAAGTTATGTGCTCCAGTATTAGATATTTTTGTCCTAGGAAAAAGGTCTACTCTATCCATGCCTCTCATAATTGAACATATTTCTATCAGGTCAAGAGTCGAGAGTGTTTTATTGTCAATAAGTAAACATAGTACACTGTAAACAATATAATAAACAAAAAAAGGTCAGTGGGTATATACCCTCCCCTCAATCTCCAGTGTTCCCGAGAAAACAATTCAAGTCTGTCCAAACTTTCACTGTAGCTAATACCCTCTAATCCAGGCATAATTCTGGTAAACCTTCCTTGCTCGCTTTCCAAATCCTCCACATTCTTGTGTTGGGACGCCAGAACTGCATACAATATTCCAAACGCGGCTTAACTAAAGTCCTATATAGCTGCATTATGACTTCCTATCTCTTATACTCAATGCCCCGACCAATGGTAACAATAGCATATGCCTTTTTTTAACCACTCTATCTGTGCGTGTTGCCACTTTCATGGAAATATGGACTTGAACCCCATGATCCCTCAGGACGTCATTGTTGTTAAAGTCTTACCATTTATTGTGTATTTTCCCTTTATATTCAATCTCCTAAAGTGCAACACCTCACAGTTGCTCAAATTAAACTCTGACACCAAGTTCTAGAGCCTCTCACTGGAGGAAATAACTTCTCCAAATCCGTACTGTCAAAGCTCCTCAAGATATATGCATCCAACAAGGCCCCTAATTTTCCTAAATATAAGACAACCAGGCTTAACCTTCTCTGAACTGCCAGAAATAACTGAAGCATGCATATATATATATATATATATATATTACTAAAACTCTCATCTTGTTTGTTTGTATACATGGGAGCTTGTGTGATCCCGAAACTACGCCAAAACGGTACACGATAGGACGTAACATTTTCTGGCCCACCTTAATCACCATTGTCCTGGGGTGTGCTGTGGCAAGTTTCATTCAGATTGATGTTATATTTTACATTATTCACATTTAAAAGTTTACAAAAAACACTTTTCCACGCCCTGCCCGTTAGCCATGTACGATGTCACAATGGGATCCCGAATCTAATTTACATTAAAAATTATGATGTAAAAAAATATATATGTTAATCAAATTCTTCCATTTTCATTTACAATGATGTCACAATCGAATCGCAAGTCTCATTTACATTAAAAAATAGCAATTTTCAAAACTTTTTTTTTTTTAATCGCGATTTTCATTGTGGGGGTTGGGATGGGGAAGTGAGCGGGGGAGCAGGGGGATAGAGGGAGAGGAGGAGGGTAGGGAGGGGAGAGGGGTTATGGACGGAGAAAGGGAGTGACCAAGGGTATCCGCGCGTGCGGATTTTAAAATAACTGAAAGTCTCCCCGCGCGTGCGCAGTGGGTCCAGTATCCACCGATGCAGGATTTGAAATGACCGCGGTGCTGGGGCGAGGTCTGAGGGCGGCGGCGCTGCTGCTCCGGGCCCGCGGGGAGGGAGAGGAGCGGAACCCGGGGCAAAGACTAGGCCGCAGCCTCGGCATCTCCCTCCCCCTTCCCCGGCTCCAGGCCGCTTGGCCCATCCCCCCCTGACAGCCCCAGCCTCAAGTACAACTTCATCGCTGACATCGTGGAGAAAACGGGGCTGGCAGTGGTTTACATCGAGATCCTGGGGAGGAGAGAGAGTGAGGAAATTGAGGGAGAGGAGGTTGTAGGGAGGGAGATGGAGGGGGAGGTGAGGAGGGAAAGTGGTGGAGGAGGGGGGATAGAGGGAGAGGAGGGTGAGTGGGGGAGGTAGGGAATGGGGATAGAGGGAGAGGAGGGCAGTAGTGGAGGTGAGGAGGGAGAGAGGGATAGGGGAGGTGAGGAGTGGGGAAGGAGGTGATAGAGGGAGGGGGATAGGGAGGGGAGAGGGGTTATGGAGGGAGGGAATGAGTGACTGAGGGTAGGGGAAAGGAGAGGGAGGGAGAGGTGAAGGAGGGAGGGGAGGAGGAGAGTGGAAAGAGGAGGGGGGAGAGTATGTGAGGTAATGGTGGAGGTGAGGGCGAAGAGAGAGAAGGGGAGGGAGGGGTGAGTGGAGGAAGCAGAGGAGGGTTGGTGGAGGGTGGGGAGAGGGAGGATAATGGAGGAGGGGAATAGGGTACTGAAGAGGGAGAGTGAGATGCGTTCACATTGATCTTAAATTTTACATGTTTTTGCCATTTTAAAGTTTTAAAATGTCGACGGCCGCGACTGCGTATTTGGGTGGAATACTGCTTTGGGGGAATGGGGCCCAACGGGTCCCACTTGGTCTAGTAATCAATAAAATATTGCTAGCTTTTGTATTTGCCTGCTGCACCTACATACTCATCTTTACAAAATCAAGGACTTGGACATCCATATTCCCCTGTATCTCAAACGTTCTGTAGTAACTCACCATTTAGGTAAGAGCTTTTCCGATTTTTCCCATGTAATATTCCACTCAACAGATCTTTCCCATTTAATTTGACCAATCAATCCTTTGTAAGCTCATTGTACCCTCTTCACAAAGTACTTTCCTGTTTTTCTTTGCATCCTTTTTGTTTAGAGATACAGTGCAGAAACAGGCCCTGCAGCCCACCAAGTCTGCGCCGAGCAGTGACCATACGTCAACACTATCCTACACACATTAGGAACAATTTGCAATGCTACCAAGCTAATTAGTCTAAAAAAACCTGTATGTCTTTCGAGTGTGGGGAAACCTGAGCACATGAAGTAAACTCGAGCCAGTCACAGAGAGAACATACAAAATTTGTACAGACTGCACCGTAGTTAGGATCGAAACCGGGTCTCTGTCACTGTAAGGCAGCAACTCTACCGCTGTGCCACCATGTCATCAGAAATGTTAGTAACCATACCTCAGTCCTTTCATCCAAGTTATTAATATAAATTGTAAAAAGCTGAGACCCTAGCACCGATCCCTGTGGCACTCTGCTTTTAACATCTTGCCAAACAGAAAAGGACCTATTCATGTCTAATCTCTCTTTACTGTGAGCCAATCTTTTATCCACATCAGCATGCTATCTCCAACACAATGAATCTTTAAGAAGCAAGCTGAAGCATTCTTTGTTACTGATTAGACAGAGCTACAACTATCGGCAATGAGGAAACTCTATGTTTTCCAGATTAAATCAAAGCAAGATAACTGAAGCCAGCATCCACTCAAAGCCTGGTGTCCCCATCCTTTGTATTATGGAGACAATTGTAGAATTATGTAACATATGTACAGCTGTCCTACCAAATGGAAATTCTGGAACAAGTACAATCAAATCAAAAGCAAAAGTCAGCCAATACATATGTTATTAATCAGCCACAACCACACTGTGAAAGAAAAGGTGTAAATCCAAGGGTTTTGTTGACAGTAATTTACCTATCTTAAACTGAGGTAATTCTTTCAGTCTCTTTCTTGTGCAGCCTGTATCCCTTATTGTAGTATCTTTCATTTCATGTATTTTCCACCACTACTCCAAAAATGTCAATGATTGTTTTGCAGTCTGCTATCTAAAAAGCGCACAGCTATTCTGCAAATGAAGTGCATGATCCCAATGTTGAGGTCTTCAGTGCAATCTCAACCACATTTACTTTTGTTTCAACTGGATAAAATGCTGATGGGAATAAAGAAAGTCTTATCAGTTGTTTATCTTTTTATAATAGTAGAACTTTCCAGACCATTTTGCGGTGCTGAATACATTAAATGTATATCTATTTTAGTATTGCGATAACAAAAGGGAATGGAGACACGTCTGAGACTGAAGGGGGGGGGGGGGGTGCAACCCGCAACATCACCTATTCATGTTCTCCAGAGATGCTGCCTGACCTGCTGGGTTACTCCAGCACTTTGTATCTATTTCCAACAAATTGGCTGTTGGAACTGAGGTGCAATACACAGCAGTTGCTGGAAATCTGAAATAAAAATGAAATGTTGGAAATTCCCAGCAGATCAGTTTTATTGATGTTGATTGGGGGTAAAATCCTCCTCCTTCTCAGGCAGTCTGTTGAGGAAGCGGATGACTTGCCGCAGTGAACGGAGAGCAGAACAGCACTGGGAAAGGGCCATTCATGTCTAATCTCTCTTTACTGTCAGCCAATCTTTTATCTCACAATGTTTGTGCCGACCAAGATGACAATTTAAACGGCATGTCTTCCTCAAATAGTCTATGTCCTTCATATCCTGCCTGTTCTTGAGTCTGTCTAAATGCCTCTTAAACATTGCTGTCATGTCTGCTTCCACAGCCACTCCTGGCAGTGTGTCCCAAGCACCTATCACACTTTGTGAGAAAAAGGTAGCCTCGTAAATCTCCGGTAAACTAATCCCCTCTCACCTTATATCTGATTTGACATTTCCACCCTCGGGGAGAAAAAAACTCTGTTTACTCCATCTATACCACTGCGGTTCTGTGGGCTCTGAAATAGCTGATGAGACACATTGTGACGGGTGGGGCAGGCATTGCTTGAGGGCACACATGGGTGGGTAATTTGGGAGATGATTTGCTACTTCTGATGTTTGAACAGGGCCACTATGTGCTTTTGTACGGAGGAACTCAAGGTCATCAATGCCATCCAAATGCCTGCTCTCTACATCGATCAGTCATGGTCCAAGGCATTTCCACGAGCTGGAAGAAATGTCACCCTTTTACAAGGAGACTTTGTGAACATCTTTGAATAGTTTCCTCTGAAATCTTGGTGATTTCTTGCTGCGATGGAACTTCTAGTACCACTTCTAGTGCTCCGAAAGGTAGGGGAAAAAAGAGGAGGGCAATAGTAATTGGGGACTCTATTGTTAGGGGGTCAGATAGGCGATTCTGTGGACGCAGTCGGGAGACCAGGATGGTGGTCTGCCTCCCTGGTGCCAAGGTCTTGGACGTGTCTAAACGTGTCCAAGATAAATCAGAGGGAGAGGAGCCTGAGGTCGTGGTACATATAGGTACCAATGACAGAGGTAAAAAAAGGGAAGAGGTCCTGAAGGGAGGATTTAAGGACTTGGGAGGAGAGTTGAGGAAAAGGACCAAAAAGGGTAACAATCTCAGGATTACTGCCTGTGCCACGTGACAGTGAGAGTAGAAATGGAGCAAGGTGGAGGATAAATGCTTGGCTGAAAGACTGGTGCAGAGGGCAGGGATTCAAGTTTCTGGATCATTGGGACTTCTTTTGGGGTAGGTGGGACCTGTACAGAAAGGATGGGTTGCACTTGAACCCGAGGGGGACCAATATCCTGGCGGGGAAATTTGCAAAGGACACTGGGGAGACTTTAAACTAGAATGGTTGGGGCGAGGGATGCAAATAGCAAAAGCTAGTAGACAGAATGGGAGGCAGGAAGCAGAAAAGGGAAGCACTCGGACACAAGAGGAGAAAGAAAAAAAAGGAAATAAACAGAGAACAAGAGATGGGGGGTTTCTTAAATGTGCATATTTTAATGCTAGGAGCATTGTCAGAAAGGTGGATGAGCTTAGAGTCTGGATAGACACCTGGAAGTATGATGTTGTGGCGATCAGTGAAACATGGTTGCAGGAGGGCTGTGATTGGAAACTAAATATTCCAGGATTGCGTTGCTTCAGGTGTGATAGAATTGGAGGGGCAAGAGGTGGAGGTGTTGCATTGCTAGTCAGGGAAGATATTACAGCAGTGCTTTGGCAGGATAGATTGGAGGGCTCATCTAGGGAGGCTATTTGGGTGGAACTTAGAAGTGGGAAAGGTGTAGCAACACTTATAGGGGTATATTATAGACCGCCAAATGGGGAACGAGAATTGGAAGAGCAAATATGTAAAGAGATAGCAGATATTAGTAGTAAGCACAAGGTAGTGATTGTGGGAGATTTCAACTTTCCACACATAGACTGGGAAACACATTCTGTAAATGGGCTGGATGGTTTGGAGTTTGTAAAATGTGTGCAGGATAGTTTTTTGCAGCAATACATAGAGGTGCCTACTAGAGGAGGGGCAGTGCTGGACCTCCTGTTAGGAAATGAGACGGGACAGGTGGTGGAGGTATGCGTAGGGGAGCACTTCGGGTCCAGTGATCACAATACCATTAGTTTCAATATAATTATGGAGAAGGACAGAACTGGGCCTAGGGTTGAGATTTTTGATTGGAGAAAGGCTAACTTTAACGAGATGCGAGATGATTTAAAAGGAGTGAACTGGGACATTTTGTTTTATGGGAAAGATGTAGAGGAGAAATGGAGGACATTTAAAGGGGAAATTTTAAGAGTACAAAATCTTTATGTTCCTGTTCGGTTGAAAGGAACCAGTAAAAATTGGAAAGGTTTTCAAGGGAAATTGGACATCTTGTTCGGAAAAAGAGGGAGATCTACAATAATTATAAGCAGCATGAAGCAAATGAGGTGCTTGAGGAGTATAAGGAATGTAAAAAGAATCTTAAGAAAGAAATTAGAAAAGCTAAAAGAAGATATGAGGTTGCTTTGGCAAGTAAGGTGAAAGTAAATCCAAAGGGTTTCTACAGCTATATTAATAGCAAAAGGATAACAAGGGATAAAATTGGTCCATTGGAGAGACCGAGTGGACAGCTATCTGCAGAGCCAAAAGAGATGGGGGAGATATTGAACAATTTCTTTTCTTCGGTATTCACCAAGGAGAAGGATATTGAATTATGTGAGGTAAGGGAAACTAGTAGAGTAGCTATGGATACTATGAGTTTCAAAGTAAAAGAAGTACTGGCACTTTTGAAAAATATAAAAGTGGATAAGTCTCCAGGTCCTGACAGGATATTCCCTAGGACATTGAGGGAAGTTAGTGTAGAAATAGCCGGGGCTATGACAGAAATATTTCAAATGTCATTAGAAACGGGAATAGTCCCCGAGGATTGGCGTACTGCGCATGTTGTTCCATTGTTTAAAAAGGGCTCTAAAAGTAAACCTAGCAATTATAGACCGGTTAGTTTGACTTCAGTGGTGGGCAAATTAATGGAAAAGATACTTAGAGATAATATATGTAAGTATCTGGATAAAGAGGGTCTAATTAGGAACAGTCAACATGGATTTATGCCTGGAAGGTCATGTTTGACTAATCTTCTTGAATTTTTTGAAGAGGTTACTAGGGAAATTGACGAGGGTAAAGCAGTGGATGTTGTCTATATGGACTTCAGTAAGGCCTTTGACAAGGTTCCTCATGGAAGGTTGGTTAAGAAGGTTCAACTGTTGGGTATAAATGCAGGAATAGCAAGATGGATTCAACAGTGGCTGAATGGGAGGAGCCAGAGAGTAATGGTGGATGGCTGTTTGTCGGGTTGGAGGCAGGTGACTAGTGGGGTGCCTCAGGGATCTGTGTTGGGTCCTTTGTTGTTTGTCATGTACATCAATGATCTGGATGAAGGGGTGGTAAATTGGATTAGTAAGTATGCAGATGATACCAAGATAGGGGGTGTTGTGGATAATGAAGAGGATTTCCAAAGTCTACAGAGTGATTTAGGCCAGTTGGAAAAATGGGCTGAAAGATGGCAGATGGAGTTTAATGCTGATAAATATGAGGTGCTACACCTTGGCAGGACAAATCAAAATAGGACGTACATGGTAAACGGTAGGGAATTGAAGAATACAGTTGAACAGAGGGATCTGGGAATAACCGTGCATAGTTCCTTGAAGGTGGAATCTCATATAGATAGGGTGGTAAAGAAAGCTTTTGGTATGCTAGCCTTTATAAATCAGAGCATTGAGTATAGAAGCTGGGATGTAATGTTAAAATTGTACAAGGCGTTGGTGAGACCAAATCTGGAGTATGGTGTGCAGTTTTGGTCACCCAATTATAGGAAGGATGTCAACAAAATAGAGAGGGTACAGAGGAGATTTATTAGAATGTTGCCTGGGTTTCAACAGCTAAGTTACAGAGATAGGTTAAATAAGTTAGGTCTCTATTCTCTGGAGCGCAGAAGGTTAAGGGGGGACTTGATAGAGGTCTTTAAAATGATGAGAGGGATAGACAGAGTTAATGTGGACAAGCTTTTCCCTTTGAGAATAGGGAAGATTCAAACACGAGGACATGACTTTAGAATTAAGGGACAGAGGTTTAGGGGTAACATGAGGGGGAACTTCTTTACTCAGAGAGTGGTAGCGGTGTGGAATGAGCTTCCAGTGGAAGTGGTGGCGGCAGGTTCGTTGGTATCATTTAAAAATAAATTGGATAGGCATATGGATGAGAAGGGTATGGAGAGTTATGGTATGAGTGCAGGCAGGTGGGACTAAGAGAAAAAAGTTGTTCGGCACGGACTTGAAGGGCCGAGATGTCCTGTTTCTGTGCTGTAATTGTTATATGGTTAGTATGAGGAGACCAAAAGTGTAAATTTTGCTAAATTTTGGCCAGGGAGAGGACACTGATGTTGATTCATGCATCCTATCTGCACTTGAAGGATTCTGTGGAAACAACATTCTGATGACATCTTTCCAGTGCCTGAAAGTGCTTGCCTTAGGTAGACCACATATTAAAACGCTTCAGGAGTGCCATAATCACTGCTTTCCATTAGTTTTCTGTTGGATTTGAGATCTTGATCCTTTAATGTCCTTTTCTTTTGGCGGCCAAGGTCTTTGCTAGTGTATGGATGGCCATCAGTCCTGTCACATCCACTTAAGCGAAATAGATTTTTGTTGGACACATCGAACAGTCCTTATTCCAGGCATACACTGGCCCTATCCCCCAACTCTTTATTCGCTTCATCGATGCGCCTGTGCAGAACTCATGGACTTTATTAGCTCCAGCACTAACTTTCTCACTGCCCTCGAATTCACCTGGACTATCTCGGACACCTCCCCCCTCTTTGTGGTCTTTATGGACTCCATCACAGGAGACAGACTATCAACTTTATCCCACCCTGCCTCTTGCAAAGATGCTATTCCCTACTCTCAATCACCCCATCACGGCGCATCTGCGTCCAAGATGAAGTGTCTATACAAGGTCATTTGAGATATCATGGTTCTTCAGGGAATGTTGGTTCTCCGCTTCTGTCATAGAGGAGGACCTTACACACGCCTCCTCAGTGTCCCGCAGTTCTGCAGTCACTCCTAAGGGACCCCACGACCAATCACAATTTCCAATCTCCACACCTTTCCGCCTTCTGCAGAGACTTTCCTTCGCAAATCTTTTTCCCATCCAAACCACTGGCTCCCTCGGTACTTTCCCCTGCAACCGCAGCATATGCAACACCTGTCCTTGTATCTCCTCCCTTTATTCCACCTAGGGACAGTCCTTTCAGGTTAGATATCTGGCATAAATCTACCTCCTCTATTCTCATCTACTGTGCTATCGGTGTTCCTCATGCAAGCTCCTGTACATCCTTGAGATCAAATGTAGACTCACTGACCGTTTCGCTGAACAATTACACTTGGTAGCCTAGCCCTACGGGATCTCCTGGTTGTCATCCATTTCAACTTGCCTCTTTTCAATTGCCATACTGACCTTTCTGTCCTTGGGCTCCTCCATTGCCAGTGTGAGGCCACACAGAAATTGGAGAAAAAGCACCTCTTAATTGGCTTGGGCAGTTTACAACCCAGCGGGATGAACATTGCATTTTCTGATTCTAAGTAACTCATACCCATACTCTCCTCTACCCTTGCCCACGTCCTCCACCCTAGTTGTTTTACCAGTTCCCCAGTTTCACCACATTGATTTCCTCTTGAGATAACACTGTCCCTGGCTAACAATTGTCTTACCCTGTCTGAGGACATTTGTGGCCGACCCTGATTAGTCCTAGTCATTTCTCCCCTTCTTTACCACCCTGACCCCTATTTTCAGCCCGAAGAAGGGTCCTGACCCAAAATGTCACCCATCCTTTTTCTCCAGAAATGCTGCCCGTCCCGCTGAGTTACTCCAGTACTTTGTGTCTATATTCTGTTTAACATCTCATCTGAATGGCAGCTCCTCTAACAGTGCAGCGACCCTCAGAAATGTTGGCTTATGACTTGGCTGCTGCCATTTAAAGCTGATCTCGAGATCCAAGTCCAATTGGTTCACAATTCCCAGAAAACTGACCGGAGATGTGCAAGAATAGAGAAGGCCTTTGTGCGGAATCATATAAACTGAAGCAACTAACTTGCTAATAACTCAGAGATGCCAGAGTGTATTTATGTGAATGCCCAGGCATTGGTCAGGAAAAAAATCTTGC
This sequence comes from Raja brachyura, assembly GCA_963514005.1. The sequence continues at coordinate 36,727,724 of OY740794.1, read as the reverse complement.
TTGGTGGAATTATGCCAGATGTAAACTCAAAGCCTCTTTGTAGAACTAGTAATACAGCCTCGTGGGCAGGGGGTGCACCTTGTTGTGTTTTGGTTCACATTCCTTCCAGCAATTTAAAAAAAAATGTTTAAAGGAGTTCTATAAAGATCCAATCTTGCTTAAGGGCCACTCCTTATAATAAGTGCGACAAAATGCCCGTAATTTATTAGTCTTTACCATATATTGCTTTTCTTCACTTATAACAGATTTCTTTTAGAAAACACACATGACCTCTCACCTGCAAATTTGAGTCTCATAGGAAATAAAAGGCAGCCTTGTGCTCAGAGTTATTTATGTGCCCTGGACGACCAGATCCATTGATTGCCTTCAGGTTACACTTGAGATTTCAGCTACACATCCACATCATTTTAGCAGATATAAACAGGAAATGCTCGGCAGGTCAGCCAGCATCTGAAGCAAGGACAGAGTTAAAAATTTGGCTTGGCAATCACTTGAGAAAATGATTAATTTCTGTTCTGACATATTTTTGTAAGACTATCCTACCAAACAAGTTTATTCCCAGGTAGAATGGCTCACAGCACAAGCACAAACTGTTGCTGCCAGCTTTACTGACACAGTAGCTGTTAAACTATTCATCCCTTTTTCACATCTGTTAATAGAAGTTGGACATTTACTGCTCAGAAAGGAAATGACTGGTCATTGGTATACCTACCAGTTTTATTTCCACACCTGTTATAACTGGGTCAGAGCTTTTCCTCATTGGTAGATCAAGAGTATTTGATGTTTAAACCCAGAAAAAAATATCAGCCTAAACGTGTGCGTAGTTACTGGAGCAGGCGACCTCAGTCTTCTAACTCAGAGATAAAAGTAAACTGCCTTTGGGTCATACAGCACGGAAACGGTCCTTTGCCCCACTGACTGCACCACCCATAAACCAGCACGTATACTGATCCTACAATCCCATTTTAGCTTAGATAGACAAAAATGCTGGATTAACTCAGCGGGCCAGGCAGCATCTCTGGAGAAAAGTAATAGGCGATGTTTCATTTCAAGACCCTTTTAGTTTATGACGACACGGTGGCTCAGTGGTAGAGTTGCTGCCTTGCAGTGCTTAAAGTGTCAGAGACCCCGGTGCATGTCTTGTATGGAGTTTGTATCTTCTCCCCATGACCATGTGGGTTTTCTCCGAGAACTTCCGTTTCCTCCCACACACCAAAGGTATGTAGGTTAATTGGCTTGGTATATATGTAAAAATTGTCCCTAGTGTAGGATAGTGTTAATGTGTGGGGATCGCTGGTCAGTGTGGACTCAGTGAGCCGAAGGGCCTGTTTCCATGCTGTATCTCTAAACTAAATGAAACTAGAGATACAGCATGAAAACAGGCCCTTTGGTCCACTGAGTCCACACTGCTTATTGATCACCCATACACTAGTTCCACATATTTCCACTTTTCTTTCCTACACACTAGGGGCAATTTAAAGAAGCCAATTAACATACAAACCTGCCTTTGAATGTGGGAGGAAAGCAGAACAACCGGAGAAAAAACACATGGCCAGAGGGCGAACACACAAACTCCTCAGAGATAGCATCCATCGATAGGTTCAAACCTGGACTTCAGGCACTGTGAGGCAGCAACTCTATCCATGCACCACCATTCTATTCCATCCACTCAGCAGCTGCTCCAGACTCTACCACTCACCTACTCACCCGGGGCAATTTGCAATACCCAGTTCACCTACCAGCTTGCTCGTCTGTGGGATGTAGGAAGACATCCGAGCACCCGATGCAGTCACAGGGGGAATGGGCAAACTCCACACTGTCAGGACTCAAGGTCAGGATTGAACCCACATCATGGCTGTATGAGGCAGTGGCTCTATGACCATCCCATCCTTATGCCCCATTTTATAACCTTAGGCAGAGAAGTTGAGTATTTTCCATCAATCCGTCCATTATTTCACAAATCATTGGCTGCAACAGTAGTAACATTTCTTAACAATCCTCAATCTCATATATTCCCCCAGTTCTTTACATCAATTGAAATCTGCGCCGTTCCCTTTTTTACATCTCCCATTGCCAGAACTCTTCTGCTGTTGATCACATACTGCCCATGTGAGATCCTTGTAGAAGCTGCTGTTTTAACCAATGTCTGACTTTCCCGCACTCCCCACAGTGAAAAGGCAAACTTGGAGAAAGTGGTTCATTCTTTGAGCCAACAGATCGATAACTTGCAGCTGGACATGGAGCGCCTGAAATCTGTGAACGATGATCTGCAGCGACAACGCGATCACGTCGAGGATAAGAGGGAAGAGATGCAGAAAGACAATGAACAAGCCAAGAAAGAGCTTCTGAGAAGGTGAGCATACAGCAGTGGCAGGCAAATGCATGTCAGTTTCAGTTTAGTTCATTGTCACGTGTGCCCGAGGTACAATAAAAAGTTGCATGCCAACCAGTCAGCGGAAACACAATACCTGATTACAGATTTACAGTGTATAAGATATATGATAAGACAATAATGTTTAGTGCAAGGTAAGACAGTAAAGTCCGATCAACGATAGTCCAAGGGTCAACTATAAGATAGATAATACAAAAACTTTTCACTGTACCTTGGTACATGTGACAATAAACTAAAGTAAACAAACTAAACTCTAGTTGGTGAGAGGATGCTTCAGTTGCCTGATAACAGCTAGGAAGAAACTGTCCCTGAATCTGGAGCTGTGCGTTTTCACACTTCTGTGCCTTTTGCTCGATGGGAGTGGGGAGAAGATGGAGTGACCAGGGAACAACTCATCCTTGATTATGCTGCTGGGCTTGTCGAGGCAATGTCAGACATAAATGGAGTTAACGAAAGGGAGGTTGGTTTGTGTGATGGTCTGGATGGAACTGTTCCCAAACCAAGCTGTGATGCATCCTGATAAAATGTTTTCTGTAGTGCATCTGTAGAAGTTGGTGAGAGTTGTTGGGGAACATATTATCAGATAAATATTGGTGAGCTGATCAATATCCTGCATAGAATCATGTTCATCACCTTATCCAAATGCTTCACAGTTTGCCTGGAACTGGACAGAATATTCTAGTTGTGGCTGACGCATTACATTATACAGTTTTGTCATCAATTCTAGAGTATAAACAAGGAACTGCAGAAGCTGATTTACAAAAAAAGAGACACAAATTGTAATAACTCGGCGGGTCAGGCAGCATCTCTGGAGAACTTGGATCAATTATGTTTTGCATCAGGATCCTTCAGACTGATTCTGGAGGTGGGGGGGTAAAGAAAGCTAGAAGAGAGGAGGGGCAGGACAAGCATGACATATGATCGATGAATACAGGCAATGGGAGGTTTTGATAGGAAGATAATTGGAAAAAGGCTAGAGACGGTGAGGGGCAAAAGGATAAAAAATATTTGCGATGTGTGAAGCCAAAGGAAGAATTGTAGGTGGAGGGGAGACATAGGTGCGAATCCAGATGGAGCACAGGGGATGGGGAGGATTGGCTTGTCAGAGGTTACCTAAAATTGATTCAGTGTTCATACCATTGGATTGTAAGCTACCCAATTAGAATATGAGGTGCTGCTCTAGTTTCCCAATGTTGCCTCCTGCACATTGGCCAGACTAAGCATAGACTCAGCGACTGTTTCACTGAACACTTGCACTCGGCCTGCCATGGTCTACTGGATTTTGTGTTTGCTAACCATTTTAAACTTCTTCCCATTCCTACACTGACTTTTCTGTCAAGGCCATCCTCGATTTTAGAGTCAAGCCACACACAAACTAGAGGAACAGCACCCTATATTCCACTTGGGCAGTTTACAACCCAATGGTTTGACCATCCAATTTTAGGTAATCTCTAACAACCCCCCCCCCCCCCCCCTTCTGTCTCCCCCCACAGCCCCCTTTCTCTTCCGTACAGAGAACAGAGTACAGAGAAGGTTCACCAGACTGATTCCTGGGATGGCAGGACTTCCATATGAAGAAAGACTGGATAGACTCGGCTTGTACTCGCTGGAATTTAGGAGATTGAGGGGGGATCTTATAGAGGCTTACAAAATTCTTAAGGGGTTGGACAGGCTAGATGCAGGAAGATTGTCCCCGATGTTGGGGAACTCCAGAACAAGGGGTCACAGTTTAAGGATAAGGGGGAAGTCTTTTAGGACCGAGATGAGAAGATATTTTTTCACACAGAGAGTGGTGAGTCTGTGGAATTCTCTGCCACAGAAGGTAGTTGAGGCCAGTTCATTGGCTATATTTAAGAGGGAGCTAGATATGGCCCTTGTTGCTAAAGGGATCAGGGGGTATGGAGAGAAGGCAGGTACAGGATACTGAGTTGGATGATCAGCCATGATCATATTGAATGGCGGTGCAGGCTCGACGGGCCGAATGGCCTACTCCTGCACCTATTTTCTATGATTCTATGATTCTATGACAAGCATGTCTGTATTTCTTTGAAATATTTTAGCAGCCACCTCCCAGTTCATTATGCTTCCATTTTTGTTTCAAATGGAAAAATGTAAGAATGTATGAAGTGGAAAGAGTCAAATAATGGAGCATGAGAAGGGAATGACAGGTAGCAAAGAAAACCCAGAAAGTTATTTATAAGCATGATTAAGTGAAGGATAGGTGATTGACTGATTAAGGGCAAGCTTTTTGTGCAGGCGGTGAGTAAGACTCAAGAGTGAAGAGTATCAAGAGTGTTTAACAGAACAATACAATTTGTTCCTACTGCACCTTTACAGGCACATTGCTGCAATAGGATTGATACAGTATACCGTTAGTAACTTGCATCATACTCTATGGGGAAGAGGGCTCTCCATATTTATCAGTAAACATAGAGGATGGGATGAAAATTGAGGTAGTTAAAAGCTTTTTCAGTCCTCATAGAAAATACTTCCAGTTAACTGAAGGAAGGTAAGGTGTTTATAGTAGCAATGTTACAAAATGTTGAGATTAAAAAAATCAAGTCTGCAATTTATCCCATCAGATAAAGCATAAAAAGAAGTTTAATTTGACACCTAATTCACTTTCATATCTTCAGTATTAAGAAAGTTATGACCATTTTCATACTCGGAAATTAGCATCTTGTTCCCCATTGCCTTTCAATTGACTTAACTCAAAAGCTGTGATCTAGAACCGTTAAAACCCATAACGTTCTTAAAAATTAAGAGAACTCAATGAAATTTTCAGTTATTATAGATTGAAGCATTCTGAAACAAATATGAAACAATCTTACTTGGATGACCTGAAATTAAAGCATATCATTAGTTAGTTATCTAATTGTAGCTAATTACAAAATTCAATGAGTAGATCTAAACTTTTTTTAAATTGCCTAAGTGTCCAAATAACATTCATACAATAATCCACAATATAACATAATTTTAAAATCTAATTTTCATGAATTTCTAGGCCAAATGGAAGGAATTTAATGTTTAATGCCTGTAAATTAATGGCCATTTAAATCAACTAGCGAGTGGGTTTTAGTGGAATGCGGTGGATTGGAACGATGCGGTTTGTGGTGAAGTCGGGAGGAAAAATACTGTTGGTTCATACATTTTTTTTGGACCCCATTTCGCAACATGAAAATATGATTTAAAGCCTCCATAAAAACCAACTTTTAATATAAAAATAAACTGTATACCTTTTTTTCTCCCCTACGCAAAATCATTCCCGTTGTCGGCGCTCACGGCTTTTGAAGGTGATTTTTAAATTACTCTAGTTAATAAATAATCTAGCGTAATTTAAAAATACCTTCATTAATTAAATGTCGGAGCGATTTTTCTTCTGCAACAAAATTGCCCGACATGGATCGATTTTCCCAGTATGCAGAAAAACGGCACTTTAAGCTCGCCCCCCTCTGAAAGGCGCCAAAGTCACACACACGGGGAGCGGCAGAACTGCAGCGCTGCTCAAGGTAAGTTTTGTGAACATACCTATTTATAGTGGAGGCTCTAACCAGAGTTATAAAATCCTTCTTGAAAATGGAAGTAACTGCAGAGGTTGAAAGATTGTAAATGTTCTACCCCTGTTTGAAAAGGTATGAGAGTGACTGGGGACAGATAAGTCCAACATTGGCCGTGGAGAAAATTTCAGAGACAATAAACCAAACAAAATTAATTTGCATTTTGAAAACTATGGGGAAATTAATGAAAGTCTGCATTTAATTGACTGTGTTTGATTAATGATTGAATTCTTTGGTGCAAGCTGATAATGATAATACATTCATATTATCAAAATGAACTTTCAAAGGGTTTTTGACAAAGTACCATATAATGAACATGTCACATAGTTGTGCGTAGGATTCAAGATATATTATCTGCATGGATGCCAAATTGGCTGAAGAGGAAGCAGAGAATAGTGACGAATGGCTGTTCCTCAGGCTGAACTGCATTATACAGTGGTGTTACCCAGTAGTCATTAATAGGATCATAGCTCTTTTGGATAGGTACTATTTATATTGGTTAAATGGAGCAGAATTTCAAAAGTGGGTATTGAGCTGAAATTCAGAAATGTTGTCAGATGTGAGATGGCTGGTAACAGACCTCTGGATGACATTGGCAAGTTGGTAAAACAGATAATCATATGGCAGAGAAAATTTTAAACCAAGAAGTGAAGTAAATTTGGCAGGATGAATGAGTGGGAGGAATAATATACACTACTGTTTTAAAGGCTTGTAGCATTGGAGAGAATAGAGTGTGCCAGTGTTCAAATCTTGGACAAGTTGAGATGGTTGTTAAAACAGAATCTTTCATTAATTTACAGAAAAAAACACGAAACCTCATGCTAAGTCTTTAGAAAGCTTTGGGTAGGCCCCGGCATGAGTATCACATTCAGTTCTGGCCAATACACTTTAGGATGGATGATATGAGCCTGCAGAGGAGATTGACGAAGATGTTGTTAGGCATCAGAGGAGGAAATTAGACACAAGGAGACTGAAGAAGTTGACACCGGTCACAGAGCAGAAAAGATTGGCAGCATCTTAGTCCGAACTCCTCTAAATTACAAAGGGTTTTGGAAGAACGAGTCAGGAGAAGCTGTTTCCAGTGTAAGAAAGTAATTAACAAGAGGATGCAGATTTAAGATGATTGGCAAAGGAACCATGGATAATGAAATTCCACATGCATGCATTTCCCAGGGTTTCCCTACATTTCAGCCAAGGAACAAGATCTTAATGGATTTTTTTTTCCATTCTCCTCAGCCAAACAGGCCACATCTTGAAACTTAACTTGAACAGATGTCTTCTGATCAACCAGCTTGGAGCTGTCAGATGTGTCTAATCTGGAGATCACAAGGATAATTCAGGATTGCCATGGGTCAAAGTTACTTAATTAAGACGTACCTCAATGCACTATCAAAGGGCACTGTACCACTGGAGGTGTTACATTTTGAATTTGGGATGAAGCCAATGCTTGGTTGATTGGAGAATATATGGTAGCATCTTGAAGGAAAGAAGGGGAGTTATACCAGAGTACTGTTTTGTCATTTATTATTCAATAACCTTGTACAAAACACATGATCTTTGTATATCCTGTTGCTGACAGTTTGGTACATTTCCTGCATTGCTTTATTTCGAAAGTATTAAATTGCTGTAAAGCATTTTGTTAAGGTTGCTGATGGAACTTTATGAAGGCAAGTTCCTTTCGAAAGAGTGGGATTCAATGAGTGTCTTTAGATCTCCGACAGAGACCAGAAAGATTGTGACATTCACTTAAGAAAAGTCACCAATGACGCTGTAATATGGATGTAAGCATTTGTTTTCCAATAGGCAGAAGTCATTGGAGCTTATGGAGGTGAAGAACTCGACTCTGAGGAAAGAGTTGGTGACGATTAAGGAAGCTTTGAACAAAGCTATACTGGACAAGGAGGTGTTACAGAATGAGAAGGGAGGTTTGGTTGAGGCTCTCGCGAAGGTATGTGGTGCAAACCTTGAGGAAACCATCATGCAGGGCATGACATAGAAACATAGAAAATAGGTGCAGTAGCAGGTCATTCGGCCCTTCGACCCTGCACCGCCATTCAATATGACCATGGCTGATCATCCAACTCAGAATCCTGCACCTGCCTTCTCTCCATACCCCCTAATCCCTTTAGCCACAAGGACCACATCTAACTCCCTCTTAAATATAGCCAATGAACTGGCCTCAACTATCTTCTGTGGCAGAGAATTCCACAGATTCGCCACTCTCTGTGTGAAAAATGATTTTCTCATCTCGGTCCTAAAAGACTTCCCACTTATCCTTAAACTGTGACGCCTTGTTCTGGAGCATCGGGAACAATCTTCCTGCATCTAGCCTGTCCAACCCCTTAAGAATTTTGTAAGTCTCTATAAGATCCCCCCTCAACCTTCTAAATTCTAGCAAGTACAAGCCGAGTCTATCCAGTCTTTCTTCATAAGAAAGTCCTGCCATCCCAGGAATCATTCTGGTGAACCTTCTCTGTACTCGCTCTGTGGCAAGAATGTCTTTCCTCAGATTAGGAGACCAAAACTGTACGCAATACTCCAGGTGTGGCCTCACCAAGACCCTGTACAACTGCAGTAGAACCTCCCTGCTCCTATACTCCAATCCTTTTGCTATGAATGCTAACATACCATTCGCTTTCTTCACTGCCTGCTGCACCTGCATGCCTACTTTCAATGACTGGTGTACCATGACACCCAGGTCTCTTTGCATCTCCCCTTTTCCTAATCGGCCACCATTCAGATAATAGTTTACTTTCCTGTTTTTGCCACCAAAGTGGATAACCTCACATTTATCCACATTATACTGCATCTGCCATGCATTTGCCCACTCACCCAACCTATGCAAGTCACCTTGCAGCCTTCTAGCATCCTCCTCACAGCTAACACTGCCCCCCAGCTTCGTATCATCCGCAAACTTGGAGATGTTGGATTCAATTCACTCATCCAGTTCATTAATATATATTGTAAATAGCTGGGGTGCCAGCACTGAGCCTTGTGGTACCCCACTAGTCACTGCCTGCCATTCTGAAAAAGACCCTACTCCTACTCTTTGCTTTGTGTCTGCCAGCCAGTTTTCTATCCACATCAATACTGAACCCCCAATACCGTGTTCTTTAAGTTTGCATACTAATCTCTTATGTGGGACCTTGTCGAAAGCCTTCTGAAAGTCCAGATATAACACATCCACTGGTTCTCCCTTATCCACTCTACTAGTTACATCCTCGAAAAATTCAATAAGATTCGCCAGATATGATTTCCCTTTCATAAATCCATGCTGACTTTGTCCAATGATTTCACCACTTTACAAATGTGCTGCTATCCCATCTTTAATAACTGACTCTAGCATTTTCCCCACTACCGACGTTAAACTAACTGGTCTGTAATTCCCCATTTTCCCTCTCCCTCCCTTTTTAAAAAGTGGGGTTACATTAGCTACCCTCCAATCCTCAGGAACTACTCCAGAATCTAAAGAGTTTTGAAAAATTATCACTAATGCATCCACTATTTCTGGGGCAACTTCCTTAAGTACTCTGGGTTGCAGCCTATCTGGCCCTGGGGATTTATCGGCCTTTAATCCATTCAATTTACCTAATACCACTTCCCAACTAACCTGGATTTCACTCTGTTCCTCCATCTAATTTGACCCCTCGTCCCATGCTATTTCTGGCAGATTATTTATATCTTCCTTAGTGAAGACAGAACCAAAGTAGTTATTCAATTGGTTTGCCATGTCCTTGTTCCCCATGATCAATTCACCAGTTTCTGACTGCAAGGAACCTACATTTGTTTTAACTAATCTTTTTCTCATCACATATCTATAAATATTTTGCAGTCAGTTTTTATGTTCCCTGCCAGTTTTCTTTCATAATCTATTTTCCCTTTCCTAATTAAGCCCTTTGTCCTCCTCTACTGGACTCAGAATTTCTCCCAGTCCTCTGCTAGGCTGCTTTTTCTGGATAATTTGTATGCTTCATCTTTTGTTTTGATATTATCCCTGATTTCCCTTGTTATCCATGGATGCACTACCTTCTCTGATTTATTCTTTTGTCAAACTGGGATGAACAATTGTTGTAGTTCATCTATGCAGTCTTTAAATGCCTTCCATTGCATATTCACCGTCAACCCTTTAAGAATCACTTGCCAGTCTATCTTGGCCAATTCACGTCTCATACCTCAAAGTTACCTTTCTTTAAGTTGAAAACCTTTGTTTCTGAATTAACAATGTCACTCTCCATCCTAATGAAGAACTCAACCATATTATGGTCACTCTTGCCCAAGGGGCCATGCACAACAAGACTGCTAACTAACCCTTCCTCATTACTCAATACCCAGTCTAGAATAGCCTGCTCTCTCGTTGGTTCCTTTACATGTTGGTTTAGAAAACTATCCCGCATACATTCCAAGAAATCCTCTTCCTCAGCACCCCTGCCAATTTGATTCACCCAATCTATATGTAGATTGAAGTCACCCATTATAACTGCTTTACCTTTGTTGCACGCATTTCTACTTTCCTGTTTGATGCCACCCCCAACTCCAATACTACTGTTACTGCACACAACTCCGTTTTCTGCCCCTTAGTGTTTCGCAGCTCTACCCATATCGATTCCACATCCCCCAAGCTAATGTCCTTCCTTTCTATTGTGGTAATCTCCTCTCTAACCAGCAACGCTACCCCACCTCCTTTTCCTTTCTGTCTATCCCTCCTGAATATCGAATATCCCTGGATGTTCAGCTCCCAGCCTTGGTCACCCTGGAGCCATGTCTCCGCGATCCCAACTATATGACGTCCATGACCCCAACTATATGACCTCAAAGAAGAAGCATTATGCAGAGATCAGAACTGAGGTCCATGGACAATGAGTTTACAGCAATTCTTTGAAATAACTCCATGTGCACATATTTTCAAATGATCCTTTAATCTCATGGAATAACAACAATAATGATCAATCTCAAATGTTATGATTTGCTGTTAGATAATGTTACTATGTGGACAATTCCTAATCACAAACGAAAAACCGGCTTAATTTTGATATTCAACCTCCTAGACACAAACTCTTCAACCATCTGAAACAGTTCCTCTCTTTATAAATTTTGATCCCCCTTAAATCTTGTGCTTCATTGAAATTACCCCTATCCTACCAATTACCAGCAGAGTTTGTGTTATTTTTCCCTCACAACTCAATCCTTGTATCAGTCTGGTAAATCTATGCTGCACTCCCAAGCTAACAGTGAGTCCCTGGCATTGCTCATTGTATTTCAGACATGGTCAAACCTGTGCTTTGCATGGCAGCAGCATAGCTGCTACCCCTTTGTACCTCTGGCCTCTGAACATTAAGGTTGACATACTATTCGCAATTTTCTGAGTATTTACAGGATCTGTCTCCAAGGTCAATTATACTGCATCGTTTACATGGAAACCTACATCTTGATTCTTTAGAATAAACTCTTTTAAACATTTTTTTCAGTTTTAAAGAGATGACATTTTCCTACATTGAAGTCTATTTCTTGCAGATGCTTCTACATTTGCACAATCTATTAATGCTCATAATTTAATAATTCAATCTGCACTGCTTAGAAAGGAGTGTTAATGGTGAACTTGGAACTATGTACCTTTCTATTCTATCATCTAAACTATTTTTCACTATCATCTAAAATATGCTATCATCTAAACTATTCTATCATCTAAACTATTTCTATGTTTCTATTTACAGTGACATAAAATTCTGCCAATCAGCTATCTCACCATTTTGAAATCTCAATAGTTTATTTTAATATGGAGCATGGAAACAGGCCCTTTGGTCCACTGTGTGTGCGCCAACCAACAGTCACCCGTTCACACTAGTTCTATCCTACACACTAAGGATAATTTACAGAAGCCAGTCAACCTGCAAACCAGCACGTCTTTGGAATGTGGGAGGAAACCAGTGCACTGGGAGAAAACATGCACGGTCACAGGGATAATGTATAAACTCCATACAGCATCAGATCAAACCCATGTAACTGGTGCTGTAAGGTAACAACGCTACCGCTGCGCCACTATGTACCCGAGCACTGGTTGCTTCCTACTTAGTAGTCCTGATTCCTGCATTCCTGACCACTTACTGCGGCTCAAGTTCCAGCCCCGTACCAGCGCTTCTTTCAGATGATCTGGTTCTGTTTTCGATGCTCCCTTGAAACTTAAGTTCCATTAAGATTTTTCTGTGTAGGATTTTTTTCATGTGACTTAAAGTGAACTAAAGTATTAATAAAATAATGTCTGACAGTCCAGAAAATCTGTTCAGCTGTACAGTTGTAGGTCTACTGTAGGTTCCTGTGTGATGCTATTAGTCACTTCTGCCTATCTGAATCGCACACCATTCATCCCACATCCCCCCTGCCGCTTGCTTTTCTGCTCATGCCAATAAATTTCCACCAGTTCCACAAGTTTCTACTTAAGTTATTACTGAATTAATTTTGGAAATATAAATTTGATGATCTCTTGCCCGCTATATAAGATGTATATATTTAAAAAAATCAATAGGCTGTACAGAAAGCATGGCCTGAGGAAAATCATGATACAAAATCCATCTACTGGATTTATAGGACTGTAAAAGTAATATTCACATTTTGTTGATGATGGCATGTTTAAATAGACTCTGCGAGATGATTTTGACAAATCACATTAATTTCTGGTTAACTGCTTACCTAATTCTAATAATCACTTAATTATCTGTTAATTTTTAAACATTAATTAATTATTTACCTAATTTTAACCATTATTAGTTCATATGGATTATGAATGCGGCCCTTCATTTATTTTTTTCTTCATTGGAATATTATTATCATGGATTCAGCTTTATGTTCTAAATTCAATGGGATCGATTCCAATTAAGCATAATGTTCAACTTATTGAGTGTTTTACACAGAGCTGGCCTAGAAATGAGGTCATGTACACCCACTGGTGTTACAATAAAATGCCTGATGGTTTCAATAATTGAATCCATTTGTTTTTAATCCAATCAAAGCTATATTTTTAATAGATATTGTAAAATATGATTATCCCTGCTATTTTGTGCACTGTTATGGGTGGTGAATGTTAGTTAATGTTCCCTCTTATTTAATAAGCTTTCTACATCTATTTTATAGAAGCATTTGGATATTAATTATTATCCTATTTTATAGAGATACATTTAACTCTTTTGTAGCAGCATCTGGAAAAGTTTAAGAAGGAACTGCAGATGTTGGATAATCGAAGGTAGACAAAAATGCTAGAGAAACTCAGCGGGTGAGGCAGCATCTATGGAGTCTGAAGAAGGGTTTTTACCCAAAACGTTGCCCATTTCCTTTGCTCCGTAGATGCTGCCTTACCCGCTGAGTGTATTCAGCATTTTTGTCTACTCTGGAAAAGTTTACCTTACTTAGGGGAGCTGTAGGATTTGGAAGAGTTTAATCTATATTTGGTTGATTATATAGGAACATTTCTCTTCTTATTTATCTTCCTTTATTACTCTTGTTTTGACACGTGATTGTGAGGTCAGGCACGCAGATTACTTCCAGGTCACTACCCAGAAGGAACACTGAATGAGCAGACACATTAACCTTCATCTTTCCCATGGAGCTCCACTCCACACTAGGACCCATGAAAGCTCTTGATGCTGTGTAATTAAGACTGATATCCAGTAGAGAATTTTGTTTTGAAATTTATTGGCAAAGTAAACATTTATTGTCCATTCTGAATTTATTTTCAACTAAATGACACGTCAGGTAAAAGGTATAGAAGTATGAAAACACACACCTCCAGATTCTTCCCAGCTGTTATCAGAACTGAATCATCCTACCACAAATAGAGAGCAGTGCTGAACTACTATCTACCTCGGTTTGACCCTTGGACTATCCTTGATTGGACCTTGCTGGCTTTACCTTGCACTAAATGTTATACCCTTTTCATGTATCTATACACTGTAACTGGCTCAATTGTAATCATGTGTTGTCTTTCTGCTGACTGGATAGCATGCTACAAACGTTTTCACTGTACCTCGGCACACGTGATAATATACTAAACTGAACTGACTTTCAGATCTGTTTCAGAGGGGAATTGAGACAAAACCTTGCTATGAGTTAAGGGTGGCACAACAGGTAGTGCTGCTGCATTCCACTCCAGAGAGCCAGGTTCAATCTTGACCTCCATGGAATTCAGTGTGAAGTTACATGTTTTTGCAATTGCATGGATTTCCACTAGGTACTCTTGGTTCCCCCAATATCCCAAAGATGTGTAGGTTTTTAAGTTAATTAGCCACTCTACATTTCTGTGTGTGGCAGGGGAGCAGAATGGAGTTGATTGGCATCTGAGAGAGGATAGGTTATCAAGAAATGTGGGTTAATTAGATTGTTCTGGGAGCCAGCACCAGTCAATGGGCTGAGGGGTGCAGGAAAAAGTAAGATACATGAGGTGGAATGGAGATTTCCTTTCTCAAAGGACAAGGACAATTCTTACAACGATCCAGCAGTTTTATGATTACCATCATTAAAGTTTATGTTTACCCTGGATATATTTTTAATTAGTTCACCATTAAAAATGTAAGGATAACATTAACTTGGAAAGATTATGGATTCATCAGGATGTTACCTGGACTTGCAGGATTGTGTTATAGGGAGAGGCTGGACAGGCTAGGACCTTTTTTCCTTTGGCATGTTGGAGGATGAGAAGTGACCTTATTGATGAGGGACATGGATGAAGTGAACACTCAGAGTCTTTTCCTCAGGGTAGAAGATTCTAAACCAAGAGGGCAAAGGTGAGACAAGAGAGATTTAAGAGGGACCTTCGGGACAATGTTTTTACTCAGAAGGTAGTCATATCTGGAATGAACTGCTAGAGGAGGCAATGGAAGCAACTATAATTACAACATTCAAAAGTTATTTGGACAGATATATGGAAAGCAAGATTTAGGAGGATATGGGCCAAATGCAGACGAATGGGACTAACACGGAATACCAATTTGGTCAGCATGGACACGGTGAGCCGAAGTGCCTGTTTCCGTGCTGTATGACTAGTCTTACATTTCCGAAAATGGGAATAGAATTTTTGCCTTGGGCCTTCTAGGTTACTAGTCCAGTTACATAATATTTATTCTTGTGGAAGACCTGACCAAGTTCTGAAGTCATTCGATAAAGCTTTCACTTCTTTCAGCTTCAAACGATAACAAAAGCTTCTTGTCCATTTCACAGTCTGTGACTGCATTTTAGGCTCCACTGTAGTGTTTACATAAGATTGATTGTTTTTCTTTGTGTGATTGACATGGGTTTTTTTTAAATTATGTTGAATTCTTTTTTGGCCTTAGTAGCAATGTATGGCTGTATCTGTTATCTGTTTGATTTCCTGTCTGATTTGCATGTGACTTGTCCTGCTATCATTTATTGTTATCTTGAATGCATTCTTCTCATTTCGATCTTGCAGGCTGAGCTGACGAGCGCAGACCTTGAGTTGTCGTTAAATAAGCTGAAGACGGAGAAAGACACCCTGCGCGACTCCCTTGCCAAGATGAGTGCACTCAGTGAAGGTTTGGCTCAGGATAAGGTTGAATTGAATCGTATCCTCCTCCGGGTAAGTTAGCTGAGCCAGCTTCAAAAGACCCCCCTCAGAACAGAACCACTTTGATACACTTTAATTCTGGCACTCGTGGATCAGATAAAATGCACATTGTTAAACCTCTGCGAACAACTCATGCATCGTAACTTACAGTAAAAACCAGATATGCATTAATTTTGAGGATGGTTCCCAGTCTGCTCATGGCTAAATTGCCTGAGGAGATGTCACAAGAAGCCTCTTCATGTGGATTGATTCAATACTCTCCCTGTTTTTTTTCACCCTGAAATGATTCAGTAGTCAGGATTTCCTTCGTGATTAGGCAGAGACCACAATTATTCCATTAACTCCTGTTATAATACGGAACCACTTGGCTATCAGACATGTCCACATTTTTCACCTCTTCCAGATCCTTAAAAGGAATATGGCATCAGTGAATTTGGGTTAAAGCACTTTCATGTTGCACAACGGCATGGAACTCTCTTGGGATCAACAAACTATGTGACTTACTGTAGATTGCACAGTTCTCTTTTATTCCTTGCAATCTCTTGTAATGTGTCAGGAAGGCATCAATATCAGCTTTTGATAATCATCTTCCAAGTCATCTTGGAAAGCATTACAGGTGCAATACCTTGCCAGGAGGTTGACACAACGGCTTCCCCTTCCCCCTGCTCTGCTGCTCTGACTGTGGCTGACTCTTAAACTGAAGCACGTAATTCTAACCGGGGTATGCAGTACCCATGTCTTAGCTGTTGTTTTGCTGTGTCAAATACAATGACACAATCTCTTACTTCTCAACCACAACCTTGTCCTCTTTTCAGGCATACTTCGTGGTGGCTGACTACCTAAGGTGTTGCTCGAGGGAGTGTAGCTTGAGTGAGGGCAAGGGCCTTTTGTGGATGTTTCTTGCGCATTTGCTTGACACACAAAAACATTAAACACAATCAAGATGTCACGTCTGTCCGAAATGTCACCTATTCCTTCTCTCCAGAGATGCTGCCTGTTCCACTGATTTACGCCAGCTTGTGTATGTGTGTGTAAGTGAACGAGCACAAGAGAGGTGCAGTTCCAAGGATTAATTTTCACTTTGACATGATTAATGACATGGAATTTCTTTCAACACTACGTCAGAGTGAGTCACCCCAGGAGCAGGCTCAGCACCCACCTGCTGCCAACACTTCATGGTGGTCCTGGGTGGCTTTTATTGCTCGGGTGTATAAAGAACTCCCTCACCCTCTCGCCCTGCCGTCATGTAGGTTTTCCTGGTCTGAAGACAGCGCTGCTGCCCCCCTCTCACTTCCTCTCACCCTTTTCAGTTGGAAAATCTGCAAGACAGGACACTTCTATATAGTGTAGAGTGAGAGCTTGAACACTGGTGTGCAGTAAAGTCTGGGGGCGACTCTAAATATGATATTTAACATTTGGGACCTGCTTTATCAATGAGATTGCAGCTGCCCTTTTACTGGGAATCCTGATTTGAAAGCACATGCATGGAAAGGCAGAAGTTGTAGTGGTTGAAACGTGTAGTTAACGTTTCCATTTAGGACTAAGAGAATTTCAGGACATGTTTTATTAACATGGCATCCAACATTAGAGATATTCATGCCTGACCAACAATCAGACTAGATACTCCCAAGACCAGAACAAGATTTAATTTAAACTTCTTGAGTTTCATATGTCAGCACATAATTAGCATTTTTTTTTTTTTAATCGTTCATTGATATTTAGTGATCGTAATCTTTCTGTGGACTGCCTACCACAGTTCTACTGGCTAGTAATGGAAATTTATCTCCAAACAAGATTAGTAATTGGAGATGTAGGGATTCACCTCTTGTCAAGATCTCAGCCAAGGATACACAGATTATTTCAGTGAGGTTGTGAATACGTTATGGGCCAGTAAGTAATGTCCTGCAATGGAACGGCACATGTCTCTTTCAAAATACAGTCTTTATTTGCTTGTGCCATGGCTAAAAGCGGCCTCAGAATTTAGTACATATTTAGGAGTATTAATTTCTAGTAGGGATATTAGAACAGGAAAGTGAGCATGGTGTTCATCATAAATTAATCATGTTCACCAGTTCATAAGTCACAGGGGCAGAGGTAGGCCATTCGGCCCATCGAGTCTACGCCACCATTCAATCAGCGATCTATCTTTCCCTCTTACCCCATTCTCATGCCTTCTCCCCAAATCCCTTACAAACCATACTAATCAAGAATCTGTCAATCTCTGCCTCAAAAAAATTCGACTGCCGACTGTGGCAATGAATTCGACAGGTTGATCATCCTCTGACTGAAGAAGACCCGCCCACCCTCTGAAGAAATTCCAACTCACCTCCTTCCTAAAGGTATGTCCTTTTATCCTGAGGCTACTCCCTCTGGTTCAAGACTTCCCCAAAAGTAGAAACATCCTCTCCACCTCCACTCTATCCAGACCTTTAACTATTTAGTAAACTTCATTGAGCCCCCCCCCCCCCCCCCCCACGCCCCATTCCTCATCCTTCACAACTGCAGTGATTACAGGCCCAGTGCTGTCAACCTGCTACAAATCCAACACATCCTTCCTCTGATATGGGGCCCAAACCTCCTCACAATATTCCAAATGTGGTCTGATCAGTGCCTTATAAAGCCTCAGCATTACGTCCCTGTTTTTGTATTCTAATCCTCAAATTAAATGTTAACGTTGCATTTGCCTTCCTTACTACTGATTCAACTTCCAAATTAACCTTTAAGAAATCCTGCACCAGCATTCCCGTCCCTTTGCACCTCCAATTACTGAATCCTCACCCCATTTAAAAAGTAGACTATGCCTTTATTTCTGCGACCAAAATGCATGACTGTACACTTTGCTACTCTATAATTCCACTTCCTCGCCCACTCTCCCAACCTGTGCTTCTGCAGAGTCCCTGCTTTCTCAACACCATCTACTCCTCCACCAATCTTTGTATCATCAGCAATCTTGGCCACAAATCTTCTGTTCCCTCGTCCAAATTATTGATATACAACGTGAAGAATAGTGGCCCCAACACCGACCCCTGCAGAACACCGTTAGTCACCAGCAGCCAGCCAGTAAAAGCCCCCTTTATTACCACTCTTTGTTTTCTGCCATCCAGACAACCTTCTATCCATTGTAGTGTCCTCCCTCTGATACCATGGGCTCTCATCTTCTTTAGCAACCTCAAGTGTGTCGCCTTATCAAAGGCCCTCTGAAAATTCAGGTAATCTATTGAGATAGCTCTTATCACTTTAATATTTTCTTTTGCGGATATTTTTTTTTGCATTTTCCTTGAGAGCCTTGGTCAAGAACAGGACTATTCATAGACAGAATTATACAATATCACCCCAATTATTAGATGTTTTCTCCATCCCTTAATACTCTTAATATTCAAATTCGCAAGCAGATCTTTCATACCATCAGTTTATTGTGCAGCTTTGGGCCAATGTGCTTAGAGCATTCACAGTTAATGCCAGTTAAATGTTTCTGTTCTCTTAGATGGAAGCTGATAGATCAGTTCTACAAGGACAGAAGAAAGAGATTGAGAAAGCAAAAGCTAATATCCACGATGTGTTGGTCCGCGTGGAACAGGAGAAAATGAACCTGGACACCGAGAAACATGGATTAGACCAATCCCTGCAGATTGTGGAAGCAACCCGTGAACAGCTAGAACATGATATATTGATTCTCCAAAGAGAGAGGGATCTGCTTCAAGATCAAATTGGACAGGTATGCACAAAAGGATGTTCCAACAGCTGGTGCAACGTTTCTCATTATTAAATCTAAATGGTCTGTTTGTTCAATCCCCTTTATTGTAGACAGAGACAAGAAGTCTTCAGGGAGTGGGAATGTGATTAACATAGTTGGCAATACTTCCAACAGCAACAGTGGAAGGAAGTAAACAGTACATCAAACTTCTTTTTCCTCTCTTATTTCTTATCAATTGCTCCGTAACTGCCTCCTTGCCCCATTTTTTAAGCTATTTGTCGTAATATTTCCATAGATACCTTTCTTCAGACCTTTCACACCAGTCTGAAGAAGGGTCTTGACCTGAAACGTCACCCATTCCTTCTCTCCAGAGATGCTTCCTCTCCCGTTGAGTTACTCCAGCATTTTGTGTCTATCTTCGATTTAAAATGTATATATATAATTTTCCTTTTATTTATTCATTTCCATCTTTTCTTTTCTTCTTTTTTTAAATCATTCGACATAAAGATAAAGATTTTTTTTTAAAATAAATAAATAAATAAATAAAGATAAAGATAAACCAGCATCTGCAGTTCTTTCCTACATATATGTTCTTATGTGGCTCAGTGGCTAATCTGTTTGCATTGTGTATTTATGAATTATTTTGAGAAGTCTTACTAATGTTAAAGGAACTATGGAAATATAAGGCATTGGCATTGCAGAGGTTATGAGGAATTCTGAAACTATGGTCCCATGTCGTGGTTGTCCAGTAGTTTAGTGAAGATAACTATAAATTCAGATGACCTTCCTATTTCATTTCGGAGTCACGTGAGTGACTTCGTGAAGAGCCCGCCGGCGCGCATGCTCGACATATCGTCGTAACGCGTTGCTGCGACGGCTGGCGGTGGAGCGCGCTCCTCGCCAGCCCTTCATAAGGGGCCACGGAGGTGAGTATTCCACCTTTAGTTGGTGGTCCTTGTTGTCTGATTATGTCTTGCAGCAAGGACATGGATGGGAGTTCGAAGGGCCGGAGGACGTCAGGACGAGTTCGCCGGTCAACAGTTCCGGGGCCTTTACCATCGGCAGTACCTGCAGCGCAGGCCGGGACTCAGGCGGAGATGTGGGTAAGCCCTGTGTTCACAGGTCCAGATCCGCCAGCACACCACAGCTCGGAGGAGTTCGGTGAGGAGGAGTGTGGTGTGCCGCCAGAGCAGGGGGACCCTGCCATGGCAGTCAGGTTGTCAGCGGGCTCGCTGGCGACCTCGAGCAGGGCGCGTGCCGTTGCACGGCCTGTTCCACTCAGCCCTCCGAGAAGGGGGAGGGGAGGAGCCCAGAAGCCTAACCCTGTTAGGGCTAAGGCATTGCCTGTCGCGGAGGAGCGGTCAGGTTCCAGGGCGAGACCCGGGGCGGCTGTGAGGTCCAGCCGGCACACCCCGACTCTCGACGCCGGGACGGGTCGGTTGAGTCGGGTCTCGTCGCGGTCGCCGAGCCCCCCATGGATGGGTGGGCGGCACCATGCGTCGGCAACGTCCACGATGTGGGCAGCCGGCAAGACTGCGCGGGCCCCAGGCAGCCATGCTTCGGCTGGTGCCGACACCTCGCCGCATGTGCCCTTAGTGGCAGCGGCTTCAGCTCTCGCTAAACGGAGGCGATTGAACACGCCCGCGCAGGAATCGCGCAGTTTCGCCTCGGCGGCTGTTAGCGACAACTACCGGCACCGGCAGGGCCTCGACGAGGTGCGGGCCGATGACAGGAGCCCGGTTTTCTTTTCAGAGCCGGAGGACTCCGACCACCTGAGTGTTCAGGGTGAAGGGCGTATTGACCGTATGGAGCGGCTGCTGGAGCTCCTGCTTCAACGTCAACAACAGCAGGGCAGCAACAGGCACAGGGCGTCTTCACCAACATCTACTATCAGCCTGGAGCAGCACGAGGAGGAGGTTCTGGTGGATCCCGTACCACCTCCGGTGGAGGTGCCAGCGGAGGAACTTTTGGATGTGGCGACCAAATTCGCGGCCCCACATACGGCTGGTCTTCCTCTCAATTCAAAGCTGGCAGCCACAGTGGACTTTCTTAATAATCAGGTGCTGCAGGAAGAAGTCCTCATCCAGGCTATGAGCCGGCACAAGGCTCCATCAAACTGCAACTCCCTCAACGTGCCTGTGGTCAATACGCCAATATGGGGCAACATCAGTGCGGCTATCCGTCAACAAGAGCTACAATTGCAGCGGATCCTGAAACTCCTCACGGCCGGTATTACCGCCTTTGCGCGGTCGGTGGACGAGGACGAGCTGAATTTGAACCAGGAAGATGCTCTGGCCTTATTGTGCGCGACCCAGCACGAAATCAACGGGTTTCGCAAAAACAGCATCCGCCCAGCACTCAACCCGAAGTTTGCAGGATTGTGCAAACCACCGCCGCCGCCGCCGCCCCGTCAGCTCTTTGGTGAGGACCTCTCGAAGAGAGTCAAAGAGCTTGACGAACAAGCCAAAACGGTGGGGATCATGCGCTCTAAGAGTGCCCCCACACCGTCCGGCTCAAAAGCTCCATACATTCGCTCACGAGGGTCGGCCAGTGCCTCGACGAGGACTCACCCTCTAGCTCCACAACGACAACAACACCAGAACCAGCACCAAGGGTCTTTTTTAGGACAGGGTCGGCAGAGACCTTTTTGGAAATCGAAGACGCCGCGCCCTCAAGCCAACCCAGCACCTCCACGGCCACCCACACGTGTCAAGGACCGCCGGTAACCACGGAGGTGAGGGGGTCTGGTTCTCTCTTTTCTCTCTGTTTAACTTCCCATGTTGGTGGTCGTTTACGGTTGTTTTTGGATGCATGGGGTAATTTTACTGGTGATGAGTATGTGTTGCGGAATATTCAGGGGCATAAAATTGAGTTTATTAATGGCGACATTCCTCCATCCCAGCACATGCCTGGTCGTACGTTCAAATTGTCTGCTGCAGAACAGGCAGCAGGTTACAAGGAAATTTTAAGTTTGGAACAGAAGGGTGTGATTGAGAAAACAGTGCCTGAGCCAATTGAATTTGTTTCGAACATATTTACTAGACCTAAGAAGGATGGAGGCTGTCGTGTCATTATTGATCTAACCCGTTTGAATACGTTTGTAACATATACTCATTTTAAAATGGATACGTTTGAAACAGCCAAATCATTGATTTCTCATGGCTGCTTTATGGCATGCATTGATTTGAGGGATGCATATTATTCAGTATCCATCCAGAAAGATGATAGAAGGTTTTTGAAATTTATCTGGATGGGGCAACTTTGGCAGTATAAGGCTTTGCCTAATGGGCTTACTACAGCCCCTAGATTGTTCACTAAATTGGTGAAGCCAATCATGGCTTATTTGAGACAACGACATCATATAGTTATGGCCTATTTAGATGATGTCTTTATTGTGGGCCACACCCTGCAATTGGCTGAACAGGGTGTTGCAGCTGCTGTCAATATATTTCAACAATTAGGATTCATTGTCCATCCAGAGAAATCAAAGTTCTGCCCTGCCCAGGTAATTAATTACCTAGGGTTCACGGTGAACTCAATGAGCATGAGGATAACTATACCAATTAACAAAATTGAGGAAGTCACTAAGGTGTGCAGAGATTTAATTGGCACCAATATACCATCGATTCGGCATACAGCCACAGTAATTGGCAAGTTAGTGGCTTTGTTTCCGGCAGCACGATATGGACCTTTGCATTATCAGAATTTGCAAAGAGCTAAAATTACTGCGTTAAAATGGAACGCTGGTCATTACGATCGATCTATGCAGCTGCCGTCCGAAGCGATAACTGAGTTGCAATGGTGGGTGTGTCACATTAGCAACTCATTTAAGCCTGTCAGGGAGGCTAATCCGGTGGTATATTTACAGACTGATGCAAGCTCCAATGGCTGGGGAGCTACTGATAATTGCTCTAGTTGTGGGGGTAGATGGGACACCCTTGAGGCATCGATGTTGTTGACTCAAGGGATTAACTATTTGGAGTTGCTGGCAGCATTCCACGGACTTCGTGCATATTGTTCCAAGCTTGTTGGAGCACACGTCCGTCTCCAAATAGACAACACCACAGCTGTGGCATATTTAAACCATATGGGTGGTACCAGGTCAGTTTCGTGTGACAAATTGGCTAACTCAATTTGGCTCTGGTGTATTCAAAGAGACATTTGGATTTCAGCTACCTATTTGCCAGGTGAGCTTAATACGGTGGCGGACACCAGGTCACGCAAATTTAATGACAACATTGAATGGATGTTGCATCCTGAGATTTTTTCTAAAGTCACGGCCAAATTTGGTAAACCGGACATTGACCTTTTTGCGTCACGGTTGAACCATCAGGTACCAGCCTACGTTTCATGGGAACCAGATCCTGGGGCAATAGCGCTAGATGCATTCTCGCTGGACTGGGGGAATTGGGTTTTCTATGCCTTCCCTCCGTTTTGCCTCATCAGTCGGGTATTGCGAAAGATTCAGGCAGATGCTGCCAAGGGCATCCTTATTATACCCGACTGGCCCACACAGCCTTGGTATCCGGTGGTCTTTGACATGCTCAACGAACCGTGGGTCCTTTTGAAGGGTTGCCCACAATTGGTTACTCACCCTGTGTCAGGGGAGCCACATCCCTGCCATGGCTATTTAAATTTGTTGGCTTGCAGGTTCTGAACAGGCCGTTAGTCCAATACGGCCTCTCGGCTCGGACCATGGATACCATCGGGGCGTCGTGTCGAGAGTCCACAAGGCGAAGATACCGCTCGCATATTAAGAAGTGGGAAGCCTACTGCAGCCACTCTCGCATCACGTACGATGACGTGACAATAACCGACGTCCTGGAATTCCTCGCGGGGTTGCACCATGATGAACACTTAAGTTACAGTGCCATCAACAGCGCCAGAAGTGCGCTATCATTCTACCTCAAGATTGGGGTAGGATCCAACAGGCTAGTGTCCAGACTCATGCGGGGTATATTCAATATGAATCCGCCTACACCACGCTATAATATCACCTGGGATGTCAGGGACGTATTAACCCTGCTCAGGACGTGGTCTCCCATGGAAGGGCTCCAACTGGACCAACTCACCATGAAGCTGGTGATGTTACTAGCGCTGACTTCAGCTCAGAGGGTACAGACACTACACAAACTGCGTGTCGACAGAATGACATCTACCCCTACAGAAGTAGTCTTTTTCGTTGACGAGCTACTAAAGCAGCATAGACCTGGGTGCACAGGGCTGCAGCTGAAGTTCCCGGCATACCCCGCAGATGCTAGGCTATGTTTAGCCTCACATATCCGCCACTATGTCAAGGTGACGGCACGCATCAGATGGATGGAGAGATACCTGCTTGTCACTCATAAGAGACCTCATCATCGAGTGACAGTCCAGACGATATCCAGGTGGCTTCGAGTCGTCTTGGGTAAGTCAGGTATCGACACTAATGTGTTCAAGTCTCATTCCACCAGGGCTGCATCGACGTCAGCGGCGAGGGTCATGGAGGTGCCCATGGACCAAATTCTCGCCACAGCAGGATGGGCGAATGAAGCTGTGTTCCAGCGTTTTTATAACAAGCCTGTTGCTGCTCCTCTACAGTTCGCAGAAGCCGTGCTGAATGCAGGTCAAGAACGTGGAGATGTCCCCGCATGAGGGGTTTTTGATTTGTTATTAATAAATATGCTTTTGTTTTGCAGTATGAGCTATTGAGCCAGTTTGTTCCTCCCATCCATCCCTGGTAGTGGTGTGTCAGCATGGACGTGGTCCAGGGCGTGTAATCACAGAAGCTTTGAAGTCTTCACGAAGTCACTCACGTGACTCCGAAATGAAATAGTAAGATTGAACGAGAACTTACCAGTTCGAAGGTTGATCTTTATTTCATGAGGAGTCGAAGTGAGGGATTTCGTGCCCTCCTCGCCCAACCCTCAATCACCTTCATCTGGTAATCTTAGTCAATTCAATCATACTATGCGAAGTCATTTCTATTGTTGGTTCTGTGATTCCACGCCGCTACTTTGAAGTATGTCGAGCATGCGCGCCGGCGGGCTCTTCACGAAATCCCTCACTTCGACTCCTCATGAAATAAAGATCAACCTTCGAACTGGTAAGTTCTCGTTCAATCTTACTATTCCTATTATTGTTACTAAGATTATAGGAAGGTGGTAAACATTAGACATAGATATAGAAGATTCTGTAACTTCACAACTTCAAATGCTCAAGAACAAAGGAGGTTGCAGAAAGAGGTGGTGATTGCCTGGTCCATTACTGGTACTGACCTCCCCACCTGCGAAGGGGTCTACCGGGATTGCTGCTTCAAGAAGGCAGGTAATATCGTCAAAAACCTACACCACCCTGACCATGCATTCTTCACATACTCCGGAAGAAGGTACTGGAATCTGAGAACCATTACCTCCAGGTTCAAGAACAGTTTCTTCCTATCAGCTTTCAGGTTATCGAACCAGCCTGCACAACCCTAACACCAACCCCACCTCAGCCCAGAAATTGCACAGACTTTGCACTAAGATGGTTGCTCTTGGTACTTTGGTTTGTGCCCTATCATGGTCTGGCTTACTTAAAATAACTCATGATGGATTATATATTTATCCAGTCTGAAGAAAGGCCCCAAGCCTGAAATGTCACCTATCCATGTTGCCTGACCCGCTGAGTTATTCCAGCACTGTGTTTTTTATTGTAAACTAGCATTTGCAGTTCTTTGTTTCTACATTATATATATTTGTTGTTGTTGTTGTAGTATCTAGCGTGCTTGTGAGGCTGGGGAAGGTATGTATTTCATTGTTCCAGTTCATACCCAGCACCATTGACATATATAACACTATTAACTCATCAGGTTGACAAGGTCACTGTAACCTTTGGTCAAATTGTAGCTCAAGTGCTGAGATCACATTCCCTTTTCTGAGATCGTCCAGCATCCTGCATCTCTGTGCCAGGTCCCGATGTTTGTTTCATCTTGCTCTGCTCTTCTGTCCTATGCAGGTAAATCGGCAGAAGCAGTCCCTGAGTGAGCAGCTAGCTCAGGCGCAGCAGGACGGAGAACTCCAGAGTGCTGGACTCCTTCGGGCCAGCAAGGAGAAAGAAGAAATAATGAAGGAAAAGGCCGGCCTGGTGGTGCAGCTGACAGCTGCTGAGAGGGAGAGCAGAGCACTGTCTGACGAGATAGCTGTCCTTAGGTGGGGGATTCTGAAACTGTACACTCTCCTTGAATGCTTAAATTAGTGGAAACCTTCAGTACAATTGTTGCTCTTTGCATGATGTCAGACGTCTAATGCAATCCTTAGGCCCTGGCCTGTAGAACCACAAGAAATAAGGATGGAGCTATTTTTGCCAATTCCAAGTTTTGACCCATGAGACAGATCAGCAATAATCATGTTGAATAGTGTGGCGGGCTTGAGGGCCAAGAGGTTAACTCATCCTCCCATTTTCTAATGCTCATGTGTTTCAGTGAGTGAAAATGTTAGATTCTCATTATAAGAGCATAGAACCTAAAATTGCTGAGCACAGGAACAAGCCCTTCAGTTCACAATGTCTGTGTTGAACGTAATGCCTAGGTAAATTAATCTCATCTGTCTGCACATGATCCATATCCCCCTATTCCCTGCATGTGCTTATTGAAGACCCACTTAAGGGCATTTAACTGAAGCAACATTGAAGGGACTGGCCATGCATTGAATTGCCAGTTATTGCTGCCTGATCATTGCTGGTGTCATTCGCATCAGTGGGCAAGAGGCACCTACCATTTCTCGCTGATTTGAGATTACAAATAACTTTTAATGGTCATGTCCAGCCTGCAGTAATACAGCACCAAAACAGTACCTTCATCCCTCCGAGTCCGTGCTGAAAACAAATCACCCATTTTAACCAATCCCACATCAGTCCCATTTTATTCTCCCCATATCTCCCATCAACATCCGTGTTCTATCAGTCCCCTGCACACGAGAGGCAATTACTGTGGCCAATTAACCTGCCACCAACCTCGATGTATTTGTGATTTGGGAGGAAGCCAAAGCAGCGGGAGGAATCCCGTGCAGTTATGGGAGAACATGCAAACTACAACGGAAGTCAAGATTAAACTCTGGTAAGCAGAGCTGAGATAGCAACTCAACCTGCTGTATTACTGTAATGCCCTGGAGAGTACTTCTGTGAGGAGAGGAATATTCTATTCCCCTTTATCACTGAAGTTTTGATCCGTCACTGGGTTGTGGTATATTTGCTCAGATAGGGATGGTGCCTCCTTGTTATTTAATCTACCACGGACGTGCAATCATCCTGCCACCCCTCACTGATTCACCCTGGCCCACCCCACCCCACCCTCCAGCCCATCTCATGCTCTCCTCCCAGACTGACACAGCAATACTGCTTTGTTTGATGAACCCTGGATAATCTACAAGCAGTGCCTGGTCACAGATAACTAGCGTTCCACAGAGAGAGCTGAGTTGAGATGTGAACCACAATATTCACTAACAGAAATGTAAACTTACTTCCATGTCCTCTAACTGAGGTAAGGCTTTCTACATCAATCTGTATCTAATAGATAGCTCACAACTGCAGATCAGTCCCGATTGCCATTGCACCAGCACGTTTTACCAAGAGATCACGTACATTGCATGCCGACCCTCAACTCAGGTCTTGCTTATCACTTCTATTTTGCTGCACTTTCCAGGGCAGATAAGGAAGCACTAGAGACCAACCTGTTCGTAGCTCAGGAGCTTGTTGTACAGCTTGAGTCCCGCAAGGAGCAGCTCGAGGGAGAAAACCAAACCATTCTGCTTGCGAAGGAGTCTCTGATAGGTGATTTGTGCTTTTATCTAAAAGTGTGAATTTTGTCTGTGGGTGCATGCATGCCCTTGTGTGCACTTGTGTGCATGTGCATGTATTGGGGCAAATTTATTTTGTTGCTCACCTGTGAATAATGGGCTCTGTGTTAACTCTTTACATACCACTCTTAGGCCAGGTGCAATTTAGTACTTAGTTTGTTTCTCATTCAATAGTGCATTGTCCTTGCTTATGCCATTTACCCAATTCCATCTTATCCTCATGACACCTTTTTATGCATCAAGCAACATTACACCTTCTCTCATGTAATTCTTGTTCATTATGTTCACTACACAATAAATGGCAGGACTCTGGGGAGCATTGTAGAGCAGTGGGGTCTAGGAGTGCAGGTGCATGGTTCCTTGAAGGTCGAGTCGCAGGTAGATAATGTGGTCAAAAAGGCTTTTAGCACATTGGTCTTCATCAGTTAGAGTATTGAGGATAGAAGTTGGGCAGTCATGTTGCAGTTGAATAAGACGTTGGTGAAACCGCATTTAGAATATCGTGCTCCGTTCTGGGCACCATGTTATAGGAAAGATATTGTCAAGCTTGAAAGGGTTCAGAAAAGATTTACGAGGATGAGGACTCAAGGCTGTGAGCTATAGGGAGAGGTTGAATAGGCTGCGTCTCTATTCCTGGGAGAGCAGGAGGATGAGGGGTGATCTTATAGAGTTGTACAAAATCATGATAGGAATAGATCGGGTAGATGTACAGAGTCTCTTGCCCAGAGTAGGGGAATCAAGGACCAGAGGGCATAGGTTCAAGGTGAAGGGAAAAAGATTTAATAGGAATGCGATGGGTAACTTTTTCACACAAAGGATGGTGGGTGTATGGAACAAGCTACCAGAGGAGGCAGTTGAGGCTGGGACTATCCCATCGTTTAAGAAACAGTTAGACAGGTTCATGGGTAGGACAGGTTTGGAGAGATATGTAACAAGCACAGGCAGGTGGGACAAGTGTTGCTAGGACATGCTGGCCGGAGTGGGCAAGTTGGGCCGAAGGGCCTGTTTCCACACTGTATCACTCTATGACTCCATTATGCAGCAGATTGATTTAAAATAAAATGAAGAGATCATAAAATAATTCACTCAGGTTAAAAAAATGTCAATATTAATTCATCAAATAATATAAAAAAATATGTAAAATCTTCAACAGACAAACTAATGCAAAGAAAAAGTAAGGGAGGCAGAAAATGAATTCACAAGTAACGATAGTGAAAATATTAATGTTGTTTCACCAGTGTATACCAGGAAGACTAATGTCTTGGATGTGATATTAAACAGTGATATTCAGAAATGTGAAATGTTTGATGTTGGTAGGAGGATATAATGGAAAGGGAGAGATATTTGATAAAGAATTAGACTAGATTAGATTATTGTCATTCAGACCTTTCGGTCTGAACGAAATTGTTACCATACAGTCATAACATAATAAAAATCAAAACACACAATAAACACATATCCAACATCCACCACAATTAGTTCACCAGGCACCTCCTCACTGTGGTGGAAGGCAAAAGTCTTAAGTCATTGTCTTCATCCCTCCTAGTTCTCCCTCTGCGCTGAGGCGATCCAGGCCTCCAACGCCGCTGGAGCACCGCAGCTCTAAGCCAGACCGCTGCCGCTGGAGCACCGCAGCTTTAAGCTGGGCCGCCGCTGCCGCTGGAGCACTGCAGCTCTAAACTGGGCCGCTACCGATTCTGGCTCACCGCAGCTCTAAGCTGGGCCGCCGCTGGCGCACCACAGCTCTCAGCTGGGCCGCCGCTGGAGCACCGCAGCTCCAAACCAGGCCGCCGCCACAGCTCTGCCATTAGGCCTCAGCACAGACGGTGACGATGGACACACATCCCCCCTGAAGGGAGAGACTAAAACTCTGTTTCTCACACCCCCCCCCCCACCCCCACCCCACATACACAACCTAATAAAACAAAATTCTACTAAAACAAACACTAGAAGACAACGAATCTGAAGATGAAAAAAAACTGTTTGGATTACACCCAAGTATATTAAAAGAAGTTGACGGAAAGGTACCAGAGGCAATGTAATACATATATATAATTTCATTTCCCAGAGATTTTGCTGACAGCTGGAATGACTTTGTTATTTAAAGTAGAAGATCCAACAGAATACAATAGATCCAGTTGACTTAGCACTGGTGGTAGAATGAGTTGTCATTAATACAGTTGTAGTTGACAGTCTTGCAGAATCTGAAAACATAATAAGGAATGGTCAGCACAGCTTTGAAGAGACAAGATCCTATATGACCAAAGATAGACACAAAAAGCTGGAGTAACCCAGTGGGTTAGACAGCATGTCTGGAGAAACGAAATAGGTGACATTTCGGGTCGAGGCCCTTCTTTGGGCTCTTCATATACGACCAACCTATGTGAATTATTTAAAGAAGTGACAGAAAAAGTAGTAAACGATTAGTGTGGGAGATGAAATATACACGTACCTCACGTTTTAAGTGTACTTGATTTATGCGTTTTCGAAATAACATGCTTGTTCCTTTAGTACCAAAGCTTGATTTACGCGCTCGTATTTTTGGAATAACGCGCTTAAATGTACTGCTGTCGGCATAGTTGGATATATGTTTAATTTACCCTCTTTGAATTACGTGCTGCTTTTCAAGCATATACACCCTGCATAAAATGCATATATTTACATTTTTAAGGGACATTGATTAGATAATGATAGTCGACTTAGAACTAAGGTCAATGCCTGTCACATTTGAGGAGAATTTCAGAATGCGTAACAATGATAAACAAAATAATAAACAGACAGCAGAAGTAGTCAGATATAGGGACAGGTGAAAAAAGATGGGACGTGTTCCACAAGGATTGATCTCCTACAACTCTACATGCTTTACATAAACAATTTGAGCTCAGGAATTCAAAGCACAATATCAAATGAAACAGACAGCACTGGTTTGAGGTGAGATACAAAGGTGGGCCTTGTGGTTAATGAAAAGGAAGGAGAATGCGGTTGAGGAGAAATTAGCTCCAAATGGGGGAGTTCCATGTTGCTTCACATGAGAACATACTAAACCTGATGCAAGGCAGGGCAGTCCTGCCCAGTGACCAGGTACATATGTACTCTTATCAGTCAATAGACAATAGGTGCAGGCGCAGGCCATTCGGCCCTTCGGCCATTCACTGTGATCATGGCTGATCATCTACAGTCAATACCCCGTTTCTGCATTCCCACCATATCCTTTGATTCCGCCATAGCCCTATCTAGCTCTCTCTTGAAAGCCTCCACCGCACCCTGAGCAAAGAATTCCACAGACTCACAATTCTCTGTGTGAAAAAGTGTTTCCTCATCTCCATTCTAAATGACCTACCCCTTATTCCTAAACTGTGGCCCCTGGTTCTGCACTCCCCCAACATCGGGAACATGTTTCCTGCCTCTAGCGTGTCCAATCCCTTAATAATCTTATATGTTTCAATAAAATATCCTCTCATCCTTCTAAATTCCAGTGTATACAAGCCCAGTCGCTCCATTCTTTCAACATATGGCAGTCCAGCCATCCCGGGGATTAACCCTGTGAACCTACACTGCACTCCCTCAATAGCAAGAATGTCCTTCCTCAAATTTGGAGCCCAAAACTGCACACAATACTCCAGGTGTGGTCTCATCGGGGACCTGTGCAATTGCAGAAGGACCTCTTTGCTCCTATACTCAACTCCCCTTGTTATGAAGGCCAACATGCCATTAGCTTTCTTCACTGCCTGCTGTATGTACCTGCATGCTTACTTTCAGTGACTGATGTACAAAGACACCCAGATCTTGTTGTACTTCTCCTTTTCCTAAGTTGACACCATTCAGATAATAATTTGCCTTCCAGTTCTTGCCACCAAAATGGATAATCTCACATTTATCCACATTAAACTGCATCTGCCATGCATCTGCCCACTCACCCAACCTGTCCACGTCACCCTGCATTCTCATGACATCCTCCTCACAGATCACACTGCCAACCAGCTTTGTGTCATCTGCACATTTGCTAATGTTACTTTTAATCCCTTCATCTAAATTAAGTAAAATCAGTCAAATATTTGATGTATATTGTAAATAGCTGCGGTCACAGCACCGAGCATTGCGGTACCCCACTAGTCATTGGGGGTCATTGCCTGCCATTCTGAAAGGGACCAGTTAATCCCTACTCTTTGTTTCCTGTCTGCAAACCAATTTGCTATCCATGTCAGTACCCTACCCCAAATACCATGTGTTCTAATTTTGCCCACTAATCTCCTATGTGGGTCCTTATCAAAGACATTCTGAAAGTCCAGATACACTACATCTACTGGCTCTCTCTTTTCCATTTTCCATGTTACATCCTCAAAAAAATCCAGAATATTTGTCAAGCACGATGTCACTTTCATAAATCCACACTGACTCGGACCGATCCTGTTACTGTTATCCAAATGTGCCCCTATTTCATCTTTTATAATTGACTACAGCATCAATGCCAGGCTAACTGGTCTATAATTCCCTGTTTTCTCTCTCCCTCCTTTATTAAAAAGAGGGATAACATTAGCTACCCTCCAATCCACAGGAACTAATCTTGAATCTTTGGAACATTGGAAAATGATCACCAATGCGTCCATGATTTCTTGAGCCAGTGCTGAGAAAGCAGATCTGCTGCAGTCAAACCACTTGTTAGACCTTGGACTGGTTAGACTTTACAGTGCTCACTGCCTGTCCTGTTTATCAGTATTGCAACATGACTTTACCTCAATAACTGTAAAAAGCAGGGAATATCCCGAGGTAATTAAAGATATTAATGCAAACATTTCCTTTTTTCCCGGAGACAAGCCCCGCTAGTACCTGCAACTTCTGCCGAGTGTTGGCTCAATTCTGAATCAATGAACACTAGCATTGTTCATTGAGTCATAATCAGCTTTGCCCATTCTCAGCTGAGTCTACTGCACACAGATATGCTGCACACCTGTCAGAAACCATGGGCAGTTGTAGAATTTTGCTTGGACATGTGTTAACTGTTGTCTTTTTTGTGCTGTTTCAGCCGAGCTTGATCTTGTCCGTAAAGACATGGACTTGCAGCTAATCAACGTTGAGCGAGACAAGGACTCCCTACAGCAAAAACTGGGTCAAGTGGAGCAGGAGATCCAGATCTCACTGAAAAACGAGCAGCTGCTTCATGAAGAGGATGTTGAACGACTTCAGAAAGAGAAGGTATGTGGTAATCAGGCCACAGCAGCTTAATGAAGTCATCAGCTGAATGTCAGGTTTTGCATCTGGGTTGAGCAAAGACAATGCACAATCCACTCCATTATACCATTCTGTTTACTTATTCAAGCTATCTGTAACCCACTTGCAACCAATCTCATCAAGGAGTCATAATAGTTTCCTAACAAAAATTCCTACAGTAATGTTTATTGCTCTCAAAGGCAAATGGGATACAGTGTGTCCAGGCCTCCTTTATAAGCGGTTAATATTTGAGGCACACTGATGCCAATCAGTATGAAACAGGACTCAAAGCTGTTACATCAAGGTTGCACTGTGGTAAAGACTGAATAGATAGCTCCAATCTGATATATTGCAACATAAGCTGGCTTTTGAACAATGTAGATCGTGAAAAACTACACAATTCCTCGGCATAACTTTAACTATGTCCACAGGATCGGCTGCGCCTTGAGCTGACAGCCGAGAAGGATGAAGTCATTCAGCACCTTCAACAGGAACGTGAAGACCTAGTGAATCGCCTTGAGGAGGAAAAAGAGGAGCTGAATGAAGAAATTCTTGCTTTACATAAAGAGAGGGATGAGAGTCTGATTCAGGCAGAGAGCAAGAAACAGCAGGTATTGAGCAAATTTGATTTCCTTAAGGGTCATTAAGTAAATTGCAAGGGCATCGATGGGATTGGCCCATGAGGCTAATACAAATTACAGTACAGAGGGATATTCCTTGGATAGACACAAAAAGCTGGAGTAACTCAGCGGGACAAGCAGCATCTCTGGTTTGAAGGAATGGGTGATGTTTCGGGTCGAGACCCTTCTTCAGACTAAAGATATTCCTTGGGATTTACGTGCTTGGGCTTCATTACTATATGAAGGAAAGCTACTAAACATGAAGTGATTTGACGCAGACTATGCATGGGATTGCATGCATGTTAGAGTTTTTTTCCAATTCTCTTATTGTTTTATGCAACACAGCAACACAGTTAGTACATCAGGTGCCTGGCAGTGCCCGAGACCTTGGTTCACTCTTGAGCTTGTCCTGTATGTGTGTAGTTTTCACATTCTCCCTGTGACTACATGGATTTCCTCCAAATCCTCTGGCCGACCTACGTTCCAAAGATGAACAAGTTGGAAGGTTAATTGACCGCTGTAAATTTCCTTTGGTGTGTAGGCAAATGGCAGAATGAGAGGGGAGTTAAAGAAAATGATAGGGATATAAAAATTGTATACACATATATTTTTATACAATTTATTACACAAAAGTGGAAGTTGGATTGTTGACTAATTCTGTCGACTTCTGTTGGCCTAATTCTGTGCTTTATGATTCAAGGGCACAGTCACTTTGGCTGCTTTTTTTTGTTTCATCAAGGTTGACAGTGATGGTGACTACCTCCTACCAGTTCGTTGGTCACTGAATGGAGGTTTGATCTATAAGCATAAAACCCACAAAGCGTGCTGCCACATTTTAAGTAAAGTGCCCTCCATAGAGAAAACATTTTACCAGCCATCAACTCCTGAACTACATCTGCTGGTTTGCCACCACTATGACAATGCAGCACCCTATACTTGTAGTCTAATACTGTTTAATTGCACACAACAACTGGACATTTTTAATAAAATAATTAGAGAAAAGTCTGCATTTTCCTATTCCTAATATTTCCTAAATATTGCACTTCAATTGCAGTTTAATTTTAAGGCCTGTCAGAAGATCCTTTTCCAACTTTTACGTGAATTGTTAATTATTTCTGTTCCTGGCCGTGACTCGTATGCGATAGTAAATGAAACAACTTATATAAATTGAATCCTGCTTCGCAATATATTTTGTCAAGGTATCCTTTTACCTATTCTCTTGAAACAACATGTATTTCTATTCTCTGGAAATAACAGTTAAATGTGCCACATAATGCAGTTCACTGGTGCCCTGAATCCTGCACTACATTTGAGCTCATCTGGGCCTCAGTTCCTGTGTTTCATTTAAATTTAACAAGGCCACAGAAAATATCATTAGACTACATCCAAACAAAAAGGTAAACTAAATGTGTGAGGATATTGTTAACTACTTGTTCAACCTACCTGCTAGGTATTATGATTCATGCACTAGAACACCTACACCCCTGTGAACTCCATTCAAATAAGAATCCATCTTTTGATTCCTTTTTCTGAAGTGCATGACCTCACACTTCCTCGCATTAAATTCCATATGCCAGGTTGTCACGCAATTCTTTTAACCTATCTATACCCCATTGCAGAATCATAATGCCCTCATTACGTGTGCCCTCCCATCCTTCCTCCAATCATTAATATAAAGAGTGGTGGTGCCATCAAGTGCGGCAGCCTCGCCAGCAGCTGTCCGTCCTTTCACCCTATTTGTTATTTTTAGTCTGTCTAAAAGTTTGTTTTGGAGATCTTTTAGTCTTTTTATGTGTGGGGTGGGAGGGAGGGAGAGGGGAAACCGTTTCCCAGTCACTAACTGGTAGAGGATGCGTCTTTTCTTTGAGCCGCATCTTCGCCCCCTCCTGGCGGCCTACCGTCTGGATTGGCGCGGCCTTTCCTGCCAGTGACCAGCCAGAGCTTCAGTGGCGGCACAGCACTGGATTCCATCGGGGAGCCTTATCGGGGATTGCCGTGTGGAGCTCCGGATGGCATGCCGACTTTAAAACCATGGAGCTGTGGTCTGCAGAGCTTCCAGCCATGGGCGGGACTGACTTTAACATCGTGGAGCCTGGGATCATTCGCCGAGGATCGCCAGTGTTGGAGCTCCGCCCAGCTCGGCCTGTGGACTTCAGGAGCCGCAGTCTCTGGTAGGAAGTGGCCGATTTGGAACTCCAAGCCGCTGAGAGTGTTATTCCGATCCGGTGCTTCGATCATCCTGGTGAGCCTGAACGTCGGGCTGCCATAACGGCGACTGCAGGAGGCTCAATAGGCTCCAACCACGGATGAACAAGAGGAAGATGACTGAACTTTATTGCCTTCCCTCACAGTGGGAAATGCTGATTCCGCTGTGGGGGGGTGTTCATGTGTTGTGTTCTATAGTGTTCTGTTCATTTTCTTTTCTTTGTGTGGCTGCATGGTAACTCAAATTTCACTGCACCAATTGGTGTATGTAACAATAAATGTAACTTGAACTTGAACTTAAACAATGGAGGGCCTTAAATTGATCCCTTGCCTTCCGCCTGAATTCCACCAGGCATTTCTTCAGCCTGCAACGGACCCCTTTATTGCAATCCATTATTTCCTATGTGACGGGCAGTGATCAACTCATTCTGACCTTCTTTGTTAATCACAAATTGTGACTCTTTATCATGAAATCCCTCTTTCGAATTGGGATACATTCCTGCTGAGTGCTATGAACAAGCTGTTTGTATATCTTCCACATTTCATATACTGACCTGTCTCTTGGCTTGCTTTTCCAATCCACCTTGGACCATTATTTCTTCAGCTAAGACAAATAATTTAAAAGCAAGTCTAACTTTGTGATAGAATAATCTAAAATCCTTGTTGAGTTGAAGTTCCACTTGTTTGCTGAAATTATTAATTTGCTGTGAATCTACCAAAATTGAAGATGTTGTCTTGTGGACAATATGATTTTTCCAGAAAAATTGTTATCAGTATATTTAGTATTAGTTTGCTGTTGTCATGTGCATTGAGATACTGTGAAAAACGTTGTTTTGCGTGCTGTCCAAGCAAATCATACATTACATGAATACAGCAGTTGGTACAAATGGGAAAGGAAACTAAATGCCGAATATAGTGTTGCAGCTGCAGAGAACGTATAAGGGCCTCAATAATGTAGGTTGGGAGATCAAAATCTCATCCTTAACATTTGAGATGTGTGCTCAAGTATCTAACAATAGCAGGAACGAAGCTGTTCTTGAACCTGATGGCACATGCTCTCAAGCTATTGTATCTTCTGCCAGAAGGGAGAGGGAAGAAGAGAGAATGACTCGGTGTGAATGGTCCTTGATTACATCGCTGCTTTATCGAGGCAGCACGATGCAGGTGGAGTCAATGAGGGAGGCTGTTTCGGCTACAACTGCATCCATAATCCTGCAATTTTGTATGGTCTTCTGCCGAGCATCAGCCGTGATGGTGCATATGTAGGAATTACTATGAGGGAGTTAGGGACATGCCAAATTTCCCAATTGTACAAGATGTTCCAATACACCATTTAATTATTCATTTTCTTTCATTGGAAGCCATCAGCTTGCACAGCTCCCAATAATTTGAGCAACCATTTTACTATTTTCAAGGAATTGTATTTTAAAGAGTCAGAGAAAAATATCCTGTCAGAAAAACTCAGCCACACTCAACATGAGCTCAGTAATTCAAACATGGAGATCGATCGATTGAAACGTGAGCTGCACAACCAACAGGAGCAGGACAAGGTGACAATCATTTGCTTTCATGCCTATTTCTGTGATTTTAAATCCAATTACATTAATGCCACATCTGATTATGTAATAGCTCAAAGCAACATTGTGCAGTGATCAGCAAATTATATTTTATATGTTTTACAATTTACAAAAACTATTCTATGTTATAAAATTGAGTTCCTGTGTATTAAAACCTTTTTTGATGAATAAGAGAGGAACAAATCAACTCTATCATCTTGTTTTCACCAGAATACTATTAACAACATTAATGGTGACCTTAAGGACCTCCAAGGCCAGTTTGAAGTAGCAGTGGCCACGCATGAACGAGAGGTCAAACGTCTCAACGAGCAGCTTAAAGACTTGACCCGCCAGAGAGAAGGATCTCTCAGAGAGGTTGGTTCAAAAATCACCTCTTTAATTTCCTTAGATATATGGTCATTTATGATTGAGTAGTGATTCCTTATCTGCAACATGATTGTAACATTGGAAGGTCTGAGAAACCAAGTTTGCAGACAGGCAACCAAACCAGCAGTTAACTACTTAAAATAATCATTAGGAGCTAACATTTGAAGTGAAAACTTGTGGGAGGAATTGATCTGATGAAAAGTATTTTTGGCAGTAGGCACAAGGTGCAGAAGTAACATATAGTGTAGAATATTTTAATGAAAACATGTTCGCATTGTTGAGGAAGAGAACAATTTTGATGAGAAGTGATATAAATGATCCAGTGTAACAGGATATTGAGGTACAAATCACAAAACAGTTTGCAAACCCTTGGATTTGTAATAAAATGTAGAAAAATGCAAAACAAAGTATTCATATTCCAACATATTAGTGGTTGGGATATTTCATCTTTCCATAGTCCATTGCAAGAAGGTTATAAAAGCATTGGGCAAAAATTGCTGTTGAGATTCATTAAGGCGTTATAATTATGAAGAACGTTTTGCAGGGAAGCTTCAAATCAGAAGTTTTAAGTAGTTTGACAGTGAATTTGATAAAAGGTGTGACTTTATGCCCACCAAAGATGAGCAGATGGACAGTTAAATGTCCCCCTCAGAAACCTCCACGCTCCCACATTCCCAGTTATGGATCTGCTCCATTCAACAAGCAGCACAAAGATCTTACCAAAGCTAGCTGTCTCCTTATTTTCCTTTCAGGAACCAACTGCAGGTTTAGCTTCGATTGGTTAGTTTAGTTTAGAGGTACAGAACGGAAACAGGCCCTTGGGCCAACAGAGTCCTCGCTGACCAGCGACCCTCGTACACTATCACTATCCTACACATGAGGGACAATTTACCATCTTTTGCTGAAGCCAATTAACCTACAAACCTGTAGTGTGGGTGGAAACTGGAGCACGTGGGAAAACCCCACGTAGTAACGGGGAGAACGTATAAACTCTGTACAGACAGGACCCATAGTCAGGATCGAACCCTGGTCTCTGGCCATCGTGCTGTGGTTAGTAATTGTAATGTTCAATGCCATTTGCTGTTTTTATGCTCAGTAGTAACCTTGGAACTACCTGAACCAGGCATCTCAAGGTCCGGGAACAATTCCACTAAAGCTGTACCTCCAAAATGCACAAAATCTACTGGAATCAATACTAGCTTCCTCTACTGGGTCAATGTCCCCAGCATTGAGGCCCTAGTTACTCTCAGTCAACCATGTTGGGCAAACCACATTGCTCATATGACCAACACAGACTTTTGAAACAGACACTTAACTCTGTCCACTTATCAAGGGAGGAAGTTACCAGGTAGAAAGAGAAAAAAATTCAAGGATGTGCTCAAAGCTTCCTTGAGGATGTGTAACGTCCTCACCAACTTCTGTGGACACTTTGTCCATGACTGCTCAAAGAGGAGATGGTGTATTTGAGATGATATGGAAATATAATTCAGCCTTTGAATTTGGAGTACATAGAAGCCCTGTGTTAGTAGCAAAAGGAATATTCTTCCACGTAAACTAACCACCACCATCTCTTCCACAATTACTTGCCCGATTTGAGGAGGAGTTTGGAGATCTAAAGTTCTGAGTATCCTCTGCCAGTTGTCAATATGCATCTTCTAAGGCATGTTGCTGATCCTTGAAATCCACCTATATGCAGAGTAACCCAGACATACATGAATTTGACTGTGTAAATCCAAATACATATACTTAATCCCACTCCATGCTGGACTCTCTTCAGTGATTGACAAGGCAGGTTGCCCAATCCTACCTTCAGTCTTTCCAGTCAAATAGTTTTAATGCATAAATCACCATGGAACTGCATGTTGTTATCAAGGATAAGCATAGAGAGCCAGGATTCCTGTGCAAACATGTTATCCAGGAGTAGTCAAAGTGACTATAAATCCCCTTGAAAGGGTTAAAATGGTTGGAACTGAATAAAAAGCAAAACAAATCCGTTAAACCATGACCAATTATTTTTGTTGGCAGTTTCACCAGCCTCAGAGACTGATGTATGGACCACACAAATGACAGATTTCTCATTGGCAATTAAATTTGTTTATGTACGTTCCCTTATAGACTAAGTGCTCAAGTTAATCCTTTTGTTTACTCTTTATTAGTTTATTATATGACCGATTGTTCAAGTAAAATATTCTTATTTCCACCCACAAAACCAGATCTGCATGGCGCCAGCCAAGTCCCTGCTTATCTTAGGAGGAACAATAAAGTTTTTATAGCTCCTTTCACACTGGGAATAATCCGAGAACATGGTATTTATTTTATAAATGTGGAAAAGTGCTTGCAGCTGCTCCAGAGATGTCTATTTGAGTTGTCAAGCTATTGTAACAATAGAGGGGATGTGTGTTTATTGACTCAGGAATATGAGGCTTTTGCAGGAATAGGAAGCATGTTCAAACAAAGGTTGGTGGCACAGTTCTGAGTTTGGTCATAGGTCACGAGGATCTGGGATCACATGTTTCCCAAGCAAATCAGAGGGCATGTCATGGCCTCGTGTTTTCCGATGCCATTCACAGGGGAGTGAAATGATCGGGGTTAGGACCAAGGTCTACACTAAAACTTGCTGGCAATTTAGGTTATTTTGACTTAGTGTTGATTCTCTTCAGAGGTTGCATATTCTGGATGCAAGCTGCTTACGATATGTTTTGTCTCTGCTCTGCAGAGTGCAAGACTCATCTCCTAATTATAAGTACAGCAGTCCTTCCTAGAAATCATAAAGGTTTGTCCTTAGTGATGGTATCTCCAAGAGTGCTAGGAAGAAGAATGAAAACATTTAAAATGCAATTAAATTGAACCTTACAAATTAACATTGATAAGATTTAATTGGCATTACCTCTTGGTGATGCACTGAAGCTTTTCTGATATTTCTTCATGATCTTTAGTTTGAACATGGATTTTAGACCTCCAGTGCTTTATTGACCTGGAGGTCTATAATCCATAGACTGGTCCAGGTACGCTGAGGCCATGTACAAGAAGGGACAGAACCGGCTGTACTTTTTGAGAAGGCTCCGCTCCTTCAACATCTGCAGTAAGATGCTGCAGATGTTCTCCCAATCTGTGGTGGCCTGTGCCATCTTCTTCACTGTCATGTGTTGGGGCAACAGGGCGAAGACCACGAACGCCCAACAGGATTAACAAGCTCATCAGGAAGGCTGGCTCCATCCTGGGGGCGGAGTTGAATTTATTGGAGGTGGTCCTGGAGGAGAGGATGCTCCTCAAACTGCAGAGCATCTTGGACAATACAGCTCACCCCCTCCATTACACACTGGTCAACCTTCAGTAACAGACTGGTTCCACAAAGATGCAGGACACAATGCCGCAGGAGATCTTTTTTTCCTGTGGCTATCAAACTGTACAACTACTTCCCCTTCTGTCGTGAGGTAGACTAACTCCCCTCTCCCCTCCCCTTTTCCCCCCCAACCTCAATATTTGCACATGACCAATCCTTTCCACCCGTCACTTTAATTTCATGTATCTTGTGTTTTATGACTGTTGGCAAATCAATTTCCCTCCTGGGATAAATAAAGTTCTATCGTATCGTACCGACCTCCAGATGCTGAAACCTCACGATTGGAACATAGAAACAGGAAGAGGAATGGGTTGCACATTCCCCCAAGCCTGCTCTGCTGTTACAACATGGCTGACTGGTCATGCATTTCAACTCCACTTTCCTTTCTAAGCCCCTAAAATCTGAATTCCCCTTCTGCAAAATATCCATGTCAGCCATGTGGATAATTAATATTTGGCTCGAATCTGCACCAGTCCAACATTGTCTTTTGGATTTCTTTGGATCAAGAGCGGAACATGGAGGGGACTGGGGGACAGGTGGGACTCAATTTTTTGCCAGCTGCGTGCGTATGTGCACACTCACTCACACTCATGCGCGAGGCTTCGGAGGCTAAATCCAGTGCTAAATGCAGCTCAACTCTGCCTGTCTCGCCGGTTAACTACAAGCCCTGACTGGACTGACGGGATACCAGCGCTGCTTCTCCGCGTTGCCCATATTTCCCGCAAGCCCAGGCAGGTTAACCTGGTGGGACAGGCAGAGTTGAGCTGGGTTTAGCGCTGTTTCTCTGCGCTGGCTGTGGGCCTGGGGGTACAGCTC
This sequence comes from Raja brachyura, assembly GCA_963514005.1. The sequence goes on along the minus strand of OY740794.1, from coordinate 36,685,565 downwards.
GCGCCTGACTCCCAACCTCTCTGGCCACCCGTGGGGGGGGGGGGGGGGGTACTCGGGTGGGGACAGGACAGCGCCGGAGACCCAGCTGGGATCAATCCTGGCTGTGGATGAGGCGCAGGTCTGTGCCACGTCTCCCTCCTCCAATCACCGCACTCTATCCTCAGTCCCACCCCACCCCCCACTCCTCCAATCATCGTGCTGAATCATCATGTCCCGCCCCCATTGCCTGCTGACCGACGTCTCTCTCGTCCAATCGGCGCCCTCGATCAGCAGTCCCACCTCCACTATCTCGCGGAAAGCGGAGATTTAAAAATTTGGATGACAAAAACTCGGGGGGGGATGTTCCCCACCTCTCAAAACATGGGGGGGACGTGTCTCCTTTGCCCCCCCCCCCCCCCCCCGGGTTTTCCGCCCCTGCTTTGGATGACTACATTTGCTGCATACCCTCGCTGTCCTCACCCATCCAGAGTTACCGTTGCCAGGAGAACCACCTCTGATCATTGCCTTATCTCAGTCTCAGCTCAGGTTCACCTGACAAGTTTCTTCTAACTTCACTTTCTGCCTGGGACTTAACACACTCATTGTTACCAATGCTCAACACTCTGCAACCATTGTCATCCAGTCGACCCTCCAATAATCTCTTGATTTTATTCCCAATTGTGGATGGCCTCTGATCCCTTCCTTTGTCTCCAAGCAATGTCAGCATGTTTACACGATGCCTACATTTGCCTCGTTAGTAGAATGCCAGATCTGGATTCAGGCCCTCAAGTAGCTTTAGAGTATGTGAAAATTCTCTGCAAGCTCCCTCTTAGGGCTAAAGGAATCAATGGATGATGGGGAAAAAGCAGGAACAGGATACTGATTTTAGATGATCAGCCATGATCACATTGAATGGCGGTGCTGGCACGAAGGCCTGAATGGCCTACTTCTGCACCTATTTTTCTATGTTTCTGTATGATCTATTGCTCCCACATTCACAGACATCCTGTGATTCTTGATTAAGGAGGTATTTCTGCATTTCTTAATGTTCATGATCAGATACACTGACTGCAGAGACCATTGCACCAATCTTCCTGCCCGTGGATTGTTAACTCTGGCCCGGCATGCAGCCAAATTCATCCCCAATGTTTGGCTGTTTCCTCCCCATCTACATCTGCACAGCCATCATCGACTAATTTCATCTGTGGAGTCTCCTGATTGTATTCTCCTGGTCTATTCTCCCAACCACTATTTCAACTCTTTTTCTTGCTGTTTTTTCTCAAATTCATCACTTTTCCTGTCCTTAAAAAGACCACTTAGTATTTTCTTATGCACAATCTATCTTTTCAAGTTCTTCACCTGGGGTTTCCAGTTCAGTTTCAATTAATTCATCCCTGCCATCTGTTTTAGCTCAGCTCACCACTGACACCGTGATTCACTCTTTCTGCCATTTTACCTATTGTCTTTTCCCTCATAGACCCGTTTCCATTGCCCAGTGTTGCCCATAGTTTTACTCCTATCTAATTCAGAAATCATTTAATCTCGTAAAACAGTTTTTGTCTCTGCCATGTCATTACTTGTTTAAACGTAGCTTACATGCAAATCTCTTGATAATTTGTTTTAAAATTCCTTAGCTACCTTTGTTTTGAATTTTGTTTGACAACACACATAGGTGTTAAAGCTCATTTATGCTGAAAACTATTGCTTTTTCTTTCAACTGTTTGCATGTGCAAATTACCCCATAATATTGAAACAGGTTGGTTCTGTGATCCTATCCACTAGTTATATCGTGTTTCTCATATAGACAATAGACAACGGGCTTCCGTTCTTGCCCTTTGGAGGCTGCTGCATTTATCTGGTTGATTATGGAAGGTGCATTTCCCTCTTCTAACTGTGGCTGGTGAACAGGTGGAGGAGTTGAAGACGCAGCTCCGCATGGTGGAGGATGCTAGAGATGGAACTCGCCGAGACCTCATCGAAGCTCACAGGAAGGTCCGCGAGAACGAGGAAGGTCAGGAGGTGCAGCACAAAGAGAACCTGGAGCTCAAACGTGTTCTCAACGATGAAGTCCGAGAGAAGGAGGCCATCCAGAACTCCAATGAGGAGCTCAGGAATAACATAAAAAAGATTGAGAGTGAGAGAATCAGGTATTATGTGTTTGGATGTTGCAATCAAAATGCTAATTCACTTCTCAATGCATACCTGGCCAAACTAATGTTGTTAGCATGTGCGTGCACCATCCCATAAGTATGCTTTAAAAAACTTACTCCATTCATGTGCTGCATTTATCCAGAGTTGTTATGCCTTGCAATCTTTTGCTCTAAATACAATTACACAACCGCAGCCTGAATACAGTGACAAAACTGTGACAAAACTATACCTTGGATACACTGCTAAAACTGTACCTTAAATACAGTACTAAAAAAAGACACACAAAAAAAAATCAAACTCTTCCCAGAACTATACCCTAAACATTGTTATACCCTAACCAGACACAATTAATCAAACTACAAGCTCTCTCTCCTAAAATTTGATTCTATGCTTTTGATATGTGTCTGACTAATAAGAACTGATCTGGTAACTCTGTGGCTAGTTTAAAGAGAACAAACGAGGAGAAGGAGCAGAAGATCAACATCCTGGAAGAAGCCAAAACCGTGTTTCAGAACGAGACAGGAGAACTTCGCACAAATCTCAGGGAAGTGGAAAAATCCCGGCTGGACGCACGACGAGAATTGCAGGAACTTCGGCGACAGGTGAGAGAAGGAGACTGCAAACAATTGAAAAGGGAAAAAAACTGCAAATACTGGAAAACAAAACACTGGGGGTTTAAGAAACTGAAGATGCGGGAATCCTGAGTAAAAAACAAAGTACTAGGGATACTCATCATATCAGACGGCACATGTGAAAGAAGTAACTGGGGATAGTGAATCTGTGGAATTCTTTACCATAGAAGCATGTGGAGGCCAATTAATATTTTTAAGGCAGAGATAGATTATTTGTATGGGCTTCAGGGGTTATGGGGAAAAGGTAAGAGAATGGGGTTAGGAGGGAAAGATAGATCAGCCATGGTTGATTGAATGGCAGAGTAGACTTGATGGGTTGAATGGCCTAATTCTGCTCCTATCACTTATAATCTTATGTCACCATGACTCTCATAAGTCCTCATAACTGCACTCTGGAATCAATTTAATTTCTTTTGGCACAATCATTGTCAGGTCACAATGCTTTAGTGTTCTGAATTGTCAATTTTAGAAAAGGACTATGGATCAGATTTACTTAATCCTTGCCCTGCAGAGAATCTTATAACATGGAATCATAAAATGATCACAGCAAAAGGAGGCCATTTGACCGACCACGTTCAGCCATGATCATATTGAATGGCGGTGCAGGCTCGAAGGGCCGAATGGCCTACTCCTGCACCTATTTTCTATGTTTCTATACCAGCTTTCAACCAGAACAAGTCCCTGTCCAGTTCCACCTCCATTCGCTTTTGAAGGGTACAATGGAACCTGCCTCTATCACATTTGTGGGCAGTATGTTCCAGATTCCAACTAAATTGCGTGTTACCTTCATTTTCTCCGGATGTCACTTGCAATTGTCTTCAGCCACGAAGAGGAGCACATTCACAACAGATATGATGGTGAAAGGAAAAGTACTAAGGTTCTTAATTTTACTGAAAACACCAGGATTTCTATGCCTATAATTTTATATTTTTTTAAGAATAACTCTGAATTCTAGCAGATATATTATTTATTACATAATGTCGCTTTTATGATTCTGCAAAGATAAGTATCACACATATGGCAGCTGCTGTTATATGTGAACCTTGTAGCTGGTGAAGCTGTTCATGGAAATCATCCATTAGTGTCACCACTGAGCCATCCACAGAATTAATATCTCAGCACCTAGCTGCTGAAATAAAGCATCCCTTGATAATTTTTCCTCATTGCCTTTTTAATTCTCTTCCCCTATATTTTATACCCGTGATTTCTATTTTTTTTTTACTTCTCCCTTCATTCATGTTGTCTGGACCTTCTTATTATTTTATATATTTCCATCAGATGCTCCCCAAATTTATTTGTAGAGAACAGTCCCACCTGCCTTAATCAGTCCTCTTAACTGCAGCTCCTCACTCTGGAATTGATTGGTGGCAATATTTTTGAACCATGTCCAATCTTTTCACATACCTATGCAGTTGAAGGTAGACTATGGTTTTATGACTTCCCTAATATCTGTTGAGAAAGATGACATGACAAGCAGCGTTCAGTCTTTACATGTTCATTTTACTTCATACATCTCACCACTTGCTTCAAACTTAGCTGGAATTGGATGTTTAAGTCTTGATCCAATCTGAGAATGCCAAATGCTCCACACAGCATGGTTAATAGGAGAGATCAATATTTGTAAAGGACCTGGCACTTCATTTAATATATTGAGAGAACATCGTGATAGGTTCAGATAGTAGATGCAGAAGGATAAATAGTTTGCAGAAACAAGGAATGGCAAATGCTGGTTTTCCAAGAAAAGACACAAAATGCTGGAGTAACTAGCAGGTCAGGCAGCATCCCTGGAGGACATGGATTGGTGATGTTTCGGGTTGAGACCTTTCTTCAGTTTGAAGAATGGTCTCAACCCGCAACATCACCCTTCTCCCTGTTCTCCCAGGATGCTACCTGATTCACTGAATTACTCCAGCATTTTGTGTCTTTCCTAACTGATTTACAGCCTTGTTTGTTCATTAAGCAGCATGGGATATTTGAAGGGAATGTTCCCACTGGACATGAGATGGAATCCGTAGTGAGGTATATTGCCCAAGATTTGATCTGCAGTATAAGTGAGTGTGATGGACTTGATGCTGGTTTCTATAAATTCTTCAGTGTAAATATCTTGAAGTGGCAGGAACTTGCTCAAAAACCTGCTTCCATATTTGCTCTTTGCTGATCCCTGTTGCTAACTTTACTGTTTACCCAGGTAAAGATGTTGGATAATGAGAATGCGAAGAAGAGCAAGGAAGTGGCAGAGCTGCAATCCCGCATCGAATTAGATGAACAGCGGGGCGAGGAGAGTAGGCGGGAATCACTTTGCCTGAAGAAAAAAATAACAGAAGCAGAAGTAGGCCGTGAAACAGCTCGCAAAGAGGTGGGATCGTTAATTAATAAAAACAAAGCCTTATACAAACTTTACTCAAATCAAATGTATCTTATGTTGCAGACACAAGAAACTGCAGATGTAGAAATCTTGAGTAAAACACAATGTACTGGAAGAACTCAGCGGGTCAGGCAGCATCTGCGGAGGGAATGCATAGGTGATGTTTTGAGCCGGGACCCTTCTTAAGACTGACAGAAATGGGGGAGAGAATGGTGGAAAAGAGGTGGGGTAGAGCAAAGTCTGGTAAGTGATAGATGGAAACAGGGGAGGAATATTTGTTTGGCAAATGGTGGATAAGAGCTAGAGAAGAAAAGAGGACAAAAGGGTGGCAAATCAGGAGAGAAGAAGGATGAAATATAAAACCAGTGGGAGGGATATAGGTGGAGGGGGACAGGGGAGGGGGAGATATGGAGGTAAATGGGAGTGTTACCTAAAATTGGAGAATTCGGTGTTAATGCTGTTGGGATGTAAGCTATCCAAACAGAATACAAGGTGTTTTTCCTGCAGTTTGCATGTGGCCTCTGACAATGGAGGAGGCCCAGGACAGAAAGGGCGGTATAAGAATGGAAAGGAAGTTAAAATGGTTTGCAACCGGGAGCTCCAGCAGGCCTAGGCAAACTGAGTGCAAGTGTTTAGTGAAACGATTGCCTAGTCTACCCTTGGTCTTGCATGGAGGCCACAATGGGAACACCAAATTCAGTAGGTGAGGTTAGTGGAGGTGCATATGAACTTGGTCTTACCTAGGAGTGCTGCTGGGGGCCCTAGATGGAGATGAGGGAGGAAGTGTAGGGGCAGGTGTTACGTCTCCTGTGGTTGCATCAGAAAGTACATGGGGAGGGAGGGATTTGAGTGGGAAGGGATGAATGAACCAAGGACTGGACTCTCAGAAAGCAGAAAGGGTTGGGGATGGGAAGATGTGACTAGTTGGGGGTTAGAGGTGGTGGAAATGTCAGAGAATGATGTGTTAGCTGTGGAGGCTTTTGTTAAGCTGCTCTGAATGTTGTCATTCTTTGAATAGTTCTGTGAAATATTTCAGTGCACCAAAGCATGCAGATAGGAATGACGTTAAACATCTGTTGTGAATACGTGGAACCTTCATCAATTTACATTGGAAGATTAGTGGGATTGGTGTGCAATCTAAAAACAGGACTTCTAAACACAGCTTTTGAATCAAAAACTAGAGTAATCTCACATCAGGATCTTCCCTGCATCAGCAGAAGGATGCATGTGTGACATCATCTTCCACCCAGGCAGAGGTACAACGCTTCTGCAAAACATTTCCCAGCTCATGCATCTCTTCAGTCTGAGCAAAGCACTGGGCAGGGACCTGCTGCTGTGAAGAGTGAAGACACTGGGAGCCAGATCTCTGAGATGTAGAGTCTTTCAGCAACTCAGACCCAGGCTGCATCCTCAATTGGCTCAACTAGAGAACACATTGAACAAGAGCGTTTTAGGTCAACTACCAGTATGTGAGCTCCATCTGTGGACTCAAAGATGAGAGATACTGCCTCTCAGCAGCTATACTTCAATCCTACTGGGGAGGCTGAAATGTAGCACATTGAGTTTGAAAGCTGTACAGTGGGTCGTAAACGGGAGTTTCGTTGCCAATTAGGATTTCCTTGCAAATTATTATTATTTTTTTCTTGTTATAAATGATCCTGTTGAAATATGACCTTATTTGAGGCAAATCACATATTTCATTGTGCAGAGCTAAGTGTCACACACATGGCATCTGCTGTATTGCCGTGGGTCCTGTTGCACCTTAGCTAGAGATGTTAATAGTCAATAGTAATAGCACACAGGTATCCATGGAATGAATATCTCAGCCCCTACCTGCTAAAATAAAGCATTCCTGGTAATTTAAGTAGTTGTTGGAACAGTTTGTTGTCAGATTTGAAGCTGCCCACTACCCTCCATCATGTGGAGTGTTATAGAGTCATAGAGTTATTGTAAACAATGCGGCAACAGACCCTGTGACCCAACTTGTCCTTAGTTGGCATTAAAGATAGACACAAAATGCTGGAATAATTATGTGGGTCAGGCAGCATCACTGGAGAAAATGGATAAGTAATATTTTGGGTTGGGATACTTTTCAGACTCATTTACCTACACTTGACCTCTAATTTCCCTCTAAACCCTTCCTATCTATTATCTGTTCAAATCTCTTTTTGAAGTCGTAATTTCATCTGCTGCTATCGATTCCTCTGGCAGCTTGCAGCCTATCCTCTGAGTGAAATGGTTACCCCTGAGGTCCCTCTTAAATCTCTCCCCACTCATCTTAAGCCTATAGCACATAGTTTTAGGATCTAACCTGGGAAGAAGACAATTAACATTCACTTTATCTATGCCCCTCATGATTTTGTATACTTCAATAAGGACACCACTTAGCCTCCAACGCTCCAAAAAAGAAAAATCCCAGCCTTTTCAGCTCCCTATAACTCTAACCTGCATGTCCCAAAAACATCTTGCTAATTATTTTCTGCACCCTTTCCAATTTCATGAAATCCTTTCTATACCTGGGCGACTAATCCTGCACTCATCACCCATTCCATTAGACAAATCTTCAAAGAGCTCTAGAGTTAGTTGGTTTCTTTTTCAAAAATTCATGTTGATTCTGCTCAATTCTATTATATTTTCCAAATTAATTTACATTCTCTGCTTTAGATTCCAACATTTTTCCAACCACCACTTTTGGCCTGCAATTTTTTTGTTCCCTGCTTTCTCTCATCCTTCTTTCTTAAATATTTGGATCACATTTCTGATGTATTTTGGACCATGTTCCAATGTACACTGAATATGCAGAATTTTAGAAGATTATATCCAGAGGATCCACTATCTCCAGAGCCACTTCTTTCAAAACTTTAGAATGTAACCAACAATTGCCTTGGAGTTTATCATATAATGTTCTTAGATCTGCTCTCTTTTACTTCCTCATTCACACTGGACCACTGACTCTCCTGTATTCTGGGAGGTTTATGTATTCTTCCATGAATGCAAAGTTTTTGTTTAATTCCTTGCATGTTTCCATATGTCCCATTGAAATTAATCTATGTATGGGAGAGACTCACGTTTGCCTTCTACATGTTGAATCTCTTACAATCTGATTTTCTGTTTCTCATTAATTGACTCTAATATTCAGTTTTGCCTTTCTTTATCAATTCCAAGTCAACCTACATTGATTTATAAAACATTCCCAGTCCTCAAGCTTACTGCTTTTTCTGGAAAGTTTTTAGAACTTTTTCCTTGAATTTAATATTATGTTTGATTTCACATGGAATTCGCTTTCTCTGTTGTGCCATTTTGCCTCAATATTTGTGTCAAAATATGAATTATTTCTCAAATGTTGTCCTTTATCTATCCACCGTCAGTTTAGTTCCCATGTTTACCCAAGCAACCTATCCCTCACACCTTCATGTTTAAGAAAGAACTGCAGATGCTGGAAAAATCGAAGGTAGACAAAAATGCTGGGGAAACTCAGCGGGTGAGGCAGCATCTATGGAGGGAAGAAATAGGCGATGTTTCGGGCCGAGACCCTTCTTCAAACTGATCAATCTGAAATCTAGGTCACGACCAGAAACGTCGCCTAAACTTTCTCCATAGATGCAGCCTCACCCGCTGATTTTCTCCAACATTTTTGTCCTTCTCATACATTCATAGTTTGTTTAGATTGGAAACTGATTTCAAATTGAACTACAGTATTTTAAACCCAAATAACATTGTAACACTTGTGGTCAGTCTTCACATGAGGCAGTTTTGCAACAAATTTATTAATTAACCATTGAACAAAACTAGATCTAAAACTGCCTATTCCCCAGTTAATTCTTCAGCATTCTGAACCAGAATTACATCTTGTAAACTTTTCAGAAATTCACCCCCTGCAATGCTAATACTAATTTAAATTCCCCAGTCTGCATGTATACTGTATAAATTATGGTCACAAGGAAGATAACGTTTTGAGAAGGAGACAAATGTCTTGACAATGGTAAAAGCAGTACTGACTTGCATAACAGATGGCTAACTCTATTGCGTACATAATATTTTAGGTTTTTACAAAAATATGTTCTGCGATAAATTTTATTCAATCAGTTTATCTCAATTTTTATTGTTAGAAGTCTTCAATTCAATTCAAGTTTAATGTCATTGCACAAATACAAGTATAGGTACAACGAAATGCAGTTTAGCGTCGTTCTTAGTGATAGCGATATAGAAAAATAAATACAGAGTGCAGTGGTAGCAATATGGAAAATAAATAAAATACAGGGTACAGACAAGTCTATCAGCTGGGCTCCGAGTTCAGCAGTCGGATGGTGTAGTTGAAGAAGCTGTTCTTCGTCCTACTGGTGCGGGACTTGAGGCTCCTGTACCGCCTCCCTGATGGGAGGAGGGCAAACAGTCCATGATTAGGGTGTGAGGGGTCCTTGATGATCTTCCCGGCCCGCTTCAGGCACCGTTTTCGGTGGAGGGCATCCAAGGCAGGGAGCGGGGCACCGATGATGTACTGGGCGGTTTTCACCACCCGTTGTAGTGCCTTCCTGTCCGCTACGGTGCAACTGCTGTACCATACCGTAAAGCAGGTGGTCAGGATGCTTTCGATGGTGCAGCGGTAGAAGTCTTGGAAATGGCATCATTGCATAATCTTAACAGAATATTATAAAGTAGTTTGATTATTTTGGGAATAACAGATCAGTATTACTAGTTTCACCCTTGCCTTAATCCTTTTCAAGAGGTCAAAAGCAGTCATCTAGTGAATGTTGACATTCAGGCCATTTCAGTCAGTGTAAGGGCTGTAACATCAGGATAGGATAGGATCAACTTATCTGATACATTGATTACAGCAATAAAAGTGACCAATCAGCCTCACTGTTAATTGTATCAGTTTGTCTGAAATACCACAGACACTGACAAGCCCTGTACATTATTTGCTTTTTGCAGATTGCTGTCCTTCAAAAGAAGATAGTAGACATGGAAAATATGTTTCATGGACGCGAGAAGGAACTTCTTGAACAGTTGGAGAATTTCCATTTGAATGAGAAGAAATTCCTAGACAACAACCGAAACCTGGAAAAGAAGCTGCAACAAGCGCAGGAGGAAGCAGACGAGCTGACATTGAAGATTCGTGCCATGGAAGGGCACGTCACCGGTCTCGAAGCTGAACTGGCCAAGGTGGAGACTGCCAAGAGGGATACAGAGTTCAGATTGGATAGCTTGTATTCTACACTGCGGAGAACCCTAGGAATTGGACGTTCTGGCCGTAGCCCATCTCCACGGAGACCTCACTCTCCCATCAAAGGTACCAAAAGCCAAATTGCACAATTCAGTTTAGCTGGTCATTCTTGTTGTTTGTAATTTTGCTTATTACTGGACCCATGTTTGCTTACTCATGATCCCTGCCATCAGGAGGACAGGGCAGGCTTGATGGACCTAATGTTCTTGTCCATTATGTTGTTCCAAGCATCTGCGATTTACGGATGGCACTTAGAAACTGGAACATTGCAAATGTTACATCCTTATTCAAAAATGTATGGGGATAAACCCTGTACAGAGCAAAGAGTTGAACTTTGGTGGTGTGGGAAACTCTGGAAACAATAATCAGTGGGAAAATTCGAATGATTTGGATGCATGGATCAATTAAGACAAAACTAACATGGGGAGTTGTTAAAGGCAGATTATGTCTCACTAACAAAGTGTCGGTGAGGGAAGTGTAGTTGATGTGGTATACAGTACAATTCTTAAAACTGGTGACCCTGGCATTTTGATGGATGTTTGGACATGCCCCCTATTTATGTAACACCACACTTTTAATGTGTTTTATTTTAGATGTTACAGAATAATATAATTTTATTTTCCAAATTAAGCCGGTAAGTTTAATGAGTGTGGAACTGGCTGGATTACTCTCTACATGGAGACAGTATGAACTTGACAGGCCAAACAGCTGTCTCCTGTGCTGGAACAATGAATCCGTGATTAATTGGACTCTCTGTATTTTGAAACCCTAGGACTTGACAACACATTTACCACCACCACCACCGATGGAAGGGGCAATCCCGTCCCACAAACCCGATCTCCCAGTCGCAGCCGTTCCGTCTCACCTTACCGCTCCATGTCACCTCCCCGAGGCGAGGAGTACATGGCACACATCGATCCTGAAGTGATTAAAAGTGGCTTGCAAGATTTCCTGCAGGAACTCCGAGACACACAAAGGCACAGGGTCAAGTATCTCAAAACACTAGTGTACTCACCTACTCCTATTCTGCTTCCCATGGGGATTAAACTGATCTGTATTTTTATGTGAGGCATGCAGGTGTTCCCAGGACTGCAATATCATGTAGGCAATGCGCTAATGTAGCACATCTTAAGAGATAATTCATGATTGGAAAACGGAAATAGTTACCATATTTTGAAAAGCAGAGAGAGATGTTTGCAGGACAGATTTTAGGGAAGCTATTTGGAAGAAAATTCCCTAATGTGTATTAAACACCTTAGCTGAAATTTTGCAGGGAAAAGGAGAAATTTGTCAGATGGTGGGTGAGTCAGAGAGAGGAGAGGATGGAAAATGAGAAAAAAACAGCATTCGTGGTATTGTCCATTCATGCTTGACCTTGAGATAGTTATAGTGAGAACTGAGTGGCGTTCAAGGCCACTTTAGGGGGGCATTTGAGTCAACCTCATTGGTGTGCTGGAGATACACTGGGTAAGGACAACACATTTTTTTTCCAGATGGGTTTTTGCAACCATCCAGTAGTGAATGGATGGTGCAAATTGTTACCCGAAGAGACACTGTGAACCACTGTGTCATCGCCGTGCTCTTGAAAGGCGACAAGAACAGGCGGAGGTCTTGGAAGAATTTAATAATAATATTACATTTTATCTTGTTGGGGCTGGAAAATAAACGTAGATAAGCGAAAATGAGTTGATGAACGAATGCATCATCAGGGCATTTATTGCAGTATTTGGTTGCACAAATACTAAGATAATAGGATCAGGTGTGAAGGGGAATAACCAGGCATTTTTGCACAAGTGATAAATTGTCTATCCGAGGGACAGAGAAGGATTTGAAACTCACCTTAAGGTCATACAGTTGCCAAAGTTGTTACATGGTCAAGTTCAGTTGAAGCTAGGAGGAAAGAGGCAGTGGCAAGGTAGCAAAGTTGCTAGAGGGCATAGAATATTACAGGAATGGGCACGGGCCCACAATGTTTGTGGCGAGCCTGCAGTTTGAGCGGAGTTGCTGATTGTCAGAGACAAAGTCTTAATGATGAAACATTAAAGTCAAGCAACAGCCCCCCTCCAGCCCTCCCTATCACCAACCCAACCCCACCTGGTTATTCCTGTCAATGTAAGAGGCCTCTGTTGGATACAATGAAGAACATGGAACATTCTCTGTCGTTCTGGCCAACCTTTCCCCAACCATCAACATGATGGAAAAATCAAATTAAATTAATAAGACTTTGTTGCTGACAGTCTGCAATTCCCCCAAAACTGCAGGTTCTTATACACTCATGGGATGTGGGCACCTCAGGAAGGAAATAGCATTAATTGACCATCCCTACTCACCTTTCCAAGGTAATGGTGCACTTCTTAAACCATTGCAGTCTGCACCATTTTGGTTTGATGTAACAAATTGTTAGGCTAATTTGTCACAGTAATTTACTCTGTAGTGTTCGATAGTGGATAATGCTAAGAAGAATCAATGGGGAAGTAATGGTATGTGTGAAAGGGAATAAGGTGCAGGGAAATAAGGAGAACAGGCATGGATCTAATGGAAGTTTCTCTCTCTTTGGAGCTGACATGGACCCAGTGAGTCAATTGGCCTCCGTCCATGTCACCATAAGTATAAGAATTGACTCATTAAGAATTCATTGGTTAAGTGTTAATGATATTACTGGAATCTGGAGTCTTGCATGTGCCAGATGGATCAAGGAAAACAGATGTTTGTCCCCGAGGAACATTAGTTCTGTTCTGGTAACATTCTGACTACTTTGGGGCAGCACGGTGGTGGAGCAGTAGAGTTGCTGCCTTATAATGCCAGAGACCTGAGTTCAGTAATAACTACAGGTGCTGCCTGTTTGTACTTTTTGTACTGTTTGTACTTTCTTCCTCTGACAACGTGGGTTTTCTCCGGGTGCTCTGGTTTCCTCCCACATTCCAGTGATGTGTGGGTTTGTAGGTTAATTGGCTTCTGTAAATTGTCCCTAGTGTGTAGGATAGAGGAATTGTCCCTAGTGTGTAGGATATGGGGATCGCTGGTTGTTGTGGACTCAGTGGGCCAAATGGCCTGTTTCCAAGCTCTATATTTAAATTAAACTCAACTAAACTACTGAGCACAGCCAGATTCATCGTGCTTTACAGAATGCCCATGGTCAGTCAGGAGGAGGCTCTAAGACTTGTTATTTGGTTCCATATTTAGGATGAGGCTCATATTCAGCTGGCGAACCTGGCCAGGCAGCTGACACAGGCGGAAACAGAGCGCGACCGGACGAACACACGTGCTCAGCTGCTCCAGAAATCCTTGACCGAGGCAGAGGAAGGTGGGTGGAATGATGAGGAAACGGTAACGGGAAGACACTGCATTTTGTCACAGAGTGATGTAATGATGCAGAGATTGAATACGATCTAAATCAATGTGACTATCATACTTGCCATGCATGCAAACTCAGTTAAACTTTCCCTTGCACATCTGCGAAAGAAAACTAGAATCAGCGATGATGTCTGTGACAGGAAAATAGAGTCATTAATAGCGCAACTACCCTGCACGAAAACTTCTGTTTCCTCACCTCGATACGCAACCTGTTTTGCATATTGAAGTGTTCGCACTGAGCCAGGCACCAGCTGACTCCTTTAATCTGCTGGGGTAGGTATGGCATGCTAACACAGCAATTAGTGATTCTACCTCACAGATACAAGAACCCAGGTTCGATACTGATCTCAGATGCTGCTCATGACACACATTTAGGTTTCTGTTTCCTTATATTTGCCAAAGCTGTGTTTGTAGGCTAATTGCCATAAAATAACACTTCATGTGGGTAATTGTCAAAAGAATCAAAGGGGATTCGATCGGTATATGAGAGAGAATATAAACCAGAGTTACTGAGCAGTAAGGGGAATGGGACTGATGGGTTGTTCTTCTAGAAACCACCATTGATTCACTGGGCCAAATGGCCTCATTCGGTATTATGGCCAGTAAGTACGAATTGATTACATGGTCTTGTGAAATTAGCTTGTAAACAATTGGGGGTAACAATAGAAAACATAATAGTGGGAGCACAGAGTTCTTCTTCCAGACAAACAGAACTCAAAAGCATTGTAAAATTAAAAAAACTGGAAATGCTGGAAACATACAATGCCAGGTAGCATCTGTGGAAATGTTCCGTAGATACAATCAAAATGATTTACAGTATTCCAGGTTGGTAGTCTCATCAATGCCGTATCCAATGGAAAAATAATTTCTTTGTTTTGTACTTCTTCTTCTTTCGTGTCCATCTTGTTACAAATGTTGACATCGCTGTCATCGTCCGTCCTGAAAAGGACGCATGCTTCCGGCGACAATTAGTGGGAGCCACCACTTGTTACAATAGATGATGGTGGTAGCAGAATTAGCTCGGGGTACTTCCAGTTTCCAGCCCCGCGACGTGGACGCTTCTGCTATGGGGCCTGTATTGCACTCCAACGCATATAACATAGGTCAACGTCGCACTTGCCTTCCTTATCACTTGCTCTACCTCCACGTAAACTTGTAATATTTTAGAGAATGGTACATCTGATGCCTCTTGTGCACCAATACTTTTTGGCATTTAAAAAAATATTCTGTTTTCAAGTCTTCTGACCCAAAGTGAATAACCTCCAATTATCCTTCGCTAGATTTAATTTATTACCTTCCTTTGCTCGTTTAACCAGTTCTATCCCTTTGAAAACTGGATAAATGACAGTGTCATTTCATCTGTCATTATTGCAGTGCCTTCTATTGATCTGTATGTGCTCTGTGAATATCTGTTTACCAAGCTGAAATATACCCGTTTATTTCTAAATCCCACATGCACTTTTTTTTTCTGTTTGTCAAACATGAAATTCTGGGTATCATTCATCCAGTGTCCACCTGATAGCTGCTCTGCTACATAAACCCTGAAAGAAAACCTCTCTGAATTTGGCAAAACTATTTTCCTTCCATGAAAACATTATCTAATCAATTTACTTTCCATCTGCCTTGTTACCATCCATCTAGTAGTGGGCTTCATCCTTTTCTCAAGGACTGATGGCAGGATGACTGGTCTATAGCTGCTTCACATCTATCTCCTCTCATTCTTGAAAAGAACAATCTTGTTTGCTATTCTCCTGCCCACGGGAATGTTTTCAGAATTTTGAATGATCACCTTCAAAGCATTCACTATCTCCTCTGCCATCCTCATCAGAACCTTGGGATGTTGGTCATTGGGTCCAGAGGTTCCCGTTTTTAATCCCATTAATTATTCTGCTACTTAATCTTTACTGATATTAAATTCCTTTACAGACATTAAATTTTTAGTTTCCTACTAATTCTACAGAGAGGATAATATAAGATATTGGTTTCTTGTCTCATCCTCATTCTCATTATAATTTCTACTTCCTCTGCTATTAAATACCTACTTTTCTACTTTTGCCACTGTTTTTACACAATGCTGGAAGTTCAAACTATTATTTTATTTCTTAGTTCATAGGTTCATAAATCATGGGAGCAGAATTGGGCCATTCAGCCCATTGAGTCCATTCCGCTATTCAATCATGGCCGATCTAGCTTTTCCTCTCAACGCCATTCTTCTGACTTCTCCCCATAACCTTTGACACCCTTACTAATCAGGAATCGGTCAAACTCTGCTTTAAAAATACTCAATGACTTGGCCTGCATAACCGTCTGTGGCAATGAATTCTACAGATTCACTGCTCTCGGGGAAGTGGGGCTGAGGTAAAAGAAGAACAGTAGTATGATTGAATTGTGGAGCAGGCTGGTGAGGGTGAGTGGCTTGCTCCTGCTTGTACTCCTTGACATCCTATATTCGCTTTTGATAACATGGTTCTGAGATGAAGTGTTTGGATGATAGGTGACTTGTATTTTGATATTTTGCTGCTAAGAAACATAGAAACATAGAAACATAGAAATTAGGTGCAGGAATAGGCCATTCGGCCCTTCGAGCCTGCACCGCCATTCAATATGATCATGGCTGATCATCCAACTCAGTATCCCGTACCTGCCTTCTCTCCATACCCTCTGATCCCCTTAGCCACAAGGGCCACATCTAACTCCCTCTTAAATATATCCAATGAACTGGCCTCAACTACCCTCTGTGGCAGAGAATTCCAGAGACCCACCACTCTCTGTGTGAAAAAATTCCTTCTCATCTCGGTCCTAAAGGATTTCCCCCTTATCCTTAAGCTGTGACCCCTTGTCCTGGACGTCCCCAACATCGGGAACAATCTTCCTGCATCTAGCCTGTCCAACCCCTTAAGAATCTTGTAAGTTTCTATAAGATCCCCTCTCAATCTCCTAAATTCTAGAGAGTATAAACCGAGTCTATGCAGTCTTTGTTCATAAGACAGTCCTGACATCCCAGGAATCAGTCTGGTGAACCTTCGCTGCACTCCCTCTATGGCAATAATGTCCTTCCTCAGATTTGGAGACCAGAACTGTACGCAATACTCCAGGTGTGGCCTCACCAAGACCCTATACAACTGAAGTAGAACCTCCCTGCTCCTATACTCAAATCCTTTTGCTATGAAAGCTAACATACCATTGGCTTTCTTCACTGCCTGTTGTACCTGCATGCCTACTTTCAATGACTGGTGTACCATGACACCCAGGTCGCGCTGCATCTCCCCTTTTCCTAATCGGCCACCATTTAGATAGTAGTCGGTTTTCCTATTTTTGCCACCAAAGTGGATAACCTCACATTTATCCACATTATACTGCATCTGCCAAACATTTGCCCACTCACCCAGCCTATCCAAGTCACCTTGCATTCTCCTAGCATCCTCCTCACAGCCAACACTGCCCCCCAGCTTAGTGTCATCCGCAAACTTGGAGATATTGCCTTCAATTCCCTCATCCAGATCATAAGGTTCCAGATTTAGTCATTTCCTTGCTTTGTTTTGAAGGAAAGCGTGGATTAGATGGACGGTTAAACAGTGCTCAGACTGCACTCACGCTGCATGAAGAGACCATCAAGTGTGGAGAGCGAGAGAGGAAGGCCCTGGCTGAACAAGTGGCCACATGGGAGCAGAGTCTGCAGTCATCCGAAGGGGAGAAGCGAGCTTATCAGGTAATGGCCATTATCAGGTAAGAGAAAGATGGCCAGTGACCTTCCACCTGCACAGATCTGACCCATCAGTGTATTCAGTCTAATATTCAAGTTATTGCCCATGTGTTGAGTAAAAATGTTGACTGACTTGAAGGGTTTTCAGTATTGATCAATAAGATCAGTTCGAAGGTGATACAGGAAATTGACATTGACATTGGTCAAAGGAATGTACTGGAGACCACAGGAACCAGAAAGTGGAAGTAAGAATATTTTAAATCAATGATTATTACAGAAAATATTGTGTTTGTTTAGCATTTCTTACAAGATTAGGAAGCTAGTATTGATCAATTAAAATAATAAAGTTACTGCTTTAAATATGCCATATTTTCCACAGGGTTTAATTTGGCAATTTGTGTATTTAAAAGGCTATTTTCTCTTCTGGACTGACTGCTTTCAACTGCATTTCTAACCCAATATATTAATTTTTGCAAATGCCTGGGTTGGAAACCAAATAGTCAAAGTCAAAGAGAGATAGAAACATAGAGACATAGAAAATAGGTGCAGGAGGAGGCCATTCGGCCCTTCGAGCCAGCACCGCAATCCATTGTGATCATGGCTGATCGTCCCCTATCAATAACCCGTGCCTGCCTTCTCCCCATATCCCTTGACTCCACTAGCGTTCTATCTAACTCCCTCTTAAATCCATCAAGCAGATTCAATCCATTAAATCCATCCAGATGCAGCAGGAAACAATCCTTTTGAGCCACCCAGTCTGTACTGATCATCAACCACACATTTACACTAACCTTTAATCTATTTTAATTTTCTCCCCACAACCCATCAACTCCCACCCCATTCCAGATTCTACCATTTATCTACATGCTCCATACATTTGTAGCTTAGGCTTGTTCATGAGGTTGTTTTACCAAAAGTCAAGTCAGATTTATTTGTCACGTGCACAATAAAGTGCAGCGAAATGAATTTTGCCAGCAGTGGTACAATTAAAAAAAGAACACACAATACACAATAAAAGTTTAACACAAACATCCACCACAGCATTCATCACCGTGGTGGAAGGCACAAAGTTTAGTCAGTCCTCCTCCATTTTCCCCCGTGGACAGGACCACAACCCTCCGCAGTCGCCGCTGCGGGCAGCTAGATGTGCAGACAAGGTAAGTCCTGAATCGGTGCTTCCCTACCGGAGACTGCGGCTTCAAGATGGTTTCGGCTGCAGGCCGGCGATCGAAGATCTAAAGTCCCCGCTGTGCCAAAGACCTTAACACGGAGTGATGAAAGAAGCCTAACAACTAAGTATTAGAATCTCTTGTTTGAGGGGAGCCAGACCCTCTAATCCATTTCTCGGGTAGAAAGTCTCCTGTCTTCAATAGTCACATCATCATCGTGATAGAGATCCACTTAATAGAGTTTTCACATGGCAATTACAGTGATTATGTACATGCGACAAAGGCATTATGCCTACCCACTGTAATCGGCGTTATACAGCTATCATTGTATCAAAATTAGAAGTGATCATTGGTATTCTAATTCCTGCAGCTCTGTAGTATACAGCAGCGTTATAAGGCACAGGTTCATTGCCTTGATTTCCGGCATCCCATTATTGACTAAGTCATTCCAAGATTTCACAAACAGGAACCCAGTCTGCATTGGAAATCAGACTGGATGATTCTTGCCCTACGTCTCTTGACTAAGGCTCAAAGACTGGCACACACATGTCAAAAAGGAGGGACCATAATCATGGCTTCCAGAAGCAGATGAAGAAAAACAAATGAGCAGTTCACATGATGAATGAATGAATGAATGAAAGAATGAATAATTTTATTGGTCAAGTATTCACATACAAGGAATTTGCCTTGGTGCTCCGCCCACAAGTGACGACATGACATACAGGGACAGTTAAGAATGATACATAAAGCATTAAACATGAATAATAAAACATTATTGATTAAACATGTGAATTAAATAAAATACAGAGCAAAAGGGGGCTACAGGTTATGGTGGTGATAATCCTAAACATGTATTCACATGACCTGCATTCTTTAGGTGCCTTGTCCCTGATGTTAAACAAGCATCTTAATTAATTAATTGTGCCTCAGTGATCCTGTCAAGTCCCATTCTTCTCAAAACAGTACATTATTACAAAACTCCGATTATCCGGCATGGAAAATTTCACAAACATTTGGATGTTGTTTCTATATGCCTTGTTATGAATGTCTTTCCTTACAGGAGAAGGTTAACAAGATGAAAGCGAATGAGGCCAAGTTGGAGGTGGAAAAACGCAAGTTGAAAGATGCACTGGAAGCATCTGACAACCGTGCCACCAAGCTCGAGCTGCTGCGCCGCTCCCTTGAGGGGGAGTTGCAGCGGGTGCAGCTGTCCCTGAGCGACCGTGAGACTGAGACGCAGGTCCTCCAAGACCGTATTGAGATGCTTCAGCGGCAGGTGGCTGACAGCGAGACGAAGGCAGCCTCTCTCCAGCTCACTGTGGATCGACTGTCAATGACACTGGCCAAGACAGAAGAGAGTGAGAGCAGTCTGAAGGACAAGGTGCAGAGCTTATCGTTGACTCTCTCGGACACGAGTGCTGGCAGTACATTACTGCAGGACCGGATTTCCCAGCTTCAGAAGGCCCTAATCTCCACTGAACAAGACCGAAGAGTACTTCAGGTAAATTCTTCGGCTAGTTGCAGTGCCATTGTATTTCTTATAGAATTGAATTATTCCTTGCTTTTGTTATCCCGAGGATTCATTATTACAACTCTCTCCCGGTTGGCACGCCACTTCATAATGTACATACTGCCCCAATTTCCTTACATCTCTATAGACGTACAGTGTCCTCATTCATCACTCCATCACATATATCAGCATTTTTTCAATTGCACCTAGATTGTAAAATATTCCTTCCAGTACAGATGCATTCACCCAATCTCCATAAACTCCACCTCCAACCCTCCAAAAGCTGCATTCTTCTAAATGTTGAGCAAAACACATCGTGCTGGAGGAACTCAGCAGGTCAGGCAGCTTCTGTGGAGGGAATGTGAATGCAGTGTTTCGAGACGGGACCCTTCTTCAGAGACCCTGTGTCTCCAAATTCTCAATCGTACTATTGAATTGAATTACTGCCCCAAATCACTGTGGGGGCACCTTTGCCAGAAGGACAGCAGTATTTCCTCAAGGGCAATGAAGGGGCAATAAATGCTGGTCTTGCCGGCACTGCTCAGATCCTCAAACCTGAAAGCAAAGAAGCTCAAAAGGGTCTAGTGCACTGTACAGCAAGGACTGGAAATCAACAAGGAAGAAAACAGGAAATTTAGAATCAGCTCAGCAGTTCAAGCCTCATCTCTCTGGGAGATGAATTGAAGCTGTCCGTGTACTTGCAGCTACTTGTTCCACAGGGCATCACTGAAAATCTGAGATTGTGGAGATTCAATAAAACTCCAACAATCACCTATCCGATACTTCAAAAATCCCGATAATTCAGCATCTGGCCCAAGCAGTTCCCAGTAAGCGGGGCCCAGCCCTCCAAAAGGCCCTGTAGGCCCGGGTCGCACATCATGATCATCGACAATACCTCACCACGAGAGCGAGGAGAGACCTGCGAGCAACCACCAGGAGCAAGGTGGGCCCTCCAAGATTGAGGTGGCCTATTGAGATCGAGGGTACCATCGGAGACCAAGAACATCGAAGAGCCGTTGGAGAATGAGGAGGGCCATCAAGATCGAAATGGGGTCGCATTGGGGGAGGACCCTTAAGAGCGATTGGGGGGGGGGGGGGGGGGGCAGTTGCCACATGCTGCAGCAGACAGTTGATACAACTGTTTGATGAACCTTTGACGGTGCCATAACGTGACAGCACTTGATTTTACCGGGTTGCATGCAAAACAAAGCATTTCTTTGTGCTTAGGTACATGTGACAATAAAGTAAAGTGTCATTGACTCATTCGCTCATTGGGAGATGTTTGACGCGCTCCCCTTCAACCACTTCAACCCACTGGGGCCCTGGTTCCTGCAATCTGTTTCCACTACCAAGGGCCCTGGTTCCCACATTTCATTTAGACTTACTGAGTTCACTCAGGATGCGATTATAATACTGCATAACAATAGAATAAGTGACTTAAAAGTGTGAAGGGTATTAATAGAAATAAGGTCCACCTGTTCATATAAATCTGTGAGGCAGGGTTCAACTAAATGTTGTATACCCTGCTCTCCGATGTATATCTAGCATCTTAATCATTTAATTGTGGCTTAGTGACCCTGGCAAGTCCCATCTTCCTAAAATAGTACATTATTGTAAAACTTTGATTATCCTTCATGGCAAATTTCAGATTTTTGAATGAATGAATAAGTTTATTGCCCAAGTATTCACATACAAGGAATTAGCCTTGGTGCTCCGCCCGCAAGTGACAATATGACATACAGTGACAGTTAGGAATGACACATAAAATGTTAAACATTAATAATAAAAATTATCAATTAAACATGTGAATTAAATAAAATACCAGAGCAAAAGGAAGCAACATTTTTTTGGTTATTGAGTAGAGCTACTAGCTCTATGGATGTTATTTCTATTAATACCACAACACTCATTTAATTCACTTAATAAAACATATTACATAGTATTTCAATAAATGTTACAGAACCCAGTAAGTTTATGTAAAATATGGAAGCCATGTCATGATTAGTAGTAGAGTGTGCACAAACCAGGGTTCTGGTGAATTGAAGGGGAGTATACAGGTGAAGTCCTAGGACTAAATGACTGTAGATATTATAGTCATCATACTTTGGCTTGTGAATAGGGCTCGGGGGATTTTGGTTATGTTATCTGATGAAAAGCACCATTCAAGAACCAAGGTGATACAGTTTATCTCAGCAATGTTCTGGCTAACTGACAATTGGCCCGTTGATGCATCGGAGTTCCATAATACAGAAAAAAAACAGCCAACGTAAGTGGTCTGAATCTAAAAGCAATAGAATATGGAGTGCAGCTGCTCAGACTGGGCCTCACTCACCTTGCTGTCAATGAACCCATCTTCTAAATCATGAAAACGGATAACCAAAGAGATATACATTCAGGAGAAAAGTACAAAGGTAGAAACTACTTGCTTCGCTGTGACTGTGAAATCTTGGATGTGCTAAAGTCTTAACAAACAGCCCAATAACATCCAAAGAGTCTGAAGAAGAGAATCGACCCAAAACGTTACCCATTCCTTCTCTCCAAAGATGCTGCCTATCGCGCTGAGTTACTCCAGTATTTTGTGTCTAACTTCGATTTAAACCCGCATTTGCAGTTCTTTTCTACCAATAACATCCAACACTGTTTGTGCACCATATCACAAGAAAGATAATAATAACTATTAGTAAATTATAATAATCATTATAATAATAATATTATAATTATTATTATGTATTATCAGCTCCATAATTTTTTGAGCCTTATATTTTCATACCAACAATATATACTTGGCCTTTTCATCAAAGTAACTACTCATATGTAAGTTCCATTGCAAGAATCAAACTTAACCACTCTGAAGACAGTTCCTACACATTGGCGTGTATGATTTTAACTGACGAGCTAGGCTCTACATAACATTTTATTTGAACTAATTATGGGGGAGAACATTAAAGCTTTTGAACTTTTACATAACAGTACGTTCATTAATCAGATCAACTTTTCCTTTCACTAGCCCACATCAGTGATAACAGATCTGCAGCATTTTTTATATCTTACATTTTTTGTTTCCACTGACATCAATGGAAATAAAATGAAGTCATATAGAGATACGCCCATCAGATACCTATTCACACCAACCCTACACTAATCCTACTTGACTTTCTCCACATTCCTATCAACTTAACCCCGATCCACCATTCACCTATCCCCTGAGGCAATTTGTAGCAGCCAATTAATCTACCAATTTGTACACTTTTTGTTTGGAATGTAGGAGGAAACAGTAATGCCTGTAGGAAACTCTTACAGTTGCATGAAAAAATAGTAAACTCCACGCAGACAGCACCAGAGGGCAGGATTAAATATGGGTGTGGAGCTGTGACAGTGCCAGTGTGCACCACTGTGCTGCTACTAATCTGGTGAAATATAAAATGGACAGTTGATTTCTCAATGACCAATCATAATTATAGATTCTGACAAAGTAAGATTCAATCAGTCAGTCACAGTTGTTCCATCTCACAGATCATCCTACTCAATCTTAAAACCATTGTAGAAATGGGGTTACACCATAGGTAGTGTTTGATGCAACCCTGACCTAATGCTGTGAGTAGGTTAGAGATCACATGGGAAGAATGAAACGGGTTGCGATAGGACGTGTAAAAACGTGTGATGGTTGACACAGACTCAGGCTGAAGGGCTTGTTCCTATGCTGTGTGGGAATGAACTGCAGATGCTGGTTTACACTGAAAATAGACACAAAATGCTGGAGCAACTCAGTGGGACAGGCAGCATCTCTGGATTGAAGGAATAGGTGATGTTTCGGGTCGAGACCCTTCTTCAGCACAGTTCCTGTGCCGTATCTCTCTGTGATACTGTGACTGCATGGCCACTTGTTAATCTCCACTCACGAATTGCAGTCTTGGTTCTATTCCTGTATATGAACAAGATATTGGGCATTTCCTAGCACAAAGGTGGAGAGAAAATCTGGTTGAGGAAATCCGTAATCCAACTGCTTCCCTGAAAACATGTAGACTAATGAAACGCCACGTTACCTGTGAGCTGTAAGATGATGCAGAGGCCTCAGTGTGGGAGGAAATTGATTAATTTCCACCTGGAATTTATGTTACAGTTATGTTATGTTGGATCTTATAGAAACCTATAAAATTCTGAAATGATTGGACAAGCTAGATTAAGGAAAAATGTTCCCTATGGGGAGTCCAGAATCAGGGGACACATTTTGGAAAAGTGTAGGCCATGTAGGGCTGAGATGAGGAAAACCTTTTTCATCCAGAGAGTTGTGAATCTGCGGAATTGCCACAGAAGGTAGTGGAGACCAATTCACTGGATGTTTTCAAGAGAGAGTTAGATTTAGCTCTTAGGGGTAACGGAATCAAGGGTTAGGGGGAAAAAGCAGGAAAGAGGTATTAATTTTAGATGATCAGCCATGATCATATTGGATGGTGGTGCTGGTTCGATGGCCGAATGGCCTACTCTTAAAACATATTTTTCTATGTGTCTATATTCTTTATAATAGTTAACATTGGTTTAGATTCTTCCAATGAAAGCCAATTTGTACCTCAATTATTAAGCTTATCCCTGTTTGGCTATACACTTGGACCCTGTTATTAATGCTCAAATAGAAGAACAAAACTTTCTCGAAACATCTTTGTTCCTGGGCTCCTACTGTTAACTGTGCCGCAGTGCCAGCAGCAAAACAAATCCAATACTTCTTGGGTATTTTGAAATGGCTGAAGGCCAGTTTCAGAGCTCCAAGTTTAGGGAAGACCCAGAAACCAAGAATGGGAAAAGCAGCACAACAAACACCAGCTGCATCCAATTACCCTGGTGACCTGACAACCTTAACTGAATGTGTTGCTCATGCAGACAACAGGAGTTGTGCAAAATCCAATGCGGGTCCAGATTCTGAGTGTTACATAATTAACACTTTCGGATATTTCAATGCATTGAAGGCCAGATTTTGCTCAAAATCTGAAAAGATGACATAAATCTCAGAGCAAAGAAACAAACCGCTAGAGGATCTCTGTGGATTGATCAGCATCTGTTATGGGTAAGGAGTTGTTGACGTTCCAGGTTGAAATTCTGAGGGAAGACACTTGGTATAGAGAGGAGAGGGGATATGGTGAAACAGGGACTGGTATGTGATAGACACAAAATGCTGGAGTAAATCAGCAGGGCAGGCAGCATCTCTGGAGGGAAGGAATAGGTGATGTTTTAGGTCTCGACCCAAAACGTCACCCATTCCTTCTCTCCAGAGATGCTGCCTGTCCCGCTGAGTTACTCCGGCATTTTGTGTCTTCCTTCAATTTAAACCAGCATCTGCAGTTCTTTCCTACAAATACTGGTATGTGATAGGTGGACCGAGGAGTGATGAGGGATGATGAGCAGAAGGAGCCAGGTGGGACAGGGGGAGAATCCAGTTGGGCAAAGGAGATAGAAGCAGACAAAAAAAGAGCAGATAAAACCATATGGAGGAGGTGGAGACAGAGGCTACTGGGTGACAAGCAGGAACACTACCAAAGGGTAGAGGTGCTGGAATGTGATAGGCAGGCAATAATACGATCCATAAAGGAAGAGATGAAGGCCAAATGGAACCAGATGAAGCGGAATCCGGGAGTGGTGTTTGGGTAGAAGGTAGATGGAACCAGGGGAGTGGGGCAAAAATAGATGATGGGGCAGTTGGAGGGGCGAATTGGAGAAGGAACAAAATAAGAGGACCTGGGGTTGACTGGAAGGAAAGAGAGAGGGGAATGCAGGAAGTCAGTGTTGTGTAATGTGACCCATACACAGGAGTAACAACTCCTAGTCTTTATTGTAACACAAGCGGAGGAAACATTACATGCTATCATCTCCGTAGTCAGCATCAAGTCTGACCATGAGATGGTGAAGTACTCTTATCAATAGTCCGGGATAAGGATGAAGATCCAGACTGGATTACAAACGGAATGTGCAGCATGCATAATACGTGTGGTGATAGATATAGTAAAGGCAGCTAATATGGTTAATCAACAGTCAGGGTAACCTGAAATTGCAAAAGTTAACATTCATAGCATATAGTTGTGGCCTACCCAGGCAGGATAAAATGTGGTTTTCTTATAGTTTGCGTTGCGACACACCCTGGTGGTGGAGAAGTCCATGGACAGACATGTTGATGAGGGAATGTGAAAAGGCATTGAAATAACATGCAAAAGGAGCTGGGAATGGCCAATGCACAGGTTCTCTGTAAACCAGTCGTCTTGTATCTTGCCCTTTGTGAGGTCACTTTAGGAACACTCAGCTTAAAAACATTCTCTATATTAATCAAAGCTGACAATTAAATAGATAAATATCTTCCAGTCTCCCAATCTTAAATCACCATTATTCTTTATCTTCCTTGGTGTATCTATCCATCTTTCTCTGCTCATTTGTAGTGTTTAACTGCTTATCCCTTCTCCTCTGTGTGTTTGTCCCTCCATCCCTGCTTCTTCAATGCGGTGGTTTATTAACGTCACGTGTACCAAGATAAAGTGAAAAACGTAGTTTTGCAACTATTCAGGCATATCATGCCATACATGAGTACAACAGAAAGGGAGGAACAGAATACAGAGAAAGGAAACCGTGTTTACAGTGTAGGTTTTTAAAAAGTGCAAGGGCTGAAACAAGGGAGATTGGGAGATCGAGAATACATCCTTAGCATATAGGAAATCCGTTGAAGTCTGATAACAGTGGGGAAGAAGCTGTTCATGACTGGTGGTTATTGCTTTCGAGTTTTTATATCTTCTGCCTGGCAGGAGAGAGGAAAAGAGGGAACAACCACGATGCAAGCAGACTTTGCTATTGTTGGCGGCTCTCCTTGCAATATGTCTGTCTCTCCATTTCTGATCCCTAGTGTGTATCCGTTTATCCCTGCTCCTCAGTGTGTCCTTCTCCCTCTCCCTGAATGTGTCTAACCATTTCTCCCTGCTTCTTCAGTGCAAGTGAATCTCATGCTTGTTTGTTCTTTGCTTGGCTCTATCTCATGACCAGTTTTAACACGTCATTAGCACCGAGAAGCTGCTAATTTGTGGAAATGACTTTGAAAAAGTTTCAGGAGCCTGTTATCTCTTCTGCCCATGCCCTAGATTTGTGACCTCGGGAATAAATCAGAGTTTCACTCAGGCACATTAAACATTAATGCATTACTGACATTATTGCACAGATTTGTGCTTTCACAGGCAAGAATAACAGCAGATAGGGAACGTTACAAGTGGCTTGGTTATGACGGAAAACAATTTGCAGTGTGCAAGGTGAAGTTACCCTGGAGCTGTGGGAGTAGTGTTGGTAGTGGGAGTACAGCAATACTGACTGCCTTTTGAAGTGAGGATAGAGAGTAGTGTGAGGTACAATCTGACAGTGGGGTGTGTGTGATACTGTGCAAAGCTGAATCTGATTCTGCGGGTGATATCACCACCCAGACTAGGTGAGAGCTCTCAGTGTGCTTACCTTGGCTGAGTGCCAGTATATCGAACGCTGTGACATTTATAACAGTGCATTTTTAACAGAGAGCAGCATCAGAGGTAGGATTGGGAAGCAGGCGTGAAGGTGAACCTGGGGTTGAGAACCAGCTGCCACATTGTTCCTCCTTATCTCAACTGTTGCTGAATTGTGTGCAGGAAGGTGGTCACCATCTTTCTCCTTCCTTTGGCATGTAAGCCATAGAAACATAGAAAAATAGGTGCAGGAGTAGGCCATTCGGCCCTTCAAGCCTGCACCGCCATTCAATATGATCATGGCTGATCATCCAACTCAGTATCCCGTACCTGCCTTCTCCCCATACCCCCTGACCCCTTTAGCCACAAGAGCCACATCCAACTCCCTCTTGAATATAGCCAATGAACTGGCCTCAACGACCTTCAGTGGCAGAGAATTCCAGAGACTCACCACTCTCTGCATAAAGAATGTTTTCCTCATTCCTAAAGGAATTCCCCCTTATCCTTAGACTGTAACCCCTTGTTCTGGACTCCCCCAACATCGGGAACAATCTTCCTGCATCTAGCTTGTCCAACCCCTTAAGAATTTTGTAAGTTTCTATAAGATCCCCCCTCAATCTTCTAAATTCCAGTGAGTATAAGCCGAGTCTATCAAGTCTTTCTTCATCTGAAAGTCCCGACATCCCAGGAATCAGTCTGGTAAACCAGATATCCCAAGTCAGTGCAAGAGGGCATTGAATACTCGGGGCAGGTTCTGGCAGCATAATCCACATGTACCACTTTGTGATTTGTCTATTTGCAAAGAAGGCAGACAGAAAATCATTGTCATAGAATTAAGCATAAATGCAATACAGATTTCGATTAGCATTTCTAGTCACATTACAAAATTCTTTATAACCAAAGTGTAGCCACTGTTGCAGCCAATTTACACATAAATAATCTCCGCACACAGCAATGTGACAATGCCATCACTATCTGTTTTGGCAATGCCAAGTTAGGGACAACCAGCCAGTCAGGGAGTCAAGGGTGGAAGCCAGGGTTGATTTATGAGTCTGGGCTGAGCTCCAAGGTAGTGAAATCTCAGTGACGTGGAGCAAGAGCAGGCTGAAAGGAATAGAAGGTAAGTGTGAGATATCTAATGTGGAAATCGTTTCTGATGTACAAACACAGCTCGTGTCAGAAAATGCTGGGTCAAATTTCCACAGTGTATCTTACTCTCGCCAAACTGCATTCTCTGTCACCAAGTGCTGAAATAAACAGCGCCGTGAGACTGAATTTCTCGACCCCATTCTATGGCAATGCCGCACTTCATCAGCATGTTCTACATGAAGTGTTTGCTTTAACACAATATGGTTATTGCAAAAAAGATTCACCATCCCCTTGATTTTTTTTGCATTCTTATGGAAAAAAAAGAGATACATGTTGGTTATTCCCAATGTTTGCCAATCACACTCTCCAAATGTAGAAACGCATTCTGATGTTCCTAAGTGAGATATGAGAGGATAATAGGGTAATGGGGGGCAGGGGGAAAGAGAGAGAAAGTGGCAGACTGTGAAAGAACAAGTACCATGAAGAATATGAAGTCTTCAATGAGTTGGGCTGGCAATCACAAAGGACCTAACCGTAGAACGTTGGGGAAAGGATGGAATGAAAAATCCATTGCCTAACAGCCATTATCTTTTCGTGTCCAAAGGAACAATTACAAATTAGATGACGTGAGATTAAAAAAATCCTTAATCTCAAGACTCTTGATGCAATATTTCTTGTAATGATGCAATCCGAGAGGTTCCCAATGGAGATATACACAAAATGCTAGAGTAACTCAGCGGACAGGCAGCGTTTCTGGAGAGAAGGAATGGGTGACGTTTCGGGTCGAGACCCTTCATCAGTCTGAAGAAGGGTCTACCCATTCCTCTCTCCAGAGATGCTGCCTGTCCCGCTGACTTACTCCAGGATTTTGTGTTTATCTTCAGTTTAAACCAGCATGTGCAGTTCCTTTCTACACAGGTTCCGAATGGATTAGCATTTGATTAGTGAAAGGTAACAGTTTCTCTGGAAATCACTGCATTTAATGAAGTAGTTATCTTTTGATTTGTCACTGCCTTATGGCCATTATTGGAGAGAGATTAGCCTTGAAATTGGACTTCATCCTTTTCCCTTGTACTAAACCATTGTTCCCTTTAAAAATACTATGTACGTGTCTACTCCCAACTCGGGATAGGTGAGAATCATGATGATTTATCTGTGGCTGTCACGCTGACTCATGGGAATAGAAATTCTAAAAGGGAAAAGCTAATGATTAAGAAAAAATGTTTCTGCTGAAAGAGAAATTCAAACCAAAGGGCCCTGAATACATAAAAGTCACCGATAAACCTACAACAAAGTTCAGGAGAGAATTAATTTCCCAGTGCCATTTGGAGTAGTGGATGAGACTAGCAATTTAAGGGTCAAATGGATAAAAGGAGAGAAAGGAACAGAGAAATATATTGATCAGATTAGAGAGGAGGCTCTTCTGATTGTATAAAGTTCAACATAATTTGGTCCAGGTAGATTGTTCCCATGCCATTAACACAATTCCACTCAATGTTTAAGTATATACACTTAGCTCATTTAAGTGGTGTTTATTGCTTGTGTCCTTGCCTCAGGAACGGCTAGACACCATCCGTCAGGGACTTGCAGACACTAAGAAGAAGAATCACGCCCTGGTAGAACGTGTGCAGTCCATGCAGAGCTCACAAGGGGATCTGGAACTGAGGCGCTTGGACCTTGATAGTCAGAATCGTCAACTGCAGGAGGTGGGTTATGAAAACACAGATTGTACCAGATTTTTCTCAAGTCAAGAGGTACAATGGAAGTGGGAAGTTTACTCTGAATGACTAGTGGAGTTAAAGGATAGGCCAATGATTGCTGCACAATCAGGTCCAAACGCTGGCCCATCGTCATTCACATCTACATTTTCCACAGTGTGGAACCAAAAAGTGTTCACAGCAGGAATTCTGGTCATCGATTGTCCACTTTCTTAGTTCAAGGCAATTTAAGGTCAACTGTGGCAGATCATGTGATAGGAGTAGAATTAGGCCATTCGGCCCATCAAGTCTACTCCATCATTCAATCATGTTATCTATCTCTCCCTCCTAACCCTATTCTGCCTTCTGCCCATAACCTCTGACACCCCTACTAATCAATAATCTATCTATCTCTGCCCTAAATATATCCACTGACTGCCTCCACAGCTTTTGTGGTAAAGAATTCCATAGATTCACCACCCTCAGACTAAAGAAATTCTTCCTCATCTCCATCCTAAAAGAAAATCCTATAATTCTGAGGCTATGGACTCTAGTCCTAGACTCTCCCACAAGTGGAAACATCCTGTCCACATCCACTCTATCCAAGCCTTGAACCAAGATTAATCGGTTTGATAAAATCAAACCTTGTAGATTAAACCTGGATTGCTGACTATGCCCATTGAGATATAAGGATGGCGCTGTGGTTCAGCCGCTCACTCTGTAATGACTATGGGGAGAGGGATGAGTGAGACCAGCTAGATTGCTATTATTATCGAATGATTTAATGTTGACTCCGTTTTCTGCACTGTAGTGCTGTTCAGAGGTTTGGAAGGGATGGAGCACAGGTAGATTTTCCCAGTAAAGGGCCTGTCACACCAGCATGCGACTCCATGCGGTGAGCGTGACCAAACTGGAAGCGGGGGCCGCGCGGAGATCGGGTAATCCCCGTACAGGGCCGGTCCCACCAGCATGCGCCTGCATGCGGCGAGCGCAACCAAACCGGCAGCGGTGCCGTGCGGAGGTCGGGTGAGTGACGAGACGTGGCGCGAAGTTGGAGCGATGTCAGCGGTAAGTTCGCAAGGACAGAGAGGGACACAGAGAGAGAGACACGGAGGCACACAGAGAGGGGCACGGAGGCACACAGAGAGAGGGCACAGAGGCACATATAGAGAGGGTCACGGAGGCATGACGTTGAGGCGGTGCATAATGCGTCGCGGCGGCTGCGGGCCGACAAGCCATTGCCGCGTGGAATTTTTTAACACAGTCAGTTTTTCGGAGCCCCACGCGGTGTCGGGACTAACTCCGCACAACTCCATACGGCTCCGGCGATCGAAGTGGGACCGGCCCCGCGAGGCCGGACGGCTCAAGCGACCACGTTAGGTCGCGCTCACTGCATGGAGTCACATGCTGATGGGACAGGCCCTTAACTATGGTAAAGATCAATGGAAACACCAAAGAAGGAACAAGCTGCGTCTGTTCCATGCCCTCAGGCCACACAGACATGTCTGCCCAGTTATTTATACCTATTTAAAGGAGTGATACCAGTCATATAGAAAAATTGGGAGATTTTTTTCAATTTCTATGCTAAAGCTTGTAGGAGCAATTGATTATCAAGACTTCAAGGGCCCGTGCTCTCATCCATGTATTCATACAGCACCAAAACAAGTAATTTGGTCCATTGCATTGTAGATCCTCTTCTGGGAGCAGCACGCAATGTGTTGCCACAATTACAGTCTTTTGTTGGCCAGTGATATACAAAATATTATTTTGGAGAGGGATTGTACTTCATACAAGTTAGTACAGCATAGTACGCCGCAGGCAAAGGCCCTTTGGCCTACGATGATTGTGCCGAACATGATCCCTAGTTAAACAAATCTGACCTGTCCGTACATGATCCATATCCCTCAATTCCCTGCACTTCCATGTGCCTATCTAAAAGCATCTTGAACGCCACTATCATATTTGCCTCCACCATCACCCCTGACAATGTCTTCCAGGTCCCCACCACTCTCTGTGTAAAGAAACCTGCCACATATAAACGGGTGTCAAGGATTATGGGGAGAAGTCAGGAAAATGGGATTAGGAGTCAGAGATCAGCCATGATTGAATGGCGGGGTAGACTGGATGGGCCAAATGGCCTAATTATACTCCCATAACCTCAGAATATGGTGTCATATGATGAAATTATGTGTCGACTGGGCTTGTATTTACTGGCACTTAGAAGGATGAGTGGGTATCTTATAGAAACATAACATTCTTAAAGGATTGGACAGGCTAGATGCAGAAAAAATGTTAGACAATAGACAATAGGTGCAGGAGCAGGACATTTGGCCCTTCGAGCCAGCATCGTCATTCAATGTGATCATGGCTGATCATCCCCAATCAGTACCCCGTTCCTGCCTTCTCCACATAGCCCTATCTAGCTCTCTCTTGAAAGCATCCAGAGGACCTGCCTCCACCGCCCTCTGAGGCAGATTCTCTGGATGCTCCCAATATGTTCCCAATATTCGGGAAGTCCAGAACCAGGGGTCACAGTTTAAGAATAAGGGGAGGCCATTTAGGACTGAGATGAGGAAACATTTCTTCACCCAGAGAGTTGTCAATCTGTGGCATTCTCTGCCACAGAAGGCAGTGGAGGCCAATTCACTGGACATTTTCAAGAGCGAGTTAGATTTAGCTCTTAGAGCTAAAGGAATCAAGGATTATGGGGAAAAAGCAGGAATGGTGTACTGATTTTAGATGATCAGCCATGATCATATCGAATGGCGATGCTGGCTTGAAAGGCCGAATGGCCGACTCCTGCACCTATTTTTCTATGTTTCTAGAACTTGTGAACTTATATCTAAGTTCTCTAGTGTTGGACATTTCCACCCTGGGAAAAAGGTTCTGACTGTCCACCCTATCTATGCCTCTCATTATTTATACTTCTAGCAAGCCTCCCCTCAACTTCTGATGTTCCAAGTCTATCCATCTCTCCATGTAGCTGAAACCCTCTAATCCAGACAGCATCCTGGTAAACCTCTGCACTCTCTCCAAAGCTTCCATGTCCTTCCTGTAATGGCGGATCAGAACTGCATGCAATACAGCAAATGCGGCCTGACCAAAGTCCCTTAGAGCAGCATCATGACTTCCTGACTCTTATATTCAGTGCCACTAGCAATGAAGGCAAGCATACCATATACCTTTGTTATCTCTACATTTTCCTCCCAGCTCTGGTTGAATTCCACAAGAGGATTAGTTATAGATCTCCACCCTCCTTTTGCCAGATGTTGCAGAAGCGACAGGAGAGTGAGCAGGAGGTCTTGAAGGTCATCAAGAAGCTTCAGCAAGAGAAGCACATCTACCAGGAGCGAGTGGCCAACCTACAGAGGGCTGTGGCGCAGCTAGAGAATGAGAAGCGAGAGCTGCAACGATCAAAAGTGTGCCTCGAGAAGGACCAATCTGCCCTGAGGAGAACACTGGATAAGGTGAGAGGGTCACGAACCTTAACTTGTCATTTTTATATTCATTGAAGGGATGTGGGCTTCACATGCTGAGCGTTTAATTGCCCACTAGTTGCCCTTGAGAAAGTGGTGGTGAGCTTCCTTATTGAACCACTGCAATCATTGAGGTGTGGATATATCCACCGTGCTGTTCAGCTGAGTGTTTCAGGATTTTAACCCAGCGATGGTAAAAGAATGACAATATATTTCTCGGTCAGGATGGTCTTTGACTTGTTCTGTGTAGTGGTGTTACCATGCTTTTGCTGCTCGCGCTGCTAGCTGGTAGAATGCAAGGGTTCGGAAGGCACCATCCAAGCACAATTGGTGAGTTGCTGTAGTGTATTCTGTGGATGGTAAAAACTGCTGCGGCTGTGTATCGGTGGTGGGGTGAATTAATTGCTATGGGTGGGCTGCTATGTCCTGCAAGATGCTAAGAACCTTCAGTATTGTTGAAGCTACACTCATCCAGCCAAGTAGAGAGTATTCCATCATACTCCAGACTTAAGCCTAGTAGATGATGGGCAGACTTTGGTGAGCTCAAAACAAGTTACTCTGACTAGCCTGTGACCACATGGTGTACATAGTTACTCTAATTCAGTTTCTGGTTTATCACCCTCTGAAATACCATGTGACCAAGGTGTGCTTGCAAGGCTGGTAATTATCCAACATCAGGCAACTGTTTGTCTATCCTATTACTAAAACTCTCATCTTGTCCTCTTCCGGTTTGCTTTTTTTTATATTTGCGCAAAACGGTACCTTATATTGCTAGGATTTTTTTGCCACCTTACTCACCGTTCTCCTCTGCTCCAAGTGCACCAAGCGTTGTTCCGATCCATGAAATATTAGAAACGTTATGAAGGTTTAAAAAATCATGAGATCAGCAGATTGGTCTTCTTGCCTGTCAGTCACCATGAAGGTAACGCCCCTTCCGGGACCCACGGAGAATAAATCCCCGGAGGCGGGGCTGAGTCCGTGAGTAGCGTGCTGGCAGAGAGCAGCGTGCAGGCTGCTTCTGCGGCAACCAGCACGACGAGCCGAGAGCTAAATTGAACCGGAAGCCTCTGAGTGAAGTCGGAGTGCGACCGGGAGAACCCAAAAGCTGAAGGCACAGGGTGAGCAGAGTGTGAGCTGCGTCTGCTGCGACCACCCCCCCCCTTCCCACAACCCCCTTCCCCCTCCCCCCCCATACCCCACCCTTCCCACACCCCCCCTCCCTCACACCGCCCTCACCCACACCCCTCCCACTGCCCACACCCCCCACTGCCAACCCCCTCCCCCCACACTCTGCTCTCCTGCCCCACCTCCACCCCCCTGCCCACACGCACCCTCACACCCCTCCTCCCCTCCAACACATGAAGAGGAGGGGGGGAGAGTGCTGGGGATGAGGGGAAATGAGCCGTGCCTGTGCAGTTAGGGGCTATCGGTGAGTTGTGGAATATTACTTTGGAGGAACGGGTTGCGTTGGGGGAACAGGTAAGTGGTGGAATATTGCATTGGGGAATGGGTTGTGTTGGGGGGACCAGGCCTCCCTTGCCACCCAACGGGTCCCACTTAGTCTAGTTTTCTTGTAAAAGCTTCTACTGCGATTAGTAGTGCCAATGACATGGGTTAAATCCTGACTTCCAGTACTGCCTGTGTAGAGTATGCATTCTCCTCTCGCATCTCAAATACATACTCAAGGTATTTTAATCGGCCATTGTAAATTGCTCCTAGTGTCATAGAGTCATACTGCCCTTCAGCCCAACGTGTCTTTGCTGACCTTCAAACACCTGCCTGTTCTAATCTCAATTGCCAGTACTTGGATTGTAGCCTCGTGCCATGATGATTCATGTCCTTGTCTCGAAAGTTAGAATCTGGAGAAGATGAAAATGTTGAGAGAATGTTAGCAGGGGATTGGGATTGCTCTGATAGCCTGAATAAACTCTAGTGGCCAAGTGGTCTCGTGGTAGGTCATAAGAATAAACTGTGATCTATATGAAAGAAAAAGAGTACTCGATGGCAGTGGGAAAGATTTTGTGGTTTCCACTGTATTTTCCTCCTTTCTTGGATTTTAGGGATGGAATGGGTAGTTCTTGTTTTTGCACCATAGGGTAAGCTTTGCTGCCATGATTCTGATGAGATAGGTGTCCTAACTCCTGCTCCTATTTTTAAAATTCTTATATTAAGTTTATTACATTGCTATTGCATAATAAAAAATAGA
The DNA here is from genome assembly GCA_963514005.1 of Raja brachyura. The sequence continues at coordinate 36,649,553 of OY740794.1, read as the reverse complement.
GAATATTCTCGCAAGCTTGGAGTATTACCCATGAACCATCATTACTGATACCATCCAGGCCCTGGTTGTATTATCAGGCTGCCTCACTTAGAGTGAGACAATGGCTAATTACTTCTGTAGTCTCTCTCTGTTTTGGTCTACATCCTGTGCACCTTCTACAGGACAGACAAGCACGTAATTTTTATTGATTCTGTTGTGCAAAGTTCATTTATATTGGTTCTGTCCAAAATCCTTACTTGCTGCAGCCAATCTTATATTCAATACCATTTCTCTGCGCAGAATTTTGACTTGAGTGGACAGTTTTGATGGTCATGATGGATCTGCCCAGAGTGAATATGACTGGTAATGGGCAGTTAAGTAGTGCAACCAGTAGAGCTGTTAACTCGCCTCCATTGACCTCTGGTGCTGCCTGCGTGGAGTTCACATGTTGTCCCCGTGACCATCTGATTTCCCCCAGATGCTCCAGTTTCGTCCCACATCTCAAAGGCGCGTCAGTTGATAGGTTAATAGACCTCTGTAAATTGGTAAATTGCCCCTCGTGTGTGTGAGTAATTAAATTGGGTGGGTTGAAGATTTTTTTTTAAAATGGGATTCATGTAGGATTAGTGTAAATGGCACAGACTTGGTAGGGCAAATGGCCTGTCTCACAATGTTTCTCAAAGTAAACCTTGTGTGCTTGCCACCTTGGAAATGCTACCCGAGCCAAGAAATAAGATACCTTTGTAATTATTTTCATTTTACTTGGGATGAATTTTGGTTGCCGTTAGTTCCAGGTGAAATCAGACTGACTGAGATACTGGCTGGGTGCCGCCTTAGATGTTCCCCCATCTCGGTCACAGGCCCAATGGCCCAAATCACACACTGTTTCCTCCGTCAATTGCCAAGAATTAGAGCGCTTGGCTGAAACCTACAATCCTTGTTAAAAAGTCACAAAATAATTAGGGTTATATTGGACTGAGACTGAGCCAGTTAAATGGTTGGCAGCATGACATCAATGTTTTGGAACACGTATCTGCCAGCCTCAGTTCTGAAGGATATTGTAAACTCATTGTCTCTTTATAGTTTGCAGTCTTTCATACAATCCGCACCTTTGTTGCACACTGAGATTTCTGACTGCATCATCACACCACATCTCACAGAGGCGTAGGGCCGCTACATCATGGTGAACCTCTCCCTGTGTTTTCCCTCACCTCATGGCAATGCTTTAATGCAGCTGTTCTTTGGCTGCAACAGGGAGAGTTCCCTTCGTTGTACAACCCTTCGATGCTTCCCAAAGATCAGCAGGACAGTGATGCAGCATTTGCACGCTTTAAAACCAGCTCCTACTGGGACCACACATGTCCATGAGCCTGTGCACGTCACCATTGTACATTTTTTAATATATTTATGCCCAAACTCAAAAAGGGTTTTCCAGTAGATGCAAGACATAATTAATATGCAAGACATAATTAACATGCCACAAATGTGAAAGTGAAATTTTAGATATTGGTGTTCCAAACTACTTTGTTTTAACATTATTGCAGTCTTAAGGCCTTCCAATGTAGTCACGTTGTCGGGATTCCAGAGGATGAATTTTTGGTTTGCTGAGCCTTTTGTACCAGATCCTGCTGTGGATTTAGCTGCAACTTTTGTACAGTCATGTTGTCCTCTTCCGTACTTCAACCTCCAAACTCAGGTCATCAAAACCGTTCTTGCTTGGTTCTTGCCGAACCTTATCACAGTCTTTCACGGAGCAGGAAAACAGATCCTTTGGTCTACTAAGTCCATTACGACCATCAACCCCTCACTTACACTAATCCTACACTTATCCTCCATCTATCTTATCTTATAACTATTAAAACTCTGATCTTGGGTGTGTGTGTGTGATCATACTGCTCGAAAAAACGACGTTCAAGCGGTAACATTTTTACATATTCCTGTAGAGTTTTGTCCCGTGAAGTCAAAAATTGCCTTATCTGAAAAATTCATGGATTATTTCTCTAGTTATTAATCAAAATGTTCAAAAAACTGAAATAACTTAGAAATTCGGCTGGCTTTGGCTGATCATGTGATGACGTCACAATGGCTGCGCATTGTGTTTACGCGCTGCGAGTGACGTCGCCCGCTCGCTTTTTGTAGTCCGCTCGGTTTTCGTAGGTCGTAGCTGCTGGTGCTTGCAGGCCGAGCTGAGGATCTGAGGCCTGGGTCTAAGGACGCCGATGGCTGATGCTCCTCCGGGGCAGGCAAGAAGGGAAAGGAGCAGTAACCTCGAGATCCTGGTGAGGTGAGGTGAGGAGGGAGAGGAGGGGAGTAGGGAAGGGAGAGGACTTATGGAGGGAGGGAGGGTGACTGTGGGTAGGGAAAAGGAGAGGTGAGGGATGGATTGGGGGAGGGTAGGAGGTGAGGGAAAGAAAGAAGGAGGAGGTGAGGAAAAAGAGTGGGGTGGAGGGGGAATAGAGGGAGAGGAGAGGGGTATAGGAGGGGGGGTGTGGGAGAGGTAGGGAGTGGGGAATAGAGGGAGAGGAGGGCATTGGGGGGGTGAGGAGGGATGTTGGGAGGGATAGGGGACGTTAGGAGTGGGGGAGTTGGGGGATAGAGGGATAGGAGGGGGTAGGGAGAGGAGGAGTTATGATGGGAGGGAGTGACTGAGGGTAGGGGAAAGGAGAGGGAGAGGTGATGGAGGGATTGGGGGAGGGGGAAAGGGGAAAGAAGAGGGAGGGTGATGAGGTGGGGGGGGAGAGTGCTACGGATGAGAGGAAATTAGATGTGCCTGTGCAATTGGGAGCTATGGGTGAGTGGTGGATTATTGTGTTGGGGAACCAAGCCTCCTGAATGAATGAATAAGTGTGACAGGGACCCAACGGGTGCCACTCAGTCTAATTCCCATTAATTCCCACCAGATTTCACCACGCAGCTACAGCCTGGAAGAAATTTACAATGGCCAGTTGTTCTATTTTGGAGGTGTGGGGGGAACCTGGGGTACATTCACTGGGAAAGTGCACAAAATCCACACGGACAGCACTGATGGTCAGGATCAAACCTAGTTTGCTGAACCAGGCATCAGTTCTACCAGCTGTACCACTGTGCTGGTCTTTGTCATTCTGTAGAATGTAATCTTTGGGTGTTAATGGCGGAGTAGCAAGATGGATTCAACAGTGGCTGAATGGGAGATACCAGAGAGTAATGGTGGATGGCTGTTTGTCAGGTTGGAAGCCGGTGATCAGTGGGGTGCCTCGGGGATCTGTGTTGGGTCCACTGTTGTTTGTCATGTACATCAATGATCTAGATGATGGGGTGGAAAATTGGATAAGTAAGTATGCAGATGATACTAAGATAGGTGGTGTTGTGGATAATGAAGTAGATTTTCAAAGTCTACAGAGAGATTTGGGCCATTTGGAAGAGTGGGGTGAAAGATGGCAGATGGAGTTTAAATGCTGATAAGTGTGAGGTGCTACATCTTGGCAGGACAAATCAAAATAGGACGTATATGGTAAATGGTAGTGAATTGAGGAATGCTGTGGAACAGAGGGATCTAGGAATAACTGTGCATAGTTCCCTGAAGGTGGAATTGCATGTAGATAGGGTGGTAAAGAAAGCTTTTGGTGTGCTGGCCTTTATAAATCAGAGCATTGAATACAGGAGTAGGGAAGTAATGTTAAAATTGTACAAGTCATTGGTAAGACCAATTCTGGAGTATGGTGTACAATTTTGGTTGCCTAATTATAGGAAGGAAGTCAACAAAATAGAGAGAGTACAGAGGAGATTTACTAGAATGTTGCCTGGGTTCCAGCAACTAAGTTACAGAGAAAGGTTGAACAAGTTAAGTCTTTATTCTTTGGAGTGCAGAAGGTTAAGGGGGGACTTGATTGAGGTCTTTAAAATGATGAAAGGGATAGACAGAGTTGACGTGGATAAGCTTTTCCCATTGAGGGTAGGGGAGATTCAAACAAGAGGGCATGACATGAGCATTAAGGGACAGACGTTTAGGGGTAACATGAGGGGGAACTTCTTTACTCAGAGAGTGGTGGCTGTGTGGAATGATCTTCCTGCAGAAGTGGTGGAGGCAGGATCGATTTTAACATTTAAAAGTAAAGTGGATAGGTATATGGACGGGAAGGGAATGGTGGGGTATGGTCTGAGTGCAGGTAGATGGGACTAGGGGAAAATAAATGGTCGGCACGGACTGGAAGGGCCGAGAAGGTCTGTTTCCGTGCTGTAATTGTTATATGGTTATATGGTTATAAACCATACAACTCATTTGAATATTAAAGTTTATGCTTCAGACATGGCTCCTCCCACCAGCAGAACAAATGTAATGTCTGCAATACTTTCTGAGTATATTCAGCCTTTTAATTGTCTTCTGGTGGTTATGCTTGTTGCTACATCGGGCAATCTCATCAGCCATCTCAGTGTAATAGCACACAATTCTGTCTGGCACTGAACTTGCTGTATCAGCATTTATCCAATTGGGATAAGCTTTCATAGACACTTGTAATACCCCCAAGTAAATCCCTGAAGAGCACTGTTTAGTTTAGTTTAGAGATACAGTGCGGGAAGAGGCCCTTCGGCCCACCGAGACGTGACCAGCGATTGCCGCACATCAACACTACCCTACACGCACTGGGGACAATTTACACTTGTATCAAGCCTGTACGTCTTTGTAGTGTGGATGAAACCGATGATCTCGGAAAAACAAAAACCCATGCCGTTTTAGATGATCACCCATGACCATATTGAATGGCGTTGCTGACTACTCCTGCACCTATTTTGCTATGTTTCTATGTTCAATGTTTCAACCCATTTATTTCTCTAGATTTGTGTAGGAAAGAACTGCAGATGCTGATTTAAATCAAAGGTAGACACAAAATACTGGAGTAACTCAGTGGAACAGGCAACATTGATAACAAGAGACAGGTTGTAGGGTGAGGAAGAGGTGTAGTGGAATGGGTAGCAGCTGGGGTGAGGCCCACAACATGAAAATGGTGTGCAGAAATCTCTGGAGATCTGTATCTTAATTAAAAATGATACTAGACCAAGTCGACACACGGGAGGCCTGGTCCCCAATGCAACCCGTTCCCCAATGCAATATTCCACCACTCACCCATAGCCCACACGGGAGGCCTGGTCCCCCAACGCAACCCGTTCCTCAACGCAATATTCCACCACTCACCCATAGCCGACAACTGCGCATGGGCTGCTCATTTCACCATATTGACCCTCTTTCATTTTTTAACTTAAAAAAAAAATGCATTTGCACTTGCTAGGGCCAGCATGGCTCAGTGTACTTGGATAGCAACAATGCTGTGAGCAGGGCTACAATCCCATTGTGACATCACAGCTGTAAGCACAGGGAATAAGCAGTTATTTTTTTCAAGTTGTTTGAGATTTTTGAACATTTTCATTAATAACTTGAGAAATAAAGCATGAAATTTTGATATGACAATTTTTGACTAAACTGGAAAAATCACTACCAGAATATGTAAAGATTTTACCGTTAGCGCATCGTTTTTTCAAGAAGATGTGATTACACACAAACACACACACACACAGACACATCCAAGATCAGAGTTTTATACTTATATACTAGACCAAGTGGGACCCGTGGGTTCCTGTCACACAGGTGGCCTGGTCCCCCAACGCAATCCGTTCCCCAACACAATATTCCACCACTCACCCATTGCCCCACGGGAGGCCTGTTCCAACGCAACCTGTTCCCCAAGGCAATATTCCACCACTCACCCATTTCTCCAAAACAAGCCGTTCCCCCAACGCAATATTCCACCACTCACCCATAGCCGACAACTGCGAAGGGGCTGCTCATTTCACCTTATTCACCCTCCCTCATTTTTAAACTTAAAAACAAATGCAATTGCACTTGCTAGCTAGCAGAACTCAGTGTACTGTGACTTAAAAAAAAATGCATTTGCACTTACTAGGATTGCAGGACTCAGTGTACTTGGATAGCAACAGGGCTGCAATCCCTTTGTGACGTCACAGCTGTAAGCACAGGGAATAAGCGAAAGACAGCTGTTTTTTCCTAGTATTTTGAGATTTTTGAGATTTTTGAACATTTTCATTGATAACTTGAGAAATAATGCATAAAACTTTCAGATACGGCGATTTTGGACTCCACGGGATAAATCTCTATCAGAATATGTAAAAATGTTACCGTTACTGCGTCATTTGTTTGCGAAAGTGTGATTACACACAAACACACACACACAGACATATCTAAGATCAGAGTTTTATAGTTATATATAATATGGATGGATTACCTTCTGGAGAATATGATGTCACTTACTGAAGACTAAAGAGGTTGGTGACATGCTGGAATCTTGATGAAAAATAAACTAAAGGAGGAATTCAGTGGGTCCGGCAGCATCTGTGGAGGGAAATGGACAAAAAACATTTTTGAGTCTGAAGAAAGGTCCTGACCCAAAAAAGCATCCATCCATTTCCCTCCAGAGATCACTGATCTAAAGTTTAATTCCTTTAGAACTAAGTACTGTCCATGTTCAGTTCTTCCCATAATTACCACAGTTTAACCCACTGAGTTCCTTCTTTTTTCTTTAGAGAAGTTGTAGTGTAACATATGATATCATGATATCTTAAATCGTTATTAAATATTTTAAACACGTAAAATGGCACATACATGTAGAACATGTAGTTTATATTTTCTCCCTCGTGAAAGCTGACATTACAGACCAGACAGACGGTATTTCATCTTCTTTATTGGTTTCTTTCTCATTTATAAAAGTGATGCAACTTCACTCCCTTATATTCACTTCCACTGCACCACCATGCAGTGGAGCAAAGCTATTTCCAATGTACAGAACTCGTTCCCACTTACAGAATACCCATGGAGCAAACTTCTCTATCTGCACCTTTTGTACACAGTTTCAGTAGCTCAAAACCCTTACATGCATTGCAAAAATGTATGCTCCAATTATAAAATGTCAGTCATCTTATATCTCAAATATTTTTCTTAAGTCTTAGCCCAGTTTGCTGAACATCACAACAGATTTGTCACCTTTTGCTTCACATATATTTTTCATGAAGTACTGAGCTTGTTTCTGTTGAGATTTTGTAACAGAATAAATGGTAAAATGGGCTGGAGTGCAAAGGATCACCCAATGGCAGTTATTTATTGCCGGTTTACTGAATCTTGACACAAACAGAACACGTCTTGGCAAACGGGTTCTGTTTATTACAATTCAAGCTGCAAAATCCAACGGCCTGAATCAGCAGAAGTGCATCATAAATGTTCATTTTGACCAGCAGCTAAACCATATTTGTGTGTGGGCCGATCATTCACTTTCCATTGCGGCCCATTCCTCAGTCTGAGCTGTGTGATGGCACTGTGCCTGCCTCCTGGTTAGCGCCCACCCTGCTTTGTTTAAAGCTTGAGAAGCCCATTAGAAACCCTTGAAACAAATAAAATCAAAGGTTAAAACAAATCAAACTTGCTTCCCTTTCTCTGAGGGTCTGATGGCTCCTCCGGTCAGAGAGAATAGAACAGGCGTCAGTGGTTTTGTCAGTTTACAATGTATTTTAGCGGTGCTCTGTACTAGTGGAAGAAAAATTAGCTTTTATATAGTCCCTGTGATGAACTCAAGAATGTGCAAGAGTGATTTACAGTCAGGAATGGTGTGGCGTAGGACACTTGATCATTTTTCATTTGGCCACTGCCCCACATTCAACAATGAAATAAATAATAAAATGTTCCATAGCTGTGATGATGGTTGAGGTAGAACTGTTAGCCAGGTCAACAGTACCCCCTTGTTTGTCTTTGAATTAGGCTACAGATTCTTTAAGTACAAAAACCTTTTCAAACTAGTGGGGCCTTGGTCTAGCACCTCTTCCAAAAGAAGGCACCGGAGAATCTCTACATTGGAACGTTCTCCTGAATTTTATATTCAGGTCTACGGAGTGCAACTTGAATCCCCAAACTTTTGATTCAAAGGCATGGGAGGTAGCATGGAAATCATTGTCATCATCGAGTGGTAATAGACACGTACTTGTGATGCTTCACATGAACCATTGGATAGAGAACCTGGAGCTGATTGCAACATGGATTCTGCCAAATAGGAGTGAGATGAGCAGAATTTGTAGGAAGGATTGTGAATTGTTTGAAATCTCTAGCCTGGAGAGCAGTAGAGATCCTCATGAAGGCAATAAATGCAAAAAGACAATGTGTGTTGCTGTTGAAATTCAGGCTTGATACGTTGAATGACAAATTATTTGTATCCACAGTGCAGAATGAGCAACACCTTCTCCTATTTCTTACACACTCAGTTTCTAGAGAGGATTTTTGAGCACTTGGCAATGGGTGAGTGACTATGATCATAAACTTTCCTCTCACGCTCATGGAAAGAGGGCACCACCAAAATAACTGTCCCACTTAGGCGACTGCCGGTGACTGTCATGTTGCTTGCAGTCGCCTGAAAAACCAGCAACTGGAACAGCGACTGTCAGAGTGGAACACATGCAAACACATCACTTCCTTCACCAGCGGTAGGTGGGGGACAGGGCAAGCGGAGGGAGCGCTGTCTGAGTGAAATTCACGGTGCAAAGGCAATACGATACAGCCACACACCGCGATGAACAGGAAGGTTGGCGCTGTAATTACAAAGCTAAAAAGCACAGTGTACGGTAAATCCTTTAAAAGAGGGGGGGAGAACTTTTAAGAAGCCAAGATACACGGCTGTGAAGCTCGGCGGACATTTAACATTACCGGTCGGTTATCCTTGGTTCTGGAAACTGCTGCTTATGGTTTTTTTTCCCAATGAACCACTGAAATTCACCGGTCAGCACCGGCTATCACCTATGAGAATCTAAGAGAACCTTCAACCTCCTGGCAAACCACTAGGACCTCCTGGCGACCCACTCACGGCACGAGAATTCTTGCTACTCTCCATGGCGGCTTCATTCTAGGCGTCACTAATTTTTGAACATGTTGTAAAATTTGCGGTGACCACAATGAGGCCGCGACTAGTTCCCAGAATGCGGGAACTCCTCACAGCCATGAAGGTAATTCCCCGGAAACCACCCGTTAACATTTGGTGACCTTGTAGCGACTGCATAGTCTCGTGCAGTCGCCTAAAAAGTCACCTAAGTGGGACAGGCCCATAATAAAGGAAAAAAATCTCAGATATATAATGATTGCCAATCTAGTGCTTATATCTCTTTAGTGATATAATAAACCATATAATATGAAAATTGAATTATTTGAAAATTGAGGAAAGCCGCATCTCTGATCAGGTAGGGACTGAGAAATAAACTTTCCCCCTCCCCCCCCCACCCTCCACATAAAAAGACTAGACCTCCAAAACAAAATATTTTAACAGGAGGGGGACCAACATTCTGGCAGGCAGGTTTGCTAGTGCTACATGGTTGGGCTTAAACTAAATTGGGGGGGGGGTGACAAATTGGGAGTATTAGGATGGATTTAAAGGGGAAGAGACTACAGGAAAAGTTACGAAAGACACCCAAATTAATGGGATGGGAAGTTCAAGAAGGGATAGGAGAGTCAGGTCAGGTGAAATAGGAACTGGTGTGAGAGGGGAGGTGAAAACCAAATTAAAAGTGTTACACCTGCATATATGAATGCGGGAAGTATAAGGTATAAAGTGGATGAGCTTGGTGCTCAGTTAGAAATTAGTAAATATGATATTGTGGGAATTAGAGACATGACTGCAAGAGAATCAGGTCTGGGAAGTGAATATTCAGGGGTATACGTCCTATCAAAAAGACAGACAGGTGGGCAGAGGGGATGGGGTGGCTCTGTTGGTAAAGAATGAAATTCAGTCCCTTGCGAGGGGTGACATAGAATCAGAAGATGTAGAGTCATTGTGGATAGAACTGCGAAATTACAAGGGTAAAAAGACCCTAACGGGAGTTATCTACAGGCCCCCTAACAGCAGTCAGGAGATAGGGTGCAAGTTGTATCAGGTGTTAAAATTATCATGTAACAAAGGTAATGCTATGGTGTTTATGGGAGATTTCAACAGGTAGACTGGGAAAATCAGGTTGGATCCCAAGAAAGGGAGTTTGTAGAGTGCCTTTGAGATGGATTCTTAGAGCAGCTTGTACTGGAGCCTACCAGGGAGAAGGCAATTCTGGATTTAGTGTTGTGTAATGAGCCGGATTTGATAAGGTAACTCAAGATAAATGAACCATTAGGAGGTAGTGACCATAATATGATAAATTTTAAACTGCAATTTGAGAGAGAGAAGGTCAAATCGGAAGTGCCAGTATTGCAGTTGAACAAAGCGGCATGAGGGAGGAGCTGGCCAAAGGGACCCAAGCAGGGATGACGGTAGAACAGCAATGGCAGGTGTTTCTGGGAATAATCCAGAAGATGCAGGATCATTTCATTCCAAAGAGGAAGAAAGATTCTAAGGGGAGTAAGAGGCAACCATGGCTGACAAGGGAAGTTAAGGACAGTAAAAAAATAAAAGAGAAGATGCATAACATAGCATAGATGAGCGGGAAGCCAGAGGATTGGGAAACATTTAAAGATCAACAGAAGGTAACTAAAAAGACAATAGGGGGGAAAAGATGAAATAAGAAGATAAGTTAGCCAAGAATATACAGGAGGATAGTAAAAGCTTTTTAGGTATGTGAAGAGGAAAAAATTAGTTCTGACAAATGTGGGTCCCTTGAAGACAGAAACAAGTGAATTTATTATGGGGAACAAGAAAATGAAAGACAAGTTGAACAGGTACTTTGGTTCTGTCTTCACTAAGGTAGACACAAACAATCTCACAGATGTAGTAGGGGACAGAGGACTTAGGGTGACAGAGGAACTGAAGGAAATTCACATTAGTCGGAAATTGGTGTTGGGTAGACTGATGGGACTGAATGCTGATAAATCCCCAGGGCCTGATGGTCTGCATTCCACGGCACTCAAGGAGGTGGCTCTGGAAATTGTGGACACATTGGTGATCATTTTGCAATGTTCCATAGATTCTGGATCAGTTCCTGTGGATTGGAGGGTAGTTAATGTTATCCCACTTTTCAAGGAAGGAGGGAGAGAGAAAGCAGGGAATTATAGACCAGTTAGCCTGGCATCGGTGGTGGGGAAGATGCTGGAGTCGATTATCAAAGATGTAATAGTGGTGCATTTGGATAGCAGGAACAGGATCGGTCCAAGTCAGCATGCATTTATGAAGCGGAAATCATGCTTGACAAACCTTCTAGAATTTTTGGTTCTAACATGTAACATGTAAAATGGACAAGGGAGAGCCAGTGAATGTAGTGTACCTGGACTTTCAGAAAGCCTTTTATAACGTCCTACACAGGAAATTAATGGGCGAAATTAGAGCACATGGCATTGGGGGTAGGGTATTGACATGAATAGAAGATTGGGTGGCAGACAGGAAATAAAGATTAGGGATTAACGGGTCCCTTTCAAAATGGCAGGCCATGACTAATGGGGTGCTACAAGGCTCGGTGCTGGGACCGCAGCTATTTACAATATACATTAATGATTTAGATGAAGGAATTAAAAGTAACATTCGCAAATTTGCAGATTACATAAAGCTGGGTGGCAGTGTGCACTGTGAAGAAGATGCTATGAGGATGCAGAGTGACTTGGACAGGTTGGGTGAGTGGGCAGGTGCATTGCAGATGCAGTATAATGTGGATAAATGTGAGATTATCCACTTTGGGGCAAGAACAGGAAGGCAGATCATTATCTGAATGGTGTCAGGCTATGAAAAGGGGAAGTACAAAGAGACCTGGGTGACCTACTACATCAGTCAGGTACAACAGGCTGTGAAGAAAGCTAATGGCATGTTGGCCTTCATAACACGAGGAGTTGAGTATATGAGCGAAGAGGTCCTTCTGCAGTTGTACAGAAGCCGTACAGTTCTGCAGACCTGGAGTATTGTGTGCAGTTGTGGTCGCCAAATTTGAGGAAGGACATTCTTGCTATTGAGGGAGTGCAGCGTAGGTTTACGAGGTTAATTCCCGGGATGGTGGGACTGTCATATGATGAAAGAATGGAGCAGCTGGGCTTATATTCACTGGAATTTAGAAGGATGGGAGGGGATCTTATAGAAACATATAAAATTGTTAAGGGATTGGACACTCTAGATGCAGGAAACATGTTCACAATGTTGGGATAGTCCAGACCATGGGCCACAGTTTAAGAATAAGGGGTAGGCCATCTAGAACTGAGATGAGGAAAAACTTTTTCACACAGAGAGGTGTGAATTTGTGGAATTCTCTGCCGCAGAAAGCAGAGGAGGTCGAATCACGGGATGCATTCTAAAGAGAGTTAGATAGAGCTCTTAGGGCTAGCTGAATGAAGGGGTATGGGGCGAAGGCAGGAATAGGATACTGATTGTGGATGATCAGCTATGATAACATTGAATGGCGGTGCTGGTTCGAAGGGCCGAATGACCTACTCCTGCACCTATTGTCTATGTATCTATGTATCATTCTCTTTGGGGTTATTGGGAAGAATATCGACCTTGATTCTAATTCTGCTGAAGTATGTAAATACCTACAATAGTCTCCTGGCATGAAATAGCCCTTTGTAACTGTAGTTGTATCTTTATGGGATCTCTGTGAGATTATTTTTAAGTCTTATACTCGCTTATAAGTTTTAAGTTTATTTGTCAGGATCTGGGTATCACTTGCAAGAGAAGTATCATTCCTAGCTGCTGCACCTATATCAGAGCAGTCATACATTGAATGAATTATCGGTCCAAGGTCCTTCTTCATGCTCATCTGAATTGTTAGTCGATTTCAGATTCACCAGTGTTGTTCTGTAGATACACATAGACCAGATGGCAGATGATCTTCCCTGAAAGTCATCAGTGAGCCAGATGGGTTTTTATAATTGTTCTTCATTTTGTGGTAATGATTATTCATTGGTTGTTTTGGGGGCCAAGGTATTAATAACATTTAATTTAATCAAACTGCAAGGAAGGGATTTAAACACTGGCCCCTGGGTTGTTAATCCTGGCTGCTTCGTTATTAGTCATGATAACCACAACACCACCATAACCTCCATATCCATGTGTTAATATTTATGGTGGCTCTTCGGAGAACATTTAGTTTGCAGTTGTCTTCCAAGACCATATTACCATTTAAAGACTCTCCTGGAAATGCGGTACTTTTGCAGGAGTATCAACAATTACAAAGTCTGAAAATTATTATTTCAGAGTGGTATAAAAATATTATGTAGGGTATTTGATCTGCTACACTTGCATATTATTATAACCTTTGTTTTTAACAAGATATTTTTCCATCTTGTAAAGCCCCTGTCCCACTTTCACAACCTAATTGGCGACCTCTGTCATGTTTGCCCTTGTCTCATACTCGCAGCATGGTTGTCACGAGGTCGTAGGAGGTCTTCATAACTCTTTGTCATGCTCGTGAGTGGTCTCCGCGTACTCGTGGCCTGAAGTAGGTTGCGGCGTTTTTTCTAGCCTGATAAAAACTGTCCACGAGTTAAAAAAAGTTGGCATGGAAAAAATTGATACTTTTTACTCATAGGTAGGTCGTAGTAGGTCGTGATGGTAGTTGTGGGTAGTCATAGATAGTCATAGGTAGTCGTAGGTCGGTAACTGGCCCGAGAAAATAAATGCAAACATGACATCATTTTATCATGTGATAATTTTCACTCGTAGCTAGTCGTAGTTGGTCTTAGGTGTGGAAGACTGCGGTTGAGGGGGGTCATAGGAGGTTGTAGACATAGTCGTAGGAGGTCTTTTACTTCGGCGAGTCAACACAACCTTGACATTTTTTTCAACTCGTCTAGGGTCTTCTAAACTCGTGGATTAGGTCGTCCAAGTGGGACAGGCCCTTAAGTAACCTTTTTGCCTTCATATGAATATACTGAGGATCATGGTTTGACTATTCTTTCAGAGGATGGTTTATAAGATCATAAGACATAGGAGCAGAATTAGGACACTCAGCCCATCGAATCTGCTCATCATTTGATAATGGCTGATCTATTTTTCCCCCTCAATCCCATTCTCCTGCTTTCCCCCCTTAACGTTTGAAACCCATGCTCATCAAGAACATATCAATCTCTGCTTTAAAAATACCCAATGCCTTGGCATCCACAGCAGTTTGTGGCAATGAATTCCACAGATTTACCACCCTCTGGCTAAATAAATGTCTCCTCATCTGCATTCTAAAGCTATGTTCTTTTATTCTGAGGCTGTGGCCTCAGTGTCCTGGACATTTTCACTTCTGGAAACAGATTGACAACTCGTTGTCAACAATGGTCCCTTGCCCTTGATGAGAAATGTTTGCACAGAATTACCTCTGAGGCTAAGCTTATTTTCCAGTAATTTTATGATATTATATCATATTCCAGTTCTCTCAGACTAATAAGCTTGACATTATTATAGCCTCTGTATTTACCTCATTATTATTTGAAGCAGGAACTTTTCTAGGGAAAAAAAAGTTTCTTACCTAAGTAAAGTTTTGCAAGTAATGCTATCCTGCTCTACGGTTCAAATTGTTTATCAAATACAAAACTAGTATTGAGCTTCGTTAAATCTTCTGAATGACTTAAACATGTGAAATGGTGATTCAGTTATATGGTGGTATTGCAAGATCACGAAAGGTCATTGAGGTAATTCCCAGTTGACAACTGAATTTCCAAGACCAAGAAGAATTAATGAAGAGTAATTAAGAAGGCACCAAGACCAAAAATAGCTTCCTCTGTAGATTGAATTTAAATATTATTTGCTTGTGTTGCAAGTATTGGCAGAAAAACAAAATGTGAAGAAACATTAACCACTAAATATTTAAGGAGATTAATGCGGAACCACACCCTTCTTTTGTGTGGACGAATTCTAATAAAAACACTGCCAATTTGCCAAGTAAAGTTATGTGGTAATAAGAATCTATAAACTTCGTCTGATCACATTTTTTTTCTGGCAATGAAGCATTTAATCATTTGTTCCCCCAACTAGCCTGCTCAGAGTGCACAGAAAACATCAAACATCTACCCATATTGTAAACAAGCATAATGAGATCAATAAAATATAAATGTAAATAATAGAGGAATATTCAGCATTTAGGATGGCAATTCTAAATTTACAGTTGCTGAAGTGGGAAATAGCTTGTATAGAATGAGCATGAGCTGAGTATAGGGCCTGTCCCATTAACGTGACTTTTCAGCGAAGGCGGGGGCTAGGAAAAGAGGAGGGAGCGCTGTCTGAAATTCACACTCGCAATGTAAAAGATGGCTGGCACAGTTAAGGTAAGTCCTTTAGAGAGCGAGAAGGGGAGATGGGGGGGGGGGGGGGAGGAGGGGAGAAGGAGTGGAGACACCTTTAAGAAGCCTGACAACTTTTAATAAAGTTTAGCGGACATTTAACATTACCGGTTGGTTTTTCTTGGTCCTGAAGACTCCAATGAGCCAATTAAAATGCCCGGTCAGCAAAGGAGATTGCCTACCGCTGCCCTCGACTGCCTATAACTACAGAGCGACCCCACTCCACTGCACTACGTGTTCAAAAGAACCATGCCGACCAATTTTTACTCGCGGAAAATTTTTCAGCATGTGGAAAAATTTTTCTTGACCAAACTGAGGCCATGAGTATGCGGGAACTTCCCTCGAGCATGAAGGAGAGTTCCAGTGACCTCATAGGCCTTCCTAGAATCACGTGTCGACCATGCGAGCAAACTCTTCTAAACTCGCAAATTAGGTTGCCGCAGTGGGACAGGCCCTTAAGGGTTTGGGCCCTGAAGATACAATACAATGGCAATGAATGTCTCCACACAAGATGGTAGGATTAACCAATGCTACAAAACTGAAATATCATCCATTGAGGTTTTAACCTCTCGGCGACTACTCACAATATCACCATCAGTAAGATCAATGACTGAATTGGTGTATCTGTGCCAATTTCTGTGCACTGATCAAATAAACGACAGTACTTTATTTACAAAATATTAATGCAAATTAAGTACTGCTCCTGAAATGCATATGCCTTTAATGATCTTTTGTTTTTTTCTGGGCCTTAGTGGACCTGAAATAGATCTCTAGGGTGGCCCTCCATTAGCAAGGGAAGCAGCAGAAGTAATGCTACCAATGTAGCAACTGCCTTCCACAAGCAGATAAACTGAACCATCTACAAATCCCATCAACCATGTTTTTTCTTTCCCACGGAGACTCTACATGTTCTACACCAAGACAGCATTGAATTGAATTGAATACATGTTATTAGCCAAGTATGTATACATACAAGGAATATGCCTTGGTGCTTTGCTCGCAAGTAACAACACGATATACAGTAGACAATTCAAAATAAAACATTATAATTTAAAAGTGAAGAATGAAATAAAATACCAGAGCACAAGGAGGCTACAGACTTTTGGCTGTTGAGTAGAGCTACTGCACGTGGAAAAGAGCTGTTTTTATATCTGGCTATGGCGGCTTTGACAGTGCGGAGTCGCCTTCCAGAGGCAATTGCTTAAAAGAGTTTGTGGAGAGGTTGAGAGGGGTCAGAGATGACCTTACCAGCTCTCTTCCTGGTCCTTGCAGCGTACAGTTTGTCGATGGAGGGAAGGTTGCAGACAACAACCTTCTCTGCTGATCGAATGTTGCGCTGCAGCCTCCAGGTGTCGTGCTTGGTGGCTGAGCCGAACCAGACCATGATGGAGAAGGTAAGAACAGACTCTATGATGGCAGTATAAAACTGGACCATCATTGCCTGTGGCAGATTGTGTTTTCTCAGCTACCGTAGTAAGTACATCCACTGTTGGGCCTTTTTGTCTGTAGTGTCGATGGTGGCCTCACATTTAAGGTCCCTGGAGATGATGGTTCCAGGGAACATAAATGACTCCACAGATGTGACTGTGGTGGTGTTGATGGTGAGTGGGGAGTTGGGGAGGGGGAGCTCTCTTAAAGTCTACAATCAATTTCACCGTCTTAAGAGCATTGAGCTCCAGGTTGTTGTGATCCCCATCCTGGATCAGTCCAATCAGGGTTGTGTCGTCCGTAAACTTTAGAAGCCTGACAGAGGAGTCTGTGGATGGTGCAGTCGCTGGAGTAGAGAGAGTAAAGGAGAGGGGCGAGTACGCAGCCTTGCGGTGCTCCTATGCTGAGGGTCTGCGGGTCCGAGATGAGATTTCCCAGCCTCACATGCTGCTTCCTGTTCGTCAGGAAGTTGATGATCCACTGACAGATGAGTTCAGGCACAGTCAACTGGGAGAGTTTGGAGTGTAGTAGCTCTGGCACAATGGTGTTGAATGCAGAGCTAAAATCCACAAATTAAATCATTGCATTGGTCCCCTGGCAGTCTAGGTGCTGGAGGATGAAGTGCAGGCCTAGGATGACTGTGTCATTCACTAATCCGCAGCAACCACATTCTCACACTCAAGGTAGACACTCAAACCTACAAACAGAACAGGAAATCCAAGAGAATCTATCCTTGTATTGTCTCCAGATGAAATGGTCCAGACATTATGAGCCATGTCAATGTTAATTTAGCATTCCAAGGTCTTTAACAAAATCAATACAAATGAAAAAAACAGAATCTTGGTTGTGAATCAGAAGATTAGTATTACCAAAGGCTTAAAAAGCATAATTGGGAGTTATGAATTGTGTGAGGATAAAGTGGGTGAGCAAAGGGAAGGAAGAATGCAGAGTGGAAAGGATGTGATAATGAATTTGAAGGAAGGAAGGAAGTTCACATTTAATGCATTTGGGGGGGGGGGGGGGGGGATATGCCAGCTGATCAGGTCAGATCAGGGTTTGAGATGAACCTATGTGTGGAACAGAATTTGGAATTGACCACAGGAATTGGTCTAGACCAAAATATACAATCCATAGTTGGTCATTTGAATCAAGAGATAGAAGTTAACTGATGCAGGAAAATGTGTACCTTAATGTTCAGCACCCATACACATGGAAATTTGATTCCATTACATATCTCAGAAATTAGACTACAATTCCATCCTTAAATCAGCCTTCCAGGTACAATGTACAACGATTTCTGCTTCCCTCCTTTATTCCACGACAAGTGACAGACGAGGTTACAATAAGGGAAGAATGATTAACTGTGTAATCAAAGAATAGAGTTTTCTGTCATGGAGACACAAAATAATTTTGTTCCTGTAACTCTGATTCAGTCGCAATTTGTTCCTGAATTGTTATAAATTCAGGTCTATGCTTGAGACATGATTTGCTGAAAGCAATCAGTTTGTCATAAATTGTCACCTTCTAACCTGAGTGAATACGCTACAGTTGTTACTGACTTCATGAGCCAATGTGTGGAAGAGTGCATTCCCACCAAGACCATCTGAGTGTTCCCTAATGAAAAGCCGTGAATTAGATTAATTTGTCTTTAGTTTATTGTCACATATACCGGTACAGTGAAAAGCTTTTGCTGTGTGCTAACCAGCCAGTGGAGAGACGAAACATGATTACAATCGAGCCATCCACAGAGTACAGATACATGATAAAGGGAAAATTAGTCTAATGTAAAGTCCAATCAAAGATATCCTCAAGGATCTCCAATGAGGTAGTTCGTAGCTCAGGACTGCTCTCTAGTTGTTGGTAGCATGGTTCAGTTGCCCGATAACAGCTAGACAGAAACTGTCCCTGAGTGTTTTCATTTTTTCACACTTCTATACCTGTTGCCTGATGGGAGAGTGACTCGTCCTTGATTATATCATCCTGATGAACCAGGTCTGCAATCTACTGAGGACCAGTTCTCGGATATTCAACTATTGCAATACAGCATCGTGGCCATCGAGAAAGCAAACAGACACTTTTTATCTAAACTGGAATATCAGGTGGATGATTGGCAGCTGTAGCAGGACTTGAACACCATTGTTATCTATAAGGTGAAACTAAGTAGCTCAAGTGACAGACTTTGTATGAACCTGAACACACTGCGATTTGCCTACCACCTCAACAGATCAATAGCGATTCCATCTCGCTAGCACTCCACTCTGCACGGGACCACTGGCTTTAGGTTTATTATTGACACATGTGCTGGGGTAGTGTGAAAAACGTTGTTTTGCATGAGCAAGCAAGTAAGAATGTCATTCTACCGTTCCAGGAGCATATGGCAATTAAATACCCTTGACTCTATAGACTGTTCAATCGGGCAAAATCACCAACTTTTCAGCAAGTGACTAACAGCAGGGCTTGATTGAATTCGAAACTTTCTCTTATTTTGCAGCTCCCTTTCTGTGAACCACTAAGACATCAGCTTAATGTTTGTACGTGGAGTTAGTCAGGAAAAAAATTACATTGTAGTTTTTAATTGGGCAAAATAATTTCTCTGTTGTACAGCATAGTAAGGTAGTGGCTCTACTAAATGTACAACCAGGAACAGTCTTAAGGGCCTGTCCCACTTTCACGACTTAATTCACAACCTTTTTTACTCGTGGACATTTTTCATCATGCTAGAAAAACGCCCCGACCTACTTGATGCCACGAGTACCTACGACTAGGACCAGGGCCTGCTAAGACCTACCTACGACCTCCTATGACCTCGTGACGACCATGCTGCGAGTATGAGTCAAGGGCAAACTCGGCAGAGGTCGTGAATTAGGTCGTGAAAGTGGGACTGGCCCTTTAGCTCAGTGCGTACTATCTTACCATTAGTTTTAGAAGTTCTAACTGTACTCCACAAACTTGAGTACACAATCTAGAGTGATTGATTAACACAATAATGAAGGGATACTATCTTTCAGATACTATGTGGAACTGTGGCTCCATCTGCTCTCATAGGTGAACATACATTTTCTCATTCCACCATTTGGAAAGTGCTCCATTCCTCACAGATAGGGTTGCCAACTTTCTCACTCCCAAATATGGGACGAAAGGTGAAAATAAGGGACAACTTCCCGACGGCAATTCATTGACCGACTCAGCCGTGGCTGGGACAAACCAATTTAGCCCAATATACGGGATGTTCCGGCTAATACGGGACAGTTGGCAACCCTACTCACTGCATTGTCTCCTTATTTGCCACAATACTGTTTGTAGAATAATTCAGCAGTACAGTGGCTGCTGATGCTACACTGCTCCAGAGACTCAGATTCTGATCCTGACCTCGGGTACTGTCTGTGTGGAGATGGCATGTTCTCTATGTGACCCCGAAGGTTTCCTCAAGGTGTTCCGATTTCCACCCAGACCCTCAGGACATGTAGTATGTTAGTTAATTGGCTACTGTAAATTGACCCCCCATGTGTTAGTGAGTGGTGGAATCTGGGGGGGAGTTGGTCAGAATGTGCGGGGAACAAAATGGAAATAATGTGGGATTGGTGTAAATGATCAGTGCAGACTCATTAGACTGAAGGGCCTATTTCGCTGCTATGTGACCATAACAATTACGTCTCGCCCTTATTTTCGGGAAACATATATCAAAAGCCTGTATGAGCATTGAAACACTTTCATACAATCCAAATGCTATGAAAGGTCCTAAATAAATTCACCTCAGTCTTTCAGCCCTTTTTTCTCCTTTCATTCATCATTGACACTCGGTACATAGGAGTCTACATATACACCAGGATATTCAAAATGCCTACCTGTCAAGGAGTGAAATTCTTGAAGCACTTTTTAAAAAATCGCTGGCATCTTTGGGTCAAATTCCTGCGTGCTACATTTGAGGAGTCATTAAGCTGTTTATTTAAAAATGGGCCAATGGCTGTTATAATAGCACTGACAAGAATTTGACACAAGCGTGTCAGTTTGTGAAAACAGTGCGCAAGGAATTTCAGCCCCACTCCCTTTTGCACTCTGCAATGAACTTGGCCAAATCGCTGAATGCAAAAGCAGGAGATTGTTCAGCTCTCAGGCTGTTGCTTCACACATCTCTGCTGGGTTGTGAAACTGTTTCAATCCAAATAAAATATACCCATCCCCATTTTTAAATTTTCAATTGACAGAGTGTTTTGTGGGGAGAGAGTTCCCAGATTTCAGCCGTGCTGGGAATAGGAGAAGTAGGGTTCTTGTGACCCCCTTTCGATCCTGGCCTTGAGTGATGTCTGTGTTCTGTTTGTGGCTGCATAGAAAAAATAGGTGCAGGAGTAGGCCATTTGGCCCTTCGAGCCAACACCACATGTGGCTTGGTGGGTGGATGGGGATCAGTGATGTGCTGGTGGGTGGAAGAATTTAAGGAGAGTTGATGAGAATGTGAAGAGAATAAAATGGTTTAAAGTTGGATTGGTAAAATGGATGGATGATGGTTGGCAGCGACTCAGGCTGAGGGCCTGTTTCCATGGATGTATCTCTCTCTTTCCATTAATTCCTGACATCACCCCTCAGTATCCTAGTTCAGCTGTGTGGCTGCATCATCATGTTCTGGACCGCCACCAAATGTTCTGTCCATTTAAACCATCAAATCCCTTAATTATCCTAAACACCTCAAATAGATATCTATTTAATGTAACATTCTCCGAGCTCCCTCAGTTAGTTTCCACTTTCTGCTTGGTTTTGTTTCTGAACTAGAAGGCTTTCCCCACAGACACCCAGCTGTTGGAAATGGAAAAGGGAATAGGCAGCTTAAAAAGATCAAAACGCCCAGCTAAAGGTGATTGTTTTTTCAGTAAGTTCCTCCTGCTATCTTACCCTCTCTCCAATCTCCCACCGAACTGATTTTCCACGCCTATCCAACGTGAGCCCCATCCAGTCACCTATCATACTGATTACCGTATTTCAGCCCAGTTGCAGCAGGGTGGCATATCTGAGTCCATTGATGCCCTGTTGCCAATTTGCGGCAAAAAAAAAGTCTAATCTGCCTTTAATGCTTAGCAAATGGAGGTCTCAGTCAAGTCAGCATTTGGCACATTCCATCATCACTCAGGGAATCATAATCTCTTCAGTTCAAACATTAAGTCTCAGAGATGAAAGGACTCTCAACGTTTATAAAATCAATATGTTCTTTCTTAAGGTGATAAAGAAATGTGTAGGGCTGAATTCTTTGTTTTTACAGTATCCTGTCAGAATGACACACAGCTTTGCTTATTCAGTATCTTGTTAAGCTGGAAGATTCCTTAAAAGCATTTGTCATTGAGATCCTTTATCACAGAAACCTTAACTCTGGTGTGTTAGCATTAAGCATTAAGTCTTCCAAAGATAATGTATGGTCACTCATTCTTAATGTGTGGATGAGTTGTACAGCTAACTTGGGAGATGTCAGGAGAAGCTTTTAAACCAGCATTTGCTTTTCAGGCTGAATTCTCCACCCTGTTTACCTTAGGGCCAGGTGCTACTTTACTAGGGGATCTGTAATATTTGATGACGGTATGCCTAATGGTGCTGAGCCAGCTGTTTTGATCTAGCAAGGGCAAAGGAAGGAAATTAGCCATGCATTCAGAGCCTTGCGGTGGTCATGAGGAGGTGAAACAGGATACTGTTGCGTGCAATGTCCCAGAGGACGCATGCAATGCCAGTACTCGCAGTCTGGGCTTGCATTTGTGGAATTCCCCTTGGATAAGAGAGGCTGGTGCCAGTTGCTAGTTTGTCCTGATGTAGAATCAGACCTTCAGGAGGGAAGAGAAAGGAATGTGGAAGGATGCGTTTTAACTGCTGGATTAGGAATTTTTGGGACAACTGGCACAGATGTTTATGCCTCTCATTCTCACCTTTTGTTGCAATCTGCATCATCCTTCAAAGCTTCATCCTAGACACAGAAAGAGTAAGGATTATAGTGAAAACTAGACATAAAATAGTCAAAAAACCAGATAGGATCACAAAATGTATCCACAGAAGATGTACTCTGTTGATTTATGCCCCCTTATTCACTTCCATCATAGTTTCTTTTTTAAATGGACTATTGACCAGGCTCCTGTGTTGCCACATTCTTCTGATTACGTCAAAGAGGACCACAGATTTGAAAACTTGGTTTCGCTCTTCAAGCTGGGAGTGGCGGGGGGGGGGGGGGGGAGGGTGAATTCATCATGCCAGCAAGAATCTATACAGCCATAACGTTCACAGTCGGCTTCATCTGAGGATCGAAATACTGATAATGGACACAAATTGCTGGAGAAACTCAGCAGGTTAGGCAGCATCTCTGGAGAAAAAAGATGGGTGAGGTTTTGGGTCGGGATCCTTCTTTTGTCTCTGTCTGAAGAAGGGATCCAACCCGAAATGTCACCCATCCTTTTTCTCCAGAGGTGCTACCTGACCCGCTGAGTTACACCAGCACGTTGTGTCTTTGTTCGGTATAAAACAGTGACTGCAGTTCCTTCCCAGCCAAATACTGGTGACTGGAATGGAATGGTAGACCTAGTGGAAAGCAAAGTCGTCAGCAGCATTTACAAGGCAAGGCTGTAATATAAATCGGCAACAGTCAGTTAATCACTCAACGCAAATTTAACAAGGCTATGTTTCACAGAAAAAACTCACTGATTTTCTAAGCTGTGACTCTCAATGAATTGAGTTCATGGATCAGGCCTGTGCTTGTCCCAGGTTGTCTATAGTGAACACACACACAATGTCTGGAATCCAGCGCAACATGAACTTTGAACAACTGCTGTTGTTTTTGATCACTGCAATCGTCCATACATGCAAATTCATGATTATTCCATAACCACTCTCAAAATGTAATTACATTTTTAATGTAATCTTAGCACACAGGGACATCTCACTTTGCAAAAATCAACTGAATAGTTAGTTTTTAATGATGCTGATTCTGCATGACCAGAATCATGCTGATTCTGCAAGTGCCAGTTCATAAGTTAGAGGAGCAGAATGAGGCCATTCAGCCCATCAGGCCTACTCCGCCATTCAATCGTGGCTGATCTATCTTTCCCTCTCAATCCCATTCTCATGCCATTTCTCCATAACCCCTGATACCTGTACTAATCAAGAATCTGTCAATTTCCACCGTAATAATATAAATTGACGAACTCCACAGCCTTGTGTGGCAATGAATTCCACAGATACATCATCCTCTGACTAAAGAAATCCCTCCTCATCTACTTTCTAGTTCTAGTTCCAGTTCTGTCAATTGAACTCTTGTGTTTCCGGTCTTTGCATGTTTTAAGATGAGTAGTTTCCCAAGACGTCTCATGGAAAATCCCACCTTTCGAAGCACTTAACCTCCGTTCATAATGCACAAATACATGCAGGAATCGCTAGAAACACTCAGCAGGTCAGCTGCATCAGAGGAAATAGAAAACTAAAATTAAGGACGTTGACATCAAGTCCGGAAGGGTGCAATGTGTCTTGCGTTCTCCTCTTTTATTTCAGACACACATATGCAGAGCATCTCATCAACGGAGAAAATGCAACAGTTCTGTACTTCACTGTACATTCCTTTCTTCTGTTGTGAAAGTGCATCTCGAATTATGGGAGAGGGAGGAGGGGAGGGGGAAGAATGGGTTACTCTGGTCTGGAGCTCTCATCCCAGGGATTTCCGCTCCAAGTAACTGACATTGTAGCTACCACCATACGTTCTACCACCAGCCTCCAGCAGGTAGCTGACATCAGCGGGTATCAATGTCACTGACCACATCTCACCACCACATGGGTAGTAGCATTGCAGAAATCCCTCTCGTCATTCATCAACTTCTATAAAGATGGAGACGGCCAAGGAAGGGTGGATCACAGCGAAACCTGACAGATGCTGATCAGCCTGCAGAGTCTTCCCCTTTTTGTTACACTGCAAGGGAAGAATATACAGATAGATCAACAACCTCTCAAATTACTGCCTACCAGAATTGGCACTCTCCCAACTCACTGAAGGAATGAGAGACATACTTTTGTTGACCCACCCTACTTCATTTGGCACGAGGAAAGATACTACATGGTACTTGTCTTTACGTGAGTCTGAGTGCATCTGCTTGTCTGTGTAAGACTGGCTGTGCATGTGAGTGTATACATGTATATTGTGCGTGCGGCTATGTGTGTGCATCTATGTATTTGTGAGAGAGTGTGTGTGTGTCTAATGGTCTGTATGTGTATGTCACCGTGTGTGACTTTGTATGTTTGGTTTTGTGCGAGTGTGTCTGTGAGTGCGCGCATAAGGCTGTGCACGTCTCTCTCCGTGTGTGAGTGTGTGTTTGTGTGTATACATGTGTACCTGCATGCAGCTCAGGAAACAGAACTACTGCTTCATGCATGAGAAGGAATGCAGTCCTCAGAACTGTGTTTTTCTGTGCTGGACCCAATTTGCAGACAGCCTCTAGTTCAAGGATTAGGGCTCCTCACAGGATTCTCCTTGCCATGACTGGGTCTGAGTGTTGCGTGCGGGGGGATAAGTGTGAATGGCCCCAATCTACCTCTCGTCATTATGATAACTGTTTCTCATTTCAGGTTGAGCGGGGCAGGTTGAAGTCTGAAGAAGATGCCTTGCGGCTGTCCGCTGAGAAAGGGCAGTTGGATCAGTCGCTCAATGGTGCAGAAATGGATCTCGCAGAAACACAAAGGCAGATTCAGCAACTGCAGGTCAGGGCGAGTCACATCCACTGGATGTTCATCACTCTCTCAGTAACTGGACATCTCACTTCCTCTCTCACTGGGATTTCTTCACTCTGAACTTCCCTCACTCTCTTGTTCATTTCAGTCCTCAAACATTAGCCTTCTACTCTATTTGCCTTAACTGGATGTTTCTGATAACTTGAAGACATTAAAGTATTGGTTTGTACAATGAAGCAGCTAATATTGCTGCTGCCTCACAGCTCCAGTGACCCAGCTTCAATCTGGACATCCTGTGCTATCTGTGTGGAGTTTGGGAATGCCCAACTAACTTACTAAATCTATATCTTTGATATATGGAGCAAACCTGCACAATTAGACAGAGGAAACATGTGCTTACAGGAAGAATGTGGACCATTGAACATTGGACCAAGTGTGTAGGGGAATGGTGGCATCCAGAGGGGTTGATGAGAACGTGGGATATGTCATGTTACTGTAAATGGATGCATGACGATCTGCTTGGTATCATTGGGTAGAAGGGCCTGTTTACGAGCTCCAGCTCTCTATCTAGAGCTACTAGTTGTGTCAACATACCATGCATGGGATGTATAGGATGCAAGAAAATGGATGTGAGTATATGGAAGCTTGATGGTCCATCTGCACTTGGTTGGCTTAAAGGTCTGTTGCTGCTTTGAAACACAATCCTATATTGGGTTATCTCAAAGAAGCTACTTAAAAGGGCCTGTTCACTTTTTGGTTATGAAACTGACTAGCTGTCTCTTACGACTGTATACTTCAAAATGCTTTCTGGCCTCACTATAATAGTGCTGTGCTTGAATCAACTCATGGAGATCTATGATTGTCCTTTCAAGATTCATATTAGTGTATTGCCATTTAATCCAGCTCGCAATGAAATTCCTTGTTCACTTGATGAGTAAACAGTATACACATAGTCATGATAAATACAAAAATAAATACGATGTGCAAAACAGCAGATTACTGCAAATTTGTGGTGCAAACAAATTAAAGTATAATAACAAAATCATAAGATCATAAGTGATAGGAGCAGAATTAGGGCATTCAGCCCATCAAGTCAACTCCACCATTCAATCATAGTTGATCTATTTCTCCTTCCTAACCCCATTCTCCTGCCTTTTCCCCATAACCTCTGACACCCGTACTAATCTAAAATCTATCTATCTCTGCCTTAAATATATCCATTGACTTGGCCTCTAGAGCCTTCTGCTGCAAAGAATTCCACAGATTCACCACCCGCTGACTAAATAAATTATTTCTCACCTTCCTAAAAGAACATCCTTTAATTCTGAGGCTCTGACCACCATGTGACGTCTCCATCAATGTTTTCATGTGCAGGGAGCAATGATGCTCCATGTTAACAGAATTAGTCCCATAACTCTTGTGTAGATACAATAGTGAGTGTCACAAGTGATATCTAGTGTTATAAGCCAAAACCTCCTGTCATGTGGTGCTTGCTTCGCACAAGGAGCAGATGGGAGTTACATAGAGGTACCTGAGGTACAGTGTGGGTAGTGATCTCCGATATGAACTTCCAGAAGCAGTATTTTGCAGATCAATTTAAAGTGTGCAAATGCACTAAATGGTTTACAGATGCCAAATAAACATGTGTTGGAAGGAACTGCAGATGATGGTTTAAACCGAAGATAGACACAAAACGCTGGAGTAACTCAGCAAGACAGGCAGCATCTCTGGAGAGAAGTAATGGGTGACGTTTCAGGTTGAGACCCTTCTTCAGAATCACGTTTCGGGTCAAGACCCTTCTTCAGGGTCTCAACCCGAAACATCCCACTGAGTTACTCCAGCTTTTTGTGTCTGCCAAATAAGCATGTTGCTTTTGTTAAATTCTCGTCAGGAAGTGAAATCAAGTAAAAGTGTCCTTTAACAAAAATGAAAATAGTACTTTATTTGTCACATATGCAGCTGCACAGTGAAATTCTTTTTGTATACATTACACATACAGGCGCCATCATTATTGGTGCCATTATTGAACGTTCAAAGTGCTGTTGGCCTGTTAATTGGTGCTAATCAACCTATCCGGCAACAAAAATAAACTATATTAAATTGATCAAACAAACTTAAGGTGCAGGAAATTTCAGTACATCACCAGAAAATAGGAAAAGACTAGGCCCCCGAGCCCTCAATATGATCTTGATTGATCTACAGCAGTTCTCCTCATCTCTGTGCCACATCCGCATACCCTTATAGAGCTTCCCTTTAAGTATTTCTAATGACCTGACTTCCATAACCGTCTGAGACAGAGACTTTCAGGGATACACTCCCTCAGTGAGGGAACGAGTTCTATGCACCTCAGTTTTAACTGACTGCCCCCTAATCTTGTAATTATATTCCCTTGTTCAGAATCCTCCACCAGGAATAGCATCTCAACATCTACCTTGTCATGCTTCCTCATGATCTTCTGTGTCTCAAAAATGTCATGAGAGGAATCGATCAGGTAGATGCACAGAGTAGGTGAATCGAGGACCAGGGGACATTGGTTTAAGGTAAAGGGGCAAAGATTTAATAAGGATCTGAGGGGTAACCTTTTCACACAAAGGGTTATGGATGTACGGAATAAATTGCCCGAGGAGGTAGTTGAGGAAGGGACTATCCCAACATTTAAGAAGCAGTTAGACAGGTACATGGATAGGACAGTTTTGGAGGGATATGGACCAAATGTTGGCAGGTGGGACTAGTGTAGCTGGGACGTGTGGGCAAGTTGGGCTGAAGGGCCTGTTTCCACATTGTATCACTCTATGACTCTGTCACTCTCAGTGTTGACTCCACATTGAGTGACTCTCACTCTGAGGGTCACCCCTCAGTGTTACAAATTCCAAGGATTGCAGA
This sequence comes from Raja brachyura, assembly GCA_963514005.1. Next base: position 36,621,337 of record OY740794.1, on the reverse strand, counting down.
CTCCTACCATTTAGTCCTGTGTTGATCAGCCTACATAGCAACCAACCTCACTGATATGTTTATCTATCTCTTAACTTCATCACAAGTTGTCCAACAACTTTAGGCTGTGCACGCCACACGACAGAAGACGAACTTCATCATAACCTTGATCTGTTCAACCACCAGGGACATTCTTCCACATGTTAATGCCGCATTGCAACTCCTACAAAAAAATATTTCCAACCATCCTTGTAACTCAACGCTTCAGGCAAAGCTTCAGAATAATTAGGAACAGAAAATTCTGGAAAATGTTCAACATATCAGATTAGATTAGATTCTATTACTTGTCATTCGAGGCTCAAACGAAACTCTGTTTCTACAGCCAGACAAACAAAACAATTCCTACAAAACATACAAACAATTCAATTTACACAAACATCCATCACAGTGAATCCCTCCTGACTGTGATGGAAGGCAAAGTCTTCTCTCTCCCCCGCACCATTTCTCTCCCAATGTCGAAGCCCCAGGCGGGCGATGTTAAGTCCCACGGCCATTGAGGCTGCACCTTGACACCTATGGAGCGAAAAACTGTCAATATTTTAGGTCTAGGACTCTTCATCAGAACTGGGGCAGAGGGTTGTTGAAGAAGGGTCTGAAGAAGAGTTTTGGCCCGAAACGGTGCCTATTTCCTTCGCTCCATAGATGTTGCTGCACCCGCTGAGTTTCTCCAGCACTTTTGTCTACCTTTGAAGAAGGGTCAACAGTTTGTCCTGAAATATTCATTTGATTGCTCTTTCCACAAGTTGCTTAATGCTTCCAACATTTTCAGTTTTTTTTTAAATCTTAGATTTCCAGCATTCGTTTTTCTGTGCTGGATCACTGTAAGGTAGCACCAAGATGGATTATGTAGACATAGTAAATTGAGTTATGTGGACCCCACATAGACAGAACCTGATTCAACCAGATGTGTTACAGACAATCACCCATAAGGACCCTTAATTGGTAACTATCATGTGCACATTGATGACCTTAAACATCCTTAACTTGAAACATTATGGGACACTAGATGAGGAATTCACTCACCCTGAAGCTCAACCATCACATGACTTGTCTGATATGCATCAAGTCAGATGTATTAATGATTTGGACGAGGGAATTGAATGCAACATCTCCAAGTTTGCAGATGACACAACGCTGGGGGGCAGTGTTAGGTGTGAGGAGAATGCTAGGAGGCTGCAGGGTGACTTGGATTGGCTGGGTGAGTGAGCAAATGCATGGCAGATGCAGTATAATGTGGATAAATGTGGCAAAAACAGGTGAGTAGACTATTATCTGAATGGTGGTCGATTAGGAAAAGGGGAGATGCAAAGAGACCTGGGTGTCATGGTACACCAGTCATTGAAAGTAGGCATGCAGGTGCAGCAGGCAGTGAAGAAACGAATGGTATGTTAGCATTCATAGCAAAAGGATTTGAGTATAGCAGCAGGGAGGTTCTACTGCAGTTGTACAGGGTTTTGGTGAGACCACACCTGGAGTATTGTGTACAGTTTTGGTCTCCAAATCTGAGGAAGTAAATTCTTGTCATAGAGGGGGTACAGAGAAGGGTCACCAGACTGATTCCTGGGATTTAAGCATAAGGGGGAATTCCTTCAGGACCGAGATGAGGAAAACATTTTTCACACAGAGAGTGGTGAGTCTCTGGAATTCTCTGCCACAGAAGGTAGTTGAGGCCAGTTCATTGCTTATATTTAACAGGGAGTTAGATGTGGCCCTTGTGGCTAAAGGGATCAGGGGCTATGGAGAGAAGGCAGGTACAGGATACCGAGTTGAATGATCAGCCATGATCATATTGAATGGCAGTGCAGGCTCGAACGGCCGAATTGCCTACTCCTGCACTTATTTTCTATGTTTCTATGTTTCTATATACTTTGATGGGACCAACAAATTTTCACCTGGTTACAGAGGCACACGAGTGAGTAGGAACAGATAAAACCATGACCAGTGCCGGATTATTCATGTCCTGCTCAGTGGACACAGATGTTGCACCTCAAGTGCTGTCAACCACCAAGAAAGTTGTTGAGCAGCAGTGAAGAATGTGTGAGGTTTTGGCAGGCGTCCTAGCTGTAATATGCAGAAAGATTAGTGTCTTGGACAGGAATGCTCTGAAGTTGCAAACATTTGTCAATGGTGATAGTGACCAGCAGCAAGGACCACCAAAGGAATTGGCCACACAAGTGCCTGAAGGCACTCAGACTATGAATGCACATTGAATATGATGCCTTGTTACCAGCTTTGTGATTAATTGGCTCAATGACTGTTTAGTTTCGGGAAAGTGTATGATAGTCACACCAGTGAGAGAGGTTACGAATGTGGCCACACTGATCAAAAGACATACTCGTCCCCCCTTCATTTCTAATTGACAGTGTTACTCGTGCACAGTTGCAGAAAGACCCGTCTATTTCAGCATCCTCAGGAGCTGCGAGAAGCGCAGAAGATCTCAGCTAGGCTTATTCCTTAGTGAAGCCATGGAGTACAACATGTAGGAACAGGAAGATTAAAGTTAAGCAGTTGCACTTGGGTGTTTAAACAGTTAAGGGCCTGTCACACTAGCGCGCGATTAGACGCGACAAGCGCGACCTACCGTGGTCGCTTTAGTCGTCCGGCCTCGCGTGACCCTGTCCCACTGCGATCGCCAGAGTCTCGTGGAGTTCCGCGGACTCGTGTGGAGCTGGTGTCGACATCGCGCGTAGTGTCCAAAAACCGACACTGCTTAAAAATTACGCGCGGCAAAATCCTGTCGCGCGGAACGTGATGACGTTTTGACGTTGTGCGTCTTCAGCGTGGCGTTGCGTGATGACGTCACTGCCCGACGTCGTGCAACGCGCATGCTCATGCGCATCGTCACGTGATGAAAAATAACGTCCTTCCTTCGGACGTCGCGCGTGTAATCGCGCGCTAGTGGGACAGGCCCTTCACTCGCACCGGGATCGCCTGACCCCCACGCGACCCCCGCGTCCGAATTTGTCGCGCTTGTCGCATCTAATCGCGCGCTAGTGTGACAGGCCCTTTAGTGTACTACGTTGCAGTTCTTTAGACTGGCATTAAAGTTGCGCAATTTTAATTCTCCATGGCAATTAGTTATGTGCCAACTGTAGTTTTGCTGATAACTCTTGTGTCAAAAGACTGTGGGTTCAAGTTATGCTGCAGACAGAGCCTGATACTATAACCTGTGATGAAATAAGGAGTACTGGCTGTTAGATGTTCCCTCTTTAGCTGAAAACTTAAACAGACCTTTTCTCTTATCTTGGATGCAAGTCAAAGCTCTCATGTTACAAGTTCAGAGAAGAAGAGGGGTTATTTCCATTTTTGTACTAATGTATGCATCTGCAATGCTCTCTCCAACATTGCAACTGAGCACAGATTCAAGGAGAGACACACAAATGGCAGAGGAGCTGTGGAAAATGACAATACTCCCATAAAGATGCAATTTTATTGCCTGTGTCAGTCTGGTGGTGCCCAGCAGGACGTGGGGAGACTTAATCTTTATCTGCTCATGTGGGAACAATTGTAGACAGCAGATTGTGCCACAGGCAGGATTGAAAGGAGAGACAGAGCTTGGAGCACAGCAGAAGCAGGGGGGAGAAGAAATCGTTAAGGTGATGAAAATCAGAACAAAAATTGCAGGTGCCGGAAATCTAAGTTAGCCATTTAAGATGGAGATGAGATATGTTCTCGCTCGGAGGATGATAACTCTTTATAATCCTCTATCATGGGACGGTTGTGTAGGCTCAATCATCGTGTTCATTCAAAAGAGTGATGATTACATCTTTGGATAGTAAGGATATAAGAATGGTGCAGCAAAATGGATCCGAGGTCGACCATTAGTCATGAATAACAGAGCAGACTTGAAGGGCTAAATGGCCTACACCTACCCCTAATCTGTAAGACTTCTTACACGACAACAGGCCTACTGGAATGTAGCTCATTAAGCAGGTCCTGCATCTTGCTTCGATTGAATATGGAGCTGCTTTCTTCATGGTAGCCACAGTATGTGGTGCTGCGGTCTGGCTGCTCCATCCCTTTACATATTGTTGCCCTTCTCGGGCAACTGTGATGAGTTGGAAATTGTGTGTGCCCTGTTTTAGCCCCTATTTTGTAGATGTCAATCTTCCTAAGTCTCTTTTACACTGGATCTTGGCTAGTTCCGCTATATTTGTGTGGGGAACACAATTGTTAATCAAAAAAGTGAAACCTAATTTCATCTCATCTGTCTTTGAACTTCCACAGTTCCACAGAGAGAAGTTTCACAGCTGTAACATCTGTAATCTTGCTCTTGCTTCAAATTTGTAATATTCAACTTCTCATCGAAGAATGAGACACTTGTGAAATGCTTCTCTTAGCAAGAGGATTGTTGGCTTCAAATTTACATCATGCATGAAACGAGATTAGGTTCATTCTTTATTACTTGACATGTGATTCTTCTTTCAGACAATGCCCCATCAAAAGTAACTATTGAATTCTAAAGAGCTTTGTGGCATTGCAAAGTTTGGAATAGTAACAATATAAATGAAAGTTTTCTATCTTGTTACTGTATTTTTTTCTGTATTACTCTGTCTTCTCCAGTGCTGGTGAAACAATCCTACTTTAGGTTAGTTTAGAGATACAGCACGGAAACCAGCAATTTGGCCCACCGACACCATGCCGACCAGCGATCGCCACACACTAACACTATACTACACACACCAGGGACAATTTACAATTAAACCAAACCAATTAACCTACTAACCTGTACATCTTTGCAGTGTGGGCGGAAACCGGAGATACCGGAGACAACCCACATAGGTCACAGACAGAAGGTACAAACTTTGTACAGACAAGCACCTGTAGTCAGGATCGTGGCGCTGTGAAGCAACAACTCTACCACTGCGCCACCATGCTGCCCACTAGTGGACATTGTAAATGAGCCCTTAACTTCATCAGAGGAGTTAGTTTGAGGGAGAGTGGTGACATGATCCTTTGAGGCTTCAATAATATTGAGGCAAATTAGTTATAAAGTTCATGAAGAAGAGAGACTAAAAACAAAACAACCCGGTGCTCCAGCTGTTCCAGCTGTTGGGCTGTCCCAGTGCCTGGGAATCCCTGGGAAAACCCTTTTTATTTTCTCAGGAGCAGCCCACGGTGTCAGTCAGGACACGATGGTGGGGGGGGGGGGAGACGTGACACATGTTTTAGGGAGTGTAAGCAATGCCGTTATTCCTGCGTGAAGTTGGTGCAATTGCATTTAATCTGCATTTAGGTTAACAGGCTAACAGCCTTTGCGTGCTTGCTGCCAACGTTACCCAGTCGGACTTCTTTCTGACAGGAGCTGACAGCTGAAATGGAGCGGAGCCACAGTCACAGACTGATTGAGCTGACTACCCGCCACCATCAGGAGCTGGAGAAGGAAACCGGGCGCCTGCGGACTGCTAACCAACAGGCTGAGAGGGTACTGGAGGCCAAGGAACGAGCTCACAGACAGCGTGTCAAAGAACTCGAAGAACAGGTGTGTGTCTTGTACGCCTGCTTTGCCCCATCAACCAAGGACAATTTACTTACAGCAAACCACAGCATGTTATCTCCAAAATCTGACCAGTGAGAAACTGGGGAATTTGACATGTTTAAAATTGTGATAAGAGTAAGCGAGGAAACATGGACAGGTGTTTTCCTTTGACAGGTAATTGAAAGTAGGCTGAGATTTTAGATAAGAAATTTGCAGAGATTAGAGGGTTATTGGAATGTGGCCTGTTTGGTGATGTGATAGGCAGTCCCAGCATTCTGAAATGTATGGGATAATTCCTGAAACAAAAGGAGAATGGTGATTCTGGGAAAATAGAATTAGTCTGGGGGATAAGAAACGTTGGGAATGAACATCAGACCCTGAAACACAGTGTAGACAAGACAAACCAAATGGCTTCTTCCAGTCCTAACATTTCAATGGATCTATGTTGCTGAAAATATGCCTACTGCCTTATTTCCTGCTCGTTCATTATACTAGCACAGCTAAATATTTAATTTTACTATTCCAGGAACTGGCAGTCTTTACACGGAAATCTACTGCCAAGAAGGAAGTATTTAGCCTCCCCTTGAGTTATATGACTGTGTAGTGTATCTGCCACAGTCGGCCAAACAGAGTCGACAATGGCAACTCAGGCTAGGAAGGAGGTTTGGGAATTATCTAACATTACCACATTATGATTCTGGATTGCTATCCATTCCTCTATTACTATGCTGCCTAACCATGGAATAGATTCAAGCTGAGTTTACGATCAGGCTAAACTGTGAAGCACGTCTTGCCTTAAAACCTGTGTGAATGGCTATTTGGTTGCAGTAGAAGCTGACAGCAAGCATTTAAGAAACCAGCCAGATCAAGAGGTATATCGTAACAAGAATTCTAGATGTCCACGAAGGAGCAACTGGCTCGATGGAAATAAATGAAGTTTAATGGAAATAAATTATGTTTAATGGTAAAAGGTTTAGCAGATTCGGTTTTGATTTAGACCAGTCATATTGATTTAGAACAAATTTGGTTTAGACCAATCATATTGAAGAGTTGCAAATTGATCCAGCTCCCAGATATCAAAGAGTCTTAATTTATCAAATAGTGTTCTGATTTTGCTGACTCAAAAAACTGCAGATGCTAGAATATTGAGCAAAAGACAAAGTGCTAGAGGCTAATTTGATATTTACACCAGACCAAAGAAATTTCCTTGATTATTGTTTGATATTAGGGAAAAAAATAATATTGAAATTTTGGAAGGGAACATTATCCCCAACAATTAAAATGTGGGCATCAGAGATGTTGGAGACGTTGCAGTTGGAAAGAATCAGATTTGTCCTTTTGGACGAGTATAATTCTTTTCAACAGATATGGTCTCCATATATACAGTATTTAGAGAAGTAGCTGTTCTTGGCATCACGGCTCGACTGACACCCTGCGGGATTTGATGAAAATAATGTATTGGTATACCAGGATATATGCATGTCTTTACTGATATTATTATTTGTAGTTGTTTCATTTATAATATATTTTGTGGCTTTTAATTGATATATATACATAATATGTCTTTTTTCTTTTTCTTCATTTTTTCTTTTTCTTTTATACCAAATAATTATTAAGGAATTATAATTTTATTGATTAATAATGGTATTTCTCTTTACCCACTTTTATTTTCAAAAAAAAAATAAGATAATAATCATTAGAGTACAAATATTGATTTAAGTGGATGTTTATAACTCAGTTTTAAACATTGAGAATTGTTTATTGCTAATAAAAAAATTATGCAAAAAAAAAAAAGACAAAGTGCTGGAGAACTCAGTGGGTCAGGCAGCATCTGGGGACGGAAAGGACAGGCGACGTTTTAAGTTGGGATTCTTATTCGGGTTGATTCTGATTTTGCATGTTACTGATTGTCTAAACAATAACTGAGAATGAAAATAGATTCCTATAAACAGAGCCAACTCAAAAGGTATTGTTGAATGTGATATGAAACTAACTCACCAGGTCAACTATTTTGTTTGTTTAGGTGTTTATCCTACAGGAGCAGTTGGATCGGGAAATGAGGAAAAGACAAGCCTATATTACACAAATGCTCAGGTCAGGAAAGTAACTGGGCAGCAAATCGAGCCCATAGATGTCCTAAGGGGAGCCAAAGGATAACATTGAATACCCCAGACAAAGAGTTTAAATGGATGAATGAGTAGCTACCATTTTATGACAATCTTCTTGAAAATAACGGCTCAGTAAACTTTTATATTTCAACTGCAGATCTAAAAAGATAATCCTCAACACCCGTACATCTAGGAGGGTTCCTTACACTGGGATGCTGGCATAGGTCAAAAGGTCATGCTGACACCCTCCATTTGATTGGACTGTGGCCTACAGCTACCAAATGGGTTTTCCGACCCCACAGCTCCAGCAGACATTCCTGCTCCTTCTCACATCTAACTTCAATACTGTGAATAGACTGATCTTTTGAATCGTTCACACTGGGACATCTATCTGAAACCTTCTCAGTAACCACTGACCTCAGCCTCTGTCGAGACAGAGACTGTTTACATTATTGACGTGGCATTTTCCAGATGACAGCTGTATTCATTTGCCCTGTTTGCTCACTTAACTATCCATAGCTGTACTCCTGAGATTCAAAGAACAACATTCCCATGGAAGTACATAAAACACATTCATGAACATTGCACATGCCCTCTGTTTGGTACCTTGCACTTTTGGTTTCATGGTTGAGAGCTATGATCCAGAGCAGGATGGTATCTGAACTAAAACATGATTAATCCAAGAGTTCTGTGTTCCATTGCAACCATGGTGAGAAATAGGCTTTCTGCACGCTTAGCTGATGTCGTAGAATCTCATAGATCAGAGAGGAATAGTTACCCAACCCAAAATAATGAACGCTATATTTAAACCAATTCAGCAGCCAAATATTGGCCTAACTTTGTGACTGACCAGTGATTGCAAGTGTTTCCCGCTCCTTTTTTTGTGGGATAGCCTGGCAGAGAAGGAGACCCCAAAAGACTGTAGTGCTAAAAATGAACACACGAGAGGATCTCAAGTTTGATCCTCGGTGTGTGATAATGTTGCTCCTTTAAACTGAGGCGGAAGCAGCAGTGTAATTAAACTTTAGGTTATAGAAGAAGCTTCAGCTGATTTCTGCAGCCGGTCACTAATTTCAGGATAACTGGATCAGGTTCAGGTGCTGGCAATTCTCCCCACCCCTTCACTGCTCTTTCCTTCCTCAAATCACCCAGAGACAGCCTGTGTTCATGCTCTATAGATGCCGAAATATACAAGCCTTGCCACAGGGTTGTATTTAACAGCCACTACTATCAAACTCTGATTTACTGCATTTTTATTTCCTCATGAAACATGCAAACTTTTAAAGTCCAAAATTGGCATTGTCTAAACATCATGTCTGGATTTATTTCTTACTATTTCTTTGCCCTTAATAAAATCATTCCGAGTGCCAAGGTATCATCGATGACTGATGATGTCAGATCTCCATCAAGGCCCTATTCAGATGCCCACTTGGACAGGAGTCATTCTTTGATGAATTGAGAGTCCAGGTTGGCCAAAATAACTACCTATAGTGTCACCTTCCCAAAAGGATTTAACTTTCTGCTTAACAAAATGGAAAGGCTAACTAAAAATATATACATCTATCAATTCAACAGATAGACTAACAGATAATCATGCCCATCTCACCACCCACCCCACCCACATATTGCGGACAATATTTTAACATCAACTCCCCATTGTGGGATTTTTTTTTTTAAATCATAATTTTAAAATGAATCTCCATGTCTTTATCTCTACTATTTAGTTGTACTGGTGTGGTATATATAATGTTCTGAGTTACTTCTTATCATGTCAGAATTTGTGTTTGATAGCTTGATTTAGTATTGTGTTCAACTCTTCAATTATATATGGCATAAAATCTGACCCCAACCATAGTTGTAGTCAAACCAAATTTAATAAGATTTCATGTAAAATCTTTGTACAGTTTTGTAAAGTGATTATAATTCAATATTTTAATTAATAAAAACTGGTTATAATGTGAATTTAATGGAATGTGTTGGAGTTATTCTGTATCTAATATTTTGAATATAAGATTTCTTAATTAAGAAACTTGCAATTAACTGTTGGTTGACTTTATCCAACTGCATGTTTGTTGGTTATGAGGTTGAAGTTAACCAAAGTATTCATCCAAAGAGACACCTTCTCATACCTCTAGTTTCCCGTCCCTGACTCTCAGTTTGATGAAGGGTCTTGACTGAAACATCACCTATTCCGTTTCTCCAGAGATGCTGCCTGACCCACTGAGTTACTCCAGCATTTTATGTCAATCTTCGATGTAGATCACACAAAATATTCATCCAACTCGTATAAAATCATGAGAGGAATAGATCAAGCATATGCACAGAGTCTCTTGCCCAAAGTAGGTGAATCAAGGACCAGGAGACATAGGTTTAAGGTGAAGGGTAAAAGATTTAATAGGAATCTGAGGGGTACCTTTTTCACACAGGGTATATGAAAAAAGCTACCAGAGGAGGTAGTTGAGGCAGGGATTATTGTGACATTCAAGGAACAGTTAGACAGGTACATGAATAGGACAGGTTTAGAGGGATATATGGACCTAAATTGTGCAGGTGGGACCAGTGTAGCTGGGACATGTTCGCTGGTGTGGGCAAGTTGGGCTGAAGGGCCTGTTTCCACACTCTATGACTCTATAACTCTTTTTTGAAATGTTACACTGAATCTGTTTCCAGCATCCTTTTCAGCCACTAAATTTCAGATCATGAATAAATTGCCCTCAACTCTGTTTCCCCCCCCCCCCCCCCCCCCCCAGTTATTGTCATCCTGAATTAGTGTTTTCCCTCCGTCCAGTGAAAACATTTGTGCAGTTGTATCTGCATTGACCACTTAAAAAAAAACTGTTGGCAGCTTCTGTTACCATTAAACATCCAATTTAAGAAGAATTTGAAGGCTGAGGGGGTTCTTAAAGAAAATTCTGCAAATCATGTGATCATTTCTAGTTCATGGCATTGATCAATTACACAGGAAAGAAAATATCAATGTCTTGTTTTCCAGATCCTTTATGGCCATGCATAATGCACATGACATGTAGCAGCCTGGCGAGTATCAGCTGCCTAGTTAACCATGGGGGCGAACCAGAAATAAGCCCAACCAGTCCTCACCTGACATTTTTAAACAAGGGATCACTGCAAATGGTTTATTTCAGCATGCCATGTGTGGCTATCCAAGCTTGCTATAGCTGCACTCAGCATTGCCCAGAATGTAAACCCTTTTGTGGTGCCCTCTATCAGTAACCGACAGAGGCAACCTAGTTTTCTCCCTTGTAAAAGATTTGTAACAACACTTAACTTGGGTTCGGAGAATGGAAAGGCTTTCAAACATTAGGATAAAGCAAAATCCCAGATCTAACCAGCTTCTTATTTTGCTGCTGTGCTCTTGCACAGCTGTTGTGAGAGTGGTGAATGTGGATTTCAATGGCACACAGCAAGCTCTTGCCACAGCTGTCAATCCCATGTGCCCAAGGGAAGGCATGATTACAACATTGGCTTAATTCACTGCGAGAATTCCGAGAATGAAAGACTCCTTGTTTTTTGGGAAGCTTGTGTCTGAAGCCAGGAATTCCTCCTGCCAAGCCCTTGCTTCTCTGAAGTTCTCGTTGTTGATACAACAACAAGTTGCGGGTTGCAAGCGAGAGGAATGCAATCACCAATCAACTTTCTGCACTGATTTCAAGTTAACTTGTTAAACCAGAACTGCTCCCCAACCAACCATGAATGGTTCAAGCACGTTCGAAGAGTTGAATTGTTAAGTGAATATCTGCCTCCGTTGCTAAGCACTGCAAGAATGTTTATGTTAGAGCTTGTCATCTGTAGAAAAGTACATTGATGGTAACCATAGTTTGTTTATGTATAGAAGCAGTACGATTTATGATAAAGTTGGCTGCTTCGGTGATGTATACCAGCATTTCTGAGTCCCATGGCAAGTGCAGTTGCAATGCAATGGGTATTTCCATTCCTCAGTGCTTGAAACTACGATGAAAATTAGGTGTTACCAACTGCATCTGGCACTACTGGCAAAAAATTGTTAATCTGGGCATTAGGTTTGAACTAATGTTATTAAAGATTGGCTCAATCTATATTATTACACCATAAGCAAAACGGACCCATTGGCAAAGCTTGTGTAGCACAAAGTATTGGAACAAACATACTGGTTTGAGACTGTTGGCAACGAAGGAAGGCCACTTTGATGGTGAAACAGTGCATGGTTCAATAAACCAATCTGTTTTTGACCAGGCCTGCCGCCTTAATTCCAAGAAAGTTTCTAATTTGTTGCGTCCATTAAAATTGCCTAAACCAATGGCTTTCTATGGTGACTGCTCCACTGGATAATTCCCCTTTGGGAGAATTTGTTGCATCACTCTTTTCATCTGTAAATTATTTTATCTAGCGTATTTTTAAATTGGGGTCCCTCATCATCACCTTGATTGATCTCATCAGTCCATTTCATGTTCTTCAGAATTTCAACTAAATCTCTCACTCTTCCCTGAAAAGATGCTTTACATGAGATCAGAAAGCGATGCTGCCTCATAACATACGACTTGACCTGAAGTAGATTGTTACCTCCACATTGTTCCAAGAAAATGTACACGGATATGTTATAAACCCATTCTCAAGGCTACCCTGTTCTGATGAAGGATTTTGGTCCTGATATGTTAACTGATTTTCCCCCCACAGATGCTGCCTGATCTGTATGATTTTCCAGAATCTTCTACTTTAATTTAAGATTTTCACATCTTAAACTGTGAAAATTTAAGATTTTTTTTAAGAAATCTTAAAAAAAAAAATTCTATAAACCTTAGATATCTAGGTTCAGTCCTGGACTATCCCATTTACTAATAATGCCCTGTGTACGGACCAATGCTATGTCCTAAATGTCCTGAGTTCAGATTTGGGCTATCCCACACTTAGTCCTGGGTTCAGAGCTCGGCTGTCCCAAACTAGGCCAGACCATCCTTTGTCTGAACCCAGGTGTAGTCCTATGTGCCCTGGAATCAGACCTGAGAAATCCCAGGCTTCATTCAGTACATTTATTTTAGATTTTCAGCATCTGTGCTTTGTTTATATTTTCTCAAATCTACCTGTAATCATAAGCATCATAATCATACTTTAGTAGCCAAGTATGTTTTTGCAACATACGAGGAATTTGATTTGCCGTACAGTCATACCAATAAAAAGAAGCAAGACACACAAAATACATTTAAACATAAACAACCACCACAGTGACTCCTCCACATTCCTCACTGTGTGGCACTGTCAGCGATGGCAGCCTCGCTGTTAGTGAGGTATGCCTCACTAACAATCTTTCAAACACTTTGAACACTGGGAAGCTTCTCGCATCCATAAAAAGATCCAAGACTGAAGCAAGCCATTCACACTATTTGATCCATACTAGTGATAATGCTCCTCATGTGACTATCAGCCCTTTCTCTCAACCCCATTTCATCTCTCTCTCTTCCTTTCTCCATCAGTGAATTCAGTTTCCTCTCGAATGTATAGTGGTATTCACTTCAATTGCTTCCACTGATACTGAGATAGAATGGTGCATGGAACATGGGAAATAGGAACCTTGTGTAACTGTGATAGGGTTGCTGGATGTGGTGCTCAGTATTGTGACCAACAGATTCCATGCTATTATAGATTCAATGGCAATTTGAGATTGACCTCTAACTCTGCCCTTGGAATTCATGGCAGCTTTGTGATTTCTGACATGTGGGTTTGATATAAAATCAAAGTATTAATAGGACAAACTGAAGATCTTGAATTCAGTAGTGAGCTTCAATTATATACTTTTCAGTTGTGGGTTAACACATTCTAGATATCTAAGACCAATGCTACAAACTAGGTTTATTTCTTACCAATCGCTTAACCCAGGTCAGCCTGGGCTAATGAATGTGCAGCTTCTCATTAAGTAAAATATTAGTAGTACCTTTAGCGGGTGAGGTGATGTATATATTCCCCAAACCTGTGAATGGGTCTTGAAAGTCAGTGATGTTAACATTATCACTATTTGATGGTTAGAATGCCCATGTCCAAATTGGCCCAGAAGAGTCTCTGCCTCAGAGATTCATTTCCTGCAGAAAATGGTGAGCATCCAAGGATAAAATTCATTCCGTCAGTCAAAATTAAAACATGTGTGAATCTACATTCCCTTCAAAATAGTTGCATGATAGATCATTAGGCTTGATCAACGATTGCTGTTTATGCTGTTTACTCATTCCATGATTTCATGACTAAGTCATCTCTAACCAGCGGCAGAACAAGTCCCAACCTTGAGATTGCCTATTGACATTGAACATTAGCTTCTTCTGCTTGGTGGGGACTTGGTGGATAAAAGGGCACATTTCAACATGGATCTGGTCGATCAAATAACCTATTTCCATGACATTCTTATGACTGAATGTATCTGCTACAAGATGCACATACATATACAGGGTCTGCAACAGGTGCTGGAGATTATCATAGAGATGACTTGCCAAAATACTTCATGACGTAACAACGTAACCTATCCAACCCCTTAAGAAGGGGTTGGACAGGCTAGATGCAGGAAGATTGTTCCTGATGTTGGGGAAGTCCAGGACAAGGGGGTCATAGCTTAAGGATAAGGGGGAAATCCTTTAGGACCGAGATGAGAAGGAGTTTTTTCAGACAGAGAGTGGTGGGTCTCTGGAACGTTCTGCCCCAGAGGGTAGTTGAGGCCAGTTCATTGGCTATATTTAAGAGGGAGTTAGATGTGGCCCTTGTGGCTAAGGGGATCAGAGGGTATGGAGAGAAGGCAGGTACGGGATACTGAGTTGGATGATCAGCCATGATCATATTGAATGGCGGTGCAGGCTCGAAGGGCCGAATGGCCTACTCCTGCACCTAATTTCTATGTTTCTAAAAAGAGTGTGGGCTTCACAGATTTCCAATGCTGGAGGCGATGATAGTAGTTGTAAAATTTAGATGTTGAATCTCCAGGAGCCAGGAAACCGCATACACGTGTGAGGAGATGGCTGTGGAGATCAAAAGCTGCCATCAGTCACTGGATACCTCAGGAAAGGTTTAACAACTTTATAGGGGTGGCTCAGTGGCTTAGCAGTAGCGCCAAAGACCCACGTTAGATCCAGACTACAGGTTCGATCCTGACTAAGGAAAATATCTTGATCTCCCTGTGACTGCGTGGGTCTTCTCTGGCTGCTATGGTTTCCTCCTACACTCCAAAGACGTATAGGTTTGTAGGATAATTGGCTTTGGTAAAAAAATTGTAAATTGTAAATTCCAAAGTGAGAGAGGTTTGGAAGATCACCAATAATTATCTATTCACACAAGTCTTTTAGAACCTTGGAATGGAAGGATTTGACCAGGGAACTGGTTGGGTTCCTGTCCCCTACTACTCACCAGTGGAACATCCTTTCTATAATTAATTACTTTAAGTTTCTCACTCAGATTCATATCTGAAGACTACAAAAAGTAGTAAACACTGCCCAGTCCATCATCGGCTCTGACCTTCCTTCCATCGAGGGGATTTACCGCAGTCGCTGCCTCAAAAAGTCTGGCAGCATCATCAAAGACCCACACCATCCTGGCCACACACTCATCTCCCTGCTACCTTCGGGTAGAAGGTATAGGAGGCTGAAGACTGCAACGACCAGGTTCAGGAATAGCTACTTCCCCACAGCCATCAGGCTATTAAACCTGGCTCGGTCAAAACTCTGATAACTAATAACCCATTATCTGTCATTTTGATTATTTGTTTATTTATTCATGTGTGTGTATATTTATATATGGTATATGCACACACTGATCTGTTTTGTAGTAAATGCCTTCGATGTTCTGTGTGCTCAAGGAAAGCAAGAATTTCATTGTCCTATCAGGGACACATGACAATAAACTCACTTGAACTTGATCTTGGTTCTCAAAATTTCCAAGGCATTCTTTCTCGCTCTTTCCAAAATGTGTATTTAATAAGAGGGTGGTGGTGAAGAGGGAGGAGAGGGTGGTGGGTTTGTGGAATTCTTTGCTACAGAAGGCTGTGGAGGCAAGCCAATGGATATGTTTAAGGCAGAGAAAGATATATTCTTGATTAGTACAAATGGCAGGGGTTATGGGGAGAAGGCAGGAGATGCACGGTGGCGCAATGGTGGAGTTGACGCCTCACAGCACCAGAGACCCTGGTTCGATCCTGACCACAGGTGCTGCCTGTGTGGAGTTTGTACGTTCGCCCCATGACCTGCGTGAATTTTCTCCTGGTGATCCAGTTTCCTCCCACACTCCAAAGATGTGCGGTTTGTAGGTTAATTGGCTTTATTAAAAGGTTATAAATTGTCCCTAATGTGTGCAAGACAGTGTTAGTGTGCGGGGATCGCTGGTCGGCGTGGACTCAGTGGGCCGAAGGGCCTGTTTCCGCGATGTACCTAAACTAAACTAAATTGGGTTAGGAGGGAGAGATACAGCAGCCATGATTGAATGGTGGTGTAGATCTGATGGGCTGAATGGCCTAATTCTGCTCCAATCATTTATGACCTCAAAACAATTTCCCTTTTTCTGCTTGTTCTTCCTGCTATAACCTCTAAATTATTCTTATTTACCTCCAGAACTGTCAATCCATTTCAATGTTATTATTTTTCAGTGCCCTGTTTATCTTGCTGCTTTACTGCTGTAATTTAATTTTTTCCACTTTATTAAATTCCCTTGGTTACCTTTTGTTTATTTCTTTAAGTCTCCCAGTTCTGAGGTTTGATATTTACTCTTGGTAATATTTTAAGCTTTTTTACTTTGATCTAAAGTTATTTATACAATGTAAAACAATCATTCACCTGTGACAGAAGCACTTGTTTTTTTTTTTGAACATTGCTCTCACTGTCTCTCATTTTCATGCTGCCACCTGTCTTGTCTCTGGCCATACTTATAACCTCTTTGTTATTGTCATCCACATTCAAGCTTCTCCAATATCTGAACCTATACTCTCAGCTCAAATTGATTCCCTCTCTGTTTGCCATTCCTTGAAAGAACTCTAGTTTACCTTCAATGAAAGAGTTCTTAATGCTTGCTCGCTCCTGCCCCTTCTCAGACTGCTGCTCATATCCCTGCTCCTCTCCATCAACTTCCACTCCATCCTACTCCATCTGTTCCGCTTTAACCCGTGCTGCATTTTTAGTTCCGTCCCCAAGTCTCTCCGCTTTGTAATGGTGTGTCACACAATGGAACGAGAATGCTCCGAATTTTTCCAATGTATTGGAAAGCAACCTTTTGTCTTCATTTTTTCATATCTAGGCATCAGTGACATGAACAACATTTATTACATATCCCAAGTTGCCCTGGATGGTGATTATGATGGAGGTGTTAGTGAGCTGCCTTCTTGAACCTCTATAATCCTTCTGGTTATGTTTCTCCAACAGAGCCGCTGAGGAGTGTGTTTCTTGGATATTAGCCAAGCAATAATGAAGGACTGCCAGTATATTTCCAAGTCAGGATGATGCATGACTTGGAGGGGAACCTGCAGATGATGTTGCTCCCATGGGCCCGTTGCCCTTGCCTTCCTTGATGGTAGAGTTGGCAGGTTTGGGAGTTGCTGTTGGAGTAAACTGCATGACCAAGTACATTACAATTTATAGATGGTACATACTGTAGTAAATATGCTCAATTGCGGAGAGAGTGGGCACTTAGGGAGATGGATGGGGAACCAGTCAAGTCGGCCACAGTGCCCTGAATGATGTTGAGCTTCTTGAGTATTGATGGAGCAACATTCATTCAGGCAAGGGTTACACAAAAAGCTGGAGAAACTCAGCGGGTGCAGCAGCATCTAAAGAGCGAAGGAGATAGGTGACATTTCGGGTCGAGACCCTCAGGCAAGTTCATTCAGGCAAGTTTAGCTTAGCTTAGTCTAGTTTTTATTTAGTTTAGTGTCACATGAACCAAGTTAGAGTGAAAAGCTTTTGTTGCTTGCTAACCAGTCAGCAGAAAGACAATACATGATTATAATCAAACCATCCACAGTGGAGAGTGTTCCACCTCATTCCTGACATGCCTCGTGGATGATAGAATGACATTAGGATTCACTATAGGATGCCAGCCTCTGATCTGACCTTGTAGCTAGACCATTTCTCTCCCTGTTCCTGAATGTGTGGTCAAAAGAGATTTTGATAGTGGTGGCATCCAATCAGCAATATTTTCAGACTGGCAGCCTGATATCCCATTCAGCATATTCATCCTGAATATCCTTCTGAGTAGCACATGTTAATGCTCTGACTAGGCTGGTTGGGACTACTTTGGCAACCAAAGTGCAGGTGCACATCGATCACCAATTGGAATAAATTCTACATCCAATACACCAAGATTATAAATGTTTTGCAGCCAAAATTTACAGTCTTTGAATATAATCATTTCTAAAATTATTAGCAGTCTGAGGAGAACCATTTGGATTGACAGTTAACAATCTCTCCATCCAACTAATAAGAACGGGTTTGGAGCATGAAGAAGGACAAAACAGTTGAACAATGGCCAAGAAGGAGGCAGGTAGTTTGAGATGGAAATCCTCAGATAAACCTCCAGAAATGTGGGAGACACGAGTAGATTATTCTTTGGATAGCACACTGTCCAAGCTAGAAAAGCTGCGGTCACGCAGCTGCAGGTACCTGGGTCCGGGTACGGTCTGGGTGAAATTTGCATGTTGTTCACATGACATTCCCCTGGGTGGTCCTCCCACATCCTGAAGACTTTAGACTTTAAAGATATAGTGTGTTAGCAGGCCCTTCGGCCTACCGAGTACATGCCGACCAGCGATCACTTCATACACTAACGCTATCCTACACACTGGGGACAATTTACAAAAGCCAATTAACCTACAAACATGTACATCTTTGGATTGTGGGAGAAAACAGGAGCACCCGGAGCAAACCCACAGAGTCATAGGGAGAACGTACAAACTTCATACAGACAGCATTCATAGGCAGGATCAAACCCGGGTCTCTGGTGATGTAAGGCAGCAACTCTACTGCTGTGCCACCCCGTGCAAATAAGAGGAGGTGTGGATCATGAACATAGACACGACAGTTGGACAATGGCTAAAAAATTGGAGGCAGGTTTATGAAGATGTGCTAGAAGGTAATTCACCACTGTGAATTGCCGCTTTGCGTATCTAAGTTATAGGATCTGGATGCTGTGGGGAAATTAATGGGAATATGTGGGGATTAAATTAGGATCAGTATAGCTTGTAAACGAGTGGTTGATGGTTTGAAACACAAGAGATTGCAGACACTGGAAGCTTGAGTAAAAAACAAACTGCTCTTGAATCGCAGTATCTGCAGAGGGAAAAGGACAGACGATGTTTTGGTTCATGACCCTTCTTCGATTGAAGATTGAAGACTAGTACAGACTTGGTGGGCCAAAAGGACTGTATCTATCCCACATAACTATGACTGACTTTAGTTGTTAGTTTTAGAGATACAGCGCAGAAACGGTCCACCGAGTCCACGCCGACCATTGATCCCTGCATACTAACACTATCCTACACACAATAGGGACAATTTACAATTTTACCAAATCAATTAGCCAACAAACTTGTACGTCTTTAGAATATGGGAGGAAACTGGAGCTGCCAGAGAAAACCCATACAGGTCATGGGGAGAACGTACAAACTCCGTACAGACAGCACCCATAGTCAGGATCAAACCTGGGTCTCCAATGCTGTAAGGCAGCGACTATACTGCTGTTCCACCATGCAGCCCTGTCCTCTCACTGCTGCCAATTCTAGCCTGTTCAGTAGGCTCAACCACTTAACTTACCGACTATTTTTGTATACTAAATTAAATAGTTTATTTCATAGTAAAAATATCCAGAGATACAAATATATACATTCATAGTTCATACCAATAACAGTTTACACATTGAGTTTCTACATACATCCATTACAGTCAGTACTGTTGTTTATAAGGCAATATCTCGATTTTTAAGAACACACCATACAGGCTCTGTACTCCTACACACTGTTTATGAAGGTTCAGTAGGGTAACATTATGAGAATTCTTTCCCTGTACCTTTGCACATGTTGTTTCTTGAGTGTGTCTAAATTTATCATAGACTCAGTGCAAGTCTGACAGCCCACTAACTAACCACTTAGAAGTCTTGATGATTCAGCATCTGGCTCACAAGTGATGCTACCTAAAGACCCCCCCACACACACTTAAAATGCTGGGGGCCCATGTTCCAATGCTCCAGTGAAACTCATTAGGGCCCATGAACCCATTCCCCTGATATTCACCAAGGTCCATGTTACTGTGCTCCACTGATACTCACCAGGGCCCATGTTTCCATGCTCTCCTGAACTTCGCTAGAGCCCATGTTCCAGCTCTCCACTGAAACTAACGGGGCCACATGATCCTGCTCTCCTGAAACTCCGTGCCCGAATTCCCAAGGCTTTAGACTTGACAGATAGCATGGAAACAGGCCCTTCAATCCACCGAGTCCACAACATCCAAGGATATTCCCGTACACCACCAATATCCTACACACAAGGGACAATTTACAAATTTACCGAAGCCAATTAACCGACAAACCTGGTCGTTTTCCAGTGTGGCGTGGGAGGAAACTGGAGCACCCAGAGAAATCCATGCGGACACCAGGAGAACGTACAAACCACAGACAGCACCTTTTGTCAGGATCGACCACGGTCTCGGGCACTGTGAGGCAGCAACTCTACCACTGTGCCACCCGGCTGCCCCCCTGTTTGCCCTAAAACTCACCCAAACCTAATTCCTGCTTATCACTGGAAGAAATATAACAATGCTATGTAATATCTAAAAAAATGTAACTTTAAAGCATGTTCATTAGAATGATGTCCAAATGTCCGGATTATCTGCCGGTTGGACAACACAGTCCAGAGCATGGTGGATTATCAGAGTCACACATCCTTTCAATGGATGACCAACAGATATTTGATGGGCCATGGGGCTTCGTGTGCCAGGTTGGAGTGTCCTCCACCACCAACTGAACAAGGAATTCCTTATTTCCTGCACATGTCAATGCCTTCCTCTGCCATTTGGCAGGGAAGTGAGGCTACTGACATTCTGTTAAACCTATCTCCAGTAGCATCCATTTTCATGCGTACAATGAATCACTCAGTAGTTCATAGCTGGAACTCACCAGCCTCTGATCCAAACCTTCTGCCTATCGGTGTATGGATTTTGAATGCTTTCTCTGTGACCTCATGGATTTTTCCCTGCTTTCCTCTCATGTCCCAAAGACATAGAAACATAGAAACATAGAAATTAGGTGCAGGAGTAGGCCATTCGGCCCTTCGAGCCTGCACCGCCATTCAACATAATCATGGCTGATCATCCAACTCAGTATCCCGTACCTGCCTTCTCTCCATACCCTCTGATCCTCTTAGCCACAAGGGCCACATCTAACTCCCTCTTAAATATAGCCAATGAACTGGCCTCAACTACCCTCTGTGGCAGAGAGTTCCAGAGACTCACCACTCTGTGTGAAAAAAGTCTTTCTCATCTCGGTCTTAAAGGATTTTCCCCTTATCCTTAAGCTGTGATCACTTTTCCTGGACTTCCCCAACATCGGGAACAATCTTCCTGCAGCTAGCATGTCCAACCCTTTAAGAATTTTGTAAGTTTCTACAAGTGCAAAGTGATGCATTTTGAGATGTTAAACCACAGACAAGTGCAAAGAGATGCATTGTGGAATGTTAAAATGGAAAAGGATTTACACAATAAATAACAGGGCACGGGGAGTGCCGTAGAATAGAGAGACCTAGAAACATAGCTCCCTGAAAGTAGTGACACAATAGACTAGGTGGTGAATGTATGCCTCACTTGCGGATTGAGATGGGGATAGAGTACATGTTGCAATGTTATGTTCCAGTTGTACTGTATAAGTTTCATAGGACATTGGTGAGACTGAACCAGGAACATTATGTGCAGCTCAGGTCACCTAGCCATAGGAAGGATGTGATTAGCACGAGAGAGTGCAGAAAAGATTCACAAGGATGGTGCCAGGAGTGGCGAGTGCGAGCAGGAACTGCAGATGCTGGTTTACAACAAAAAAATCATAACATGCTGGAATACCTCAGTGGGTTAGGCAACATCTCAGAAGAACATGGATAGGTGGTCATTCAGGTGGAGACCCTTCTTCAGACTGATTTTTAGTGGGGAGGAAGAAAGATGGTGGCAGGAAGAGGGATGGGGGCAGGACATATTCTGGTGAGTTATAGGCGGATACAGGTGAAGGGAGCGTGAATTGTTAGGCCAAAGCAAGGGAAATTGATGGAAAGAGACGAGGGGAGGGAGTTGGGAGAAATGGATGCAAATACTGGTGGGGCACAGGGAAGAGAGGGTGGAGAAAGGAGGAGGGTTATATGTGGGTTATTTACCTAAAATTGGAGAATTCAATATTCATACTGTTATATTTCAAACTATTCAAGTGAAATATGAGGTGGTGTTCCTCCAGATTGTGTGTGGCCTCACTATGTCAATGGAGGAGGCCCAGGACAGACAGATGAGTATAGGAATGGAATGGGGAGTTAAAATGATTAGCAACCAGGTTGTGATCCTTGTGGACCGAGCGCAAGTGTTTGGCGAAATGGTCACTTAGTCTATGCTTAGTATATCTCCCACCATTGCAGGGGAAAGTACCTGGGATAGATGTATGGATCATTAATTAATGGACGATGTATGGATCATTAATTTTCAAAGTTACAAGGAATGTTTAAACTGGGTAAATGTTCTTTGTTCTTTTGGCTCAGGCCCAATTAACTGAAATTGATAAGCCAATTAAAGAATAAATAACCTGACGTGGGTATCACAATAGTCAGTATATTCACTTCATTAAGACATAAAACTATTTATAAAATTACTTATTGATGGTTAAATGAAAAATGTTACTTTATTCTGTGAAAAGATTGAATAAAGCATACGACTAATAAAATCATAAAAGATCACACAGTAGTGTATTTTAGTTATTGTCTGAATATAGCATAAATATTTGGATAATAACCAATGAGGGCACCATCCAAACGGAGTTGCTGCCTCACTATGGCCTAGTTTCAATCATGACCATGAACGCTAACTGTGTGGAGTTTGCATGTTCTACTTGTGGCCACATGGGCTTCCTCAGGGTGTTTCAGCTTTCTCCCGCAGTCCTGTGGCTTTGTAAGTTAATTTGCCACAGTAAATTTCCCCTTATCAGTGAGTGGTAAAAACTGGAGTGAGGTTGATGGGTATGAGAGGAGAATGAAAAAACAGGAATAGTGGAAGAAGTGTAAATGGGTGGTTGATAGTTAACATTGACGGTGGGTCAAAAGGCCCGTTTGCATGCTGTATCCCCTAAGACTTGATCCAATGTTATTGTTGGTGTAATTAGAAAATACAACATTTGTGAACTTGTTTGAAATTTTGTCAACTGTGCCATCAGAGGCACGGCAGTTATTTTGTACTTCGATGGTTAAAATCAATCTGAATCATTGTCCAATATTTACTCCACTTAGATCTCTAGAGGAATAGAGAAGACAGATGGGTGTAGAAATCGGTCTGGAGAAACATTGAGAGCTAATAG
Source organism: Raja brachyura (assembly GCA_963514005.1). Next base: position 36,598,174 of record OY740794.1, on the reverse strand, counting down.
ACTCCTGGCTCAAGATGTTCAATTAATTTGAAGTGGTAAATCAAAAGGACAAATCACTCTTGAGATACATAACAATTGAAATAACCTGTGGCCTGGATGAATGTAGTTCCAACAACACAGGGGAAGTTTGACAGCATCCAAGGCAAATAAGACTGTTTGATTAACACACCATTGACCATGCTAGACTGTGGATGAAGTGTATATCATCTACAAACTAAACTGTAGTTGCTTGCCCAGGCCATTCTGACAGCAACCCCAAAATATATGATCAACACAAAGTTCTGGAGTAACTCCAGCACTTGTATCCATCTTTGATGTAAACCAGCAGTTCCTTGCTTCTACCCAGTATGTATGATCTCTACTATCTAGAAGGACGAGGGTGGTAAAAATATGGGAACACCACAAGGCTCTTACCAGAAGGCTTGAGCTATAGGTAGTGATTAGATAGGGTGGGACCTTTTTTCTCTGGAGGTTGAGGGATGGCCTTATGGAGTAAATAAAATCTAGCTGCAGAAAAGGTGGATAGTAACAGTCTTTTTCCCAGGCTTAGAGAGGTCTAAAACTAGAGGGCATAGATTTAAGGTGAGCAGAGAAAAATTCAAAGGGGACCACACAGAAGGTGGTGGCTATGTTGAACAAGCTTCCAAGAGAAATGGTAGAGGTGCATACAATTATCACATTTAAAATACCTTCAGATGGTGACATACTGTAGGTAAATATTTAGAGAGAGATGTGTCAAATGCAGGTTAATGGAACTAGCTCGGGTTGGCTACTTGGTCGACGTGGATGAGTTAGGTTGAAGAGCCTGTTTCCAGGTTATATACCTCATGGTTCTATGATCATCACCTGCAGATTTCCCTCTAAATCAAGTACTGATGGGTGTATGGAACAAACTGCCAGAGGAAGTAGATGAGGCAGGTACTATAGCTATGTTTAAGAAACATTTAGACAGGTACATGGTTTAAAAGGATATGGGCCAAATGCAGGCAGGAGGGAGTTATGTAAATGGGACATGTTGGTTGGCAAGTGCAAGTTAGACCGAAGGGCCTGTTTCCACACTATGACTGACATTCATTGCCACAGGTTAAAATCATGGAACTCTCTCCTCAACAGCACTGAGAAATTATTTTCACCGGAAGAGCCAAAGTTCTTTACAAAGGTGACTCACCAGCATCTTCTTTAGAGCAACGAGGGAATAAATGCCAGAAATGTGAGCGATTATCCATATCCCAATGGTGAATAATGAAAGTAAAATAGCCACTCAAACCCACTTCTGGTCAGACAGAAGTTCTGACAATTTAACTTTCTGTGTAATGCTCTCAGACTGGACTTGGGAAACAAATCAACATTGACTTTGTAAAAAGGAATTCCCTTTTGCTAATTCTGCAATGGCAATGGAAAACTGCGCCAAGCCAAGACAAAAATATCCCTGTAAATGTTGGAAAGTGTTCTCATAAAGAACACTGCTTATAAAGAACACTTTGTTTGACACTCAGAGGACATGCATCCTACACTGTAATATGGAGCAACATTGTTATATTTATAAGCTTTGAATGAATTGCATTAGCTTGCAAAAGCTGATTGTGTATGAGTATCCGAAAGCTGCTCACACTGACCCATTGTAAGAAAATGTATTGACTTGATGGTACAATGAACAGAAGAGGATTTAATTTAGTTTAGTTTAGTTTAGAGATACAGTACAGAAACAGGCCCTTCGGCCTACCGAGTCCGCACCGACCAACGATCTCCGCACATTAACACTACCCTACACACACTAGGGTCAATTTTACATTTATACTAAGCCAATTAACCTACAAAACTTGTACATTTTTGGAGTGTGGGAGGAAACCAAAGATCTTGGAGAAAACCCATGAGGAGAACGTACAAAGTTCGTGCAATCAAGCACCCAGAGTCAGGATCGAACCCGGGTCTCTGCCGCTGTAAGGCAGTAGCTCAATTGCTGCGCCACCGTGCCAACCTCAACGTTTACTGATTTTATTTGCTACATATATCATTATGAACAAAGTAAACATTAACCCCTCCCCAATCTTTGCACATCCCCAATACTTTCCACTCGTCACTTTAATTTAATATTTCATGTATTTTGTGTTTTATGACTGTTGGCAAATCAATTTCCCTACCGGGATAAATAAAGTTCTATCCTATCTTTTCATATCGTAAAGTAATGTTGGGAGTGGACCTGGAAACAGCTTCTAGGAGTTGGCACGAGCTCCTGGAGCAAATGGCTTCTGGAAGATGGAGCCAGAAGATAGCGAAACAGAAGACAGGAACACAAGAAAATAGGGGCAGAAGTAGGCCCCTCATCCACCAAACCTTTCCCACTTCAATATGATCATGTCTGATCCATGCTAGCTTTGGAAGTTGGAAACCTTCAACTTGTTCCCTCCTCCTGGTCATTAATAATAGTAAATGATTGAGAATCAAGAACAGATCTCCTGGATACTCCAATAGTAACATTCCTCCAGCCCGTAAACGACACGTTTATTGCAACTCATCGATTTCCATGCGATGGACAATTTTCAATCCATGTTAACACACCTCCCCTGATACCCTGGGCTCTTTCTTCATGCACCAATCTCTTTCGCGGCAAATTGTCAAATATCTTTTGGTATCTACAGGTTTTTCTCTATCAATTCTCCTTTGCACATCCTCAAAGAATTTGAGCAAATTTGTTAAACATAAATTATTGTCTAGGTTTGATCATATTCAGTTTACCTAAATAATTAGTTATTTCCTTTTTAATTATTGACTGCAGAAATGCCTTGTTCACTTGAAGATCATAAAATAAACTGTACACAGTATAACAGAAAAATAATAAATATAACAATAAATAAAATAAAGTCTCGAGACCGCAGATGCAGAATCTTCAGCTAAACATAAAGTGTTGGAGAAATGCAATGGGTTCAGCAGCATATGGAGGGAAATGCACAGATGACATTTCAGGTCTCAAAAAGGATGGTGACCCAAAATGGCATTTGTCCATTTCCCTCCACAGATGCTGCCGGACGTGCTGAGATCTTCCAGCACTGTTTATGGATCAAAAATGAAATGTTAAATACAAAGCTGCAGAATGGTGCAAGATTGCAATGCAAAAACAGAGTAATGCAAAAATAGTATTAAAATACAATGAGATTGAGTTAAGACTAAGAAAGTAAGAATACATGCCAGCACCTGGGGTGTGAAAGGGGTGATTGGTTCAGGAGTCAGATAGCATTGGGAGGAAGCTGTTCTTAAGTCTGAATGCCCAAGCCTTCAAACTCCCTCATCTTCTCCCAGAGGTAGAGGCAAGAAAAAGCGAATATCCAGAATGGCAGGCATCCATAATAAAAACTTCCAGCCTTAATAATGCAATGCACCAATGAGGTGGTCAAGATAAAAAGAAGTGAAAGCCTGTAATGGACTGGGCTGTGTTTGTCACTCTCTCTGGGTTCAGGCAGTGAAGAGCAGAGCAATATCCCTACCAGGCTGAATATTTTCAAGAGTGCATTTGTAGAAGTTTGAGAAAACCCTCATGGACAAGCCAAATCTTCTCAGATGCCCAATAAAGTAAATACAGCGATGTGCTTTTTCAATGCATGTGAGGGGACTTGAGCATCTTGCCAACAATAGCATTTAAACAAATTGGACTATAGATCCCCACCTGCTGCCTTCCTCCCTCTTTAAACAAAGGAGTGACAGAAGCTGTTTTCCAGTTTTCTGGTGCCCTCCTGGAATCTATTGAGTTCTGAAAAAAAATTAACTCAATGGGCCTGCAATCTCTGCAGTTACTTCTGTTAGAACCTTCAAAACCTGGAGATTTGATAATCCTGGCACTTTGTACATCTTTAGCCCTATGGATTTCTCTAATATTTTATCCCTTGTGATTTAGATTTTCATGTTCATCTCTTTAATTTGAAATTAACTCATCTTTATCTTAGTGATATTTGCAGTGTCCTCCATGGAGAAGGCTGAAGGAAAACATGAATTGAACATATCGAGCATTTTTTTTGTTGCCTTTTATTCATTCACATTTCATTCTCTAAAGGCCCCACACATACACAGAACACAGAACAGTGCAATACAATATCAGGCACTCTGGCCAACAATGTCTATATGGTGAACATAATGCTGAGACAAACTCTTATCTGTGTGCACATAATCCATGTCCCTCCTTTCCCTGCATATCCATATGACTGTACAAAAGCTTAAATGCTACTATTGTATCTTCCTTAACCACCACCTTCAGCAATGTGTTCCAGGACTCACATCCCTCTGCGTAAAATATTTCCCCGCACATCTCCTCTAAACTTTGCCCCTCAAGTATTAGATTTTTCCATTCTTGTAAAAAAGTTCTGACTGTCTATCCTATCTATGCCTTTCATAATTGTATATACTTCAGGTTTCCTGCAACCTCTGCAATTCCAGAGTAAACAACCAAAGTCTGTCCCACCTCCCCCTGTAGCTAATAACCCTAATCTAGACATAATTTTGGTGAAACTCTTTCTAAAGTCTCTCTTTCTGATAATGGGGCAATCAGAACTGCACATATTACTTTAAATGCAGCCTAACCAAAGTCCATTAAAACTCCTATAAATCACAACTTCCTGACTCTTATACTCAATGTCCCAATCTATAATAGTAAGCATACCACATGCCTTACTACATTATTTACACTTGCTGCCACTTTCAAGCAGTTATGGACATGGACTCTAAGATCCCTCAGTACATCAATACTGTTCAGGGTCATGTCATTAATTGTATATTTTCCCCTTACATATGACCTCTCAAAGTGCAACGCCTCACACTTGCTCGGATTAAACCCCATCTGTCATTTCCCTGCCCATTCCTGTAGCTGATTTATATCCCTTAGTATACTTTAACAGCCTTCCCCACAGTCCGCAACCACAGCAATCTTGGTGCAAACGTACTGATTCCCATTCCCATACTGACCTTTCCGGCCTGGGCCTCCTCACTGTCAGAGTGAGACCACATGCAAATTGGAGGAACAGCACCTCTTTGTTTTGCCGTTTTCACACAGATTGCTCTCATAAATATTTTTCCCCCCTTCTAATGAACATTTTAGTTATTCATTGTTGAGTCCTAAAAGATTTCCAGTCCTCTAGCCTACCATTAGCTCTTGCTATTCTATATGCCCCACTTTCCAATTTAACATTCTAGTCAACATCCTTCATTAACCACAGTTTGTGCCTCTTTGCCATGGAATCCCTCTTCCTAATTGGAATAAATTCCTGCTGAGTGTTATGAACCAGCTGTTGAATTTCCGCCACTATTCCTACACTGACCTGTTTCTTATCTTATTTTCCGAGTCAACTGCAGACAACTCCACCTTCATACCGTTATAATTCCCATTATTTAAGTAGAGACGGTAATTTTAGTCCAGTATTTTTCACCCACAAACTGCACAATGGGATGCATGGTGTAGTTAATACATTGGTCCTATTGTAACTCAGTTGAGCTATACATTACGCTATGCCAAAACAATATATTGCCTACCTCTATCTAAAAAAAATTAAAGCATTACAACATGTTCTTTTTTTTTTCTGAGTCTTTAAAAAATATAACCTTCCAGGATCTACAGTGCAAGATAAAGCACTTCACATTTAGACATCTCATACATCACACTTGCCATAAACATCCCCCTCCAAACATACAATGCATATTCCATAATAGTGGTTGCAAATCACCTCCCACCCCCCCCTCCCTCACCAGAAACCTCCTGCCCCATCTGTGGAAAATCCGTGGTACCTACATTGGCCTCATTATTTACCTCATGTTTGGAACCATCAAAACTGGAATGGAAGAAAGTCATCCTCAATCCCTAATAACTGACTAAGAAAAAAAGACTTATGCTCCTGTCCCACTTAGGAAACCTGAACGGAAGCCTCTGGAGACCTTGCGCCCCACCTAAGGTTTCCATGAGTCGCCAGAGGTTTTGGTCACTTGCCTGGAAAGCCTCGACTGAAGCGTGAGCTGCATCTACTGACCAAAGATCCTACAGGATTTTTGCTACCGACCGCACACACACACACACACACACACACACAGTGAAGGTGGGGGCCAGGGACAGCGGAGGAGAGCTGTCTGCACAATGAAGAGGAAGGTAAATGGCTGCCGGTCCTTTAACGGTTTAGCAGAGCACGGTAAGCCCTTTAGAGAGCCGGAGAGGGAGGGAGAGAATTGACGTGAAGGGGAGAGGGAAGGGGAGAGGGAGGGAGAGAATTGACGGGAAGGGGAGAGGGAAGGGGAGAGGGAGGGAGAGAATTGACGGGAAGGGGAGAGGGAAGGGGAGAGGGAGGGAGAGAATTGACGGGAGGGGGAGGGGGAGGGGGAGGGGGAGGGGGAGGGGGAGGGGGAGGGGGAGGGGGAGGGGGAGGGGGAGGGGGAGGGGGAGAGGGAGAGGGAGAGGGAAGGGGAGAGGGAAGGGGAGAGGGAAGGGGAGAGGGAAGGGGAGAGGGAAGGGGAGAGGGAAGGGGAGAGGGAAGGGGAGAGGGAAGGGGAGAGGGAAGGGGAGAGGGAAGGGGAGAGGGAAGGGGAGAGGGAAGGGGAGAGGGAAGGGGAGAGGGAAGGGGAGAGGGAAGGGGAGAGGGAAGGGGAGAGGGAAGGGGAGAAAGAAACGGGGAAGAGAAGGAGTGGAGACAGTTTTAAGAAGTTTAATAAAGTTAGCGGGCATTTTACCTTCCGGCGGATCTTCTAGGTCCTGAAAACCAAAGATCCTACAGGATCTTTGCTGAAAACTCCAATGAGCCAATCAAAATGGCTGGTCAGCGAAGGAGATTGCCTTCGACTGCCTGTAAGTAAATAGCAACCCCACTCCACTGGAGTCAACCAAACGGCAGCCTATTTTTAGTTGAGGCCGGTTTTGGGTTTTTTCAAAATAATCGCAGGAACATAGAAGAAGCCTCGACTACGCGGAAACCACTTTACACCATTAGGGAGAGTGACCAAAACCTCCGGGAACCTCACGGAAACCTTGGGTGGGGCGCAAGGTCTCCAGAGGTTTCTGTTCGGGTTTACTAAGTGGACAGGAGCATTAAGTACCACTCTTTCTTCTCATTCACATATGCATGATCCATCAGTCTGAAATCAAACCACCATGCAGGTGGTAGAAATTTGAAATAAAAAGAGTAAGTACCAGAAACACTCATGGGGTCAAGTAGCATCTGTGATCAAAAAGGCTTTTGGCACTTTGGCCTTCATCAGTCAGAGTATGGAGTATAGAAATTGGGAGGTCATGTTGCAGTTGGATAAGACGTTGGTGAAACCGCATTTAGAATATTTTATTCAGTTCTGGGTAGCATGTTATAGAAAAGATTTTGTCAAGCTTGAAAGGGTTTAGAAAAAAATTACGATGATGTTGCCAGGACTAGAGGGTGTGAGCTATAGGGAGAGGTTGAGTAAACTGGGTATCTATACCATGGAGTGCAGGAGGATGAGGGTAGATCTTATAGATGTGTACATATTCATGAGGAATAGATTGGGTAGATGTACAGAGTATCTTGCCAAGTGTAGAGGAATCGAGGACCAGAAGACATAGGTTCGAGTGAAGGGGAAAAGATTTAATAGGAATCTAAGGGGTATCTTTTTCACACAAAGGGTGGTGGGTATATGGAACAAGCTGCCAGAGGAGGTAGTTGAGACTGGGACTATCCCATCATTTAAGAAACAGTTAGACAGGTGCATGGATCGGACAGGTTTGGAGGGATATGGACCAAGCGCAGGCAAGTGGGACTAGTGTAACTGGGACATTGTTGGCCGGTGTGAGAAAGTTGGGCCGAAGGTCCTGTTTCCACACTGTATCACTCCATGACTGTGACTCTATGGAGATGTGAATAAAGTCAATGATTCAGGTCAATGGGCCTTCATCAGAAACCTAATTGTTACACTGCACTGATGGCTTGGCTTTGTTTAATAAGCATACCTGCTTGCCTTACATTCTGACCCTTCATTTGGTCACTGAAATAGGGGACAAATAACAGAGGTCAATATTAAATAATAATAATAAATATAGTTTATTGTCATTTGAACATAAGTTCAAGCAAAATTACATTTCTGCAGTCATAATACAAAATCACACAATTCCACACAAACATACATCACAGTGAATCCCCAAACACCTCCTCACTGTGATGGAAGGCAAAAATCTGAGTTGAGTTTAGTTTATTGTCATGTTTGCTGAGGTACAGTGGAAAGCTTTAGTTGCGTGGTAACCAGTCAGTGGGAAGACAACGTATGATTACAATCAAGCCATCCCACAGTGTCGAAATACATCATAAAGGGAATAACGATCCTTGGGGGATCCTTATACGTGGGGTTCCTTGTGATTCCCACATATAAAACCCTGCCCATCTAAATCAACACTTGCATTTCCACTTTGTTTATTGCCTTTTAACCAACCCATGTTAACATCATCAATGTCATGAGTCCTCATTTTGTAACCTTTTGCGTATCATTCCATGAAATGCCTTTTCAAAATCCTTATCAGTTCGACTACTTGTGTCCATAACATTCTGAAACTTGATTTCCATTTTACAGATCTATTTTGCTTCTGCCTAATTTGTCTTTGTAAAGTCTCCCACAATCTGTGAAATTCTCTTCCTGGGTATGTAAAATAAGGGAGAGCCCTAATTGGAGCCAGATATTCTATTATCTTTTGCTGCGCAGCTAGTTAACTCTCATCAGTCCAGATTTAGATTTGATACTCTCAACTGCAGTACAATTGTTAATGTAAGAGTTTAGAGTTGTGCTAAGGTTACATACTTAATTGTATATTTAACCATTTATATTGATGTTATGTGTATGGGAATGTAAGTTCATTCAGAAGATGAGTCTGTGCTGAGATATCTGTTTGACGGAAGTAAGGGTACTTCAGCAGCTTTGGGAAAGTATGCTAATGGGCGACTTTTTAGGCGACTGCAGGAGACTATGCAGTCGCCACATGTTCATGGGTGGTTGCCGGTGAGTCACCTTCATGTTCACGAGGAGTTCCCGCATTCTGGGAACTAGTTGCGGCCTCATTATGGTTGCCGTGAATTTTTCAACATGTTGAAAAATTAGCGGCAACTAGAATGAAGCTGCCATGGAGAGTAGCAAGAATTCTCATGCCGGATTCGGAATGGGAGGGGGAGTTGAAGTGCTGAGCCACCGGAAGATCAGGTTTGTTATTGCGAACCGAGCGGAGATGTTGTGTGAAGCGATCGCCAAGCCTACGCTTGGTCTCACTAATGTAGATCAGCTGACATCTAGAGCAGCGGATGCAATAGATGAGGTTGGAGGAGGTGCAGGTGAACCTCTGTCGCACCTGGAAATACTGCTTGGGTCCTTGAATGGAGTCAAGGGGGGAGGGAAAGCGACAAGTGTAGCATTTCTTGCGGTTGCAAGGAAAGTGCCCGGAGAGGGGGTGATTCGGGTGGGAAGGGACAAATAGACCAGGTAGTTACGGAGGGAGCGGTCTCTACGGAAAGCGGACAGGGGAGGCGATGGGAAGATGAGGCAAGTGGTGGGGTCACGTTGGAGGTAGCAAAAATGACAGAGGATTATTTGTTGTACGTGACGGCTGGTAGGGTGGAGGGTGAGGACTAGGGGGACTCTGCCCTTGTTACGAGTGGGGGGGATGGGGAGAGGGAGCAGTGTGACGGCAATGTTAAATGTCCACCGAGCTTCACAGCCGTGTATCTCTGGCTTCTTAAAAGTTGTCTCCACTCCTTCTCCCCCTCTTCCCCCCCCCCCCCCCCTTTAAAGGACTTACCGTACACTGTGCTAGCCATCTTAATTTCAGCGCCAACCCTCCTGTTCATCGTGCTGTGTGACTGTATCACCTTGGCTTTGCACCATGTGACATTTTTAGACAGGGCTCCCTCCGCCTGCCCCGTCTCCTGCCTGCATAACGGGCTGGTGAAGGAAGCGATGTGTGTGTGTTCCACTCTGACAGTCGCCGTTCCAGTTGCCGGTTTTTCAGGTGACTGCTGGCAACTTGACAGTCACCGGCAGTCCGCTGAAAAATCACCTAACAGGGATAGGCCCATAAGACTCCAATAATATGGCATGCTCAGGGTTTGGCTGGTACCAGACTCAGATATTTTCCAGCTGTTGGATGCCATTCTAATTAATATTTCGACACACTTAAGGTCGTCAGGAATAGGAGTAAAATTAGGCCATTCGGCCCATTAATTCTACTCCACCATTCAATCATTCAATCTATATGTCCCTCCTAACCCCATTCTCCTGCCCTCTTCCCATAACCTCTGACACCTGTACTAATCCAGAATCTATCTATCTCTGCCTTGATAATATCCACTGACTTTGCCTCCACAGCCTACTGTGGCAACAAATTCCCCAGATTCACCACCCCTCTGACTAAAGAAATTTCTCCTCATCTTCTTCCTAAAAGAACGTCCTTTAATTCTGAACTTTTAATTCACTTTTTTTAAACATTACACAGGAAAATAACAAACTGGCCAGTGAACCTGGTAAGTTTAAATGGAGGATAGGAAGCGGCCTAAAATTACGATCAGCCATGATCACAATGAATGGCGGTGCTGGCTCGAAGGGCCGAATGGCCTCCTCCTGCACCTATTTTCTATGTTTCTAAAAGCGTGTATGGGAGTCAGGACCTCATTGTGTTAAAGGATGCGAGGGATCCAATATGTCAAAAGTAGAATGAGATTTGGGCCTCGGTGTGTTAAAGAAAGCAAGGGAATCAGATTTTGGTGTGTTTCATGAAGCATGAGGACCAGGGCCCCGGTGTGTTAAATGGAGATAGGGTAAACTAGGGCATGGGTGTGTTAAAGGGAGCAGGAAAACCAGGCTCCTGCGTGATAAAGAGAGAATGAGAACCAGGGCTTCAATGTGTTATGGGAAATATGAGTACGAGGGCCTTGATGTGTTAAAGGGAGCAGGGAACCAGAGCTACACGTTGAATGATCAAGATTTCTGAATAGTCACAATTATATATGTTTTATTATATTTACTAGCTCAGTCATTTTTTGTTGATCACTATCTTCTGATTCTTGTGGAATGCATATGAATATGAGCCTCATGAGGAAGAAGAGACTGAGTTTGATTGCAGTAACTAACATGATATAATATTTGCTGCCACTGCCGAACAACTAGGACTTGCCAGACGGTAGCAAATGCATGTTAGCAGTAAATTAGGTTATGCAGTGAGTGGGGATGTACAGTATGGAGGAAATAGTGAGCAGGAAAATATTATCAGAACCTTTCAGTAGTCACAGGGTTAACAGTGGATGTTTTATAAAGTCAGTACAGTGGGTGGTAGAAATTACTGGAAATTGGCACCCTTAGTATTTGAGTCATTAATATAGACTCTCTGGTTTGTAACATTTTTGGTGCTTGCAATTTATCCCTATCATCAGAGTATCCCTCAGGAAAACATAGAACGTAATATTCTTTAACCATAGGGCCTCTGATCTTATGATTCCCATTCCCACAACTGGTCTCTTCACCCCCACTCCGCCAACATCATTGTACAGTTCTGACCTCTCCACCACCACTCCTTAAAAAATAACCTAGTCGCAAATGACCAGAAGCTGCAACTTCTGATAATTGGTAAACAAGGTGGCTAAAAAATAAACCATGAAAGATTCAAAGGACAGGTATTTCACACGATACAGACTTACTGGGAGAAACCCGAGATGGTGGAGAGAGTCTCCCAACAAATCGCTTGATAATACTTACACTCAGCAACAAATTCCAACTGGGTCTGTATCAAATTAGTTAGCCTGAGGGACTTGCCACTTCCAGCTCAACTTCAGGCAAATGTACTGGGAATCTACTCAACCTGTGATATCTGTATAAATCCAAAAAAGGAATTCAAAATCAAACCAGGAACACCAGTTGTTTGCTCAAACCCTTCTAATTTTTTCCTGAAATAATTGAGCAACAAGAAGCAGTTCAAATTTTCAGCATTCAAAGCATTTTAGGTAAGTGTGGCCCTGTTGAGGGAGCAAAAATGGCCAGTTGGTTTATCTCTTTGGTGGAAAGCAAAACAGTTCTCATTGCTGGTCTCAGAACCGTCATCAGACTTGAAATGTTGACTGTTTCACTTTCTCCCTGATTTGCTGAGTTTTTCCACCATTTTTTAATATTTATTTCATATTTCCAGAGCTTGCTTTTTTTTTGTTTTAAATTCTGGTTTATCTCTTTAACTTATTCAGGCAAGCAGTTCTGATTCCAGTGAGAATAGTAACCCGTATGTCGTCTTTGCTGCATAGTTCTGCTCTCACTCCCCGTCCACCCAGATGGAACAAGGATAGAGTTCCCCTGGTCCTTACTTCACACTCCACTGCCCTCCACATCCAACTCATCATTACCCGACAATTCCTCCACCTTCAATGTGACCCCACCACCAGTCACATCTGCCCATCCCCATAGCTTTCCTACGTTCATGGAGACCACTCCCTCTGCAACTCTTTGGTGCACTCATTCCCACTCAAGCTGCCCTCTCCCCAGGTACATTCCACTGCAACCGCAGGAGATGTAACACCTGTCACTTCATCTGTTCCCTCACATCCATCCAGGGATGCCAGCAGCCCATCCAGGTGACACCTATTACATGAACTTCCTCTAACCTCGTCTATTGTATTCAGTGCTCACAATCAGGCCTCCTTTACATCCGTGAGACCAAGTGTAGACTGGCTGACTGCTTTGCGCTCTATACCCCTTGCGCTCGATCCCCCAAGCCCTGCCGGATCTCCCAGTGACTGATTATTTTAACATCCTTTCCCATTCCCATATTGATCATTCTATCCTGAAGCCACATGGAAACTGGAGGAACGGCACATATTCTGCTGGGGAACAGTAGCTTACAGCCCAACCATATGAACATTGAATTCTAAATAAACCATGCCCACCACCCCCACGTCCAGCCCCCCCCCCCCCCTCGTCTTGCTCATTCCAGTGCCCTACCCTGGTGCTCACCAATTTCTCCCACTATCCCGCCCTCACCCTCTTTCTCCTTTTTCCATCCCCTTCCACCGATATCACTCCCTCTGGCTTTACATTTCACTCCTGTCCTTGTCTGACACTCTTTTGCCTCATTGCTATCTTTAACATTTGTCCATCCATCTGCTGATCAAACCTGTCTGCACCTAACACTTGCCAAGCTTTGTCCTGCCCACATCACTTTTCCAGCTTTCTCCCCCTGACTACAATCAGTGAAGAAGGCTCCTGATCCGAAACGTCACCAATTAATCTCCTCAACAGATGCCGCCTGACCTGCTGGGTTACTCCAGTACATTGTGTTTTATATTTGTAAAGAAGTATCTGCAGTTTCTTGTGTCTCTAGTTAATTCAAAATTGTTTTCTAATCATGGATTAGACCTCCTTGGCTGTTATGTTTGAGCCACTGCAGCTCTGAAGCAGATTGCTTTTCAAACATACTCCACACTTGGATAAAGTTATCATCATATGTGAACTGAAAAACCAACATTTATCATTGTTCATAAGTTCACATGATAGGAGCAGAATTAGACCATTCGGCCCATCAAGTCTACTCTGCCATTCAATCATGGCGGGTCTATCTTTCCCTCTTAACCCCAATTCTCCTGCCTTCTCCCCATAACCCCTGACCCTGTGAACCCTGTCCAGGCCAGGCAACATTTAACATCATTCTACCCACAAACAAGAAAGGATTAAATAAAATACTAGCAGTGAAGCTCTTTGCTTCACGTCAGAGAAAAGACCTTGGCTATTCGACCTTCTGTATTGGATAGCCGTTAAATTAAATTACAGTTAATCTGGACTTTAACGTGTGACTTGGCTCCAAGACCTTTAACAAAAGCCGACATTTGAAAATTTCAGAAACGTTTTGAGGGAGATAGTTCTCAATTTCTTCCTCAATTCCTGTGGAGGATCATTTTGAATACCAAGGACGGTGAACCATTCAGGAAAGAGCGACTGGTAACAGCAATGTTTAAGAGGTTCACTGCAGTGCTTGGACAAAAGCCATTTTTTTATCCATCAGGAATACCTGCATTCTCAGATGCAGCCATCTTTTATTGTGGCTGGCTTAACGTTGACAAGCTCGGCATGGCTGATGCATTCCAGGGCTTGCAATGCTAAGTACTGCACCTCTTCTTTCCTGCTGTCTCCAGATAAAGAGGGAAGGTTGAGGATGGTGCTGGTGGTATTTGGGGGGGGGGGGGGGGGGGGGGGGGGGAGGGGGAGGGGGAGATGCATTGGTCTTGTGGGGTGAATTCCTGTCTACCATCCAAAAAATGTGTTTGTAGTGACCCAGTCCCTGTGCCTCTCTGCTGTGTGTAATTAGAATCTGATGCTCCTGAAACACCATCTGTCTCCACAACAATTTTTTAAGAAGAAAACTTTCATTTCACTCGTTCTGTCATAATGAAAACCCTGGAAAATAGCTGCTTGATTACCCAAATAACCTCTGCTCACAATGGAATGCAGATCGAATAGGCAGTGTCAAATTATGCTTGAGATCGCTCAGAAATAAAAAAGAATGCAAGCACTAGAAATTTGAAATAAATGCCTTGGGATACTTTTCTACATTACCATGTAAATGCAATGAATTAATGTCACAATTACCTCAACACATCTGCTAATCCCTCACCTTGTCACTCTTCTTCCAGTGCCCTTAAGTTACTGACTTCATATGCATTGGTATTAATCTAGCTCCCCCACACTGTCACTCAGTAACCCCGCTCCAGCAGTGTGTATTATTGTTGTATCGCTGCTAATGTTAATCCAACTCCCACACACTGTCGCTCCCAAGATCAGTATCTTCCCCGAGTCAGCACTAATTGCAGCAATAACTTTCGGCTGGCTGGTAATTCTCTGCTTACAGTTTCTGAGTTCGCTCAGCTGTTGTGATGCTTTATTTACATTATGGGATATGCGCTCAGAGTTATGCTTAACGCAGGTTATTAAACAAAACGCCTTGCTTCTTTCAAACTTCTTTGAGAATCAGGTAACCTTAAAGGAAAGCAAGGGTTTACTAATAAAGGAATAATCGGAGAAGGGAGAGAGTGTTAAACCTACTGGGAAATTTGACAAGGAGAAGGACAATTGGCCCGTAGGGTTTTGATGACAAACTGTTGATATTCAAGTGCTTTGCAATCAATGCTCGTACTTTTCATTCCATTGGGCTCTTTGTGTCTAGTTTAAGCATGTTGTTCAGCATGTGGCTGCCAGAGATTGTGAAATCATATTAAAACACAGATTGTTGATGCTTCCAAGGTTCAGCATTACCTCCAGTTCCGGTCTCCTGTGCAACCACAGTTTTTATCACCACTCCCCCTCCACCACTGCTGGTCATGGTTTTTGGCTGCCCTGGCCCCAAGATCTGTAATTCCTTTCGCCTCTGCCTCTGCCTCTGCCTCTGCCTCTGCCTCTGCCTCTGCCTCTGCCTCTGCCTCTGCCTCTGCCTCTGCCTCTGCCTCTGCCTCTGCCTCTGCCTCTGCCTCTGCCTCTGCCTCTGCCTCTGCCTCTGCCTCTCTCAATTCCTTAAAATATGGATCCACGAATAAGGTATTAATTACCATTTCTAATTTTGCCTTATCTGGCATGGTGCCAAAATAAATTTGCTAAGGCTGGTTTGAAACATGTTTTGGTTACCTGTGTCCTTCAACAGATGGCATTGCCTGGAGTCCTATGTGGATTGAAAGAGGGGAGGGGGAGGGGGGTGGAGAATAAGGCTTTTATATATACAGTACAAATTAGATGCTGGGGCTAATATTAGAGGGTGTATTCTTATATATGATGGAAATAATATATAAATATGGGAATGTTAATATAGTTGTCCTTGATGTGAACTCAGTTGATGCCATCCCTTAGCAACACATGCAAACTTTCTGGTATTCCTGATTGCCATGAAGACTGTATCCAAACTCAAAAATAACAAGGCCCTGGGAGCAGATAGCACCACCACTGAAATCCTAAACCTTGACTACCGCGAGATTCAGTCACAAATCCACAGATTCATTGTTCGCATCTGGAAAGGGGAGGTTATTCCAGGGAATCTTAGACATGCTGTAGCCGTGACCATCTTAAGAAGGGTGTGGTAACTACAAAATGTCTGTGTGCTGACTGCCGCATGGCCAGAGGTCTTCACAATTGTCTCCTTCTAGTGGCCAAAGAGCCTGCTTCCTGAATCACAGCATGGATTCTGTACATCCACAGTCAAGAGATTATAATCTTCACGGCATGGCAACTCCAAGAAAGCATCAGCTAATATACATGTGTTATATCCCAGTATCCCCATAGCCTTTGACTCCAGCTTTTGGAGGGATTGTGCAACACATTCATCAATTCTGGCTGCCTACATTTAATACTTGTTCCATGACATCAGGCTGAAGTATTAGCCAATGTGTCAACCATTGAATTAAACTGTGAAAAACCAGCAACACGGCAATGTCGTTGCCCTGACACATTTCTCGATCTTCCTTGATGCAATATTGCATCTCACCCACAACAAATTGCCTATGGGAGTGGAGCTAATCTTCAGACCTAATGTGTTCAACCTACAGCGACTGCACCCCAGAACCAAGATCATCCAATCCTCAATTATTGAGCTGCAATATGCAGATAAAAATTGTATTTGTGCATGGATCAAACTCCAAGTCACTGCCAACCCTTTCACCGAACCATGTGAGAGGATGAGCCTTATATTCAATGTCCACAAGACAGACACAAAGTGCTGGACTAACTCAGTGAGTTAGGCAGCATTTCTGGAGAAAAAGGATGGGTGACATTTTGGGTCGGGACCCTTCTCCGAAAGATAAATGTGCTCTGCCTACTTGCTCCTGCTGCACCACTCTGGCCTCCAACAATAATTGTCCTGGAAAATCCTGCACTACTTTACTCTGCTACACTGCACCACTTATAAACCACCTCTTAGCGAAGGCAGATGTAAGTGATGACAGTTACCACTGTCTTCAGTTCACCAGCACTACCTGGGGCTGATTGAGGAAACGTGCTTTAGGTAATCAAGACCTTACAAACCTTATGGTCCGTGTGGATCTGAGACCTGGGCAGCCCATTTCAAGGCACTGGAAAAGCATCATCAATGCTATTTCTGCAGAAACCTACAAAATCACTGGAAGGACAAATAGACCATGGTTGGTGTCCTCTCCCAGGCCAACATCAACAGCAATAAGGCCCAAATTACTTTCATTCAACTATTCCAGACAGGGCACATTACTCAGATGTCTGACACCGGACCATTGATACACTATTCTGAGCTCTATCGGGGGAAGAGGTCACCTTAGTGGACAGTGGAGCCGATTTTACTTTGTGTTCAAAGCCTCTTTGAATTAATGCAACTTCCCCACTAAATTCAGGGGTTCTCCAGCCCATGATTACTGAACATGGAATAGGAACATTAGGTTTTCACACAGGGAACCCATGCATGAGTGGCAGAGCCAGCGATCCAGCTCAAACTGCCCACTACCCACCCTTTCAACAGCCACCCATGTAAGAGACTGCAGTTCCCTTATTAGCCTCATGAGAAAGCAAGTCATCCTCAATGCTAAGGGACAGTCTAAGAAAAAGAGTTACCAAAATTGACAACAATTACAAATTTGCTGGTGAGAAGATGTTGTTTTGACCTATAATGCAATCTCTTGAAAGGCACAGGTTTAATAGTAACTTTCAAAAGTGAAGCACATGAAAAGAGGGAAGTATCCAGTGCAATAGTGAAAGGGTGAATTCACAGTCAGTCCAGGCCCAATGGGTTAAGCAGTCGTAGTCAATGCTGCATGATTTAATTAAAACAATGGTCTTGATATATTTGTATGGCCTCAAATTTACACCATCTCTGAACCTTACATTTTAATGCACTCTCAGAACTGAGTGGAGTTTTTCACACCCACTGGTATTCAGTTCAATGGCTTTGAAATGGTGTTTAAGACTTTTGAATGGCAAAGATAATTTTAATTGAAAACTTCAGAAAAAAACATTGACTTACTTCATGTACAGCCCTTTGTGATTCCTTAGATTTTTCATTCATTGTTGGGCTCAGTGTTGAAGAACCCTCACGGCCCCAGCTCAAGCAGAATGTGCAAAATGCCGTGCTTCTGTGCTGCGATTCCATTAATAAGTGAAGCAGCATTGACAGAGCACAAAGTCAAGAAATGTTGATTGGTTGGCCGTGAGCTTGGGAAAGGCGAATGCAACAAAAGAAAGATGTAGAGATGAAGGAGAGTGGTGTTTCTCATGAGCTGCAGGTTTAAAACTAACACAGAGTAAGTACAGAGCTCACACCCCGGTTTATCAATAATAAAGAGGGGAAAGAAAGGCTCCAAAGGGAAAAAAAGCTGGAGGTGAATGAAGAATAGTCTACAAGGTGATCTCTATTTTCTTGATTCTTTTCAGAACTGCAAAAAGGCTTAAGCGATACTGGATTTATAAGGCTGCGAGTGATTATGAGAAATAGTGGAGCAGAAATATGATACAAACATATTAAGCATGGTTGCAAATTCACAATTAACCATACAGGGTTATGGGTTCACAGTAATAAATATGTCCCAGGGAAAGATAATTTTAACAGTGCATTTAGTTAAGAGGGTTTTTTAATCTCTAGACTACATGAAGTATTAATAGTAATGAGCAGAACATGGGAAAGATATTTTTTCAGTAATGTTCATGATATGGAGTGGATATGGAGAGTGGAGTGACACTAACAACTGTGGTGATGAAGTGCTTTGAGAGGTTGGTTATGGTGTACATCAATTCCTACCTCGACAAGAACCTCGACCCACTACAGTTCGCATACCGTCACAACAGGCAATGGAGGATACAATTTCACTGGCTCTCCACGCCGCATTGGACAATAAAAACATTGACGTCAGGCTTTTGTTTATAGACTACAACTCGGCGTGTAATACCATCATCCCTTCCAAGCTGGTTACCAGGCTTACGGAACTTGGTCTCTGTGCATCCCTCTGCAATTGGATCCTCAACTTCCTCATCCACAGACCACAATCTGTTCGAATTGGGGTAAACACTTCATTCTCAGTAACAATTAGTTTTGGAGCACCTCAAGGCTGCGTGCTCAGCCCTCTGCTTTACTCACTCTACACCCATGACTGCGTAGCCGGACATAGTGCGAACTCCATCATCAAGTTCGGCGACGACACCACTGTTGTTGGACGAATCACAGATGGGGATGAGTCAGAGTATAGAAGTGAGATCGACCAACTGACCAAATGGTGCCAGCACAATAACCTGGCTCTCAACATCAGTGAGACCAAGGAACTGATTGTGGACTTTGTTAGGGGAAGGATGAGGTTGAGCCCCTTCTTCCATCAATGGGACGATGGTGGAGAAGGTCAAAAACTTCAAATTCTTGGGCGTGCATATTTCTAAATATCTTTCCTGAACCCAGCACGCTAATGCAATTATCGAGACGGCACATCAGCAAATTTACTTCCTGAGACGATTACGGAGATTCGCCATGTCAAAGAGGATTGTTCTAAACTTCTACATGGTAGAGGTGCACGGTAGAGAACATTCTGACTGGTTGCATCATATAACCATATAACAATTACAGCACGGAAACAGGCCATCTCGGCCCTTCAAGTCCATGCCGAACAATTTTTTTCCCTTAGTCCCACCTGCCTGCACTCATACCATAACCCTCCATACCCTTCTCATCCATATGCCTATCCAATTTATTTTTAAAAGATACCAACGAACCTGCCGCCACCACTTCCACTGGAAGCTCATTCCACACCGCTACCACTCTCTGAGTAAAGAAGTTCCCCCTCATGTTACCCCTTAACCTCTGTCCCTTAATTCTAAAGTCATGTCCTCTTGTTTGAATCTTCCCTATTCTCATAGGGAAAAGCTTGTCCACATCAACTCTGTCTATCCCTCTCATCATTTTAAAGACCTCTATCAAGTCCCCCCTTAACCTTCTGCGCTGCAGAGAATAAAGACCTAACTTATTCAACCTATCTCTGTAACTTAGCTGTTGAAACCCAGGCAACATTCTAGTAAATCTCCTCTGTACCCTCTCTATTTTGTTGACATCCTTCCTATAATTGGGCGACTAAAATTGTACACCATACTCCAGATTTGGTCTCACCAATGCCTTGTACAATTTTAACATTACATCCCAGCTTCTATATTCAATACTCTGATTTATAAAGGCTAGCATACCAAAAACTTTCTTTACCACCCTATCTATATGAGATTCCACCTTCAAGGAACTATGCACAGTTATTCCCAGATCCCTCTGTTCAACTGTATTCTTCAATTCCCTACCGTTTACCATGTACGTCCTATTTTGATTTGTCCTGCCAAGGTGTAGCACCTCACATTAATCAGCATTAAACTCCATCTGCCATCTTTCAGCCCATTTTTCCAACTGGCCTAAATCACTCTGTAGACTTTGGAAATCCTCTTCATTATCCACAACACCCCCTATCTTGGTATCATCTGCATACTTACTAATCCAATTTACCACCCCTTCATCCAGATCATTGATGTACATGACAAACAACAAAGGACCCAACACAGATCCCTGAGGCACCCCACTAGTCACCTGCCTCCAACCCGACAAACAGCCATCCACTATTACCCTCTGGCTTCTCCCATTCAGCCACTGTTGAATCCATCTTGCTATTCCTGCATTTATACCCAACAGTTGAACCTTCTTAACCAACCTTCCATGAGGAACCTTGTCAAAGGCCTTACTGAAGTCCATATAGACAACATCCACTGCTTTACCCTCGTCAATTTCCCTAGTAACCTCTTCAAAAAATTCAAGAAGATTAGTCAAACATGACCTTCCAGGCATAAATCCATGTTGACTGTTCCTAATTAGACCCTCTTTATCCAGATACTTATATATATTATCTCTAAGTATCTTTTCAATTAATTTGCCCACCCCTGAAGTCAAACTAACCGGTCTATAATTGCTAGGTTTACTTTTAGAACCCTTATTAAACAATGGAACAACATGCACAGTACGCCAATCCTCGGGGCCTACTCCCGTTTCTAATGACATTTGAAATATTTCTGTCATAGCCCCGGCTATTTCTACACTAACTTCCCTCAATGTCCTAGGGAATATCCTGTCAGGACCTGGAGACTTATCCACTTTTATATTTTTCAAAAGTGTCAGTACTTCTTTTACTTTGAAACTCATAGTATCCATAGCAACTACTAGTTTCCCTTACCTCACATAATTCAATATCCTTCTCCTTGGTGAATATCGAAGAAAAGAAATTGTTCAGTATCTCCCCCATCTCTTTTGGCTCTGCAGATAGCTGTCCACTCGGTCTCTCCAATGGACCAATTTTATCCCTTGTTATCCTTTTGCTATTAATATAGCTGTAGAAACCCTTTGGATTTACTTTCACCTTGCCAAAGCAACCTCATATCTTCTTTTAGCTTTTCTAATTTCTTTCTTAAGGTTCTTCTTACATTCCTTATACTCCTCAAGCACCTCATTTACTTCATGCTGCCTATAATTATTGTAGATCTCCCTCTTTTTCCGAACAAGATGTCCAATTTCCCTTGAAAACCAGGGCTCTTTCCAGTTTTTACTGGTTCCTTTCAACCGAACAGGAACATAAAGATTCTGTACTCTTAAAATTTTGCCTTTAAATGTCCTCCATTTCTCCTCTACATCTTTCCCATAAAACAAAATGTCCCAGTTCACTCCTTTTAAATCATCTCGCATCTCGTTAAAGTCAGCCTTTCTCCAATCAAAAATCTCAACCCTAGGCCCAGTTCTGTCCTTCTCCATAATTATATTGAAACTAATGGTATTGTGATCACTGGACCCGAAGTGCTCCCCAACGCATACCTCCGCCACCTGTCCCGTCTCATTTCCTAACAGGAGGTCCAGCACTGCCCCTCCTCTAGTAGGCACCTCTATGTATTGCTGCAAAAAAACTATCCTGCACACATTTTACAAACTCCAAACCACCCAGCCCATTTACAGAATGTAATGGCCTGGTTCGGCAACTTGAATGTCCAGGAGTGAAAAAAAATTAAAAAAAGGTGTGACCACTGCCCAGTCCATCACCAGCTTTGACCTCCCCACCGTGGAAGGAAGCTACCGTAGTCACTTCCTCAAAAAGGCAGCCAAAATCATCAAGGGCCCACACCATCCTGGCCACACACTGATTTCACAATTGCCATCAGGATGAAGCCTGAAAACTGTAATGAGCAGGTTGAGGAACAGCTACTTCCCTATAGCCATCAGGCTATTAAACACAACAACGAATATGCTCTGAGCTCTGACCTGCAAAATGCTATATTATTATTGCACTATATTTGTTATTCTGTTGTGCTGCAGCAAGTAAGAATTCCATTGTCCCAAGCAGGACATATAACAATAAAATACTCTTGAATCTTGGATTAAATGTTTGGAGTGCGATTTCAACTACTGATGTTGCCCTTGTTGGCCAACTTGTCAGCTACAACACACGTCATGCCCTGTTCTAAGTTCCATTTCATTTTAAACAAATAACGTTATCTGCTTGCCCCCAATTTTCTTAATCTTAAATCTCTCTACAGTGTGTCACTTCACTTTATTTGTCACATCCCAAAGCTCTGATTGTGAATTTCTGAACCTTTGTTTCTTTACCATCGGTGACAGGATCTCCACCCATCTCACACACACTGCCTCATGCTCCAGTCCCAACCTCATCGTCTCTTCCCTTTACTCCCGACTTTAAAAAACTTGTAATATGCACTATGCTTTTCTGCCTCCTTACCCTGTCTCTCCATTATGAAGGAAAACCTCTAGACATTTTATAACATTTAAATCCAAGGGCACCACAGCGGTGTAGCTGGTGGAGATGCTGTTTCACAGCACCAGAGACCCAAGTTGATCCTGACCTCAGAAGCTGTCTGTGTGGAGTTTGTATGTTCTCCCTGTGACCGCATGGATTTTCTCTGGATGCTCTGGTTTCCTCCATTTCCCGAAGATGTGCCGGTTTATAGGATAATTGGCCTCTGTAATTTGCCCCTAGTATGCAGGGAGTGTATGAGAACGTGGGATTAGATTGAACTAGTGTTAAGGGCTGATGGATGGTCAACATGGACTCGGTGGGCCAAAGGTCCTGTATCCACATTCGATCCCTCAACAAAAATCAGTAAAAATATGCAATTTCATACTTGGTTCAGAACTCACTACTCTCCAAACTTTGGGACAAATGACATGATTGGTTTGAAAAGGGGGGGAAAAAGCATTTGAAATGTGTTATCTATGAAGCTGGCAAGAATATATTTGAGGTCAAAAGACATGTTAAGGTTAAGGATGCCATTCAGTAATGGAGCAGGTACTATCCATTAACCAAAACCTAGAGTGAATGACAATAAAGCCCTTGACAGAACATTAGTGTGGCACCATCGTCAGTTCATGGACAATGATTCAAGAAGGCAGCTCATTGTGAACATCCAGTGAACAGTAAAATGAACAGTAAAATGCTGGCATTGCCTCTCCAAAGGACAGAAGCAATGTACACAGGTTGTGAAGGCTCTGGAAGTTCATTGAAACAGATTGATACATTTCTGGATATGAAAGGAATTAGTATAGAGCAGGAAAATGGCATTGAGGTAGAAGCTTAGCCATGATGCCGATCAATGGTAGAGAAGGCTTGGAGGGCTAAATGGCCGACTCTTGTTCCTGTTTCATACAATCTTATTTTGTTTATTTCCAGAACAATGGAGCACAACGAGATGCGTTGTATCTAACACCCGCGTGTGAGAACTGCGAGAACACGCTTGCTCATTTTCACACCACAAACAGCTTACAATGGCCTGCTTCCTTTATCACCAAGGGTTACACAAAAGGCTGGAGAAACTCAGCGGGTGCAGCAGCATCTAAGGAGCGAAGGAGATAGGCGACGTTTCGGGTCGAGACCCTTCTTCAGACTCATAGGCGACGTTTCGGGTCGAGACCCTTCTTCAGACTCCTTTAACTCTTTAACTCCTTTATCACCAATACTCTTTTGCATATCTTTCACTCATTGTTCCTTATCTCTCCACATCACTGTTTATATCTCTCCCTGATCCCTGACCAGTCTGAAGAAGGGTCTCGACCCGAAACGTCGCCTATCTCCTTCGCTCCTTAGATGCTGCTGCACCCGCTGAGTTTCTCCAGCCTTTTGTGTAACCCTGCTGAAACTATTTGTCTGGGCAATTTGCGAATGAGCTTCAATCAATTAAGAAGGAACTGCGGATGCTGGAAAAATCGACAGTAGACAAAAAATGCTGGAGAAACTCAGCGGGTGAGGCAGCATCTATGGAGAAAAGGAGAAAAGAAAAGGCGACGTTTCGGGTCGAGGCCCTTCTTCCATCAATTTATATGATCGCCTTCCTCTCCTGGGCTTTGTAGGTGCGGAGAAACTATCAAATTGTTCCATGTTTCAGTACATCAACGCCTCCCAGTCCAATGAGTATTCGATCCCTCTGTAATCCTGTTGAACAATGTACAAATCACGGGGACATGTCAATTTCCCGGACACTTTACTCTGTATCTAACCTGCGCTCACAGCTGACCTGAAATAAATGCTGGAAACACGCAGACGGTCCTGCGGGCTTCTGACATAGAGAAACCGGGTCGGGTAATTGGAAGCGTCATTGATCCAGGTTCGCCAGATATGCTGCCGGGCCCGCTGACTTAGCTCTGCATATTTGTGTATTTAATTGGTAAACCAGCATCTGCAGTTTCTTGTTTTCACAGAGTTGCCGTTTCCGATCTTGGTCGCTTAGCCAGAACCGTCCTAAAAATCACGTTTCAAATAAGGCAGAAAGAACAATCTTCATGATGTACCGAGTCTGAAGAGAGGTTCAACCCCGAAACATCGCCTTCCCCTTCCTCCCACAGGTGCTGCCTGACCCACTGAGTTAGGTACTTCGGCACTTTGTGTTCGGCACCCAGTATGTTCGTGTTGGCCGGACAGTGCAGAGGGAGGGGATTGATTGCCCCGTTTGGAATACGTCCGCTCCCCCTGACTTGAACAAATAAAATAAAACAAAACTGCGCTTTAACTTTGGGAACGATTACTCTTGTTGATAAAGCACGAATCTACATAGAAAACAAGAGTCAGCAGCTGCGGAAAGAGAAACAGTTAATGTTTGAGGTCCGGAAATCTCCGTCAGAACTGGGAGCGAGAAAGCATTTGATTGTCTTAAGCTGCGGCATTGAGCGCGGAGTTTATGTTTTGATGTGTACTCTCTCTCTCTCTCTCTCTGTCTCTCTGGACTGGCTGTGGGATGATTGAGCCGGACGTCCTAAGGTAACCTCGGACACGAAGCGCTGGAGTAACTCAAAGAAACATAGAAACACAGGTGCAGGAGTGGACCATTCCACCCTTCGAGCCAACACCGCCATTCAATATGATCATGGCTCTTCATCTAAAATCAGTACCCCGTTCCTGCTTCTGCCCCCATACCCTTTCATTCATTTAGCCCGAAGAGCTAAATCTAACTCCCTCTTGAAAACTCGGCGGGTCAGGCTGGCAGCATCTCAGGAGAACATGGATAGGTGATGTTTCGGGCTGGGACCCAGAAGGGTACCGATCCGGGGTGTCACCTATCCATGTTTGCAGAGGTGCTGCCTGAACACGAAATGTGTTCTCCAGCGATGATACCCGACCCGCTGAGTTACTCCAACACTCCGTGACCCTTTGTGAGAACCAGCAGAGTAGCAATTCATTGTTTTTACAAGTCGGTATTTGCTAAATTCAACTTTAAGAAAATCTTATTCTCGTTCGAGGAGTATAAAGTTGATGAAGTTCAGCCTGGACTGGAGCTGATTGGGCGGGTGGGTGGTGGCCTCTGCTTGCTGAGTGGGCGGGGTGTTGCGGGCCGGGACGGGAGTGCGTTTGATTGGTGTGGGTTGGGCGAGGGGGCGGAGAGTGCGGCGGCGGCCACAATGTGGACACCGGCCGGGACCGTTGCGGACACTCACACACCGTGCAGGTGCCCCGGCCTGAGACTGATGGAGCTATTGCCCGCCGCCACACTGCTGGCGCTGCTGGGAGGAATATGCTGCTCGGTGCCGCTCGGCGACTTCTACCCGTTCGGGCTGGAGAACGGCGACTCAGTCAACGGCAAAGTGGACGATGGAGGTTCCGGGCTCCTGGAGATCTCGCACAGCTTCCCCTTCTTCGGGGAGAGGCACTCCGGGCTTTACGTGAGTCGCATCAACCCCCCTCCCGCTGCACCGAACCCGCTTTCCTTTGCTTGCGGAGTCCTGGGACGATCACTGCTTCCACCCGCGCCCACCCGACCTGTCAACCCAAGCCCACTCTCCAGATAGATAGATGCCCTTCCAGTAGATGCCCCGGTCCCCTCCACCTCCGCTCACCCCGGCATCCCGGCGACGCTGTCGCTTGAGCCCCCTCTTCCTCCAGTTCCTTGTTTCTTGGGGGCGCCCGGTGTGGTGAACTTGCTACTGACTGCAAATCTGCCCAACTCTTCATTCTCGTGAGTCTGAAGAAGGGTCTCCACCCGAAACGCCGCCTGTCCATTTACCTCCACAGATGCTGCCTGACCCGCTGAGTTCCTCCAGCGCTTTGTTTTTACATTAGTTTCCATTGTCTCTGCACTTGGAGTGGGTTACAGACTGAACTTTTTACCCGTTCGTTATTTTACACTCTGTTTGTTTCAATGCGCTCCGGTCACCCTTGATCGCAGGGTATGTACCAGGGACCGACAATTTCACTGCACCGACTACATGACCATTCGGTATCCGCCGGCTGCAACTTAAGATCCCATTGTTGAGCCAGGACATTCCGCTGCCCACTTACACACGCTTCATTCTTTGCAGCTTATTGCAACTGCAAACACTATCAATTATTATACAACATGTGCGCTCTGTATGCTTATTACACGCGCAACGCTTGGCGAGTTAATAATTACACATTGCCCGTTATTATGTAGGGAACATTTCCGCGGCCACTAATACACACTGAACACTATTTCAATTGTGATCCGCCAGCTTATAAAAGACTACGTGCAGATCCAGCATTGTGTACTGGATGCTCTGACGCCCAGAATCACAGGGCGCTCCAGTGCTGATCATTGTACACTGGTGACCACATCCAGTGTAATACTTTGACAGTTTACTGTCCTGGATGGGGTACTAGGCATTTCAAGTGCCGACCATTCGTATCTATGTAGACCATCTGCCCACGGTTATAGTGCGAGTCTATCATCCCATCCTCATGCACTAGACTCTCTGCCACTTTGATTAGCGTGAAGCCATCCATGCCTGTGCATGATAACACATCAGTGAGAGCAATGTTCCCAGCAGCAGGTGCTCTGCCAGTTATCATTGTACACTCTTCCACCTCGGGTATTACCCATCAAGAGCTCTTGCCTTATTATTAAACCATATTGTCTACCACTCTGTACCAAGCCAGCTAATTGTTATTAATTAGATACCGAGGAGGAAGATTTCCTGGCATGTATATGGGATGGGTTTTTTTAAACCAATATGTAGAAGACCCGACTAGAGGACAGGCCATTCTAGACTGGGTATTGTGTAATGAAGAAGGATTAGTTAGCGATCTTGTTGTGCAAAGCCCCTTAGGCAACTGTGACTCATGGCGGAATTCTGCATTAGGATGGAAAGTGACACGGTGAATTCAGAGACTAGGTCCTGAACTTAAAGAAAGTAGACATTGAAGGTATGAGACGGGAATTGGCTGGGATAGACTTGGCAAATTATACTTAAAGGTTGATGGTGGAGATGCAATGGCAAAGATTTAAAGACCACATGGATGAACTACAAAAATTGATCATCCCTGCCTGCCAAAAAAATAAAAAGGGGAAGGTGGCTCAACCACGGCTAACGAGGGAAGTCAAGGATAATATTAAATCCAAGGAAAAGGCATATAAATTGGCCAGAGGAAGCAGCAAATCGGAGGACTGGGAGAAATTTAGAACTCAGAGTAGGACAAAGGGGTTAATTAAGAGAACAAAAAGAACATGAAAGAAAGCTTGCGGGGTATATAAAAACTGATCTAAAAGCTTCTTTAGATATGTAAAAAAAAAGATTAGTGAAGACAAATGTAGGCCCCTTACAATCAGAGACAGGTGAATGTATAATGGGAAACAAGGAAATGGCAGAACAGTTAAGTACTTTGCTTCTGCCTTCACTAAGGAAGACACAAACAATCTCCCAGAAATACTAGGGGAGTGAGGATCTAGTGCGAGGGAGGAACGGAAGGGAATTTACATTAGTCAGAAAATGATGTA
This sequence comes from Raja brachyura, assembly GCA_963514005.1. The sequence goes on along the minus strand of OY740794.1, from coordinate 36,569,947 downwards.
AGGTAAACCGTTGGGACTGAAGGCAGATAAATCCCCAGGGCCTGATGGTCTGCAACCCAGAGTACACAAGGAGGTGGCTCAAGAAATCGTGGATGCATTGGCTATCATTTTCCAATGTTCTCTTGACTCTGGATCAGTTCCTGTGGACCGGAGGGTAGCCAATGTAACCCCACTTTTCAAGAAAGGAGGGAGAGAAAACGGAGAATTGTAGACCAGTTAGCCTTGCATCGATAATGGGGAAGATGCTTCAGTCGATTGTTAAAGATGTTATAGCAGCGTATTTGGAAGCCAGTGACAGGATCAGTCAAAGTCAGCATGTTAATCATGCTTGACTAATCTTCAGGAATTTTATACAGATGTAAGAAGTAGAATGGATAAGGGAGAGCCAGTGGAGGTGGTGTAACTGGACTTTCAAAAAGCCTTTGACAAGGTCCCATACGGGATTAGTGTACAAAATTAGAGCACGTGTTAATGGGGATAGGGTAGTGACATGGATAGAGAACTGGTTGGCAGACAGCAAGCAAAGAGTAGCAATTAACAGGTCCTTTTCAGAATGGCAGACAGTGACTAGTGGGGTGCCGCAAGGCTCAGTGTTGGGTCCCCAGTTATTTACAATATATATTAACAATTTAGACGAGGGAATTAAATGTGACTTCTCAAAGTTTGTGGATGACTGAAAGCTGGGTGGCAGTGTGAGCTGCAATGAGGCTGCTATGAGGCTGCAGGGTGACTTGGATAGGTTAGGTGAGTGGGCAGATGCAGTATAATATGGATAAATGTGAGGTTATCTACTTTGGTGGCAAGAACAGGAAGCCAGATTATTATCTGAAAGGTGTCGGATTAGGAAAAGGGGAGGTACAACGAGACCTGGGTGTGCTTGTACATCAGTCACTGATAGTGCGCATGCAGGTACAGCCGGCAGTGAAGAAAGCAAATGGAATTTTGGCCTGCTTTGTGAGAGGATTTGGGTTTAGGAGCAAAGGGGTCCTACTGCAGTTGTACAGGGCCCAGGTGAGATAGCACCCTTTTGCATTGTGTGCAATTTTGGTCTCTTAATTTGAGGAAGGACATTATTGTGATTGAGGGAATGCCGCGTAGGTTCACCAAGTTAATTCCTGGGATGGCGGGACTGACATATGTTGAAAGAATGGGTCGACTAGGCTTGTGTTCATTGGAATTTAGAAGGATGAGAGGGGGTCTTATAGAATAGAAACATATACAATTCTTAAAGGATTGGGCAGGTCCAGAGGATTGGACAGGCTATATGCAGGAAAAAAGTTCCAGATGTTGGGGGAGTCTAGAACCAGGGGGTCACAGTTCAAGAATAAGGGGTAGGCCATTTAGGATTGAGATGAGGAAACATTTCTTCACCCAGATAGTTGTGAATCTGTGGAATTTTCTGCCACAGAAGGCAGTGGAGGCCAATTCACTGGATGTTTTCAAGAGGGAGTTAGATTTAGCTGTTGGGGCTAAAGGAATCAAGAGATACGGGGAAAAAACAGATACTGATTGTAGATGATCAGCCGTGATCATATTGGATGGCGAAGCTCGAAGGACCAAATAGCCTAATCCTGGTACTTTTTTCTATGTTTCTACTCCAATGACCATTATAAGACACTGTTTGCCATTAACTGCTTTATGCACATTGAATGAATAGTTTATTTTTGCATACTGAAATTTATTATTGTATACTGAAAACTTTACCGGCTCACCGTTATACACTTAGGAAGGAACTGCAGATGTTGGTTTACACCAAAGACAAAATGCTGGAGCAACTTAATGGGTCAGGCAGCATCTCAGGAGGAACGGAATAGGTAATGGTTCAGGTCGAGATTGACCCGGACTGGATGTGTTGGATCTGCAGGAGGGTCCTGACCTGAAACATCAGCTATTCCTTTTCTCCAGAGATGCTGCTTAAGCCCCCGAGTTACTCCAGCATTTTGTGACTATATTCACAGTTGTATGCTGTTTGATTATATATTGCAACTTTCACCAGACAGCTGTTATATGCAGGGAGATTTACCTAGCCTTTCTTCTTACAAATGAAATTGATTATAATCTGTGTATTCTCTATCTCTCCATTGGGATTGCAGGGATTCTGTCTGATCATAATTATGCACGGATCTCTCGATATTCAATGTTAATCATTGTCGCTCAAATACAAGTATGAATATAATCCAAAGAAGAGCTCACAAAAAGTGATATCAACATCACACTTCCTCCATCCACTACAGATTTTGCGGAACATACGTGGTGAAGTAGAGAAATAGGAAAAGCAACAAGAAGCCAACATCGCAGAGCCCAGAGGTGTGTAGATGGTGCAGGGATAAAACTAAAGAAAGGAAGGCAGGAAAGCTAGGTCAATCCATGAAAAACAATATGACTGGAATTAAGATGGTAAAGGAAAGAGCAGGAGTTATTACAGACCAATAAATGACCTTGTGTATAAAGTACCATGTATCATGTATTAAGGAAAGGGTAAGCGGTTATGTATTAAGGAAAGGGTTAAGTTATTAAATCAAATCAAGTCAACTTTATTTGTCACATACACATACAAGATGTACAGTGAAATGAAAGTGGCAGACCAAATAGTGACGTTTATTCCAGACCAAAAAGTGACCTCGTGTATTAAGGAAGACATACTAGGTATTCCAAAAAAGACATGAAGTGATGAAGTAACTCAATGGGACTGGCAGCATCTAGGGAGAACATGGATAGACTACACTTTGGGTTGGAACCAGTCTTTAGGCTGATTGTGGGGGGGGGGGGGGGGGGGGGGTTGGTATGGGGCAGAAAGCTAGAAGAGAGATAGGGGGCGTGGAACAAAGTCTGGCAGACGTCACCTATCCATGTTCTCCAGATATGCTTCAGAATACTTAAGTGTACTGTCACCTGTGTATTCCAGGGGCCAATATCATTGCATTACTCATACTTGCTTGTCATTATTATCCACTAGACACTCTATCACTACCCACCAGGCGCTGTACAAATATAATTCTTCCCTGATTATTATTATAAAATTGCATCCGTCAGCACCTAGTATTAGACAATGGGGACTCCATTGTGATACTTAGTGCACTGTTTACTGTAGCTGCCGACACCAGGCATTCTAAGTAATGGCCAGTTCAGATTTATCCAAACGTAATGGCTTAAACATTTTCATGCTTGATTTGAACATCACCATTAATATAATCATCTCAGGCACACTACAGACAGGGGCAATGTCTTACAACAATTAAACATGCAGAAAATGCTGGAATCTCTCAGCAGGTCAGGCAGCATCTTTACGATCATGTTGCCAGGACTTGAGGGCCTGAGCAAAAGGGAGAGCTTGCGCAGGCTAGGACTCTATTCCTTGGAGCACAGGAGGAGGATGGGGTGATCTTATAGAGGCATGCAAAATCATGAGAGGAATAGATTGGGTAAACGAACAGAGTAGCGGAATTGAGAACCAAACGACACAGGTTTAAGGTGAGCGAGGAAAGATTTAATGGGAACCTTAAAGGTAACTTTTTCACACAAAGGGTGGTGAGTGTAATGAACGGGTTGCTGGAGGAGATTGTTGAGGCAGGTACTATCACAACATTTAATAAACATTGGTTTAGAGAGATATGGGCCAAACCCAGGCAGGTGGGACTAGTGTAGATGGGAAATATTGGTCGATCTGGGCAAGTTTGGCCGAAGGGCCCGTTTCCACACTGTTTGTCTACAACTCTATCTGTGGAAAGAAAAAACTGTTAACATTTCTGATCTGTGACATTTTTGCAGAACCTGGAAGGATAGGTGATGCAAGTTAGTTGTGACAAAGTGGTGCAGACCTGAAATATTGACTGTCTTTTGTTACATCAGCTGTGTGACCTGATGAATGCTTCGAGCATTTTCTAGCTTTTAGATTTTCAGCATCTGCAGTTTTCATTGATTTGCAATTATATTGTGCTTTGGCAAGTCCACACCAGGTGCATAGTTTTGGTCTCTCTTCCTAAAAAAGGGATATACATGTGTAGAGAAGGTAGGACAAAGATTGACTGGAACAGTTTCAGAACTGGCAGCCAATTCCACTTGATCAAACATGGACATTGTGTAATACAGTTAATATTATTGAACATGGGATGACTTAATTACTCATCGCTACAAAAAAGTAAATTGATGCATACTGAACAGTCTTCCCTTTATTATCCGAGTGCACTTTCTGTTCATTGTATACCAGGTCACAGATCATGGCCACTTGATCCAATTCTCTGATTTGTATGATCTTAAGCCACCTGAGAGTCCATAAAAACAACAGAACATAAACCATCATCCTCGACCTCGAGGGATAGCCACGACGACGATTATTAAACCTTGGGTATTAGACCATTTTTAATATTCTGTATGCACTGACTTTTCATTATTCATGTTCCCTACACATTGGTTACTTTACACTGGATATTTATTTTCAAATACCAGAATGTATGGCTGCTTTTTACTGACCACTGGGCAATCTACCTTGCCAGTGTTAGAAAATTGATAAACTGCCTGGTTATTGTTGATCTTTGGCAAATCCACCAACTGCTTTAACTTATCTGACCATTGTGAAGAAGGGTCTTGACCCGAAATGTCTCCCAATCTTTCTCTCCAAAGATGCTGCCTGTCCCGCTGAATTACTCCAGCTTTTTGTGTTTATCGTCGGCCACTATTATACATCAGTTAAGGTACCTGACTATTGATGGTAATTTTGCAAACTACCTGACCTGCCTGATCTTTGTGCTTATTGAGCGAGAGTTATCTATCCACTATGAAACATTGCATAGTCTATCTCCACATTGTTATTTGAAGGTATTTGTCCATCTTATTTTTTGCATGCATGCAAAATTCAACTATCTTTTAGTTCAGGTGATCCCTGTGTTACAGCAGTTCAGCTAACCGACATCCACCATTACGGAATTCACAAATCACTATCATAAAATCTAAGGTATGGAGTAAAAATTTGCTCTCAGGGAACATATGTAAATAAAAACTAATAAATAAACTAAAAATCTATTTTTTTGATACTTGCGCAGGTGATGTGGTTTTGCGTTACAGAAAATCGCAATAAAGGAGGTTTTCTAGGAACACAACACCTATCATAAGGTGTGGCTGTCTACAATGCTTCATCACCAGTTAATTACACTTTATGCATCATAATAGTAAGATTAAATGAGAACTTACCAGTTTGAAGTTTGATCTTTATTTTATGAGGAGTTGAGTTGAGGGACTACGTGAAGAACCCTGTACAGCCGTTCGTGCGTCAATCTTCAAAGCAATGGTGTGAAATCACAGCTAATAGTAACTGAAGTATAATGGTAAGATAACAAAGACTAGAACTACCAGATGAAATGTATGAGGGCTGGGAGCGGAGGGCACGTAGTCCCTCAACTCGACTCCTCATAAAACTTCAAACTGGTAAGTTCTCGTTTAATCTTACTATTTTACTTCGGAGTCACGTGAGTGACTATGTGAAGACTTCAAAGCTCTGTGATTTCATGCCATGTGAAACGAGTATACACAACCACAGCTGCTTCATTGACATATGAAGGGAAAACATTCATAATGCATACAGTCATAACATAGATGTAAAACATGCTGATGCTGTTTAAATGAAACAATAATATTTCCATCTCTCACCCAGATGGAAAATATAACCAGAACATAAATAGAGTTAACAAATACTCCTGGTTCACCAATGGGTCATTACAGATGTTTGGAGATTCATTCGATGGACCATGCTCCAGCCGCAACAATGAAACCCAGCAGAACATAAATACCCTTGCTGCTGATGTTGGAGCAGCCCTGGTGGAATGAGATCTGGAAACAGAATCCATTAGTACACAGCACAGCTCTGTTTTTCTCATCTGGAATGGCCTGAACAATAAGTTCTCCCAAATTATTTGTGACTAACAACATTGCTAGTCCAGAACTCCAAGGCTCTTGATGACCTTGACATATTGTTGTATACATGTGTGCTTCCTTATCAAAGGTCCCCTGGTATGCCTGTGACTATTTTGAGACCTGACCCCATTCTGGTCTGCTCAAGTATTTATAACATTATAATTTACAGACATTATCATCCTGTACCATCACAATTATTTAGCGACTGAACCTGCTGCACTAAACCAGTGCCAGAGGGATAACTACCTAATAAACTCCAGCCAAATTTAAGGATATAGTTGCTGTCTCCTGGTGAAATAGTCTTCACAAATGTCAACATTGCATATGGCATTATACTAGTCCTGGGACCTATGTTGAAGATATCCTACCCCTTGGTAACCGGTGTGAACCCGACAGAGCGAGTCTTGTTTGCTACAGCCAACCCTAACCCTAAATATATATACATCTAAAAATTTTTAGGTGTTCCATTTAACCAGAATTTCATAATACAGTGCGATTCAACACCAACTCTGTGTTGCCATTACTCACACTTGATGATTCTCCTGTGGCAACAAGATTATGTAACCATTCCAGCGGTCTTTAACTGATGGCATATGTTAGTCACAAGGGTGCAATCATTACAATGCATCAACCTGAACATGAGCATGACAATATGCTTATTTGTCCAATCACTCTATAACCCATACAATGCCCGTAAAGTCTATAGATAGTTGATACTAATAACAGAAATTTTTTGGCGAGTCATGCAAATCTGTTCCATCTCCAAACTCGAGATGATATTTGAGCTACTTGATAACTACCTTAAACAGCAACTGTGGCCCGATTTCCGAGCTAGTCTTGCAAGACAATCTTGGTCCTTATACTGTACCTGCCCAATAAGCTAATATTGTACATTTTACATTTACCGTTCAAAGTAGCTGATAATGTCTCAATCATTTGTAATGTATAACTAAGTATACACCTTACCAAACTGCAAGTGGTCCCTTAATTGTAGAGTAGCACAGGTACAGTGCGTGGAACCTCTGGCCAGCTTTCATGCTGCCAGCAACTTCAGTGAACCGCTACTGCCAATAAAGACATGGGATACATGGTCGCCGAAACTATGAAACCTTGCTCGTTCCAATAGCTTGTGCTTTGCCCTCCAGGTTTCACCCATGGAAAAGTCTTACCTGAACAGAATATTCGGCAGCCAACTGTAATGTCCCCCTGAGAGTGGTGTTCACTGCATATGTGTTTGGGATGGTAACTTTCTTGCCAGGCATAGACTTCTGGCACATGCCCTGATCTCTTGGGCATGCTCTATGGCTATACCCTCAGACTTGGCATTAAACTATACCAATCCCACATGCTTTCCTCTTACATGAGGGAGCCATAAAGCAGGCCTGCTACAAAGCCCTGCTGACACAATTTCCCATTTAGGGCCATTAGCACCAATTTGCAATATAATTAAAGATTTACCTAACAACTACTGGAGCAGTAATGAACACTGTTTGTCCATCATCGTGACTTTATTAATTTCAGCTGGTGTTAACAATGACCTAGATGGCACTTCATAATTAACCCTTTAACAAAATAACTGTTGCTCTACTTACACAGTTGAATTGCATCTATACAATTAACAATTAGTCCAACGACTAGAACTGTTTTATAACAACAACTGTTACCAAAGTCTTATTGACTGCAATCTGTTGCCCAGGCCAGCATCATGGCCAATTGAATACCTAAAAGTAAACCCCAACATCCTACAAGTCTATTTGATAGGAACTTAATCTAACTGGATAGAGGAGCCCAATTTCTCAAATATAGTTTGAGACTTAACAATTTAGCACATATGTAGCACATATATAACCAGCGTTTTTTAAAACTATGAATAGTTTTCTTTGAATGCTTTTTTGTCATCATTCTGTTATATTGCCTTACCCTAACAATGCTTCCTCATCCCCCATGATCACTGTAAATGGGAATACCCTACTAAACTGCTATTCTCATAAAGCAGCCCTAACAAGGTACTTCTGGTGCCCATGAAGCAGCCCTGAACAAAGGTGCTGCTGGTGCGGACTTTCCCATAGGCCAGTATTTGCCATAGATTTGGCGTTCTCATCAAGCAGCCCTGAGCAAAGGTGCTGCTGGCATAACCTCTCCAATAGGCTAGCCTACCATAACTTGGCATTCCCTTGAAGCAGTCCTGAGCAAAGGTACTGCTGGCACCGCCTCTGCAATAGGCTTGCCTGCCATAGTTTGGTGTCTCCATGAGCAGCCCTGAGCAAAGGTGCTGCTGGCACAGCCTCTCCAAAAGGCTAGCCTGCCATAGCTTGGCATCCCCATGAGCAGTCCTGAACAAAGGTACTGCTGGCACAGCCTTTCCCATATGCTGGCACTGACATAACTTGGCATTCCCATGAAGCAGCCCTACCCAAAGGTGCTGCTCTCTAAATTAATTCCCAGAGGTGAAACCTCCCAACTTTCCTAATTGTACTGACTATTTTTGTCAGTTGTCCCCATATCCTGGGGATTATTGTAGTTTGGGAACCCCATAGGTGAATTTCCCCTCCCCAGGAATCCATATAAATATATTATATATATATATACCCACGGTACCCTCCTGGCACGCAGGCTAATCATTTATGTGAGTTAACCCCATTTCCTGGGGACTACTGTGGTCTGGGAACCACATATACTTGGGTTTCCCCTGCACCGGGAACCCAGCCTAACCATTTAGGTTCATTTTAACCCCATGTGCTGGGGACTACTGCGATGTAAACCGCATATACTTGGGTTTCCCCTGCACCGGGAACCCAGCCTAACCGTTTAGGTCAGTTTTAACCCCATGTCCTGGGGACTACTGCGGTCTAGAACCGCATATAATTGGGTTTCCCACCCACTGGGAAACCAGGCTGACCGTTCAGGTCAGTTAAGCCCCATCCCCTAGGGACTACTGCAGTCTAGAACCGCACTATTCTCGGGTTTCCCCTCCCCGGGAACCTAACGTGTGGAGTCACTGACCGCGTTACCAGTGATTCCAATCGCAAACCCGACATTCCCAGCTCTCCGCTTCCACGGTCGGACCAGGGTTTTCTCCCAAAGCCCTAGGCTAGTTCCCTCGTCGGCCATCGCGAACATCCCGCAAGAACCCCGGAGGTTCTTGCAGGAGACCAAGAACAGGTAAGAAAATAACACTTACCTGAAACTTTTTTAGACTTACCGTTGGAGGAGCTGCGCTGCTCCACAGTCGTCTGCACGAAAGTGTCTGACGCAATGACGCACGAACGGCTGTACGTGACTCCGATGTAAAATATCTATCTAAACACACAATGCAATCTGCTGGGATATTCATCTGCTCTTTGTATGCACTGCCCATTTTGCTTGTCCAATATTTCCCCCTGTACACTTTAAACACTGGTAACATCACATTGTCATATGTTGATCATACATGGCAATCTATTATTGTACAATGGATTCGCAAGCTGCTCTTTGTTAGACACTGGGCATCACATTGGTGCTTGGTATACCCTGTGTCCTCTAACTGCCATTTTGTTTTACCTCTGGGTTCTCTATATACATCAGTAGTTACTTTTAACATACATTATAATTTGAATGATGTAACATGTACTCTGTATCAGTAACACGTATCTACATAATTGCCTGAGTAAAGCCGTAGGCTGGAATGGTCTCTGAGAGAAACAAGCTAACTAATTCATTAAAAATCTGGCTTTAAATATAGAAGACAATTATACAATCTCCGGACCTAAAGCAAATGATAGTTAAGTACAGATGGTTACAACACAAAACACAACAATATGTAGTAAAGAATGCTTTTGAAATGACCAAATGTACTAACTGAAAGACGCTATATGTCATCTTGGGATAAAACACAAACCAAAGTGGCCATCAGTTAGGGTCAATGTTATGAATGGATTAGAATTAGTGGCTGAGGACAAAGATAATGGCTTTGTTCCCACTTGTGGTCACTCAGAACATGACGCTGGACATACAAATGGGAAGTCAGAAGAAGACAACAGTGCTGGTGAGATAGAACTGGACATCAGTGGCATGTGTGTATGTGTGAGATTGATATGCTTAGGATATAATCTGGGACAATATGCAAATGGAAATTGCATTTGACTTACTAAACAAGTGGCAGGCTGTGTCAGGGAATGGCTTTACATGGGCATAGATGTTCCTGCTTGCTTATCTAAGATAGATAAATAATTTACACTGCCATGTGTATGATAGTTCTTGACTCTTATTGAACAATGCTGTTTCCACTGAGAGTTTCAATGATGTACCGTGGTGAATGAAGGAAAATGTCCCATCAGTTGATTTTATTTTGATATTCCTTTGTCTCTTCTATTTTATTTTCATTTCATTTTTCAGGATCTGGGTAAGGCTGGTAAAGCCACATTTATCTTTCCATTCTTGCCCCTGTCCCATTTAGGAAACCTGAACGGAAACCTCTGGAGACTTTGCACCCCACCCAAGGTTTCCCTGTGGTTCCTGGAGGTTTTTGTCAGGTTCCCGGAGGTTTTTTCAATTTTTTGAAATAATTGCCGGAACATAGGAGAAGCGGAAAACACTTTCGACCATTAGGGAGACTGACCAAAACCTCCGGGAACCACCGGCAACTGCACGGAAACCTTGGGTGGGGCGCAAAGTCCCCAGAAGTTTCCGTTCAGGTTTCCTAAGTCGAACAGGGGCAACAAAGTTAGTGTGTGACTTGGAATGGAATCTGCAGGTGGTGATGTTCATGTGCGCTTGCTGCTCCTGGACATCTTGCTCGTGGAGGTCTTGGGCTAGGGAGTTGTGGATTAGATGAGCAGGCATAGTGCATTTGTAGGTACATGTTGCAGGCACTATGTGTTGGCAGTAGAGAGAATGAATGTTTAAGGGTGGGTGAGGTGCCAAATCAATAAGGCAAATTTGTCCTTTTTTAAAACTTTCCAAACAATAGCTTTATTTGTTACATTGGTACACCAACAGTTTATGCAGTGCTGGAAGAAGCCATTGCAGCATGTCTGGGCTTTGGGGTGGTGCATTCACGAAATCCATTTCTGAACTTCCAAAACACCACCTTCAGGTGCCTCATGCGACCTGTGCCTGTTGTGTTTCTCCTTTTGGCTTTTGCACTCCAGTTATACTTTCTCTTTCTCTTGGCAGGGTTGGCACATTTACCACAGGTGGACTTCTGCAGGTGAAATGCTTTAGCTCCACACAGCCGGCAAAGAGTGTGAGTCTTGTTCCACCTCTTACCAAATGACGATGTTCCCTTGGTCATTTTCACAGCGCCTTCATGGTGTCAAGCTTCTTGAGAATTGTTTGAGCTGTACTCATGTGGGCAACCACAATGACAAGTATTCAATCACACTCCTGACGTGCCTTGTAGATGATAGAAAGGATTTTGGTGATGCGTATGTTAGATTAGATTAGATTAGATTAGATTCTTTATTTGTCATTCAGACCTTTCGGTCCGAACGAAACTCTGTTTCCCTGCATTACTGTTCACCTGCACCTCTTCCAACCTCGTCTACTGCATTCGACACTCGCGATGTAAGCTCCTCCTAATTGGTGGCCGTTTCGTGAAGCACCTGGACGTAGTCCATCTGGCTGTTTTGATGTCCATATGGCTGTTTACTTTAACTCTCCTTCCTGAACCCACTTTAGCATTACTGTCTTCTTCATTTTTATGGAATGGCCAAATGCAGATTGGAAGAACAAATAATATTCCACTTGGGTAATTACTTCCCAATGGTATCAACACAATATTTCTACCTGAGGTGTTTTCCACTCACACATACTCATCGTTTCACCTAGTTTTCTTCTCCCTTAATTCACTTCTCCCTTTCTCTCCTCGTCACCTGGTTCCATCTGTTTCTCATCCCCAGCCCAACTGATTCTGCCAACGCTGTCATCCACTTTCATTCTCCCACCTGGCTGCTTATGCCCTTCGTCTCCATCCCATCATGTTCCACATCACCTACCAGCCTCTATTCCACTCCACCCCCACCCCTTAAAATACTATGTCCTGGCAATGTTTGCCTTCACAGATGCTGCTTGACCAACTGAGTTTTTCCAGTGATGTGTTTAGTCATCCAGATTCCAGCATCTTTCTTTTTGTCTTCTATGAATTCACTTGATATGTTAGTTTCCATGCCAATACAGTCTTGACTTGTGCAATAGTGCAAGGTCACTTCTTTAAGATAATTTGGTTCCCACCTGCTCAACTTTACTCTGCAGGAATTACTCCCTGGCCCTGCCATTTTCTTACTCCAACATGTTTCAACAAAGGTTTGCCACTTCGCTTTTCAAATTATTTTTGCTGCTATTATATCGGACATGGTGAGAAGTATTATAGTACATTTGGAGTATTGTGCAAAATTATGGATTCTTTACCTAGAAAATGGGATTAGGAGGCATGCAAATAAGCTTAGTTCAGTTCTTAAACCTGGCCAGTATGGACGAATTGGGCCAAATGGCCTGATTCTATGCTGTATGACTCTAAATGATATAGATATCACAGAGTAAGTGAAGCAAAGATGCACACCACTGGTTGTTCTGATTGTGGGTTCATCTTACAAAGAGAGATTGAACTCTGTTCTCCCAGAGTTTAGAAGAACGAGAGGCAACCTCATTGAAAGCACATAAGATTCTTAGAAATCTGGGCAGGTTAGCTATGGTGGGAATGTTTTTCTTGGCTGAGGAGTATAAAACAGAGGATTACAGTCTCAAAATAAGGGGTAGGCCATTTAGGAATGAAGTGAGGAGCCCGTTCAAAGTGCGGTTAATCTCCGGAATTCCCTACACCAGAAATATGCAGAGATCAGAGTCACTGCCTGCATTCATAACTCAGATTGATAGATTCTCTATATTGAAAGGAAAATGAATACGGAATTAGGGCAAGAAAATGATGTTAAGATAGATGATTAATCATGGTCTCATTGAATGTTGAAGCATGGTCAAAGCGCTGAATGGTCACCTGTTCTTAGCTTCAGCTGCCTGCTAATACTTCTCACCATGATCACATTGAATGGCGGTGTTGGCTCGAAGGGCCAAATGGCCTCCTCCTGCACCTATTGTCTATTGTCTATTGCCTTCAGACATTCCTTTACTTGGGAGAGCGAGTTAATATAAACATTGGGGATCTGATTCATAGCTGCAGAGAACAGCATTAATCCTGCTAATTATAATATCATATTGATACCTAATTTCTGTTCTATTCATGATTCCCCTGCATCCCTTCCTTAAACAGTTTTCCACTGCAGGCTGCCTTGGTCATGGATGCCCTCATTCAGATGCTGCCCTTGCCCTCTCAGCAACATTGCCGTCCAGGGTCTGATGGAACCAACCTCTAAGCTTCTCTTTTACCCTCTGGTAAATGTCTCCCTAACAGTTATTCACTCCCCTTCGGACCAGAACTTTTTGAGAACAGTGTACAGCACATAAATGGGGTCTTCAGCCCCCTATGTCAGTGTTGATCATGATGCCAATGCAATCTAATCTCATCTGCCTATGCGTCATCTATAACCTTCCATTCCCAGCCTGTTTATGGCCCCTCTAACTAACTCTTCAGTGTTTGTATCATTTCTGCTTCTACTATCTCCCCTGGCAACACATTCCAGGCACCTAATAGTGTTAAAAAAAACATGCCTTTTGGATCAATAATGCAGTAGTTAAACTGTTTTTCCTTCATAGAAACATAGAAACATAGAAAATAGGTGCAGGAGGAGGCCATTCGGCCCTTCGAGTCAGCACCGTCATTCAATATGATCATGGCTGATCATCCGCTATCAATAACTTCTCCCCATATCCCTTGAGTCCACTAGCCCCTAGAGCTCTATCCAACTCTTTCTTAAATCCATACAGTGATTTGTCCTCCACTACCCTTTGTGGCAGGGAATTCCATAAATTCACAACTCTCTGGGTAAAAATGTTTTTTCTCAGCTCAGTCTTAAATGACCTCCCCTTTATTCTAAGACTGTGGCCCCTGGTTCTGGACACACCCAACATTGGGAACATTTTTCCTGCATCTAGCTTGTCCACTCCTTTATAATTTTATATGTATCTATAAGATACCCCCTCATCCTTCTTCCAATCTGTTCAACCATGGATTGAAGCAGTGGCCCTATTAAAGTGCTCTCAACATCACTCTTTGCAGCAAATGTTATTACATATATTCTCTCTTGCTGCTGAGCAGGTTGCTCTTAATACAGTGACATCTTCAGTGAGTGCTGGACAGTATATCTTTCCCTTCCACCAACTGCAGTCAGTTGATGGAGCTGACACTAAAACTGGTGGAACTGAATAATGTCCACCGTGACCGTACAGACATCCTCACTCTTCTCAGTTCATTGAGACAGTTGATAACATGGGGGTGGTGAGACTGTCGGGTTGTTGGGGGACATGGTATTCTTATTTATTTGATTGCAGCAAAAAAACGTATGCATTAATTTTGCATTCTTGCACCTCTCGCATCTATTAAAATATATCCTTTCCTCACACATTTCACACTAATATACTGCCTCTCAGTAACATAATCTATATGTACGCCTGTGAAGTTCGGTAGATAATTATATTAAAGGCACCATGTAATGCCAATATATTGTTGTCAAGTGGTCTTCCTTTAGCTGAATGTGAAAAATATACATCTTCTAGAAGCGCTGGGACTCATCCTCAGTGATGTGATCTGGAGTCATCGGGTGTTTCGGGTCTCAAAACATCAGACACCCTCGCCCAGGCGACCCAGCCTGGGTTGATCAGGCCCCGACTTGCATCCCAGCAGCAACCGCCCATGGATCAGCCATCTTAATAACTTAATTACTCTGCATGGGTTGGGAGATTCTAGTGCGTGGCGGGACTGGGCTCCGTGGGGTGAGTCCTGGCCGGGTTCCTCCTGCATCTCACCAGGTTCAAGGCCTGTGCGCTGCACCTCTTTCTCCTCTTTGACGATTGTTAAAACTCCACTTTTGAGTTTTGATGCTTGCTATTGATCTATTGATTTTGTTTTATAGACAATAGGTGCGGGAATAGGCCATTTGGCCTTTTGAGCCAGCACCTCAATTCAGTGTGATCGTGGCTGATCATCCACAATCAGTACCCCGTTCCTGCTTTCTCCCCATATCCCTTGACTCCACTATCTTTAAGAGGTCTATTTAACGCTCTCTTGAGAGCATCAAGAGAACCGGCCTCCACCAATCTCTGAGGCAGATAATTCCACAGATTCACAACTATCTGTGAAAAAGTATTTTCTCATCTCCGTTTAAATGGCTTGCCCCTTATTCTTAAACTGTGCCCCCTGGTTCTGGACTCCCAACATCAGGTTTCCTGCCTCTAGTGTGTCCAAACCCTTAATAATCTTATATATTTCAATAAGATCCCCTCTCATCCTAAATTCCAGAGTATACAAGCCCAACCGCTCCATTTTATCAACATATGACAGTCCCGCCATCCAGGGAATTAACCTTCTGAACCAGATTTATCCACATTAAACTGCATCTGCCATGCATCTGCCCACTCACCCAACCTGTCCAAGCCACCCTGCATCCTCATAGCATCCTCCTCACAGTTCACACTGCCACCCAGCTTTATGTCATATACTAATTTGCTAATGTTACTTTTAATTCCTTCATCTAAATCATTAATGTATATTGTAAATAGATGCGGTCTCAGCACCGAGCCTTGCGTTACCCCACTAGTCACTGTCGACCATTCTGAAAAAGGCCCGTTAATCCCTACTCTTTGTTTCCTGTCTGCCAACCAATTTCCAATCCATGTCAGCACCCTACATGTGCTCTAATTCTGCCCACTAATCTCCAATATGGGACCTTATCAAATGCTTTCTGAAAGTCCAGGTACACTACATCCACTGGCTCGCCCTTGTTCATTGTCCTAGTTACAACCTCAAAAAGTTCCAGAAGATTAGTCAAGCACGATTTCCCCTTCGTAAATCCATACTGACTCTGACCGATCCTGCTACTGCTATCCAAATGTGCTGCTATTTCATCTTTTATAATTGCCTCCAGCATCTTCCCCACCACCGATATCAGGCTAACAGGTCTATGATTCCCTGTTTTCTCTCTCCTGCCTTTCTTTAAAAGTGGGATAACATTGGCTATCCTCCAATCCACAACAACTGATTCTTGATCTATAGAACATTGGAAAATGACCACCAATGCGTCCAGGATTTCTAGAACCACTTTCTTAAGTGCCCTGGGATGTAGACCATTGGACACTGGGGATTTATCAGCCTTCAGTCCCATCAGTCTACCCAGCACCATTTCCTGCCTAACGTGAATTTCCTTCAGTCCCTCTGCCACCCTAGATCTTCTGGCCACTAGTACATCAGGGAGATTATTTGTGTCCTCCTTAGTGATGACGGATCCAAAGTACCTGTTCAACTTGATCCCCATAATAAATTTGCCCTTTAAAAATTGCTATTGTCATTGCTTCTGTCCCCATTTTTGCTGGCCGGCCAGTCAACTGGCGGTCATTCCCTTCATGTATTGGTTAGATCATAAGGCAATGAAGTGGCAACGGTATATTTCCAGGTCAGCATGATACCCAATTTGGATACTGCCTGCTTGACAGTGGGGGCTGTTGCTCTGGCAGGTATGGTCACTTTTATTTCATAGCATTGGTTAGTTCTCCAGTAGTTTAGGATTGTGAGGTAATGAACAAGTGGATTGATATATTCTGGTTGGATTTGAGCTTCTTGTGTTTTAATTTTAATTGCACTCATCCAGGTAAATGGAGATATACCATCACTATCCTTACCTGTGTATTATAGTTGATGGGAAGGCTTTGAAATGTCAGGATGTAAATAACCTATTGCTGAATTCTCATCCTCTGACCTGCTCTTAGAGCTATGGTCAAAATAATCCCACACCCTAAGATGTTTGTGGTGGTCATTTCTTGAATAGTAATGTTTTTGAATGTCCAAGGAGCATGTTTAATCTCTGACAATGGATGAAGATGGCTCTTGTATGGTTATCTCACTTTCTCACTCATTCACCCACCATAGCCGTCCTACTTACAAACACTCCCAGCAGCAACAGTATCTTCAAGGATACTCCTATTTGCATTTCCATTAATACCCCATTCTGGTTGGCCTCAGGATGTACATCAATCCCATCCATATTGGGTAAAGAGTAACTATCGCCTTTTCGTCGGCATATCCCAACCTATGCAGTTCCAATCACAGGAAGAAAGGCCCCGTGAAAATCAATTTTCCAAAGTCCCTTTTGATGCATTATTTTCCGTTGTCAGTAAGGCACCATTGCTTGCCTTATATTCACTTTGCGGGAACAGTTCCTCTCTGTAAATTATGGGGAAATTCCATAATGACACACTGCCTTATGAGCAGTCAGCATCAGAGTGCAGTTGGCAGAACCAATGTGTACATCGGCGGGCACCTTTGGACGTCTGCATACTCACACCGGAGGTATGGGATTTTCTCTCCGTGTTATCGAGTAATGTCAGTGGATGCTGGCAGCTTCGCCGCGGTTTCCCTGAAAATCCGCCGGGTGGCTGCTGCAGTTCCTGGCTGGCAGCTGGAATTCGGGGAACCTAAGTTGATATAGTGTCTGCGGCATTGGCTGTGGTTTGGAGCAAGACTGCAGCAGGCAGCACCGCAGGGTTGGGGAGATGCACTGCCCATTCCAGCCATGCATCCTACCCCACCGACTACGAACAACTTCAGCAGTAGGTTTTGAGAAAGGTGGAAATCCTCATCTGTAAAATTAAATTAGTAATTTACAGAAGGTAGAACATCGCATCTGAAGCAAAGGAATAGGTGACGATTCGGGTCGAGATTCTTCTTCAGACTGTGTCTGAAAAAGGTCTCCACCCACAATGTCACCTATTCCTTTTCTCCAGCGATGCTCTGTGACCCACTGAGTTACTCCAGTTTTTTGTGTCTATCTTCAGTTTAAATCAGCATCTGCAGTTCCTTCCTACACATACATTTGAAGCTGGCTTCAAACCTTGCAGTGAACCTAATCTGATGTGAAATTGCCACAAGTATGGGACCAGAGCATCCGCACCCACAAAATATAGAACAACCATTGACAGCCAGATTTATCGCCTTGGAAAATGTCGGTAATCCTGAATCCACTGATAGTAGGCTTGGATGCCAGAAATGTATTTGAATGTAGCAACACTATAACAGGAACTTACTGTTTTCCATGGTGTTCCAATTTTCTTGTACATCATTTGAAGAATGACGTTTGCTAATGAAACGTCTAATGTTTTTTGAACTGGTTACTTCTGCCAATGCCCACAGAATGCCATTGCAACCTTTGGCAAACTGCTTCCAGCAATCAAAGTACAAGTGCAACAAATCAGAATGTATCTACTTTGCCAGAATCGGAATTGGGACTTTGTGCAGCGGTTTTGTGTAAAGACACTGTAAAGAATGGTCTCTTAGACACAGAGTCTTTACTACTATTTTATTCAATAGTCAAATACATCGCAGCCCTAGCTGTACGTGGTCTGTCAAGGATGCTAGAGAGAGAGGCAAGGGTGGGAAGGTCACAATTATACTGAATGGTAAGGGGAGTGGTTAGTGGTGGATATGTCACTATATTTAAAGGTGTACACACATATCATCTACAGACACCTGTTGCTTAACTTTTAATTTCTGAAATACATAACACAATTAGCAATGTCCTTGCCCAAGCATAAAACTGATGACGCTTTATGCTTGGGTAAAGACAATGCTAATTGAGTTATGTATTTGAGGAATGAAGGGTTAAGCAACAGGTGTCTTTACATCAAAATGCTGCACAAAGTCCCAATTCTGATTGCCAGACATCCATAGAAACAGAAGGCTATTTAAAACAGTGAGTCGGCAAGTTAAGGTTTTAAAGACAAGTGTGTGCAGGGTTACTGTTGGAGTTCGACCAGCTAAAACCACATAGCGTCTTGGCTCAGATCACTGGTAAGCCTCTTACTCCTAGCTCACCCGAGCTTCAATGTCACATTGGCCTGCAGGGTTACCTGGAGTCAAGTAGGAAAAATAGCAGCCTTCAGTGACAGGTCGACTCGTTCAGGTCCAACTAATGTTTGATCAGGCTATCACATTACGGATTCTACCACATACAGTTGGCATGCTCCCAATATTGCACTGCTGATTTAATCCTGTAACTTACCCAGACCTTAATAAAACTCAGTACATCCTAGCTTACCCACAACGAGAGTGATCTTTCCTGCACCAGAGGAAAGGAAGATGGCAGAGGGTGTGGATGTAAATGAAACTCTAAGCAAAAAACATAAAATGCTGAAAACACTCAGCAGGTCAGGCTGAATCTATGGTGAGAAACAGAGTTTTCCTATCCGCAGATGCTGCCTAATTTTCTGAGTATTTCCATCATCATCAATATTTATTTGAGATTTTATTGTTATCAATTAGATTAAAAATGAACACTTTGAAGACAGGTTAGTTAAATTCAGCGAGGAGGGACAATAGGGCCAGTGGTGGATGGGGTGTGGCAGAATATATTTCTGTTGAAGTTGGTAATAGCAGGATTTTTAATTGGCTACTTTTGCTGGAGGAAGTTTTGGTTTCTCTCATACATTGCAGGGCAGGAAATGTAAAAAATAATCCAAAACTTCCTTCAAAATAGAAGTGGCTGTGACAGATTGCTGGGCCGCATTAAAATGTGAACGATCAAAATCTTTCCTTTGTTTTATTACATTTGGAGTGTCGTACGAGGCAAAGTGAGGTCTGTAGGCTTTTTTTGCCATTTTCCTTGAAGCCATTAGAGTATATTCACGAAAGGTGCCTTGTAACCATGCTGTTGATTCCTACTGTGCCCT
This sequence comes from Raja brachyura, assembly GCA_963514005.1. The sequence continues at coordinate 36,550,234 of OY740794.1, read as the reverse complement.
AGTCCTGTGCAGGTTGAAGTATAATTGCTGATATCACCATGGAAATCTTATTTTATAGTTGGTCATTTTTATCTACACTTCTGACAAGTTGTTTATCTTGAGCACACTTGAGCAGATGCTGGAGCAAATCTAGGTTTGAGCTGTTTACTACGAAGTCTCACAAGGGATTTCCAACTCTTATTATTTTCAACTCTCTGATGGGCCATTGGTGAAAGGCCAGGGAAATGCAGTCAGTTCCAGGTTTGAACCCTTTCTACAGAACAGCTGGTTCCGAGAGTGCACCGAGAGGTGGCCAGCGCGTGCAGGGATCACTTTACTGCAGCTAACAATCATTAAAAACAATCTGGGCACATGCAAATCCCCATTTATGTTCACTAAGTCCCTGTTACTAGTATCGATATATGGGGATAGGGGTACGGACTTCCAGTGGATTAAAAAAAAACATTGACACTACTAAGGCCGCAGGCAATGACAATAAGGCTGCAATCACTCACTCTGAGTCAAACATTTATTTCCACAGAGTTAAACCCTCTGTTTGATATTGTTTGAATAATAACTTCTATGCATGTTTCCACCGGTCGAAGCATCCAAGCAGCCTGGACTCTAGCTCCAGCCAGAAGCATTCCCACATTCCTGACCACCAGTATTCCCAACCCCAATCCTCGTTGATACTTCAGGACTTGCCAGCATAAGATATCAATTGCAGTCCATCTCATAGCCACCAAGATTCACTGGATACAACCGCCGGAGTGGGCTGTGGTGTAACACGCTATATTTACTGCAGCTGTCAGTAACGCATGGCTGACCTCACGTGTACACGATCCATGGATCGTAAGTCAGCGGATAACAGGACTTGTGAACTGTATGCATTTAATGAATCTCCAGAATTTAAATCCATACACCTCTAGTTCTATGCAACCACCCTTCAGTGTGTGTGAGCATCTTTGGTAAAGGGCAAACACAAACTGGTGGAAATATTAATAAAACAACTGAATATTAATCAAGTGGCTACCAGTTTACCTGAAGGTAGGATATCCAATTTATGATGCACACAGCAAGTAGACATTGTACCCTCCTCAAGATTGGTAGAGGTCTTGTTAGCCAGGACATCCTTGCAACTTCAGAAGATGAGAATTAATAAACTAAAACAGAATGACAAATTGCAAACAGTTCGGTCAAATGGGTTGGGATTAACCAGGTGCCGAGGGACATTAGCCCTGAGACACTGATTGTTGGATTGAAGCCAAAGGCAACGACTGCTTTCCAATGAAAACAGTCACTGAAGAGCTAAAGTGCTGGCAGGTAGATAATGAATTTTAAACATTCTTTTATGCTCTCATTTATCAGTGTGAAATGTAAAGAATTTGCTTAATGCGTGCTTCCTTTCTGATGGATTGGACAGCGTTTTGCTCGGCCTTCTGGAGCAGTGTGACAGTGCAGGGTTGTAGAGAACAAGCAAACATCAGTAAACAGTAGAAACAAGGAACTGCAGATGTTGGCTTACAAAAAAAAGACACAAAGTGCTTGTATAACTCAGCGGGTTAGGTAGCCTTTCTGTAGAACACGGATAGGTGATGTTTTGGGTTGGGACCATTCTTCAGAATGATTGTGGTGAGGGGGATGGGGAAGGAAGCTGGAAAAGAGATGGGGCAGGTCAAAGTGTTAAAGAAGGAACTGCAGATGCTGGAGAATCGAGGGTACACAAAAGGCTGGAGAAACTCAGCGGGTGCAGCAGCATCTAAGGAGCGAAGGAGATAGGCGACGTTTTGGGTCAAGACCCTTCTTCAGACTCAAAGCCTGGTAAGTGATACGTGGCTACAGGTGAGGGGGATTTTTGATAGGCAGATGGTTGGACAAAAGCCATTGATGAAAAGTTGTGAGATAAGGAAAGAAGAGTTGCAAATTGTGAAGCCTGGGGAAGGAACATAGGTAGAAGGGGAGAAATCGGTGCGAGTCTAAGTGGGTCACAGGAAAGAGGGGTGGGGGGGAAGAAATTGGGGGAGGTTTATGGTTAGTTAGTTAGTTACCTAAAATTGGAGAATTCAGTGTAATGCTCCCACTATTGGGGTGTGAGCTATACAAGTGGAATATGAGGTGCTGCTCCTCCAGTTTGTGTGTGGCCTTACTCTGGCAATGGTGAAGGGGCAGATCGTAAAAGTCAATTGTCAGCACTCATTTGCAACATGGTAGGAATTATCCCACTCTCGGCCTTCCTCATTCGCCAAATTAAAAATGTTATTTAAGAAACACAGCAAACAACTGACCCTCAATCCAGACCAGCCTTCATTGTTGCGGGTGACTTCAATCACTCCAACCTGAAGACTGTACTCCCCAAATTCCACCAACATGTCTCCTTCGCCACTAGAGAGCACATGGGCATCAACCCCTCCCTCTGCAATTGGTTACTGGACTTTCTAACCAACAGACCACAGTCTGTTAGGTTGGATAACCATTCCTCCTCTACCCTCACCCCACACTGGCGTACCCCAGGGCTGTGTGCTGAGCCCCCTCCTCTACTCCCTCTTCACCTATGACTGCATACCTGTACATGGTACCAAAGCCATGATCAAGTATGCAGATGACACAACGATGAGTTGGCCTACAGGGAGGAGGTTCAGCTCCTAACAGTATGGTGTGCTGACAATAACCTGGGCCTTAACTCCAAGAATACCAAGGAGCTCATTGTGGACTTCAGGAGATCGAGAGGCTGCACGCACACCCCCATCCATATCAACGGGATGGAGGTTGAACGTGTCTCCAGCTTCAGGTTCCTGGGGATCAACATCTCCGATGACCTCTCCTGGACCCACAACACATCCTCGCTGATCAAGAAGGCTCAACAGTGTCTCTTCTTCCTGAGGAGACTTGAGAAGGTCCACCCGTCTCCACAGATTCTGGTGAACTTCTACCGCTGCACCGAGAGCATCCTTACCAACTGCATCACAGTATGGTATGATAACTGCTCTGTCGCCGACGGGAAAGCTCTGCAGAGGGTGGTGAAGATCACCCAACGCATCAAAGGCTCCTCACTCCCCTCCATTGAGTAAATGATGCCTGCGCAGGGCGCACAGCATCGCCAGGGACAGCTCACACCCCAACCATAGACTGTTTACCCTCCTGCCATCCGGGAGATGCTACAGGTCCCTCCGCTGCCGTACCAGCAGGCTCAAGAACAGCTTCTTCCCTGCGGCTGTCACACTTCTCAACGCTGCACCTCAATGACTGCCTGTCTCCACGCATTTAACCCATATCCCTCTAAACACTTCCTATCCATATATCTATCCAAACGTCTTTTAAAAGTCGGAATTATACCTGTTTCCATAGCTTTCTCGGGTAGCTCATTCCAAATGCAAACTACCCTCTGATGAAAGCGTTGCCTCTGTGGTCCCTCTTAAATCTCTTCCCTCACACCATAACCTATGCTCTATAGTTTTTTAATCTTAAAAAAAAGAGTGAAAATATAAAGCTGGAGGGGGATATGGATGGAAAGTGACAGGGGCTATACTTCCAATGACTTCAATCTTCAATTTGCACGTCAGTCTGAAACCTGCAACATTATCTGTCTATTTCACTCCTTAGATGCTATCTGACCTGCTGAGTTCCTCCAGCATTTCCTTTTTGCTCAGGATTTGAGCATCCGCAGTCTCTTTTGTCTCCAGTAGAACAAATGCTGGGAAGGAACAATGATTTTCATTATTTTTAAGAGAGAAGATGTTAGCATTGGATCCCAGACGGGAGAGTGGTGATAGACTGGGAAAATGGATGGTGCAGTGAGACCTGTGTCCTGACTGACAGCAAGGGTTCAGAAGGAGTAATCAGTTAGAAAGGTGTGTCACTCTTCATTGAAAGGGGATTTGAGTACAAGAGCATGGATGTATTGCGCTCAGTAAAAACCTATAAAATTCTAACAAGTAGACAGGCCATATATAGGAACAAAAATGCTGATGACTGGATAGTTCCAGGACCATGGTGTGTGCAATTTAGTAGTGAGATCAAAACAAATGTTATCTTCCAGTGGGTGTGGAATTAAATATGTTCGAGGAGGACATGGATATATGTGTTATATATGATATATATGGATTTATATGCCAAAGGTTTGAAGAGATATTGGTAGAAAAGCTCAAAGTGGAGTAGCACACCAGGACATGGATAGGTGAGGTTTTAGGTGGGGAGACTTCTTCAGGCTGATTGTAGAAGGGTGGAGAAAGCTGCAAGTGGTGGTGGCAGGACAAAGCGTGGCAAGTAATAGGTGGATCCAGATCAGGGAGGTTTTGATTTGCATATCGTTCACTTGCAGATTTACTCAAGCTCTTTGCATTTTACTCAACATTCCAGCAGCTGCAGTTCTTTAAGTCTCGATATGGTGAGAAGTTGGATAAATGACATTGAAGTGGAGAGCCAACTAGGATTCAAACAGATGTGCCGAATGGCCTACTCCACGTATTTTCTCTGTTGCGATGTTCCTACTCCGTGCACACCCATTATACTGAAAATAATTATATTATGCTAGATCTAAATCTTGATGGATTCCTGGATGGAATGTCCCAACCATCTTGTATCAAGGAATCATGCAGTGTATTACAGGCAACAATAGGTGGCAGCAAAATCAGTTGGTAAAATGGGGGTCAGAGGTTAAGTTAAGATGGGGAAGTGAGATTCCTCATTCACTGATCCAATTGGTGTCAGTGATTGATAAAATTACATCTATTGATGCTCCTGAACACATCATCAGTGATGTAACCTGGGGTCATTGGGTGTTTTGGGTCTTTCAACATCAGACACCCTCACCCAGGTGACCCAGCCATGGTTGATCAGACCACGACGTGTTCAGGTGGCATTCGCTCCTCCCCGTGGACATCCTCTTCTGATCCAGAGCCATCTCAATGCTTTCTCCATTACCTCTGTGGTGTTCTTGATGGCTCTTCTCCTCTCCATTCCGTTGATGCCCAGTGCACTCAAGGCATTGTAGAGCGATTGCCCTGCAAAACCTTGGCAGCCAACCTCGATTGGCATACACCTTGCCTTGTCTTCAGAACAAACAAAATCTTCACTTATCTGCTAGGATTCAAAATACCTGCCCTTTCCGCTTGCTTTTGATACATGCTGATAAATCTTGCCGCTTTTGTTCAAGCTGGTTAAGTTTCCACAAATTTACTTTGAACACCATCCATGCATAAAATGTATTTAAAACATTTCTGTTTCCTTTTTCCTTTCCATGCTTCCTGACTTCTATTTCGATGTCTTTAGTACATCCTGATTGTGTGCTCACATAGAAACATAGAACATAGAAAAATAGGTGCAGGAGTAGGCCATTCGGCCCTTCGAGCCTGCACCGCCATTCAATGTGATCATGGCTGATCATCCAACTCAGTATCCCGTACCTGCCTTCTCTCCATACCCCCTGATCCCTTTGGCCACAAGTGCCACATCTAACGCCCTCTTAAATATAGCCAATGAACTGGCCTCAACTACCTTCTGTGGCAGAGAATTCCAGAGACTCACCACTCTCTGTGTAAAAAATGTTTTCCTCATCTCGGTCCTAAAGGAATTCCCCCTTATCCTTAGACTGTGACCCCTTGTTCTGGACTCCCCCAACATTGGGAACAATCTTCCAGCATCTAGCTTGTCCAACCCCTTAAGAATTTTGTAAGTTTCTATAAGATCCCCCCTCATCCCAGGAATCAGTCTGGTGCATCTTCTCTGTACCCCCGCTATGGCAAGGATGTCTCCTCAGATTTGGAGACCAAAACTGTACGCAATACATCTTGGACTTGGATTTGAAACCAGAAACTTCGGAATCTAGGATTGTTACCGACTGAATTTTGATTGATACCCAAGTAGATTGATCTCTGGATTAAAAATGGAAATAGATTAAAAATGAAAAGTTTGATGGATACCAAATGTTAGCACTCTCAATAATAGACCGGTATTATCAGCTTTCCAGGAGGACTAGTCCCAGGAGATCTCAGCAGCACCAGAATCAATTGTTCTTTGCTAACCACTGCGTTGGGAATCACTAAGATCCAATAATGGTTTATCTGCTTCTGGAGTAACATGGGTACAATGGCATCTTTGAGTGCATTCCTAGTTGTTGGGAATATTGATTACATTGTGTTGATATTGAGTCCAGAAGCTTTCCCAAATAACAATCCTATTGACAATGAAAGTCTACCATACTTTCCCATGATAGAGCACTGTGAGCTATTGATTAGCAAATATCAGATGCTGATAATATTTACCTGTTTAGGTAAGATGTGATTGGGTTTATAACAATGTGTACCTGGTGTGATTTCAAACGATGCCATTGTCTACTGAACAATGGGAGCTAATTAAACATGCAGGAGATCACAAAATACCATTTCCCAAGACCATTTATAAATAACATTTATCCCAACCAGGCTTATTTTTGCTCACCCTAGGCTTCATGTTTATGAGATCTAAATGCATTTAATTAATTTCCAATTAACCATTATTCCCCACTATTTGAAAGACGTGATCTTCCCATTATCAATAATTGTCAAGTCGGGTTTATTGTCATATGCACAGGTACAATGAGGTAGAGGTGCAATGCAAATTTTGCTTGCAGCAGCATCATGGACACATAGACTCAGACACATACAAGATTCTAAATTAATCATAAATTACACAAATTCTGCAAGACAGTGAATAGAAAAAGACTGCAAAAGCAAGACAATAGTACAAAATACAATTAGAAAATAAAAAATTTAACCTTTCCTGAATCTCTATTTGGACCTGTTTTATTTTTTTTATTTTTTTTATTTCTTTGCAATAATCTTCATTTATCTTTATGGTATACAATATTCACATCCTTTGAATTCAATGTATTCGGCCATCTCAGAATCAGAATCAGAATGCCTTTTATTGTCACTATACACATGTACAATGAGATTTAAAAACTGCTCCTACTCAGTGCAAAACAAAACAAAAAAAGGGGGGGGGGATAAGGTGCACAGTATTGTATCTGTCTGTATATGTCTGTGTATATGTCTGTCTGTCTATCCATCTGTATTGGTGCATCATTTGTTTGGATTAGCACATGATTCCAGTGAAGATTTCCTTGCTGTAAATACCTCTACACTTTCTTTAAAATCACCGTAAATTGCATCATGATCATATTAATGAACAGTTCTCCTGTTTGCCTTCAAGGAAAGTTCATTACGTCATAGCACATTGATAAAAATCAAACATATTGTTCCAAACTGGGTTTATTCAGGCTTTTCCCAATGCATTACTTCTGTAACTTATGCTTTGGCTGTTATACAGGATATCCCTCTTGCACAGAAAGCTGTTTTTTCTATGTGCAATTTCACAGGATGCAATATGTAATCTAGACACAAAGATTTATACAGCAGGGAAACAGGCCCTTCAGCCCACCATTTCCTTGGCAACCATTGAATACCTATCTATGCTAATTCCATTTATCAGCAATTGGTCCTGAGACCAGACCTCAGTATCAGTGTCCATAAGTGTTGTGAACGTACCTGTCTCTTCAATTTAGTCAAGTAATGTGCCCTAGAGTGTTGGATTATTAGTTATTGTATATTTATTTGTTGTGTTGTTGCATCAATGCACCTGTAAAAGTTACAGCAAGTAACAATTTCATTATTCTATTCTTGTGAATACAACAATAAAATACTCTGGATTTGTGACTTCACCATCCCAAGTGAAAATTGTGAGGTTCAGTCTTGGAGCAAGATAATACACTGCTGAAACTTGGCTAACTGCAGCAACCAGTGGCCTGTTCTCTCTCTCACAAAACAACATGGAAAGATGCTTATTTCTCCTGAGCTACGCTTTCAGTGAAATATAAACAGAAACGCTTCTCCAGTGGAAAAAAAACACACGAAAATTCACAAAGAGAACATTAATGAGCAGTTCTTTGACATATAGTTCAGTTTCCCAGCTGTTGCAGCTTGTGGAGCAGATCTTCTGCCAAGAGCCCGTGTCCAATCTGCTCAGAACAGATGTGCAGTTGTTTGTGCATCAAGGGGTCGATGGATTTGCCCATTCCGGCTCTGCCTTTGGTGTGGTTCTTGTGGTTGGGAAGCGGAGGAGAGTTGTATTTCCTGCTTGCCAGTGCTGGGACAGAACAGTTTGCACCAGCAGATCTCTACCTTCAGATCAAGGCGAACATTGCTGTGGTTTATCATGCTGTGAGATCACACATAGGAGATAACCAGCTAACCCTTCTGTGCAAGCAGGCAACTTCAGAGCCTGTTCTCAGCCGTTAAATTATGGAGTAATTCTACCCATCAAATATAATCTGGTCATTACAAGTTTCATTTGTGTGGTTAACTGGAGCCTGTGACACACAGCAAGAATTCTCCCCCCTGCTCTATTGTTTCCACCTGCCTCCCTTGGGGGTATAGCATCAGCCTGGTGGGCATTAGTTACCCAAGGCTGTTTCCCTGAACTGAGACATGAGTGATTGTAGAGGGGGCTGCTGATCCCGACACGGCGATTGCCAGAAACCTCCCTTTCCTTTTCCAGCCCAGTTGCACCGAATGGGGACTTGTCACAAGAACTTTTTCTTGTGACAAGTCCCCATTCGGTGCAACTGGGCTGGAAAAGGAAAGGGAGGTTTCTGGCAATCGCCGTGTCGGGATCGGCAGCCCCCTCTACAATCACTCAATGACAAAGGAACTCAGATGAAGTAATTTTCTGTCAAGTTTGTAAGGTGAAAAGATAGGAACAGAATGGTTGAGTTGGGTGGATTATCCCAGACGGCTCGTGTTTTTAGTAAGGAGTTGGAAGGACAAATCATGATACTTTTCTGTCAAAACAAAGTATCTGAACACCTTGCTTCAAACAACAATTTGGTTATAATTAGTTACCGGAGTGACGGATCAACATGCTGAATTCCACAGGTAGCGCAGTGGTAGAGTTGCTGCCTTACAGCGCCAGAGACCTGGGGTTTTATCCTCACTATGGGTGCTGTATGTACCGAGTTTGTACGTTCTACCTGTGATCACATGGGTTTTCCCTGGTTTCCTCCCACACTCCGAGGATGAACAGGTTTGTAGGTTAATTGGGCTTGGTAAGTTGTAAAATTGTCCCCAGTGTGTGTAGGTTAGCGTATGCTGATCAGCACCGACTTGGTGGGCCGACGGGCCTGTTTCCGTGCTGTATTTTTAAAGACCAAAGTCTTAAGATGTGTGATTAGAACCATCTAAAAAGCGAGGTTGAATCCCATGGCGAGGGACTGGATGACAGAGAGATCAGTCAGTGAGTTTCGCGGAGTGGGCACTGCATGAAGTGATATGCTGCGAATATTGGAGCAAATATTGTTATGTCCCAGGCCCTGTGGACTAAGAGAGGGCCCAGACATTCAAGCACACGCTCAGGTGTGGAACTGTTGATTGCCATTTAGGTCCTCACCCTATCAGAAATGCCCAAGCGGTGAAGCCATGGAGACCAGCGTCTGGTGAGAAGCAAGAAGGGATGCAGCCACAGCAGGATGGTCTGTGGTAAAGTCAAGATGTAGCATTATCATGGAGTGGTTGGGGTGTGGTTGGTGTGAAAGAAATGGTTAGAAGCAAGAAGGAGTAAGACTGGAGGCCAGTGACATCTAAAGGCTGTAGATTGGCGAGTTAAGGGCCTGTCCCACTTGGGCGTCATTTGCAAGTCATTTACGTGACATAATTTACGCGTCACGATGGTGCGTGGTGACGTAGGCAGTGACGCGCAGTCGCGTGCGGTGGCCCAAGATTTTGGGATATACGAAATCTTTGCGCGCCATCTGCATGACGCCCAAGTGGGACAGGCCCTTTAAGGGGAATACAGATCAGGGATTTGGAATCTACTTGAGATCGTGTGGATAGTTTTAATATGAGCACGGGATTTGGTGAACATTTCTACGAGTCTCCGTGTTAGTGCAGTGGGATCTAGGCCACATTGTCCCAGGAATGCCCAGTAATGAGTGCCACCAACACAACGTGATCCATGGTCTCCTGTGACCGTCCAAAACTAAGCAGGGCAACAGAACAACATCACCACTTTCTTCCCTCAAGCAGTAAGCCCTTCACTCACGTGGATGACTCATGGCTAAAGGTGCCCATCGATTTTTCCGATTGATGCAAAACAAAATGGTCCTTGAAGTGCTCTTGGAAAAATTGATTTGATTGCATTATGCTGAAAAAAAGCATTATGCAACCAAATTTCCAGGCATATGCATGGTGCGTGTCTGCGCTGCTCAGATTGGTAGCCTGCTTTCCTATTTCACAACAGTACCCGTCTGTGCTCCTATTTACACAGTATGACAAGTGTTAGTAATTCACATTGTTGCTGTCAGCTGACATCTTCATAAAGCTTGTGAGATGCCCATGTATCACCCTGTCAGCTCTCCAGGTTATACAGCGAGGCCTGTCAGTGCCTCGGTCAAGCACATACCAATGATCCGAGTTATACAGTGAGAAACTTGGCTGCGGGACTTTATCCTGCGGAAACATTGCTAAGTAAACACAGGTGCTGCATCAAATTGCTTTGATTCCACACCACAGAAACAGGCCATTCAGCCCGACTGATTTATGCTGAAGTTTACATTTTCTATGTCTCCCTCTCTCCTGCTACCTTGTTTTATCTAACCCTGTCAGTTTATATTTCTATTCTTTCTTCCTTGTCTGATTATCTAGATTCTACATCGAGTGCTTGTACGGTTTTTAAATGGTTCAGAATTGCAATTCCCAGTTTAGTAACTTGTTAAAAGGTTATATCCTTATTATTAGCTGTGTTGCAGTGAGAGCAATATAGAGCTGTTCCCTGAGTGACACCAATAGGAACTAAAGTTAATCCCTTTCCTTCACACTGTTCCAATCCGTGGCTTAAACCACTGACTGTATTTCAAATGATATTAGCCGAGCTTGTGGGCACCTACTCAGTTACTGTTTACCTCAGTGCCCAGGCCACAGAGCTCTGTAACATCTGTGTCAGAATGCACCCTTTGCTGGACTCAGGGAATTGCTGGCCACACAAGGCAATGACTTTGAAAAGTATAAGACACTTACATTTTATTAGCAGCTTTCATTCACTCGCTGTGCTTCAAGCGTGTTTAACAGCCACTGAAACACTTTTTGAATCTATTCTCCGTTTAGTTAGCACATAGCATCCTAAAGTAAAACAATGAATAGTCACCAATATAATGTAGTGACAATGTGATTGGTCAGTTGATTATTATTGGCCATTGCACAAAGGGGAACCCCTCTGCTTTAAAAAAAAGTATTGCCATTGATTTATTTATTTTCACCTGAGGATATAGTCAAGGGCCTCAGTTTATTGTCTCATCTGAAAGATGACACTCCTAACAAATGCAGTATCCTCTCAGAACTGCACGAGGGTGTCAGCCCTGTGGAAGTACACGGAATAGAAGAGCAGAACTGGTTTAGAGACCAGTGTGGCCCTGGCTGCTAGGGCTAATACAAAAACCATTATTGCCCCTGGGACTCACAGTGTTTCCGTTATTCTCGATGTTGCATGTCCAGTTGAGTGGCTGTGTTGTATGGAAGCAGGGGTTAGGGTAAATGATGAAATTCTGGGATGAGCAAGGAGTAAAGATGAGTGGGACCTCTAACCCCGGTGTTGGATGGCTTACTACAGTGGAGTAATGGGAGCAATTGCCTTCCATGAAAAAAAGGGTACTGTCACTATCCCTTAAAATTCACAATGTCCTCCTGTGCTTGGTGTGTTTTGGCTCAGACCCAATCCATCCCCCTTTCTCCTTCCGGCACATGCTTGAAGTGTTTTCAAGATGTGTTTTTACAAGCAAAGAATTAACATCTATAAGGGAAGCTTTTCTTGGCTGTAACGGGCAGGAATTACTAAATATCAAACTCAGTTAACCCTTTGCCGAGATTCATAATTTACTGCGCACGGAACAACTCTTCCTTATCAAGCTGTCTCACTCATTTTGAGGTTTGTAAATTGTAAAATCAACATCAGCTGGATTAAATTAAATTAGATGCATTTGTTGTCATACATTCCGGGAATGCAATGACATTCTTTAATCACATGAAGCTCACAGAGTAAATGGTACACATATAGTAATGATAAATACAACAATAAATGCAACAATGAGTGCAAACCAGCAGAATGATGCAAGATTATAGTGCAGAATCTGGTGGTGCAAAAAAAATTAAAGTACAATAACGGAATAACTGAATGAGGTGGAGTTAAGAGTGAGAGTATGTGGCAGCACGTCTGGGAATGGGGTGCAAAGGTGTTGATTGGTTCTGGAGTCCGATCGCAAGGGGGAAGAAGCTGTTCTGAAGTCAGGATGTTAAGTCAGACTTTTGAGCTCTTGCATCTCCTTCCAGGAGGTAGAAGAGAAAAAAGGGAACGGCCAAGGTGGCAAGCGTCCTTGACGATACTTCCAACCAACCTCGTGCAAGAGAGATAGTGTCCTTATTTTTCCTGTCAGCTAATTGCAGGAGATGCAGATTGTCCAGAAGACTGGTACAGATGTGGGTCATCACCAATCTTTCATTACAGTCAAGTTTAGAGCCACAGAGCCATAGCCATTGAGAAAGGTCAGTTTATTTTTCTTGGGGAGTGAAATAATGGAGCATTCCTTGAAGCAGATGGGGACAGAAGACTGTTGAAGTGAAAATGCCGGTGAAGACTGTAGCCAGTTGATTGCAGCGCAAATTCCAAACTTGTACATGGACTCCATCCAGGCCGGCAGCTTTTTTGAAAGTTTCCACTCGTAAAAGAAGACCTGCTATCGAGATGTGGTGGAACAGAGCCAACGGGGGATGGAGGACACACTTAGGTGAAGCTTTTTCTATCTGTTCAAAATGGGCGAAAACAGCATTCAGCTCATCTGATGGTAATACATAATTTCCAGAGATCACCCCCATTTTTGGCTTGTCATTGGCGATGGTGTCAAGGTCATGCTACAGTTGCCTGGCAGCCACTTGATTTAATTGAGCCACCAGCTTGTTTTGGAAGTCTTTTTTGGCATCCTTCGTTGTATTGTGGAAATCGCACTTGGTCATCTTGTATGATATCAGTGATTAAATGAGATCTGTTCTGTAGTGCAGGGGGTTTGATTGGTGTTAGCAATGGATCTAAGTATCCAGGCATGACCTGGCAGCCTGCTTCAGTCGTTTGAAGGTGGGTTAGCGTTTGGGCATCTGTCATGGTGCTTGTTCTTGGCTACAATCCCTTTGACTCTGCATCTACTTTCAATGAAGATGAAATTGGCATGATACCTTGACCAAATCACGCTCTCTGGGTGAACATGTAAAAAATAGCTCCTTAAATCAGGTATCAGGGGCTATAGGGGAGAAGGCAGGAGAATTGGGTTAAGAGGGAGAGATAGATCAACCATGATTGAATGGCAGAGTAGACTTGATGGGTTGAATGGCCTAATTCCGCTCCTATCATTTATGAACTTATCACCTCATGAAATGGTACATAGAAATGACAATGACACAGCTGTCCCCCAACAATAGTTGTTCATTGGATCGCACTGTTAAAGTACTGGTACAAAAATTCTAATTGCACTGATCAACTGGGATAGCTTTAACTTTCACATCTTTGGAGTTAAGTTCCTCTTTTTTAATTTGATTCCCAAAAATACAGTAACCACAAATTTTCTGGCGACGTTGTTAAATCATGGGATAGATTTGGTCTATTTTAGTCCTCTGTTCACAATCCCCTCATTCCCCTTCACCACAAGCATTATCCTGGCATCCAGCTGTTCCATGAATAATTGCACTTCTTATCCGGAAAACTCCAATCATAATGTCTCTTCCTATTAGCTTAAACCCGTGGCCTCTGCATTAGTTTAACCTTGCGCCCCCCTGTGTAAGTTTCACCCTTTATATTACTTTCACCCCGTGACTCCTTCTGCTAGTTTAACCCTTTATCCAGTGTATTAGTTTGGCCATATGACCTCTATATTGGTTTAACCCCGTGACCCTCTAATAGTTTAACTCTATCCCCTTGCATTAGTGCAAGTGTAGCTCCTGTATTAATCAGTTTAAATATGTTGTTTCCTGTGTGACTTTCCATCTGTGTCTATGAATCAATTTGATCCATTAACCGCTGTATGAATTTAACTTTGTGACGACCACTTCTAATTTGCATCCTTTATATTAGTTTAACTCTGTATCTCCCATATTAATTTAACCCATGTTCCCCATATTAATTTAGCATCTCCCTTATTATTCTATGTCTTTCAACATTAGTTTTATTCAGACTCCCTGGATTAATTTGCCCATGAACCGCTGTGAAACCATGAAACCAGTGCATTAGTTTAAACTGTATTATGTATATTAGTTTAATCCTGGTCTTGTTGATTGCTTTATTGATTTGATTGCACACAAGTTGCACACAAATCTACAAAAGCATTTCAATCTATTTCAATTTCACTCTTGAACCATCAGCCTGCCATCAAGATCAACAGGTGTCAAAGCAGTGGCATCCGGCATTGAGGCAAATGAGATTTTAGCTCAAATAAATTTTAGCTCAGCAAATCAAAATATCAACAAAGAGAGGAAGCGTGTGTTGGGAGTAAGGTGACTAAAACAATGTAATATCATGGCTCATGAGGATGTCATTGTATCCCCCAACTCAGAAAGTCTGGCTTGCACTGTGATGTTTCCTTGACAGTGTCATCTTGTTCCTAGCTTATCGTATTTCCTGGAAATGAAGACGCATCCCCACTTTGAGTTGCTAAATTTTGAAAAAAGGAGGGGGGACAGGATCAAGGGTTTGGTTTAGTCAGTAGAAAGGAAGATGTGAAATTCCTTCAAGGTGGCAATGAGGACCTGGGAGCCTCCATCTTCACCTGTCCCACAATGTGCTATGCGGTTCAAGTCTGAGGCACGGGGACTTCCTGGATCAGGGAGATCACATAACAGGGAAAGGGAGAGAGAGAGCCCGGGATGGAGGAGCCAGCCTTCTGCCCAGTAGCTGGCTGGCTGGAGGGCGAGCTGACAGAAGGCGCTGAGGTGGCGGTCGGTTCCGCTGTCCGGTCCCGGCGGTTGCTTGCAGCCACCCGGGCTACTGAGTGAGTTGCTGGCATGATCCCTGATCCCCTTCTTCTCAACGCTCCTGCCCTCCCCACAAATGTATCCCTGGCGGCCCAGCCAAGTTTGCTACTTTGCCGTGCTGCCCCGGGCCAGACTCAACACACGCTGTAGAAGGAACGCTCCCCCTCCCCCCCAGCGGCACTGTCCTTTAACAGCCGCTGTACTGAGGGATAGCCAAATCTATCCTTCTTGTCTAACAATCTAACCTTCGGCCTCCAAGATGCAGGTAAATTTTCGGGCCTTATTTTCGGGTAAAAAATAGCTTCTTTTCTGCCGGGAAAAACGGTACATTAAAGATATAAAAGCAGAAAATGTTTGAAAAACTCATTGGGTCAAGCACCATATGTGAAAAGAAATAAGCATTCAACACTTTGTAGGTTAATAGTAAGATTAAACGAGACCTTACCAGTTTGAAGTTTGATCTTTATTTTATGAGGAGTTATGATGAGGGATTACATGAAGAAGCCCCGCCAGGCGCATACTTCAAAGCAGCAGCGTGAAAACACAGCAACTATAGTTGAAGTGATATAGTAAGACTCAGAAGACTAGAACTACCAGATGATCTTTGCAATTATGAGGGTCGGGAGTGGAGGGCACGTAATTCCTCATCGTAACTCCTCATAAAATAAAGATCAAACTTTAAACTGGTAAGTTCTTGTTTAATCTTACTATTTTACTTCGGAGTCACGTGAGTGACTACGTGAAGGTTTCAAAGCTCTGTGATTTCATGCCGTAGATCCATTCCATATGACACACTGCTTCAGTTGACACAGGAGTGAACAAATAATGTATTGAACATTGTTCAAATTATTCAATAAATATTTAAAAATAATAAACAAAACAATAATAACCCCTATATCCCAAAAATTACAATGAAATTTACAAAAGAAATCAAACAGAACCAAAAACAGCATGCCCAAAACCTTGCACTGCCAGGACAGGTTTGTCATAAAACTTGGAGAAGGTCGCCTCCCTAGACCATCCTGCGGCCCCAAGGATTTGATCTAGCGGCATGTCTTGTGCCTTCGCTGCGGATGTTGATGCCGCCCTGGTGGAGTGAGATTTAAACACATGTGTCTACTCCAGCACAATCCCAAACCTGTTTCAACCATCTAGAAATAGTTTGTACTGACACCTTTCTATGAGTTTTTTCGTGGCTGATGAGCATTGCTGTTTCAGAGCCTACGAGACTCTTAGTTACCTCGATATATTGACTCAGGTGCACAACTACACATAGCCTTTGGTCAACGGGGTATGCTTTAAAGCTTACTTTGGTTCTGGCCATACCTGGTCTGCTTTATTTGATTAAATCATATACATAAAATGTCATGTTATCTACAGAAGAATACATGCTATCTAGTCGTAGCTTTTGCAATGTTTGAACCCATTGCACTGATACTAGCGTCATGAGCATAACCACTTTAAGTGTTAACTTCTGAAAAAATAGTGATGTGATTGGAGTCCATTGCCGAAGCAGTTTGAGAACTGTACTCATATCCCAGATTTCTGTATATATAATCTTAGGAGGGTTTTTGTTAAAGATACCTCTCAGGAATCGGGACACTAGCGGATGAGACCCAATAGATTGTTGTTCTGAAAACAGCCCTAAATAGGAGGGCAAAGCACTCCAAGCACTATTAATGGCACTATAGCTCAAGTGTTCATCAAAATGCAATGTCGCAAGGAACTCCAATACATCTGGTATGCTTGCAGTATGATAAGATATATCTGACTGCAAGCAAACCATCTCCCATTTCTTAACATGAGACACATATTGTTTTTTAGTGCTATCTCTCCAATCCGCAATAATCACTTTCACGGTCCTACTCGACAGTCCAAGCCCTTGGAACGGTCTGGTCAGAACCTGCAGATTAACAGATTTATACAATCATGTAACAGATGACTTTCTTCTGTTACCGGATGAACCAACAAATTACTGCACTTAGGGACAGTCATGAATGGCTGAGTCATCATTCTCAGGACCAATGGGAACCATGGCTGTCTAGGTCAGTCAGGAACCACCAGAATGCCTCAGGCGGAGTCCTGCTCTATTTTGGTGAGACATTGCCTAATGAGGCAGAATGGGGGGAAAAGCTTAAAAGAACGTACATCCCCAATGTAGCGAGAATGCATCCACTGCTACTGCTCCTGGATCTGGTTCCCATTAAAAGTAATTAAGCAACTGGTGATTTAGCCCGGATGCAAACAGATCTATGTCTGGCAAACCATATCGGCTGACAATCATTTTAAAAACATTAGGATTTAACATCCACTCTATGTTGTCATTAAATTTCCATGACCTGGTGTCCGCCACCACATTATCTCTACCTGGTAGGTTGATAGCTGAGACCCAAATATTTCTGGAAATGCACCAGTCCCAAATGAGGTTAGCCAGATTATCACATGATACTGACCTAATTCCTCCCATGTGATTGATATAAGCAACAGCCGTGGTATTGTCAATCTGGAGCGGAAAATTTAATTATCCATTGCTGAACAATATGCTTTTAATCCATAGAATGCACCCAGCAATTCTAAGTAATTTATACCATGCCTCTGCAGGATTAATTCCTCTTGCACACTCTACCACCACAGCTAGACTCTCTATCCGTGGCTCCCCATCCCAAAGCACTGACATCTGTTTGTAAAATCACTGAAGGTTGTTGAGTCAAAATGTTTTTGGTACATCATGAGATATTGATTATCCACCATTGCAATTCGGTGATGGCTTTGGCTGGCAACTGCATTGGTCTGTCGAAATGACCTGCATGTTCTTTAAGTGCTTGTTCTCTAGCTCATTGCAAACCTTGATAGTGCAGAGGTCCAAACTGCACTGCAGAGAGGCCCGTGACCGTTGGAGCGAGTGGAGGAGGGTCAGGAGCGGTGAGTACATAAACCCAGCGCGGGGCTTGTTCAGGCAGAGGCCCGTGACCGTTGGAGCGAGTGGAGGAGGGTCAGGAGCGGTGAGTACATAAACCCAGCGCGGAGCTTGTTCAGGCAGAGGCCCGTGACCGTTGGAGCGAGTGGAGGAGGGTCAGGAGCGGTGAGTACATAAACCCAGCGCGGGGCTTGTTCAGGCAGAGGCCCGTGACCGTTGGAGCGAGTGGAGGAGGGTCAGGAGCGGTGAGTACATAAACCCAGTGCGGGGCTTGTTCAGGCAGAGGCCCGTGACCGTTGGAGCGAGTGGAGGAGGGTCAGGAGCGGTGAGTACATAAACCCAGCGCGGGGCTTGTTCAGGCAGAGGCCCGAGACCGTTGGAGCGAGTGGAGGAGGGTCAGGGGCTTGTTTTTACCGAAATCCGGAACATTCCATTCTGAATAGGGAGGTTTCTGGTGGAAGCCGCTGATTGGTGGAAGCAGACTAGAGGAAGCAGCTGATTGGGTGGAGCCTCTGGTTAGTATTTCTGCTTTCTGGTTAAAGGTACAGTGGGTGAGTAAAGGTGCAGTGGGTGAGTAAAGGTGCAGTGGGTGAGTAAAGGTGCAGTGGGTGAGTAAAGGTGCAGTGGGTGAGTAAAGGTGCAGTGGGTTAGTAAAGGTACAGTGCTTTTGGTTTGTATAATAAAGGTGTAGGTTAAAGGTCAAGAGGGAGCAGCTGTTTGAGTCAGATACCTGCTGATTTCTCACAGCAGTTTCCATTATATTATACTGATATCGATCCAGGGTAAGGCGAGAGAATGTCAGCCAGAGCAGTGTACTGTACTGCATGTCAGATGTGGGAGGTCATGGTGTCGGATGGCCCTCTTGACGTCCACATCTGCATCAGGTTCAGAGAGATGGGGCTCCTAAGGGACCGTATTAGGATCCTGGAGCAGCAGCTCGATGACCTCTGCCTGGTCAGGGAGAGTGAAAAGGTGATAGAGGAGAGTTATAGGTGGTCACTCCAAAACCACAGGAGAGAGACATGTGGGTCACGCTAAGGAAGGGCAAGGGGCAGAGGCATGAACGAGTGAGTACTCCAATGTCAGTGCACCTGGCAAATAAGTACTCCTGTTTGAGTACGGATGGGGGTAGCGACAGCAGACGGGCCTTCAGCACAGAGACCGGCCCTGTTGCTCCGAAAGGTAAGGAAAAAAAGAGGAGGGCAATAGTAATTGGGGACTCTATTGTTAGGGGGTCGGATAGGCGATTCTGTGGACGCAGTCGGGAGACCAGGATGGTGGTCTGCCTCCCTGGTGCCAAGGTCTTGGACGTGTCTAAACGTGTCCAAGATATCCTCAAATCAGAGGGAGAGGAGCCTGAGGTCGTGGTACATATAGGTACCAATGACATAGGTAAAAAAAGGGAAGAGGTCCTGAAGGGAGGATTTAAGGACTTGGGAGGAGAGTTGAGGAAAAGGACCAAAAAGGTAACAATCTCAGGATTACTGCCTGTGCCACGTGACAGTGAGAGTAGAAATGGAGCAAGGTGGAGGATAAATGCTTGGCTGAAAGACTGGTGCAGAGGGCAGGGATTCAAGTTTCTGGATCATTGGGACTTCTTTTGGGGTAGGTGGGACCTATACAGAAAGGATGGGTTGCACTTGAACCCGAGGGGGACCAATATCCTGGCGGGGAAATTTGCAAAGGCCACTGGGGAGACTTTAAACTAGAATGGTTGGGGCGAGGGATGCAAATAGCAAAAGCTAGTAGACAGAATGGGAGGCAGGAAGCAGAAAAGGGAAGCACTCGGACACGAGGAGAAAGAAAAAAAAGGAAATAAACAGAGAACAAGAGATGGGGGGTTTCTTAAATGTGCATATTTTAATGCTAGGAACATTGTAAGAAAGGTGGATGAGCTTAGAGTCTGGATAGACACCTGGAAGTATGATGTTGTGGCGATCAGTGAAACATGGTTGCAGGAGGGCTGTGATTGGAAACTAAATATTCCAGGATTTCGTTGCTTCAGGTGTGATAGAATTGGAGGGGTAAGAGGTGGAGGTGTTGCATTGCTAGTCAGGGAAGATATTACAGCAGTGCTTTGGCAGGATAGATTGAAGGGCTCATCTAGGGAGGCTATTTGGGTGGAACTTAGAAGTGGGAAAGGTGTAGCAACACTTATAGGGGTATATTATAGACCGCCAAATGGGGAACGAGAATTGGAAGAGCAAATATGTAAAGAGATAGCAGATATTAGTAGTAAGCACAAGGTAGTGATTGTGGGAGATTTCAACTTTCCACACATAGACTGGGAAACACATTCTGTAAATGGGCTGGATGGTTTGGAGTTTGTAAAATGTGTGCAGGATAGTTTTTTGCAGCAATACATAGAGGTGCCTACTAGAGGAGGGGCAGTGCTGGACCTCCTGTTAGGAAATGTGACGGGACAGGTGGCGGAGGTATGCGTAGGGGAGCACTTCGGGTCCAGTGATCACAATACCATTAGTTTCAATATAATTATGGAGAAGGACAGAACTGGGCCTAGGGTTGAGATTTTTGATTGGAGAAAGGCTAACTTTAACGAGATGCGAGATGATTTAAAAGGAGTGAACTGGGACATTTTGTTTTATGGGAAAGATGTAGAGGAGAAATGGAGGACATTTAAAGGGGAAATTTTAAGAGTACAAAATCTTTATGTTCCTGTTCGGTTGAAAGGAACCAGTAAAAATTGGAAAGAGCCCTGGTTTTCAAGGGAAATTGGACATCTTGTTCGGAAAAAGAGGGAGATCTACAATAATTATAAGCAGCATGAAGTAAATGAGGTGCTTGAGGAGTATAAGGAATGTAAAAAGAATCTTAAGAAAGAAATTAGAAAAGCTAAAAGAAGATATGAGGTTGCTTTGGCAAGTAAGGTGAAAGTAAATCCAAAGGGTTTCTACAGCTATATTAATAGCAAAAGGATAACAAGGGATAAAATTGGTCCATTGGAGAGACCGAGTGGACAGCTATCTGCAGAGCCAAAAGAGATGGGGGAGATATTGAACAATTTCTTTTCTTCGGTATTCACCAAGGAGAAGGATATTGAATTATGTGAGGTAAGGGAAACTAGTAGAGTAGCTATGGATACTATGAGTTTCAAAGTAAAAGAAGTACTGGCACTTTTGAAAAATATAAAAGTGGATAAGTCTCCAGGTCCTGACAGGATATTCCCTAGGACATTGAGGGAAGTTAGTGTAGAAATAGCCGGGGCTATGACAGAAATATTTCAAATGTCATTAGAAACGGGAATAGTCCCCGAGGATTGGCGTACTGCGCATGTTGTTCCATTGTTTAAAAAGGGTTCTAAAAGTAAACCTAGCAATTATAGACCGGTTAGTTTGACTTCAGTGGTGGGCAAATTAATGGAAAAGATACTTAGAGATAATATATATAAGTATCTGGATAAAGAGGGTCTAATTAGGAACAGTCAACATGGATTTATGCCTGGAAGGTCATGTTTGACTAATCTTCTTGAATTTTTTGAAGAGGTTACTAGGGAAATTGACGAGGGTAAAGCAGTGGATGTTGTCTATATGGACTTCAGTAAGGCCTTTGACAAGGTTCCTCATGGAAGGTTGGTTAAGAAGGTTCAACTGTTGGGTATAAATGCAGGAATAGCAAGATGGATTCAACAGTGGCTGAATGGGAGAAGCCAGAGAGTAATGGTGGATGGCTGTTTGTCGGGTTGGAGGCAGGTGACTAGTGGGGTGCCTCAGGGATCTGTGTTGGGTCCTTTGTTGTTTGTCATGTACATCAATGATCTGGATGAAGGGGTGGTAAATTGGATTAGTAAGTATGCAGATGATACCAAGATAGGGGGTGTTGTGGATAATGAAGAGGATTTCCAAAGTCTACAGAGTGATTTAGGCCAATTGGAAAAATGGGCTGAAAGATGGCAGATGGAGTTTAATGCTGATAAATGTGAGGTGCTACACCTTGGCAGGACAAATCAAAATAGGACGTACATGGTAAACGGTAGGGAATTGAAGAATACAGTTGAACAGAGGGATCTGGGAATAACCGTGCATAGTTCCTTGAAGGTGGAATCTCATATAGATAGGGTGGTAAAGAAAGCTTTTGGTATGCTAGCCTTTATAAATCAGAGCATTGAGTATAGAAGCTGGGATGTAATGTTAAAATTGTACAAGGCGTTGGTGAGACCAAATCTGGAGTATGGTGTAGAATTTTGGTCGCCCAATTATAGGAAGGATGTCAACAAAATAGAGAGGGTACAGAGGAGATTTACGAGAATGTTGCCTGGGTTTCAACAGCTAAGTTACAGAGGTAAAGTTACTAGGTTAAATAAGTTAAGTCTTTATGCTCTGGAGCGCAGAAGGTTAAGGGGGGACTTGATAGAGGTCTTTAAAATGATGAGAGGGATAGACAGAGTTAATGTGGACAAGCTTTTCCCTTTGAGAATAGGGAAGATTCAAACACGAGGACATGACTTTAGAATTAAGGGACAGAGGTTTAGGGGTAACATGAGGGGGAACTTCTTTACTCAGAGAGTGGTAGCGGTGTGGAATGAGCTTCCAGTGGAAGTGGTGGCGGCAGGTTCGTTGGTGTCATTTAAAAATAAATTGGATAGGCATATGGATGAGAAGGGTATGGAGGGTTATGGTATGAGTGCAGGCAGGTGGGACTAAGGGAAAAAAGTTGTTCGGCACGGACTTGAAGGGCCGAGATGGCCTGTTTCCGTGCTGTAATTGTTATATGGTTATATGGTTAAAACCGCCACAAATTTACCAATAACACTGGCTACTTGCCGGATGGAGGGTTGTTTCTCCTCTACAAGACTGCTACAGACCTCCATGATTTCAACAGCGTTGGCTGTAGGCCAAGCCACTGACATAGCAACTGAATCAATGACAAACCCCAAATAGTCAATTATTTGGGATGGTACTAGCTTGGATTTTGTTGGGTGGATGAGGAAACCTAATCTCTGAAATAGGTGTTTGGTTGCTGAATCCGACTCCTCAGCTACTTCCTGAATTAAAATATCTTCTAAATAAGCCATCACAATGTGATTCTGGGCACGAAGTAGCGCCAGACCTGTTTTCAAAAATTTTGTAAACAACCTAGGAGCTGAGGTTAACCCATTGGGCAACGCTTTAAATTTCCACAGCTGTCCCATCCAACTAAATTTCAAGTATCTACGTTACTGATGATGAATTGGTACTGAATAATATGGATCTTTCAGATCTATGGTTGCCATATAACAGTCTTTTGATAACAACTGCTTAGTAGTACTGAAAGTACCCATTTTAAAATGCTTATACTGGACATAGGAATTTAACTGGGTTAGGTCCAGAATGACTCGACACCCACCATCTTTTTTTCTGCCTGGGGAATATATTGGACACAAATTGTTGAGGATGATATACCATCTTTTCAATTACCCCTTTTTGGAATAAAACCCCAATTTCATTATTCACCTGTAGAGTTTCTGGTTCTGAAAAAAACAATACCTGACTAGGCATATTTTGTGCAGGTGGATGTATTCCTGACATAAACTCAATTCGAGACCCCGAGACACTGTCCAGTATAAACAGATCGGATGTTATGCAACACCATTCATCATTAAAAAATTGCACAGCAGGGCCAACATATCCTGCTGTGTTCCCGACATTGGCGTTCCTTGGACCATTTGCCCAAATGACGTGATCCCCACCCCCACCAATTTGAGGACTCTCTGGAAATGGAGCTTCTGCCCCCTCATCGATGCGCTCATTTGTGCCCAGATAGCCGAGTTCACGGTGGGCACCTTGAGCGACGCACAGTTAACAGGTGTCTGGTAACGAGTTGTTGTCTGTTCCATGATAGAGTCCTGGAGCTGGTGAGAGGCCATATAGTTTATATTACAAGCCAGATCTTCCTCCATGGCTTCACCAGTCCCCTCCGGAATGGCAAAATTTCTAGCCACATCCGGGACACGTGGAGCATGGCTCATGTGCCTTGGTGTATGCACACAAGCAGTGACACCAGCTTCTGGGTCAGAGTCCTCCTGCCCTGGCTCTCCAGAGTCTTGCTCTAGGGAGGTCTCGACCAGCCCTAATCAAAGAGCTGGTGAAGGTGATTCTCATTGGAACTCATAGGCATGCTGGAAGTCCTCCTCGCCATACGGGCCTCTGACTGAGGCTGTTCCAGGAAGTTGTTGGGGAATCCTGGGGGTATGCGACCCCGATTGGAACATGTCATGGGTCATCATTGTTTGAATCATCTGCTCCATTTTATCGAGACGTCCCCAGACCTTCTTGTTGGAAGGAGGGGAGTCTTCTTGGTCAGACTTGTCAGAATAAACGGGCCTGACTGACTTCTATTTAGTCTTTCTCCCTACTGGAGTGGCCACGGCGCCCTGAGGCACTGGAGTTAATGGAGGCAGCTGAGCTGTCGGTGGTTCTGCAGCCAGCGTCGGAACCGTCGTTATCGCAGCCGGTATTTCCCTGCCCGACCTAGGTGAACTAACTGCGGTCCCGCGGGTAAGGCTCTTACTATGAACGGCAGCACTCTTTTTTACAACTCTCTCCATTTTGAGAGTACTCCCGCTGGCTCCTGAACCAGTCTTACAGAGTTTAAATACCCGCAGAAACTTGTTAAAATCACTAACCTGCGGTTTATTACTTACCGCTGGTAGAGCTGCGCTCTCCAGCCCGTCGGTGCGCCATGCATTGGACGTAATGATGCGCATGTGCCTGGCGGGGCTTCTTCACGTAGACACTCATGTGACTATGAAGTAAAATTGGCCTCTACCCTGTACAGTGCCTGTTTCCATGCTGTATCTTTAAACTAAACTAAACTTTGGGTCTGTGATTTCTCGGCTGAACTGGGTAAGAGAAGCAAGTTAGTCTAGGCAGCAAGGCAATGGGTATTTCTGTGAAATACAAAAGACTTGTTATGGTTGGCCTGGACAGTGGGCCAACTGTTTCTGGTCTGTATGTCTCTGCAGGGCTGCCAACTCTCACGCATTAAACGTGAGTCACGCATTTCACAAAATTCTCACGTTCTCACGTTGATCACAAATTTCTTACGCTTAAAAATTTGCAGGTGTTGGAAGTTCAAAATAAAGTAAAAAATGTTTTAGAGATAAGTAAAAACCATGAGGGGAATATATAAGTTGAATGCATAGTCTTTCCCTGGATTTGTGATTCAAGAACTAGAGGGCATTGGTTTAAAGCAGGGCTGGCCTGCGGGATGATTTAGGGTAAAAAAAAGTAGTTTAGTTTCTCCCCTGCAGTTCTCTGCCTCAGAGGGTGGTGGAGGCCGGTTCTCCGGATTCTTTCTAGAGAGAGAGAGCTGGATAGGGCTCTTAAAGATAGCGGAGTCAGGGGATATGGGGAGCAGGCAAGAACGGGGGGTACTGATTGGGGGGTACTGATTGATCAGCCATGATCATTTTGAATGGCGGTGCTGGCTCGAAGGGCCGGATGGCCTACTCCTGCATCTATTGTCTATCGGTCCCATCACCGACGCCTCCCCCCCCCCCCCCCCCTCCTGAGGCACCGCTCACACCTCCCACCCTCACCTCCAGTGGCTCTGTGTCTATCGATCGCTCTGTCAACTCCCCATGGAATTTTAACCCCGGCCCGGAGCCAGGAGCAGACAGGGTGAGTGGGGGCGTCGGTGCCATCTCCCCCGGACCGGAGCTGGACACAGAGCACCTGGGCCGGCCCGCATTCCCGGGAGGGGGGGGGGAGGAGGGAAACGCTCCCCGGGCATCGCCAAGACTCTGTTCCCGCCGGATGTTGTCGCCGCTTCACTGACACACACTCTCACATACACACTGGCACACACAAGGTTTAAAGGGATATGGGCCAAATGCAGATAAATGGGATTAGTTTAGATGAGGCATCTTGATCTGCATGAACAAGTTGGGATGAAGGGCCTGTTTCCATGTTGTAAGACTATGAATGGGTGCATGAAGATGTTGGCAGGGCTGGATTTTTTTTTTCACTTTGAAGAAAGATTTGATAACTGGGATTGTATTCTCTGCAGAAACGTAGGTGAAGAAAAAACTTAGTTGAGGTGATTAATATTATGAGAATAAGACCTGTTTCGCTTAACAAAGAGTGTAGGAAGGAACTGCAGATGCTGGTTTAAACTGAAGATAGACACTAAAAACTGGAATAACTCAGCAGGACAGGCAGCATCTCTGGAGAGAAAGAATGGGTGATGTTTCGGGTCGAGACCTTCAGACTGAAGAGGTTGAAACCTGGCCATAAAACACAATGACTGGAGATGTGGGTTATCCAACTAAGGTCAGAAATCAGAATCATGTGTTCATCTTTATTGACGTGACACCATAATAAATATATTACAGAAAAAATAATTTCATGGTTGTGGCACGATGGGTGGATTTTCTCTGGATATTCCAGTTTCTCCCACATCCGAAAGAAGTGCAGGTTTGTAGGTTAATTGGCTTCTGTAAATTGTCCCTGGCGTGTAGGATATAACTGGTGTATGATAGATTGCTGGCCGTTGTGGACGGTGGGCTGAAGGGCCTGTTTCCATATATATGTTTTATATATATATTTTTTAATTTCATTGAACCAAATATAATTGAATATGTGGCATTATTTTTGTCTTGTTTCTATAGTCAAAGTGTAAGGTTGATTGATTTATTTGAGCAGAACACTGATGGAAGTCCGACTCTTGCCTTGTTTCTCTTTTTTCGATATATATGCATAACAGCATGAATTATAAGCTGATTTCCATACATGAAAATACTAAGCTCATTCATGTGCTGCACCTGTTGATCAGAGCCTGACTCGATTGTGGAATGTATGGGACCATGGGAGGGGGGACACCCCCCCCACCTCGGTCGCTACTCTCCCTCACAATTTCTCACTCTCACCCAATGTTGGCAGCCCTGTCTCTGTGACTTTGACTTTACAGCTATTAATGAACAGTTAAGTGTCTTTGAATGAATAAGGCTGAAAGGGATATGGAATTAATGCAGGCACGTGTCTGGTATAGATAGATGATGGGCTGTCGTGGATATGAAATGTCTAAGGTCTTATATCTATGTATAACTATGACTGCTGCTCCACTAATCCTAATACTCAACCCAGTTCAGTGAGCATAGGCAGCTAACCTGAGTTGGTAACTGACATCATCCCAGGAATCAATGATGAAAATACCATTTCCAACCTATTAACTTCAAAAAGTACCTTGTTCTCAGCCAGATAGAAAGATTTGATGATTGAAGCCTCCATGATGTCCTCAAACAGATTAAGTTAACTGTATGAAGTACAAACACTAAAAGAATATCACACTTTTGCGTTACAATCCAAACTTTGTCAATATCCTATGGTGCTTTCCATAGTGCCGAGCTCCTGGGTGTAACCTTAATATTTTAAACCCCAAATACACTAAATGTCGATGTCCTTCATTTAAAGATGATAGTTACTCTGCTTTAAGATGTTATTGTTTAGTGAATAATGTTAACGTACTACTATAATGACTGGTGGGAATTGTTCTCTGCAGCCGATTTGGGCATGGAGGAGGGAGGTCCAAACTGGTTGATCATAGAGAACGTCAAAATATATTATCTTTGATCCTGAATCATTGGAGCTAACATGAGATAGTCTCTGCCACACTAGATGAGTAGCATGCCACTGAATAAAGGACATTGCTGATGCTCTGGACAAGAAGATTCTCACAGATGAATACAAATAACAATCTAATTCCAAGATTCATTGTCCATGTATTAAGTATTCAATGTAATTTGGAACAACTTTACGTAATTAATGAGTTGGCTTGAATTGCAAAAGATCATAAATACACAAAAAAATAGGAGCAGGAATAAGCCACCAGACCCAAGTCTGCCTCTTCATGTAATATGATCATGGCTGATCAATGCTGATCTCCACTTCTGTGCAAGTTCCTTGATCTTTCTGTTTTCACCATCTGGCTTCCACTATCCTCAGGAGCAGAGAATCCTGGAGTTTCACTGTAGAAACAAGGAACTGCAGATGATGGTAAATGGTAAACATTTAAGACGGAGTTCCTATATTCTTATGTCTGAAAATGTTATTTTCCAACAGGTGAATAATAATGGGATCATATCATTCCTGAAGGAAGTTTCCCAGTTCACGCCAGTGGCATTTCCGATCTCTAATGACCGTCGAGTGGTGGCGGCCTTCTGGGCAGATGTGGACAACCGTCGAGCTGGAGATGTCTTCTACAGGGAGACCAAGGACCCTATGATCCTTCAGAGTGCCACCGATGACATTAGGAGATACTTTCCAGAGCTTGAGGAATTCACCACCCTGTGGGCATTCGTAGCCACTTGGTACAAAGTGACATTCTTTGGAGGAAGCACATTTTCACCGGTAGGATTGACCTATCAAAGCTCTTTACCATATGCCCTTGAATTTTCTGTTCACTAACTATAGTATATGTTAACCACATGGCCTGCTTCAGGCCAACAGCTTGGCTATAAAACCTGATTTAGTGTTTTGTTCTCTTATAACTCCTTCCTGACCCCAGTAACTCTGCATTTTACTAACCTCTCACCCCACTAGATCCCAACTCCTGACCCAAGATCACTGCGGTGCCAAGCATCCATATGCCATCACCACTAAACCATCCACCCTTGCTCCACCACCGTTACCAGGACCGTTGCATCTACTGGTTCCCAGTTCATTTTACCATCAATCCATACCCATTCCAGTTGCATGCCCAATATTCATCACACCATTTTTCCTACCTTTCCTGTAATAGCCAAGTTATGATTCATTTCCAACCTCCACTGGTTTGATTAACCCCTCCTACAGCATCCAAACCGTTGATTCTATGGAGCTCTGATGCTCCTTTCTCTGCTGAGTTATAAACCTGGTTTCTGAAAGAATATCAAGTGGCCAAGTTATGGTTCAAAAATGTACAATGCCTGGCCTTGGCCATAACTAATATTTTCAGCAAAGAGCGATAGTTAAGTGGCATTGGAATTGCAAGCCGCAGTCCATGGGCCATTAGAAGCTTTCCTGGATCCCTCAGGAAAGGAAACCTTTTATCTTTACCCAATCAATGTCACTAGATCTACAGCAACGTGGCTCTTCCTTTAATTGCTCTCAGACATGGCAAAGAAAGCCAACCTTCAAGGACAAGTGTGATTGGCATGTTCAGAACCAGCAACTTCAAGGTTATAAATGTTTATTTTAAAAAAATGATGTTTTCAAGATTAATCTTGATATTTTTTTCAGGCAAATTATGTAGATTTGTTGTGTTGTAATGAAATAGCTTATGCAACATAAGAATAGTCTTCTTTGTTCTTTGGTAGTATCATGTGATAGAAACGTGGTGCTGGGCTATAGTGCTGCAGTTGGATTAATGAAGGATTGAATTATATGCATCCTGCAATTTAATTGTGTGAGTGAAGGATGTTGATGGAGGTTGTGGTTAAGGAGGAAGTTGGGTAGTGGTGGAGGTGGGTTTGGGATAAAAGGGTACAATGGGCTGGGGCACAAACTGCACTTGATGATTTTGATGGCAATAGGGTCTCTGCTACTTTTCAGGTCAACACTTTCCAGATTGTCCTGGTCACGGATGGAGAATTCTCTTTCACTATCTTCAACTATGAAAATATCACCTGGACAACAGGAATGCATGCCAGCAGTGGAGGGGATTTTGCTGGATTAGGAGGCATTGCCGCACAGGTAGAGCCAATCTGATTACTTATGCATGTTACTACCGACGTCACTAGTTCTTGGTGAGTGTGAGTCAATCGCCATAGCCTTCACCAGTGATTTGCCGTTAACTGAGTTGGTGGCAGACAGCCACTATATTTAACCACATGTGTAAGTGAAGGCCACATGTTGCATGGAGGACTAATGGGTAAATTCCTCTTGCAATGCATCACCGAAACACACAGAGGTGCCGGCCTCAATTGCTTGGCTTGTGTTCAATGAGCTGCTCCTGGGCAAGATAGGAAGGATGGGGCATCTAATGACCTCAACATGCCTTAACTGAGGGGAGAAGGGACAACCTCTCACTGCTATTTCCTCCAAAATGTCTTTGAAAGCTGGATTAAAACATGTTTAAACGCAACCCCCAGGACCATAAGCAATCTGAAAATCCATCCACCCTGCTTTGAATGCCATTCTGTACAAGTGGGAACTTTGACTGAGCGATAACAGATTGTTCCTCCCTTTGAATACCCATGTACGTCACGCATTTGGGTCCCTTCCACTGAATATACACATGTTCTGTGCCCTCAGGCAGGTTTTAACGCTGGAGATGGAAAACGTTACTTCAATATTCCTGGTTCACGCACGGATGACATTGTGGATGTTGAGACAACAACCAATGTTGGAATTCCTGGCCGCTGGGTATTCCGGATCCATGATGCCCAAGTCGAGGTCGGTGGCTGCAATGATACAGGTACAGTGGCAGCTTTCAGCTCTGGCACCACTAACTGGGAGGGCAATAACAGGACAAGAGTCTCCAAACCTTACTCAACCTCAACATTATCATCTTTGAGTTAGGAGGTAGTGGGTTCAAGTCTCAATCTTGGTGCACACCATCGAGTAAGGCGAGTAAGGCAGCATTGTTTGATGATGTGTTTTTAAGATGAGACATTAGGTGGTGCCAGTTTTCCTTCTTGAATGGATATCATTTGGCACAATTTAGAACAGGGGTTATCACTCTCCTGGCCAAAATTTATACCTTAACCAGCATCACAAAAACAAATAAATGTCTCATTACATGTGGTGAGAACATGCCTTTATGCATTCATCCATTCTAGATGTACTGTATGAGACCTGGCCTGGGTTGCCAACACAGTGAGGGAATGTGAAGAATATTTGAGCAGGTTTGTTGAATTTAGAGATACAGCATGGAACCGGACCCTTCGGTCCACCAAGTCCTTGCCGACCATCGATCTTCCATTCACATTAATGTTATGTTATCCCACTCTCTCATCCATTCCTGATGCACTGGGGTTAATTTACAGCAGCAAATTAACCTACAAACCCACACATGGATGTGGGACAAAACCAGAACTCCCTGAGGAAGTCTATGCAGTCACATGGAGAATGTGCAAACACCATGCAAACAGCATGTTAGATCGAACCTGGGTGTCTGGCGCTATGAGGCAGCTGCATCACTGTGCTACCCAACTGATGCTCACACAGAACAGATAGTGAGTCTGGACAATTCCACACCTGAAGTCATCCACTAATCAGCAAATGCTATTGAAGGCAACAATAGGTAAAACTAAATTATTTTTCCAGATGGATGGGCATTACCATCCTAAGTTTGATTATTCATCTGCACACACCAGAATTTCAATCAGGGATATCACAGTCTATATATTTATTATATATCACACAAACAGCGTGATTCACATTTAAATTGTGCAATTTTAAATAGCTTCATAAACAACAATAACAACTTGACATTCAGTTTGCTGGTTGCAATAGTTTCCCCTCAGCTTGACATATTTGCGAACCCTGGAAGATGTTAGCTGTCAATATTCCTGTCATCAAAGCTTCATTAACTTGCTAATAACGTGGGCTGGTGTGACACTGTTCTAGTGATGTGAGGTGGGCTAATAATATTCAATTGGTTTGGGTAGTCTTGTATAATTCTAATGATATGGAGAGGCTGCTACAACTGGCCAATGTAGAGTTTGTTGAAGGGTTCCAGTGATGTGAAGTCCTGGAGGTGTACTTGTGATGTGGAAGGTCTGTAGCTGTTCTACTAATGTGGCGTGGCCAACTGAGATAGATGGCCATGTATTACTTATGTGTTGTGGGGGCCCTCATTTTGTTATGATGCTCAGGTGATCCACACATACAATGGGGACAGAGGCTGTTCAAAAGGTGTGGAAGGTCCGGTATCATCCAACTGACTCTTTGCATCGTTACTGTAGAGAAACAGCATAGAAATACAGACCCTTCGACCCAGTGAGTCCATGCCAACCAGTGATCTCCCCATGTACTACCACTATCCAACACACTAGGGACAATTTACAATTTTACCAAAGCCAATGAATATACAAACCGGTACTTCTTTGGAGTGTAGGAGGAAACCGAACATCCGGAAAAAACCCATGAAAACCCACAGGGAAAACATACAAACTGAGTACAGATAGGACCTATAGTCAGGGTTGAACCCGGGTCCCTGGTGCTGTAAGGCAGCAACTCTACCACTACGCTACTGTGCCGCACCGTGATCTGGTCAGCTGTTGTCTTTGTGATCCGGGATGTTGCCGTTGTATAGGGTGGTCTGATATGGTTCTTGCGATTTAATGTAATTTCTTTTCATTTTGTGTGTTGGCCTATTCTAACGTGAGATGGTTTGGTACCGTTTGAGTGATGTGGAAGCGTGGAACTGTCAGGTGTTGTGGGGTGGTCTGTAGGTGTTTTGGTGATATATTGTGGTCTGTTATTGTTCACGTATGGTTGTGTGGTCTCACACTGTTCCATTAACATGTGGTAATGTTCCAGTAAAGTTTTGGAGGTCTGGTACTGTTTACTGACATTTGATCCATAGCTGTTATTGTGGTTTGAGAAAGTGCAGTCTTAAGTCTTTTTCAAATGAACATTGAAAAGAGTGTTGGAGCAGTAATCTGTTTTTTTTTTCTGGTGATGTGGAGTGGCATATCTTGGTCTGATGCTGTGGCATTGTCTTGTCTAGTGTCAGTGATGTGACACTGTTGTACTATTATAGGATGGGATGGTTTTGTACTCATGATATGGGATCGTCTTACACTTTTCTTATGTTGTAAGGTGGTTTAGCAGTGCGCTAGTAAACGTGTTGGGTGTGGCACCATTCTGCGATGCCTCGATCTGCTGATGAGGCATTGTAACCTTGTTCTAGGGATGTGGTCTGCTCTTGCAATATTCAGTCGAATGGTTATCTGCCATTATCTATTGGTATGGAATGGCCATACTAGGCTGCTGATGTCTTCCTGCTCTGTTCTGGTGAAGTGATGGGGTAGAGTCTGATGCTGTTTAAGTGACATGTTTTCTACAAAAGAAAGTTTATTACATGATTAAATGTCAACTAATCCAACACCACAGACATTTGCAAAACCAAACAATATATCTGCAATCAAGTTCCAGTGAAGACTCAAGAAACAGCAGATATCGGAATCTTAAGTGAAAAATAAGCTGCTGGAGGAACTATGTCTGAAGAAGGGTTCTGACATGAAACATCACATGTCCATTTCCTCTACAGATGCTACCTGACCCGTTGAGTTCCTCTAGCAGTTTGTTTCTATTTAAGACATGGTTACGTTCATCTGAGATACAGTCGTCCCTGCAGCGCCCAATAGCTCTGGAACACACTCAAGGCAGCTATAGATAATGTAAATTCTTCTGAAGGAATACTCTGACTTGGTCATAACCCGAGAAGAGGAGCAGGCAGTTAACACAGATGGAGTCCTTGACTGCCCCTTTCATTGACCTGTGAATGACCACTTTGGACACATCCAGGAGCAAACTGATAAGATGTACCCTGAGCCAACCTGTCCCCACCTCCAGCTCTGCACTAGGTTATCAAATGTTAGGAGCATGTGGCTGAAATGCAGCCAGAACTTGAAAAGAAGTCCTTTCAAATATGCCATTCAAAGTAACATGGGGGTGGTCCAGTACTATTCAATATATTCTAGTACTGTTTTAGTGACTCAGGATATTCTGGTACATTTCCAATGGCATTGGGTAGTCCAGTACTGTACCAATGACATTGGGTGGGCTGGCACCAATGTTACATAGAATGGTCTAGTACTATTGTTTCGACATTGCGTGCCCAATACTGTAATAATTATGTTGGGTCATCAAGCATTGTTGTAGCGATGTTGGATGGTCCAGTACTTTGTAGTGATGTTATGTGATTTTGAACTATGGTAGTGATGATGGATGGTTCAGTGCTGTTGTGATGTAAGGTGGTTTAGAACTGTTGTGGTGATGGTGGATGGTCTGTTACTGTCCTTATGATGTTGGGTTATTCAGTATTGCGGTGGTAATGTTGGGTGCCTGGTATCATTGTGGTGATGTTGGGTCGCCAAACACTGTTGTGGTGATGTTGGAGGACCCAGTACTGTTGTAGTGAAGGTGGGTAGTTTTGGTATTGTTGTAATGATGTTGGGTCCAGAACTAGTGTCACCTGTTGATGTGGGATGACCTGGATTAGTCTATTGGTGGCACATTGTCCAGTACAACCCTGGTGGTAATCTGGAATGGTTTTACTAATTTTGGGTCGTCTGCAACTATTGTGGCAGTGTGGTGTGGTTTGATATGGCCTGGTGATTAAGGGTAGTGCCGTGTTTCCATTCACATGGTGTAAAGTGTGTTGTAGTTTTTCCGATAACTTGGCGTGCTCAGGTCCTGTTGATTAGGCTGTCTGCTGCCGTTCTGGTGATGTAGGGTGATCTGGTACTAGCCATGTAACGGGTAATGCTCTTGTAATGTAGATACAATTGTGCAGTTCTTGCAATCTGCAGGGGCCTAGTCTTGTTCTGGTGATTTTGTCTGTTCCAATAACATTGGCATGATCTTTTACTGTTAGCATGTGGTGCTGTTGTCTGGCATTGCTCTTATGACTTGCTATTGTCTGTTCTGGTGACCTGGGATGATGTGGTACATTACTCTAAAGGCCTTGACCTGGTCTTGGTCTAGTGATGTAGGCCACAATAGTTATCTCCTATTGATGTGGACAGGACTAGTTTGCTTCTTGCAATGTTGACAGGACTAGTTCTCTCATATATGATGTTAATTGACCAATCTCTATCCAAATGATGTGGACTGAACTAATTTGTTACTAAGTGATGTGGACTGGTAGAAGAATATAAAATTCTAAGAGGCATAGATAGGATAGACAGTCAAATGCAAGAGGGCATAGCTTTAAGAGAAGAAGGGCAATGTTTATTGGAGATGTGAGGGACACGTTTTATTATACAGAGGGTGGTGAGTGCCTGGATTGGGCTGCTGGGCTGGTGGTTGAGGCAGATACAAAAAAAATTAAGAGACTTTTGGATAGGTATATGGATATTAAAGGAATGGAGGATTATGAATTATGTGCAGGCAGATAAGAATTAGTCTTGTCATCATGTTCGGCACGGGCATTATGGGCCGAAAGGCATATTATCGTGTTGTCCTCTTCTAAATTCTATGCAGCCAGATGTGGAGAGCTTAGATGGGGCATCTGGGTCAACATGGACGAGCTGGACTGAGGGGTCTGTTTCCATGCTTTATGTCTCTATGGCTCTATAGACCGGATTAGTTTTCTCCTAGTAAGGTGGGGTGGTTTGAAAGTGTGGTCATGCCATGGGGTGTTCCAATACTGTTCTAGTTTTAGGATGTTGTCTTGGTCTATTTCAGTAACTGGTGGTAGTCCGACAGGGTTCCAGTGCTATTGAATAGTCTGATATTGATTAAGTAAGGCATCGGTCTGGGGACAGGGTATTGCTGGCACCGTCCTATGGATGTGGGCTGCTGCTTCCAGGTACGCAAGTTGGTCCTAATGATGTAGGTTGATCTGATACTCTTTTTTAAAGTTATATGGTATTGTTGCACAGACATCAGGTGGTCTGGTACTGGTGAAGTTATGTGGGTGGTCATTTTGCCTGCAACTGCATTGAGGCATAATTTTCAGTAGCCAATTGACTTATCAGTATTTCTTTGCAATGTGAAGGGATCCAGGATAGATGGAGGAAAGCCATGGGCTACGTGCAAACGTCACACAATGGTCAGGATTGAACTTGGGCCACTGGAGCTGTGAGGCCAGGCTGTATAAGCTTCAGGCAGTTTAGCATTGTACTCCACTCTACTTGCTCCACAAGTGGAAAGGTTATACATTTTTGGAATGTGGCCTCTGTCATTAATACATTCTTCTATGTAAAGTCTTAATTGTGCATACCAATGAACGTCATGTAAGACTTATATAGGACTAATAAATATGGGATGAAAGCTATTATTTAATAATTAACTGTGTTTAAGGTGCAGTTTTGTGCTTCAATTCTCGCTTGGTGGACTGACATCCATTTAAAAAACGATTTGATTTTGCATTTGTGGATAGTTAGAATTTATTAAGCTCTGGAAAAAGTCAGGAACACAGATCCCATGCCCAAACTTTATTTCGGGATGAAAGACTGGAAAGGAGAGGTAAGAGGATGAGATGAAGAAGTGGAAATAGACACAAAAAGCTTGATAGGCAGCATCACTGGAGTGACGTTTCTGGTCGAGACCCTTCTTCAGGAAAAATAAGTGAGAGGTCTGAGAGGTGAAGAGACTAAGATTAAAGCTGAGCGTGGGATGGTGTAAGAGGTAAGGGGGTAAGATGGGAAAATGAAAGGGTAAGTTCATGGTGAGGTGGGAGTGTGCGATGGGGATGTGAGGGGTGTGACAGAGCGAAAGGGGAAATCAGGGATGAAATGGAGAGATGAGGAGGTGTGATGGGGATGACAGAGATGGATGAGTAAAGGGTGGGTGAGAGGTAGGATGAGGGGGTGAAGGGTAGGATAGCTGATAAAAAATATAGGATGGGCTATTGAGCAAATTAAATTATCATATATTGGTTGGGAAGCAGCTGGCATTAAATTATGCTGCAGTACTGCTCTAGGCGTATGATGGATCTGCATGCTAGGTAACTCGTACAACTTCCAGCCGCTAATATTTGCTTTGAAATGTAACCATGAGCCCTGCGGCAGGTCTCAGTTCCCAGGCAGCTAAGCTGGTGAGGTTTCTATTATTGGAAACATGAATTCTCTTGGAGAAAGCAGGTTTCTTGTGAATTTTAGAGAGTTAGGAAGGAGATTTAAAATTGTAACATTGGTGAGGCAATTCCTGGAACATTGTGTGCAGTTCTGGTCATCACAATACAGGAAGAGCATGCTTACTCTGGAGGGGGTGCAGAGGAGATTCACCAACATGTTGCCAGAGATGGAGTATCTCAGTTATGATGAGATTCTGCGCAGGCTGGGTTTGTTTCTCGTGGAGCAGAGGAAACTGATTGGAGATCTGACACTTGTACAAAATCATGAGGAGCATAGATCGGGTAAATAGTAAAGAAACCTTTACCCATGATGGAAAAGTCTAAGAAAAGGGGCATAGGTATTATGGAAGAAGTAAGAGGCTTAGAGATGATATAACAAAAATATGTTTTCACCTGTATGAGAGGGTGGTAGATATGGGTACTCTCAACTGTTTCAGGAGAATCTAGGCAAGTACTGTACTTGAATTGCCGAAACATACAATATGTATGGGCATTCTATTGAGGGTGAAAGCCCAGTGGTCACTGGGTCTGTTTCTATGCTGTATAACTCTATAATGCCATGACAAGGGTAATAGAAAGGTTTGAGTTGGTGAGCCGTTAAGAGTTTGTAACCAATACCTTGCTCCCCACAGCCTCAGTGTGCTTGAATCTTCGACCATGTTTGAACAATGGAAGGTGCATAGATGACTGCATCACCGGAAATCCTTCTTACACTTGCTCCTGTCGGGCCGGATTCACGGGCCGGAGGTGTCAGATAGGTAACGTATGTTGTTGGAGTGTGTGGGGTACCATTTCCTTCAAATCAATTTGGGGCAAGACGTGGAGAAGACAGAGGAATATCCTCAGTGAGGAAGGTGGAGGAGAGCAAAGCAAGGAGAGGTGAGCTAGGAAAGCGACGTGTGCGGGAACAATGTGTGAAGATGAGATGGGGCTGAGATTAGGTGCCAATGAGAAGAGTACTCTACGGAGGGTGCTGGGATGGATGAGGTCCAGTAGTAAGATTATTGGCACTGAGTTAGGTAAAAGGAAGTGAGTTTGTGAGATGAGTAACAAATGGATGAGGTGGAAGAGATGAAGAGGTGGAATGATTTGAGGGGGCAGAATGGGGTGATGAAGAGGGTGGAATGGGGTGGTCAGATGGGGAGATGGGGAGATGAGGTGTAGCGTGGGGAGGTGTGAGGTACGGTGAATGAGACGGATGAGGGAGAAGGAGAGGTGAAGGGATGGAATTTAGATGAATGGGGCATGGGGTGGTTTGGTGGGAAGCTGTGATCATTGTGTTTGAGGAGATACACTCTTCTTGATTATGGCAATGATACTCTGAGCTAACTGGAATACTCCTGCTGGTGTATGGACTGCACACATTTCATTGTTTTTTCACATTCCATCTTGTTTTCCAGACATTGACGAGTGTGCTTCATACCCGTGTCACAATGGGGGAACGTGCTTGGATGGACAAAATGCCTACACTTGCCAGTGCACTGCTGGGTATACAGGAGTGATTTGTGAAAAAGGTTTGGACAAGTTTACATTTCTTTAGTTTGCTGCTTTGCGATTCTGGCGGACTAAAGGTTCACGGCCATCTTTAAAATCATGAGCATTGCATTGAACTGTTACTATAAAATTTAATAGATAAGCTATTCTAAGAGGGAACATCATCCTGTTGGGAATAAGTTGGTCCTTATCCCATGGTTTATGATTGTAATGCCCTAGACTACAATGCTGTGTTTTTTTCTATTGGTGGTATCTATGTTAAAATGAGTGTTTTCCTATTTTAATCTCTGAATACAAACCAGATTCCAGACTGGGCTGTGAGATTTCAGGGCCAGTTCCTCAACATTGGTATAAAGAGTAGCCGGCACTTGGCCCTTCCGTACATGCCCGAGGTGGACAGTCACACACAAAAAGCATAAAGCAACTGAGCTCCATCCGGTGGCAAGCAACGATTCTGCGGAAAGAAAGGGGAGGCTGCAGAATACGTACGGTCGCAGAAAAGCCTTGGGGAGGAGATTATACCATTCAGCCCCTTCATCTGCTTTGTGTCCTCAGACAGTTCTGCACAATTCAGCCCTGGTGTTCCAATGCACTATTTAGTTTTAGACTAAAGCCATCTTCTTTTATTGCCTTAGAAACAGCACAATGAGTCAATCGTCATTAAAACTATTGGCTTTTTTTGGACCAGACTGCTTTAACATTAACATCACATGCACCCCTGGGCTTTTTCCTTTCACTTCACCTTGCCTTCACTTTCCCATGGTCACCAGATCCCTCACTCCTCCTTTAAGACGGGTTTTAAAATCCTGCTTCTTCACTCAACATTTTTACTACTGCCAAAAGAAACCAGGTAGTCAAGAGTGTTTTATTGTCATATGTCCCGGATAGGACAATGACATTCTTACTTGCTGCAGCACAACAGAACATGTAAACATAGTACACAACGGGAAAAAGAAGTTCAGTGTGTGTATATATACACATTCACACATTCTCAATAAATAAACAAATATAGTCGTTGATGTCAATGTGTGACAGGGGTTTTGCCTTCAATCTTTTATCCTCTGCAATTGGCAATGGTGCAATGCCAAATATGTGCATTCTAAAAATCATACTTGGACTCGGAGAGGGTAGTGTTAGAAGGACTCTTTTCTGTCTCATAAAACTGTTTTCAACTGTCTCCTCTCTTGTTAAGATATCGATGATTGTGCATCAAATATCTGCCAAAATGGAGGCATGTGCATCGATGGAATTGACGCATTTAGCTGCAAGTGCCTAATTGGCTTTACCGGGAAGCACTGTGAGATTGGTGAGTATTCCAGAGCATACAGAGCAAGGGAATCACAGCGGAACAGAGCATGGTGTCAAAGCCTACACTGAGCAGAGTGCAACAGCAGAGCATTAACAATATTCTGTGGGAACTTGGTTCCAAAAGAGTAATGTTATGGTGGAGAAGCTGTGGAGACATAGTGTTATGAGGCAATACTAAGCAGGGCACAGAATAATAATCAGATGACTCACAATAACATTGGGTAACTGGGTTATGCCGAGTTTGATTATACAAATACATGTGAGATGTTTCAGAATGCCAGAAATCAAACATAAAATGTTCATAAGTTCATGGGTTCTATGGGCCATTAGGCCATTCGGCCCATCAAGCATACTCGGCCATTCAATCATGGATGATCTACCTTTCCCTCTCAATCCCATTCTCCGGTATTCTCCTCATACCCCCTGACACTCTTAATAATCAAGGATCTGTCAATCATCATCCATTGACTTGGCTACAGCCAATGAATTCCACCGATTCACCACCTCTGACAAAAGAAACTCCTCCTCATCTTAGTAAAGGTACGTCCTATTATTCTGAGGCTATGGCCTCTGGTCCTAGACTCACCCACTAGTGGAAACATCCTCTCCGCATTCACTACATCCAGGCCTTTCACTATTCGGTAAGTTTCAATGAGGTTTCCCCTCATCCTTCTAAACTCTAGTGAGTAGAGGCCCAGTGCCTTCAAACGCTCATCATATGTTAACCCAATCATTCCTGGGATCATTCTAGTAAACCTCGTCTGGACCCTCTCCGATGCCAGCACATCCTTCCTCAGAAATGGGGCCCGAAACTGCTCACAATACTAAAATGTTTCAAACTGTTACTGACATGGCGTCTAAGTTTATTACACAGAGCCTATATTCTAACACATGTAAGATTATCTGGTCTCTGTCAGTAAGTTGCTTATGTCTCTTAACTCCATGACTTGTGGTTTCCGATTACAGCTGACTCCTTGTGTAAGAGTAAAGAATGTCAAAATGGTGGTGTCTGTGATATAAACAATGGAACGGCAGTGTGTATTTGTCAGAAGGGCTACACTGGAGAAAGCTGTGAAAATGGTAAGCTTATTTTTTTCTCCCTTCATCCTCACTTAATCTCTCAGTGTACATTTCTGCCCCTCACTTTTTTTTGCTCTGCATGGACCCATGTTTATCTCCGTCCCTCAATGTCGCATAATAATCAATAGTTTCAGCACCTGGGTAAAAGCCAGGTGGGCTGCTCTCCTGATCATTGTAAAACCCAGCCAAAATTAACAGGCGGGAAGTCAATAACCAAAACATAAATGTTTTGGAGTGCTCAGCCTGTCAAGCAGCATATGTGGAAGGAGGAACCAGTTAATGTTGTGGGTCAGAGACCCTTCCTCAGAACGGGGAGAGTAATGGAGACGTGTCCGTTTTTAAGGCAGATCGGGTGGGTGGGGGGGAGAATGAGGGTTAATGTATTAGTGAAGACAGACCGGGTGATATGGAACATAAATACTGACTGTCAGTGAGACATTTTAAAGAAATAGGATGAGATGAGACATAAGCATGATAATGGGAAACAATGGGAGAGCAGTTTACCTGGAGTTGGAACATTCAACGTTCAACGAAGTGCAAGTGAATCACAGCTTCTCCTGGATTGTTTGTGTCCTTGAATGGTTGGAAGGGAAGAAGTGAAAGAACATGTCTTGCATCTCCTCCAGTTGCGTTGGAAGGTGCACTGGGATGGGGAGTGGAGAGTGGGGATGGAAGAATAGACCAAGAAGTGATGAAGTGACTGATTCCTGTCAAATGCAGAAAGGATAGAAGAGGAGAAGATGTTTCTGGTGATGAGATCATGTTGGGGCCGACGGAAATTGTAAAGGATTATATATCAATCCTTTACAATTTCGCAGACCCGCAGGCCCTCTCGTTCCCGGCGGAGGGCCTGCGGGTGCTCGGGAGGCCTTGACCACGGGTGAACATCTGGGAAGATCGGCAGGGAGGCTGGCTGGACTATGGTACCTTCCTTAACTCTGGTGCCACTGTGGGGTTATGTTGTGTGTGAACTTCTGTGTTTGTGCTTTAAAAAAAAAAAATGTTTATTTATTTATTATTTACTTTTATGTTACTGACTGTAAGGAAAATCCATTTTGTTGTCTCTAAAATGAGACAATGACAATAAATTGAATACAGTACAATTAAAGGCCAAGGCTGGTGAGGTGGAAGGCAAATCCTATCTGTGATCTGCCCACGGGAAAGGGGGTGAGAGCAGACATGCAGGGAGGAAATGTGGTTCAAAGCTTTGATGCATAGGGTAAGCCACATTTTAGGAAGAAGGAGGATGTTTCAGAGGAAAGCATTGGAACAAATATGACAGAGGCAAAGACGTTGGGAGCAATGAAGGGTGCCTTTGCTGGGAGCAAAGGAGGTGATGTATAGTAAGGTAGATGTGGGAGTCTGTGTGATTGTGAATGATGTTAGTGGCTAAGATGGAGACAGAGAGATTCAGAAAGAGAAAGGAAGTGTCAGTGATGGACCATGTAAATATGAGCGCAGGATCTATCTCTCTCTCTTTCCCTCTCTCACATACACATTCTTTCACTCTAACTCTTGCTCTTTATCTCACCATTGGTCATTTGACATTTCTTTCATCCTCATTTGTTCGATGTTTCCTGTCCTGTTGGTTTAAGCTTTACTACTTGTACTTCACCCTCTAGTTTTTTTTTAAATTGCTGATGAGTTTCATAAGTATGTGGAAGAAAAGAGGAATACAGACTGCATTGTTCAGTGAAAGGCACACTTCAAAATCCATTTTGTGCCAAA
Organism: Raja brachyura; assembly: GCA_963514005.1. The sequence goes on along the minus strand of OY740794.1, from coordinate 36,507,964 downwards.
ACAATATTTGAATTTTAAGACTGGGAAAGAACTGAAGGGTCAGTGTGGACAGTCTTAGTTAGTGCTATATCCCTGTCTCAGGAGATTTGGCTGTGGCAGTGTAGATGGATCTTGTTCTTTACTCCCCTTTGGGATGTAGCAACATTAGGTATTGTTGGATTAAAGGGAGTTGGACTGAGTCTACATCCTAGAATTGCCTTGAGGGTGTTTAACAGGATAGTTTAGAGGAAGCTCATTTCAACAATGTCTATCTGCAATGAGGGCATCTGATGGAGGAGTGCCGCTCTGTGGAAATTTGTGGTGTTTGTGCAATTACTGTGCTTCTCTTCCCCAGTAATGCAAGCAACAAGTTTTATTGACCCTGTGTTTGCAATGAGCCACTTTCTCACTTGTGCTGGGAGATAGTTTGAGATGGGCTCTTCCTCGAGGAAATTCTAATGGAGTCAAAGTGGACATTCAACATATAAAATTTGGAATAAATATGTTTTGTAAAATTCGGTATTAAGTGGATCCCAATTCATAAGATTTGGGTCCTTATGTTGTGCTTTCCCGTCCTCTAGAAACGAATGAGTGTAACTCCAACCCATGTCTGAATGGAGGAAAGTGTATTGACTTGATTGATAATTACACCTGTCTGTGCCTCCAGCCGTTCACTGGAAAACACTGCGAGACAGGTAAGAAGTGGGCACGTCTCTAACCAGGATCAGAAACCAAGTCAGTAAGTAGCAGTGCATGCGGCGTGGAAGCTCATCACTGGTTCATCTCAGTGAACGTACAGCCAACATCGACAACTCTATAATATTATAACTCTAAATATAAACAGGTTTTTCTGGGCTCCGTGGGGGAACTCCAGGATCCTGCAAAAACTAGATATTGAAGGGCTGGGTCTTATGCAGCAGCCTCACAAACACTGCAAGTAGTGGGTTGTGTAAGGAAGAAACATGAGTGGTGTTAAGAGTAAGCAAATTGATTGAATTGATGGTATGATGAAAGGTCAGTGGGGACAGGGTCTATTCTGAACTGGTTGTGTTGCCCTGAAGCAGGAAAGTTTACTGAAATCTAGCACTTGTATTTACTATAAATATTATGAATACAGTATATCTTTGAAATTTAAAAATGTGCATGTAACACAACCAGGTGGAAAAACACAGTTGGATTTGGTTCTAATTGAAGGATCCTAAGCCATGACTTTACTTTCTCCAAAGATGAGAGCACAACATTGAACGCCTGCCAGCCAAACCCATGTCTCAATGGCGGTAGTTGCAATGAGACCGAAGGTGGCTACCTATGCAACTGTCCGGAGGGGTTTACAGGCCGTGACTGTGAGAATGGTATGTGTACCTTCTGCTGTGGTCATGTGCATTGTGAGCAGCCTGAGACTCACCTTAACGGAACTCCAGAACTCCAGTGCCTGGTGTTGACCTTGACATTTGAGCTTTTCAGAGTAGATTTGCATTAAGTTCTATCTGTTGTTGTCAATGCATTTCAAAGGTCACCTCAACCCTTATCTTTATTGTATATCACTGTTCCAGTTTATATCCTAGTTTCATTTATATTTCCGCAGCATTGCACTGTTCCTGAGTATTTCTAAGTAAACGCACTCTTCGCCCCTTCGCCTCTTCCCCGCTGTTGTCTTTGAGTATTTCCCCTACATTTTTCCATGCCTGGCAAGTGCTCTGCCTTCTGCATGCACGCTTCCAGATAGTCAATGTCCAGCAGTAAGGAGTAGTAGGCCATTTAAACCCTCAAGCATGCTACACCATACAATATGATAATTGTGGATCTATGCTCACCCTCCTCTATGATAAGTCTCCATAGTCCTCAATTCCTCAAATTATATTTACCTGTCTACCTTAAATATATCATGAGATAAGGCCTCCACCAACCTTGGGGATAGAGAATTGTGGAGAGTTCTATGAATCTCAGCCAAGTTTGTTATTCATTGTGCAGCTTGTCTCTCAGCTTCTGGTGTTGTGACCTTATCCAGCAATTGTTTGTGCATCCTCCACTCCAGACTCTGTGAGTATCTCATTCCCCTGAACCCAAGCGTTACAGAAATATTTTGTCGTTCCTTACCGACAGAGGTGCTCCAACTTTGCAATGCCCACCACCAGTGCCCCCATGGTGCTTCCTGCGCTGAATATGGAGGAACGTATCGCTGCATCTGCCCGCAGGGACCCAGCGGGAAAGATTGTGAGTTATCTACGAGTTACTCAGAAAGCAATGAATAGTCGTGAAGGATCTGCACTCTCACCAACACTATGACCAACTTGGACAGAGAGGAGGTTGAGGCTGGAATAATGTCAGCAGAAATGTGGGTTTGGGGGGAAGAGGATGTCAGGTTTTCTGAGTGACAGAGTGAGGGAACTGGGGTGATGTCAGTAGAGAGACAATAACATGACGTGCCCGGCAGAAGGATTAATGACAGACAGAGTGAGGGAGATTAATATCAGTTAAGGAGGAGTCAATAAGAATGGAGATAGAGAGAGGAATCAATGATAACGTGAGACATGAATTGACATCTGCAGAGGTGCAGCCAGTATCACGGGAACAAGTGGTTATACTGCAATGTAATTTTAAAAGGTTATATTATTTTTGATGAAAGTATTTTTCTCCGATCATACTTAATTACGTTGCTTTGTTTTGATGTCACTCAAATGTTTTTTCATGTCTGTGTTGTAGCTCTTGCTGTATCAGTTATTGCCTTTTTTCTCATTGCATCATATTCTTTGCTTCAATTCATATTGTTGCAAAAACAACTCTGAACACTTTTGATAAATCTATTACCGTTCTGACACTGAGCACTTACAACTTCAATTCATGTGGTGGTAAACATTTTCCATTAAAACTACTCTTTGTCATTGTTTCAGTTATACAATCTAGCACTTCACAAATGCTGCCAGGGACCTAGACATTTATTCTCATCTTAAATCCTCATAATTTTCTTAATTCTCCCCATAAGTGTCTTCACTACTTGCCTCTTATTAAATCCTCTCACTTCATTGATGTGATTTCCTGGATCACTAAGGTTATAAAATCCACTCCTAACTTGGTGTTGGAAGGAACTACAGTTGCTGGTTGAAACTGTGGACACAAAAAGCTGGAGTAACTCAACGAGACAGGCAGCATCCCATTCCTTCTCTCCAGAGATGCTGCCTGTCCCGTTGAGTTACTCCAGCTTTTTGTGTCCCACTCCTAACTTTTATTGTAGAGGTAGATTAATATATAGTCAGTCTTCAGACATGAGGGATAAGGACAAAAGCTTCATGAAGCGATGACTTAGGTCACTGGGAAAGGCAGTGAAAGACAGCCATGACATTCAGTTGCCCACCATCTGTCGATATAACAACTTCCAGATAGGTTTCAGTTTGTCAAAACCTTGACCCATGCTGTCCCCTCTGCCCTCACTAACTATTGATACTGCACTACTTTCCAGTACGACATCAAACGCAATCCATCACAAATCAAAGAGGATTCACTGGACACCACAGGACAGGTCTCTGGGTGAAAGCACAATATTTGTAACAACTCCCAGTAACATGAGGTCAACCTCACGAGTATGTGGATCCACAGATAATAAGGTCTTAGTGTACGGAGCTCCTGACTGTCTTGTACCCAGTAATAGATGTCAATGCCCTCTAAATTTACTTGGCACAGGCAATTCATCCGGTTTTCTCTTTATAATCTGAGCTTTTGCCTTTGAAATTTGGACGAAGGTGAGAAGGGGGAAGCTGTGTAAATCAATGGGGTGATCCGAGGAGGAGTTTGTGTTTGATATGTCAAGAGGAACCATCACCTGGCCTCTCCTGTTCTGCTGCCATCACTTCCGTAGGAGTTCCATAGAAACCCCTGAAAAAGGTTACAGGAGGTACAGAAAGCATTTGGGAAAAACCATTAAGAAATATCTACCTATCCGATTTTAAAGTGTAAAATTAGGCCTGTCAACTTGATCTTAATCTAGAAGAAATACTGAAAGTTCGTTTGTTTTTGCAGTGGTGCAATGGCGCCACCTATGAAGGAAATTTGTATTTCAGGATTATCCATGAGTGAATTAATCATTCTCACCGTAAAGCATTGCAGGTGACTGGGGTAAAACAGTTTTGCTGTAAGCAGAGATGGAAATATCTGTAATTTTATATATTATGTGATTGTTGGGACTAATCCAATCATTACAAGCAGGTTCAGGGATTGTTGTTCACAATAACCAACATGCATAATGTATATTTTTCAATGTAGGTAGTTTAGCAGCTTCCTGTTGCTTCATGTAATTGCTCAAGGCGCATGCAGAATGCCAAATGTACTGTTTATTCGCTGCAGGATTCAATTGGGATTCAGTGCGATACATTTAAAGCTCATCTCTGCCACTTAAAGATGATCTTCGCTACTTAAAGCTTGCATTTACCACATAAAACAGCACCAGCTCTTAAAGCTAGTTTCCAGCAATTGAACTACATAAAGCTAGCATGCATTGGTTAAAAGGGGTTAAAACAGAAAATACTATGAATACTCTTTCAGTCAGGCAGCATCAGAGAGAAACATCAATATGAGACATTGTTTATTTCTCCACATATGCTGACTGATCCACTAGCTATTTCTAGAATTACTCTTTTATGTTCCATTTTCCAGCATCTTGGATTTCTTCTGATGGGGGTGCTATATTGAAGTTGCAGTGCCATTTTGTCATGCTGTATCTCTGAACTAAACAAAACTAAACTGTCCACCTGTATGTGTATGTGTGTAACTCAGTAACTGCAGAGGATGTTCAAGAAGGAACTGCAGATGCTGGAAAATCGAAGGTAGGCAAAAGTGCTAGAGAAACACAGCGGGTGCGGCAGCATCTATGCATAGATGCTGCCGCACCTGCTGAGTTTCTCCAGCACTTTTGTCTAGCTGCAGAAGGAACTGGTTTAAGCTGAAGATAGACACAAATAGCTGGAGTAACTTAGCGGGTGAGACAGCATCTCTAGAAAGGAATAGGTGATGTTTCGGGACGAGACCCTTCTTCGTCTGCCCGCTGAGTTACTCCAGCTTTTTGTGTCTATGTTGTGTGTAACTGAGGATAGCCTGCTGATTCGCTTCTGATCTCCCTTCATAGTTCTGGCAGATGTTAACTACACAAAGGCTAATGATCTGAATAATTAAGCGTCTGACAAGATTTGCTTGGTGATCAACATCTTAAAATGATATTGAAAACTGAATTGCCCATTGTTGTTGAACTTAGCCTTGTAGACAATGTATTGCAAGCACCCAAGAATTGAAATAAAAACAACCCACATAGTTGCACTACCATCAGTTTCCACCGGATGTCAATGTCTGACTTCAGGACTCAGTCAACAGATGAGATCTACCAAGCTTTGCTTCTGACAGATGAATGAAATGAAAGTTTGTTTGACTGATTCATGAGCGGTGTTTAGGGTGGTGAGGGGGTGGAAGAAGGAGGGGGGGGGGTGGTAGAAGTAAGACAGATTATCCAGTGATGAAGGATAGGACATATGTTCTCAAGAGTATAAAAAATGGATGTGATCTCATTGAATCATTCAAAATGTTTATAGTGCAGTGGAGTAGGTTAGGCTTGATGTTTTCCACCTGGTTACGATGTCTAGTGATCAAAGTTCCTACATAAGGGGTCTACCATTCAGGTCTGATTTGAACAGAAACTTCTTCATCCATGGATATTTAATCTTTGAAATTGTCTTCCCAAGAGAGGAGTGGTGGGTCAATTGATGGATACATCCCAGACAGAGATCACTTGATTTTTAGATACTTGGAGACTCAGAGTTTTGGGTTTAGCACAGAGGATGAAAAGTTGAGATGAGTTAGAGCCTTATTGGATGTCAGAGCTGAAACTTGGGGCTGAATGGCCTATTCCATATGATAACGAATGGAACTACGTACTGAATGAAATCAATGTGAAATCAAGGCAAATATGCATTGAGTACTTTTTACAATCTCAGGTCTTGCAAAAGTACTTCACAGCTCCTTAGAATAAGGGGGAGGTCATTTAAGACTGAGGTGAGAAAAAGCATTTTCACCCAGAGAGTTGTGAATTTATGGAATTCCCTCCACAGAGGGCAGTGGAGGCCAAGTCACTGGATGGATTTAAGAGAGAGTTAGATAGAGCTCTAGGGGCTAGTGGAGTCAAGGGATATGGGGAGAAAGCAGGCACGGGTTATTGATAGGGGACGATCAGCCATGATCACAATGAATGGGGGTGCTGGCTTGAAGGGCCGAATGGCCTCCTCCTGCACCTATTTTCTATGTTTCTATGTTTACTATGGAAGGTCATCACTGACGGGTGATATCACTGGCATATGTATTATTGGCTGGTGGACTTCTAAGATGCATTCGCTGTGTTAGTGCATTGTTGCGTATTGCAGAGTCCACATGAATCTGTGGAAGAAGACCACAATAAAAGAATATCCCTGGAGATTGTGAACTTTAAATACATTACCAAAAGAATGCTCCTGGAGATTGTGAACTTCCAATAAATTACCAAAGTTGTTTAAATTAACAAACATCTTCTAGAGTCTCCGAGAATGAAAAGTGAAAGATGCTGAGAGAATGGAGAGGGAATATGAAGAACATAGCAAGCAATTTTCACGTAGTCAAGCACAGAAAACATGCTAATAAGCTGGAAAGATTGCAGAGAAAATCTGCAAGGATGTTGCAAGGACTTGAGGGCCTGAGCTACAGGGAGAGGTTGTACAGACTAGGACTTTATTCCTTGTAATGCAGTTGGATGAGGGGTGATTTTATGGAGATTTCTAAAAACTTTAGGGAATTTGATAGGGTGAAAGTCTTCTTCCCTAGAGTAGGGGAATCAAGAACTAGAGGGCACAGGTTTAAGGTGAGTGGGGAAAGATTTAATAGGAACCTGAAGAGCAGTTTCTTCACACAGAGGGTGGTGGGTATATGGAATGAGCTGCTAGATGAACTAGTTCAGGTCAGTTCAATAACAACAGTTAAAAGATGTTTGGACAGGTACATGGATAGGAAAGGATTAGCGGGATATGAGCCAAACATGGTTGGCTTAGATGTGGCCAGCATCGATTAGTTGGGCCGAAGGGCCTGCATCCAAGCTGTCTGACTCAATGACTATGTCATAGGTAATTCAAATCATAGTCTTGGATCTTGCCATTGGGTTTACGGTGGGGTCGCTTAGCCTCTCTTTCTTGTTTGCAGTGATCCCATCCCCTTGTGACTCCGATCCCTGTCAGAAAGGAGGCACTTGCAAGGAACAGGATGGCTCCTATACCTGTCAATGTCCACCAGGTGTCAGTGGACTGCACTGTGAAAAAGGTCTGTTTTATTTCTGCTTTGTTTTCTTCCAAGTACTTGTAAATGAAAGACCCCATTCAGATGCTCTCCCTGCTCCATCAGGCCTCACATTACGGAGTGTCCTAATCATTGGTGTACTTTCCAATTTAATAAGCATCTTCTCCCCATCATCCTCTGCATAAAGTGAGTGTGAGACGAATATTGATATTCCTAGTAATGCCAGCTGATATGCACCAAAATTGTATAATATTTCAGCACCAACTTGATATTGAGGATGAGGGAATATATGGATAACACGGTAGATAACAAGTACAGCTATGCGCACTACTCTGAGTTTGAGTTGAGGTTGGTTGATTATGAAGCAAACCAAAAGCATTATTCTGAAGTTGAACTGTGCTTAGTTTGTCCTGATATTTCATGATAGTGCCGTGGAGGGAGATATTTGCCTTCGGTACAACTTATTCTGCACCTCAGCTGGGAGAAAACTGATGAGATGTTGAAGATTATACTTAACTCACGGAATAAGTGACTGGGAATGGAGCAATAGAAAATTGTGTTAATGGGTTGCTGACCTAAACTGCATCTGGCCTGGAAGTACTTAACTGAATCTTTTAGAGGGAGTTTACTACATGATTAACCCGTGGCAAGCCTTAATTAGTAGTATATGATGGGGGAAAGCACAGAGAGTTCTACCCTGTATCTAATCTTCCAAAAACTTGGGTATTATCTAATTCACCTTGCCTACTTAGTTCTTGTTGGAGTATATATCTCCTACATTTAGATAATAATCTGCCTTTTGATTTCTCTTAGCAGAGTGCATGATCTCATAGATCTCCACATTAAACTCAATTGGCCAGGTTTTCACTCAATTATTGAATGTATCCCAATCCTGTTGCAGGTTCATTATATTCCCATCACAACATGGCCTTCAGTCGTCTTCATATAAAATAATTTTTTTCTCCATTCCCTCAGAAAGACTCCGCTCCTGTGCATCCAGTCCATGTCGGAATGGTGGAACCTGCAAAGAGGCTCCCGGAGGAACTTACCAGTGCACCTGTTTGTATCGATTCACTGGCAAGAACTGTGAGACAGGTACATCCAGGAGATAATGTAATGTGGGCCCGAACACCAGTGGGGCATGCAGCTGCATATGAGAATGGATGAACTTTTAAAGGATTCCCAAAGAAAATTGTTTTGGATTTAAGTAGAGTATCACTGGGAAGTAGGTAGATTAGACATATTAATATGAAAATTGCACACATGTAATACATAACAGGGTCTTCCACTTTGAAGAAAATGACAGCACTACCACTGTAATACAATTGTGCTTCAGATTATAGACAGCACCCCAGTAACACTGGGATGTAAAGTATCGCACTCATAGACAGTTTGGAAAAACTATAAAACACTGTAAAAAGTGAACACCCATTTATGTTAACAATGCCATAGAATTGTTGTGTGATTGTGAGACAGAAATCACACAACAATCACACACAATAATATTTTATTAGCCAAGTGTGTTTGCAATATACGAGGAATTTCATTTGCAAGTCAGTCATACAAACAAAAAGCAACAGAACACACAAAATACATTTTAACATCAACTTCCACAACAGTGACTCCTCCACTTTCCTCACTGTAATGGAAGGCGAAAAAAAGTTTAAATCTCTTCCCTTCTTTGCTCTCCCGTGGTCGGGGGCCTCGAGCCCTCCGTTGGCGGGATTATTTTGACTCCTGTAACTGGCAGCGTTTGGGCCCTCTACATCGGGGCGATCAGCTCCTGCATCAGGGGGATATCTGCTCCCCCGCGTCGGTAATCGGACCCCGGGTCGGGGCTGGTCGAGCCTCTGCGTTGTGGGAGCTCCCGACTCGGCCTCTCCCGAGACTACGCGCTTTTGATGGTAAGTCCACAGGCCTCAGTTAGAGCGATCCCAGGCAAGGTAAGGATTTGGCTCCGATGTTAAGGCTACGCCCTGCGGTGGGGCTCAAGTCAGTCCGAGGAGGCCTCCAGCTCCATCAATGGTAGGCCGCAGAGCGACCGGAGATGCGACTCAGAAAATTAATTGCATCTCCGGCAAGGTAAGAGACTGAAAAAAACGTTTCCCCCTCCCCCCACATAAAACAAACTGGAGAACATTTACACAAACTTTCAACACACACAAAAAATTTAAAAAAGACAAAAAAACAGACAGACTGTTGGCGGGGCTGCCATTCGTGCGGCGCCCCTGGAGGTCTGACCCTCATTCGGCCTCTCTCTCATCCGTCCATTTGTAGCCGACCATTATGCTCTTCTTTTCTGTGCAGGTAAACCGGACCCTTGCTCCTCCAGCCCCTGCCAGAACAGTGGCACCTGCTTCCATTACATTGGAAAATACAAGTGTGAGTGCCCCAGAGGATTCACAGGACGGCATTGCGATACAGGTACACTGGCAACTCTGTTCCTTCACAGTTACAATATAGCACTTCTTATTATACAGACCACTGATGAAACATTGTCTCCGACTAACAGGATTCCATTGGAGCAAATCCGTTCCTGTGGAATATCTCTTTTGCACTCTCAATACTGAAAATCCCTTCCTATTGACTTGCATTCTATAGAATCTCAAGGTTGAAAGCCCATCCTGTTTATTCTCAATGTACAGAATCCCAATAGACCAAAATGCTTAAATTTTGCTTTAACTCTTTGTAATTCTAAAGAATCACATCTTTCTTGCTCACACTTCTTTTTGAAAGTCCCAGTGGTACCTAAGTGGTAGAGTGGTGTAGCTAGTAGAGCTGCTGTGTCACAGCTTCAGAGACCCAGATTTGTTTCTGGCCTTTGTTGCTGTTGTGTTCTTCCTGAGACTTTGAGTGTTTCACCTACATTCCACACATATCTCAAAGATGTTCAGGTTGGTAGATTAATTGGTCACCTGTAAATTGTCCCTCATGTGTGGATAAGTCATTGAATATGTAGGGAGGTGTTGGGAATGTGGGGAGAATAAAATTGGTTGGGACAGGATTAAAGTAAAAGCGGATACTTGGTGGTTGCCTCAGACTTGGTAGGTTGAAGAACTTCTTTGTTGCTGTGTTTCCCCTTTCTATGACTCTGCTGAATTACACCATGTTGTTGAATGACAGTGAACTCATGTGACTTCACATTCTTTAAGAAAGTAGATGATAGTGAACAGTGTTAATCCGGCTGGAGGTCTGTGACCAGTTGTGTTTCTCAAAGATTTGTGCTGGGACATTAGTCGCATGTAATATATATAAACAAGTTGGATGTAAATGCAGATGGGTTGGTTAGTAAGTTTGCAAGCGACATCAGAATAGGTGGATTTTCAGACAGTGAGGAAGGCTGAAGTAACACTCCATCTGTTCCACTCATCTCTCATGTTTCCCTCTACAAATGGACACTTTTCATTGGCTTCTTAGTTGGTTCTAATCTCTGAATTCCTCACCAATTAAAATTCTAACCTGAGCCAGTTCCTACATGATCCTCCCTCCCTGAGACTCCATCTTGTAGTCCCCTCTCTGAATCGGGTGATTATTGATATTCGTATGAATCCGATTCTGTGGGGAACCCAGCTCAGTCGCTGAAGGCCAAACCCTAATTCATTAGTTCTTTCAGCCTCAAAACATCTTGTTCCTGCAGAGGTGGACTGCGGAATTCCCAGTGAAGTGAAGCACACGGAGCTCCTCATCTCTTCCACCAAGTATGGCTCAGTTGCTCAGTACATTTGCGAAGCTGGATTCATTGTGCAACCCAGTACTGGGGAGAGTACCTGCCAAATGGATGGAAGATGGAGTGAAGCACCAATCTGTGATGGTGAGTGCCCAGTCACACCAGCGTCATGGCGCTACTCCCACTGAAAATATATTCAGAGGATTAACTGACTTTGCGGTCTAATTGTGATGACATTTAGAATAATGGATACTGTGAATTTGGTGATCAATTGGAATCAAATTGGGATATTTGATTGTTTATGTAAAGAATAATGGTGTCCTGGAATCATCCCACACCAGAGATTTTGACCTTTCCATTTGTAATTCCATAGCAATTCTAGGTTGAGTTGTTGCTTCCACTATAAAATCAGGTCCTGAACTATCTGGACCCACACTTTTCAACAGCTTTCTTTCCTGGAGTAAATATAAATGTTTACCCAGCAGGTTGGCTATTAAATACCTCAACTCTTCTAGTTCTTCATCTTAGGCAAACCTCTGTGATCTGTTAAGGTGTGCAAATTTTGAAAACACATACCTCCAGATAGAGGGACAGTTTCTGTAGCTGTACAAAGGGTGGTTCATATTGTTCGGATATTGAGGTAGGATTAGGGTTGTGCAGGTTAGTTCAAGAACCTATCGGTTTCAAAAAGTAGCTGCTCCTGAAGTTAGTGGTGTGGGACTTTTTCTGCATCTCCTGCCTGGTCCTAGCGGCAGGAAAAGGGCACGGCCCAGATGGTGGAGATCCTTAATATTGGATGCTGCCTTCTTGAGACAGCGCTTCATGTCGATGTTTTTGATGGTGGACAGGGCTGCGTCCTTGAAATGACTGGGCTGAGTCCACTGCTCTCTGACGCCGCTTGCATTCCTGTGCATTGGAATTGCCATACCAGGCCATGATGCAATCAGCTCAGTTCACTGGGCACAAAAGCTGAGTAGATTTTGCAGAGAGCCCTTAAGCTTATTGCATGCTTGGGGCACCCATGAGTTCTGGTGGGTTATCTTTGGCTGTGTATGTGTGTTGCTCTTGACTTTATTGGTTTAGAGGGAGTCTGCATTAGATTATTTCGTTGGGACAGGGGAGGAGGTGTTGAGGATGAGGACACATATTGCTTTACAACTTTACTCAGTTATCTGGGGTACTCTTACACTAATAGGATTTTATAAATCCACAGAATACAGGAGGACTCAAGGAAACCAAGTGCTCTTAAAATTGTAAATAAAATAATTGTAACCATGAAGTATATTGTGCTCTTGGGGTTCTTCAGTTTGTTTTGTGTTGGTACTCATCACTTTACGATGTACACAGGATGTCCTTGACTCTATGGTTTGAGTGGATATTCTTATTTTATTGTGTTATCCAAGGTGTTCTTGGGACATTGGAACGTATTGGGTGTCCATAATGTTTATTGTGTTGGTGCCAATAAAAATATTGGGTAATGGATTGAATGGGAAGGTGTAGAAAAGTTTATTGGATTTTGAGGGCAGCTGTGTTTATTGTTTTATATATGAAGTCATAAGGTCATAAGTAATAGGAGCAGTATTAGGCCATTCAGCCCATCAAGTCTACTCTGCCATTGAATCATGGCTGATCTATATCTCCCTCCTAACCCCAAGTCTTTGAGTTTATTGGCTTGTATGAGGTTAATGTGTTCATTACATTGTCTGTGGCGTCTTTGGGTTTAAAGGATTCATTTGTATCCATGCATGTATCAGTTTGTGTGGTGCACTCAGCCATTTGTGGTAGGTACTGAACAGAGCAAAGATGCCACAAACATCCACTCTTTAGGCCACATGGGCAATGTGCAAACAGACTCAGAATTAGATGTTTTTTTTATACAGACAAGCGTTGCCAAAGAAGTGCTGTTAACTTGTTAATAACGTCTCTTTCCTCAGAAATCGACGAATGCTCCTCAGAGCCCTGTTGGAACGGTGGGAGCTGCAAGGATGGGATTAATAGCTTTGTGTGCGAGTGTCAGAAAGCATTCACTGGAACATTCTGCGAGTCAGGTAAGTGGTGAAGCTGCAGTCCTGGGACTGAGGAATGAATCGCTTAATGGGGAAACAAATCAATTATCTTTGATAATATTTTTAAAACTGCATGGTATTTTATGCAATCTTAAAATGATGAAGTAAATTAAATACAAAGAAGGACCCCTCAATATTATTTCAACAAGCATTTTTCGATGTCATCGCAATTTCTATATGGGAAAGAAGATTCCTCTACACTCTCATACGTGATTTGAGGTTTAAAATAAAAGGCAGTGCATAGAACAAATGGTGCAAAGAAAATGTTCTCTTTATTACCCCATAAACACAATTGAATTAGGGTTTTTTTAAAGCCGCTTGTATTGCAGCCAATCCTCATCCATATTTCTGAAGGAGGCATTCACTAGCTTAGGTTTGCAGCACAATCATAATAAGCAGACACAAGAATGAATGAATGAAGTGAATGAATACTTTGAATGATTTCTTTATTGTCACATGTGACAAGTCACAGTAAAATTCTTTGCTTGCATCCCCAAGGTATGCGAATAGTCGCCACATAAAGGGCTCCAACAAATTTAAAAAGAGACTGCAGATGCTGGAATCTTGAGGAAAAAAGAAACTATTGGTAAAAATTCATTGGGTCTGATGATCGTTCAGATCAGGATGCATCCAGAGGGAAATTGACATATGACGTTTCAGGTTGGGAAAAGGGAACCAAACCGGAAATGTCTTCCATCCATTTCCCGCCACAGATGTTGCCTCATCTGTTGCAATTCTCCAACATCTTGGTCAGCATGAATGAGTTGTTTTTTTGCTCAAGCCTGTTGGGCAGTTGTGTGGAAATCATGGGGATTAATTGTATGACGATACATTGCCAATTGCATGACAGTTCAATTAATCATAGAGTCATACAGCATGGAAGCAGGCCCTTCAGCCCAACTTGCCTATGACAACCAAGATACTCCATTTGCACTAGTCCCACCTGCCTACATTTGGCCCATATCCCTCCATACATTTCCTATCCATGTACTTAAATGCTGTTATAGTACCTGGCTCAGCTACCTCCTCTGGCAGCTCATTTCATATAGCCACCACCCTCTGTGCGAAAATGTTGCCCATCAGGTTCCTATTAAATATTTCCTGCTTAACAACCCTATGTCCCATGGTTCTTGATGTTCCTACTATGGGTACAAGACTCTGTGCACTTACCCTATATATTCCCCTTATGATCATATACACCTCTAGAAGATCACTCATTATCCCTCTGAGCTCCAAGGAACATAGTCCTAGTCAGCCCAACCTCTCCCTATAGCTCAGCCATTCAAGTCCTGGCAACATCCTTGTAAATTCCTGTGCAATCTTTCCATCTTAACAATATCCTCACTCTAGCAGGTGCCTAAAACTAAATACAATACGTTACTCCAAATGCAGCCTTACCAACATTTAATGGATAAATCAAGAAGGGCATTGAAATAGGAGAAATCCAGCTTAATTGTTCAATGCTCATTTTCCAAATTATTGTAGATATTAACTATCTTATCAGGGTCAAGGAAAGAGCATTCACGTCGCAGACCTGTTTCCACCAATCTTTCCACCACCACGCACAAAAATCACAAGAAGCGCAAGACAGACACTATTGTATGCAGTTGCCGAGAAGTGTATTCATCTCTGGCTGAACAACTTATAATCTTGTGTGTGGACTCGATAAGAAGAAGACTATCTTATCAACCAACTTTCAGTCAACAATATAATATATTTACTAATGCCAGAATTAAAAAGCACTGTATCTTCACCAGTGTCAATGATTTCCTAATTTGCCTTTTGCCACATGATGTCTCTGACTATCTGGTAATACTGGATTATTTTGTGTTGTTCCCTAGCTGTGAATCCCTGCCGTCTCAGCCCTTGTGGTGCTCGCGGCTTCTGTCGGAGTGTGAATGGGTCGTACGTCTGCACTTGCAAAGTCGGGTACTCTGGCAAACATTGTAACACAGGTGAGTGCAGAGCAGTCATATGCCATTGGCTCGTTCAAATAAGCACAAGAGAGATGGAGCAAAGGAACGTCAATGGGGAGAACATGAGAGAAAAGTTAAGCAGCTGTAAATGTTACTGGAACAATTTTGATCTGGGGGAAATGTTCCCATAATAGCAAATACCAGAAAGCATAGCTTTAAGTTGAGTGGGGCAAAGTTTAAAGGAGATATGCAGGATAGGTTTTTATTAAAGAGGGTGGTGTATGCTTGGTATGCGCTGCTAGGGGTGGTAGAGCTGGATAAAATAGTGACATTTTAAGACTTTTGGATAGGCATATGGATAGGCAGGGAATAGACAGATATGGATTATGTACAGGCAGATAAGAATTGATCTTGGCATTGTGTTCAGCACAGAAATACTGTGCCAACCGTCTTTATCCTGTGCTCTACTATTGGTTTTATGTTCTAAGAAAGGGCTGTTATCTTTATATTTGTTTGGGATAGAGTCCCAGGTTTTCACGTAGGCTATGGAATGATGGGAAAAAGAAGGGGTCTTAAATGTGTGGACTGAGTCTATAATAGGATAGATTGTAATTGTGCAATGGCGTATAGTTACTTATGTATCTATGTTCATGGGTATCTTGTGGTTAATCAAATCTCTTTACCCTCATTAGTTTGCGTATTTCTTGCATTACTGCTGAGTCTATGATTGACCACGTAGAAAAGCAGTGTACTACAATGAAAAAATGTCAATTAAATGGATATGAGTGAGCATTTGTAAAAGCATATGTGGAATGGGTAATCTTTGATACCTTAAAGCATGCATGGAAGTTGTTGAGTCCATGACATGGTGGAATGTATTAGAGCAATAGAATGAACAGGTCTAATGCACAGAAGACAGACATAAAACACCGGAGCGAGTCAATGGGACAGGCAGCATCTCTGGAGAAAAGAAATGGGTGATGTTTTTCGTCGAGACCCTTCTTCAGTCTCAAACCAGTCTGATGCACAGTCTCCTTTCCTTACAGCATTTTGTATCACTCTCATGGGAAGTGGGAGGAGGTCACGGTGGGGACGTAGTGATAATATAAAGAAACTGGTAATGGAAAGCGACAAGTGATATCAGTGATGTTTAAGAAGGAATTGCAGATGCTGGAAAATTGAAGGTAGATAAAAATGCTGGAGAAACACAGTTGGTGAGGCAGCATCTATGGAGCGAAGGAAATAGGCGACGTTTCAGGTCCAAACCCTTCTTCAGCCTGGGGTAGGGCGGGGGGGGGAAAAGAAGAAAGGAAGAGGCGGAGACAGTGGGCTGTGGGAGAGCTGGGAAGGGAAGGAGAAAGCAGGGACTACTAAAATTGGAGGTCAATGTTTAAAATCATATCAAAATCCTATCGAAAGTGATATCAGTGAGATGCTTCTCCTTTTACCTCATTTCCCAGAACTCGCTCCACCCGCGGAACTGAGGGTGGAGAAATCTGAAGAAAATGCCATCGAAATCTCGTGGCAGGCACCAGGAGTTGACAGCACCCAGGACTTGATCGATGGCTTTGCAGTAACGTACACGTCATACAACGGGGAGATGCGCAAGACCGACTTTGTTGACAAGAGCAGGTCACGCCATCTGCTGAGATCACTATCACCGGGAAGACTTTACAACATCTCCATTTTCTCCGTGAAGCGTAACGTCAATCAGAATGACATCAGCAAACCTGCTGTGCTGCATGTGTGGACAAGTATGATCGCTTTGCTCTCTGTTAACTCAAAATGCCATGCAATACCATTTGTGTCCATTTTAGAACTTTAGAGAGCTTGACCTGTTTGCTTTCCCTCTGTCGGCACAAAGAAAACAGGCCTTGGTTTCTGTCGGATGCTTTGCAATTTTCTGTTTGTGCCTTAGATAAATGTTTGCTTAATCTTTCATACACTTCTGCTACTGATCAAACTAATATCCCGATAGTAAAATAATTTGCAGTGCCTAAGGATAATGGTATTACACCAGGAATTATGGATAATATTCATTTTTGTTTTGCAAGAATCATAGAGCAGTGATCTAACACACACCAAGAGTCCCACAATATGATAATGACGAGATAGCATTCACAAATGCAGAAAATGCTGGTAATATTCATCAGGTCAGGCAGCATCAGTGAACAATGAAATAGATTTAATGTTTCATTATTCTCATCAAACATCATCAATGTGAATTATTAATTTTCTCTCCATGTGCACTGACTGACCTGAGGATGTCCAGCATTTTCTACCATTTTTTTCAGATTTGAACCATGACATTTTTTGTTGCTTTTTTATAGTCTTGTGATGTTGCCTGAAATGTTCTCAGAGGAGAACTGCCTCTTCCTCAAATGGTACCATGAGATTAATTGCATTTCCCTGTGATGGTTCAATCCTGACCTCCGGAACTGTCTGTGTGGAGTTTGCACCTTCTCCTTGTGAACACATGGGATTCATCCATGTGCTCTGGTGTCTTCCCACATCTCAAGCATATGCATGTTGGTTGGATAATTGGCCACAGCAAGTTGTTTCTAGATGCTAAGTGACTAGTAGAATCTGTGGGATCTGAAGAGAATATGGGAAGATAAACAAAAATGGGATTAAGGTAGTATTAGTAAATAGCTGGTTGGAGGTCAGTGTGGACTCCTTGGGATGAAGGGCTTGTTTTTGTGCTGTAACTCTCTATGACTTGGTGATTCCCCTGCTGATGGGAAAGCTGCACTGCAATCTCTTCTCTGGAATAGTCCAGTTTCCTAATGAATATCAGCAGATTAACCCAACTATATCTCTCTGGATTTCTTGCTGCTGTACATTTGCAGGATGCATTTGCAGGGGGCTGTGCAAAATTACTCATTATGGACATGTATTTAACTGCCCCCCAAAAATGAATGAAGAGAACTGTAGACTTCTTGTTTGAAATTCATCTTTTGTCTGTGTGAGAGTGTTGACTACTTGGTTGTTCAACCTTTATAAATGTCAAGCATAGGGTGGTGAGTGGAGTTGGCCACTGATTCCGACAGCGCTCAACACTTGTCAACAAACACGAGCTTTGTCATTTTGCATCTGCAAATAAATCTCACCAAAGGTTTGACTAGTTAGCATTTGTCTGGAGAATTTACACCATCAAAAGGGATTGATGGAGATGATGGACAACCATTTAATTGCTGTGCTATTTTAAAAATGGGTCTAGGACATTCAATATGATCATGGCTGACCTTTCGGTTCAGTTTCACTCGACTGCATTATTCCCATAAGCCTTGATTCCACGAATGCCCAGAATTTATCTCTTAATTATTGTGAGGAGGAGAGCCTGAGCAGAAACTTTAAACTCTGCCTGTTGTTCCATGCCCTCAGGCTGCGATTCATCCCAGGAATCGATTTTAGTTCATCCATCTAAAACATTTGAGTACCTTTCTGTGTTGGCTACTTGCTCGCTCTGTCATACATTTCTAATCTTTCTTATTTATTGTTATCAGTTTTGCCTCCTTTCTTAGCCTTGACCATTTAGGACTGAGAAACCTGCACCAGTGATTTACTGTAAGCCGAGGTTTGGCACTCTTTGTAAAGTAACGGCTTCAAGTGATGGCCATTTCTCTTCTTCTCCTTAGAACCTGGTCCTATTGGAAATCTATCTTTGGCAAATGTCACTGCTACCAGTATATCTATCACCTGGTCTTTGTACAGTCCGAAACAGGCAGCGACAAGCACAGTTCGACTCTCCCTGAGGTCTTCTGACTTGGTTAGGGACATAACAGTCCCACTGAGTTCCAATCTCACACGGTACACCTTTGGGTAAGTCTGTATCCCCTGCCCCATCACCGTCCAACACTCCTCACCCTTCATACAGCAAGGCATCCACTGGTGAAAGTATGCCCTAAGCTGAGGTATATATTTGCAAATACAACCTTCTATTAGCAATTCAATTTACTGTACTATCTGGATCAAGTTATTTTGGTGGGAGTTGAGGCAGTATTTGGATGCTGCAGTTTCTCCTGTGCCTGAGTTATCGTGGCAGAGATAGACACAAAAAGCTGGAGTAACTCAGCGGGACAGGCAGCATCTCTGGAGAGCAGGAATGGGTGACTTTTCAGGTCGAGACCCCTCTGTAGACTATGAAGAAGGGTCTTGACCCGAAACATCACCCATTCCTTCTCTCCAGAGATGCTGCCTGTCCCGCTGAGTTACTCCAGCTTTTTGGGTCTATTTTCGGTGTAAACCAGCATCTGCAGTTCCTTCCTACATTGATTGTGGCAGAACACAGGTGGGTGACCTCTGACCGAGTTCTCAATACTGCCCACCAGCCTTTGCTAGGAATCCAAGAGTAGATGTCAAGTGTAAATGTTCTAGCAATAATGTGGACTTGAGCAAGACTGTGCCTTTGGAGTCTAGAGGAACATCTTGAAACATCATTCTCTGGGGAATTGACAGGGTTGATATCGAGATGGTTTCACAAGTGGGAGAGTCTTGAATGAGGGAATGTGGTTACATAGTTAGAGGGCAGTCATTTAAAACTGAAATTTCTTCACACAGAAGGCGGCCAATAACCTTATCCTCAACCCCACAGGGTTGCAGGGGCTGGTTAGTTGGAAAGATTTAAATTGGAGATAGATGTATTTCTGAAAGTGAGGGATTGAGGTCTGTGGGGATCTGGTAAAGAGGATTTGTTGAGGCCTGGGGTACATCAGCTATGATAAGATAGAATGATGGAACGCTTGCAGTGCCCTGCTCAAAACTATCCTGCCTATCTATGTAACATTATGAGAGACATGGATAGAATCAAAGCCTTTTTCTTGGCCGGAGATGTCAAATACTAAAAGGTGAGAGAGGGAGACTTCAAAGAAAATTGACAAGGCAAGCCTTTTACACAGAGTGTGGTTGGGGCCTGGAATGTACTGCCAGGGGAGGAGGTAGAAGCAGATACGACAACAATGTTTCAGAGACATTTAGACAGACACATGAACAGGCTGGGAATGGAGGGATATAGATCATGTATAGGCAAATGGGATTTATTTAAATTGGCATCATGTTCGGCACAGACATCGTAGGCTGAAAGGCTTGTTCCTGTGCTGCACTGGTCCATTTCTATGTGACTATTTTCTAGTGTGTTCATCTTGTGTCCAGAACCAAATATATAAACTGGCTAACAACCACACACCAATATTAGCCAAGAGAGCTTGCAATGGACAAACTAAGTAATTTAACTAAATACAATACAAGCTTTTGCCACTTGTCTGCCTACAGTGATCTTTCTCCACAAGAACTCTACACAGTGGAGGTTGTGCCACAGATGGGTCTTAAAGGCCAGGAAGATCCTTGGAGGGGAATAGCAACACAATCCCTAATTGTGTGGACACGTAAGTTCTTGCATGGTTTCATTGCAATGTAATGAAAATAATTTAAGAGTAACAATAGTTTTTGTTTAAGTGCAGAAGAAATGGGCTGTAACTCTTCAAGTTGACTGATGCCAAAACGATGTGTACAGTCACCTCTTGGTGTTTTTGCTGTGGCTTATAAAACCTTCACGACTCCTCATTTTGAGAAAATAACAAACAGCAGTCAAAATAGACCAACTCAGTGGAAATTGTCCCTAGCGTGTGGAGGCTTGTGTTAATGTGTGGACTCGGTGGGCCGAAGGGCCTGTTTCCGTGCTGTATCTCTAAACTAAATCTTAAGTCTATTGTCTTCCCTTCCTCTTCACTGTTAATCACATGATCTCTTGTATCATCTCCAAAATGTCTTTGACATGCCCCGGCATTTAGGCCTAAATGAATCATTTTTATTACAAAATCAAGGGGCCAGATACTGACCTGTGGAACCATACCGTTAACACACAAAACCATAAGATAAATACCCTTAGCTTTGTGCTATTTAGCAAGTTTAATCTAATTTAAACTTATTTATTGGATTCCCTGGACTTCTACGGTTTTCATCAGCCTTCTTAAGACATAGGAGCAGAATAAGGTTATTTGTTCCATCAAGTCTGTTCCAACATTCGATCAGCTGATCTATTCTTCCCTCATTCTCATTCTCAACCCCATTTTCCTGCCTTCTTCCCATAACCTTTGATGCTCCTACAAATCAAGCACTTATCAATCTCCACTTAAAATACCCAATTATTTGGCCTCCACAGCCTCCTGAAACAATGAATTCTACAGATTCATCACCCTCTGGCTAAAGATATTGCTCCTTATCTTCATTCTAAATGTGCATCCTTTTATTCTGAGCCTGTGTCCTCTGGTTCTAGGCTCTCCCAGTATTGGAAACGTCCTCTCTACATCCACTTTATTTAAGCCTTTCATTATTCAATAGGTTTCAATGAGATCCTCCTTATCCTTCTAAACACCAGTGAATACAGGCCCAGAACCTTCAAACGCTCCGCATACGTTAAACCAATTATACCCGGGATCATTAAATCTCCTCTGGACCCGCTCCAATGCCAGCACAGATATGGGGTCCGAAACTGTCCACAAAATTCCAAATGTGTCCTCATTAACGCCTCAAAAAGCCTCTGCATTAAATCCTTGCTTTTATATTCTAGTCCCCTTGAAATGAATGCTCCATTTGTTGGATGCATCTGGGGAGACACCTCGCATGCTACTCAATACCCTGCCTGATTATTGATTACAATGAGCTCAGCCCCCCAACCAAGGTATCTTTGGAAAAATCCTCGTCCTGATTCCAGGCCAACATTCCCGATGAAAACCTTCCACCTCACCCATGCTTGGTCATTTATTTATCTTGGTGGCCCAACTCTAGTTCCAATCCTGTGAAATAACTCTAGTGAAATGGACACCAGCCAAAGTGCAGTTGTGTACCTAGTAAATGCCCTGTGGTGGAGATTCTAGGCATAGTAGCAGTCAACCATGGCTATTAGTGATGGTTGAGTGGTTTAAGGGACACCACAAACAAAAGCTCTCCATATGCTTCTCCCACAGGACCACTCCCTCCTCATAATCTTGTGCTGGCTGGAGTCACAACAACCACGGCAAAACTCCACTGGAACAACCCCCCGTCTGGCTCTAGCAATGGCTTCATCTTGAATATCACAACCAACCACAACTTGAAAAGCCGCCACCTTCCCAATGGAAAGTTAACCACGTACAACGTGCGTAATCTGGAGGTGGGACAAAGATACAACCTGGCGCTAATGAGAGTGCTGAACACGGAGAGGGGCAAGCTGGTTAGTGACCCAGCCCATCTGACTTTCAGCACAAGTAAGTACAAACCAGAATGTCTGAATATTGAGTAAACTGAGGATATGTAAAACAAGGATACTGGACAGAGACATGGGAATGAAGGGATGATACGTTCTGGGAAATGGAGGGAACAGGAAAAGATATGGTTCAGGAGGGAAGTGGATAACAAAAGAATATAGATCCAGAGAGGCGGACTGGATAATAGACTGCGGGTAGAAGTGATAAAGATTGGGTTCATAGCAGGAAGCTGGGAAATAGACTTAGAATTCGAAGGGGACGTTAGTTGATAGGAAATTTGCCTAGTTAAAGAAGGAAAAAGAGAGTAGATACATGGTAAGATGAGGGAAAGTGAATCATATAGGCCAAGGTCTAGAATGTGGAGGAAACTGGTGCTCTGACTAACCTAAGATAAAGAATACAGGCTATGGAAGGGTGGACGAGAGGATATGTGACCATGGAAGGGTCTAAGACCATGTGCCTATGATGCTACCATTGCACCTCTGATTTCTTAAATCTCTCCCCATTTAAAAAGCAGTTTATGCTTTTATTCCTTCTACCAATGTGCATGACCATACACTTTGCTTCATTTGCCACTTCTTTGCCCACTCTCCCAACCCGTCCAAGTCCTTCTACAAACAAAAGATCTGCAGAAGATGGGGTAACAAAGAAATTGTAGATTGAAGAGTAGGATGGAAATGAGAAGGCCTAGACCAGAATGATAATACCCTCACACAGAGATGTTACCGGCCCAACAAATAATTTAACTTTCATCACAAAAGAAAGTGGAAAATGCTAAGGATTCTCATCGAGTCGAGCAGAATTTATGGGGAGACAAGCAGAGTTAACACGTCAGGCTGAAGGCTTTTCAACAGAATTGGGAGAAAGATAAATAATATTTATTTTTAATTAAATGAGTATGTATAGGGTGCCTATTCTACCTATGGGTGTAGTTCACTGACTGCAATCATTAAAGCCAAGCTTTTCACTGTGACCTCAGGTGGGTAGTGGTAAATGGCAGGATTTTCAAGTGTACTGTGCACCTTGAAGATGTCTGGTGACTTAGATGTCATTTCTCCAGCATCATTAATGAAACGGAACGGCACTAATAATCACCTTGCACCCTTTGTTAGTGGGAACCCACAGTAGCACAAGCCAAAGGGAAGGCCATGGGAAAGGCAAGGCCAAGTCAGAACCTGTCAATGTAGGCGTGCACAACAACCTGCTGCATATCACAACACAACCTGATGAGACCGAAATCAACAACAGGAACTACGAAGACAATTCCCAAGTCATAAGGTAGGTGCACTGTTTAACTCCTTTAAAATGTCTTTATTCCTCTTGCCTCATGCTTCATACCCTTGATTGAAGAGTACTCCAATGTGCAGGACTCATCAAGGTCATAAAGAGCAAGGTCAAAGATGAGGCTCAGACGCAAGACGTCTCACAGTTTTGACATGGAGGAAACATAATTTGTAACAGGAGGTATTATGCCTGTAAGCCCCTTTGATATTCACAGTCGCCCAGCAGCAGTCACTAATACCCAGATCCTGGAATGGTCAGGGGTTTTATGTTGACAACACACTGAACAAAATACAGCAACCAAGGTAGGAGCAACAGACCAACTAAGCTGTGACTAAATCAGAAAGAATCGCAGAATGTTTAGTTATTTCCCCTCAGAGTTGATGGACATAAAGAATTGGGATGAGAAGGAAGCATCAAAACCTCTGAAACTTCAATGTCAGCAAGGATCCTCGAAAACAACTACAATATGTGTAACGTTAAGGAGCTAGACAATAAATGACTTCCAGAGGTTCCTTGTGAATTTTAATTTATCAAGATTTAGGGTAGAATTGCCATGGTAGTAGATTTGATAAGATTTGATTAAGGAGCAATGGTCAGTTGCTTTAAATCAAGTTTTAAGCACTTTCAGCCTGGAAGTATTCATGGAGTAATGTAGAGAGCCTTTTATTTGGCTTGAAACTAGATACTGGCCTAAGGAATGACAGTGGGATTAGGCTGGGAATGTGTGATGAACACTGAAGAAGGTATGTTACTCCATATCTAACCAGGTATGGTTGTCATAGAGTCAGAGTGATACAGTGTGGAAACAGACCCTTCGGTCCAACTCGCCCACACGGGCCAACAATGTCCCATCGACCCTAGTTCCACTTGCCTGCGCTTGGTCCATAACCCTCCAAACCTGTCCTATCCATGTACATGCCCAACTGTTTCTTAAACGATGGGATAGACCCAGCCTCAACTACCTCCTCTGGGTGCCATACACCCAAACATTTTTGTGAAAAAGTTACCCCTTGGATTCCTATTAAATCTTTTCCCCTTCACCTTGAACCTTTGTCCTCTGGTTCTTGATTCCCCTACTCTGGGTAAAAGACTGTGCATCTACCCGATCTATTCCTCTCATGATTTTGTATCCCTCTATAAGATTTCCCCTCATACACCTACACTCCATGGAATAGAGACCCAACCTATTTAACCTCTCCCTGTAGCTCACACCCTCTAGTCCTGGCAACATCCTCGTAAATCTTTGTCCTCTAGGGGATTGAGGACTTAACATGGCAAGTGTTTTGAATACATTGATTTTACTTTGGAGTCACATGAGTGACTACGTGAAGAAGCCCCGCCAGGCGCATGCGCGTCATTACATTGACTCATGTCGCTTTGAACGGAGCTGGAGAGCACAGCTCCACCAGTGGTAAGTAGAAAACCTCGCAGGTAAGTGTTTTTAAAAAACTTTCCAGCGAGAGTTAAGCTTCGTAAGGCTGGCTTGCGAGTCAGCAGGAGCCTGTGGTATAGCGGGAAGAGCAAGCGTGGGTCACGCAGCATTGCGGTCCCATCGCAGCGATCGGGAAAATAGATAAGTGCGGTGCTGGTTCAGATACCGGTGGCCGTTATTTCCGTAGTTAATGACCCTCCAGCTGCTCTAGTGTCACAGGGCACTGAGGCCACAACGATAGGAAAGTACATGTAAGGTCTGCTCTGAGTATGTGTTACCAGATGCAGTTTTCTTAGTTTTATGCACAAATACACAAGAAAATGTAGAAGAAAGTAACGCTCCTCCAACACAGGACAATAATGTGGGGGAGACTGGAAATGGAGAAAATGCTCCACACTTTACTCAGTCAAGGGTCCAAAGACCCAAAGATTTCCCAGGCAGCCTCCGAAGGAGTTCCATACACTGAGTATGGTGCCTGTTAAAAATTGGAATCTGACTCTCCAGTGCCTTGTTTAGGTTTGGATGAGGTCTCCCTAGAGCAAGACTAAAATGCTCCAAAACCTAATCAACCAAGGGTCCAAAGACCCAGAATATTCCCAGGCAGCCCCTGAGGGGGTTCCATATCAAGAATATGGTGCCTATACAACATGGGAATGTGAACCTCCAGAGCCTTGTTTAGGTCTGGAAGAAGTCTCCTTTGAGCAAGTCTCAGGAGTACCAGGGCGGCAAGAAACTGATCCTGAAGGTGGTGTTTTTGGTCTTGAATACCCACCACAGCACAAGAGTAAAACTCCAGGTGTACCTGATGTAGCACAATCCTTTGCCATACCAGAAGGGAGCGGTGAGGCCATGGAAGAAAACCTGGCGGCCAACATAAACTATTTGGTTTCTCACCAGCTTCAATAGACTGTCATGGTTGAGACAGTACACCTTTATAAAACACCTGTGAATTGTGCGTCACTCAGGGTGCAGACGGTGAATCCGGCAATTCGGACACCCATGAGTTCAACGATGCGAGGACAGGAAATACGTTTCCAGTGGGTCCTCAAGCTTTTTGCGGCTGGCATCACTGCTTTTGGGAAGCAGGTAGAAGGATGTGCAATATCTAAACTACAAAAAGACATGTTGGTGTTGTTTTGTAATTCTTATTTTGAGATCAATTGTATGAGGAAAATCGCCATTCGGCCCATACTGCACCCTAGATTTGCAGGTCTGCGCAAATCAAGTAATGTTCAAGCTCCCGCTTATTTTTTCGGAGAGAACCTGCCTATGCAAATTAAAGAAATTGATGAGGAGGCAAAGACTATCAGCCTTATGAAACCTTTCATGTATGGCCAAAGAACTGGCTGGATGAGAAGGGGGTTTGATTCCGGAGCAGGAACAAGCAGAGGCAGGGGAGTGGTGACAAGGTATTATTACCCATCACAGCCCAATGTCAACCCATTTGTTGGAAGAAGGAGACTGTCACGGTCATTTGCTGAGGTACAAAAACTTCATTCCATCACAGAGAAAACTTTTGGGGAACAACCTCCGGTTGGTGGTAGATTACAATTGTTTTATGATGAATGGTGCTGTATAACATCTGATCGATTTATATTAGATACTGTGTCAGGTTCTACAATAGAATTTATGGAAGGAGTTGATCCACCTGTACAGAATAAACCTAATCGGGTTTTGGTGTTTTCTGCACCTGAAACATCTCAGATAAAAAAAGTTAGAAATTTATTTGATAAAGGAGTAATTGAAAGTACGGTGTATCATCCGCAACAATTTGTGTCCAATATATTCCCCAGGCCAAAGAAAGATGGGGGTTGTAGAGTCATTCTGGACCTCACAAAATTGAATTCATCACCATTATCGTAGGTACTTGAAGTTTAAATGGATGGGTCAGCTGTGGCAATTTAAAGCATTACCTAATGGGTTAACTTCAGCTCCCAGGCTGTTCACGAAAATTTTTGAAACCAGCACTGGCATTTTAAGAGCTCAAAATCACATTGTCATGGCTTATCTTGATGATATTTTAATTGTAAATGCCACTCAGAAATCAGCTGAAGAATCATGTTTCAGCAACTATAAGCCTGTTTGAAAGGCTAGGGTTTCTGATCCATCCAACAAAATCTAAGCTACAGCCATCTCAAACAATTGGTTATTTGGGGTTTGTCATTAATTCAGTTGCTATATTAGTAACTTTGCCAACAGATAAAGCTGGGGATATTATAAATGCCTGTAGTTGCCTTGCTGACAAACCTTATCCCTCCATCCGAGAAGTAGCTAGGGTTATTGGTAAAATAGTAGCAGCATTCCCTGCTGTCGAGTTTGGTCCTCTACATTATCAAAGTCTTCAACGGGCAAGAGCACAAGCACTAAAGGAATGTGCAGGTCATTTTGATAGGTCCATGCAGTTACCAACGGAAGCTTTAGCTGAATTACAGTGGTGGATTGGGAATGTTGCACAAGCAACTAAAACATTTTTATTCAGCAACCTTAAGTGGTATTGCAAACTCATGTGAGTGCTCTCGGATGGGGGGCTACGGACAATGACACCAGCTGTGGTGGTAGATGGACTGTCCAAGAGGATTAATTCTCCAAACATATGGTATCAATTATTTTGAGTTATTTGGGGCATTTTATGGATTGAAAGCTTATTGTTTCTACAATGAAGGACTTGCATGTTCAATTACAAGTAGAAAATACCACAGCTGTGGCATATATCAATCACATGGGAGGAGTAAGATCAGTATCATGTGATTATCTGGTCAACCTGATGTGGCACTGGTGTATATCTCGGAATATCTGGCTTTCAGCTATCTATCTACCAGGGAGAGACAATATTGTGGCAGACAACAGATCACGAAAGTTCAAAGACAATACAGAATGGATGTTAAATCCACAAGTTTTCAAAAAGATTGTCAGTCGGTATGGGTTACCAGACATAGATCTGTTTGCATCCAGATTAAATCACCAGTTGCCTAATTATGTCTCATGGTAGCCTGACCCAGGAGCAGTAGTGGTGGATGCATTCTCGCTACATTGGGGAAATATGTTCTTCTATGCTTTTCCCCCATTCTGCCTGATTAGGCAATGTCTCACCAAAATAGCGCAAGACTCCGCCACGGGCGTTTTGGTGGTTCCAAACTGGCCTACACAGCCATGGTTCCCATTGATGCTCAGAATGATAACTCAACCATTTATGACGATTCCCAGCTGCAGTAATTTGTTGGTACAACCAGTAACAGAAGAAGTTTATCCATTGTATGATCATACTAATTTGTTAATCTGCAGGTTCTGACCAGACCATTACAAGGGCTTAGACTGTCAGATAGGACCATGTATGTCATAACTGCAGCTTGGAGAGATAGCACTAAGAAACAATATATGTCTCATATAAAGAAATGGGAAGCTTTTTGTATACAGTCAGATATATCTTATCATACTGCAAACATATCGGATGTATTGGAGTTCCTTGCTATGTTGCATTTTGATCAGCACCTGTGTTATAGTGCCATTAATAGTGCTCGGAATGCTTTATCCTCCTATTTAGGACAATTTTCAGAACATCAATCTATCGGGTCTCATCCATTGATGTCCCGATTTATGAGAGGAATTTTGAATAAAAATCCTCCCAAACCCAGATATACAGAAATTTGTGATGTCAGTGTAGTTCTTACATTGCTTCGGCAGTGGGCTCCAATTACGTCACTGTCTTTTCAGAAGTTAACATTTAAAGTGGTAATGCTCATGGCATTAGTGTCAGCACAAAGAGTACAAACATTGGAAATGTTACATTTATATTGTATGCATTTGCCTGCAGATAACATTACTTTTTGTGTTTATGATCTAATCAAAGAAAGCAGACCAGGGAAGGCTGGAACCATGGTAATCTTTAAAGCATACCCTGTCGACCAAACATTGTGTGTGGTTAAGCATCTGACTCAATATATTGAAGTAACCAAGAGTCTCCGAGGTTGTGAGACAGCAATGCTTATTACCCACAAGAAACCATATAAAAAAGTGACAGTACAAACTATTTCTAGATGGTTAAAACAGGTTCTGGATTTAGCTGGAGTAGACACTCATGTGTTTAAATCTCACTCCACCAGGGTGGCATCCACATCTGCGGCGAAGGCACAGGACGTGCCGCTCGACCAAATTTTAGAGGCCGCAGGATGGTCTAAAGAAGAAACTTTTTCCAAGTTTTATGATAAACCTGTTGTCACGGTGCCAGGGTTTGGACATGCTGTGTTGGGTTCTGTTTGATTCTTTGCTTGCTTTTATGTCATTGCTTTCACATCCTTTGTTGTAATTTCCCCCTGGAATAGAGGGGTTATTACTTTTCTTTTCTTTTTATTATCATTATTAAAATACTTATTGCATAATTTCAAGCAATGTTCAATACATATTATTTACTCACTACTGTGTCAACTGAAGCAATGTGTCGTACGGAATGAATCCACGGCATGAAAATCACAGAGCTACAAAATCTTCACGTAGTCACTCACGTGACTCCGAAGTAAAATAGTAAGATTAAATGAGAACCTACCTGTTTGAAGTTTGATCTTTATTTTATGAGGAGTTACGATAAGAGATTACGTGCCCTCCGCTCCCGGCCGAAGGATCATCTGGTAGTTCTAGTCTTCTGTAAGCCTTACTATCTTACTTCGGCTATCGGTTTCTGTGTTTTTCACGCCGCTGCTTTGAAGTATGACGTGCATGCGCCTGGCGGGGCTTCTTCACGTAATCCCTCATCGTAACTCCTCATAAAATAAAGAGCAAACTTCGAACAGGTAAGTTCTTGTTTAATCTTACTATTATATTTTAAAATTAATGGCATGACCAGCCTTTAGTCCCAGAGTCAAATTGGCCTTGACAAATCCATCTAAACGTAGTCTGAAGAAGGGTCACAATCTGAAATGTTACCTTTCCCTGTTCTCCAGAAATGCTACCTGACCTCTTGAGTTACTCATGCACTTTGGGTTTTTTATTGACATGTCATTATTTTCTTGACTTAATAATGATGACATGCGATACCTACCTAGTCAGGATGGTGTGTAATTTGGAAGGAAACTTGGCGTGAGTGTTATTTCTCTCAATAAAGATGCAAAAATAAATCATGTTGCATTTAATTTTCAGATACTCAGAGATGGTGGACGGAAGAGGGAGAATCAGTGCCACATTTGGCAATCTACAGCCCAAACCAATAACTCACCGAGCATGTAGGTACCAGAACACAAGCGATTTGCAGTGTGTTGTTCATTTTAATATTTCAGGCATTGATCCTTAAAGATACAACAAAGTTTATATTTTAGCATGTAGAAACAATGCAAGGTGCTTTGCAGAAGCAGAAACCAGTTTGTAGGTTAATTGGCTTGCTATAAATGTAAATTGTCCCTGGTGTGTGTAAGATAGTGTTAATGTGCGGGGATTGTTGGTTCGGTGTGGACTCGATGGGCCTAAGGGCCTGTTTTGGTGTTGTATCTCTAAACTAAACTAAACAGATTAGTCTCGGGTGATTTCATTTTGGGTACCATATTTTATCTTTGGTATCTTTATTGTTATCCCATTTAGATATATTCAAAATCACTGAACCATCAAATAGATCATTTGCAAACTGGCCCACTAAAATCCATGCAGTCTCTTTTAACTTTATTGGAAAGGTAAAAATGTATTCAGGTTATCTTGAAGAACCTGTCTGTTTCATTATCCCAAAGTTATCAAAGAATTGAGTTGTTTTTACCCTAGTATCAAAGCCCAAGGGAGAGAAGGAAACCTAGTATAGAGTCTATGAACTTAAATGTCAGCTCTGGTTATGGAGGTACCATTTTGTTCCATCGTTTATATTGTGCCTCGATGTTCACTGTCAACTGTTCCCTCAATCCATCATCAACTGATTGGCTCCTTGATTCATCAAAAAGAGTTTATCATCAGTGAAAATATCTTGTGGCTTCACAATAAGCAAAAAGAACAGGTATCATAGTACTAGGGAGCTTTATTTATCTCTTAAGATGGAAATATTGTTCATCTTTTATTACTTTCCTGAACAGCTCCAGAGCCTCCAATTCAACTAGAAAACTTGGAGGAATCTACTAATCGAATCAGTCTGGCCCTGGAGATGCAAGAGTCTGAGGCCAATGCCAAGTCTGAGACCAACAGCAAGCCCGGTAGGTACTTGATGTGCACATCTGGGTATCTCTTAACCTGAGTAATGGCATCCAGAGAATATCAGTTTATTTTAATAAGCACACCATAAAGGTCAATGTAGGTGCAGAATAATCCATGAGAAAAACCAAGAAACATCTAGGTTCAATTAATGGCTCTGAGTTGACGGAGCAATGGGGAGTCAAACAACTTCATATCCCCCTCATGTCAAAAGTTAAAGAACATTGTGTGAGTTTAAAGTAATCCCTCAGCCAGAGCCACACTAGACTCACTGCATAGAGGCGCCAATGCCACGAATACTATTTTAAAATTCTGAAAATGTTCACAAAGGCAAAGGGAGTTTCAATTAATGTTTCGATAAGAAGGTAGAATAATGGAGGATTGGAAGGAATTTAGTGAGTTTGCATTTGCAGCAGCATAAGTGTTGAGCATATGGAAAATGTAAGAAGGGAAACCACAAAAAAAGCACATGAGTAAGAGAGGGGCTGGCATCTGAGCTGGGACACGGGGTCACAGTCTAAGGATAAGGGGGAATTCCTTTAGGACCGAGATGAGGAAAACATTCTTTACACAGAGAGTGGTGAGTCTCCGGAATTCTCTGCCACAGAAGGCAGTTGAGGCCAGTTCATTGGCTATATTTAAGAGGGCGTTAGATGTGGCACTTGTGGCTAAAGGGATCAGGGGGTATGGAGAGAAGGCAGGTACGGGATACTGAGTTGGATGATCAGCCATGATCATATTGAATGGCGGTGCAGGCTCGAAGGGCCAAATGCCCTACTCCTGCACCTATTTTTCTATGTTTCTATGACAGTCTATGTGGGTGACAGAAGGACTGGGTATCTGGGATTATTTGTGGGGGGTGAGGGAGGGGCTGGTGTCCTGGAGAGGGAAGGTCTTTACTGGGGGGGGGGGGGAGCTGTTATCTCAGAGTGGAATGAGAGTGCGAGGATGGAATTGGCAGCTTTTATTTCTTGATCCCAATCTACAACTTCTCTCTTTGCAGATGACCACCAGGAATGTTCCTCAAACCCCTGTAAAAATGGAGGGACTTGCGTGAAGGGGATGAACTCATATCTGTGCGATTGTGAAGCAGGGTTCAAGGGAAAATACTGTGAATTGTGTAAGGAAAGATTATGAGTCTAACATCCATTAGATTATTTGTGTACTTTACTCTGAGGGTAATATCAAACTGATACTAACTAATTAAATGGAACTCAGTCTGGAGAAGTGTTCGATAATGTAATGGAGAAAATAAGTAAGTAAAGAAAGAACAACGAAACTGAATAAAGGAAAGGCCTTGGTAGAATGGTTTTAAGACAACAACCTCTCCCTCAATGTCTGCAGAATGAATGAGCTGTTCGTCGACTTCAGGAAGCAAGGCAGAGTGACATCCCTGTCAGTATTAATGGTGTTGAAGTAGAGATCGTCAAGAGCTTCAAGCGTAAATATGACTGACAATTTCTCCTGGTCCCACCACATTAACGCTGTAGCCAAGAAAGCACTACACCGCTTTCACCTTTAGAATACTAAGGAAATTTGGCAAGTCTCCAATTACTCTTACCAATTTCCACAGATGTGCTATAGAAAGCATCCGATCTGGATGCACCACAGCTCAATATAGTAACTGCTCTGCCAAGACTGCAAGAAAGTGCAAAAAATGGTGAACAGCGCCCATCCATCACGTAAACCAATCTCTCCCCCCTTTGACCCTGTCTACACTTCACGCTGATTTGAAAAAGCTAAAAATATAATCAAGGACCACCGACATCCAAGTCATCCCCTCTTCTCCCATCAAGCAGAATATACAAATGTTTTAAAGCACGTACCAGCAGATTCAAGAATAGCTTCATTCCCTCTGGAACAGACCTCCCATATGTAAAGGATGAATTGCCAATCTCCCAATCTACCATATTGAGGCCTGGCTCTTTTTGCGCATGTACATTCTCTGAAGCTATAACATTATATTCAGCATTCTGTTTCTTTATCTCTTGCACTATGGTATGATTTACCTGGATATCATGCAAAACAAAGTTTATCATGGTACACATGACAATAATAAACCAATACCAATACCATCAATAAATATTGGATATAGACACAAAAAGCTGGAGTAAGTCAGTGGGTCAGACAGCATCTCTAGAGAAATGGAATAGGTGACGTTTCAGGTCACGACCCTTCTTCAGACTGAGAGTCAAGTGAAGGGGAAATGAGAGATATAGACGGTGATATAGAGAGTTATAAAACAAATGAATTAAAGATATGCAAAAAAAGTAAGGATGATGAAGGAGATAGGCCATTGTTAGCTGTGATCTAGGTGAAAACGAGTTACAGACAATGAGACTCATCAAGACGACTTTGAAGCTGGTACAATGACTTGGGTGGGGGAGGGACGGAGAGAGGGGGTTGCACAGATTACTTGAAGTTAGAGAAATTAATGTTCATACCACTGGGTTGTAACCTGTCCAAGCAAAATATCAGGTGCTGATCATATTTCGCTTGGGCAGCTTACAACTCTGTAGTTTTTGTACAATAATGAGATATTAAGGATAATGTGCAACTGGGACCTTTCAGTCTCGGGTGAACGTAAATTGAGTAGGATGCTTTTCACACTGGGATTTGGTTTTTAAAACTTATTTTATCTTTATTTCAGTTTGCAAGAAACTGCCACACCCCTGCACACGCCTATACTCCGAAACTAAATCTATTCCAGTGTGGGAGGACAGCGTCTTCCAGTTTAAGTAAGTTCAGGCAGGTTATTGTTTTGGGAATTCAAGTGTTAATGCAATAAAACTTGAAAGTTACAATGCATGTTTGAATAATATTAAGGTTAATTTAAGAAATGAAACTGCATCAGTAAATAATTCTGTATGGCCATGGAGAGGGAAAAATGTAGAAGTATACATACGAGAACACCTGGTTTTTCAACAATTTAGACATGGGCGAGATAGATGATATTGAACTTTTTTAATCAAAACAAACTAGATGAAAGGGAAACCAGAGGAAGGAACCACATTGCAGAAGACTGATGGAGTGGCATAAGTGAAATTTAATAGTAAGATTAAACGAGAACTTACCAGTTTGAAGTTTGATCTTTATTTTATGAGGAGTCGAGTTGAGGGACTACGTGAAGAACCCCGTACAGCCGTTCGTGCGTCAATCTTCAAAGCAACGGTGTGAAATCACAGCAAACCGAAGTATAGTGTAAGATAAAGACTAGAACTACCAGATGAAATCTATGAGGGCTGGGAGCGGAGGGCACGTAGTCCCTCAACTCGACTCCTCATAAAATAAAGATCAAACTTCAAACTGGTAAGTTCTCGTTTAATCTTACTATTTTACTTCGGAGTCACGTGAGTGACTACGTGAAGACTTCAAAGCTCTGTGATTTCATGCCGTGTGAAACGAGGATACACAACCACAGCTGCTTCATTGACAAATGAAGGGAAAACATTCATAATGCATACAGTCATAACATAGATGTAAAACATGCCGATGCTGTTTAAATGAAACAATAATATTTCCATCTCTCACCCAGATGGAACATATAACCAGAACATAAATAGAGTTAACAATACTCCTGGTTCAGCAATGGGTCATTACAGATGTGTGGAGATTCATTCGATGGACCATACTCCAGCCGCAACAATGCGACCCAGCGGAACATAAATACCCTTGCTGCTGATGTTGTAGCAGCCCTGGTGGAATGAGATCTGGAAACAGAATCCATTAGTGCATAACACAACTCCGTTTTCCTCATCTGGAATGCCATGAACAATACGTTCTCCCAAATTCTTTGTGACTAACAACATTGCTAGTTCAGAACTCCAAGGCTCCTGATGACCTTGACATATTGTTGTATACATGTGTGCTTACCTTATCAAAGGTCCCCTGGTATGCCTGTGACTATTTTGAGACCTGACCCCCTTCTGGTCTGCTCAAGTATTTATAACATATTATATATTATAATTTACAGACATTATCATCCTGTACCATCACAATTATTTTGCGACAACCTGCTGCACTAAACCAGTGCCAGAAGGATAACTACCTAATAAACTCCAGCCAAATTTAAGGATATAGTTGCTGCCTCCTGGTGAAATAGTGTTCACAGATATCAACATCGCATATGGCATTATACTGGTCCTGGGACCTATGTTGAAACTATCCTACCCCTTGATAACCGGTGTGGACCCGACAGCGAGTCTTGTTCGTTACAGCCAATTCAATGAGGAAGCTCATTGAGCCAATTAATGGCCGTATTACTCTATAATTAACAGACAATCATTTAGCATGAACTCGAAACATTAGCAATCAATACCATTTTTCATGGAACATTAGCATAACAAACTCTTTCATCTCCTGGAAAAGAAAATATAGCCGTTTGGTGCTATGCAAACTCTTTGAACACATAGAAGGATAGATGTAACAACCCAAACCTTAGGACAGTTTGTTAGACCTGCAGAACATAAATTTGAGTTTATCATGAAACATCTGATTTCCGAAGCCTCAGGCTGAACAAGCAAATTCAAGTTTAAAATAACCAATAAGGTTATATAATTATTTGCAACAAATCGGGAATCAATTTGCATAATCACACAATAAGAACTTAAAGCCTCTTAATGACTTTATTTGAAACCTCGAGTGATGAGACAAAATGGAGGTAGCCATAAAAGACCCACCTGCTCCTTTTTGGCGAGAATGTATCTTTTGCCACTGCTATGCCAACTATTTTGCAACCAGTGAAATAAACATGAAACCAACATACATATGTATACACATATATTCATATTAGGTGTTCCATTGAACCAGAATTTCATAATACAGTGCGATTCAACACCAACTCTGTGTTGCCATTACCCACACTTGATGATTCTCCTGTGGCAACAAAATTATGTAACCATTCCAGTGATTCTTTAACCGATTGCACCCTCGTGACTAACATATGCCATCATCACAATGCATCAACCTGAACATGAGCATGACAATATGCTTATTTGTCCAATCACTCTATAGCCCATACAATGCCCGTAGAGTCTATAAATAGTTGATACTAATAACAGAACTTTTTGGGCAAGTCATGCAAATCTGTTCCATCTCCAAACTCGAGATGATCTTTCAGCTACTTGGTAACTACCTTAAATAGCAACTGTGGCCCGATTTCCGAGCCAGTCTAACAAGACAATCTTGGTCCTTATACTGAACCTGTGCAATTCTAACCTGCTTGAAACCCAATATTGTACATTTTACATTTACCGTTCAAAGTAGCTGATAATGTCTCAATCATTTGTACTGTATAACTAAGTATACACCTTACCAAACTGCAAGTGGTCCCTTAATTGTAGAGTAGCACAAGTCCAGTGCGTGGAACCTCTGGCCAGCTTTCATGCTGCCAGCAACTTCAGTGAACCGCTACTGCCAAAAAAGACATGGGATGCATTGCTGCCAGAACTATGAAACCTTGCTTGTTCCAATAGCTTGTGCTTCACCCTCCAGGTTACACCTATGGAAAAGTCTTACCTGAATAGAGGATTCGGCAGCCAAATGTAATGTCCCCCTGAGAGCGGTGTTCACTGCATATTGTGTTTGGGATGGTAACTTTCTTGTCAGGCATAGACCTCTGGCACATGCCCCGATCTCTTGGGCATGCTCTATGGCTATACCCTCAGACTCGGCGTTAAACTATACCAATCCCACATGCTCACCTCTTACATGAGGGAGCCATAAAGCAGGCCTGCTACACAGCTCTGCTGACACCATTTCCCATTTAGGCCATTAGCACCAATTTGCAATAGAATAAAAGGTTTACCTAACAACTACTAGAGCAGTAATGAACACTGTTTGTCCATCATCGTGACATTATTAATTTCAGCTGGTGTTAACAATGACCTAGATGGCACTTACTAATCAACCATTTAACAAAATAATTGTTGCACTACTTACACACCTGAATTGCATCTATGCACTTAACAATTAGTCCAACGACTAGAACTGTTTTATACCAACAACTGTTACCAAAGTCTTATTGACTGCAATCTGTTGCCCAGGCCGGCATCATGGCCAATTGAATACCTAAAAGCAAATCCCAACATCCTACAAATCTATTTGATAGGACTTAATCTAACTGGATAGAGGAGCCCAATTTCTCAAATATAGTTTGAGACTAGACAGCGGATTTTAGCACAAGCACGTTTAAACTGTGTATAGTTTTCTTTGAATACTTTTGTCATCATTCTGTTATATTGCCTTATCCTAACAATGCCTCCTCATCCCCCATGATCACTGTGAATGGGAATACCCTACTAAACTGCTATCCCCATAAAGCAGCCCTAACAAGGTACCCCTAGTGCCCATGAAGCAGCCCTGAACAAAGTAGCTGCTGGCCCGGACTTTCCCATAGCCCAGTATTTGCCATAGATTTGGCATTCTCATCAAGCAGCC
Source organism: Raja brachyura (assembly GCA_963514005.1). The sequence continues at coordinate 36,470,486 of OY740794.1, read as the reverse complement.
CTGAGCAAAGGTGCTGCTGGCATAACCTCTCCAATAGGCTAGCCTACCATAACTTGGCATTCCCTTAGAGCAGTCCTGAGCAAAGGTACTGCTGGCACCGCCTCTGCAATAGGCTAGCCTGCCATAGTTTGGTATCCCCATGAGCAGCCCTGAGCAAAGGTGCTGCTGGCACAGCCTCTCCAATAGGCTAGCCTGCCATAGCTTGGCATCCCCATGAGCAGTCCTGAGCAAAGGTACTGCTGGCACAGCCTCTCCATCAGGCGAGCCTACCATAGCTTGGCATCCCCATTAGCAGTCCTAAACAAAGGTACTGCTGACACAGCCTTTCCCATAGGCTGGCACTGCCATAACTTGACATTCCCATGAAGCAGCCCTACCCAAAAGTGCTGCTCTCTAAATTAATTCCTAGAGGTGAAATCTCCCAACTTTCCCAATTGTACTGACTATTTTGTCAGTTGTCCCCATATCCTGGGGATTACTGTAGCTTGAGAACCCCATAGGTGAATTTCCCCTCACCAGGAATCCATATAAATATAATATATATATAAATAGATACTCACGGTACCCTCATGGCACGCAGGCTAATGATTTATGTGAATTAACCCCATTACCTAGGGACTACTGTGGTCTGGGAACCACACATATACCTGGGTTTCCCCTGCACCGGGAACCCAGCTTAACCGTTTAGGTTAGTTTTAACCCCATGTGCTGGGGACTACTGCGGTCTAGAACCGCATATGCTTGGGTTTCCCCTCCCCGGGAACCCAGGCTGACCGTTCAGGTCCGCTAAGCCCCATCCCCTGGGGACTACTGCGGTCTAAAACCGCACTTATCCTCGGGTTTCCCCTCCACCGGGAACCCAGGCAGACCGTTCAGGTCCGTTAAGCCCCATCCCCTAGGGACTACTGCGGTCTAAAACCGCACTATTCTCGGGTTTCCCCTACCCGGGAACCCAACCTGTGGAGTCACTGACCGCGTTATCAGTGACTCCGATCGCGAACCCGACTTTCCCAGCTCTCCGCTTCCGCGGTCGGACCAGGGTTTCCCCCCCCAAAGCCCTCGGCTGGTTCCCTTGTCGGCTATCGCGAACATCCACTGCAGAAACCCCGGAGGTTCCTGCAGAGACCTAGAACAGGTAAGAAAAATAGCACTTACCTGCAACTTTTTTAGACTTACCATGGAGGAGCTGAGCTGCTCCACAGCTGTCTGCACGAAAAACGTCTGACGCAATGACGCACGAACGGCTGTACGGGGTTCTTCACGTAGTCACTCACGTGACTCCGAAGTAAAATAGAATATTTTCAGTCTGAAGAAGAGCCTCGACCCGAAACGTCACCCAATCCTTCTCTCCAGAGAAGCTGGCTGTCCCGCAGTTACTCCAGCTTTTTGTGCCTATCTTTGGTTTAAACCAGCATCTGCAGTTCCTTCTTACGCATAATTGGGATGGATTGTTTCCGTTTCAGAGAGACTGGATAGGTTATGTTTGTTTTCCCTGGAGCAGAGAAGGCTGAGGTGGGGATCTGATGGAACTGTACAAAATTATGAAGAACTTAGACAGAGTGGATAGTAAGGTACCTCTTCCTCATAATGAAGATGTGTAAAACCAGAGGGCATGGTTTAACTTGAAGAGTGAGCGAATTAGTGAGGATCTCAGCATTTTTTTTCATCCAGAGGATGGTTGCAATCTGGAATGCATTGTCTGAAAGGCAAATATCCTCACACTATTTAAGAAGCATCTGGATAAATACTTGGATTTCAAAGGCATAGAGAGCCATGGTCCAAGTGTTAGACAATGTAATAAGTACATTTATAAGTATTTGATGGCTGACATGGATATAGTGGGCTGAAGGACCTGTTTCTGTAATGCATGACACTATGAAGAAAAACATCGTGGGGTATCTCAGTTTGCTGCTGATACAAACCCAGGTGGAACAGTGATCTGAGAGATCAGAAATAATCCACAAAGAACTACATTCAGTTTAAGTGATTGGGCAAGAAGGTGACAGATGGGAAATATGCTAGAAAATGTGTCAATAGGCATTCCGCTTGGAAGACAAAATAAATCAAAACGGACCTGAATTATTTAGGAAATAATTTCATTGGCAAGGGGTAGTAGTTTAAAAAATTGGGAAGTGTGACTGAGAAAATATTGAGCTTTTGTTGCCCCCCCCCCCTCCCCCTCCTCATCCACCCCCCCTCCTCCCACTCTATCTTCCACCATCCCCCTTTCACCCTGGTCCTTTTTGCTCCTTCATACACCCTTCTCCAAGTCCCCATTTCCCTTTTATTTCCTCTCCTTCTCCCTCCCTGTCCTTTCCAATCTATATCTCTCGCTCTGGCATTATATTTCACTCCTGCTCCATGCTCCTTATCCAACCCTTTGTCTCAATCTCACCCCCAGCATCATCCATCTCCAAAACCACCCCTCCCCCTCGCACCTGTATCCAACCAAAGATCCTTTAGCTCCACTATAGGATCTTTGTATCCAACTATCACTGGCCAGGCTTTATTCCATACATACCTATCATTTCCAGCTTCCCCTCCCCCACCCCCCCCCCCCCCCCCCCCAACCCTTACTCCAGTCAGTCTGGAGATGTTCCCGACCTGAAACATTGGCTATTCAACAGATGCTGCCTGACTCACTGAATTCGTCCAGTATTTTATATTTGCTCAATCTGCAGTTTTTCGTGTCTCCATTGGAATACTTTATCTTGTTTTTGTCATTGCACCTAAAGACAGGGGTCAGCGGAGGGTAGATTCACTGGACTGATTCCTGAGTGAGGTGGTTGTTTGCAGAGAGATTGAGGACAAAGGGCTTGAAGTGACTGGAGTTTCGAACTGTAGGGATCATTGCACTGTGACACAGAATATGCTGTGAGGGATACATTTGTGGGAAAGTCCGCAACCAGGATGAGGAACTAGCCACTTAGACATGAAATGAGAGCAAATTTATTTTCAGAGTGGTTGCAAGTCTTCAAAGAGCTAGGAATCCCCCTTCACTGAGCATTTTCAAAGCTGCGATTGAATGATATGTTATCACTGAGAGAATTGGGTAATATGGGGTCAGTTGATCTGAAATATTTTCTCAATGTCATTCAGTAAAGAAGCAGAATAAAGGAGAGTCAAACGAGGCTGCAAACGCTGGAATCTGTTGCAAAAAACAAACTACTGAAGATAAACACAAAAAGCTGGAGTAACTCAGCGGGACAGGCAGCATCTCTGGAGAGAAGGAATGGGTGACGTTTCGGGTTGAGACCCTTCTTCAGACTGGTTAGGGATGAGGGAAACCCGAGATATAGATGATGATGATGAAGAACGATAAAGAACAATGAATAAAAGATATGCAAAAAAAAAAGATAAAAGAAACAGGCCATTGTTAGTTGTATGTTGGGTGAAAACACAAAGTTAGTGTGACGGATGGGGGAGGGATATAGAGAGAGGGAATGCCGGGGTTACCTGAAGTGAGATAAATCAATATCAGAACACTGGGCTGTATGTTGCCCAAGTGAAATATGAGATCTGTTCCTCGAATTTGCATTTAGCCTCACTCTGATAATGGAGGAATGCGCTTAGCCTCACTATGACAATGGAGGTTCTGTTGGGGGTAAAGACCCTGCCTCAGGTATCTCCATCATCATGTAGCTTGTTCCTGGTTTTATTTCTGATGTTCTTTTGGATTACAGTTCAGTTTTGGTTTGACTTTATAATCCCACGGGAGTTCGGGAAGTTCTCACATTTCTCTTTTGTGTTTAAGGTACAGAAGAATTTATAAAGTTCACCAGGATACCTGCTACAAAGAAGTTTGTGAGCCTGTAATACACAGAACACCCAGTGAGTATTCACGCACACAACCTATCACCACACACAAGGCCAGACATTCAGTTCAGTGCAAGCCATTTGGTATTGGATAAAGTCTGAATGTAAAAATTATACATAATGGATGTGTTAGTTACAAGATATGGGGCTGGTCATTTAAAACAGCTGTGTAGAAATTTCACAGAAAGTGGTAAATGTGTGGAATTCTCCACACTATGGGGTTGGATATATTTGAGGTAGATAAATATTTGAACAAGGAATTGAAGATTGTAGGGAACTGGCATGGAAGTAAATGGGACTAGCCCAGTTTTTAAAACAGGTTGGATTGGATGAATGGGGCCATTTCCATAATGTATGACCTATGCCTCTAAGTTCATGTCCATAAGTGATAGGAGCAGGATTAGGCCATTCGGCCCATCTAGACTAATCTGCCATTCAATCATGGCTGGTCTATAATTCAGCCTATTCTCCTGCCTTCTCTCCATAACCCCTAACACCCATACTTATCGGAATCTATTCATCTCTGCCTTAAAAAATATCCAATGACTGCCTCCACAGCCTTCTGTGGCAATGATTTCCACAGATTCAGCACCCTCTGACTAAATAAATTCCTCCTCCTAAAGGTACGTACTTTTTTTCTGAGGCTATGGCCTCTGGTCCTAGACTCTACCACAAGTGGAAACATCCTCTCCACATCCACTTTATCCAGACCTAAGTGGAATGAAGGCCAGCTTAGATCAGCCATGATTGAATGGTGGGACCAGCCTGAGAGTCAAATGGCCTATTCTCATTCCTGTGTTCTACTTATTTTAATTTGTTAAGGAACATGAGGTAATTGGCTTGATCAGATTTCCAGGTAGAGGAATGAACAGGGAATCGTATCATACCTTGATCAGCTAAACAAAATCTTCTGAGAAAACCTGTGATCAATCTTGATTTCTGACATGTTAGACTTGCAAACAATGCAGAAAATATGGACTGTGGTGATTAGATGCCAATAGGCAGGGGACATATTAAAACCACCCAAATGCAAAGTAAATCCATGTTTCTCCCTGGATTCCTATGACAGACCCTAATAACATAGAGATAAAAATCACAAACTACTCATGTGACAAATCAGGCTTAAAACTAAATACTTTTACAAATAAAGAAAAGATGGTTCTCCAGAGGAAGGGAATTGATATCAAATTTAATAGTAAAATAATTAATAAAGCATAAGGCACACTAGCTCTGATACAGGGAATAATTACAATAAGTCGCAAAGACGCAGACTCAAAAAGATTTTACTTTGAGGGACTTTTACTACTGGTGAAGTTTGGGAAGTTGTACCAGGGTAGCAGGGATTCGATATCTGTCCAATTATTACTAAAATAATGCCTTCCCTCTTCTTCAGGAAACAGAAGGTTTTTCAGACGTTAACTAATTACTGGTAAGTATGCCTTATGGATTTCATTTACTGATCTTTCATCCATTTGTATGTGTTTGTATTTGTGGAGCAGAATGTGTGTGATTAATGGATGTATCCCTTTAGATGTGGTGCACTTACATATATTGCCAGTGAGTGTGTGTTACATCAGTTTTAATGCATTTTTATGATATCCTGTGCATTTATGTATTTTCTTGTGACTGGAGACATAATTGATCCCTACCTCCGCCAAATGTTTACATGCTACCATGCATGTGCTGCACTGATGTGTAATTTACGATGAATGAATGATACTTTATAGTCACATATACTTAGAGTACCGAGGTGTAGTGAAAAGCTTTGCACACAACTGAGGCAGTACACAAGTGTCGCATATGTTGGCACCAACAAAGTTACAAAAGTACTGAACAGTCCTATCTACAACTTGCCACCACATATGGCAGCACGTCCCATTTCCCTACACCCCCCGCCCTCCGAAACTCTCCGTCCGTTCCTCCTTCCTTCTCGGCAGCCCCCCCACACTCGGTCCCCCTTTGTTCTTGGAGGCCCCTCACGCTGGGTCCCCCCCCCATTGTTCTTGGTCGCCCTCCACTGGATCCCCCTATTGCTCTCGCTGGTCCGCCTCGCTCTCGGTCCCTCCTTGCACTCAGTGGCGCAGTTTCCGTAGACGGCAGTTGCTCAGAGTTATATGGAGTCACAGGTGGTGACCTGGTACTACCGGGCCGGTCCTCTATCGTCAGTCCGTGGCAGGCAAGTTCTCATCTGACATCTGATTTCAGTGGGCGAGTTGGACTTGCTCTCTGAGAGTGTCCCGGCCCGTGCTCGATACTTTGTGTTAATTGCTCTTTCTGATCACAAAATCAGTACACTTCTTTGGGCAGGAGGGTGTCAATAAATATCCATGTAATGTCACAATTATGCTAAATGTCAGAATGCTATATGTTTGGGCTAATTCTATATAATACTATACTAAGTGGAACCCGTTACGTCCCAGCATCACATGGTTGGGCTGGTCCCCCAATGCAATATTACACCTCTCCACCAATTCCAATATTGGTGGCTTTCTGGAGCACTAGTATGGATTTTGTGGGCTGAAGGTACTGGTTTCCAGAGGGCTAGCATGGATATTTTGGGCCGAATGGATTCTTGGGCTGGCGGCTCAGTCACTCAAGCCTGTTGTGCTGGCAGCTCACTCACTTACGGCTGGTGGGCTGGCAGTTGACTCACAGCTATTCCTTGAAATTCCATTTCAAGCAGGGTGCAAGGCCACCAAATTCAAGTGCAGTTTCTTACCACCAAGCAGGGTGCAAGGCCACCAAATTCAAGTGCAGTTTCATACCATTTCAATCAGGGTGCAAGGCCGCTAAAGACAGCGAGTCGTGACCTCGCCCTCCTCCATCTTGCAGAGACTGAACCACGCCCACACTTCTGGGTTTTATTGTCCCTCCCCCTCCCACCAGAAGGGGCGTGGCCTTCAATGGCGTGATTGACAGGAGAGAGGGAATCTCAACATTTTTTAAACACTAATAACTCTTTTATTTTTCATCGATGGGAAAAATCCTTGGCACCTGATGAGCGGAGGGGGACTCTGTCAGATGGCCTAAAATCACAGCCGTACGTGGTAGAGTTTTTTTAAAAATCAATATAAAGCGCAAACAAGAAGGGGCCAAGAATACACATTTAATTATATAGAAGGTAACTTTAATTAGGCAAGGCAACTTTAATTAGGCAAGGCAACTTTAATTATTAAAGGCAACTTTAATTACACAAGGCAACTTGAATTAGGCAAGGCAACTTTAAATAGGCAATGCATCTTTAGCATTTCCAAACCAAAGGCAACACAATTTTAGCATTTCCAAACCAAAGGCAACACAGCTTTAGCATTTCCAAATCAAAGGCAACACAGCTTTAGCATTTCCAAACCAAAGGCAACACAGCTTTAGCATTTCCAAACCAAAGGTAACACAGCTTCAGCATTTCCAAACTATATTTTCAAACCACATTAAAGGCTCTGACAGGACAGTAAAACCACTCACCATTCAGTAGACATGTGTTCAGTGTTATTCACAGCTCAGACTGAGAGATGTGACCCTCATCTTGCAGAGACTGACAGAGGCATTCAACATTTCCAGGTTTTATAGTCCTTCCGGAAGGGGCGTGCCTTCAGGAGAGAGAATCTCAACATTTTTTAAACACTAATAACTCTTTTATTTTTCATCGTTGGGAAAAATCCTCTTGTCCCGCGCAGTGGAGGGGGACTCTGAGTAAAACAGCCAAAAATCACAGCCTTAAGTGGCAGCGTTTTTTCTAAAATCAATATACAGACAACAGGAAGTAGTCAAGATCAGACTTTTAGTAATATAAACTAAACTGAGTGGGCCGAATGGATTAATGGGCCGAATGGCTTCTTGGGCTGGAAGCGAACTGTTGCAACGATTTTAAAAGCCAAGCCAAGGCAAACAATTTGGCCGCAGCCACCTGACCACCAAAATCCATTTTGTGAACACAAACGCTTCAAAAAAGCGAGGCAAACAATTGGGCCGCAGCCACCTGACAACCAAAATCCATTTTGTGAACACAAAATCTTTAAAAAGGTGAGGCAGACAATTGGGCCGCAGCCACCTGACAACCAAAATCCATTTTGTGAACACAAACTCTTTAAAAAGGCGAGGCAAACTATTGTGCAGCAAGCAGCCACTTGACAACCAAAATTCATTCTGTGAACACAAACTTTTTTTTTAAAAGGCGAGGCAAACAATTGGGCAACAAGCAGCCACCTGACAACCAAAATCCATTTTGTGAACACAAACTTTTTTTAAAAAGGTGAGGCGAACAATTGGGCAGCACGCAGCCACCTGACAACCAAAACTCTTTTTGTGAACACAAACCATTTTTTAAAAAGGCAAGGCAAACAATTGGGCAGCAAGCAGCCACCGGATAACCAACATTCATTTTGTGAATACAAACTTTAAAAACAAAAGTAAGACAAACAATTGGGCATCAGGCAGCCACCTGACAACCAAAATTCATTATGTGAACACAAACTTTTTTTTTTTTTTTAAAGGGAGGCAAATAATTGGGCAGCAAATCCATTTTGTGAACACAAACTCTTTAAAAAGGCGAGGCAAACAATTGGGCCACAGCCACCTGACAACCAAAATTCATTTTGTGAACACAAACATTTTTTTTTTAAAAGGCAAGGCAAACAATTGGGCAGCAAGCAGCCACCTGACAACCAAAATCCATTTTGTGAACACAAACTCTTGAAAAAGACGAGGCAAACAATTGGGCCACAGCCATCTGACAACCAAAATCTATTTTGTGAACACAAACTCTTGAAAAAGGCAAGGCAAACAATTGGGCCGCAGCCACCTGACAACCAAAATCCATTTTGTGAACACAAACTTTTTAAAAAAAGGTGAGGCAAATAATTGTGCAGCAAGCAGCCACCTGACAACCAAAATTCATTTTGTGAACACAAACTTTAAAAAAAAGGTAAACAATTTGGCAGCAGCCAAATCAAGGGGACGCACTGTGGAGTAGACGTCCATTCAGTGTTATTCACAGCTCAGAGAGCCGTGACCCTCTCGCTTCCTGGGTCTGGCAGAGACTGAGTGAGGCATGACACTTCCGGGTTTTATAGTCCCTCCCCCCTCCCCCCTTCCGCCAGTGGGGGCAGCAGAGAGAACAGAGAGAATGGGGAATTAAAAAAAAATAATAATATCTCTCTCATTTTTCAGCAACAGGAAAAATCCTCTGGTCCCGCAAGGCGGAAGGGGGCTCTGAGTGGGGTGGCCAAAGATGACGGCCGTAGGTGGCGGCATTCTCTCGGAAATTGCAGCACAGTGGGCCAAAAGCAGTCAAGATCAGACTTTTAGTAATATATAGATATGTACAATATCAGTACATCATATGCAAGCAATATGCATCTGTGTAGGAAGGAACTGCAGATGTTGGTTTAAACTGAAGAAAGACACAAGATGCTGGAGTAACTCAGCAGGACAGGCAGCATCTCTGTAGAGAAGGAATGAATAATGTTTTGGGGTGAGACCCTTCTTCAGACCATCTGAAAAAGCTTCTCGACCCAAAACCATTCCTTCTCTCCAGAGATGCTTAATATGCAAATATTTTCATATGCATAATTCTAGATCAATATGCACGTTATATTTGGGATATTTGTCATTTTCACCAATGATCTAGGCACATAGACAATAGGTGCAGGAGTAGGCCATTTGGCTCTTCGAGCTAGCACCACCATTCAATGTGATCATGGCTGATCATCCACTATCAGTACCCTGATCAATCAATGGCTGATCATCCACTATCAATATCCCATTGTAAGTCTTGGGTCTGACCCTGTTGTGACTAGCACAAAGAATACACGTCCGACACCCACGGCATCTTATATTTTCCTTCAATACTCTTTTGCAGTTGACTTAAATTCTGCTTATGAACTTTAATATCCACATAAAGATTTACATTAGGATCAATTAAGAGTGCTGCTGTTTTCCACTTTAACCTCAAAACCTACAAACTCTAGGGTTCTGTCTAGTTGCCCCTTGCTGCATCTGGGAGACTGGCTCCTGCCTCTGGTTGCATCTCGATGCATCGTGTCGTCTGGGGGACTGGCCCCTTCTGAGAGTATTTCTTGCTTCTGGGAGAATGGCCCCTCCATCTAAGTTTCTCATGTCTGGGAGTCTGGCTACAGGGGGCCTATCCCCGGCTACAGAGGTCTATCCACGGCCACAGGGCTCTATCCTGCGCTACAGGTCTCTATCCTGGACTACACGTCTCTATCCTGGGCTATAGGGCTTTACGTGGGCTGCAGGGCTTTACCTGGACTAAAGGGATTTATCTGGCATGTACTTCAACTTAACTTTCAAAGCAATGTTTTTACTCTTTTGTTTCCTTCATAATAACTCGGCTCCTGGAGAAATTATGGCAAATTATCTGTACTTCTTGGCTTCTTAACTTTTACTTCTTTGCATTTGTTACTTAGTGTCTTTAAACTGTTGCTTGGGTCATGCTGCGCGTTCCGCAGGGCTCCTTTAATTTCTCGAACATGGCGGCAGCGGCTGTTATCGTCGCTCGGGTGGGGGACAGCACGGTCGTAAGGAGGACGTGGTGGCCATTACTCCCTCTGTGAGAGGCGGTCTATGGAGACCTGCGATTCCACCATCGATTCTCCGTCTCCCCCGCCCGATCGTCTCGCACGTGTGTGGATGGGCTTCTCCTCGTGATAGCCATGATCAGCCGGCCCTCCGAACATGGCTCTTTACATGCTGGGTGAGTGTGAGGAGCTGTGGGATGTGGTGGAGGCTCGTGAGGCTGATCGGCTCTGGGCCCTCCGCTGCTTTCAAGGCGAGGCGAGGCCGCACGCTTACTCTTCGGGCAGCAACACCTGTGTTTCTTGCTCTTCTTCTTGCTTTTTTCTTCTTGCTCTTTGACTTGGACTTTTTCCTGTTTTTTTCCCGAACTTTTTTTTCATCCTACTGTTTCCTTTGACCGAGCATTGGGACTGGTTGACCGTCCTCAGCTCCGAGTTTTCTTTTTCTTTTTTGCTTCTTTTCCAGCTCAGTCGCTCATTCTTCTTCTTGCATGGAGACTGGTCCCGGTGGCTTGAGTCCCTCCATTTTTACTCCGACACCATGTAATGGCTTGTGTCTGACCCTGTTGTGACTAGCACAAAGAATACACGTACGACACCTACGACATCTTGTAAGAAGAGTTAATTTTCAACAACTCACTGAAACTTCTAGAAGGTCACTTGACCTCAGTCACGAGGCACTTGCACATAAACCAGCTTCTGCTCTTGGCCTCAAGGGGTGCTGGCATTTACATTACATTTACATTACACCCATGATTCCGCTAGCCCCAAGAGCTCTATCTTAAGGCCCTGTCCCACTTACGTGTCTTTGGCATGCAAATTACGCGACCTCTTCATCTCGTTGAGGTGCACGGGCATCATCCCACTGAGAAGCGCGTAGGGGAATGGAGTTGTATGCGGTATCGTGCGGCACTCCGAAATTTTGTAACTAACAAAATCTTCGCACGCCAACGGCCTGTTGCGTAACTGACAGCCAAAGTGGGACAGGCCCAAGACCATGGCACGATGCAACGTCTCCTCCTTGCTCCTAAATTCATATCCTCTTGCAATGACGGCCAACATGCCATTAGCTTTCTTCACAGCCTGCTCTACCTGCATGCTTACTTTCAGTGACTGATGTACAAGGACACCTAGATCTCATTATACTTCCCCTTTTCCTAACCTGACATCATTCAGACAATAATCTGCTTTCCTGTTCTTTCCACAAAAGTGGATAACCTCACATTTATCCACATTATACTGCATCTGCCACACATCTTCCCAGTCACTCAACCTGTCCAAGTCACCCTGCAGCCTCATAGAATCCTCTTCACAGTTCACACTGCCACCCAGCTTTGTGTCATCTGCAAATTTGTTAATGTTACTTTCAACTCCTTCATCTACTGTAAATCATTAATGTATATTGTAAATGGCAGCGGTCCCAGCACCGAGCATTGCGGCACCCCACTAGTCACTGCCTGCTATTTTGAAAGGGATCGGTTAATCCCTACTCTTTGTTTCCTGTCTGCAACCAATTTTCTATCCGTGTCAATATCCAACCCCCAATACCATGTGCTCTAATTGTGCCCACTAATCTCCTGTGTGGGACCTTATCAAAGGTTTTCTGAAAGTCCAGGTACACTAAATCCACTTGCTCTCCCTTGTCCAATTTACTTGTTACATCCTCAAAAAATTCTAGAAGATTTTTCAAGCATGATCTCCCCATCGTAAATCCATGCTGACCTGATCTAGATAAATATAAAACCGTGCAATGTAATAGATGTAAAATTAATTGTTCCTCGTCCCTTCTAACTGTGCTACTGCCTGAGAACGCTTGCAAGATGCTTTGGCCATCTGATCCTGCTCTATTATTTTAACTCTGGGAGTCAGGTTATCATTGCATCTATGCTTACATATATCACCAGTGAGTGGGTTTTACACCAGTTATAATGTGTGTTTGTGATGTCCTGTGCATTGTAAAATTGCATTGTCTTGTGATGAGGAATATAAATTCACTCATTCCTTCCCACCCAAACAGCCCCTCCCCAAGTACTTTTCTTTGCAACTACTGGAAATGTCATCCCTGTCCGTATACCTCCTCCCTCACATTCATTCAGGGTCTCGAGCAGTCCTTCCCGATGAGAGGTTCATGTGCACAACCTCTACCTTTTACTGCATTTGGTGCTCCCGATGTGGCCTCTTTTACATTGGCTTTGACTAGAACAGGGGTGGGGAACCTATGGACTTAAGGCCGCATGCAGCCTTCTAGGCCGTTAAATGCGGCCTTTTGAATGAATCGAAAATTTTGTAGAACAAATCCTTTTATTTTTATTAATATTTTGTTCGTCTTTTATTATTTTGATTTTAATCTTAAAATGAAGGTATTTAAAATACCAAAGAGTAAAAGAAGATTCAACTAAATAATCCACCCTGACTGATGGCCACAATCAAAACATTAATATGTCATGAGGGCTATTTTAACAAAATAATGTACATTTTGCAGTGTATATAATTTATACGTTTCTTGGATGCGGCCTTATTAGATTACAGCTAACTTAATGCGGCATTCTAACATGAAATGGTTCCCCACCCCTGGACTAGAACATAGAACATTACAGAGCAAGAACAGTGTCTTTGGCCCACAATACGTATGCCGAACATGATGCCAAGACATCTCTTATCTACCTGCACATAATCCAGAACTCTCAATTTCCTACATATCCATATGCCTATTCAAAAGTCTCTTAAATGCCACTATCATATTTGTCTCAACCGACCCCAGTAGTGCATTCCAGGCCATCACCACCCTCTGTGTAAAAAAGGTTGCGCCACACATCCCCTTCAATTGTTGCCCTCTCGTGTTAAAACTATGACCTCTAGTATTGGATTATTCCAACCTGGGAAAAAGGTCCTTACTGTCAACCCGATTTATGCCTCTCATAATTTCATATACTTCTATCAGTTCTCACCACAACCTCTAGCATTCCATATAAATATTCTGTTTAAATATAAGAAAGGGTGTCTGTAAATCCTTGGTGGATAAGGTTTGCAATGCAGCCTCCAATGTGGTCACAGCCTGGTGTTCACCGTAATTGTGGAAATAATGGGATTGATACATTTATCTCGTTAGTGCTAAGTGTGTGTGTTAGTTGTATTTCGCTCTGCACATTTGGCACTCAATGGAAAAAAATGATGGAAGGTTGCCAATCCCCTCCCACACATTTAGTACAAGCAGGTGAGGAATAGATTACTTTCCCACTGTTCAACTATTAATTATCATGAGGTAGGGATTACTTTCGCAAAGGTTTTCTTGGGACTGATTACTGATCGATGTGAAAATGTTTATTTTCACTAAATGTTTAGTTTCAATGGTTGCGCTCTTTCACAAACTGATGTTAATCAACATGCTCACTGTTACTTTGACAGTCAATTGTTTATAAGCATCCAGGGGTTCTCTGGCTCTTTTTCCCCTCTCCCACATTTTCTGTCTCCATTCCATCAATATCTGCTGAATACTTAGTTCTACAACCTTACAGGGCCTGTCCCACTTATACGACCTTTACAGGCGACTGCCGGCACCCGTGATAGGTCGCCGAAATGTTCAACATTGAAAATTCAGCAGCGACTATACAGGCGACCCCTGGTGACCTCTAACAACCATAGGAGACGTCTCACAACCATACAGCCTGTATGGCCGTGAGAGGTCTCCTATGGTTGTGAGAGGTCTACAAAGAGTAGTAGCATCTTTCTGGCCGCCGCTGAATTTTCAACATGTTAAAAAGTTAGGCGACCTATGAATGGTGACGGCAGTCGCCTGTGAAGGTCGCGCAAATGGAACAGGCCCTTAAGAATGTTTCATATCACATAGCAACCTCTGGTAGTGCAAACTCTTACCTGGTAGATCCCATCCGTTCTTCATCTTATTTCTTCCTATTATTCTCACATACAAGCTCCTCAAAAAACTCAATTAAGTATTTAAGATTTGACCTCCCCTGATCAAAGTTGTGTTGACTATGCTTTTTCAGATGTGAATAGATCCTATACTAACAATCCTCTCCAATAATTTCCCTACTATTGATATAAGGCACACTGGCCTATAATTTCCTGGTTTGAGACTATAGCCCTTTATAACTGAGGAACAACATTGGTTATTCTGTCGTGTTCTGTGACCCGAACTGTGACTAACATTTTTTCTGTTAATACCCTCTTGCCTCCCTCAATAACCAGGAATAGATCCTATCAGATTCTGAGAACTTTCATACTTTTCAGAAATCTAATATCTCCTCTTTCCTGATATCAACTTGCCTCAGAATAGCAGCGTACTCCATCTTGATCTTGTTATCTCCCGTGTCCTTCCATCTACAGATTTACAATATATCTACAAGAAGTACTATTTTCTGTCCAGGTGTAATTGGGAATGGCTCGGACAACTCTCCCAAACACCTCCATGGCTAACTCACAGTACAACACATATCATTTGAAATCTGTTTTCATTCTTGTCTGACATAACTTTCTCTTCTCATCATTTTTCTTCATGTATTGCAACATAATTTAAATCCAAATTTGATCCAAAGTGCAACTTCTATATGATATCTTGGGCTCATTACTACTAACTCTGTTCATCCTTTCCTACAGTTTTGGTATGTTAGACCTGTGGGCTTGGGTCTAATGCCATTATTTTCCTTTAAACAATGAATGATATTTATAATGATATGTTTATATAATATTTATTATCATTTATAATGATAAGGAGATTCTTGAAGTTATAAGTCACTTCTCTCATTCACTGTGAAATATTATTTCATTGTTTTAGGGCCTTGTAGCTGATGTGTGGAAGGAGATCACGTCCGAAGACATCAGAAGGATGGTGCTAGTTAATCCACCACAAGTTAACGCATTGTAAAGACGGGGCCACCCATTGAAGAGTCAGCCAAGACGTCTTAGTGTTGCTTTGTTCAATTTGAGGATGTCAAAGTCCAAAAAACTAGGACAGTTGAAATCTGATCAACACATAACTTACTGAAGAAGAATGCGTGTGTGGAAGGAAGGGAGGGGGAGAGCAGATGCACACACTTTTACATGTCTTTGTGTTCAAGCAGAGAGAGGTGAATGATTGAGTGAATGAATGCTTGTAGTGCAAGAGTGCCCATGAGTGTGAATGTGCCTGTGTATTCACAACTGTGTGTCTGCAGTGTATAAATTCTTCAAGCTGGGAGACAAGATTGCCGGGAATTTGAATTGCGTTGTCCTGTTGATAGCATTGTGCAGATTTCAATCGAATAAGTGTGGCTCCAATATATTGTGTAAAATACAGAGCCCCTAGACTGCCTGACAGCGTGCTTAAAACCCTACCTCTCTTGCTATACCAATGTGTTTTTTTCCATTTGTGTTATACTTGTGCTAGTTAGTAATTAAAATATTACAACTGTTCTTTGGCATGCAATTATCATTCATTTACTCTCATCAGTGTTGAGATTGCCCTGACCGTCATCATTTAAGACATTGGATCGGTAGAGGTAAAATTAGACCCCTCTCTCTTACCAGATGATTCTAAGAGGGAATTACCTGTGTACCACGGTCCCACAACTGACAGTGCAACGTGTACCAAAGTATTTTCTCATTCCTTTAGAGGATGAATTTACAATTAAACCTTGGAAGTTAACATCACAGAAAGTTCTTATTTGGCATGTTGTAACAATTTCTCTTTGCCAGGACCATATGAAGATGATTCACTGTATGCCTCTCCCTTCATATAATCCCTTATTGTATCTTGCTACACTTTAAAACTCTCCCGAAGTGAATACATTCCTTTCTCTCAACTGTTCTCTGCTTAACCAAGTTTTTCTTATTTTTAAGATAATTAAAATAGCTATAGGATTTATATCCTGGAAGAAATAAGGAAATACAGATGCTGGTTTACAAAATCGGACACTGGAGTAATTCAGTAGCTCAGTCAGCATCTCTAGAGAGCATGGACAGGTGACATTACAGCTTGGGACTTTTCTTATATCTTTGAGCTTTTTCTCATTAATCATGAGATTCTGGAGCTGTTACATCTTATTAGGTCTTGGAGATAAATGAATGATTATGTACAGTATTTAAATCTTTTTGCTTTTGATTTCTTCATTAAGGATAATGAGGAATTCAAGGTGGATCTCCGAGTTTAATGACACAGAATGTTATGATTATAAACGGCACTTGGACAACTATGTGGATAGGATATGTTTGGAGGGATATGGACCAAATGCAGGGAAATTGGACTAGCTTTCACAAGAATGATCCCAGGAATAAGTGGGTTAGCATATGATGAGCGTTTCATGGCACTGGGCCTGTACTCGTTGAAATTTAGAAGGATGAGGGGAGATTTTATCGAAACTCACCGAATGGTAAAAGGCTTGGATAGAGTGGATGTGGAGAATATGTTTCCACTGGAGGGCAACAGGGCAGGGGTCGGCAACCTACGGAATAATTTCATAAAACAAAAAACAAAAAATCAGTGAATTCAGGGTGATGGAGAATTCGAACAGAAGAGGAGCTGAGGCCCAGGGTGGATTAGCCATGATCACATTGAATGGTGGGGCAGGCTTGAGAGACCAACTGGTATACTCATGCTCCTGTGTAGGAAGGTACTGCACATGCTGCTTTAAACACAAAAAGCTGGAGTAACTCAACGGGTCAGACAGCATCTCCGTAACAAAGGAATAGGTGATGATTCAGGTCAAGAGCCTTCTTCAATCTCCTGCTCCTATTCTCTTGTGATCTTGTAGGCCAGCTGGCTTGACTGGATGCATCATCACTTGTTTTCTTCACTGTGTAAGAACATTTAACAAGGAACTATGTAAGAACATTTAACACAGAAAAACAGTCAGATGAGGAAACAGGGGATGATACAAGAACGGAGAAGAAGATTCTGTGGTTTTGCAATGCAGCTTGTGAAGCAGCACTGATGAAACGTACTTTAGTTTAGGGATACAGCATGGAAACAGGCCCTTCGGCCCAATAAGTCCACACCAACCAGCACATTAGTTTTATATTATAACACCTTTTCATTTAATTCCTGCATACTTGTAATGTTGGTAATGGTTCAGTGACCAATTAACCTCCAAACCCGCATGTTTTTGGTATGTGTGAGGAAACCGGAGCACGTGGAAGAAACCCATGCAGTCACAGAAACAAAATACAAACTCCATACAGACAGCCGAGGTTGGGATTGAATCCGAGTCTCCGGCACTGTGAGGTGGCAGCTCTACTGCTCCACCACTGTGCCACCCATATCCATGCTGTGTTTTGAGTAAGTCTGAAATTGTTGTCCATTGGAACCAGAATTGAACCTTTCCTACACACAAGCATTAGTTGTCAATATTAACGTCACCTTAAGAATGTTGTAATTACTACATGCTATATCTCAAGTTGCTTGCAAATACTTTATCATTCCAGTTCTGGTGGTCTGAATGGTAGTTCTGCATCACTCAGGACTGATTGAATATCGGGCGTTGTTTCCCACTGCACAGTGAACTCTTCTCTTGTCATTTGCTTTGCATGCATCTGGTATACATACTGCAACTACAGTGGCTTGCAAAAGTTTTCATACCCCTTGAACTTTTCCCCTTTTTGTCATGTTACAACCACAAATGTAAAATGTATTTTATTGGGATATTATGTGATAGACCAACACAAAGTGGTGCATTATTGTGAAGTGGAAGAAAAATTATACATGGTTTCCAAATTTTATTACAAATAAAAAACTGAAAAGTGTTGCGTACAATTGTATTCAGCCCCCCTGAATCAATACTTTGTAGAACCACCTTTCGCTGCAATTACAGCTGCAAGTCTTTTGGGGTATGTCTCTACCAGCTTTGCACATCTAGAGACTGAAACGTTTGCCCATTCTTCTTTGCAAAATACCTCAAGCTCAGTCAGATTGGATGGAGAGCGTCTGTGAACAGCAATTTTCAAGTCTTGCCAGAGATTCACAATTGGATTTAGGTCTTTGACTGGGCTATTCTAACACATGAATATGCTTTGATCTAAACCATTCTATTGTAGCTCTGGCTGTATGTTTAGGGTCGTTGTCCTGCTGGAAAGTGAACCTCCGCCCCAGTCTCAAGTCTTTTGCAGACTCCAACAGGTTTTCTTCCAAGATTGCCCTGTATTTGGCTACATCCATCTTCCCATCAACTCTGGCCAGCTTCCCTGTCCCTGCTGAAGAAAAGCATCCCCACAGCATGATGCTGCCATCACCGTGTTTCACAGTGGGGATGGTGTGTTCGCGGTGATGTGCAGTGTTAAGGGCCTGTCCTACCAGCATGCAACTCTATGCGATGAACGCGATCAAACTAGAAGCGGGGGCCGTGCGGAGGTCGGGTGATCCCCTGTACAGGGCCGTTCCCACCAGCATGCGCCTGCTTGCGGCAAGCGCAACCAAACCGGCAGTAGGGGCCACGCGGAGGTCGGGTGAGTGGCGCAACGTGGCGCAAAGTGAGGCGAACTTGGAGCGAAGTCTAAGGTAAGTTCGCCAGGACAGAGAGGGGCACACAGAGAGGGGCACAGAGGCACACATACACACACAGAGGGCCACGGAGCCACACACATAGAGCGTCACGGAGGCACCTACAGATAGGTTCACGGAGGCACGATGTCGGGGCGGTGTGTAATGCGTCGAGGCGACTGCGAGCCGACAAGCCGTTGCCGTGCGGAATTTTTGGACATAGTCAGTTTTTCGGAGCCCCGCGCGGTGTCGGGACGAACTTGGGACGAACTCCGCACAATTCCGCACGGCTCCGGCGATCGAAGTGCGACCGGCCCCGCGACGCCGGACGGCTCAAGCGACCACGTTAGGTCGCGCTAATCGCATAGAGTTGCATGCTTGTAGGACAGGCCCTTTAGTTTTCTGCCACACATAGCATTTTGCATTTAGGCCAAAAACTTCAATTTTGGTCTCATCAGACCAGAGCACCTTCCTCCACATGTTTGTTGTGTCCCCCACATGGCTTGTGGCAAACTGCAAACGGGACTTCTTATGACTTTGTTTCAACAATGGCTTTCTTCTTGCCACTCTTCCATAAAGGCCCGATTTGTGGAGTGCACGACTAATAGTTGTCCTGTGGACAGATTCTCCCACCTGAGCTGTGGATCTCTGCAGCTCCTCCAGAGTTACCATGGGCCTCTTGGCTGCTTCTCTGATCAATGCTCTCCTTGCCCGGCCTGTCAGTTCAGGTGGACAGCCATGTCTTGGTAGGTTTGCAGTTGTGCCATACTCTTTCCATTTTCGGATGATGGATTGAACAGTGCTCCGTGAGATGTTTAAAGCTTGGGATATATTTTTATAACCTAACCCTGCTTTACACTACTCCACAACTTTATCCCTGACCTGTCTGGTGTGTTCCTTGGGCTTCATGATGCTGTTTGTTCACTAATGTTCTCTAACAAACCTCTGAGGCCTTCACAGAACAGCTGTATTTATACTGAGATTAGATTACACACAA
Organism: Raja brachyura; assembly: GCA_963514005.1. The sequence continues at coordinate 36,450,673 of OY740794.1, read as the reverse complement.
GCGGACTCTATTTACTAATTAGTTGACTTCTGAAGGCAATTGGTTGCACTGGATTTTATTTAGGGGTATCAGAGTAAAGGGGGCTGAATACTTTTGCACGCCACACTTTTCAGTTTTTTTATTTGTAAAAAAAATTTGAAAACCATGTATCATTTTCCTTCCACAATTATGCGCCACTTTGTGTTGGTCTATCACATAAAATCCCAATAAAATACATTTACGTTTGTGATTGTAACGTGACAAAATGTGGAAACATTCGAGGGGTGTGAAAACTTTTGCAAGCCAATGTATATGATTTAGCTATCTTTAGTTTAGTTTAGTTTAGAGGTACTGTGCTGAAACAGGTTTCTTCAGCCCACCGAGTCTGCGCCTACCAATTATACAAACCCAAGCCAATTAACCTGCAAACCTGCACATCTTTGGAGTGTGGGAGGAAACCGAAGATCTCAGAAAACCCATGCGCTCACGGGGAGAACGGACAAACTACGTACAGCCAGCACCTGTAGTCAGGATGCTATAAGGATTAGGGTGGGTGCGAACTGATGTGTATGGGATTCTCAGTTGATGTTGGTGAATTATAGATGTGGTTTAGGCAAGAGATGGAGTAAAATTTGAAGGTCTCAGGACATCAACATGGAGAGTGGGTTAATGGGGTTAATTATTGGGACTAAGTGCGAAAATGAGCGGTAATGAAGGCCAGGGTTATTTGGAACCTTTAACTGCCAACAGAGACCTCAAACCACCACATCATATTGGGTCCAGCGGTTAGGTTGTGCTGTGTTCTCGAGCCCCAAATGCACAATAGAAGTTTATGTTATCTCAGTAATGCATTTCATGCTACCAAACATCTCTGCATGTGTTAGACAATTTCAGATTTAGGTGAACAATAGAAAGCAGCCCTAAATTTAAATTCACTCAAAAGCAAAAACATTGTGCTACCCATAAAGTTTCTGCATCCTTATCCTCATTCAAAACTCGTCTCACACTAACATTTTACAGCATGTTTCACGCTTATGCTGCTGTTTGTTAATTTCATTCAAGCAGTGCATACACTGGTCTGCATTAAAGCACCTGAAATTGTAGGAAGAAACTGTAGATGCTGGTTTACACTGAAGATAGACACAAAATGCTAGAGTCAGGCAGCATCTCTGGAGAATAGGGTCAGGACCTAAGTCTGAATAAGTCTGAGGAAGGGACTTGATCCGAAACATCACCTATTCGTTTTCTCCAGCTTTTTGTGACTATCCTCGGTTTAAAGCACCACCCTGATACTGATCCAACTGATTACACGATATTGCATGAATATTGCCTGAACACCCAAGAGCAGCTTCCCACCAAGCTGCTTGCAATGAGTATCAGTGCACCCCTACCCACTTCACAAGAAGATAAATGGTGTTTACAAACTCCCTCTTCTGGATCCCACTGTGAATGCAGCAGCTGGAAACTGCACAGAACACACTGAGAATACCTGAAAATTTAGAATAAGGTTGATAAAGCCTGTATCTGCTGTCCCTGCCTTGGCTGCAGAGATATTGAGCATCAGTGAAGCGGTGAAGGGACTGAAGGCGCATGGAACAGAGGAAAATGTATATGTTTAATTCAATATAGAGTTGTAACACTTATCATGACCGACACTCCTTTAGTATATTTTGGGAAATTCGTAATTAATGAAAAGCTTTAACTCATCACAGCAAGAAACTCAAAATCTTAGGGAATAAAATAAAATATCAATACGAGGCATTAAATAAAAAGAAAATAACTTCGAGGTGGCACAGTGGCACATCAGTAGAGTTGCTGCCCTACAGCGCCAGAGATGGGGTTTGTTCCTGACTATGAGTGCTGTCTGTATGGAGTTTGTACGTTCTCGACATGACCACATGGGTTTTCACCAGGTGGTCCAGTTTCCTCCCACGCTCCAAAGATGTACTGGTTTGTAGGTTAATTGGCTTTTTTTTTAAATTGTAAATTGTCCCCAGTGTGTAGAATAGAGCTAGTGTACGGGGATCTCTGGTCAGCGTGGACCTGGTGGCTTGAGGGGCCTGTTTCCGCACTGTTTGTCTAAACTAAACTAAATTTAAACATTACTACATTTCCTGCTTATACAACAGGTCTCTTGAGGATAACCTACCACCATGTGTGAATAATTAGTCTTATTAAATAGAATTTCCCTTCCTAACCCAATCAGTCAGTAACTGGCCAACTACAACTTACATTTTCTCTCAATGTCAAATTTGTAGCAAAGAATACAATGTACATATTGTGCGACTCTATTGTCTTCAACTGCAGAATTAAACCCACATTATAAGCGGAAGAGGGCTGTATTGCTGGAAATAGCATCTTTTCAGATACTAACTAAGGCCTTATCTGATCTCCGAGATGCGTGTAAAATATTGTACAATAGAAACACAGGAAATGTAGATGCTGGAATCTTGTGCAAAAAGCAAAGTGCTGTAGGAACTCAACGGGCCAGGCAGCATCAGTGGAAGGAATGGGCAGACGATGTTTTGGGTCAGGACTTTTTTTTCCAAACTTCAGACTTTGTCAGACTTCTTTAGACTGAAGAAGATGCTGGCTGATATGTTGAGTTCCTCCATTGTTTGGATTTCTGTTGAAGATTTTGAAGAAAAACAAGGAGGGGTCCCCCCAGTGTCATGTCCGATGTTTCTCCCTCAACCAATAGCAGTGACATCAGATAATCCGGTCATGATCATATTTCTGCTTGTGATATGTTGCGAACATCACAGCTGTTGTTGACTCTGCAATAAAAATCATTCTATTGGGATGTATCACTGCTTGGTCTGTTAATTGCTATGCCGAAAACCGCAAGAACGTACAGAGATTCACGGACGCAGCCCAATCTATCACATAGACCAGCCTCCCCCCCATCAACACTTCAAGCTGCTTCGGGAAAGTTTCCAATGTAATCAAGAACCACTTGCACTCTGGTCATCAGGTAGTGGAAGGTAAGACCTTTTTTTCACCCAGTTTTATTCCACGAGGGAGGTCTTACCTTCCACTACCTAAACCTCCGGCAACCTCCTTCAACTAGCATCGCAACCAGCTTCGGCTAAAAATTATCGATTTTTAAAACGCAACCTATTTTTAGTCGCGGCCGGTTTTGAATTTTTTTAAATAATCGCTGGAACATAGAAGAAGCGGAAACCACTTTCGACCATTAGGGAGACGGACAAAAACCTCTGTGAACTGCATGGAAACCTTGGGTGGGGCGCAAAGTCTCCAGAGGTTTCTGTTCAGGTTTCCTAAGTGGGATAGGGGCATAAGGCAGCAACTCTACCACTGCACCACCATGCCGCCCCTGTTATCAGATACTTATGTATAGTATGATCTGCTTTGGTGTTGCATGAAAAAACAAAGTTTTTTACTGAACCTCAGTACATGTGACAATAATAAACTAATACCAAAACACGAAATTACTAACCAACCCATCTACATTTACATCCAAATCATTTACAGGGGGCGCGGATCGTTTTTGAAAGTGGGGGGACTGAGCGATCACTGATCACCGGCCTTGGGGGTACCCGGTGAGGGAGCAGAGCGATCGAGCGGGGAGAGGGTGGCACAATTTTTTTTTTTTTTGGTAATGCTCGACCAAAAAATTGGGGGGAGATGCAGGCCACCCCCCAACTGGGGGGAAAGATCCCCCATTTCCCCCCTCCCCCCTCTCTCTCTCTCTCTCTCTCTCTCTCAGGGCCGACGCTTCCTCTCTTTCTCGGGCCCACCCTCCCTCCCGCTTGTTCACTGCCCCATATCTTGACTGTGAACCTTGCTGTGATTGGCCATTGAGCGGAGGGGAGGGAGCGTTTTGGGGATTTCCGCCACGGCTGGTCATGGTTTTGCCCAAGATCATAGAGCAAAGCTCCACTCTAGGATCTTTGGTTTTGCCGCGCTCACTGTGCGATTGTTCTGAGATTCTGGGTTGTTCTGGATATCGGAGGTCCTCAGAAGAAGAGAAAAATACGGCTGTGGGCTGGATAATTTTGGGTTATGAAGCATGTCTCGCCAAAAAAGTGGAGGGGCTGCAGCACCCCCAGGCACCCCCCACCCCCCCCCCCCCCCCCCCCCCCGGTTCCACAGCCCAAGATTTATATAAATCACAAGCAACAGAGGTCCTAGCACAGGTCACTGCAGAACACCACTGGTTACATATCCCAAGCCAGAATAACATCTTTCCATTGCATCGTTCTATCTTCAATGTGTAAGCCAGTTATAATCATACCTACCAAATTATTGTGGAGCTCATGCACCATAATCTTCTAGTTCAGTCGACCATGAGGTGACCATGAATCCTCATTGATCACCTTTGTCACCTTCTCAAAAAACTCCTTCAAGTTTGTAATTTATGACTTGCCATGGAAAATAACATGCTGACTGTTGGTAATTATCCCATTCTCTTCCAAATACCAGTATATCCTACCTTGAGGAATAGTCTCCAATAGCTTTCCTACCACTGACGATAGATTCACTGGCCTTTAATTTCCAGGATTATCGCTACTTCCCTTGAAAAAGAATGACATTGGCTGCACTCCACTCCTCCAGGACATCACGTAGGACAAGAGAGAACACAAAAAATAAAGAAGATGCGGCTCAGAGGAAAGACACATCCTCGACCAGGTAGTGACTGAGAAAAACAGTTCCCCCCCACCACCACCACCCCCCCCACATAAAAAAAGACTAAAAGACCTCCAAAACAAAACTTTAGACAGTCTAAAAATTTTTTTAAAGGTTGAAAGGAAGAATAGCTGTTGACGAGGCTGCCACATTCAATGGCGCCACCACCCAAAACCACAATTTTCTTGATCTCTAGGTGCCATTTTCGTGTCCCCTACACTGATTTCACTATCTTCCATGTCCTATTCCTTGGTGAATACAGAGTACCTCGCCAACATCGATTTACCAATGACATTTCATTGCCCCCTTTGGGTCTTCTGATTATCTACTTGATTCTTTCCTGCTTGCTTTATATTTCTCAAAGGCCCTGTCTGATGTAATCATCCTAAACCTTAGATATACTTCCTTTATCTTTTTGACTAAATGTACAACCTCTCTGGTCATCCAAGATTCCTTTACCTTGCCATCTTTATCCTCACCTCCTCACTAAAACATGCCAGTCCTGAGCTCTAATCAGTTGGACTTTTAAACTATTCCCATATGTTTGATGTGGACCTACCCAATAACAGCTGCTACCAATATACTCTCCCTACCTCACAATCTCCCTGGACCAATAACGTTGCAAAACCCAAAGTGCGGGAGGAACTTCATGGATTCGGCAGCAATGCAGAAAGGAAATGGACAAACAATGTTTTGGCTCCGAACCTTTGTTCAGACTCCAGTAGATTTCTCTATCATTTTATGTTTTGCTCAAGATTTCAACATCAGCAGTCCCCTGTGCCTTCATAATAATGTTACAATCTCCCTTACTCCAATTTAGTGCTTTCCTCATACCCAGACCTATCCTTATTCATACTGTAACTATCTTCAAACTTATGGAGTTTGGTTTCGTTTTGGAGATACAGCGTGGAAACAGGCCCTTTGGCCCACCAAGTCTATGCCAACCACCAATCGCCTATACACTAGTTCTATGTTAACAGAGTTTCACATCCTGCCTGCATACTCGGGGCGATTTACAGACACAAATTAACCTACAGTATAAACCTGTCTGTCTATGGAGTGTAGGTAAGAAAAAGGAACATAACCCACACAGCCACAAGGAGAACGTAAAACTCCGTACAGTTAACATCTGTGGTCAGGATCGAACCCATGCCTCTGCTGCCGTAAGGCAGCAACTGTGGCGAGTTGTGATCACTTAATTCAACATGTTCTTCCACTGAAAGACCAGTCACCTGTAAGGCTGGTTTCCCAATACGAGGTCCAGTATAGTTTATAGTCACTGAAAAAAAAAGTGCACTTTGATTCCATTGTACAGTGAATAGTATCTCACACACATTCAATAGATTTATCAGCAATGCTGCCCTCCTCAATATGCAGACTGCCTTGGATTGCAATCACATTTCCGGAAGAGTTAAGTGAATCTGAAAGGGTTTCATTTCAATATATATTTCCTTGTGAAACAGAAGGAAGCCATTTTGGCCAATTGAGTTCTAGACAGCTTCTTGGATCAAACCTGTTCCTCACTAATATTCTGTGTAATCCCATATTCCTCACATTCGCATTAAATCTCCCTAGATTTTGGCACTCACCCACACACCAGGGGCAATTGGCATTGGCCAATTGACTCACAATCTCTGTGTCTTTGGGATGTGGGAAAAAACCTGAGCACCCTGGGAAACCCCACATGATCCAGGGAGAACATAGAAATTCCACACAGATAGAAGTGGAGGTCATGGATAGTGTAGGGGTCCAGATGTGGCAATTATGTCTCTTAACAATGTAAAAGGAGACCTTTGAACCCATCAACAATGCCAGCTCTAAGAGCAATTCCATCAATTCCATCCCTACCTCCACTTATTTCATGAAACCCATTGTCCTTCAGCTATTTCTCTTTGATTCCCCTACCCTAGAATTGTGAAGCAGCAGTTGACCAACTGTACCACCAGGCATCCCCTTCTGTTCCACTCCTACTATGAACAGAAAACAGTCAGAATTTGCAAAACATCCATAGGAAATCGGAAATGTTAATGGCAACCAAGAAAGCTGCCAGCACAATTTTGGACCACCTCTTGCCCTGCCACGCACTTGTTTTAATTATTATTGTACTAATGTTTTGTTTTTACACTGTATTTCTCTTTCCACTATCTTGTATAATTTGTCTTAGGAGGTTAAAGACTCAGGGACTAAAGTTAAGAAAAAAAGCAGTTCATTTAGCAGGGAGGTTAAGGGCCTGTCCCACTTGGGCGACCTATTCCATGAGTCCAGAAGAGTGCCTTCGATCTTCAAGCTCGAGGGCACTCGTATGGAAAGCCCCGAGCTGGATCGACCGGCCACGTTGAAACTGCGAGCTGGATCGACCGATCCGCAAGCTGCATCTACCGACCACACACACACACACACACACACACACACACAAACACATCGCAAAGGTGGGGGCCAGGGACAGCAGAGGAGCGCTGTCTGCGCGATGAAGGGGAAGGTAAACGGCTGCCTCAGAGTACTGTAAGTCCTTTAGAGAGCGCGGGGGTAAGGGGGGGGGGGGAGAGAGAAGGGGAGAGAAGGGGAGAGAAGGACAGAGAAGGGGAGAGAAGGGGAGAGAAGGGGAGAGAAGGGGAGAGAAGGGGAGAGAAGGGGGGAAAAGGGGGGAAAAGGGGGGAAAAGGAGAGAGAAGGAGAGAGAAGGAGAGAGAAGGAGAGAGAAGGAGAGAGAAGGAGAGAGAAGGAGAGAGAAGGAGAGAGAAGGAGAGAGAAGGAGAGAGAAGGAGAGAGAAGGAGAGAGAAGGAGAGAGAAGGGAGACAGAAGGGGAGGAGGAGGGGAGGAGGAGGGGAGGAGGAGGGGAGGAGGAGGGGAGGAGGAGGGGAGGAGGAGGGGAGGAGGAGGGGGAGAGAAGTGGAGACACTTTTACTAAGTTTAATAAAGTTAGCGGGCATTTTACCTATCGGTAGGTCTTCCTAGATCGTGAAACTCCAATGAGCCAATCAAATGGCCGGTCAGTGAAGGAAATGGTCTACGGCTGCCCTCGACTGCCTGTAAGTAAATAGCGACCTCACTCCACTGCACTAAGAGTGAAAAAGACCCATGCCGACCAAATTTTACTTGCGGAAAATTTTTCAATATGCTGAAAGATTTTACGCGACCTAGCTGAGGCCGCAAGTAGGCGGGATCCTCCCTCAAGTATGAAGGAGAGTTCCAGCCACCTCATACGACCTCCTAGGACCTCATGTCGACCATGCTGTGAGTTTGAGTCCAGGGAAAACTCATCTAAACTCGCAGCTTAGGTCGCCCAAGTGGGACAGCCCCTTTAGGAACACATTTTCACCAAAGAGCTGTAGAAGTGGAGCAATTTTGCTATCCTTGAAGCAGTATTTTGAGTTCAATTGAGTTCAATTAATCTCCTATAAAACTGTGATCAAAGGTTTTTCAGTCATCGATGGCTTAAAACAAGTCAGAACCACATCAAGTGGATAGAGTTAAGTTAGAGATCATCCATGATTTCATTGATAGAACAGGTTTTGAGTCACTAAACGGTCTCATCCTGTCAAACAGATATGGGTTGGTGCCAAATGAAGATTTAGGAGCATTAACATCCTTTTATGCAAGTTGACAGTTAAAGCCTGGTAACCATGACAGAAAATGTGTTAAAGTTCAATAAATGATTAACCCACACATGTCTGACAATATGTGCACTACTAACTCAGTGACATCATTTCAAGAGCAAGCCTGCATTAACCAGACTGCTGATACCTTTAGTCACAGACAGGGAAAGACCACCGAACAGCAACACCAAGCTAAAGCTGACCATCAATCATTCATTTACACTCATCCTACATTAATCTCAACTTTAAATCTCCCCATATTCTCATAAACTACCCCTAGATTCCATATTTGGGGTAATTTACAATGGTCTATTAATTTACCAACTTGCAAGTCTTTGGTATACAGGAGGAAACTGAAGCAAACGGAAGAAAACGGAAGGGAAAAATGTGGAAAGTCCTCACAGACGGCACCGAAGGTCAGAATTGAACCCGGGTCTCTGGTGTTGTGAGGCAGCAACTCTACTAGCTGTGCCACTACATCTAAATCCCTACAGTCCAACTTAGTGAGTTCAATCTTCAATTACTTCCATTTCCAGGCCCCCACTCCCTCATCTCTACCATGGATGTTCAGTCACTCTACACCTCCATCCACCACCACGAAGGTCATAAAGCCCTCAGTTTCTTCCTCGACCGCAGAACCCACCAATTTCTGCCTATTAGTACTCTCCTCCGCCTAGCAGAGCTGGTCCTTACCCTCAACAACTTCTCCTTTTACTCCTCCCACTTCCTCTAAATCCAAAGCAAGGGAGCCATGCCTGCCTCTTTGTCGGGTACGTTGAACAATCACTGTTCCAGGCGTACACTGGCCCTATCCCCGAACTACACCTCTGCTACAATGACGACTGCATCGGTGCTACCTCCTGCACCCATGCAGAACTCACTGACTTCATCAACTTCACAACTAATTTCTATCCTGCACTCAAATTCACTTGGACCACCTCCATCTACCTTTTCTAGATCTCACTGTCTCCATCACAGGAGACCAACTATTGACCGACATCTACTGCAAACCTTCTGACTCCCATAGCTAAATAGACCACACTTCTTCCCACCCTGCTTCCAGTAAAGACTCTTATCTCCTACTCCCAATTCCTCCGTCTATGCTGCATCTGCCCCCAGGATGAGGTTTCACATACTAGATCATCTGAGATGTCCGCATTCTTTAGGAAAAGGGGGGTTTCCCTCTTCCATTATAAATGAGGCTCTTACTAGGGTCACCTCGATATCCCACAGCTCTGCTCTTGCTCCCCCTCCACCCATTCACAACAAGGACAGAGCCCCCTTGTCCTCACCTTCCACCCCATCAGCCATCGCACACAGCATATAATCCTCCAACACTTTTGCCACCTCCAATGGGATCCCACTACTGGTAACATCTTCCCATCTTCACCCCTTTCTGCTTTCCGCAGAGACCGTCCCCTCCGCAACTCCCTGGTCAACTCGTCCCTTCCCACCCCCTACTCAGGCACTTTTCCCTGCAACTGCAGGAGATGCAACACCTGTCCCATTACCTCCACTCCAAGGACCCAAACAGTCTTTTCAGGTGAGGCAGAGGATCACTTGCACCTCCTCCAACCTCATCTACTGTATCCGCTGTTCCAGGTGTCAACTTCTGTACATCGGCGAGACCAAGTGCAGGCTCAACGATCGTTTCGCTGAGCCTCCTCCATTGTCAGAGTGAGGCCCAGCGCATATTGGAGGTACAGCACCTCATATTTCGCTTGGGTAGCTTACACCCCAGCAGTATGAACATTGACTTGTCTATCTTTTCCTCTATCTCCATCCCCTTCCCCTTCCCAGTTCTCCCACCATTCTTCCTGTCTCCGACTACATTCTATCTTTGTCCAGCCCACTCCCCTGACATCAATCTGAAGAGGGGTCTCGACCCGAACCCATTACTTCTCTCCAGAGATGCTGCCTGTCCCGCTAAGTTACTCCAGCATTTTGTGTCTACCTTCAGTGAGTTCAAGTTCATTGACATTGATAAAAGCTTTCCCGCAACAGTTCAAAGGGAAGGTTCTATACTGTTAGTAGAGGTGCTAGTTAGGGGGAAGTTATAGCCTAACATAGAGCACCTGGTTTACTAACTCAGTGTTGTATAAAAATAATGTTCTGGTGAGGGGGGAAGGGAGCTGCAGCCTGTAAATCAGGAGAATTTGCAGCTTGAGAGGGAAGAATTAAGGGCCTATCCCACTGACGCGCCCTTTCAGCAACTGTCTTCGACCTTCAAGCACAAGAGCAATCGCCTGAATAACCTCGAGCTGGATCGCCCGTCAGCGATGAAACCACGAGCTGGATCAACCGACTACACACACGCACACGCACACACACACACACACACACACACACACACACACACACAATCGCAAAGGCAGGGGCCAGGGTAAGCGGGGGAGTGCTGTCTGAAAATCACACGCGATGAAGAGGAAGGTAAAAGACAGCTGTACAGTGTACGGTAAATCCTTTAGAGAGCGCGGAGAGGGGGGGAGGGAGAGAAGGGGAGAGAAAGGGAGAGAAAGAGAGAGAGGGGGAGAGAAGGGGAGAGAAGGGGGCGAGAAAGGGAGAGAAGGGGGAGAGAAGGGGAGGAGAAGGAGTGGAGACACATTTAAGAAGCCAGACAACTTATAATAAAGTTTAGCGGGCATTCTACATTACCGGTCAGTTTTCCTTGGTCCTGAAAACTCCAATGAGCCAATTAAATGCCCAGTCAGCGAAGGAGATTGCCTACGGCTGCCCTCGACTGCCTATAACTACATAGCGACCCCACTTCACTGCACTACGAGTTCAAAAGAACCATGCCGACCAATTTTTACTTGACATTCCTGAAAAACTTTCCTCGACCAAACTGAGGCCGCGAGTCTGCAGGAACTTCTCTCGAGCATGAAGGAGAGTTCCAGTGATGTCATCGGACCTCCTAGGACCACGTGTTGACCGTGCTGCGAGTTTGAATCGAGGGAAAACTCTTCTAAACTCGCAGATTAGGTCGCCACAGAGGGACAGCCCCTTTAGATGTCAGAGTGATAGGGACGTGGCTGCCATACTCAAAAACTGCATTTCCTTCATTATAGCAATGACCAGATGTCAAGAAGGTTTTGTTGAATGGAAAGTGGTCTGGATCATCTTGATAAAGATGTGAAAGGTGTTAAAAATGTATTTTTCTTTGCTACAATCCATATTCAATACATGTCAATCCCATCAGTCATTCACCGACTGATATCTATCTGTCAGGTCTAAGTCCCAACAATCAGTCATTCCCATCAAATGCCCACCATTTATTTACCACTTAATCTGGGGATTAGAGTCACACAGCACAGAAACAGTTCCTTTGTTTGCAAGGAAACCAAGATGCCCATGAAAACTGGTTTGATTTGCTTGCGTTTGACCCACATCCTTTTCCCATCCATGCACCTGTCCAAATGTCTTTTTGAATGTTGTGACAGTACCTGCCTCAAGCATTTCCTTATATATAACCACCACCCTCTGTGTGAAGAAGTTGCCCCTAAGGTTCCTATTAAATGTTTTTCTTCTCCCCTTAAACCTATGCATTCTGATCTTGATTCCACAATTCTAAAAAAATCTCTGCATTCACCCTATCTTGATTTTATACATCTATATAATATGATCACCCTTCAGTCTCCTACACTCCAGGGAATATAGTTTTAGCTGGCTCAACCTCTTTTTTTTAAATTGAATTGAATGCCTTTATTGTCATTCAGACCTTTCGGTCTGAACGAAATTTCGTGCCTGCAGTCATACATATATAAAAATAACAATACCATACAATAAACACAAAATTAACATCCACCACAGTGAGTTCACCAAACACCTCCTCACTGTGGTGGAAGGCAAAAGTCTTAGGGTCTCTGTCTTTCTCCCCTCCTTATTCTCCCTCTGCGCTGAGGGGATCCAGGCCGCCGCCACCGCTGACGCCGGAACACCGCCACAGGGCCCGCCGCCGGAACGTCGCTAGAGCACCGCAGCTCCCGAAAACCAGGCTGCCGCTGGAGCACCGCAGCTCCCGAAGCCCAGGCCGCCGCTGGAGCACCGCAGCTCAGATGGAGCCAGGCCGCCGCTGGAGCACCGCAGCTTCCGAAACCCAGGCCGTCGCTGGAGCACCGCAGCTCCCGAAACCCAGGCCGCCGCTGGAGCACCGCAGCTCCCGAAAGCCAGGCCGCCGCTGGAGCACCGCAGCTCCCGAAACCCAGGCCGCCGCTGGAGCACCGCAGCTCAGATGGAGCCAGGCCGCCACTGGAGCACCGCAGCTCCCGAAACCCAGGCCGTCGCTGGAGCACCGCAGCTCCCGAAACCCAGGCCGCCGCTGGAGCACCGCAGCTCCCGAAAGCCAGGCCGCCACTGGAGCACCGCAGCTCCCGAAACCCAGGCCGCCGCTGGAGCACCGCAGCTCCCGAAAGCCAGGCTGCCGCTGGAGCACCGCAGCTCCCGAAACCCAGGCCGCCACTGGAGCACCACAGCTCAGAGGGAGCCAGGCCGCCACTGGAGCACCGCAGCTCAGAGGGAGCCAGGCCGCCGCTGGAGCACCGCAGCTCCCGAAAGCCAGGCCGCCACTGGAGCACCGCAGCTCCCGAAACCCAGGCCGCTGCTGGAGCACCGCAGCTCCCGAAACCGAGGCCGCCGCTGGAGCAACGCAGCTCCCGAAAACCAGGTCGCCGCCGGAAGCCAGGTCGCCGCTGAAGCTCTGAAGGCCGTGCCGCCGCCTCTGGAAGCTGGAAGGCCGTCACCAGGGCCTCGGCACAGACGGAGACGGTGTCGGGGGACACGACAGGAAAAGTCGCATCCCCCCAAAGGGAGATTCTAAAACCCCGTTTCTCCCACCCTCCCCCCCCCCCCCCCCCCCCACACACACACACACATACACAACCCAACAAACCAAAAATAAACACCAAAAACAGGGACGAGGACAGAAATAAAATAAAAGACAGACGGACTGCAGGTGAGCCGCAGCTGCCAAGCAGCGCCGCCACTTCTCTTGCTATAACTCAGTCCCTCAAGTCCTAGCAACATCCTTGTAAATCTTGTCTACCACCTCTACAGATTGATGAAGGATTAGTATAAATGGGTGCTTGATTGGCTCGGATTCAGTGGGCCAAATTACTTGCTTTCAACTGTATGAACATAAATGCTTGGATATTCTGAGGTCACAACCTTATCACACAACTGTCACCTACCCATTTGCTATGAAACCGTGACAGGAGCATTAAGCGGTCCCTTGCAGGTCAAAATGGCCCATAGTTGGGAAGCCACAAGAAAATGAACATGGCAGTCACATCTCAACCACCAAGTATCCTCTTGGCTAATCATTTTATATCCCACTCCTCTCTCGTGCCACAATTTCTTCAGATTTTGCCTGCTTTTGTTCTCCTCACTCTTATCCTGCCTCACCAGAACCCGATTCTTTCCTGGAGATGTGCCTGTGCCATGAGCCATAGGTACAGGCACAGGCGTATGTAAATAGGTAAAGGCCTTCAACATGAGACAAAATTGAAAGGCTTTCAAGAGGGTGCCAATAAAAACTGAAGAACAAATTCTCATAATAAACTGATTTATAATAATGCATTTTTAAAAAATAGAGTTGACCTTCTAGAATATATCAGTAAGAAGGTGGGAGATGCTGAGGTTTGTATGAGAATAGTAGGAGCTCAGGTACTGCTACTCATTTTAGAGGGAATGGAGGTGTGACTTCAGCAAGGATATGGGGAGAGAGTGTGTCAGTTTCATGCACTGAGTATCATGTCCAACTTGTGTTGCAGAGGACACAGATGTAGATTTTGGTGGAGTAGTTTACAGGCAAAGAACGATGGACAATGAAATGGGTATCAAGAAATTGCATGCAAAACTTAAAGGAACATATGGAAGTCCACAAACTTGCAGTACAAGTTATACCGAATGCCACTTAGGAGTGTGGAGCACAGGGAGATGGTGGCATTTGAAGTTTATGGAGGAAGAGAATTCTGCCAGGGGAATATTGGAATTATTGTGTCCATATGAGACAAAGGCAAAGCTGAATGCTTTAGCAATAATGGAAACAAAGTGGTGCTAAGACACATATTACAAACCATGTGTCTTTTTAATGGAAGGAATAGGAATTAGAAACTCAATTCACAGTTAAATATCAATGGTTTAACCAAGCACCTCTTCGTTTTTACTTCCCCTCTGCAGAAACCTCCCCTGTTATCTATCTTATACCAAGGTTACAGGCTTGTTTAGCCAAATAGAAATAGCAGGAAGAGTTGGGGAAGAATTGGTGTTTATCGGAAAGCCAGGAAATGGATTTAGACTTTCTGGTGTTTAACTGAAGGAAACATTTAACAGGAAAGGGATGTGTGTGGTGAGAGATTAAAGCAAGTGGTTGCAGATTGCACTTTCTATTGAACATAACACTTGGAGCAGCCGGGAAGGTTAGCGTTCAATAAAAACATAACATTGCACAACAAACACTTTGCTTCAGGACAAATGCGTTGGACGGAACTGCAGATGCTGGTTTAAACTGAAGCTAGACACAAAAAGCTGGAGTAACTCAGCGGGACAGGCAGCATCTCTGGAGAGAAGGAATGGGTGATGTTTTGGGTCGAGACCCGTCTGAAGAAGGGTCGAGACCCGAAACATCACCCATTCCTTCTCTACAGATATGCTGCCTGTCTCGCTGAGTTACTCCAGCTTTTTGTGTCTATCTTCAGTTAAAGAGAGTTATCTGCAGCCATGCACTGAGCTTCCATCGTCATTTATAGCCCTCAATTGTGCTTCAGCCCATCTTTTGTAAGGAGATTACTATTTATATAAATGCATAATTATAACATAATCAAAATAAAAATAGAGAATTTATTCTGCCATTTGTTTGGAAACCTCCTGGGATAAGAGTCACATGGTAAAGGGATGCATCCCTCTGTCCTTCACCCTGTCATATACGGCACCTGGTCACAATGTATCAGTAACACTGAGATTCGAACCAACTGTGTGGGCTGATCATATTAAGACAGATCCAATGTCTTGTCATTTGCACAAGTAGGGTGAGGTGCAGGTACAATTGAAATGTTGCAGCAACGTTAGACGACACAAAAATACATAAATTATACATGAATCACGCATAACTCTGCAGGACAGTGAAAGAAAAAAGACTGCAAAATAAAAACAGGACATTAATGCAAAACACAATTAGAAATTAAATCTGAGGAGTGCAATACAAATGAGGCTCAAAAAAACTATAATTGATAGCACTGAAAGACCTAACTCACAATTCACCAGCCAGATTAAATAAATATGAAAATTGAAAACAGTTTAAAAAATATCTTGCTAATAAATATATTTTGGAGCGAAATGTTTTTCTATATATTATTGACAGTTATAATCCATACTGCCACACTGTGGTCATAAAAGGATTGACACATTTTCAGTGCCAATGGGAGAATCCAACTCGAGAATATTGAACAGACATTGACAGGGTGACTGGAGCTTACCTCCTGCCAGGCTCACATGCTCTTTGTCAGTGGAAGTCCCAGAGCCTGGAGCTGGTGGAGGTTTAAGCCGGAGGCAACATCTTATTCTCAGATATCACCAGTACAACAAGAACAACTGCATAGTCCACAGTCTGGAAAATGCATTTACTTAGTTTATGCCATATCATATATCAAGCCCAAGTCCTTTATTCTCACTGGAGCCAAAGGATAGTTAGCGAGCAGTTAAGAGGAATTGCAATTAGCTTAAATGAATCAAAATGTTCTTAGAATAATTCCAATGTTCAAAAAAAATCGTCTAGCTTTGGATAGCTGTTAATGGCAAGACCCTGAAAAGCATTGCTCTCTGAAAGTGACAAAACAAGTCGACAGTGTTGGAAATATTGTGTATGGTATGCCTGCTTACATCTGTCAGAGAATTGCAGCTTTATATGATTTTGTTAAGCTGCATTTGTTTTGCCGCCCCATTCCACCCCAGTGCAGTAAAAATGTGGAGAGTTTGGAGAGGTTTACCAGAATGTTGGCTGGATTTGAGGGTTTTAGCTGAAAGAAGAGGTTGGACATGCATGGATCCCTTTTCTGGAATGCCAGAGGCTGAGGGGAGACATGATAAAATTATGAGAAGCATAGACAGGCTAGAAAATGAGATCTTTTATTTCCCAGGGTGGAAATGTCAAAGATCAGGTGAGGGGAGCAAAGTTTATAGAAGATGTGCGGAGAAGGTTTTTTTACAAGCAATAAGAGTGGTGGGTGCTCAGAACATGCTGCTAGGAGCGGCGGGGGAGACTTTAGATAGACAGAGGTCTTTGGATAGACACATGGAGGTGCAGGGAAGGATATGGATCACGTGCAGTGAGAGTAGATTAGTTTAACTTGGCATCATCCTTAGTATAGACATTGTGGTCCAAAGGACCTGGTACTGTGCTGAATTATTGTATGTTGCATGCTCTATGTATTCATGTATGTTAATTTTTTTTTCATATCATTCCATTTCATCTCTCTCTCTCTTTTGCATGACCTGCTGAGTTGAGTTGACTTTGGGGTGGAAGATTGCAACCTTCACGTGGTCCACCCTGTTTCGACTAATGCAATCAACTCGACGTGCACAAACGGAAGATCAAATAGAACAAGTTGTCCAACAACTTTAGGCTGTGCACGCCACACGAAAGAAGAAGAGAAGAAGAAGAGTTGACTTTAGTTGCATTAGTTTAATGACATGTGCACTGAGGTACACTGAAATCTTTCCAGCATTCTCAAGGATTGGTCATATTGCCTTATCACAAAAATGAATGATAATTCAAATCATGTATGCTTGACATTAATTAACAGTGAGAAGCTTTCTCGGTGAATGAGTAAACAACCTTCAATAAATGAATAAATAATGAGAGAAGAACTGGAGGTGGTTCTGGTAAATACATGATGATGCTGTAATTAATTTAGGATTTCAGGATCTAAACCAATGCTCCATTGTTAACGGATAATAAACAATCCTAGTCAAGAGAATAAATAATCCATGGCGAATATAAAATATTCACAGTCTACCATGCATGTGTATGTGGATATCAAGTGAAGAAATGGTCAGGATAGATACACCCTGGGGTGACTAGAAATAAATGAATGGAGAAAGGTTTAATGAACATGTCTGGGCTGAGTTCTTATACAGGGTTTACAGGTCGATGGGTGCCTGGAACACACTGTCTAGGGTCCGGGTTGAGGCAGATATGATAGTGGCAGAAAGAGGATTTTGGAAAGGCACTTGGATATGAAGGGAATGGACGGACATTAATTATGTGTTGGCAGATCAGAGTTGGTCTTGAAATCATGTTTGCATTGTGGGTCGTACTGTTCGGCCTGTTCCTGTGCCGTACTGTTCTATGTTCTATATTAAATAAGAGCATAAAGCCACAGATTCATAGAGTTATACAGTATAGAACTGACCCTTTGGCCCAAACTGTCCATGCTTTCTAAGTCATTTGTCCATATTGAACAAATTAATTTGCCTGCATTTGAGCCATATCCTCCTCAACACTTCCTACCCATATATCTGTCCAAATGTTGTTGAAAGTCCTAATTATATTTAGTTCTGTAGATTCCTCTGGCACCTCCTTCCATATATGAGTCTCCACTGCTCCAAACAAAAAACTCCCAACCTATCTGATGTCTCCCTTTAACTCAACCCCACATGTCCAGGTAACATACTAGCAAATCTCTTCTGCACCTTTTCCAAATTAATGACATCCTTCCTATAACTGGGCGGCCAAAACTGCACATAGTTCACATAAATATACAATACATCTGTAATACATACAAATGATGTGGTGAAAACCACTTACATTTTAAACAGCACAGTTAATTTTATCTTTAATGGATTTATTTTCTTTAATTCCGTTTGGATATGTAATATTGACTGTCGAAAATGTCGGCGCAACATTTAATAATTTATTCAATTGCATTTTCTAAACAAAATGGAACAACCAACATCAAGACTTTTGTGAAAACTACTTGCGAGATGTATGTGGAAACAAAATTTGTCAGTCAGCAAATAGAATCAGGAATTCCATCAACTCCACTGACTTCAAACAGTACTCTAGGAGCTGGGACCTAAAAATAATAAATAATAACATTAAATCAGAGGTAGTGCTGACTAGGGTCAAGTCCATAAACATTGTAACTGACTCCTCAGCATTAGTCCAGCAGTAGTTGGCATGCCTAGCTCAGACCTTCACCTAACTTAATTAATCCGGTAAGTAAAACAACTAAGCAAAACACAAAGTGCTGGGATAACTCAGCGCACCAAGCAGCATCGCTGGAAGACGTGGATAGGTGACTCTTTGGTTCGAAACCTTTCTTCGGACTGAAATTGTATTTTTCTTTTTTTCAGTATTAATTTAAAATGTTTTAATTAATAAATACGAATTTCAAGTAACCGTAAAAAGAATATGTTTTGAACTTTTGATCCCAGAGCTAAAATAATCTAACTAGATAATAGGAAAGGCTTCTAGCATCTGAATGTCCTGTTCCTGGAAGTATCATTTGGAAAATGGCAGATGTGTCGATCGATACCTCATTGGACTTTGGGAGCCCTTTGGATGCAAAATATCATGATGTGATGAGGACTCCAAGGTAGTCAGAAGGTCACAAACCTAACCAGTAGTGGAAAATATTAGGGTGTGTTTTTAAATAAAGGCAAATACTATTTTTTGCAGAAACTTGTGAATTAGATGCAAGGACATGAATCATTTTGAGGATTCTTGAGGTGAAGAACCATCTCTTGGATACTTTTTCTATCTCTCTTCAGGTGTCCCATGGCATCTTATTATGTACAACATTGTACTAGGGTCAATGCACGTTAGAAGTTGAACTGAGTGCCCAGACTCTTTCATTGTGGGAACGTTCAGACAAGAAAATACTTGCTCGGGTTAAATTCAATGTTGCAAAGTTTGTTTGTTGATTACAAGTCAGGTTACTTCACTGACTTAGGAACCAAGAAATGCACGAGACCTGATCAAGGTGACTTTGCTTTAGAGTCCTTCAATCACTTCATAGAGTTTTGCTGTTTGCTTGTCATGGTATTGGGTTCTATTATACCACAGATGGCCCCATCTTCTTGTATCCTCTGATTGTACAAGGCTGTTGTCTCACTTGCTACCACTGGAGAAAGAAGGGAGCCGAAAATTCAAAAGGAAATTTGGAAGAAACTTCTTAACACAAAGAATGGTGAGATTGTGAAGTCGCTGCCCCAGGGAATGGTTGCAGTGAATGCTATCCATGTGTTCAAGGTAAGGTTAGGTAAGTACAAGAGGGAGAAGAGACCAGAGCACAGCACTGCTACATGTAGACAAAAGAAAATTGGAGGAGGCTTGAGCCAAACATTAATACCAAGATGGATTGGTTGGGGAAACACCATAAATCCAATTAGCTACATTAGGTGAGGGAGACACTGATTGAGCTTGTTTTTCCTTCAGTCTGAGGTGAACCAATTCACGTGTGCAAGATGATTGAAGGAATAACAAGTAGAAATGATTACACTAGTGGAGGAACATAGAACAATACGTAGCGTTAACCTTAAAATAGCCCAATTGCATTGGGGTGATGACAGAAGTGCTTCTTGACAGATAGGCTGTGGAATTGCGGAATGGCTCCCACTCCCCCTGCCCCACCACCCCTTCATTACTCGACAATGAAGAAATTGTTCAGGCAAAGCACGGTAAGCTTCAAAATGGACTGATTTGTTACATAAAGTTATTAAGATGGACATACTGTAGATGGAGAAGGTGGGTGTATGGAGCTAAGATACAGATCAAACATGATCTAATTAGGTAACAAGCATCTGAATGCCCTGTTCCTGGGAGCATCATTTCAAAAACTGTAGACTCTTTAGATGAGGTAATAACAAGCCTTACAAGCCAAGGTATCCCAGATATGACCCCTAAGATATTGCACAAAGGTGGCTCATTGGGCTAAATTTAATTGGATAAGATTCAGATAGTATGGGTGTAGGGTGGGTGAGAATATTTAAAGATTTACTGTGAAAATTCAGATTCAGCTACCTTGTGTTTACTTGCATGTCAGGGTGCCGATGAAGAGCGAACCACTTCCTGAGATACAAAGTACATGATGCCCAGCAAATAGCCCACATATCAAATCTATTTCTTAAAGCATTTTTCTTCCAGGTCTCAGTGGTCCCAATATCCCAAAAAGGGTTTTGATGTCAAGATGGTGTGTGGAAGAATTTCTATCACTTTTATTTACTCTGAAGCAAAGTCAGTGCACCCCATCCAACATGTAAGTCCAGTAATGACGGACGTACGTAAGCATAAACATCAGGCTCAGGTTGAACAGGTGGGTGGAGAGAGTCAAGAGAAGATTATTGCATGCAGTTCTGTCCCCTAATTTGAGGAAGGACTTTCTTGCTGTTGAGGGAGTGCAGTGTACGTTTCCAAGGTCAATCCCCGGGAGGGCGGGACTGTCATATGCTGAGAGAATGGAACGGCTGGGCTTGTATACTCTGGAATTTAGAAGGATAATTGAAAGATGATTCACCTTATTGAAACATATAAGATTATTAAGGGTTTGGACACGGTAGAGGCAGGAAACATGTTCCTGAGTCTAGAACCAGGGGCCACAGTTTAAGAATAAGGGGTAATCCATTTAGAACAGAGTTGAGGAAATACATTTTCACACAGAGAGTTGTGAGTCTGTGGAATTCTCTGCCTCAGAGGACAGTGGAGGCTGGTTCTCTAGATACTTTCAAGAAAGAGCTCTTAAAGATAGCGTAGTCATGGGATATGGGGAAAAGGCAGGAATGGGATACTGATTGGGGATGATCAGCCATGATCACATTCAATGGCAGTGCTGGCTCGAAGAGCCGAATGGCCTACTCTTGCACCTATTGTCTATTGTCTCTGTCAGTGTATCATACCCTGTGGAGATATTTCAATCTGGTGAAGGGTCTCAATCCAAAACATCAACTATTCCTTTTCTCTAGAGAGGCTGCCTGACCCACTCAGTTATTCCAGAACTTTGTATCTATCTTTGGAGATATTTGTATGTCAGGAGTAGAAATCCTTAGCAGCCCGTGATCCAATTTAGCCAGCTGTGCATAGTGACGTCCTGTTGAACATCTTATAACAGGCCCTGCAAGGCATCTGCACTGTCATTTTCTCATCCCAAATTCATTTGAGATTGGTATCCTTTCTGATATGTAATCTGCATTGACCTTTGGGGTTGAGAAACTTCTCCATACGCAGCAGAGTTAATTGGCCTGCCGCCCTCTTTGCCCTCTCTGCTGTTTATCCTTTCCCGTGCAGTCGGTGATTCATGTACATCGAGCAAAGTCTCCGACTGCTGCCAGACCTCGACAGTATCACAAGTTTCCTGGCTGTAGTCTTCTTTCAGGACTTCCCCTTGAAGGTTTTCAAAATTCTGCAGGGAGAGGAAACAAAAGCATCAACTTATTATAACGTCCTTTATCTCTTCATAACCTGAATCATTGATCACAGTTCCTTCTACACCAATGCAATCTCTCCTTGCTGAAACACTGAGCTCCAGCAGTTGCAAAGTCTGTTCTGGCTGGGCACTTTTGGAGCTCGTCTCTGAATTTCTGATCTCATTTCAAATCACGTGCCTCCGAGAGGATATGTCTTCATCACTTCTACTTAATGATTTGTACCCAAAGGTGTGGAGAGGTGATGAGGTTGAGGTTTTTGGCATTATACTCCTTTACATTGGAATACTTTACAAGGTTGGAGTCCAAGTTATAAAGTTGCTGAAAGGATAACACAGGGGGAGATGTTCAGATGTTCATGTATCCATAGCTCTGAACTTGCATCGTCGACTGAAATTAACTGAAAACTGGAATTTGAAGTCCACGACAGCCACACCACTTCTGTCTGCACTTGGTTTTGCTTGACAGGTGGCTACATTGAAGGATTGGTCCAGATTATAAAGCACTGGTTAAAAAGGACTACATGTGCAGTTCTGGTCGCTATGCTGGAGAAATAATGTGATTGCATTGGAGAGAATGAAGAGGAGATTCACCAGGATGTGTCAAGATTGGAACATTACAGCTACAATGAGAGACTGGATTGGCAGGGTTTGTTTCCCTAGAGTGGAGGAGGCTGAGGGGGGAGACCTGATAGAGATATCCAACTTTAAGTGGAGGATAGACAGGATAGATTGTAAGAACCCTCGTTCTTTGGTTTGAGTATCTAAAACTAGATGATAAAGATATAAGGTGAGAGGGAAAAGGTTTAGAGGGGAACAGAAGGGGATACATTTCACACACAGAGTTGCTGGAATCTGGAATGCACTGCCTGAAGAGATTCTGAGGCAGGTACTCTCATAATGTTTAAGAAGCATCAGAACATGCAATTGAATGGCCAAGGCACAGACAAAATGCTGGTAAAGAGCATTAGTATAGTTCAGTACAATGGCTGGCATAGATGCGATGGGCTGAAAGGCCCATTTATGCATGCATGAGCCTATGACTTTTCAATGAGGTGTCCCAAGGTCCCCACCATCAATAGATGTCTGTCTCCATACACTCCGATTTCTCCACGTGGTACAAGATGTGAGCATAGGATACAGCAAAATGTATAGGAGCCATGCTGAAGATGTGTTCTAAAACTCGCTGTGCCTCCCACAAAGCACGTCCTGCACAGTTGCAAGACTAAAATCTACACCACCATTTGGAGCATAGTCTGGGGTATTCTCTGTTCACACAAACAAGGTTATATTCACCAAGCTAACCTCCACTCAATCAGTCTACCATCAGTCTTCAGCAAGATGATTGAAGGTGATGTTGACTGTTCTATTGCATCTCCAATTCAAAATAAATTACTCATTAATATCTAGTTCTGGGTTTTGCTGGGATCTGGGCTCCATGTATCAGGGACAAAAAGAGATATATTCTAGAACTGTCTAGAAATCACAACAGTGTTAGATGAGGTGTGACATCTAGGAACCCTGGTAAAACTGAAGTCATGGCCATCAAGGAGATACCATTGCAATTAATGGAGTCATGGCATGGAGATGTACCATTGGAGCATTCTCAAAATAATGCAGGTCTGCTTGCTGAAGATCAATCATTCAAACCCCAGACACTACTGCAGAAGTTGGTCAGGGAAATATCCTTGTCACAATCTATTAGCAGTTTAAAAAATTCCATCATATCAGAAGGGGAGGGTACACAAAAGGCTGGAGAAACTCAGCGGGTGCAGCAGCATCTAAGGAGCGAAGGAGATAGGCGACGTTTCGGGTCGAGACCCTTCATATCAGAAAGGGATATGTTTGCTGATGATTGCTCAAATCTGAATTCCACTTGCAAGATATCATAAAATAAAGCCACCTGTATCTGCATGCAAGAAGACCGAGCCAAATTTCAGGGATTCATCGTTGGAATGTGAATTCATGGTACAAAAATTCCAGTCATTGTTCACCTTCGTCAAAAGACTCTGGCTGAAGATAGACTCAAAGTGCTGGATTAACTCAGCGGGTCAGGCAGCATCTCCGGAGAAAAAGAATGGGTGACATTTCAGGTCAAGACCCTTCTTCAGACCCAAATGACTCGATCTGAAACATCACACATCCTTTTTCTATGGAGGAGCTGCCTGACCTGCTGAGCTACTCCAGCACTTTGTATCTTGTATCTATATTTGGTATTAGCCAGCATCTGCAGTTTTATTCTACACAAAATAATCTAGTCATCCATCCTCAGGGTTCAATGGCATCTTCCTCATAGTTCTCCAATACCAACATCCTGGTGGTCACCAGTGGTCCAATTCTTGATGGACCAGCTGCAAAAATATTTTGGTTACTCATCATCAATGCTTTTCTACTTTCTATAAGATGCAAGTCAGGAATGTGATAGAAACCTCTCCATTTGTAATTCCAATAACTCTAAAGACATTTTGCAAAGTGATTAGCATGTCAACACACAGTGGTTTCAGTGTATACCATCTACAAAATATTCAATGAGGCAACTTCAACTGAACCACCAGAACCCACGACTTCGAGCACCAAGTACGACAATGATAAGTGGCACCCAGGAACCCCACTACTTGCAGGGTCCCTTGCATGTAATGCTGATTGGAAATATCATTCCTTCATCATCATTAGATATGAACACCCGAACATCATCTGCATCAGCGCTGTGGAAGCACCTTCACCAGAGGTGCAGTTGACAAACATGTTAGCTCACCATCGCCATCTCAAATTCAGTTAGGTCTGCCGATGAACATGGCTGCAGCAGTATTACACACATCCTCAAAAAAATTGCAAATATATGATGGTATTTACCAACAGGATCCGGACTCTGGAAGCTCTCATGTGTGTATGCATATGGGTGCTGGTATATCAGGTACTTACTGAAACATAAGGGGCTGAAACTTTGGGAAACCATACAGGCCGAGTCCTCCAACAGAATCTCCCTATGCAAAACAGTGAGGCGGCTAGAAAACACACTCCAAGAAGTAACGCTGAGGCGATTTTCACCGAGTTGCCTTTGGACATGGTATCTGCAGAGATAAAGATAATAGCAGAGTTATAACCCTCAGGGAAGGGTTTCAAGAGATATGGAGCAAAGTCTGAAAACACAATTGAAATTCAGATCAGTGTGATAAGCTATAATATCCAATAATCGTGTTGACATGTGCTCCTACCAATTATTCGTTTGATCAATGCTAAGCCGCCTAATCCTGTGCGATGTTCGATTTTAGGTTTAGCTTTAGGGTTAGTACTACTGTGCAACTAATAGATTCGCTGTATCACAGTGCCAGCAGTCTAAAGTTCAATCCTGACCTCTCCTGCTGTCTGAGTGGATATTTGCACATTCTCCTTGTGACCCCGTGGTGCTCCTACTTTATCTCAAAAGTGTGCAGGTTTGTGGGTTAATTGCCAGTGTAAATCGCTCCTAATGTGTGCATGAGTGATAACATCTGGGGGGGAGTGATGAGAACAAAGAGGGACCCAGTGTGGGGGCACTTCTGAGAGAACAAAGTGGGACGACTGTTGACAATGTAGAAATACATCTGTAACTTTGTCAGCACCCTGTACGTGGCGACACTTTGCATACTTTGTGTATGGTATGCAAAACAAAGAATTTCACTGTGACATGTCACATGTGATAATAAAGTATCAATCTATAATGTGTGGAGAAAAAAAATGAGGTCAGTGTAGGATTAGTTTAAATAGGAATTTGATGGTCAGCATGGCTCTGGTGGGCTGATGAACCTGTATCTGTGCTTTATCTCTGTCTATGCCTCTGTCTACTCTCATCGTCAAATAGGCCATTTGCATGCTACAAATAGCCAACCAGCCCTATGCAGGATGTACCATCAGAAATCACTAGACTATATCCATTAGACAACCATCTAAGATGATCTACAGAAAGTGTCATCTCAAGAAGGCAGCTAATATCTTCTAAGATCCACACCATCCTGGTCACACTCTCATCTCACTGCAAGCGATTCAATTTATGTATCTATGGAAAGTAGAGACCATTCAGGACAAGGCATCATGGTTCGGTATGGAGGAAATCCTGATTTATTTTTAATTACTTTGCAAACATTTCTAAACACCTGTTTTCGCTTCTTCATTCTGGGGTATTGTGTGTAGATTGGTGATAAAAAAAAATGAATTCAACCAATTTTAAAATAAGGCTGTAACGTAACAAAATGTGGAAAAGGTGAAAGAGGTCTGAATACTTTCTGAATGCACTGTATGAGCAGCTCTGGTCCATGCACCATAGGATGGATGTAATCACACTGGAGAGAATCAGGATGTTGCCAGGACTAGATAATTTTAGTTAAGGAGACAGATTGGGTTGGCTCAGATTCTTTTCCCTGTAGTCACCTGCGTTGAAGATGGGTATATAAAATTATGAGAGCATAGACACACATTCACAATCATTTCTTGATGGAATGTGTGTCAGAACAAGAGCATAGGTTTAAGGTGAAAGGAGGGTGTTTGAGGGTTGATATCTGTAGCTTGATGCCCAAGAAGCAGAATCAATCAATATGTTTAAAAAACATGTGTACAGGCACTTGAATAGGAAAGACAGGAAGAATACAGACCTAGTGAGGGTAAATAGGATTTGTGTAGATGGGCAATCAGCATGGACGTGATAGGCCGAAGGGCCCATTATTTGTGCTGCACAACTCCATGACTCGATAATCACCAAGAATCAAACTAACACTGCACCAAAAAAACTTTTTTTGAGAAGTCTGTTAAGATAAATTTGAGGTGTTGAGACTAATAATTATACAGACATTTCAAAGAAAGCTCAATAAATTCGTGGGTAGAAAGAAGCGGGAGATTTGGACTGAGTTAGATGAAGAAGGATGGGGAAGGTGTGGATAGGGGTATCAGTGCTGCCATGGACAAGTTGAGTTGATTGCCTTCTGCATAATAGCAAAGTTGCCCTTGGTTCACCAAGAAATCTTTGAAGAGAGTGCAGCCTCCACAGTTATCACTGCTATAGATACTCTACTCACCATTGCTGACTGTCTCACACTGGATGTCACTGAAGGAGCTGACCTTGTTGTATTCTAAGATGTAGAGTTGTGCTTGAAAACAGTAAAGGACCCCCTTTTCCACAGAGAGGTAGTAAGGTATCTGAGTTTTGTCTAAGGAAACATTCATAACCTGCAATAAAAAAAACAAAAAATGAAATAGGAGAACTAAATCTCTTCTACATTTAAGATTGTTAAAGACTAATAGGCAGGACGCTGGACAGATGTACATAGACAATAGGTGCAGGAGTAGGCCATTTGGCCCTTTGAGCCAGCACTGCCATTCAATGTGATCATCAATAATCAGTACCCCTTTCCTGCCTTCTCCCCATATCCCTTGATTCCGTTAGCCCTAAGAGCTCTATCTAACTCTCTTTTGAATGCATCCAGTGAATCAGCCTCCACTGCCTTCTGAGCCAGAGAATTCCACAAATTTACAACTCTCTGTGTGAAAAAGTTTTTCCTCATCTCAGTTCTAAATGGCCTACCCCTTATTCTTAAACTGTGGCTCCTGGTTCTGGACTCCCCCAACACCAGGAACATGTTTCCTGCATCTAGCGTGTCCAATCCCTTAATAATTTTATATGTTTCAATAAGATTCCCTCTCATCCTTCTAAATTCCAGTGAACACAAACCCAGTCATTCCATTCTTTCATCATATGACAGTCCCGCCATCCTGGGAATTAACCTTGTGAACCTACGCTGCACTCCCTCAATAGCAAGAATGTTCTTCCTCAAATTGTGTGTAGCCCTGGAACCTATTTGCCTTTCTATTAGTTCAATGATGATTTGTACCTCAACTCCATTTATTGACCTTTGATCCTTCCTTATGCCTTCTTGGAAAAGATAACTGACTTGAGGCATTAACTATCTCACTCTTCACAGGAGCTTCCTAACCTGCTGTACATTTCCAAATGTATCTGTTTTTATTCCATATCCCTCATTAATGCCAAAAGCCTGAGCCATGAATGACAACAATGAGTTAAACAAAGGCCGGTGCTGAGGGGATCAATGGAGATCAACGGGAATGGCTGAGCACAGGAGAACAAGGAGTGGGGCCAGGAGGTCTAGAGGTAGGACCAGGAGAGCAGGGCACCTGACCAAGAAGGACATGAGACGTGTAGAGCCAACACCTAACTAAACTGTCATCTTCCTTTATATCATGGATGGTCTTCAAAATGAAAGGTGGAGATTAAAGTCTAACTGAAGGCACATGTTCTGATCTCCTTTCTAAAAAAACTTAACCTGATGTTGAGTGACAATTGTAATAAATGTACATACCTGCTGCTCCACTCCTTCCTTCCAGTAATAAATATTAGCATTGATGTTCTTCTTTAATTCACTGACATTCAGTGTAATCGAACCACCACTCACTCCAGCAATCAATGTCGGTGCTGTCAGATTGGCTTTAATGAAAGTCAATTTGTTAATCAACTTCTGTTCCTTTGGGGAGAACCCTAACAAACTGACAATTCTAAGTGTGCTATTGCATTCCATTCTTTATCCCCACAAATATCATACCAATTAGTATTTTCCAAGTTCATGGTCCAAATGATTCCATGTGATTAATTATGGGGTGCAGTGCCATAGTACAGACTCTGAGACAGTGAAACATGATGATGAGGAGCATTACCACAGACACTGGCTTATACTGAGACAAAGAGCTGTGGTGGTTCCACAGCCATGACTCTGGGACCGATAACTTAGTTAGGATGGCGTTCCTGTAAAATGGGCAAGCAGCAGCCTGGTATAGTTGAATTCATAGAATAAAATCCTGGAGAATCTTCCATCACACTCCCTGGGTATGTCGTCAGGGCCGTCTTAACAGCACGATAGGCCCCTGGGCAAAGCAGTGCACTGGGGCCCCTACACTTCCAGTTTCTTTATGCCAAATCAAATATGCCGTCATGCACTTGCGATGTTCTTCTCCATTTTCATGTTCTACACTAACATTCTACAACGCATAGAGTAGCATGGGGCCCTTATGCTTGTGGGGCCCCGGGCAACTGCCCAGCGTGCCCATATGTTAAGGCGGCCCTGTATGTCGTAAGCTACCAGCAGGACAGACCCACCAGAGGTGATGGCATGGTGGTGTACAATTGGCAGAGAACAGCTCTGGATATCCTCATCATTGACTCCATGAGGTATTGGGGCATTAGGTGAAACATGGGCAAGGAAACATCCTCATGATTACAACCAAGTGTCCTCTCACAGCTGATGAATCTGTGCCTGGCAAAAAGGCATTTAGGTAGACATTCCAATAAGCAAAGCATGAGGATATGGTTCTAATGCAGACAAGTGGGATCACAATAAATGGACAAAATGGGGTGCATGGACATGATGGGCAGAAGGGCCCTTTACGGTGCTGTACAATGCCATGTCTCAATGGTTCTAGCATCAGAACCTAGGGACACGAGTTCTAATTTTGCAGAGCACATTCATCATATTGCATATATTCAGAGCTCCAAAGTTGGCCACAGTGATATCAATAAATTAGAGAAATGTTGAAGGAGGGAGATATGATAAACATTTTATGTCGCCTGTCCAGGAGTGGGAGTGAATTTCCGCACCAATCTTTTCAGGAGAACAACGTTGACATTTCAGACAGGCTTGGACATTTATGTGCAGGAAGGAACTGCAGATGCTGGTTTAAACTGAAGATAGACACACAAAGCTGGAGTAACTCAGCGGGACAGGCAACATCTCTGGAGAGGAATGTGTGACGTTTCGGGTCTACACCCTTCTTTTGACTGGCTAGGGATAAGGGAAATGAGAGATATTGGTGATGATGTAGAGAGATAAAGAACAATGAATGAAAGATATGCAAAAAAAGTAACAATGGTAAAGGAAACAGACCATTGTTAGCTGTCAGTTAAGTGAAAACAAGGTTAGTATGACTTGGGTGGTGGAGGGATAGAGAGACAGGCAATGCTAGGGCTACCTGAAGTTAGAGAAATCAATATTTATACCACTGGGCTGTAAGCTGCCCAAGCAAAGGACACAATGAGCCGCTTCACTTCAGTGGAGAAACAGAAGTTTCAATTAATCTGAGAGGAGATGGAAAGAATAGATGTTCTCTCACCGTCATCCATTGCCATCATGAATGTATCCAAAAATAAGTTTATAATCTTAATGCACCCAGCAACCAAACTTACCCTATCCAAAACCCAGGAAAGTTTAGGTATAAAGAGCAGAACCATCATCTGGTGCAGTAATTTGTAACATTTTTAAATAGCCAGGAAATTTCTGTCACATTAGTAGGAAAACGATATCCATGTGTTGGTCCACGTTATAATCTACTGGACAGTATAGGCATAGAGTGTGCCTGCTCTGTAATGATGAAATAATAATGCAAACAGGCGCTCAGTCTGCATTAATAGCATAATGACTCAACATATAAGTGAGCTGTCTTGCAAAATAAACAATTACTCTGTAAACATATGTTGCAAAGACATTTCAAAGTATTAATGGAGGCAGCAGAGTGAGCATTCCCTGACCTATTGATGGCTGTGGATTCAAGTCTATTTCCAGATCCAAGCTTGATTCCAAGTGTAGTATTTTAGCAGATGAATTATGGCAATCGGTAGGTTTGAAAATAATTGATTCACAATCCTCACTCACCGATAACACTGGTCACAAAACACAACCGACCACAATGGTGGTCCTGGAAAGACTGGCGAGCAGAGCCCAGAAACAGCGCAAAAACTGGACCCCTCCCAGAGTCTCGTGTGCGCGGCTTCCGACCGCAGGGTTCAATACCGCCGAGCACCAGTAGGTGCCGCTGCAGTATTGAAAAAGATCTTCACTATCAGCTGTGCTGTCTTGTGGGTGAAACAGTAAACGTGTCCTTAGTTAAGTAGATACATATGGACCTGTCCCACTTAGGCGATTTTTCAGGCGACTGCCCGCGACTGTCAAGTTGCCGGCAGTCGCCTGAAAAACCGGTAACTGGAATGGCAAACACACACACATCGCTTCCTTCACCAGCCCATTATGCAGGCGGAGGACAGGACAAGCGGGGGGAGCGCTGTCTGAGTGAAATTTACATGATACCGCATGAACAGGAAGGTTGGCGCTGTAATTAAGATGGCTAAAGCACAGTGTACAGTAAGTCCATTAAAAAAAGACGGGGAGGGGGAGAGAGGGGAGGGGGGGGTGGGGGGAGGAGAGGGGGGAGCAGGAGTGGAGACAACTTTTAAGAAGCCAGAGATACACGACTGTGAAGCTTGGCGGACATGAGCATTACCAGTCAGTTATCCTTGGTTCTGAAAACTACTGCTTACGTTTTTCTTTCCCAATGAGCCAATGAAATTCACCGGTCAACACTGCCTACAACCTACGAGAACCTACGAGAACCTTTCACCTCCTGGCAACCCACTAGGACCTCCTGGCGAACCACCAATGGCACGAGAATTATCGCTACTCTCCAAGGCAGCTTAATTCTAGTCGCTGCTAATTTTTCAACATGTCGAAAACTCTTCAAGACCATGAAGGTGACTCCCCGGCAACCACCCGTGCACATGTGACGACCATGTGGTGACTGCATTGTCTCCTGTAGTTGCCTGAAAAGTCACCTGTGGGACAGGCCCATAATGGTCCTTGGTACTACAGAAAGAAGAGCGAGGTGGCTTGTTACACATTCTTCCCAGTAACTAATGTCACAGGGAACCAATATCACTTCATGTCATGTGCAAACCTTGTATTTCTTCCTATGGGTTTTAATCCACACAACCATAGCAAGTCCAAAATGAAGTTACATATATTGCATGAAATAATACTCACTTTACTATAGAAACTCTGGCCCATATATCACTAACTCCAAATACACATTGTACTTACTCTCTTTCCGATTGAAGAGTTTATTGAGATTTGCCCACTCGGAAGTGACATTCCCAAGTTCTGTCCGAACCTTCAGATCATAGCCAACATCTGACGATATATCTGCCGTGACATCACACCATGTTTCCCTGATGCTGGAGCACTCTGTGATTGCCACCCAGGTCTTCCTGTGATTTCGTTCAAACTCTCTGAAGAAAGAGGAGGGGGGAGGGCGTGAATTGCAATGAGTCATCTCCAACATGCTCTCCTCCCCCCTCCCCCCCCCCCCCCCCCCCCCCCCCCACCGCCCTTCCTTAATACTGCAACATGCCTCCGGAGGTGAGATCAGTTTGCAAGAGAGTTGCTGTATTGACCTCTCTGTCCGCACTGAGGCAAGGAGTGCTGACGATCTGGGAGATTCAGTGAATGTCTGATGAGCAGAATCCATGTTGGCTGGCAAAACGAGGTTCATTCCCCTCCTGTCCCGCATGCCCTTGCACAGGGAATGATCCTCGGTGTCAATCCTCACCCTTAGAGATGGGGGAAATGGAGCGCTCCTCATGTTCCTGCATTCCTCTTCATCTAGAGATGGTGGCTCGTCACTAAGCAGAGTCATTGGGGAAGGGAGTTCAATATAGGGAATTGTAGAGATTTCAACCAATGCGCCAAATGGTTCTGAGTCAGGCTGTAAACAATGTGTTATAGTGCATGAGAGAGAGAGATATCTGCACACAGTCAGGGGGGTATGAATTGAGGTCACAGAGCAGCCAAATTCGCTGTGGTGAGAAATACAAATTTGAGATGGTGAGATGGCTTCCACTCAGTAGAACCAGCCACAGGTGAGCCAACATAATTATTCCTGTGGGAGAGACAAGATCCTGGAGTTACTCTGTGGGTCAGGCAGCTTCTCTGGAGAATATGGATAGGGGCATTTCAAGTCAGGACCTTTCTTCAGACTCTATTTCAGTCTGCAGAAGGTAGCAATGTTACAACATTTTGAGATTTAAAAAATCAAGTCTGCTATTTATCCCATCAGATAAAGCATAAAAAGAAGTTTAATTTGACACCTAATTCACTTTCATATCTTCAGTATAAAAAAAGGTTATGGCCATTTTCATACTCGGAAATTAGCATCTTGTTCCCTATTGCTTTTCCATTGACTTAACACAAAATTTGTGATCGAGGACAGTCAAAAGCTCATGACTTTCTTAAAAATTAAGAGAACTGAAAGAAATTTTCAGTTATTATAGATTGAAGCATTCTGAAACAAATATGAAACAATCTTACTTGGATGACCTGAAATTAAAGCATATAATTAGTTAGTTACCCAATTGTACCTAATTACAAAATTCAATTACTAGGTCTAAACATCTATCCATTTCTTAAGAAAATTTAACATTTAAAAAAAAGCCTAAGTGTCCAAATAACATTCACACAATAATTCACAATATAACATGATTTTTAAATCTCATTGTCATGAATTTATAGGCCAAATTGAAGGAATTTAGTGTTTAATGCCCGTAAATTAATGGCCATTTAAATCAGCGTGCGAGTGGGATTTTCTGGAACGCGATGGATTGGAACGTTGCAGTTGCGGTGAATTTAAACCCCATATCGGCAGGAAAAATACCGCCGGTTCGTAAGGGGAATAAATCACCATTCGCAACATGAAATATTGATTAAGGTCATCTAAACAAGCAGGTTTATATGAAAAAATAAATGGCTTTTCTTTACCTGTCCCCTACGTAAAATTGCATTAGAAGCTAATTTTTATTTTACTCCAGCGCTGAAATTGTCGGGCGATTTAAAAAAAAATGTTCACATACCGGCAGTCGGAATGAATCTTCAGAAAAAGCTTGCATTCCAAGAAAATATAACTCCAGAAGGCCGTGGAAAACCGCATTTTAACCCCGCCCCCCCCCCTCAAAGGCGCCAAAGTCGCGCACTACGGCCAGTGACAGAACTGCAGCACTGCTGAAGGTAAGTTTTATAACATACCTGCAGAAGGGTCCCAACCCAAAACTGCATCTATCCATGTTCTCTGGAGACGTTGCCCAACCCGCTGAGTGACCCCAGCATTTTGCTGCTCTTTGCAGTTCCTTTTTAGTTAATTGTGCATGTCATTGGTGACAATCCCACTCTGTATAATCCTCCCAACTCCAGGTGAAATGGGCAGCACCATGCCCATTGGTGACAACCCTGCTCTGTAACCCATCCTCTATCTGGAACTGAGTTAGGCTACTGCTCCTATTTATACTCTGCAGCTCAAATTTGCTGAACTCTGAGAATGAATGGCTGCCACAAAATTGCAAGGCACATTGCAGCCAAGAAAGCATGAAAGGCCAGATTATCAGTACTGATGATGTTGACTTGAGGAATATGATCGCCCATGACACAGAAACCACGTCATGTTCACCTTCTCCCAAACAACCTTGGAATCCTTTCCAACAGAGAGAGAAGGCAAAGCCTCATCTTAAAGCTTTGTTTTCAAGGCAACAGCTCCAGAACATGGAACAGTACAGCACAGGAAAAGGCCTTGCAGCCTACCACATCTGTATTGACATGATGCCAATCTAACTAATCCCTTCTGCCTGCCCAGAGTCCACATTCCTCCATTCACTGCCTGTTCATGCATTTGTCTAAATATTACTATCAAATCTGCTTTCAACATTTTCCTTGGCAGCATGTTCCAGGCATCTACCACTCTCTAACTAAAAAAACCTACCTTGCATATTTCTAATTATCTCCGCCCCCCCCCCCCCCCCTCTCTCACTCTTCTCTCTCTTTCTCTCAAGCTAAAGCTATGCCTTCTTGTATTTGACGTGCTGGTAAAAGAAACTCTAACATAGAAATATAGAAAATAGGAGCAGGAGTAGGCCATCCTGCACCGCCATTCAATATGATCATGGCTGATCAACCAACTAAGTATCCTGTACCTGCCTTCTCTCCATACCCCCTGATCCCCTTAGCCACATGGGCCACATCTAACTCCCTCTTAAATATAGCCAATGAACTGGCCTCAACTACCTTCTGTGGCAGAGAATTCCTCAGGTTCACCACTTTCTGTGTGAAAAATCATTTTCTCATCTCGGTCCTAAAAGACTTCCCCCTTATCCTTAAACTTTGACACCTTGTTCAGGACTCCCCCAACATCGGGAACAATATTCCTGCATCTAGCCTGTCCAACCCCTTAAGAATTTTGTAAGTTTCTATAAGATCCCCCCTCAATCCTCTAAATTCTAGCGAGTACAAGCCAAGTCTATCCAGTGTTCCTTCATATGGAAGTCCTGCCATCGCAGGAATCAGTCTGGTGAACTTTCTCTGTTCTCCCTCTATGGCAAGAATGCCTTTCTCAGATTAGGAGACAAAAACTGTATGCTATACTCCAGGTGTGGCCTCACCAAGATCCTGTACAACTGCAGTAGAACCTCCCTGCTCTTATACTCAAATACTTTTGCTATGAATGCTAACATACCATTTGCTTTCTTCACTGCCTGCTGCACCAGCGTGCCTACTTTCAATGACTGGTGTGCCATGACACTCAGGTCTCGTTGCATCTCCTCGTTTCCTAATCGGCCACCATTCAGATAATTATCTACTTTCCTGTTTTTGCCACCAAAGTGGATAACCTCACATTTATCCACATTATACTGCATCTGCCGTGCATTTGCCCACTCACCCAACCTATCCAAGTCACCTTGCAGCCTCCTAGCATCCTCCTCACAGCTAACACTGCCTCCCAGCTTTGTGTCATCCACAAACTTGGAGATGTTGCATTCAATTCCCTCATCCAGATCATTAATATATATTGTAAATAGCTGGGGTGCCAGCACTGAGCCTTGCGGTACCCCACTAGTAACTGCCTGCCATTCTGAAAAGGACCCGTTTACTCCTACTCTTTGCATCCTGTCTGCCAGCCAGTTCTCTATCCACATCAATACTGAACCCCCAATACCGTATGCTTTAAGTTTGTATACTAATCTCTTATGTGGGACCTTGTTGAAAGCCTTCTGAAAGTCCAGATATAACACATTCACTGGTTCCCCCTTATCCACTCTACTACTTACATCCTCGAACAATTCTATAAGATTCGTCAGACATGATTCACCGTTCTTAAATCCATGCTGACTTTGTTCAATGATTTCACCACTGACTATTTACCTTAACTGCTACCCTGAGTGTGGCACAGTTGCTCAGTAGAGTTGTTGCCTTACAGCACCAGGGACCTGGGTTAGATCCTGACTACGGGTGCTTTTGTACGGAGTTTGTACGTTCTCCCTGTGATGGTGGGGTTTTCTCCGGGTGCTCCGGTTTCCTCCCACAATCCAAAGAAGTACAAGTTTTTTAGGTTAATTGGATTCTGTAAATTGTAAATTGCCCCTATTGTGTGCGATAGAGCTAGTGACGGGATAATTGCTGGTCAGCACAGACTCCGTGGACCGAAGGGCCTGGTTCCACACTCTAAAGTCTAAAGTTGAGTACAGTTATAATTTTATAAATTTCAGTCAGATCAGCCCTCAGTCCCTGATACTGTAAAGAAAATACAAATTTATTCAACCTCACCTTATCGCTAATATTATCCAGTCCTGGCAACACCCTGATCAATCCCTACACTCTCGAATAGTGCGGTGACCAGAACTAGCATACAATACTTCAAATACAGCTAAACCAAAGTCTGATGAAGTTGCAACATGACTTCCTGACTCTTATACTCAATGTCCCAACCAATGAAGGTAAGCATGCCCAATACCTTCTTTACCACTCTATCTACTTGCATTGCAATTTTTCAAGGAGCTCTGCACTTGGACCCCCATTCTGTGACAACATTTATATCACCAACAATTTGTCCTGGACCAACCGTGTTGAAACTGCGGCCAAGAAAGCACACCCAATGAATCCCTCTTCTCCCAACCTCGAGTGCCATCTGTACGGGGTTTGTACGTTCTTTCTGAGACTGTGTGTTTCCAGCCATATCCCAAAGCTGTATGTTTAGTTGGTCACTGTAAATTGCCCCTGTGTTCACGTTTACAAGTTATAGGAGTATAATTAGACCATTCGGCCCATCGAGTCTACTCCACCATCCAATCATGGCTGATCTCTTTCCCCTAATCCCATTTTCCTGACTTTTCCCATAACCCTTGACACGCATTCTAATCAAGAATTTGTCTATCTGTGCCTTAAAAATATCTACTGACTTGGCCTCCACAGCCGTCTGTGGCAATGAGTTCCACAGATTAACTACCCTCTGACTAAAGAAGTTCTTCCTCACCTCCTTTCCAAAAGAGCCCCCCTATAATTCTAAGGCTATGACCTCTAGTCCTAGACTCATCCATCAGCGGAAACATCCTTTCCACAACCACTATATCTATGCCTTTCATTATTCTGTAAGTTTCAATGAGGTCCCCATCAACCTTCTAAACCCCAGCGAGTAGAGGTCCAGTGCTGTCAATCGCTCATCATATGCTAACCCGCTCATTCCTGGAATCATTCTTGTAAGCCTCTTCTGGACCCTTTCCAGACCCAGCACATTCTTCCTCAGATATGGGGCCAATATTTGCTCAGTACTCCAAATGTGGCCAGACCAGTGCCTTATAAAGCATCAGCATTACATCTCTGCTTTTGTATTCCAGTCCTCTTGATATTAATGCGAGCATTGAATTTGCCTTCCTTACAGTTGATGAGTTTTGGAACCTTGAGGAAGTTGATGAGGATGTGGAAATTATATTGATGAGTTATAGTAGGACTAGTTTACATGAGTGTACATTAGTCAGCATGGAAGCTGTGTCCATACTGTATGACTAGACTATTTCCTTCTCATTCTTTATTGGCCTTGAGAAGGTTATGGTGAAATGTATTTTTCAACCATACAGCACCCTCTGTGCACTGGAACTCTTTGTGTTGAATCTATTGGATGGGATGATCTTCAGACTCAGAGATATGCACTGGTTGAAAAAATGTTGTACAACTTCCCCCCTCTCCTGAATTTCACTATGCACCTTTGGTAGTTGCGTGTGGATCAATTTTGAGGCTGTTAAGGTAGAAGGTCCCGACCTCCTCTTTTTTCCTAATGTTCCATAGGGATTCTTCATTCTAAATTGGTAACTGCTTTTATTGAGCCAGGAGAAGAGCAGAGGCAGAACAGGAATCAACGGAGGCTGGCACAGCATCACCTGCTCCAGACGAGGGCACCCTAAGCACGTCATACTGAACAAAGGTACAAAAGCAATTTCTCATCTGACAACTGGCTGTTACTCCTGTTCGTTCCTGCTGTGTTATGCTTCTTCTCTCCTGCTGTTATTACTTTGAAACTGTTTAAGTTTGTGGTGTGCTTTTTCCTCACAGGGAAATAATTGTCTACTTTATGTTTCATTATTGACAATTATTTTTTAGATTCATCTTTCCCAAATCCTCCCTTCCTTCCAAGATGGTGAGCCTTTCATCAGTAGTTGGAACATTCTTGGAAAATGTTTTACAGGAGAGAATTTATGTGCACTTTGAAATGGCGGGCCTGATAAGAAGTAGGCAAGGCTTGTCCAGGGGAAATCCAGTCTCATAAATCAGATTGAGTTTTCCAAGGAGGTAACAAAGAAAATTCATGAAGCCAAAATGGTAGATGGGGTATACGTAGACTTTAGCATGATTTCTGACAAGGTCCTGTTTGGTGGACCGCTCCAGAAAGTTAAAACAAATAGGATCACTGGCTTTGTGATGGGAGCAGACGTTGGTGGTGGGGGATTGTTTTTCTGACTAAATGTCTGCAACCAGTGGTGTAACACAGGGAATCATGCTGGAAACTTTGCTGTTTGTCAAATACATACATATAAATGACATGAATGAGAATGTACGTGGGCTAATTAGTACGTTTACTCACAACATAAAAGTTAGTGGAGTCATAGACAGTGTAGACGGTTGTTTAAGGATACAGAGAGACATAGAACAGCTGGATAATTGGGCAGAGCAGTGGCAGATGGAATTTAATCCAGACATGTATGAGGTACAATATTGGCAGGACGTACATAGTGAATGGTAAAGTCCTTAAGCATGTTGATATACATAGAGATCTTTGTGGCAAAAGTTCATTGTTCCATGAAAATAGTGATAAAGGTGGATAGGGTAGTTAAAAAGATATTTGGCATTCTTATCTTCATAGGACGAGGTATTGAGTGTAAGAATTGGGACATCATGTTGCAGCTGTATAAAACATTGGTTTGACCACACTTTGAGTATTGTGTGCAGTTCTGGTCACCGCACGACAGGAAGGATGTGGTAGATTAGGAAGAGTTCAGAAGAGATTTGCGAGGATGTTGCCCAGAAGAGGAGATTTTTAGTTACAGGGACAGATCAGAGAAGCTGTTTAATTGTAAATTGCCCACAGTGTGTAGGTGAATGGTAGGGTCTTGGTCTTGGAGAAGTTGATGAGAATGCAGGGAGAATAAAATGTGTTTAATGTAAGATGAGTGTAAATGGGTGTTTGATACTCAAGGTCTTGTTTCCATGATGTCTGACTATAAATAAAAACATTTTGCACATATTTCCGGGTTGATTGTTGCTCATTGGGAAATTGGCCCAGACACTTTTGGCCATGATTCAGCTTGGCATATCTAAAATTTCCCAGAACCAGATGTGCATCTAATTATATTATAGCATGCACAGCAGCCCTTTCTGCATTTATTATGGGAAACTGGTAGAGAAACAGCACACAATCTACATTTTTTTTAACTGACAGGAAAGTATGGTAAGCTCAACAGCATTGACCAGGAAACACCATTTAAATGACACTACCTGAGATATCAATGTTTTGTACAAAACCTCTGCAGACTCATTTTACCATGATCCACATTAATTGTTAACCCTCAACATTTATATATTACTGACCTCAGCACAAGATGTGGTGATGCTTGTTGGGCTGTCTCCTTGCAGTGGCTTGGTGGCCATGGGATTAGAGGGATAGATTGGATTACATCATCACATTGGACTTATTCAACATACAGGAAGGAGTGTACTGTGTCCACTACTGCCCCCTCCCCCTCGAAACTCCCCCACTCTTTCTCCTCATTCTCTCTCTTTAATTGCAGTCAGTTTTTGCTGTAGTACAATGATTGCCTGCAGGGTATAGTTTAAGAGCTAAGATTCTTCTCAACATTCACCAATGCAATGACAAATCTGCCTTGATCTCCATAGCCAGCTCCTGTTGAGAGCTGCACAGGTAAAGTTTGACGCATGGTTTCCTGATTCATTTTTGGCATTTTCATCAATTTCCTATTTCTTTTTTTTTGATGCAGAGGAAATCTGGGCTCATAATTTAAAAAAGACATGCCAATAGGGGGCTAAGGATATTCTTATTATATTTATTGATGAGATGTTGGGCCATCACTTGTCCATAGTAAATTGAAGGCCCATATTTCATGCCCATAGTTAATTGCTATTGAGAAAGTGATGGTGAAAGCTTCTTAAATCACTTCAATCTCCTGGTGAGTGTGCTGTATACCCTGGCTGTTGCTGGGGTTAGTTAGGACGTTCCCTAAATTAGACCCAGCAACGATTAAGGAAGGTTGCGATACTTCCTCATCAGGAAAGTATGTGGCTAAGAGCAGAACCTGTCTCGGTAGTGCCTCCTTGCATCTCCAGCTGCTATGCCTCTGGCAGAAGCAGTTGTAGGTATGGAAGGTGCTGTCAGAATAAACTGAGTGAGTAACTCTAGTGGATTTTGTAGGTGGTAGATATTACGGCCACAGTGCACTTGTGAGGAAGGGAATTAATGTTTAGGTTGATAGACTAAATCAAATTGTTGAAAGTGCTACTTTTCACATGGAGTGGCAAAACAAGGCCCCATCTAATCCCAGCCAGACATAGTAAACCTAGAGCTCTATTTTGAGCAGGGGAATTACTATTATTGTGAAAAGGTTTTACCTACCCTTGAAACTGCACTGAGTAGCTCACCTCTCCCAGCGGCACTCTCACAGAACTCCACCTCAGGATGTGCCGCATGTTGATCGAATTCACATGTACATTCTCGGGCTTTGGCAATTCTTCAAGGCCTACAATTCAAAGAGGCAAATCATCAAATACACTTGAAGCGCAAAAGGTACAGGGCCTGTCCCACCAGCATGCAACTCTATGCGATTAGCGCGACCTAACGTGGTCGCTTGAGCCGTCCGGCGTCGCGGGGCCGGTCCCACTTCGATCACCGGAGCCGTGCGGAATTGTGCGGAGTTCGTCCCGAGTTCGTCCCGACACCGCGCGGGGCTCCGAAAAACCGACTATGTCCAAAAATCCCGCGCGGCAACGGTTTGTCGGCTCGCAGTCGCCGCGACATTTACACACCGCCCGGACATCGTGCCTCCGTGAACCTATTTGTAAGTGCCTCCGTGACCCTCTATGTGTGTGGCTCCATGGCCCTGTGTGTGTGTGTGCCTCTGTGCCCCTCTCTGTGTGCCCCTCTAAGTCCTGGCGAACTTACCTTGGATTTGCTTCAAGTTCGCCTTGCTTTGCGCCGCGTTGCGCCACTCACCCAACCTCCGCGCGGCCCCTGCTGCCGGTTTAGTTGCGCTTGCCACATGCAGGCGCATGCTGGTGGGAACGGCCCTGTACAGGGGATCACCCGACCTCCACGCGGCCCCCGCGGCCGGTTTGATCGCGTTCATCGCATATAGTTGCATGCTGGTGGGACAGGCCCTTACACCCAGGATATTATGGCCAATGAGATATATAACTGCTGATTCAGTAAAACTCTGATTATCCACTATCCGATTGTTCAGAAGTCCTGATGGTCTGGGCCATATAGCTCTCTCATTAGTCTGCAATATGAACCAGGTTCCAAAGGGGTTTGGGGGGGGGAGTGTGCAGCCAGGTCTGGAGTTGTGGCCTGGAATTCCAAGGATCAAGAATGTGTGTACATTTGTAGCTGGAGCCAGGGTCTGGAGTACTTGTATATTTCCCACTCCCATTAACTCATTAGGTTCACTGGAACATTTATTATATTACTACGTCACGTTTTAGGTTAGTTTAGTTTAGAGATACAGCACGGAAACAGGCCCTTTGGCCCACTGAGTCTGTGCCGACCAGCAATCCTCATACACTGGCACTGGCCTACACACTAGGGACCATTTAAAATCTTTGGAGATTAGCCAATTAACCTACAAACCTGTATTTCTATGGAGTGTGGGAGGAAACCAGAGCACCTGGGGAAATTCCACATGGTCACAGGGAGAATATATAAACTCTGTTTGAGCAGCCATAGTCAGGATTAAACCTGGTTCTCTGGCGCTGTAAAGGGCCTGTCCTACAAGCATGCAACTCTATGCGATTAGCGTGACCTAACGTGGTCGCTTGAGCCGTCCGGCGTCGCGAGGCCGGTCCCACTTCGATCGCCGGAGCCGTGCGGAATTGTGCGGAGTTCGTCCCGACATCGCGCGGGGCTCCGAAAAACTGACTATGTTCAAAAATTCCACGCGGCAACGGCTTGTCGGCTCGCAGTCGCTTCGACGCATTACACACCGCCTCGACATCGTGCCTCCGTGAACCTATCTGTAGGTGCCTCCGTGACCCTCTATGTGTGTGGCTCCGTGGCCCTCTGTGTGTGTGTGCCTCTGTGCCCCTCTCTGTGTGCCCCTCTCTGTCCTGGCGAACTTACCTTAGACTTCGCTCCAAGTTCACGTCACTTTGCGCCGCGTTGCGCCACTCACCCGACCTCCGTGCGGCCCTCGCTGCCGGTTTGGTCACGCTTGCCGCATGCAGGCGCATGCTGGTGGGAACGGCCCTGTACAGGGGATCACCCGACCTCCGCGCGGCCCCCGCTTCTAGTTTGATCGCGTTCATCGCATAGAGTTGCATGCTTGTAGGACAGGCTCTTAAGAAAGCAACTTTACTGCTGCACCACCATGCCGTTCCCTTGTATGAAAAACAAAGTGTGTTTGGGTATTAACAGGATTATCATCCAATAGTCTGAAAAAGCGAATAATCAAACACCACTAAACTCCTGAGGCTGCCAAATCAGCAG
Source organism: Raja brachyura (assembly GCA_963514005.1). The sequence goes on along the minus strand of OY740794.1, from coordinate 36,408,150 downwards.
ATTTTTACCATATCTATCTGTGGAATAAGAACAAGCAATTCCGTGAGGAATGTTGATAGTTAAGTTAAGGATCGACCAGGTATCAGAGATGATCTTCACACCTGTGGATGGAAACCAACTCTCTTCCTGACTTCACCGTTTGCACTCATCTTGAAATCCCACCAACTCTGCTCCTTCCTAGCTCTGACCCTCACACCCATTTCTAGATCCTCCCCTCTACCTCGGGGTTGCTGCAGATTGCAATATTGATGAGATGTTCTGGTGAAGGGTGAAAGGATTTAATCAAGCACGTACAAAATAATCTGCTGGGTAGAAAAACAGACAATCTGATGTAATTTTAATTTAAGAGCTGAATATTCAGATCCTAAATCATTTTTTCACATGGAAGATGATTCGAACTTTCTCACCCAAATGTCTATAGACATTGGAAAAACTTGGGACTAAGAAGATTGAGATAAATATTGATATTTGTTAAATTGTCGAGCTAAGGCAGTTTAATAGCTTGTAGGTAAGGGGCAGTCATGATCTGATGGTACAATGACTATAAATATAAAAGTCCATCAAGTCGTATTGTGCAGGATAGAAGTTGATCATTTGGGCTGCCTAGTCTTTGCCAGACCTCCATATTCCATCTACTCTCCATATCTCCCCCTGAACCTTGAAATTTTGCAGTGAATAACATAATAGACCTTTTGCAGTGAATACAGTGAAAAGCTTTGTTTTGTGTGCCATCCAGGCAGATCATACCATGCATGAATGCAACCATACTATGCATGAGTAAAACAGGAATTGCAAAAGAGAAAATAAACAACATGCATAATATAGTGTTACAGACACAGAAAAAGTGCTGATTAAAAATGCACAAGGTCTGTAAGTATTGGAAAGTACTCAAATTCAGAAAACATTGATTATGATTGCTGCTTGCCCCTTTCAGACCTTGACTAAGAAAATATTTTTCTTAAATTAAGATTGCTCATATAATCTGTTTCCATTGTCATCCTCTGGTTTCTCGTCCTTTCCTCTAAAGGGAATATTCTAGACCCTTTATGATTTCAAATACCTGCAGCAGGAGAACAATCTCCTTGTAAACAATGTCCTTGTAACTATCATGTAAACATGTTTTGCAACTTCTCCAAACCCTAATAGCCATCCTTTAATGCAATTTCTACAAATATATACAATACTCTGGTTTCATTAGGATTCAATATGGTCTTTCTACTTTTGTGCTAAAGTAGAACTCCAAGAATCAATTTCCCAATTGGCCTTTATTGGCCCCATCCTGTATGCCTCTATCTATTAGTTCCTTTATATAACTGCAAACCTACTCTAATATTCTCTGACCTTCCAATATTCTGCCTTTTTCATGCGATGATTGTAAATCCAATTATTCTGCTTCGGCTTGCTCTCACTTTAGTCACACAGAGACATTTTACATTTTACATTTCCCCCTACTGAGAATATCACAGGACCACATATGACCTGTTTCCTAATTTATTTTGAATGGTAGCATTTCCAGCCATTTTTTATTTCAATTTGCCATTTCAAACCACTGAAATCAACAGCCTTTGATTGAATACTTTTTCTTTTAACTCTTTCTTAGATAAAGGTCATCTAACCTTTATGATACTTCAGGAAGAGTTTTGAGCCAATGGTCCAATGTGAATGAGGAACTTCAATACATTTGTTTCAGTTAAAGAAAAAAACACTGGGGAAATTGATAGCAAGGTGGGAGGTCATGCATTTTGATAAGAAGAATCAAAAATTGGATTTTTATCTGAATGTAGAGACTACAAATGATGAAGTCCAGATGGAATTAAGCGTACTGGTGCCTAAATCAAAAAAGTAAATCAGGCAAATCAAACAAGTAGTTAAGAAGACAAAATCATTTTGGTCAAAGTCAATAATTGGGAAGCACTGAAAGGATAGTAGGATCGGACAGGGTCAGCATAGATTTAAGAAGTGAAAATTATGTTTGATTAATGTGTTGAATTTCCTTGACGATATGATTGAAAGAATAAATAAGGGGAACCAATGGAGCTGGTGGGTGCATTCTTGGAAGGCTTTCAATAAGGTTCCACACAGGAGGTTGGTCAACAAGTTAGAGCAGAAGGAATTGGGGTAAATGCACAGGCCTGGATCAAGAATTAATTAATAGACAGAAGGAAAATAATGGGAATAAAGGAACCCTCCTCAGCTGCGTAGGCTTTGACTACGAGTATATCACAGAAACCGTGCTAGGGCCCAAGCTATTCACAATCTTTAGCAACAGTTTGGCTAAGTAGATCAAATCATCATATTTCCAAGGATGCTGATGTTGCAAGTCGCTATGAGAATGTAATAGGGAATCAAGGCAATATGGACAAATTAAGTGACGTGGCAACTTTATGAAAAGTGGAACATAATGTCGAAAGCATTTCAGATCATCCACTTCACCACTCATAGTCATAACGTCATAAACAGAAAAGCAGTAAATGTTTTAAATGAATGAAAAATATTAATATTCAAAGGACTTAGGTGTCCTTGAAAACATCACTAAAAGCCAATATATAGGTGTAATATATAGGTGAATGTAAATGGTATGTTGGACTCTTTTACAAGAGGATTTTAGAGCAATTATAAAGTTACCTTGTTGCAATTATCTAGGGCCATAGTCAGACTGCCCAACTTGCCTAAAAAAAGGATGTACTTGCCATAGGGGGAGTGGAGTAAAGATTCAATAGACTGGGGATGGCAAGTTTGTTTTCAAAGTAAAATTGCGTAGACAAGGATAGATTTTAAATGCTGAAGTAAGTCAGCGGGTCAGGCAGCATCTCCGTAGAATAGGAATAGGCGACATTTTAGGTTGAGACCCTTATTCAGACTAAGAGCAAACAAGGTCTCGTGTAGACATGGTCTGGCTCCTCTCACACTTAGGAAATGTCATTTACAGGTCTCCGTAGGATGGATGCAGGAAGGTTTCCTCTGGCTGAAGAGTCGAAAACCAGGAATCTCAAATCAAAGTAAAAACTGCTGCAGGACCTAGGCTTCATTCTGAGATTGTGAACAGACCAGAGGCACCTCAGATGCTGGAATCCAGAACGAAAAGACAAAATTGCTGGAGGAACCCAGCAGGTTGAGCTGCATCTATGAGGGCAAAGAGATAGAGAGAAGTTGATGTTTCAGGTTGAGGCCCTGATTCAGGACTAGCCCTTTGCCTTCACAGATGCTGCTCAACCTGCTGGGTTCCTGGTGAGCTGTGGAAATTCAGTCATTTAATTGAATCAAAACAGAGATTGATAGATTTCTGTGCATTAAATCATGGGATAGAAGGATCATACGTGAAAATGACACAGAGGTAAGAAATGTTGATGAATAACAAACTGTCTCTGCTCCTAAAGTTGATGTTTTTCTTCTCTTCATTTCGATCATTTGTAAATGTATCTTCAATTATAGACCATATTGGCCTTTTGTTGCAAGCAATTTCTTAGATGTTTCCTGTCATCTAAGTAATTCCTCGCCTTGTGTGAGCCTGCTGAATGTTTCACTGGGGTTTCTTGATCGGATGGGAAAGCAGCATCTAAAAACTTAACCCACTCTCACTCGAGAGATAGTCCTGCAGGAGTTACTGGGATGCAAAACGATCAGATGATTGTGTTCTGTTTCATTTCCCTCCCTAGCCTAGAGCAATGAAACCCGTTTCCGTGTAATTCTCAAAAACCACAACTGTGAGTTGCCTTGTGACTTCAGACTAGCAATTCATTCTAGAACCATCCAAGCCTGTGGAGCTCATCTTCACGTCAGTGTTTGGGTGTATAAACATCAACAAGAGAACTAATCATTACTTAATTAAAGAAAAATGCATCTATTGTGACATTGTGGTTGTGACTCATGCTACTGTTTGGAGTTCTGCAGCAGATTACTTTGACTCATTTCACATTAAATGCATTTGTTCTTCCATAACAGATTTAAGGAGGGAGGGAGGGGGTTCGCATGCCAAAACTTATTACAAGCTTCATTTCCAAGGATGCTATTAGACAAGGGCACACTCATTCCAAATTGGGCTATCAAGGATTGTTGGCAGAGACAGGAAAATAATATCTTAAAACATTAACTAGACTCCTGAGGAAGAGGAAAGAATGTGAAGATGGTGGAGGATTGTGACTGAGGGAAGATCGAAAGATTTTGGAGAAAGTTAGAAAATAATCAAGATGGCATCTGAAGGCTTTTAGTATTTCTAACACTGATGCAAATAGCGGGGAGGGATTTCAAGTCCCACTAAGAGTATGTACCATACGCTAGGCGTGTAGCTCAATGGGAAGGCACTGATTGTGGGCAAATCTTGCTACCAAGGCTGAGCTACATTCCAAATTGGGGCTTATTGCACATCTAAAAATATCTCAGCTCTGATATAGCAAGTATATGGGACCAGCCAACATACAAATTATATACTTTTATTTCAATTCTTTCGGGACCTAGGTGTTGTCAGCAAGGCCAACATTTATTGTACATCTCTAATTGTCCTTAAGAAGGCCAAAGTGAACCACTTTCTTGAACTGCTGCAGTCATTCAGATCAAGATACTCCATCTGTGCAAGTGGGCAGGTGCTTCAGGATTTTGCAAGAATGAATGACTACTGATAGATTTCCAAATCAGGAATGTGTGAGACTTGAAGAGGAACATGCAAATTATGGTGTTCCCTTGTGCCTGTGCATCTTGTTTATCTAGGTGGTAAACATAATGGGAAGTATCCTACTGACTTCATTCCTGGTGGATTGGAAGCCGTGATACTTATTGGTCCATGCTGACCATATGTTATCACATGTTATCTTGGTGCTCCCCTTGTTATTTCTTCTTGTGTATACTCCAATATGATTACTATCACTGGTATTAAGCAACACATGTTTCAGTCCTTGGTTCCATTCAATTTATCTTTTTGTGCACAATGTTACCTCTGTCCGATCAGTGTCTTCACCTTTTACTCTGCAGGGATTTGCATGTGATTTTTTATTGCTGCCATCTGCTTCCCAATTCCTTTGGAATTGAATACTTTATGGAATGGAATACTTTATTGTCACATGTGACTAGGCACAGTGAAATTCTTTGCTTGACCCCCAATGTATACAAATAGCAGCCACTAAACGGAGCTGACAAAGTTACAAAGCACGGCAGCTCCTCCTTCCTTCCCCTGTCTCCCCCCATCCCCCCAGCGGTTCCCCCATGTTGGGTCCCCATTGTTCTTTGTTCTCCCCCCCTCACCGCCACCGACGAGGCTTCACCACCATCGAGGTCCCATCGTCGGTGGTGAAGACTTCACCGCTGCCGCCGCTTCACCGCCGCTGAGGCCTCACCGCGGTCGACGCCCCACTTCACGCCTCCAAGTTGCTGACCCAGGCTCCGCCGACCTGGACTCCGACCAGCGAGGCCTGGCTCCTCCGATCCGCGAGGCCCCGGCCGGGCCCCGATCCAGGCTTCTATTTGGCGATCCGGGAGGCATAGAGACCGCAGCGCCTCGATAAAGGCCTCCGTCCGTGTTCCCAGATTGCAGCCGCAGCCTGTCAGGAAGCCTTCTGGCTGTGCAGCCCATTGGGAATAGTACATGAGTATATGCAGTTTCAGACTGCCTATGAATTTTGCTACGACATCAATTATTTTCCAAATGCAGTACTATGAATTTTAAGGTTTGCTGGAGAAATTATTATTATATTATGTGCAAAAAATGAAGCAAAGTAATTATTCCATCCATTTGACATTTCTATATCAATGGTTTTGACATCTTGCTTGGCCTTCACTAGTCATATTCCTACTGCAATTGTCCTTGTTATTTTAAAATATCTTTATAATTTCCTGTTGTTTTTAACTTCTATTCTTTGAATTCCTTTTGTTTTTCATTCCTTGAGAATCTAGGTAAATATTGTTACATTGGATTTGATCTTCCCTTTTATAGAAATTGCACTGTAATTAGCTTGCTTCTTTATAGCTTTCAGCAAAATGCAATTCTCTTAAACTCTATTGATTAACCTCAGATTTCCCATTGCTTTTTCGCTCTTAAGATTACCAAGGCTTTCTCCATTTAATTCCAGTCTTGTTTCCTTCTTATTTGCTCATTTGCAATCAATTACCTTCCTCTTTACTTAGTCACTCTTAATCCTAATCTTGAGCATTACAATATTGTGAACAGTAATTCCAAGATCACCTACTCTTGGCCCATCTGTTCTGCCTATTACAAGATTGAGCTACAATTAATTTCTTCTTGGACTTCTTATGCAGAGAGAATATAATTGAACTGGAAATATTGCAAAAAAAGATTTACAATGATGTTACTAGGTCTGGGTGGTTTCAAGCATAATGAGAGAATGGAGGCGCTGGGTCTTTTTTTCCATAGACCTTGTAAAAGTATATAAAAGGAGCAAAGAGGTCCTTCTGCAGTTGTATAGGGCCCTAGTGAGACCACACCTAGAGTATTGTGTGCAGTATTGGTCCCCTAATTTGAGGAATGACATTCTTGCTATTGAGGGAGTGCAATGTAGGTTTACAAGGTTAAGTCCTGGGATGACGGGACTGTCATATGCTGAGAGAATGGAGTGGCTGGGCTTGTATACTCTGGAATTTAGAAGGATGACAGGGGATCTTATTGAAACAGATAAGCTTATTAAGGGTTTGGATACACTGGAGGCAAGAAACATGTTCTTGATGTTGGGGGGTTCCAGAGCTACGGGCCACAGTTTAAGAATAAGGGATATTTAGACGGAGATGAGGAAACACTTTTTCACACATCGAGTTGTGAGTCTGTGGAATTCTCTGCCTCAGAGGGTGGTGGAGGCTGGTTCTCTGGATACTTTCAAGAGAGAGCTTGAGAGATCTTTAAGAGCCCCTTAAAGATAGCGGAGTCAGGGGATATGGGGAGAAAGATATGGGTAGAAGGCAGGAACCGGGTACTGATTGTGGATGATCAGCCATGATCACATTGAATGGCGGTGCTGGCTCGAAGGGCGGGATGGCCTACTCCTGCACCTATTGTCTATTGTCTAAAATCATGAATGATGTCGATAAGGTGATCAGCAGTCAGAGGGCATAGGTATAAGACGAGAGAGGAAAGATTTAAAAGGGACTCAAGTGACAAACTTTCGCAAACATGGTGGTGCCTATCACTTGGACAGATATAAGGTTCGGAAAGATTTGGAGGCATATGGGCCAGAAGCAGACAGGTGGCTTTGGCTCGGTTAGGCAAATTGCTCAGTATGGATACATTGGACTGAAGAATCTGTTTCAGTGCTACAGAACTTTATGACTACATGACTCTTTAAAAAAAAGACTGACAATAAATAGTAAAAGCTTAATTTTATTTTGTTCTTCTCCAGCCAATTTATTTAACAGCCGTTGAAATCTCCTGTGATTGTTGTTTTGTTTCTCATCACTTCATAGGCATGCCGACATATGTCTTCCCCTAATTGGTCATGTATTGCACTTTGTCAAATTTACAAGGATTCTGCATCTATGATATTGTTAATAACATCAATTTTTTGTTGCTAGTTAATTTTGAACTCATGAATTTCCACCTCCTTCCTCCTAAAACTTGCTATTTTTACTGTAAATTATGACGCATAAATAATACCAGTGTATGAACCATTCTCTTCCTTAGAGAATTACAACCATTTTGATGAAACCCTTGTGTTTGTGATATATGTTATCTCTAACTCTTGGTCAATAATGAAAATAAAATTGATTTCAGTGTCAACTATCTATTAATAATGAACTTTTTGGTGAGTATTCCAACTTGATTATTTCAAGTTAAATTTAAAAAATAGCAAATATGAAATATTCTACCAAGATTAATTTTATTAAACCATTCAGCATTTCTATGTATTGTCAGTCCTGTTCCCAATGAGGATGTGCTTCACTTCACTGCTGCAATCACTCCACAAATTATTGCTCTGGGTCTTTTTATTTTCATGAAAAAATATTGTGCTTTTTTTGTAATTTATAGTTCCTTTCACGTTGTTTTTAGTGGTTATTCGAATGTAATACTGTATGGATTTATTCAGTCTATGGTCATTTGTGTTGTCCACGTTTCCTCCTTTAGATTGCTTTTTTTCTTTTTTTCTTCATTATTTATATTTTTTAACTTGCAGCATTCTCTTCTTCCATGATATTAGCTTGAAGTTTTCTATTCAGCCACAATTATGTTTTATGTTTGAACCTTGATTCCAATACAGTTCTTCTATAGCTCATGCCTGGTACAATTCTGTCCTGCCTCTGTATCGGTGTCTGTTCCACTGGGTGCACCACTCAATCCTTTTTCAGTCCATTAACCATAAGCCATTCTTGTTACTATTTCCATGTCAGAGGTTAAGAGTAGAGAACTCACTTTGGAAGATAATTCATAAAACTCTCATCAAACACAGCAGGAATGCTGCACTGTCATCGGCATCATCTTTCACTTTGAACATTAAACTATTTCAGATGGATATAATTTGTCCCACATTGCTGTTTTGAAGATGATAGGATCTTCAGTAAATATCAAGTAGTTTAGTCCTCAATCATTATTATTAAATCAGGTTATCTGGTCATTATCATGTTTGGGGGAGAGGCTTGTGCACATATTATTGACATGTTTCTTACAAGAATTAAGCCAACAAAGCTTCCAGATATGACCTTCGGAAGTCCATCAGGAAAGCCAAGAGAGCCTACAGGAACAAAGTGGAATGTAACTACCACAGCTCTGACCTGAGACCCGTGGTTATGTTGCATCACGGATTGCAATGTGAAAAATAGGAGCACTGTCCAGCCTACCGCGTCGCTCCCGGATGAGTTTAACACCTTCTATGCCCGGTCGATGCAGACAACACAGCACCCACCATGAGTCCACAGATGCGCAGGGGGACTACCTCATCGACCCTACAAATGGCAGACGTGAGGCAGTCCAACAAAAAGGTCATGGCGTGCGCTGATCAACTGGTAGAGGTGTTCACCAACATCTTCAACCTCTCCCAGAGTCAGTCTGTGGTTCCCACTCCATTCAAAGCATCCATCGTTATTCCTGTTCCAAAGAAACCATGAATCTCCTGTTTAAATGACTACCGTCCTGTCGCACTGACATCAGTCATCATGAAGTGCTTCGAGCGGCTGGTCAAAACTCACATCTACTCCTCTCTCCTTGACACCTTGGACCCTGTTCAGTTTGCGTATAGACCAAACAGGGCCACAGACGATGTAATCACCATGGCAACTCACACTGCACTCACCCACCTGGACAAAGGGAATACATATGTGAGAATGCTCTTCATTGATTACAGCTCGGCATTCAACACTATCATTCCCGCAAAACTCGTCCCCAAGCTCCTTGATCTTAGACTGGAGACCTCCATCTGCGGCTGGATATTCGACTTCCTGACGGGCAGGCCCCAGGTGGTGAGAATTGGTAGCCACACCTCTTCCTCACTGATCCTCAACACAGGCGCACCACAGGGCTGTGTGCTCAGTCCTCTCCTGTACTCCATGTTCATGCAAGACTGTACTGCTAAGCACAGCTCCAACATCATCTTAAAGTTTACTGACGACACAACCATCCTGAGCCCCATCACAGACAATAATGAGACAGCTAATAGAGAGGAGGTAAAGGCACTAAACAGCTGGTGCCAGGAAAATAACCGCTCTCTCAATGTCAGCAAAACTAAAGAGATGATTGTGGACTACAGGAGACAGCAGGGGAGTGGTCACCTCCCCATCCACATCGGTAATGCTGAGGTTGAAAGGGTCAGCAGCTTCAAGTTCCTCGGTGTGCACATCACTGAGGACCTCTCATAGACACTACACACGGACACAATAACTAAGAAAGCCCGCCAGCGGCTCTTTTTCCTGAGAAGATTGAGGAAGTTTGGCATGAATGGCAGCATCTTCACAAACTTCTACAGTTGCACCTTCGAGAGTCTGCTGACGGGCTGCATCACAGCCTGGTACGGGAACTGTTCTGCCCACAGCCGCAAATCACTACAGAGAGTGGTGAAGGCGGCACAGCACATCACTGGCAACTGTCTCCCGGCCATTCAGGACATTTTCCACCGGCGGTGCCTGCGGAAGGCACACATCATCATCAAGGACCGCGGCCACCAAGCACGCAGACTGTTCTCCTTGTTACCGTCAGTCAGACGATACAGTAACATAGCTTCACGTACCATCAGACTTAAGAACAGTTTTTATCATCATGCTATCAGGCTTCTGAACTCATAAACACATCATATATGTTGATTATTTTATTTATTATTATCTTTTACCTACCAATGTCACTTTTATCGAATCTTTTTTAATCTTAATTTTATTCTTGTAATATCATTGCTGAGGTGACCCGTTGTCTTGTCTTGTCAAACACATTTAATTGCACCTTCGACCCTGTGTTAACCTACATATGACAAATAAAACTGAACAGAACTGAACTGAACTGAACTATGGGATGATCAGAGATCATGAAAGGTGTTTCATAAATGTAAGCCTTCCTTGCTTTCTGTGACAAATTGAATGTGCTTGACCCGCAAGGATCTTCTTTTAAATTTAGCTCCTAACTCTTCACACACCCACAATATACCATTCCCATTCAACAGTGGCTGAATGGGAGAAGCCAGAGAGTAATGGTGGATGGCTGTTTGTCGGGTTGGAGGCAGGTGACTAGTGGGGTGCCTCAGGGATCTGTGTTGGGTCCTTTGTTGTTTGTCACGTACATCAATGATCTGGATGAAGGGGTGGTAAATTGGATTAGTAAGTATGCAGATGATACCAAGATAGGGGGTGTTGTGGATAATGAAGAGGATTTCCAAAGTCTACAGAGTGATTTAGGCCAGTTGGAAAAATGGGCTGAAAGATGGCAGATGGAGTTTAATGCTGATAAATGTGAGGTGCTACACCTTGGCAGGACAAATCAAAATAGGACGTACATGGTAAACGGTAGGGAATTGAAGAATACAGTTGAACAGAGGGATCTGGGAATAACCGTGCATAGTTCCTTGAAGGTGGAATCTCATATAGATAGGGTGGTAAAGAAAGCTTTTGGTATGCTAGCCTTTATAAATCAGAGCATTGAGTATAGAAGCTGGGATGTAATGTTAAAATTGTACAAGGCGTTGGTGAGACCAAATCTGGAGTATGGTGTGCAGTTTTGGTCACCCAATTATAGGAAGGATGTCAACAAAATAGAGAGGGTACAGAGGAGATTTACTAGAATGTTGCCTGGGTTTCAACAGCTAAGTTACAGAGATAGGTTAAATAAGTTAGGTCTTTATTCTCTGGAGCGCAGAAGGTTAAGGGGGGACTTGATAGAGGTCTTTAAAATGATGAGAGGGATAGACAGAGTTAATGTGGACAAGCTTTTCCCTTTGAGAATAGGGAAGATTCAAACACGAGGACATGACTTTAGAATTAAGGGACAGAGGTTTAGGGGTAACATGAGGGGGAACTTCTTTACTCAGAGAGTGGTAGCGGTGTGGAATGAGCTTCCAGTGGAAGTGGTGGCGGCAGGTTCGTTGGTACCATTTAAAAATAAATTGGATAGGCATATGGATGAGAAGGGTATGGAGGGTTATGGTATGAGTGCAGGCAGGTGGGACTAAGAGAAAAAAGTTGTTCGGCACGGACTTGAAGGGCCGAGATGGCCTGTTTCCGTGCTGTAATTGTTATATGGTTATATGGTTATACAGTGCATTCAGAAAGTATTCACCCAAGACATTGAAGATTCTGGATCTTACTTTCAAAGAATTTTATCATCTCCATGATTAAAGCTTCACATGCACAGATCTCCTTAAATCCATCTGTTGTATTAGTCTCACTCACTAATGGGTTAGTGATGTCCATATTCTAAACTTTGTGTGCAGAGATTATTTCTGCATTAGTGACTATCTTATATTTCATGCTGTTGTTCTAAGTCTTCACAACATTACCAGAGTGGCCCTACCTACAGTAAATTCTTCCCTAATCCTTCCTATGGTGGTAGTCAGGCACAGGGCACAACTGGATCCTTTCATTTATTTATTTAGTTCATTTTATTCATTTGATCTGAAGAAGAGTCTCGATCCAAAACATCACCCATTCCTTCTCATCAGAGATGCTGCCTGACCCGCTGAGTGACTCCAGCATTTTGTGTCTACCTTCCCATCATTTATTTCCAGTTGTAGAAAGGAAAGGCAGGAGGTGGGATGAACACAATTCCGCCATTCCCTTCTCCCAGTGGATAGACATTGGCAGAGCTGGAGATCTTACAATCTACTCATGGAAACACAAGGCAAATTACTACCACATGGCTCCTTGGCAGAAAGTCTAAGATTGAGCCTTATTAAGAACAATATGCAAAGCACAAATGCTCCATTTAATCTTATAAATTATTTTTAAATTAGCTTCGATATGCTCATGTTCATTTAAGGATGAGATTTTGTTTGAAACAACATGGAATATGCATTCCAGAACAATCTGAAATGGTAGGTTTGACATATTTCCGAGGAATGTGAAATAACTAGTTCCATTTCTGGAGGTAACTATCACATGAAAACCCTGAGATGTCCTTCCAATGTCACGACTTTACAAAATGGAGCCAAAATCTAGTTACTGGAAGGAGGTCGAAAGAAATTTCAGGCAATTTATTTAGGTAAAGATAGATTATCAAATGATGAAAAGGTAGTTGGATAGATATTAGCTGGCAGAAAATCACATGAAAGTTATGTAAATAAATTAATATTAATAGATGAAGAATATAATGACTCTAGGTATAAACAGATAGATGATAAGTATGAAATTATGTTTATGATAGATTGATGGATGATGGCTGATGAATGGATAATAGACTGATAATAAAATGACTGATATATTTATGACCGATGTACACATACAAATGCAAATTCTTTTTGGCCTTATTTTCACTATTGCTATCTTTTACATTGTTTTGTCAGGCATGAGAAGTTAAATCTATACCTCAGTCCCAGATAGATAACAACTAAATAATAGCCCTGTCCCACGGTACGAGTTAATTCCAAGAGCTCTCCCAAGTTTGCCCAGATTCAAACTCGGAGATTTACGGTAATGGCCACTCGTCGGCACTCGATGCTCTCGTGGACATTTTCCAACGTTGAAAAATCTTCACGAATCTTCCCGTGCTTACCTGCCATTAGCGAGTCTTCCCGAGTACCTGCCATTAGCATTAGCATTACGAGCCGCTAAATGACATCCCCGAGCTCCGACGTACCCGATACGTTCATTCTCCTTGCTTACCACAAGTTTGATTTTGTTTAAACTCGGGAGAGGTCTTGGAATGAACTCGTACAGTGGGACAGGGCTTTAAGTGTGGTTCAACCTATTTTCCAGACAGATTACTGCACTTGCCTTGGCATTACATGGACTTAACCCTACTCCAACCTCACCAAATTTCTCCACCAGCATTTCCTAAAATCCCATTCATCTGGCTCTGAGTTGCTGAGCATTTCTTCTTCCCACCACTGCACATTGGCAGAAGGGCTTTTCATTTACCCAGGCCATACTCACAATAGCCAATGGCACTGAACATATTATCTGCTCATTGTTTGTGAGGACTTGCTATGTAGTAATTGGTCACCACATTTCTTACACTACAATAGGGACTACAATCACTTCAAGGGATTTTAGGGTAACCAGAGAATGTGTCAGAATTGCATAATGCAAGTTCATTATTTTTTAAACATCTCTAATTTTGGAATCTTTTAAAATCCTTTTCAAAAGCTGTTTCATTCAAATGGGATTTTGATTATTCTACATATCTCTTTCCACTGTCATCGCTCATACTTTTGTCTCTCTCTCTGAGTGCAGCGTCGTGCATATTCTTTGCTTGTTGATAAAAATTGTGGTGTTGTAAGAATGTTAACATGCGACTCTATTATATGTGAACATTCTTGCAATTACAAGACAATGCAATGACGGGTCAGAGTAATCTTCAATGCACATCTCGCTTTGTTCGATGTAAGGTGTCAGATAAATGAGTCTGTGCATTGTGCCATTAGTCAGGAGTCAAGAGTGTTTTATTGTCATATGTCCCGGACGGAACAATGAAATTCTTACTTGCTGCAGCACAACAGAATATGTGAATATGTAAACATTGTATATAATGGGGGAAAAAATAAAAAAGTTCAATAAATAACAAATATAGTGCAAATAACAAATAATAATAGTCTTTTGCAGTTCAGAGCTCATAGCTTATTTGTTGTGTTTAATAGCCTGATGGCTGTGGGAACCTGGACGTTACATTCTTCAGGCTCCTGTACTTTCTTCCTGATGGCAGTGGTGAGATAAGTGTGTGGCCACGATGGTGTGGGTCCTTGATGATTTTGGCTGCCATTTTGAGACAGCGACTATGATAGATCCCTTCGACGGTGGGGAGGTCAAAACTGGTGATGGACTGGGCAGTGGTCACAACATTTTGTAGTCTTTTTTGCTCCTGGACGTTCAAGTTGCCGAACCAGGCCATGATGCAACTAGTCAGAATGTTCTCTAATGTGCAGCTGTAGAAGTTTAGGAGAATCCTCTTCGACATGCCGAATCTCCATAATCTTCTCAGGAAGTAGAGTCATTGATCCATTAAAGGGGCTTTCCCACTTGGGCGACCTAATTGGCGAGTTTAGAAGAGTTTGAAAAAATGACGTTGAAGACCTCCTTCGACTATGTAGAAGACTTCCTTCGACTATGTTGAAGACCAGTTTCGATTAGCTATGACTAACTACGACTAACTTTGGGAAAATTGGACACCGAATAGTGGAGAGTGAAGACGACCTCCTTCGATTTCCTTCGACCTCCCTTTGACTATGATGAAGACTACCTTTGACTACCTTCGACTACCCTCGATTACCTACAACTAACATGCCGACCTACTACGACTAAACCTACGAGTAAAAAAAGGATCGATTTTTTCCATGACAACCTTTTTTTACTCGCGGGCATTTTTTAACATATTGAAAATAACGCCGCAACCTAGCTGAGGCCTCAAGTACACGGAGACCACTCTTGAGCATGTAGGAGAGTTACGAAGGCCTCCTGTGACCTCGTGTCGACCATGCTGCGAGTATGAGTCGAGGGCAAACTCGCCAGAACTCGCGGATTAGGTCACCAAAGTGGGACAGGCCCTTAAGCGAGTTCGGTATTCCGATAAATGTAAGGAATCATGGGATTTGTCAAAGGTCATTCGAGAAAAAATTAGTGAACTTGGCACTGTAAAAACTATGTATAAATTGTTAACCATTCTACCAATGAATTAATCTAGAATTCTGTCATCTCAATAGCTTCCTTTCTTGTTCTGCTGTTCACACACAACATACACGGTCCCAGTTCTAGTTCAGTTCATTAAACTGCAATTATGAGATAATCAAAAAGTTAAAGATTTTTTTTTTCTTTCATTTAATCCTTAATGTGTTTGCAACTGGAATAACAAAGTTTCACATGTTCGAAACATTTTCTTATCTTTATTCATAATTTATGTGTAAAAATATATTTAATCTGAGGCAGGCAGCGACTGTGTCAGTGTGATGTGGGCTGATGCTTTACCTACAGGTGGTGTGGATGCACCGTTAAGGCAGTGGTCGCAACCTACGGCCCACTGGGCCAGATCCGGCCCATAACCCAAAATCAACCGGCCCGCAGGCGTATTTTTTCAGTGACTAGAATGTTGTTCTTGCCTTCAGTGGGACCTTGCCCAGAGTTGTCCCAGTGCTCGGGCAAGGCAGCACTCCAGGACGATTTTGACTGGGATGGTTTTACATTGTGAAGTTCACTGTGCCTAAGTTATTGATCAGAGTGAACACCCGCTCCTGTGGACTCGTCTCACTGTGGAGTCTGTCACAGATGGATCCCACCGCCTGTTGGTCAATAATTGGATCGATCTCCAGAACCAGTGGCCACGGATCTACCGGCGTGTGTTCTTTCCAAACTTAACTCACTGTGGAATGAATCCATTAACAGAGCCACTCTGCTGCCGGATTCTAAGTTGTCCCTGTCTTCCCCCTGGAACCCTCCTCATCACCATCAGATGCCAAGTTCCCAGAGCCCTAGTTAAACGCGACCGGTCAAGTCTGTGAAACCGGCCCCATCAGAGACTGCAGGCAGGATTAACAAAAGAAAGGACCATTCCGCCTATTCCAGTGGGTGGCTGTTCATGAGGAGTGTGAGCGAGAGAGAATGGAGGAGTGTGGGTGGAGATTTAATTTCCAGCGGCATGTAAATGATGGAGCCACAAGGGTTGACACTGCAACAGCAGTAGCAAGAGTGAGAGTCTGTTTCAACAGTTTGTTTATGTGCAGCTGAATTAAAAAAATAAAACACAATGCGACCTGAATGATCACCGCACTTACTGCCGATGTCCTACATACTGCCATTGATAAAGTTACATTACTGTACCGCAAGGAGTGAACAAAATCCAAATATAACACAGGAAACTGTCAAAGTTCATTTGCCAAAGTTCTTACCAGGCACACCAATCACTGCAATGAGCGTACAACTGTTATACCAGTATCTCAAACTAACATATGATACATAATATGGGTTAAAGCAATATTATGTCTACTGAACATAGCAGTTAGTTTGAGACACTGGTATAACAGTTATACTCTCTGAAGCATAAAGCGATAAAACACGGAAACATAAAGCAATAAAACCAACAAAATCATCGTAGTTTTGTACAAATGAACCAGAAATATACAGAGTTAATAGTTTTGAAAGCAGTATTTCCTTTCCTCAAAGAAGCAAAACTGGAAAATACGGATGAAACGCAGGTCTGTATACACGCAGCAGCTCAGCTGGCAAGAATGTTTATTGCGAATGACCTATGACCTGGCCATGCGCAGTTGAAATACCGAACTCGCTTATGGATGAAGCCTCGTATGTGGATAATATACTGGGCCGCTGTGTGAGGTTCCTCAACTGGTATGTTTATTTTAAACTCCATTAAATATCATAAGGAATAAATCAAAAAGAAATGAGACTGGTGCAGGATAGTGAGTGGGATAATGGAAATCAAAGCAAGACTTCTGAATTTCCCTGAGGAGATCAATAAAGTATTTATTATTATTATTAAGACGGGAAGAGGCAGGAAATATAAGCAAAGATGTACCACAGACAATAAACCTGGAGTAATTAAAGACTGTAAAAAGTCAAAGTGTAAGTTTTTAGTCTGAATGCATGCAGCATTTGTAAGAAAGTAGATGAGTAGACAGCACAATTGAACGGTGCCAAAAAAAAGCTTACTCTCAACGCCAGCAACACCAAGCAGCTGATTGTTGAGTTTAGAAGGGGAAAGCCGTAGATCCACAAACTTGTCTTCATCAATGGGTTGGCAGTGGAGAAGGTCCACAGCCTCATGTTTTTGGATGTGCATATCTCTCAAGATCTGTCCTAGGCCCAGCACATTGATGAAATCATTGAGAAATCCTATTATCACCTCTACTTCCTTAAAAGATTGAGAATATTCAATATGTCGACGAATACTCTCTTGAACTTGTACAGGTGTGTGCTAGACAATTCACAGTCCATGACAACCATGAGCCCCCCCCCCCCCCCCCACCCACACACACACAACATCTCCCCCACCATTGAAGGGATCTGGAGGTGGCAATACCTCAAAAAGGCACCAATATCATCAAAATAACAACAGGTGTGCTTGATCTAATACCTATTACAGAGATGTGGCTGCAGGATCATCAAGTGTGGGAATTCGACATTTCAAGTGATAGAATGTTCAGACAAATAAGGCCAAAGGGATCTGGAAGTATAGTTAATCAAGGAAGGTATTAACATAGACAAAAGTGCTGGGGAAACTCAGCAGGTGCCGCAGCATTTATGGAGCGAAGGAAATACGCAACGTTTTGGGCCAAAACCCTTCTTCAGACTGATGGAGGGTGGGGGAGGGGGGGGGGGGGGGGGGGGGGGGTGGAGAAGAAATGAAAAAGGAGGAGGAGGAGCCCGAGGGCTGAGGGAGAGCTAGGAAGGGGAGGGGACAACAAGGGCTAACGGAATTGGGAGAATTCAATGTTCATGCCAATAGGGTGCAGACTGCCCAAGCGGAATATGAGGTGCTGTTCCTCCAATTTCCGGTGGTGCTCACTCTGGCCATGGAGGAAGCCCAGGACAGAGAGGTCGGATTTGGAATGGGAGGGGGAGTTGAAGTGCTGAGCCACTGGGAGGTCAGGTTGGTTAATGCGGACCGAGCGGAGGTGTTCGGCGAAACGATCGCCAAGCCTACGCTTGGTCTCATCGATGTAGATCAGCTAGAAGGTATTAACATGGCAGTCAGTAGTGATATAGGTGCAATGGATAGTGATGTGGAATCAGTGTTGGGGAAATAGTGAAAAGCTGGGGAAAGAAGACATGCTGGCAGTAGTCTATAACCCCCTCCCGCAACATTGTGTTTTTTAATCTGACAAAGCACGAATGGAGATATATCAAAGGCATGCATAAATAGAAATTAAGTGATTTTAATATATACATTGATAGGACTAATCACATTGGCAAGGGTAACATATAAGAGGAATTATTAAAGTTCATCAAGGATTATTTCTTCAAGCAGTAGGTTAAAAATCTACTCAAGTACAGCCTATATTAAAATAGGTCAACTGTAATGAGGAAGGATTAATAAAAGATGCTGCGGTAAGTATCCCCGGGGAAACAGTGACCACAATATAGTAACAATTCTGGATACAATCCGAGGTAAAATCCCTACGGCCCATAACCAATGTCTTCAAAAATAAGAGCTATATCAACAATATCAAGATCGTGTTGTCTGGAGTAGACTGAAAATCTTGGTTAGGAATTAAGTCAATGATTCAGCAGTGGCAGATAATTACAAAACTAGTAGTTCTTAACACATGGTAGAAACTTATTCCAAGTAAAGGTTCCCGGGAGTAAGATGAATTATCCATGGTTATGAAAGGAGGTCAATGAAAACAATAAATCAGAGACTAGGGCATGTAAAGAGGCATTGGGATATGATGGACCAGAGGACTGGGCATTTTAAAACAGCCAGCAACCAGGGAGTGGAAAGCTAAGGAGAGAGAAAATTGATTGTGAGAGAGTGAGGGATGGGGTATTAATAATGTGAAACAAGAAATCAATGTTTTGCATCTATCCTTGTTGCAGAAGACACTGCAAACATCCCAAAGATATCGAATGGGTAATTTCAAATAGTGTATAAAAAATTCTAACATTTACAATCAGGAGGGATGAGTGATAAGAGTCAAGTCAAGTCGAGTCAAGAGAGTTTATTGTCATGTGTCCCAGATAGGACAATGACATTCTTGCTTGCTGCAGAACAGAATATTGTGGGCATAAATACAGAACAGATCAGTGTGTCCATATGCCATAGGATATATATATACACACATAAATAAACAGATAAAGTGCAATAGGCCATTATCGTTCAGTTTGTTTGAAGTTGTGTTTAATAGTCTGATAGCTGTGGGGAAGTAGCTATTCCTGAAACTGAATGATGCATATTTCAGGCTCCTGTACCTTCTACCTGATGGCAGCAGAGAGATGAGTGTGTGGTCAGGATGGTGTGGATCCTTGATGATGTTGGCAGCCTTTTCGAGGCAGATCCCCTCGATGGTAGGGAGAGCCGATGATGGACTGGGCAGTGGTCACAACTTTTTGCAGCCTTTTCCGCTGCTGGGCGTTCAAGTTGCCAAACCTAGCCATGATACAACTGGTCAGCACACTCTCTACTGTACACCTGTAGAAGTTAGAGAGAGTCCTCCTTGACAGACCGATTCTCCGTAATCTTCTCAGGAAGTAGAGGCGCTGATGTGCTTTTTTTATAATTGCATCAGTGATCTGGGACCAGGAGAGATCTTCGGAAATATGCACGCCCAGGAATTTGAAGTTCTTGACCCTTTCCATCATCGACCCGTTGATATAAACGGGACTGTGGGTCCCCATCCTACCCCTTCCAAAGTCCACAATCAGTTCCTTGGTTTTGCTGGTGTTGAGAGCCACGTTATTGTGCTGCCGCCATTTGGACAATCGGTCAATCTCACTTCTATACTCTGACTCCTCCCCATCAGTGATACTTCCCATAACAGTGGTGTCGTCGGCAAACTTGATGATGAAGTTCGCACTATGTCCAGCTCAGCAGTCTTGAGTACAGCAGGGGGCTGAGCACGCAGCCTTGACGTGCTCCCATGCTGATTGTTATCGAGGATGACACATTTCCACCAATACGGACAGACTGTGGTCTGTGAATGAGGAAGTTGAGGATCCAATTGCAGAGGGATGCTAAGAGACCCAGTTCTGCGAGTTTGGTAACTAGCTTGAAGGGGATGATGGTATTAAATTCCGAGCTGTAGTCAATGAATAACAGCTTGACATATGAGTTTTTGTTGTCCAAGTGGTCCAGAGCGGAGTGGAGAGCCTGTGAGATCGCATCCACCGTTGATCTGTTGTGGCGGTAAGCGAACTGCAGTGGGTCCAGGTTTTTGCCGAGGTAGGAGTTGATTTGCGCCATGATCAGCCTCTCAAAGCACTTCATCAACACAGGCGTTAGTGCCACTGGTCAATAGTCATTGAGGCACGTCACCTTACTCTTCTTGGGCACCGGTATTATTGATGCCCTTTTAAAGCAGGTGGAAACCTCACACCTCAGAAGTGAAAGGTTGAAAATATCCGTAAAAACTCCAGCCAGTCGGTCCACACAGGATTTAACACACGCCGGGTATACCATCAGGTCCAGGCGCTTTCCAAGGGTTCACCCCTCTGAAGGATCTTCTGACGTCGGCCTCTGTGACTGGGACCGAAATACCATCACGGCTAATGGGAGCTCTAGAAGGCACATCAGTGTTCTCCCAATCAAAGCGTGCGTAAAACGCATCGTGCTTATCAGGGAGTGATGCTTTGCTGACATTTGAGCTGCCTCCTGATTTCGCCTTGTAGGAGGTGATTGTATTCAAGCCCCGCCACAGTTGCCGAACATCTGTCTCATCCTCCATTTTGGTGCAGGTCCCTTTTGGCCTTTTTGACAGCCTTACCAAGGTCGTATCTTCACTTCTTGTAGAACTCTGTATCTCCAGACCTGAATGCCCGGTGTCTGGTCTTCAGAAGAATGCGGATCTCATGGTTCATCCAAGGCTACTGGTTAGGAAATACTTGGAAGGTTTTTTGTTGGGATGCAGTCCTCCACACATTTCTTTATGAAGTCTGTAGTGACTGTGGCGTATTCATTCAGGTCCGTTGCCGAGTCCGTGAACATTGCCCAGTCTACAGACTCCAAACAGTCCTGGAGTTGTTCCTCTGCCTACTCCCCCCCCCCCCCCCCCCCCCCCTGTACAGACCTCACCTCTGGGGGTGCACACTTCAATTGCTGCCTGAAGGCAGGAAGAAGCAGCACCGCGGTATGGTCGGATTTACTGAAGTGAGGGTGAGGGATAGAGCGATAGGCATCCTTGATGGTGGTGTAGCAGTGGTCGAGGGTGTTTGGTCCTCTGGTGCTGCAGGAGACATTTTGGTTGAAGTTAGGGAGCGATTTCTTAAGGTTGGCTTTATTGAAATCCCCGGCTATGGTGGTAAATGTCTCGGGGTAAGCCGTCTGGTGCTTATTGACCACAGCGTGCAGCTCCCCCAGTGCTAGGGTGCGATGTAGAGCGCGGTCAGGATGATGGAGGTGAATTCCCTCGGTAGGTAGAAGGGACGGCACTTCACAGCCAGGTGTTCCACGTGTAGAGAGCAGGAGTTGGGTAGGACTGCCACGTCTGAGCACCATGCAGAGTTGACTATGAGGCAGACGCCCCCTCCTCTCCCTTTCCCAGATGCCAGTGTACGGTCCAGTGTAAGGTACTACAAAACCGAATGGGACCACATTGCACTATGTGAAATTTGATCAATTTTGAAAATAGAAATTAGATTTATTTTGTTTGTAGTTGAGAAGGAAGAGAGGTGATATCTTTGAAACATACAAGATCTTGAGGAGGCATGAGTGCACAGTTGTTAAGGTGCTTACACTTGTTGGAGAGTCTTGAATGAGGGACATAGTTATCAGATATGGTGTCGGCCATTTAATTCTGACGTGTGGCACAACATCTTGCATAGAGTGGTGATCTCTGGAGTTCTCTACTCTGGAGGGTTGTATAGATGAGATTATTGAGAGTATTTAAAGTGGAAACAGATTAATTATTAAAAGAGCAAATGAGCAACAATCCACCCTGATATATGCAGAGAGTAGTTTTGTTATTGAGTCACACAGCATGCAAATGCCCATTTATACTCATCCTACATTAAGCTCATTCTATTCTACCCACATTTCCATCTACTCCCCCCAGATTCTACCACTCAATTACACACTGGGGACAATTCAAGTCAAGAGTGTTTAAATGTCATATGCACTGGGAACAGAACAATTACATTCTTACTTGCTGCAGCTTTACAGACACAAGTAAGTAAACAATAAACAATAAACTATTGCCATAAACTATCAGTTATACTGGATAACCAGACCATAATTGTGCAAGCTGAAATACTTTACGTAATCTATAAAAAGTACCTAGTAATGCATTGCTAGGGTTGGTTCTGCAGTGAGGCTCAAGAGCCTGATAGTTAAGGGCCTGTCCCACTATACAAGTTTACCCAAGAGCTCTCCTGAGTTTAAAAAAAAATCAAACTCGTGGAAAGTACGTAGAATGTACAGAGCGGGTATGTCGGAGCTCGGGGATGTCTCTTAGCAGCTCGCACCGTTAGCGGCAGGTACTCGGGAAATGTGATAAGCTCGTGACGTTTTTTCAACATGTTGAAAAATGTCCACATATTGAAGAGCCCCAAGTACGTACGAGCGGCTATTACCGTAATTCTCCGAGTTTGAATCAGGAGAAACTCGGGAGCACCCTTGAATTACCTCGTACAGTGGGACAGGCCCTTTAATGGGAAGAAGCTGTTCGTGAACCAGGATGGTGCCGGTCTTTGATGATATTAGCTGCCTTCATGAGGCAGCGTTTCCTGTAGCTCCCTTTGATAACAAGGAGGTTAATGCTTGTGAAAGCAACAAGCAGCTCCTTGGTCTTGCTAATGTTGAGAAGAAGATTACTGTTCTGGCACAGTCGTCAATTAACCTACATCAGCATGTCTTTGAGAAATATGAGGTAACCTGGGCACCCAAATGAAACACGCAGTCACAAGAATATGCAAACTCCACACACATACGCTGAGGTCAGGATTGAAGCTGGATCTTTGGAGCACGAAACAGCAACTCTAATAGTTGTACCAATCTACCACCCAGATTTGTACAGTTAACTCAATGTTTCTTGCTCCATGGACACTGGCTGATCTCCTGGGCGTTTCATACATTTATATTTACTGTAGGTTTTCCATTTACCACAGTAACTCTGACCTGTATTTCACAACTTTGCCATGTCACCACATTTGTTCTTTCTCTCCCAACAAATAAAAACGAAAGAACCCTCATAAATATGTCCAATTTCTAGGCAAGACAATACTGACAACATTGCATTAGCAGTGTAGTCCATTGTGCAGCAACCTGTGGACGGATGGACTGCAGAGATATTAACACAGAGCTCTCTTACACCAGCGAACACAGTGAGAGATAGTGACACTGGAGTTGTGTAATAGATTGACACTTTGGGAATATATCCCTTTTATAAAATCTTGGACCCAAGAATTGCTACAGTGTATTCAGAACAAATGGTATGCTCTGCACACCTCCCATGTTAAAGAGGAAAGGTTCGATCAGCGTGGCTTACACCCACTACACGCAAATATTCTTATTTTATAACAGCAGCCAGTTTTATGATCACAAAAGCATTGGAAAACTGCTGTTTGAAATTTGTTTCCAGTTGCAAGTCAATTAATTATGTTTTCCTGAACTTCCTTTAACTTTCAGGTTCGCATGGAGGACAAAAGGAATTTGATTTGCTCTCGCACAGATGCTGAACATAAACTCCAGGCAGCTCGGAGACCCTGGATATACAGTGACCCAGAGCATGGTCGATCTACACCCAGAATGTAATTCAATCTCTTACCCACATTCACTTACCTCTCCCTGATGTTGAAACCAGAAAGGCATATGTGAACATGACGTGTCCCATTACATTTAGAAACCATTTCGATTCTTGCTCTTTCCTTTTGGCCTGCATTTTCATCTTGTTCTCTCTCTCTCTCTCTCTCTCTCTCTCTCTCTCTCTCTCTCTCTCTTTCTGTCTTTCTCTCTTTCTCACTCTCTCTCTCACTCTAACTCTCTCGCTCTCCAACTGGACGTTCTTTTGATTCCAACACTCGGTGCGAGTGCTGTATCCTTCTCAGCTCTGACTCCTGGATTTTTGTTAGTCAAGCTGTGGCAAGTCATTTTGCATGCTATTCATAACTACAAGCAGCCCTGATTACTGAAAAGAATTGTTCATGTAGGAGGATGTTATTGCAGATGCCTCCAGGGAACACATGGAATCCTCATTACAGCAAAATACAGCATGATGTCATAATCAATTCACCAACAATTATCCTATCTGATTGACAAAAGTTACAAATTACAATTTGGTGCTGCGTATTACAACAACAAAAATCTCGAACTTCTTAAGGATACATAAACATGTTTTGCAGGAAATAAAATATAATTTGAGGTTAAAAGTAGGGAAAACTAATCCTTAATGTTGAACAAAACTTGGAAAAGGCACTGATTGCAACAGTCTGGATGTGAACTTTACTGTCCAACCTCAAGTGGGTGTGGTTTATGAGAACTAATGTTCACTGTGGAGTATTTGTTAATAGTTATGTAAATATGAAGTTCTTGTATCCAGTGACTGTTGTAAATAACACACCCAGAACATCAGTAACATGAAAGGCAAAAATGTTACATAAATTTACTGGAGAAAAAAACCGGGTCAGGCAGCATCCAAAATGAAGAGAAATGGACAGTCAGAGCTTCGGGTCAAGACCCTTCACCTGGACGGAAAGAGCAGGAGGGGGCTGGAGAAAGCCAGTATGAAGTCAAGTCAAGTTAAGTCAAATCAAGTTTATTTGTCACATACACAAACAAGATATGCAGTGAAATGAAAGTGGCAATGCCTGCGGATTATGCCAAAACGACAGAACAGAATAGAACAGAATCAGTATTTACATGAAAGGAAATATATTTTTTTGAAAGATACAACACAACAGTAAATCAGTCCCTGGTGAGATAAGAGTTTACAATCCTGATGGCCTGTGGGAAGAAACTCCTTCTCATCCTCTCTGTTTTCACAGCACGACAGCGGAGGCGTTTGCCTGACCGTAGCAGCTGGAACAATCCATTGCTGTAGTGGCAGGGGTCCCCAATAATGTTGCTGCTGGCTCTGGATCTGCACCTCCTGGTGTATAGGTCCTGCAGGGGGGCGAGTGTAGTTCCCATAGTGCGTTCGGCTGAACACACTACTCTCTGCAGAGCCTTCCTGTCCTGGGCAGAGCTGTTCCCAAACCAGATTGTGATGTTGTCGGACAAGATGCTTTCTACAGCCCCAGAGAAGAAGCTCTGAAGGATCCTCAGAGAGACTCTGAATTTCCTCAGCTGTCTAAGGTGGTAAAGGCGCTGCCTTGCCGTACTCACCAGTGCGGCAGTGTGTGTTGTCCATGTCAGATCCTCTGTGATGTGGACTCCCAGGCAGCTCACCCTATCCACAGTAGTCCCATTTATCTCCAGTGGCGTGTACGTCCTCGGATGTTGTGCCCTTCTAACGTCCGCAATCAGCTCCTTAGTTTTTGTGACATTCAAGAGGAGGTTGTTGTCCTGACACCAGAGTGCCAGATCAGCCACCTCCTCCTGGTAGGCCTTCTCATCGTTATCGGAGATCAGGCCCACCACCACAGTGTCATCAGCAAACTTAATGATGGAGTTAATGATGAATCTGGTACAGCTTTCCTCGTGTTCACACGCGTCAGAGCCCTCCTCATGACATGCTCGGACACCGAGAAGGTGTGCACATTCGCAGTGGTGGAACTCCCTCTAGCCTCGCTAGCCAGCACACTGGCGGTGTTGTTTTTAGTGATGGTTTTCACTAAGAACCAGCAATAGACAATAGACAACAGACAATAGGAGCGGGTGTAGGCCATTTGCCCCTTCAAGCTAGCATCGCCATTCAATGTGATCATGGCTGATCATCCACAATCAGTCCCCCGTTCCTGCCTTCTCCCCATATCCCCTGACTTTGTTATTTTTAAGAGCCCTATCAAGCTCTCTCTTGAAAGTATCTAGAGAACCGACCTCCACCGCACTCTGAGACAGAGAATTCCACAGACTCACAACTCTGTGTGAAACAGTGTGTCCTCATCTCCATTCTAAATGCCTTACACCTTATTCTTAAATGAAGTAGTGAGGGGCTGGGGTGAGGAAGTGTGGGCAAGAGATAGGTGAATTGAGTTGAGGAGTGGTTAATTGGCAGATGGAGTCGGGAAGGGGAACGGAAGGGTGAAGATGGCGACAAAGTCTGAGAGGCAATAAGTGGAGACAACAACAGATTGTAGATTATGGAACCTGATAAAAAGGAAGAGTCAAACCAGAGAAGGAAAGGGTAGTGGGCATATGCAAAGTGGGTGGAAGGGACAATGGTCCCAATGGGAATAGTGCCTAGGTAATAGGCAGCTGGGGTGGGTAGAGGAGTAGGTATAGGCTGAGTGGATTGGAAAGAAGGCAGTGTCTGAGAAGACCTGAGTAGATCAGAAGGAAAGAGAAAGGGACAAAATATGTTACCTGAAATTGGACATTTAATTTTTCATGCCTTCAGATTAGAGACTACCCAGACAGAGTGTGAGGTGCTGCTCTTAAGTTTGCATTTAGCCTGAGCCTGCCAGTGGAGGAGGCTGAGCATGGACAGGTTTGGTGGGAAATATGAAGGGGAATTAAAATGGCTTATAACCAGCAGCTCCACATGGTCATTGTTCCAGATTTCAGACTCTGCAATCTCTTCATCTTCTTGCGTATGGCGTGCACAGCCTAAAGTTGTAGGACTATCCGTTCTATTTGATCTTATTTGATTGTGCATGCCGGGTTGATTGCATTCGTTGAAACAGGGTGGACCACGTGAAGTTTGCAATCTCCCACCCCTGCAACCTCCTGCTTAAACTTACTGATGCATTGATGCTATAGAAATAGGTATGTTACAAAACTTACCTTTACCGGCGCTGCACTTCTGCCGCTCCCCGTGTGCGCGACTTTCGCGCCTTGCAGAGGGGGGCGGGCTTAAAGTGCCGTTTTTCCACAGGCCTGGATAATCGATGAATGTCGGGCGATTTGGTTGCTGAAGAAAAATCGCTCCGACATTTAATGAATGGTGGTATTTTTAAATTACTCTAAATTATTTATTAACTAGAGTAATTTAAAAATCACCTTCAAAAGCCGTGACCGCAGACAACCGGAAGCATTTTGCGTAGGGGAGAAAAAAAGGTAAATACTTTACTTTTATATTAAAAGTTGGTTTTTCGGGAGGCATTAATAATATTTTTATGTTGCGAAATGGGGTCCCCAAAAAATGTATGAACCCCCAGTATTTTTCCCCCCGACTTCACTGCTAACCGCAACGTTCCAATCCACCGCATTCCACTAAAACCCACTCGCTAGTTGATTTAAATGGCCATTAATTTACAGGCATAAAACACTAAATTCCTTCCATTTGGCCCAGAAATTCATGAAAATGAGATTTAAAAATTATGTTATATTGTGGATTATTGTGTGAATGTTATTTGGACACTTAGGCAATTTAAAAAAAGTTTATCTTTTCTTAAGAAATTGATAGATGTTTAGATCTACTCATTGAATTTTGTAATTAGCTACAATTAGATAACTAACTAATTATATGCTTTAATTTCAGGTAATCCAAGTAAGATTGTTTAATATTTGTTTCAGAATGCTTCAATCTATAATAACTGAAAATTTCATTGAGTTCTCTTAATTTTTAAGAATGTTATGGACTTCTAACTTTTCCAGATCACAGCTTTTGAGTTAAGTCAATTGAAAGGCAATGGGAAGCAAGATGCTCATTTCCGAGTATGAAAATGGCCATAACTTTCTTAATACTGAAGATATGAAAGTAAATTAGGTGTCAAATTAAACTTCTTTTTATGCATTATCTGATGGGATAAATTGCAGACTTGATTTTTAAAATCTCAAAATTTTGTAACATTGCTAATAGAAATGTCTTACTGAGTACGCAACAGGTCAAGACATTGCGGGAAGGTTTACTACTCTGCCAAAAACAGCAGCTAATGGGAGGAAAACAGCCCAGAATGCAAAACAAGGGTCCAATTGCTCTATACTCCTATCACATTGAGTCATGAGTGATGGTGAACAATTGTACAGATGATGGGAGAAGGAGGCTCCAAGAACATCCCCTTCCTCATCGATAGCGGGGGCTAACATGTGAGCAGGAGTAATCATAGGGGGGGGGCAATGAGTGCCTCATGCCTGTCTGATTCAAAGGGATCTTGATTTGAGGGCCTCTAAAATTGAGGGGCCTCTGCTTGATCTTGGTTTGAGGGCCTCTAACATTGAAATTGGTCTGGGCCTCAGTTCATCTATGAGAGGGCCTGCATGTGAGTGCCAAAGCAAAGACAAGAATTTGCAACCATGTTCAGCCATAAAAGTGTCCAATATATAAACCATCTCAGTTTTGAATCCCCACTATCACGAAAAACAATCTTCACAATCACATTCACACTATATGATATCTGGAAACAGTGAAGAGCACTGGATGGAACAAAGCTGGGACCGGACGACATCCGAGAAGTAACACTGAAGACCAATGACTAGACAAGCTGGGCATCCGGACAAGCTGTTCCAATGTCGGCGCAAGGGGTATCCACCTGACAATGGAGAAAATGTGCTCATAAAAAGTAGGACAAATCCAATTTGTATAATTACCATCCAGTCAGATTCAATCATCAGCAAAATCAGTGCTTAGCACACCAATTGCAACTCTTCATCATCTGGTCTCATTGCATGTACAATACCCCCAGCAGCTTCATGCTATGAAGTCATTTCCTTGCCTCCGAGATATATTGGGCAATGTTGTAGAATGTCGTCTGCAGCTGTTTGTGCTGCCAAATCATCCAGGCATGAAGATGGGAGGTGAAAGAGTGTCAGCTAAGTGCATATCCTTTTGCACTTAGCTGACACTCTGTTGCAGGCTCCGTGCAACACCTGCGAGAAGCAACTGTCGGACGATGATGGTTTTGTTGTTATGATGGTCTCTTACCTCCTCCCATCCTCGTGTCTGGATGACCTGGCAGCACAAACAGCTGCAGACGACACTCTACAAATGTCAAATGTCGTTTGGACAGATTTATGCATAGGAAGAGTTTCACGAGGGCAAAAGGGTGAGCTAAACTGTAAACTTGGTTGATGTGGACATGCGGTATAGATCTTTAATTCTATGACCATCTTTACTGGCTTCTACCTTTTTCAAGAATTGGTAGAATGTAGCCTACCTCATGACAACAGTAGCAATGAGCGATTTTGTGTGGTCATTCTGAGGTCATGCGGATTCCTATCCTCTCACCTTTCTTCTCCACAAGCCTTCTACTCTTTGTGCTTATTAAACCTACATGGCCTGTTGATCTCACACTGAATCCACATGTAAAACACACATGACTGGCTCTCAGTGAAGGAGATCTCACTGTGAGCTTCCTCCTTGCTGGAATCAGAGTGATGCCATAAAACAGAAGGGTCCTACAGATGGTGACACAGCAGTGCTGCTGGTAGAGCTGTTGCATCCTAGCTCCACAGACCCGGGTTCAATCCTGACCTCGGGGTTCTGCCTGCGTGGAATTTACACGTTCTGCTTGTGACCACTGGCCGTTCCGGTTTCCTCCCACATCCCAAAGACATGTGGGTTTGTAAGTTAACTGGCCTCTGTAAAATTGTCCCGAGTATGTAGAGAGTGGATGCATAAATGGGATGAAATAGAACTTGTGTGAACGGTTGATCAATGGTTGGCATGCACTCAGTGGGCTGAAGGGCTTGTTTCTGTGCTGTATCTGTAAACTAAATTAAACTAAACAGAAGTGATAGGAGCAAAGTAGACTACTCAGTCCCTCAAACCTGCCCTGCCATTCATGACAAACATGGCTAATCAACCCCAAGTCTCATCTCTTCCTCTGTGCCCATTTCACAAAGCTTTCAATTCCCCATTCTTTCAAAACTTTTCCTACACCTTTTCCAAACACCTCCACTAATCTTTAACTAAGCTCCAAGAAAAATAGATCTAATTTCTTTAGCACTGGTTAAAGGACAATTCGTCTCACCCTAGGAATCAATCAATTGAATTTCTTCAAGACTGCTCTGAGGTAAATCATTCTTTGTTTTTAAGTGCTATATCCATGTTCTTCGTATCCCTACTATCTCACTGAAAATTTGACATACAACGCTAAACATCTTCACATGGATCCTCTCAACCGCCAGTCTACACTCTAACCTATGTTGCAAAGCCCAAAACCATTCTTGAATTGGCACTGCCTTATCAGCCTATTTAACCTGATTATGTATTGCCTAACTGCCTCCTCCAGGCTCTGTTGGCTTGTGCCAAATGTCTAATTTGCGACAAGATTGCATCAATTTTTCTTTTAAAGTTTTAAGATATTCCCATGTGCTACTGGAATTTGGTAATTTTGTAATTTAGTAATTTTGGACTGTGCAAACAGAGACAGGTTTGTGAGTTTTGCAAGAGTCAAAACGATCCATCCTTGTAGGATGACAACATCCTGTCAGCAATGCACTAAAACATGTAAATAAACAAGCAATTACATAGCCACCAAGCCATGCACAGATTCCACACAAACTGGGGTTTAAAACTAGGTGGTACTGGCATTCCAATACAAAGCATGTACAGAGGATTATGGCCCCAAATAAAGTAATTCAGAACAATTGTTATCCTTTTGAAAATGTGTGGAGTTTGTACGTTCTTCCTGTGACTGTATGGGTTTCCTCCGGGTGTTCCGGTTTCCTCCTTCATCCAAAAGACATGCGCAATTTTTAGGTAATTTTGTTTAGTTTAGGTTAATTTTGGTTAGTTTAGTTTAGAGATACGGTGCAGAAACATGCCCTTAGGCCTACCGAGTCCGCATCAATCAGCAATCCCTGTACATTAACACTACCCTACACACATTAGGGACAATTTTTTACATTTATACCAAGCCAATTAACTAACAAACCTGTACATTTTTACAGTGTGGGAGGAAACCAAAGATCTCGAGAAAACTCACGCAGGTCACGGGGAGAATGTACAAACTCTGTACAGACAAGCACCCGTAGTCAGGATCGAACCCAGGTGTCTGGCTCTGTAAGGCAGTAGCTCTACCGTTGTGCCATCGGAAGTAGCTCTACCGTTGTGCCATCGTGCCGCCACACCACCATACTGCCACACGTAATTGACCTCTGTAAATTGCCCCTAGAGTGTAGGGAGTGGAACGAGTATAAACGAGTGATCAATGGTCAATGTCAACTTAGAGGGCGAAAGGGTGTGTTTTCATGCTGTATCTTTAGTTTACAGTTAGGGAGTACTTTAAAACTTTTAAAGAAAAATTGATCGAATTGATTCAAACTAAGCTAAACACTATAATTCCCTCTGGCAAAAAATGGTGCCACTTAGCTATTTTTTCTTTTCTTACCCTTAATGGTGTAACATTATAATCTGCACACTGAAATTTTTATCTTTGCACCACCTGTTGTACCTGAATATGATTTGATTTTGCTCATGTATAGTATGATTTGACTGGATAGCATTCAAATAAAGCTTTTCACTGTATCTCAGAGCTGCCAACATTGGGTGAAAGTTGGGAGTGAGAAATTGTGAGATACCAAGCCCGAGGGAGCGTAGCGACCGAGGTTGGGGGGGGGGGAGGGGGGGGGAGTGGGAGGGGGGTTAGGGACTTAACCTATCACGTTCAAATCCACAGGTGCTTATCTAATACGGTAATCTTTTATGGGGCACTTCACGGACCAAATTTTGTATAACAAAATTTTGTATAACAAAATTTGTTACATCCATTGGCTTGCTTGTTATCTAACATGCTAGTTACTTTGTCAAAAAAGTCATCAATTAACCATATAACCATATAACAATTACAGCACGGAAACAGGCCTTCTCGGCCCTTCCAGTCCGTGCCGACCATTTATTTTCCCCTAGTTCCATTTACCTGCACTCAGACCATACCCCTCCATTCCCTTCCCGTCCATATACCTATCCACTTTACTTTTAAATGTTGAAATCGATCCTGCCTCCACCACTTCTGCTGGAAGATCATTCCACACAGCCACCACTCTCTGAGTAAAGAAGTTCCCCCTCATGTTACCCCTAAACTTATGTCCCTTAATTCTCATATCATGCCCTCTTGTTTGAATCTGCCCTACCCTCAAAAGGAAAAGCTTATCCACGTCAACTCTGTCTATCCCTTTCAACATTTTAAAGACCTCAATCAAGTCCCCCCTTAACCTTTTGCTCTCCAAAGAATAAAGACCTAACTTGTTCAACCTTTTTCTGTAACTTAGTTGCTGGAACCCAGGCAACATTCTAGTAAATCTCCTCTGTACTCTCTCTATTTTGTTGACATCCTTCCTATAATTAGGTGACCAAAATTGTACACCATACTCCAGAATTGGTCTTACCAATGCCTTGTACAATTTCAACATTACTTCCCTACTCCTATATTCAATGCACTGATTTATAAAGGCCAGCACACCAAAAACATTCTTTACCACCCTATCTACATGCAATTCCACCTTCAGGCAACTATGCACAGTTATTCCTAGATCCCTCTGTTCCACAACATTCCTCAATTCCCTACCATTTACCATGTTCGTCCTATTTTGATTTGTTCTGCCAAGATGTAGCACCTCACACTTATCAGCATTAAACTCCATTTGCCATCTTTCAGCCCACTCTTCCAAATGGCCCAAATCTCTCTGTAGACTTTGAAAATCTACTTCATTATCCACAGCACCACCTATCTTAGTATCATCTGCATACTTACTTATCCAATTTTCCACCGCATCATCTAGATCATTGATGTACATGACAAACAACAGTGGACCCAACACAGATCCCCAAGGCATCCCACTGGTCACCGGCTTCCAACCTGACAAACAGCCATCCACCATTACTCTCTGGCATCTCCCATTCAGCCACTGTTGAATCCATCTTGCTACTCCGCCATTAACACCCAAAGATTGAACCTTCTTAACCAACCTTCCATGGGGAACCTTGTCAAAGGCCTTACTGAAATCCATATAAACAACTATATTGACAACTATATTGACATATAGACAACTATTGGTTGAACACAATTTGTCATCCATAAAATTATACTCACTCAGCTGTATAAGTATTCTGTTACCATTTCTTTCATTTTCCTAACAAACTGTCCTGAAGTCATTTTCACCCCCAATATTTTCAGTATTTTGATGTCTTCCTCTCAGCTGGGACTTTTTGAAATGCAAAGTCCAATAACTATATATTTAAGCAATATTATTCTATTAAATGTGATCTTGAGAGTACATAATATTTTCTGTGGTATTCATAACACAACAATGATAAAAAAAGATCTTTGTTTTCATTGCACCTACCACCATTCATACATTATTATCATACTCCAATACCAATGAAGTGCTTTGAAAAGCTGGTCCTCTCCCACATCAAATCCAGCATCCCTGTCTCATCAATTTGCATACAGGGCAAATAGATCCACAGAGGATGCCATCTCTCTGGCTCTTCACACTGTTCTGACCTGCCTGGAAAGACAGGGCACATACGTGAGGATGCTCTTCATAGACTATAGCTCTGCCTTCAATACGGTCATCCCCACCAAGCTCACCAGCAAACTCCACCAGCTAGGCTTCAGCTCACTGATATGCGATTGGATCCTGAATTTTCTGACGGAGCGACCGCAGGCAGTGAGACTGGGGCCGCACCTGTCCTCCACTATCACCCTGAGCACCGGCACACCACAGCGCTGTATACTGATCCCCATGCTCTACTCCCTCTTCACCCATGACTGTGTCCCTGCATTTACCAATAACACCATTGTCAAGTTTGCAGACGACACAACGGTGATCGGGCTGATCACCAATGGTGATGAAACAAAATACAGAGCGGAGGTGCAGAACCTGGCGGACTGGTGCTCACGGTGAAAACACGGTCACTAAACACCTCCAAGACCAAGGAGCTGATTATCGACTTCAGGAGGTCACAGAATTGGGGAATACGCCCCAATCTCGATCTATGGGGTCAGTGTGGAGAGAGTGTCCAGCTTTAAGTTTCCGAGCACTCACATCTCAGAGGACCTCACATGGTCCACCAACACCACTGCGCTGGTCAAAAAGGCACAGCAACGACTGTTCTTCCTAAGAACATTGAAACGGACTGGTCTGCCCCAACAGCTGCCGACGACCTTCTACTGCTGCACCACAGAGAGCATACTAACATATGGCATCTCTGTGTGGCATCTCAGCTGCACGGAGGCGGAGAGAAGAGCTCTTCAGCGCGTTGTCCACAGAGCACAAAAGATTATTGGGACACCGCTACCAGCCTTGGAGGCCATCTATCTCACACTGTGCCTCAGGAAGGCCATCAGCATCCATAAACACTCCTCTCACCCTTGTAATGGACTGCTTGAACTACTCCTTTCCGGCAGACGTTACAAGGCCTTCTACGCCCGCACCTCCAGACTCAGGAACAGCTTCATTTCCAGAGCTATTGCGGCTCTGAACCGGCCCTGCTGAGTGCCCCCCACCCCCATGGACTGTCTCCCTCAGATGGTCACGTCGCACAGATATGTCTGCACTTTAGTCTGTTTTGACTGTTTTACTGTTCTTGTGTTCTTTTTACAAACCTTGTTCTCGGGGTATTTAAACCTAAATTTTATTAGTTGTTTAAGTTATGACATCGGATGGAAGTTGCAAACCAAATCTCATTGCACTTATGTGTAATGACAATAAAATATATTATTATTATTATTATTATTATTATATTACAGTTAATATGTACCGAGGGCAATTTTTTGTTCCAATGCTCCCCATTCCCAATTACTTTTACATTGAAGTGATTGAAATCCAAGTGATGTTTAAATGGCATCAGAAAAATAAAACCTCCGGAATGGATGATATTCATTGTGTGGTTGGTTGGAGTCAGTGTCAGCACAATTACTATATTAAACTTTGAATCTTCAGATGTCCTGGTGCAAGCTAAAACTAAAGACAAATAATAACCCCCTCACGCATTCCCCTGCAAGTATCTGTCACTCCTTTAAAATATGCCCCTTCTTTGAACAAGCTCTTAAGCATCACATCTGAATCAGTTTCCATCCGATTACACTCCTTGAGGGTGTTCATCTATGTACTCAATTAATAAAACAACGAGATCAGGGACATTTCTATTCAACATGTTTGGGGGGTGGGTGGGTTTAGAAACAGTCTGTGAGGTAAACAAACATAATAGTTGAGTGGCAAATGTCAATAGTGCTACATTCCCAATATTTAACTGAAGGAAATAATGGGTTATCGGGGCTGAATGTTATGACAGACAGCCTGACACCTTACATGTTATTTTAATATTACACTTATCCCATCCCCCTAGATATTCCAGATTAATAAATCAAGGTTTTGTCAACTAATTACAAATCAGGCTAATTACAAATCAATAACATTAGCCAACTCCGAAACTCCGAAGTGCTGAGCATTGGGATCCAGACATCATGGACAACTGGCCTCAGTTCCCCCGCTCACACCTGCCAGTGCTCTTTGTCTGAACCAGGGGCGATGGAGTGTTTTTGAAAGTGGGGGGCTGAGCGATCACTGATCACTGGCCTTGGGGGTACCCGGCAAGAGAGTGGAGCAACTGAGTGGGGGGAGGGTGTGGGAGGGACTTTTTAACATTTGATGCATTAAAATCATGTTTCATTTCGGAGTCACGTGAATGACTTTGTGAAGAACCCGCCAGCACGCATGCGCGACATATCGTCGCAACGCATTGCAGTCGACGGCTGGAGGTGGAGCGTGGCTCACCACCAGCCCTTCATAAGGGCCGCTCAGGTAAGTGTAACTAACCTTGAGTTGGTTGGTTTCTGTTGTGTGAGTGTTTTCTCTAAACAGATACATGGACGGGAAGAACAAGGGCCGTAGGACGTCCGCACGGAGTTGCCGTCCACCCATCCTGGAGCCCTCATCAATGGCTACACCTGCGAGTCAGGCCGGGAAAAAGGCGAGGAAGTCGGGGAGCCCTGTCGCCACAGGACCCGACCCACCGATGCACCGGAGCTCCAGCGAGGATCCCGCGGAGCAGGATTTCGGTGTGCCACCGGAGCAGGTTGACCCTGACTCTGTATCGCTGTCGCCAACGGGCTCGTTGGTCGACCAGGGCAAACAGGGTTCACGTGCTGCCGCACGGCCCTTCTCCCTGAGCCCTCGGAGGAGAGGGAGGGATAGAGCCCGTCAACCTAGCCCTTCACGGGCAAAGGTATCACCTGCCGCTAGATTGCGGACTGGTGAATTGGCGGGACTCAAGTCCACTGGGAGACCTGTAAGGACCAGTGTCGACTCACCAACCACCAAGACAAGGAAGAGTCATTCGGGTGGACTCCCGCCACGGTCACCGAGTCCCCCGTGGATGGGAGGACGGGACCGTACGCCATCTAGGCCCAGGATTAGGACAGTCGGCAAGCCCGCGCGGATGTCGGGTCACCACGCCGAGGCGTCGGGTGCCGACCTCTCACCGCATTTGCCCTCCGAGGCAGCGGGATCGAGCTCCGCCAAAAGGAGGCGTTTGAGCGGATCCGCGCGGGAATCGCTCAGCTTCGCTGCGGCGGCTGGTAGCGACAGTTTCCGGCACTGAGATTACCTCGACGAGGTACGGGCCGATGACGGGAGCCTCAGCAGTTGAACATGAGGACTCCGACCGCCCGGGTTCGAAGGGCGAAGGGCGTATTGACAGAATGGAGCGGATGTTGGAACTTCTCCTGCAACAAAATCAGAGGCGGGAGACATCTATTTCCAGAGGGCACATGGAGTTATCCCCATCGTCAGCGGGAAGCCTGAGACAGCCGAGGATGAGGACATCCTGGTTCATGCACCATCTACATCGGAGGCCCCTCAGGAGGAGCTCCTGGATGTCGCAACCAAATTTGCACTGTCCGAGTCATCAGGACTACCCCTCAACCCCAAACTGGCTGCCACCGTGGACATCCTGACGAACCAACAGCTTCAGGAAGAGGTCCTGTCGGAGGCCATGAATAGGCACAAAGCCCCAGCGAATTGCAACTCCCTCAACGTGCCCATTGTCAATACGCCAATTTGGGGCAATATCAGCCCAGGGATCAGAACCCAGGAGATGAAGCTCCAACGGATCCTGAAGCTGCTTACTGCTGGGATTACCGCGTTTGTACGGTCGGTGGACGGGGAGGATCTGAACACCGAGCAGGAGGATGCTCTGGCACTACTGTGCAACACACAGTATGAGATCAACGCCTTTCGAAAGAGCATTATTAAACCCACTCTAAACCCGAAATTTGCGGGGTTATGTAAAGCACCTCCTACGCCGCCACCCAGACAGTTGTTCGGGGAAGACCTCCCGAAGCGGGTCAAGGAGCTGGATGACCACACTAAGACGGTGGGACTCATGCTGTCACATATCTCGACCAGGCAGCAGGCCAGGAAAGTGCCATTTTTCAGGCCACGAGGCCCTGCCGTTAGACCAGCAAGGACCTACGCTCCAGCTCTGCCTCAATTTCAGCAGCCTCAACAACCTAGGCCTTTTTTAGGGCTAGGCCCCCAGCGGCCACCATGGAAGATGCGGACGCCGCATCATCAGCTCAACCCAGCACCTCCATGTCCCGCCAAACATATCAGGGACCGCCGGTAACCATGGAGGTAAGGCGGTCTGGATTTCATGCACCTGCATGCTTAACTTCACATGTTGGTGGGAGACTACGGTTCTTTACGGAGGCATGGGGAACCATCACTTCTGATGAGTTTATCTTACAAAGTATTCAAGGCCATGAGATTGAATTCATCAATGGTAAAATCCCTCCATCCCAGCATATGCCAGATCGGAAATTTACACTGTCCAGCAATGAAACGGCAGTAGGCTATGCTGAGATCTTAAGGCTACAAGAAAAAGGCGTGATAGAAAGAACTATACACGAACCAATTGAATTTGTACCCAACGTATTCACAAAAACCAAGAAGGATGGGGGATGTCGGGTTATTATTGATCTGACCCATTTGAATACCTTTGTAAAATATACCCATTTCAAAATGAACACGTTCGAAACAGCCAAGTTATTGATTTCTGAGGGCTGCTTTATGGCATGCATTGATTTAAAAGATGCATACTATTCAGTATCCATTCAGAAACACCACAGGAAGTTTTTGAAATTTACCTGGATGGATCAGCTCTGGTAATACAGGGCTTTGCCAAATGGGCTTACCACAGCCCCTAGATTATTTACTAAATTGCTCAAACCAATACTGGCTACGCTAAGGAGACAAAATCATATAGTGATGGCCTATCTGGATGATATCCTAATTATTGGGAACACCCTGGAATCAGCAGAACTGGCAGTTTCAGCCACCGTGGAAATTTTTCAGAAAATGGGGTTCATTATCCATCCAGATAAATCAAAGTTCTGCCCTTCACAGGTCATGGATTATCTGGGGTTCACGGTGGATTCCAATCGCATGAGGGCCACCATACCAACTAACAAAGTTGGGGATGTCACCCAAGTATGCAAGGATCTAGTCTGGGCCAGTATACCATCAATTAGACAAACTGCTAAGGTGATTGGCAAGATCGTAGCACTTTTTCCAGCTGCCCAATACGGACCTTTGCATTATCAAAATTTGCAGAGAGCCAAGATCTCAGCGTTGAAACTGAACGCTGGACATTTCGATAGACCAATGCAGCTGCCTCTAAAGCCAAAGATTGAGTTACAATGGTGGATTGCCAATTTTTGTGACTCATTTAAACCCATCATTTTGCCCAATCCGATGGTATACTTACAAAAACAGATGCAAGCTCCCATGGCTGGGGAGCTACGGACAACTACTCTAGTTGTGGAGGCAGATGGGACACCCTTGAATCTACCCTGTTGTTGTCACAAGGGATAAACTATTTGGAGATGCTAGGAGCATTTCACGGACTTCGAGCTTATTGTTCTAACCTTACTGACGCTCATGTCCGTCTCCAAATAGATAATACCACTGCGGTGGCATATCTAAACTATATGGGCGGTACCAGGTCAGTTTCATGTGATGAATTGGCAAATACAATTTGGCTCTGGTGTATTCGACGGAATATTTGGATTTCAGCTACCTATTTACCAGGTAAGCTCAATACAGTGGCGGACACCAGGTCACGCAAATTCAATGACAACATCGAGTGGATGTTGAATCCCCAAATATTCGCTAAAATTACAGCCAAATTTGGTAAACCGGATATCGACCTTTTTGATTCACGGTTGAACCATCAGGTACCAACATACGTTTCGTGGGAACCAGATCCTGGGGCGATGGCGATGGATGCGTTCTCGCTAGACTGGGGGAAATGGTTTTTCCTCCATTTTGCCTCATCAGTCGGGTATTGCGAAAAATACAGACAGATGCTGCTAAGGGCATTCTTATCATACCCGACTGGCCTACGCAGCCATGGTATCCGGTGGTCCTTCATATGATCAGTCAACCTTGGGTCCTCTTAGAGGGTTGCCCACAATTGGTAACAAACCCTGTCTCAGGGGAACCACATCCCTGCCACAGTCATCTAAACTTATTGGCTTGCAGGTTCTGAACAGGCCATTACTGCGGTATGGCCTATCATCTAGAACCATGGATACCATTGGAGCGTCATGCCAGGAGTCCACCAGGCGGCAATATCTCACACATATCCGGAAATGGGAAACCTACTGCGGCCGCTCCCACATTGCATACGACTCCGTTACCATCACCGACGTACTGGAATTCCTGGCGGGGTTGCATCATGACGAACATCTCAGCTACAGTGCCATCAACAGCGCCAGGAGTGCGCTGTCATTCTACCTCAATATCGAGGTAGGATCCAACAGGCTGATGTCCAGACTCATGCGGGGAATATTCAATTCCAATCTGCCCAGACCTCGTTATAACATCACCTGGGATATTGGGAAGGTATTAACCCTGCTCAGGACGTGGTCGCCCATGGAGGGGCTTGAGCTGGACGAACTCACCCTGAAGCTGGTGATGTTACTGGCACTGACTTCAGCGCAGAGGGTACAGACACTCCACAAGGTCAGGATCGACAGGATGATCTCTACCCCTGGTGAAGTAATCTTCTTCATAGATGAATTACTCAAGCAGCATAGGCCTGGGTTCACAGGGCTGCAGCTGAAGTTTCCGGCATACCCCGCTGATGCAAGGCTATGTTTAGCCGCCCATATCCGCCACTATGTCAAAGTGACGAGAATATTGAGGGGAATGGAGAAATACTTGCTCATTAGCCACAATAAACCTCACCATAGAGTGACAGTACAGACGATCTCCAGGTTGCTCAGGATCGTCTTGGGTGAGGCAGGTATTGACACTAATGTCTTTAAATCCCATTCCACCAGGGCTGCATCGACGTCGGCGGCAAGGGTCATGGAGGTGCCCATGGACCATATTCTTGCCACAGCAGGATGGGCAAACGAAGCCACCTTCCAGCGGTTTTACCATAAGCCTGTTGCCGCTCCTGCATTGTTCGCGGAGGCCGTGCTGGATGCAGGTCAAGAACGTGCAGATGTCCCCCAGTGAGGGGTTTTTTCTTTGTTGTTAATAAATATTGTTATTATTTTTCAGTATAAGCAGTCTGGAAAGTTGATTACTCCTATCCATCCTTATAAGTGGTGTGTGACAGCATGGACGTGGTCCAGGGCATGGAATCACAGAGCTTTGAAGTCTTCACGAAGTCACTCACGTGACTCCGAAATGAAATAGTAAGATTAAACGAGAACTTACCAGTTCGAAGGTTGATCTTTATTTTATGAGTAGTTGCGATGAGGAATTTCGTGCCCTCTGCTCCCAACCCTCGATCATAAATCAACTGGTAATTAGAGTCTCTTCAATCTTACTATAACAAGTCATTTCTCTGTTGTTGTTCCTGTGATTCCACACCGCTACTTTGAAGTGTGTCACGCATGCGTGCTGGCGGGTTCTTCACGAAGTCCCTCATCGCAACTCCTCATAAAATAAAGATCAACCTTCGAACTGGTAAGTTCTCGTTTAATCTTACTATTTTAGTGCATTGTAGAGGTATGATTTCAATGGTTTTTGTTTTAAGTATTTTTAAGAGGTAACTTTTTAAGGGTGACTTTTTCCACACAAAGGGTGGTGGGTGTATGGAACAAGCTGCCAGTGGAGGTAGTTGAGGCATGGACTATCCCAACATTTAAAAAACTGATACATGGATAGGATAGGTTTGGAGTGATATGGATGAAAAGCAGGGACATGTTGGCGGGTGTGGGCAAGTTGTGCTGAAGGGCCTGTTTATACCTCCACCATGCATGAATGCTTCAAAATCAAGTGGTTAAGTTTTATTGCCATATACTCAAGCATAGAAACATAGAAAATAGGTGCAGGAATAGGCCATTCGGCCCTTTGAGCCAGCACTGCCATTCAATATGATCATGGCTGTTCATCTAAAATCAGTACCTCTTCCCTGTTTTTTCCCCATATTCCTTGATTTATTTAGCCCCAAGAGCTAAATGTAAATCTCTCTTGAAAACATCCAGTGAATTGGCTACCACTGCCTTCTGTGGCAGAGAATTCCACAGATTCGCAACTCTCTGGGTGAAGAACATTTGTCCTCATCTCAGTCCTAACTGGCCTATCCTTTATTCTTAAACTGTGACCCCTGGTTCTGAACTCCCCCAACATCAAAAACATTTTTCCTGCAGTTACAGTAAGTGAAAATCTAGCAGGGAAGCAGGAAGCTTTCTCCAACCACCCCCATTTGAAGGCCACTATCTTCCACCGTTTCTACCCAGTGCTTGGTACTTACTTCCAGCAGCCATTGGTTGTCCTCCAGGATGCACCGAGCTGCAGCCTGATCCATGCCGGTCATCAGGGCAAATCCGGCACAGAGACTCTTACGGCAGCCTCAGACGGCCCAGGACTCTTGCACTGAGGCTGCACCATGGCCAGAACTACAGTGAGCAACTCGCCAGCCCGGCAAACACGCGCCAGCCTCGACTCCCCGTCCGCATCTGCCGCCGCCGCTGCTTCTGCTTCCATCCCTCAGCCCCGGCTCTCCAACACCCATGGCCCATGCAGTTGATATGAGTTTTGAAATTCTCGTTAATCACA
Organism: Raja brachyura; assembly: GCA_963514005.1. Next base: position 36,365,870 of record OY740794.1, on the reverse strand, counting down.
GAATATCTCACGACAGAGCGTGAGAAATTTGTGATCAGCGTGAGAGCACGAGAATTTGGTGAAATGCATGAGTCTCACGCTCAATGCGTGAGAGTTGGCAGCCCTGCACTGTATCTTGGTAGAAGTGACAATAAAAAATCAATACCAATACCAATATTGAAACATGTTTCCCACAGTCTCTTTAAACACACTGGGGCCCATTTATTCACAGTCTCTTTAAGCACACTAAACCCCATTTCCTGTGCTTGGAGCACCGTGTGCAGTTCTGGTCACCCAGCTACAGCTATAGGAGATAGGACGGAAATGTTGTATTATTGGGACTGGAGTACTTGAGTTGTAAGGACAGACTGGAATTACTGGATTTTTAAAATCCTGGAGCATGGGAGGCTGGGTTTATAGGGGTTCCTGTATATAAAATCATGAGGGGCATAGAAAGATGAATGTTCACAGTCTTTCCCAGGCCAGGGGAGTCTGAAGCTAGAGGACATATGTTTCAGGCGAGAAAGGAAAAAAATTGCAGTGACCCGAGGGGCAAGTTTTCTTTTTTGCACAGAGGGTTATGAAGGTAGGTGCAGTTACAGCATTTAAAAAACATTTGGGCAGGTACATGGATATAAAAGATTTAAAGGACATGGGCCAAATGCAAAGAAATGGCACAAGCTTAGATTGGCAACTTAGTCTGCATGGGCAAGTTGGTCTGAAGACCCTGTTTCCTTGCTGTGTAACTATGACTTTCTGTCCCTGTCAGAACAGAAAAGATTGATAGGAAATTTAGTTGGAGCATTTCAAGATTAATAAAGATTTTAATGGAGGGAATACGAGGAGAACGGTTCCAATGGGAGGGATGTCAGTCACTAGAAGTCAGAGATTTGAGATAATTAGCAAAGAGGAAACCTAGAACTATTTATAATTATAGGGAACTGTAATAATCTGGAATGCACTTCTGTAAAACAAGATACAATTAGACAATAACAAACAAAAGGAAGTAGGTACAGAGTTAAAAAGGTAAATAGTTCAGAGCTTGGGCATAAGAGCAGATAAATAGGCCATCCATGGCATGGAAATTAATCTTTGAAACAGCAATGCCAATGCAATGAAACGAACTTTCATTTTCTCTGTGGTATGAATAACCCTTGTGCTCGTAGCGTGTTTGGCACAGAACAACATGTCAGAGGATACCGATGAGTACAGAATAGAGACATTTTTTTTTAAATATTGCAACTATGTGACACAATATACAAGGGTCACTGAAAATCAGAAATTAAAGAAAATGTTGTATATGCCAAGAAGATTTGGCAATAACTGCAGAGAGGAACAAAATTGACCCCATTATCATCTTATGTCACACTATGATCTTACATCAGAACTGGCTAGGCTGGTTATCTGAAAGCTGTAATTTTGTTGAATCCTGCAAGCTTTGATATGCTGGGTCAGAAAAGGAGGTGTGGTTGATCCTGCATCACAATGGTGAGGGAGACCAGATATAGATGTCACAGTGGAAGTGGCGGTAGAATTAAAGTGATGAAATTACTTCCTCAATTGTCTGGCCTGGGGCTTCTTTAGACTGCCTTGTTAATGTTTTTCCTCATTCCTCTTCTCTGAATCAAACATATTCTCATCCGTGTGATACTCCCGAGCAGCTGTCCCAAACTCCCACAAACCACACCAACCTCAGTCAGGCAGCTGATTGCCCGTAATTCTTATTCATCTGTGTAAACTCTCTCCCCTGCCCAACTGCCTGAAGACCACCTTAGTCCTACTCCCTCCATCAAGCCATTTCCTTGACTCCCATGTATTTGCCAACAAACCACCCCCAATCTCATTAATCAAATGCCTGGCCATCTCATGATAGTGTCCCCAACCATTTATCTAATCCTCTCTCTCACTCTTCAGCCTATCCCGGACAGCCACTCTCTGTCTTCAACTCACCCGGTACACATTCACAACTGCACAATCTCTGCATTATCTCTCCTGAATACCCTGAGAGAAATAATATACACCGCTCGCCCCACCATCTCTTCAGATTACAATTTTACAAACAAATTGTTTCAGTCATCAGGAATCCAAATCCGCCTTTGGCTAAAATACTTTTTTTTTACATTTGTTTTATGATTAATTATGTATCCATGGCAACTGAACTACTTTAAAAAAATACCGTCATGCAGCAGATACGTGTTAGTGTAAGGTAAATCAGATTTAAGAATTGATGCTGTGGCCTGATAAAAGTAAAGGGACTACATGATGCATTATTGAATGATATCGCTCTGGGTCAACCCTTGCACTACGCTGAACTCAGCCATGGCACCAAGTTTCTATGCTGCCTAGAGTTGCCTACAACTCAGTGCTTCTTAAACTATTTCAGTGTCATTCACCCTTGAGTCTTCATCACAAAATGTCATTCACCCTCGACTAAATATTATTGTATTTTGGTAATTTCCATTTTATTTTCCCTTGTGTATAATTTTATATATAAATTATTTTGTCACATGAGCAAAAAACATAAATTAACTCATTCACCACAAAATAATTTCATTCACCTTTGGGTGAACCATTCACCAGTTTAAGAAGCACTGGCCTACATTAAGGAAATTCCTTGATGCTTTTTCAGATGATGTACCACTTCACAACACCTGAGGCAACCTAGCTCCAGTACTTTTAGATCTTTAAATAAAATAGAAAACACACTATTATTTCATAATTTTAATTGCTGGTGCATTGAGGCAATCCTTGCGAGTTGACAACATGAGTTTGAAACAATGTTTACTGTCTCGGTCCACTATCATTTATTTATTAATCTGTTTGGCTTCATACCTTTGTGTGTCCGACACAAAAGCACAGCTCCAACCCCACACTGACACAGAACAATGAGCTAACTCCTGCCCAGCACAGGAGCCTGTCAGAAACTGCTCACACATAATGCCTAATGTGCATAAGCTATATAAAATGGTCTTGCCTAATGCTTTGATGTATGAAAGGGGTATGAAAGAGCAGAATCCAGAAGGGCAGATGTCTGTATTGTTCTCTTTCAGAACTCGACAGCAAACTAGCTCGACAGGTCAGGCAAGTGTGTGTCGCTGCAGTTAGATCTTAGTTTAAAAACACATTCTTTGGCTTCAATTCAGCAAGCAATGCTAAGGTCTTATTACTTCAGCAATGTAAACAAAATGTTGCTCTAAGGCCATGCTTCGGCAAGAAAACACAAGGACGCAAGCACAATACAGGTGCACGTGTCGATGCGCACATACACACAAGATCAATACGGAGAGACAAGAGTCTGCAGATGCTGAACAAAAAAATCAAACTGCTGGAGGAAATCAGCGGTAAGGCAGAATCTAATCTGTAGAAGGGTACTGATGATAAATACATTAAATACAACAATTAATGCAAAACAACAGAATGGTTCATAGTTTGTAGTACAATCCAAAGTAGTATAATTAAAATATGAAATGGAATTACCAAATGAGATAAAGAGTAACGGTACGTGGCAGCGTGTCCAAGAAGGGGATGTGAAAGAAATGACTGGTTCAGGAGTCTGACAGCAGTGGGGAAAAAAACTGTTCCTACATTTCTTTCACACAGAGGGTGATGGGTGAATGGAACGAGCTGCCGGAAGACGTTGTTGAGCAGGGACTATTTCAAACTTTAAGAAACAGCTGGAGCGGGACATGGATAGGACAGGTTTGGAGGAATATGGGCCAAATGTAGGCAGGTGGGACAAGTGTAGCTGGGACATGTTGGCCGTTGTGGGCAAATTGGGCCAAAGGGCCTGCTTCCACACTATATGACTCAATGGCTCTATGACTAGGACATTTAGACATCTGGCTTTGCAAATACTGGCATTTCCTTCCAGAAGGTAGAGGAGAGAAAAGGTGCCAAGCATCCTTGATGATACTTCCACTCTTCCTGATACAATACACCATGGCAATAGAGTGGATGGAATGAAGTGATGATCCTGTGATGATCTGGGCTGTGTTCACAAGTTCACAAGTTATAGGAGTAGAATTAGGCCATTCGGCCCATCAAGGCTACTCCGCCATTCAATCATGGCTGATCTCTGCCTCCCAATCCCATTTTCCTGCCTTCTCCCCACTCACCACTCTCTGCAGATTCAGGTGCTTTCTTCGTCAGCACATCATTATGAACAGACCAGGTTAGCTTGCTGGTGACATGAATGTCACTAAACCTGAAGCTTGAAGAGTCCAATAGTAACAAGGCAGATAGCAGTGGATTCCAAGCAATCTCACATTAACTTGGAGATTAATGGACAAAGAGCAGAATTCTGAAATGCTTTTCATGCAGTATGTATCAAGCCCAACAGGTCCCACTTTTTAAAAAAGGAGGGAGAGAGAAAGCGGGGAATTACAGACCAGTTAGTCTAACATCGGTAGTTGGGAAACTGCTAGAGTCAGTTATTAAAGATGGGATAGCAGCGCATTTGGAAAGTGGTGAAATCATTGGACAAAGTCAGCATGGATTTACGAAAGGTAAATCATGTCTGACAAATCTGATAGAATTTTTCGAGGATGTAACTAGTAGAGTGGATAAGGGAGAACCAGTGGATGTGTTATATCTAGACTTTCAGAAGGCTTTCGACAAGGTCCCGCATAAGAGATTAGCATACAAACTTAAAGCACACGGTATTGGGGGTTCAGTATTGATGTGGATAGAGAACTGGCTAGCAGACAGGAGGCAAAGGGTAGGAGTAAACGGGTCCTTTTCAGAATGGCAGGCAGTGACTAGTGGGGTACCGCAAGGCTCAGTGCTGGGACCCCAGCTATTTACAATATATATTAATGATTTGGACGAGAGAATTCAATGCAACATCTCCAAATTTGCAGATGACACCAAGCTGGGGGGTATAGTTAGGTGTGAGGAGGATGCTTGGAGGCTGCAGGGTGATTTGGATAGGCCGAGTGAATGGGCAGATGCATGGCAGATGCAGTATAATGTGGATAAATGTGAGGTTATCCACTTTGGTGGCAAAAACATGAGGGTAGACTATTATCTGAATGGTGGCAGATTAGGAAAAGGGGAGATGCAACGAGACCTTGGTGTCATGGTACACCAGTCATTGAAAGTAGGCATGCAGGTGCAGCAGGCAGTGAAGAAAGAAAATGGTATGTTAGCATTCATAGCGAAACGATTTGAGTATAGGAGCAGGGAGGTTCTACTGCAGTTGTACAGGGTTTTGGTGAGGCCACACCTGGAATATTGCGTACAGTTTTGGTCTCCAAATCTGAGGAAAGACATCCTTGCCATAGAGTGGGTACAGAGAAGATTCACCAGACTTATTCCTGGGATGTCAGGACTTTCATATGAGGAAAGATTGGATAGACTCAGCTTGTACTCGCTGGAATTTAGAAGATTGAGGGGGGATCTTATAGAAACATACAAAATTCTTAAGGGGTTGGACAAGCTAGATGCTGGAAGATTGTTCCCGATGTTGGGGGAGTCCAGAACAAGGGGTCACAGTCTAAGGATAAGGGGGAATTCCTTTAGGACCGGGATGAGGAAAACATTCTTTACACAGAGAGTGGTGAGTCTCTGGAATTCTCTGCCACAGAAGGTAGTTGAGGCCAGTTCATTGGCTATATTTAAGAGGGCGTTAGATGTGGCACTTGTGGCTAAAGGGATCAGGGGGTATGGAGAGAAGGCAGGTACAGGATACTGAGTTGGATGATCAGCCATGATCACATTGAATGGCGGTGCAGGCTCAAAGGGCCGAATGGCCTACTCCTGCACCTATTTTTCTATGTTTCTATGTTTCTATGTGGTGGTTGTGGACATAATTTCAAGAATTCATTGGGAAAATAGAAAGTGTAGTAATGGGAGAGCATTTTGAGACAACAAGGATAATTGATTGTAATGGAAAAAGACAAATATAGGCCAAGAATAAACAATAAACAATGAGCTAAGACAAAGTTTAATAGCCTAAGGAATGTTTCAGCAAAAGTGGAATGGAAAAGGCTCAGTGAAAATAAATTATTTTCTATGCAGCGGAAGGCATACAATGTTCAAATCAGATACATTCCCATTAGATCTCCATGGAAGGCAAGGAATATGCAGGCCAGGATAAAGGTGAGAAGGGGAAAACCATGTGACACATTTGAGAGCCCAACATCACAGCAAGTCTAGAGTGATATACAGTAGAAGATGCATGGGTAAATGTAAAAAGGAAATATGGAGAACAAAGAAGACACAGGAGGAAATATTGACATGTTAAATCAGGGAATATACATCCACACAATCCTGAAGGCGGCAGTATAGAGTGAAAAAAGAACTGAACATGGCATTTGGAATAATTGTCTTTATGTGTTTGGGCATGGAGTCACAGAACAGGCAGATTGTGCAAGAATGTATGAAACATTAGCTAAGCCACCAACAGTGTGATGTGTACAGTTCTTGCCACCACATAGTAGGAAGGATGTGTCAGAACTAGAAAAGTGCAGGCAAAAATTACGAGGATGTTTACAGGGCTAGAAATGTATACTTATGAAGAGTGATTAGTTTGGTTGGAATTAGAAACATAGAAACAGAAAAATAGGTACAGGTGTAGGCCATTCAGCCCTTTGAGCCAGCACCGCCATTCAATATGATTATGGCTGATCATCTGAACTCAGTGCCCCATTCCTGCTTTTCCCCATATCCATTGATTCCTATAGTCCTTAGAGCTAAATCTAATTATCTCTTCAAAACATCCAGTGAGTGGCCTCCACTGCCTTCTGTGGCAGAGAATTCCACAGATTCACAACTCGCTGGGTGAAGAAGTTTTTCTTCATCTCAGTCCTAAATCGCCTACCCCATATTCTTAAACTGTGACCCTGGTTCTGGAATCCCCCAACATTGGGAAAAAATTTCCGGCATCTAGCCTGCCCAATCCTTTAAGAATTTTATATGTTTCCATAAGATCCGCTCTCATCCTTCTAAATTCCAGTGAATACAAGCCCAGTCAACCCTCCTTTCATCATTTGTCAGTCCTGCAATCCCGGGAATTAACCTACGCTGCACTCCCTCAATAACAATAATGTCCTTCCTCAAATTAGGATACCAAAATTGCACACAATACTCCAGGTGCGGTCTCACCAGGGCCCTGTACAACTGCAGTAGGACCTCCTTGCTCCTAAACTCAAATCCTCTTGCAATGAAGGCCAACATGCCATTACCTTTCTTCACTGCCTGCTGTACCTACCTGCATGCTTACTTTCAGTGACTGAGGTACATGCACACCCAGGTCTCGTTGCACCTCCCCTTTTCCTAATCTGACACCATTCAGATAATAATCTGCCATCCAGTCCTCGCCACCAAAGTGGATAACCTCACATTTATCCACATTACACTGCATCTACCATGCATCTGCCCACTTACCCAACCTATCCAAGTCACCCAGCAGTCTCATAGCATCCTCATCGCAGCTTTGTCACCCAGCTTTGTTTCATCTGCAAACTTGGAGATGTCACATTTAATCCCCTCGTCTAAATCGTTAATATTTATTGTAAATAACTGGGATCCCAACACCGAGCCTTGCAGCACCCCACTAGTCACTGCCTGCCATTCGGAAAATAACCCGTTAATGCCTACTCTTTCCTTTCTGTCTGCCAACCTGTTCTCTATCCATGTCAATACACAACCCCCAACACTATGTGCTCTAAACTTGCACACTAATCTCTTGTGTGGGACCTTGTCAAAGGCTTTTTGAAAGTCCAGATACACCACATCCACTGGCTCTCCCTTATCAATTCTACTTATTACATCCAAAAAAAAGTTCCAGAAGATTATAAGATGTGGGCCGATGAGCTTTTTCATTCATGTTCGTGACCCAACTCACGGAACAACCTGAATTTTTAACATATTGTGTAAAAATATTATATAAATCATACCTGAAACTCATCAGGACCAAAACATGCACATATACTTAAAATATGAGAAAAACCTCACATTTTCCGAGTAGTAATTGTCCAATCAATGCACGTTTGACATTGAGGTCAGACGCCAATTGACCAATCCCGCACTTTGTTTTATGGTCGCTAGGCAGCGAGGACCCTGGGATCATGGCTGCCTTATAATTACATCAAAACAATAGCAAGGTTTCCAAGGAATAAAGGTAATGCCATCCATCCGAGGCCATCCGAGGCCATCCATCTCAAACTCAATACCAAAAAATGCATATTCAGAGTCAATGAGGTAAAATACCTAGGCCATATATTTACCAAGGACGGCCTGAAAACTGATCCAGCGAAAACCAGTGCTATTAATGAGCTTCCAGCACCCACAGATGTGCCCAGCTTGCAGAGGTTCCTTGGCATGGCGAACTATTTGAGCAAATTCATTCCAGATTTCGGCGAAATATCAACCCCATTGCGCCATCTTACACACAATGACTGCGTGGACCTGGCATGAGCAACAACAGACAGCATTTGACACTCTAAAACGGCAGATGTCGGCCACCCCTACTCTAGCGTACTTTGATCCTAGACTGCCTATTACACTTACATGTGACGCCTCACAACATGGCCTGGGCGTTGCTTGCCTTCAGAATGATGGCCATGGCAAAAAGCCTGTCGCCTATGCCTCGCGCACCATGTCTGACACAGAACAACGATACGCCCAAATCGAAAAAGAGTTATTAGCAGTTGCGTTCGCCTGCAAAAAGTTCAACAATTTCATTTTTGGTGGCACTATTACAATTGAAACCGACCACCAACCTCTCATCAGCATTTTCAATAATCCTATTCATAACTCTCCAGCGCGCCTACAACGGATGTTACTACAAGTTCAAAAATATGACATTGTCCTGACCTACAAACGTGGAAAGTATATGCACTTGGCAGACACTCTTTCACGTGCACCTCGGAAGGCCTGCGAGGATCTGCCCTTGCAGGATGATGACTTTATCGTGTTGTCCGTATCCTTTATCCCTTCATCTTGGATGGAGGACCTGGTTGCCCACACTGCCACCGACAAGACCCTATGGTCGCTAACTTCTGTCATTAAGTGCGGCTGGCCAGACAAGCACTACAACGTACCATTGCCAGTCCAACCTTTCTTTCCTGTTCGGGGCGAACTAGTGCTACAAGACGGCATTGTTTTAAAAGAACAGAAGGCCGTGGTTCCTGTTTCGCTGCATCACCGTTATTTTGATGCTGTCCATGCAGGACACCCAGGTGCTTCTTCATCTTTTGTGTGGCGTGCACAGCCTAAAGTTGTTGGACAACTTGGTCTATTTGATCTTCCATTTGTGCACGTCTAGTTGATTGCATTAGTTGAAACAGGGCAGACCACGTAAAGGTTGCAATCTGGGTGCACCCCACCCAGGTGCTGAAGCCACTGTTTCACGGGCGAAAAGCATGTTTTACTGGCCTGGCATGGCCAAATTCATCAACAATAACGTGGCAGCTTGTGCGGTGTGCAATAGCCTGGTGCCTCATCAACAAAAGCAACCACTTCTGCCACATCCTGTACCTGCGCTCCCATGGTCTACAGTGGCAGCTGATTTATTTGAATGGCACGGCAAGCAGTACCTGGTGGATTCGTATTCAGGATGGTTCGACATTGATTTTCTCAGCAGCTCCATTTCCAGTGGTGTGATTTTGAAATTATCTCATCATTTTTCCATCCACGGAACTCCAGGCAAGCTGCTGACTGACAATGGCAGCCAGTTCACCAGCCAACAGTTCAGAGAGTTTGATAGATGCTGGAATTTTCACCACATCACCAGCAGCCCTTAGTATCCACAGTCGAACGGGCTGGCTCTCACAGAGCTAAATCTGACATATTCCTGGATTAGCTCAATTTACACAACATTTCCCGTGACCCTGCCTTGGGTTCTCCTGCTCAACGATTATTGTCAAGGCAGACCCGTACCCTGCTGCCCGTAGCAGATCAAGCATTAATCCCACAAGTGTTTCCACCTGAGGAGGTTCAATCCAGGTTGCAACAGCGTGACATTCAGAAGAAATGGTTCGACAAGACGAGTAGGCCTCTGCCGCAATTGACCAAAGGACAGGTGGTTTGCTTACAGACTGACAAAGGCCATGACCGTATTGGGGTGGTCTCTGGTCCCGCTTCGGAGCCACACTCGTACATTGTTAGAGCCGATGGCGGCACCTACCGACACAACAGACAACATCTTCTGCCTGTGAAGAAGCCAATCCCTCCTCCTTATTATCCGGATCGTACGAGTTCATTTCAATCTGCATCTAGTGACCCTCGCATGCCCTTGCCAGCACAACAATCCATGCCTGCGACAGTTCCTCTGTCTGTTCCATCTTCGCATGCGCCACAGTCTCCTGCTTCAACTCCAGGGACGTTGGTCCTGTCCCCCACGGCGGTGAAATCACCTGCTCTTTCCCCGGAGAAAAAGAATGGAGATGGTCTCTATCGTACACGTGCTGGTCGTGTTTGCAGGCCAGTCGTGAAGTATCCAGACTATGATTGACTTTACACTAGTCTGTCACCGGTTGTGATATTTGCTTTACTAAGTTATGGGTATACATCAGTATTGATTCTTTAAGCGGGGGGATGTAGATTAGTGGCTCATGCTATGAGTCATGTATTTGTAGTTACGCCCACCAGCTTGTTAGCATCGCGGTCTGCTGCATTCCGTCAGTTTTAAAGTGAACTCTCAATTGAGAAGTTGTATTGCTTGTTCCTAATAAACTCTATATAACCTGACATGGTGTGAGGTCATTGTTATTTTACTTCGGATTCACGTGAGTGACTATGTGAAGAACCCAGTCCAGGCGCACGTGCATCATTACGTCAGACGCATTGTGCAGGTGACCGGTTGGAGCAGCGCAGCTCCTCCAGCGGTAAGTTTAAACTTCAGGTAAGTTTACCTATTTCTTACCTGTTTTAGGTCTCATGCAGGTACCTCGGTTTCAGAGGTTTTCGCCAGATGATTTGCGAGGGCCGACGATGGAACCAGCTAAGGGCTGTGGGGAAACCCTGGTCCGACCGCGGAAGTGGGGAGCTGGAGAATATCGGGTTTCGCGATCGGAGTCACTGATAAGACGGTCAGTGACTCTGGACATTGGGTTCCTGGGGAGGGGAACCCAATAATATGCGGTATCCGGACCGCAGTAATCCCCAGGAGATGGGGTTAAAACTGATCTAAATAGTTAGCATGGGTTTCTGGGGAGGGAAAATCCAATAATATGCAGTTCCCAGACCGCAGTAGTCCCCAGGACATGGGGTTAAACTGACCTAAATGGTCAGCCCGGGTGCCGGGAGGGTTGCCGCGGGTATATATGGATTCCGGGGGGGGGGAATCCAGTAGCAATGCGGTTCCCAAACCGCAGTCATCCCCAGGATATGGGGACAACTGACAAAAATGGTCAGTCCGGATGTTGGGAGGGTTCCCCTCCGGGAGTGTGAATTTAAAGACACTCCGACAGCAGGAGTTGGGTCAGCGCGGGTCTATGTGAGAGCTCGTGCCACCAGCAAAGTTTATGACAGTGTCAGCCTATTGGAGAGCTGTACCAGCAGCACCTTTGCTCAGGACTGCTCCAGGGGGCTGCCAAGTTATGGCAGGCTAGCCTATTGGAGAGGCTGTGCCAGCAGCACCTTTGCTCAGAGCTGGTTCATGAGAACGCCAAATCTATGGGAAATACTGGCCTATGGGAAAGGCCGCGCCAGCAGCACCTTTGCTCAGGGCTGCTTCATGGGCGCCAGCAGTACCTTGTTCAGGGCTGCTTCATGGAAATAGGCTGCTTAGTAGGGTATTCCCATTTACAGTGATCATGGGGGATGAGGAGGCATTGCAAGGATAAGGCAATACAACAGAATGATGACAAAAAAGCATTCAAAGAGGACTACTCCAAGTTCAAAAACACTGGTTATGGATGTGCTAAAATCCACTGTTTAAGTCTCAAAATATATTTTGAGAAATTGGGCTCCTCTATCCAGTTAAGATTAAGTTGCTATTGAATAGACTTGTAGGACATTGGGATTTACCTTTAGCTATTTACCGTTGACGCCGTCCTGGGCAACAGATTGCAGTCAATAGACTCCTGTAACAGCCTTGTTGTTATAAAGCAGCCTTCTATTCATTAAACTAATTGGCAATAGTATAGATGGGATTCAGCTGTGCACGTAGGAGAACTGTCATCCTGTTAAATGGTAAACTATAAAGTGCCATGTAGGTTATTGTTAACACAACTTGTTATTACCGGCAGTTCAACAGTCTCCATCGCCTCAGGGCACTAAGGCCACTACACCAGGAAAGGCCAAGAGAAAGTCTCTCAGGCCCATTTTATCTGACGGGTCTGATGATGAGGAAGATTCCCCTCCTGATAATAAGAAGGTATGGGGAAGGCTCGACCAAATGGCGAGGATGCTCCAAACACTAATGAGCCATGAGATTTTTCAATCGGGGTCGAATGTCCCTAGGATCCCCAAGACAGCCTCACATGGAGGCCCATACAGTGAAGATTACACTGCCTTTCAATATCAGTGGGAATCACCCTCTCCAGCACCTCATTTAGGGCTCCCTGGAGCAAGACTCGGGAGAGCCAGGGCAGGAGGAGTCTGATCCTGAAGCTGGTGTTACTGCTTTTGAGCACACACTAGAGCACGAGTCATGCTCCAGGTGTCCCGGATGTAGCGAGGAACTTTGCTATCCCGGAAGGTACTTGTGAGGCCATGGAAGAAAACCTGGTGGCCAATGTCAATTACATGGCCTCTCACCAGCTACAGGACACAATCATGGAAGAAACGGCCACCATATCCAAAACACCTGTCAATTGTGCTTCGCTCAAGGTGCCCACAGTGAACTCTGCTATATGGGCACAAATGAATGCAATGATGCGGGGACAAGAAACCCGGTTTCAGCGGGTTCTCAATTTGGTGGCAGCAGGCATCACTGCCTTTGGAAAAGTGGTCGGAGGGGCACCAATGTCTGGCACACAACAGGATATGCTGGCGCTCCTGTGTGATGCATATTTCGAGGTGATCTGTATAAGAAAAATAGCTATAAAACCTACGCTAGACCCTATATTTGCAGCTTTGTGCAGATCCACCAATATCCAAGCCCCAGATTATTTATTTGGGGTGGACCTCCTCAAACAAGTCAAAGACCTGGAGGAAAAAGCCAAGACAATCGGGCTCATGAAGATATACGTTCCTTCCACCAGGATGCCGCCTCGCAGGTCATTTTCAGTGTGAAGGGGGTCAGATCCAGGGGCAGAGCCAAGCAGAGTGGGGCCAGTGGGATGACGGTATTACCCACTGGTGTATCCCAGCTACAACCCCAGTATGGCGAAAAGGACATGGATTCCGAGGTTGACTGCAAAGGTATGGGTGATTCATTCTGTCCAGCATAAGGTTTCTGGGGAACAACCTCCAGTTGGGGGTAGATTGCAGATGTTTTATGATGAATGGTGCTGCAAAACATCTGATTGGTTTATACTGGACACGGTGTCAGGATCTCGAATAGAGTTTATGTCAGGAATTGATCTGCCTGTACAGAATATGCCTGGTCGAGTATTGTTTTTTTTGGCACCAGAAACTCAGCAGGTAAAAGAAGAAATTACGGTCTTGTCCCAAAAAGGGGTAATTGAAAGGACGACATACCATCCTCAACAATTTGTATCCAATATATTCCCCAGACAGAATAAAGATGGGGGATGTAGAATCATTCTGGAACTAACCCAGTTAAATTCCTATGTTAAATAGGCATTTTAAAATGGACACCTTCAATACTGCTAAACAGCTGTTATCACAAGGTTGGTATATGGCAACCATAGATCTGAAAGATGCGTATTATTCTGTACCAATTCATCATCAGTATCGGAGATTACCCAAAGCATTACCCAATGGGTTAACCTCAGCTCCTAGGTTGTTCACGAAATTGTTGAAACCAGTGCTGGTGCTACTTTGTGCCAAGAATCAGATTGTAATGGCTTATTTGGATGATATTTTAATCATAAGCAACACTCGGGAGTCAGCTGAGGAGTCGTTATCAGCAACCAAACACCTGTTTGAGAGGTTAGGGTTTCTGGTCCATCCAACAAAATCCAAGTTAGAGCCATCCCAAAAAATTGAGTATTTGGGGTTTGTCATTGATTCAGTTGATATGTCAGTGACTTTGCCTACAGCCAAGGCTGTGGAAATCAGGGAGGTCTGTACTAGTCTCGCTGAAAAACAACACCCCTCCATCTGGGAAGTAGCCAGTGTCATTGGCAAATTGGTGGTAGCTTTCCCAGCAGTGGAATTTGGACATCTGCACTATCAAAGTCTCCAATGAGCTAGAGAACAAGCACTTAAAGAGCATGCAGGTCATTTTGATAGACCTATGCAGTTACCAACCAGAGCCATCGCTGAATTACAATGGTGGATTATCAATGTTCTACAATCTACCAAAAACATTTTGGTTCAGCAACCTTCAGTCATTTTACAAACAGATGTGAGTACTCTGGGATGGGGAGCCACGGACAGCGAGTTTAGCAGTGGTGGTAGATGGAGTGTGCAAGAGGATTTAATCCTGCACAGGCATGGTATAAATTACTTAGAATTGCTGGGTGCATTCTATGGATTAAAAGCTTATTGTTCAACAATGAATAATTTACATGTTCAGCTCCAGATTGATAATACCATGGTTGTTGCATATATCAATCACATGGGAGGAATAAGATCAGTATCCTGTGATAATCTGGCTAACCTCATGTGGCACTGATGTATTTCCAGAAACATCTGGGTCTCAGCTATCTACCTACCAGATAGAGATAATATGGTGGCAGACAACAGGTAACGAAAATTATATGACAACATAGAATGGATGTTAAATCGTGATGTTTTTAAAATGATTGTCAGCCGCTATGGTTTGCCAGATATTGATCTGTTTGCATCCAGGCTAAATCACCAGTTGCCTAAATACATTTTGTGGGAACCAGATCCAGGAGCAGTAGCAGTGGATGCATTCTTGCTACATTGGGGACGTACATTCTTTCATGCTTTTCCCCCATTCTGCCTGATTAGGCAATGCCTCACCAAAATAGAGCAGGACTCTGCCTCGGGCATTTTGGTGGTTCCGGACTGGCCTACACAGCCATGGTTCCCATTGGTACTCAGAATGATGACTCAACCATTCATGACTGTCCCCAACTGCAGTAATTTGTTAGTGCATCCAGTAACAGGAGAAAATAATCCATTACATGATCATATAAATGTGTTGATCTGCAGGTTCTGACCTTCCAAGGCCTTGGACTGTCGAATAGGACCATGGATGTGATAACTGCAGCTTGGAGAGATAGCGCTAAGAAACAAGATGTGTCTCATATTAAGAAATGGGGGATGTTTTGCTTGCAGTCAGATATATCTTATCATACTGCAACTATACTGGATGTATTGGAGTTCGTTGCTACATTGCATTTTGATGAACACTTGAGCTATAGTGCCATTAATAGTGCTCGGACTGCTTTGTCCTATTTAGGGCAGTTTTCAGAACAATCTATCGGGTCTCATCCGTTAGTGTCCCGATTCATGGGAGGAATTTAACAAAAACCCTCCTAAGCCTTGATATACAGAAATCTGGGATGTCAGTATAGTTCTCACAATGCTTCGGCAACGGGTTCCAATTACATCACTGTCTTTTCAGAAGTTAACGCTTAAAGTGGTTAAGCCCATGGCGCTAGTATCAGCGCAATGAGTGCAAACATTGCAAATGCTACGGCTGGATAGCATGTACTCTTCTCTAGATAACATTACGTTTTATGTATATGATTTAATCAAACAAAGCAGGCCAAGAATGTCCGGAACCAAAGTAAGCTTTAAAGCAAACCCCTTGTCCAAATGTTATGTGTAGTTAAACACCTGCGTCAATATATCAAGGTAACTAAGAGTCTCAGAGGCTCTGAGACAGCAATGCTCATCAGTCACAAAAAAACCTCATGAAAAGGTGTCAGTACAAACTATTTCTAGATGGTTAAAACAGGTTTTCGATTGTGCTGCAGTAGACACTAGTGTGTTTAAATCTCACTCCACCAGGGCGGCATCAACATCCGCAGCTAAGACGCAGGACGTGCCGCTAGACCAAATCCTCGGGGCCGCAGGATGGTCTAAGGAGTCAACGTTTTCAAAATTTTATGATAAACCTGTTCTGACAGTGCCAGAGTATGGGCATGCTGTTTGGGGTTCCGTTTGATTTTATTTGTCTTTATAAATTTCATTTGTAATTACCCCCTGTTTTTTGTTTCTTATTATTAAAATAATTATTGGATAATTCAAAGCAATGTTCAATGCATTATTTATTCACTACCATGTCAGCTGAAGCAGTGTGTCGTATGGAATGGGTCTATGGCACGAAATCACAGAACTTTTAAATCTTCACGTAGTCACTCACGTGACTCCGAAATAAAATAGTAAGATTAAAACGAGAGCTTACCAGTTTGAAGTCTGATCTTTATTTTATGAGGAATTACGATGAGGGATTACGTGTCCTCCACTCCCGGCCCTCATAATCGCAAAGATCATCTGGTAGTTCTAGTCTTCTGAGTCTTACTATATCACTTTGACTATAGTTTCTGTGTATTCATGCCGCTGCTTTGAAGTATGACACGCATGCGCCTGGCGGGGCTTCTTCATGTAATCCCTCACCGTAACTCCTCATTAAATAAAGATCAAATGTCAAACTGGTAAGTTCTTGTTTAATCTTACTATTTTATTTCGGAGCCACGTGAGTGATTCCATGAAGGAGACCCGCCAGGCCACATGCGCACCAATACGTCAGCTGCATTGACGCACAGAGGCTGCGAGGATCAGAGCTCCTCCAGCGGTAACTATTCAAACTCCAGGTAAGTAAAAACTTTCACTGGCGTTCGAATCCGTGCCTGCCGATACGCTATCTACCGATTGCTAGCATGGAAAAAACAGGGAATGGAAAGCGGCGAGTAGCAACCAGCCGCGGCAGCTCAGGCATGGAAGTCCTGCCTCATACCCCTGTGTAGTCGCTAGCTACAGAGTTAGCAACTGCAGACTTAGTGCTACACAGCACAGAGCCATCGCCATTAGGGCGCAAGGCAATTGATAAGTCTGCTAGGCCCACGGAGTCGGGGGATGATTTCTCACCGGGGCTGGATAGAGTGTGTTCACGCCTATCCCAAGTAGAGGAGCTGTTGCATACAGTCCTCCAGAGAACTTCACTCCAAGAGAAGGAGTGTCAGGGCACAGAGAAATAGACGCCAGCAGCAACACTGCTGCCAGATAACCCTTTTACTTTTGAAGGGTGTGCAATGGGTCAGATCAGTCCTGAGCCCAAATCTGATAGGGAAGTTCAGCCAGGAGAAACAGTGGAGTTACCAGATGTTCCACCACTGGCACTACTATTTGCTGTCCCATCAGGAGCAGGGGAGCTGTTAGGTGAAGAGCTGGCTACCACAATAAATTACATGGTTTCTCATCAGCTCCAGGAGCTTACTATGGATGAGCAGCCAAAAAACATGAGCCTCCAAGCAACTGTGAGTTGTTAAAAGTTCCAACCGTGAATGAGGGTATATGGGGTCAAATGTAACCCGGCATGCAAAGTCAAGAGATTAAAATGCAGAGGATTTTAAAATTATTGGCTGCTGGCATTACAGCGTTCGCAAGAACAATGGATGGTGATTATGTGACCAGAACACACCAAGAGGCTCTAGGGTTGCTATGTAACATCCATTTTGAGATCAACTGTCTCAGGAAAAGGGCTATTAAGCCTACCATTAATCCCACATATGTTGCGCTTTGCAAGCCAGCAAATATCCAACCACCTGATCTGCTGTTTGGCGCAGACCTTACCAAATGGGTCAAATAAATAAATGAAGACCCAAAAACAATGAGCCTGATGAGACCAATAATGCCCGGCAGACAGCTGAAGAGAAAGTATCCTTACAGAACCACCTCAGCGTCCGGGACTACACCAGGGACAAGTCGGTCCTCAACGCAGGGGCGTCAATGGTACCCTTCGGCTGGAGCATGAGCAACCATGGGGGCCACTGCCAGAGGCTGGAGTCAGCAGGGTGCACCAGTTACCAGAGAGGTAGGTGGACCTGGTTCTCATAAAAAACATATTAAATGTACACAGGAAAAAGTTGGTGGTAGATTACGGATAATGTTATGATGAATGGAAGCAGATCTGTTTATCAGGAGTGTAATTCAAGGGTTTCGGATTGAATTTGTTCCAAATGGTGTTTTACCTCTCCAACATGTTCCAAGCAGAACACTTTATTTTTCACAAACAGAGGTAATAGATAAGCTGAACTCGTAAAAATATGTAACAAAGGTGTAATTGAGAAGACGGTTCATCAAGTCAAAGTTCTGGTTCAGCACAAAGGGTACAGACGTTACAAAAATTCCAGTTAGATAGAATGGAAACTGCTGCAGACAATGTTACGTTTTAAATTTATGACCTCCTCAAACAAAGCAGGCCAGGTGTCACAGGATTTAAAATAGTATTTTCAGCATATCCCACGGATCCATCCTTATGCATGAAAACACATCTGATGCAATACATTGCAGCTACAGAGGGGTTACGTAACATGGAGACAGAATTGTTTATCAGTTATAAAAAACCGCATAAGAGAATGTCAGTTAACACTATTTCGAGATGGCTGAAACAAGTCTTGATTGATGCAGGTATTAACACTGATGTGTTTACATCTCATTCCACTAGGGCAGCAGCTACGTCGGCAGCCAAAGCGAGGAACCTGCCCATCGACCATATTTTGGCGGCCGCCGGATGGGCAAATGAGCTGATGTTTCAGAATTTATCTCTTCGGCCGATTGTCGATCCAGGGCTGTTTGCCATTGCCATTTTAAGTTCTGTTTAAGTGCCCTGGGATTAAGGGGTACTGTTGTTTGTTTATATTTTTAAATAAACTTTATTACTGCATTAAATGCAATGTTACTACTAATGCATTAATTTCTCATTCGAGTCAATCAATGCAGTGGGATGCTGAGATTTGTAATCTGCGGCATGAAATCACAAAGCTTTGAACTCTTCACGGAATCACTCGCGCGACTCCGAAGTAAAAGAGTAAGATTAAACGAGAACTTACCAATTTGAAGTTTGATCTTGATTTTATGAGGAGTTACGTTGGTGATTACGTGCCTGCCATGCCCAACCCTCTCACATAAAGGATCATATGGTAGTTCTCGAGTCACTCGTCTTACTATGTCACTTCGGTGTTGCTATTTGTGATTTCATACCGCTGCTTTGAAGATTGGTGCGCATGTGGCCTGGCAGGTCTTCACGTAATTACCAATGTAACTCCTCATAAAATCAAGATCAAAATTCAAACTGGTAAGTTCTCATTTAATTTTACTATTATCATCTACTTGGGTCTAACCAGGTACAACTGGACAATACTAGCATTCCAAGCAGGTTATAATTGGGCAGGTTCAGTACAAGGGCCAGGATTGTCTTGCAAGACTGGCTCGGAAATCGGGCCACACCACAGTTGGCGTTCACGGCAGACACTAAATTGCGAATATCATCTTGAGTTTGGAGATGGAGCAGATTTGAATGACTTACCAATTCTTCACTTATTGGTATCAACTATCTATAGACCCGATGGGAATTGTATGGGTTAAAGAGTGATTGAGCAAATGTGCATATCTGCATGCGCAACTTCATGTTGATACATTATGATGGTGGCATATGTTAGTCACATGGGTGCAATCAATTAAAGACTCCTGTAATGGTTACATAATCTCGTTTGCCACAGGAGAATCATCAAGTATAGGTCAATGGCAACACAGAATTGGTGTTGAATCACACCGTATTATGAAACTCTGGTTCCATGAAACACCAAAGAGAGATGTATTTGTTTTTTATGCTTATCACAGGTTGCAAAATATGTGGCATAACAGTGGCGAGACATACATTCTCGCTACAAGAAGAAGGAAGGCGTTTTATGTCTTCCTCCATTTGCTTCATCAATCGGGGCTTCAAATAAAGTCATTAAGAGCCCGTTTTAGGTCCTTTTGTGTGATTGGTTTATGCAACGTTGATTCACGATTTGTCAGGAATAATAATACAACCTTATATGGTTATTTTAAACGTAACTTTGCTGGTTCAGCCTGAGGCTTAGGAAATTAGCCGTTGCATGATAAATCAAATTATGTTCTGCAGATTTAATAAACTGCCCTAAGGCTTGGGTTGTTACATCTATCCTTCTATGTGTTCAGAATGCTTGAGTAGCACCAAAAAGCAGGGGTTTTTCATTTCCAGGCGATGAAAAGCGTTTGTTTAATGCTCGTGTTGCATTGAAAACAGTATTGATTACAGACGTTTGGAGTGCATGTTAAATGATCTTTTGTCAATAATTAAGTTGTACAGCCATTAACTGTGCCAACATGCCTTCTCATTGAATTAGCTGTAGCAAATAAGACCCGCTCTGTCGGGTTCACCCCAGATATCAAGTTATAAGGATATCTTAACACAAGGTCTTCCAGGACCAGTACAATGCCGTATGGGATGTTGATATTTGTGAAAACTATTTCACCAGGGGCCTCCAGCTACATACTTGACTTTGACCGGAGCTCATTAGGTAGTTATCCTTCTGGCGCTGGTTAACGCAGCAGGTTCAGTCGCTACATAATTGCGACGGTACAGGATGATTATATCTGTAAATAATAATATATAATATTTTATGTTTATAAATATTTGAGCAGAGCAGAAGGGGTGTCAGGTCTCAAAATAGTTACAGGCACGCCGGGGGACCTTGGTAACGTAAGCACACATATAGACAACAATACGTCAAGGTCACCAAGAGCCTTCGAGGTTCTGAACTAGCGATGTTGTTAGTCACAAAAAACTTAGAACGTGTCTGTTCAGGCCAGATGATAAAATGGAGTTTGCGTTATGTAGGAATGGATTCTGATTCCAGATCTCATTCCACCAGTGCTGCTACAACATCAATAGCAAGGGTATTTACGTTCTGCTAGATCACATCCTTACAGCTGCAGCATGGTCAAACAAACAAATCTCCAAACATTTATGATAACCTATTGCTAGATCAAGGGTATTTGTCAACTCTATTTTATGTTCTAGTTATACTTTCCATCTGGTTGAGAGATGTGAATATTATTATTTCATTTAAACAGCATCAGCATGTTTTAGATCTATGTCATGACTGCATGCATGATGAATGTTTTCCTTCATTTGTCAATGAAGCAGTTGTGGTTGTGTAGACTCGTTTCTCATGGCATGAAATCACAGAGTTTTGAAGTCTTCACGTAGTCACTCGCGTGACTCCGAAGTAAAATAGTAAGAATAAATGAGGACTTACCAGTTTGAAGTTTGATTGTCTGTCTGTTTGTCTGTCTCCTGCAAGGTGAGTTATTCCAGCATTTTGTGCCTACTTTTGATTTAAACCAGCATTTGCAGTTCTTTCCTACATATATCAGTCCGGCCCACTTTGGTCTTTAGACTACAGCCTTTTAGACTTTAGAAATGCAGCGCGGCAACAGGCCCTTCGGCCCACCAAGTCTGCGCCAACCAGCAATCACCCTGTACAGTAGCCAAAAAAGTGGGGGGGCTGCAGCCCCCTAAGTCCCCCCGGTTCCGTGGCCCATGCTATACATATACAACTCTAACCTCAGCAATGAACTTTAGTGGCTGTTGCAGTGACTGTGACTGTCTTTAGTTGCATTACAGACTTGTTTTCACTAGTATTACAATGATTAATTTATTGAATTTTTGTTGATTAATATATTTCTCTGTCTATTAGGTTTATGACCTTGCCCAGCTGCTGCAAATAAGAACATTATTGTTCCATTGTCAATACATATGACAATTAAACCTTCGAATCAAACTCCAGGTTCCCTCAGTACCTGGATTTGCCTTTTGTGCATCCCATATGATTAATCCCAGTTGAAATTTCCTAAAAAATCTCCACTCTCGACTCGTGCAAGAAGTTGCAAATAAATCATGCGTAATTTTTACCTTAATGGTTGTCAAGGAGCCCAATTTGTGTTCTCTGATTCTTCGTAATTCTGAATTCTCAGAAGAGATGTCATAAGAGATCTTCACTGAAACCTTGTATTTCACCTTGTTTTTCCAGAAAATGGCTTACAGAGCCATGATGTGGACAGTCCAGCGCTCTAAAGAGAACGATTATAATTTCCTTGCTAAACCTGCTTTATTTTCAGTTTAAATTTGACAAAATGCTGCAGTAACTCAGCGGGTCAAGCAGCATCTCTGGAGAGAAGGAATGGGTGAATTTGGGCAGACTGGTGTCAAGGGAGGGGGCGGGACAAAGATCGAATGTATTCGGAAACAGTAAGATTAGTGAGAGAACTGGGGAGGGGATGGAGCGAGAAAGCAAGGGCTATCTGAAGTCGGAGAAGTCAATGTTCATACCGCTGGGGTGTAAACTATTTTTAGTTTTTTTTTAATGTTTACTTTATCAGAAGCGATTGTGCAGGAATAAAACAATCGGCATAACAATTATATAATTTTCATACTGCAACATTTTTAACATTTTATAAATTGATAAGTGAATTGGGGAAAAAAAAAGTGAAAAGGAAAGAGTGAAGAGAAAGAAGAAAAATACAAAAAAGAAAAGACCCCTGAACTGCTGAAGAAGAGAGACAAAAAAGAAGACGGAGATATGCCCCACTATCCTCCCCCCCCCCCTCACCCACCCCAAGTGTTGTGTTCGACTATTCTATTGTTGAAGAAATTCAGTGAAAGGAGACCACGTTTTGGAGAATTGGTCTGATTTATCAGCCAAATTATAGCCTTTGCTTTTTCTAAATGTAGTGTCTCGGTCATTTCTGTGATCCACATCTTCACTGTCAGAACGGTTATCTTTTTCCAGAATTTGAGTATAAGTTTTTTCATGGTTATGAAGCCGTAGTGTAGGAAACGTCTTTGAAATGCCATTAATTTAGAGCAGCCCTCTGACATTCTTTAAATTATTCATTTTGCATCTGTCGCTATTTAGAGCATACTGCACACCCCTCTACACTGCGCACCTGTGGTCGAACTATTTAAAGACAAGTATGCAGAGACTAAAGGTGGCATATAACGATGCCATGAAAACACTGCTAAGGCAACCAAGATGGTGTAGTGCCAGTAATATGTTTGTGGCTGCAGGAGTCAGTACTTTAGAAGCTATCCTAAGACACCACATGTATAAATTCATTTGCAGGATAAATGACTCTAAAAATGTGCTTATTATGGGCTTGACAAACATAAGGGTTAGCGCCACAAGCTGCGGAGACACTGGTATCGTTGTCTCGTTGTACGACATTGATCATCTTTTACTCTGGATTTTTAACTTAAGTATTGTGGGTTTTTTAAATAGATAAATTATGATGTTTTTATGTGATTTACCTTGATTTTATATATATTCATGATATTTGATATGGAATACATTTTTAATGTAATGTTGCCCCTTGTCTGGACCTTGAGTCCGTAATAAAGTTATTATTATTATTATGACTCCAATTGAATTTTATGTGTTTTAGTAATGATATCGAATATTCCCATCCAGAAGTTTTGTATCTTTATGCAGGATGCAAAGGAATGGGTTAAGGTAGCTTCTTGGATGTGACATTTTCACAGATAGGGGAGACAGTTGGAAAAATCTTATTCAATTTGGTCTTTGAATAGTATGGCCTATGCAATATTTTGAATTGTATCAGGCAATGCCTGACATTTAAAGAACAGTAATGTATGTATAATAGGCTTTAACTATGTTTAGTTTAGTTTAGTCTCATCTAGTCTAGTTAAGTTTATTATTGTCACATGTACCAAATTACAGTGAAAAGCTTTTTTTGTGTGCTATCCAGTCGAAGAAACTATTATACATGAATATTATCAAACCTTCCACAGTGCATAGATACATGATAAAGGGTAGAATATTTAGTACAATATAATGTTCAATTAAAGATAATTCAAATTAACAGTGGACTGTTTAGTTGAGTTGCCTGATAACAGCTCGGATGTAAATGTACAATTGATGCAGTCATTATATATTATAACAAGTACTTTAATTAGAATACATAGAGAGACCATTGCAATGAGTACTGTCGGCTCAGTCGTAAGTTAAACTAACTAACATGGCTTCCCGCATGCCGCTAGGTGATAGTGTGGAAACCTGACATGGATTATGGATCAGGTCTGCAGCAACACCAGACACAGATCAAATCAGCAATACTGTTTGATCTACAGTAACTGTCCCTAAAGATGGAGGTAAGCATTTTCAAACTTCTGTATCTCATGCCTGATGGGAGAGGGGAAAAGAGGGAGTGCCCAGAGTGATTGACCAAGGCGATTGGTCCTTGATTATGCTGGAGGCTTTGGCGAGGCAACGTGAAGTGTAGATGGAGTCAATGGAAGGAAAGTTGGTTTGCGTGATGGTCTGGGCTACATCCACAACTCTCTGTAATTTATTGTGATCTTAGATGGCGCTTTTCCTAAACCAGGTTGTGATGCATCACGATGAAATGCTTTCTGTGGCACGTCTGCAGTAGTTGGTGATGATTGTCATGGACATTGGTGTGCTTTCTTGGCCGTAGCTTCAATGTGGCTGGTCTAGTTCAAATGCTGGTGATATTTAATCCTGGGAACGTGAAACTTTTGACCATCTCTACTTCGGCACATCAATGTATACTGGGGTGTGACGTCAATCATAAACTCCTTTGTCTTGCTGACATTGAAGGGGAGATTGTTGTCCTGGCATCAAGTTACAGTTCTCAATCTCCTTTCTGTACTCAGTCTCATCATTATTTGATATCCGGCCCACTGCAGTGGTGTCACCTGCAAAATTGTAGATTAATTCAATAATTCAAATTTCTATCTTCAGCATTTTATAACTGTCTACTAAATTTAAATTTCTGTTGGCGTAGTTTCTAATTTGTTGGCCAGCTCATTCTGTAATTTTTGAGATGACCTTTTTATTATTTGCATGATTTTGACATCTGCAAATATGTTTTTTAATATCATCATCTTTCCCCTGATCACCCACGTCCCCAGCCCACATCACAGCCAACATTACTCTGATGATCAGTACAAGTTGAGCTTAACAAGTTGAACTGAACTTTCAGTCATTTTTTTCCCCTCTGCTCAAAATGTACCCAGGAACCTTGCAACTTGACCTTAACATGAAGTGTTTTTCAAGGAACAGTATCAAATGAGTTTCGTGAAGTATGGTGGAGCACTTCAGCTGCCCTCTTGGTTAGCCTTGATTTGATTATGTTGCACAACAGTAAATGTAGAAGAGATTTTCATAGCTAGATGATTCAGCATTCAAAGTGATGTGCCTGCTGACCTGGGACAAACAATCCTCCCTTCCATCCATATCATGAAATGACTTTAATCCACTGTCTCTCAATAGGTGGTCTCAATAGGACGACTATGCTTCTGTCTTCCTGAAAACATAAGTCGTCATGAGTGACTGTCATCACTTGGCTCGGCTAGTCAATTCCTCATCCTCTCAAATTTATACTCAGTAAAAACTCAAACAATAGCTTTTTTTTAGTTTTTGAACCCTTTCAGGGAGTTTTCAGGAATTTGTGATCATTTTCTTTCACTCCTCTCCATTGCTCAACAAACATTTAAACTTTGCCAATCTTTAATCTTCATGTTGGGATAGCTTTTCACTTCCGCCGTTAGCATGCTCCCCTGGATCACTCAAATCAAGTTTTATTCGTCACTTGCACATAAAGTGCCAGCAGCGGTACAATAATAAAAGAGCACACAATATACAATAAAAATTAAACAAAAACATCCACCACAGCATTCATCACTGTGGTGGAAGACACAAAGATTGGCCAGTCCTCCTCCATTTCCCAGTCACTCCCGTGATCTTAGATGTAGTCCAGTCACTGCTGCGGGCGTCCAGATATGCAGACAGGTAAGTCCTGAATCGGTGCTTCCCCACCGGAGACCGCGGCTTCAAGATGGTTTAAGCCTCAGGCCGACGGTCGATGATCTAAAGGCCGCGCCGCAGCCAGAAGCATCGCAGACCCCAGGGCCAGCGGTCGGAGCTCCTCTCTTGGGATCCCCGGCGAGGGATCCCGCTCCGGATGGAAGTCCCCGTCGCGCCAGCGGTTAAACGTTGGCTGCGGGCCGGCGGTTGGAGCTCTTCTCCGGGGTCCCCAACGAGGTATCCCAGGCTCCGGATGTTGCACCAGCTGGAGCTCCGCAGACCGCGGCTTCAGGCTGCGACGGGCCAGCGCACGGAGCGCTTCCAGCCACCCCTGGCGGGGGCTCGCCCACTCCACGGTGAAAGAGTCCTCGCTGTGCCGCTGCTGAAGTCCCGGGTGCATCTCCGGGAAAGGCCACACCCATCCTTGGTGTTAGGCCACGAGGGAGGCGACATGGAAAAAGTCGCCTCTACGTGGAGGAAGCGACCAAAGCGGTTTTCCCCTTAACCCCCCACACCACCCCCCACACAAAACACACCAAGAAACATAAAAAACACACATTGGGACATACTAAAAAAACAAAGGAAGTAGAAAAAACTAACGCGCTGCTGGCAGGGCTGCCGGCTCGTAGAGCACCCACCGACCTACATACTTTTGACACCAGCTCACACCAGTTCCAAGAGATATGCTAATGATCTATGGATCCGAGCAGCAAATTTCAGTCTGAGCACATCTCTAACCGTTGTGTCATTACTGCAGCCCTATTGCAAAGGATAGGCTTGTGGTTAAACTGTGCAAACGGAAGAAGGATAGTAATCCCATTCAAACACTGTCTTGACACCTTCAATGGTGTTTTGGCCATTCAAGCACCAAATTCTCTTTGCAACCAACACTTGTTCCAACAATCTCAATATGTTTCATGATGGAATAGCAAGCTACAACAAAAGAATGACAGACGGAATGCTGGAGTAGCTCAGCGGGTCAGGCAGCATCTCTGGAGTAAAAACATTATGTGACATTTTGGGTTGGGATAAAAGAATACCATAAGGCCCATCACCAACTGCTTCCAAAGCCCCGCCAACAAACCTGATCAATTGTTGAATAGCTGATATCTATTATATACTACGCTGCGACCTAGCTGAGGCCTCGAGTACACAGGGACTACTCTCGAGCATGAAGGAGAGTTACAAAGACCTCCTACAGCCTCATGCCGACCATGCTGCGAGTATGAGTCGAGGGCAAACTTGCCAGAACTTGTGGGTTAGATCGCCCAAGTGGGCGACCTAATCTGCGAGTTTAGAAGAGTGTCTTCGACCTTCAAACTCACAGCATGGTAGATACGTCGCCCAAGGAGGTCCTATGAGGTCACTGAACTCTCCCTCATGCTCGAGGGAAGTTCCCGAATCCTCTTGGCCTCAGCTAGGTCGCGGAAAATATTTCCGCATATTGAAAAATTTTCCGCGCGTAAAATTTGGTCTCTCTCTCCCCCCTCTCTCTCTCCCCACTCTCTCTCTCTAGGTATGTTACAAAACTCACCTTGAGCAGCTCTGCAGTTCTGCCACTCCCCGTGTGCGCGACTTTGGCGCCTTTCAGAGGGGGGGCGGGCTTAAAGTGCCGTTTTCCCACAGGCAGGGAAAATCGATCAATGTCGGGCGATTTCGTTGCGGAAAAAAAATCGCTCCGACATTTCATGAATGAAGGTATTTTTAAATTACGCTAAATTATTTATTAACTAGAGTAATTTAAAAATCACCTTCAAAAGCCGTGAGCGCCGACAACCGGAAGGATTTTGCGTAGGGGAGAAAAAAAGGTAAATAGTTTATTTTTATATTAAAAGTTGGTTTTTCGGGAGGCTTTAATAACGTTTTCATGTTGCGAAATGGGGTCCAAAAAAAATGTATGAACCAACAGTATTTTTCCTTCTGACTTCACCGCTAACCGCAACGTTCCAATCCACCGCATTCAACTAAAACCCACTCGCTCGTTGATTTAAATGGCCATTAATTTACAGGCATTAAACACTAAATTCCTTCCATTTGGCCCAGAAATTCATGAAAATGAGATAAAAAAATTATGTTATATTGTGGATTATTGTGTGAATGTTATTTGGACACTTAGGCAATTTAAAAAAAGTTTATCTTTTCTTAAGAAATGGATAGATGTTTAGATCTACTCATTGAATTTTGTAATTAGCTACAATTAGAAAACTAACTAATTATATGCTTTAATTTCAGGTCATCCAAGTAAGATTGTTTCATATTTGTTTCAGAATGCTTCAATCTACAATAACTGAAAATTTCATTGAGTTCTCTTAATTTTTAAGAAAGTTATGGGCTTTTAACTGTTCCAGATCACAGCTTTTGAGTTAAGTCAATTGAAAGGCAATGGGGAACAAGATACTAATTTCCGAGTATGAAAATGGCCATAACTTTCTTAATACTGAAGATATGAAAGTGAATTAGGTGTCAGATTAAACTTCTTTTTATGCTTTAACTGATGGGATAAATTGCAGACTTGATTTTTAAAATCTCAAAATGTTGTAACATTGCTACTCTCTCCCCCCTCTCTCTCTCCCCCCTCTCTCTCTCCCCCCTCTCTCTCCCCCCTCTCTCTCTCCCCCCTCTCTCTCTCCCCCCTCTCTCTCTCCCCCCTCTCTCTCTCCCCCCCTCTTCTCTCTCCCCCCTCTTCTCTCTCCCCCCCTCTCTCCACCCCTCCCTCTCTCTCCCCCCCCCCCCCTTCTCTCTCTCTTTCCCTGGCCCCCGCCTTCGTGTGTGCAGTCGGTTGATCCAGCTTGCGGTTTCTAAGCGGACAGTGGATCCAGCTCGAGGCTTTCGAGGCGAGTGCCCTCAAGCTTGAAGGTCGAGGACACTCTTCTAGACTCGCAGATTAAGTCGCCCAAGTGGGCCAGGCCCTTACCGTAGCACAGCTGGTAGAGCTGCTCCCTCACAGGATAGAGACCCGGGTTCAATCTTGACATCAGGTGCTATCTGTGTAGAGTTGGCACGTTTTTCCTGTGACCACATGGGTTTCCTCCGGGTGCTGCGGTTTCCTCCCACATCCGGAAGACGTGCAGGTTCGTGGATTATTTGGCGTTTGTACATTGCCCCTTGGATGCAAAAGTGGGTTAAAATGGAACTAATGTGAAAATGGGTGATCAATGGTGGGTGTGGATTTGGTGGGCTGAAGGGCCTGTTGCCATGTTGTACCTCTAAACTAAGATCAACTAAAGTAAACTAATGCTCTGAGGCATTATGGAGTCAATGATGTAGAATCGCAGGGCTGCCCCCTCCTATGCCATCATCTTCATCTCTGCTGATGGTAATTTGCACTGTAATTGTGTAAATTGACAAGATTCTATAGCAAAGATTAAAGTTCAACATTTTTAAGCATCAGATATTCCTTAGAAAAAACACAAGGATAATAATTTGTTGGTTTCATATCTGTCCTCCCCCCTTTTGTTGAAGAAGATCTGTCATGGATGAATTGCTGGGCTGATTATATCTGTTACCAGCTGACAGTTTGGTTCTTCGGGACCAGGGTGTGACTTCAATCTCTTGTGACTCAAGATTCAGAAATTCAACCACTCAACCAATGATTCCCTTCTGGAATGTAATTAATTTCAATACCAGGGTTGGTAATCGTGATTTAAAAAGAAACTTCAGCCTGTACCTCCATTAATGAAGGATAATAAATTGAACCCTCACACGATACACTCTAAGATAACATTTTTATTACATGCTCATTTGCTCAAAGTATCCTGAGGGTAATCACTTGCCATCTATACCCATGGTGAACCAGCTCACAGCTGGTCGAATGTGGATCATACAGGAATGCTAGAGGGATTAAAGACAGAGCAATTACAGAGATTTCTCTCTCTGGAGCAACAGCCAGTCAGCAACTATAGTGGGCAGTGAGCATATCACAGGCATGCTTGCTGGAAATAGAACATAATTTTTACCTATTTGGTTCTGTCTCAATGACTTCAAAAAGCACCGAGACAGGGAAAGAATTGACACTTTAATTTGGGAAGTAGCGGTCAACTAACGAATGAATTCTGACTGCCCAGTCTCAATCACATAGGAAAGACCGAGAATGATCAACGAGCGGTCATTGACTTCAGGAAGTGGGCGGAGTACATGACACCGTCTGCATTAATGGTGCTGAAGTAGAGATGGTCGAGAGCTTCAAATTTAATGTCTCCTGTGCTGCAAGGAGTGAAGTCCTCACCTGCCCAACCTCTCCCTGCAGCTTAGACTCTCTCTAAGCTCTCTCTCTAAGACTCTCTCTACATTCATTTCTGCCTATGGCAGGGTGACCAAAACTCAACACAATACTCAAAAATGACCTCAACCGTGCATTGTATGACTGCAACATAACCTCCCAACTTCTATACTCAAGTCCCTGGCTGATGAAGGCTAGCATGTTGGTGCTCTGGTTCAGCACCCTATCCCTACCTGTGACTCCATTTTCAGGGAACTATGTACTTGGATTTCTCGAGCTGTAGAATCATCCACCCTGGGAAAGAGACTGTGAGCATTCACTTTATCCATGCCTCCACAATTTCACCCCTAGCTTCCCACTAGCTTCCCACAAGTTCGGAAGAGCTAACTTGGTCAGGATTTAAGATTTTATGCACATTAATGGGCTTTAAAATTGCTATTAACTCCTCTTTGGTAATATGATCTCTGACATGACAACACCTATGCCTCAATTCCTTAGTTGCCATGAACTTCTCCTCTGCAAAAACGGATGAGAAGCATTAATTTCATACCTCCACATCCCTTGTGGCTCTACACAAAGTGATCATGCTGACCCTTAAGGGAACCTATTCTTTGCCAAGCCACCCTTTTACTTTTAGCATACCTGTAGAACCTTTTCAATTTTCCTTTACCTTGCCTGCCAGCTCCATTCCATGTCCTCTTTCTGGCCCCCGATTGTCTTCTTAATTGTCCACCTACACTTCTTATACTCGCAGAAGAAAATTGCTTGATCTAACTGTCTAAATCTGATGTATGCCTCCTCTTTCCTGACTGGACTTTCATCATCTCTCATCAGCCAGGGTTCCCTAAATTTCCCAGGCTTGCCCTTCATCCTAACAGGAAGATACTGCCCATGTACTCTTGTTATCTCACTTTTGAGAGCCTCCCACTTGCCAGCCATCTTCTAGCCTGCAAAAAAGACTCTCCTAATCGACCTCTGCAAGTTCCTTTCCAATGTCTCAAAAATTAGCTTCTCCCCAATATAGGAATTTAACTGGTGGGTCAGTCCTGCTCTTCTCCATAACTATTCTAAAAATAATAGAATTATGATCACTCTTCCCCAAGGTGCTTTTGCACTGGCCCTATGCCCTACAGTCACATGCCCTACTTCATTCCCTAGTGAGGAAATCCAGGGTTCTACCTTCGTAAGAAGTCCCTCAATATATTAATTAAAGAAGCTTACTTGGACAAATTTAACAAATTCTACCCGATCCAAGCTCTTCACACTATGGGAGACCCAGTCAATATTAGGGAGGTTGAAATCTCCCACCAATACTATCCTATTATTTTTAAAGCTTTCCCCACACATCTACTCCTCTAATTCGCACTGACTTTGATGGGACTGTATTATAGGAGGCCTATAATACAGTCCCATCAAAGTGATCGTTCTCTTCCTGTCTCTAAGTTATACCCATACTAGTCGATTCCCTGAGACTATCCCCTCTGAGCATGAATTAAAATGGCAACCCCTTATCTCTTATCTGCATCTCTACCATCCCCATAACATTTATACCCTGATACGTTAAGCTACCAGTCGTGCCCTTTTTGCCATGTACCTGTTTTGGCTATAATATCACAGTCCCTCAAGCGAAATGCACTGAGTTTGTCTGCCTCTGCTGTTAAGCCTCTAGCATTGAAATAAATATGGTTTAAACCATTAGTTTGTGTGTACATGTTTGTTCTCCCTGCTAATCTTGATCTCTTTGAAATTGCCCTGAGTTTCTTATTAGCCTCCTCTCTGCACTGGGCTCCCCTCTCTACTAATAATAACTGTGACAAAATTGCTCCTGTGCAAAATGCCTCCCTGCATAATATTGATGCCATCATTCGGAACAAAATTTTGTTTATCAGACAATTCCCTCTCACTCCCATTATTTCTGGTTCTAATTTTATCCACCTGTATTTTGCTCCAGTGGCCATTAGAGTTTAGATTTTAGAGATACAGCGCAGGAACAAGTCCTTCAGCCCACCAAGTCCCCGTCAGCCAGCAACCATACACTAACACTATCCTGCAAATTAGAGACAATTTTACAAATTTACGAAAGCCAATTAACCCACAAACCTGTGTTAAAGAAGGAGCTGCAGATGCTGGGGAATTGAGGGTTACACAAAAAGCTGGAGAAACTCAGCGGGTGCAACAGCATCTAAGGAGCGAAGGAGATAGGCGACGTTTCGGGTCTGAAGAAGTCTCGACCCGAAATGTCGCCCATCTCCTTCGCTCCTTAGATGCTGCTGCACCCGCTGAGTTTCTCGAGCTTTTTGTGTAACCCACAAACCTGTATGCCTTTGGAGTGTGGGACTTCCGCATTTCACGGAGCTCCCAGAGAAAACCCACGCAGTCACAGGGAGAACATACAAACTCCGTACAGACAGCACCTGTAGTCCGGATCGAACTCAGCTCTTTGGCACTATGCCACCCTCAAATAATGCCACCCATTATTCACGATTTTGCCCTGATAACAAACGTGTAGCTAATATAATCATGCCTTTACATTACACCAACACATACCTTCCCAGAGGTGTTCTCTTCCTATACCCAGCCATGCTGGTGATCTGTCTTCACCAGTTAAATCAACTACTAGGGGAAAATATTCGATATTCAAAAATCAGGATTTCCATGTTGAAGTATCAACATGGATATTATGGAAAATAATTCCCATGATCAATTATGCTTCAGGTTAAGGGACCCCTTGCCAAAATTGGGAAAAAGTTTTGATGTGGTGTCATTAACCTGAAACATTAACTCTGCATTCCTTTCTACAGAAGCTGCCGGACCTGTTGGGTATTTCCAACATTTTCTGTTTTTATTTCAGATTTCCAGCATCTATGTTTTTTGGCTTCACATATAATAATGAGTTGCTTTAATTTATCTCCAGAGAATGAAATAATATTATGAGCCTTGAATAGCCCAAAGTGCCTCACTTGTGATAAGTTATTCATTTTAAATACGAACTCTCCTGTTAAAAAGGAAATATACGCCAGCCAATTTATATGCATCCAGGTCCATAAACAACACTATGATTAAAGCTGGGTCATCTGTTTTAGATGTTGTCAAACCGAACTCCCTTGATTTTAATTGTTCCCATGTGACCACAGACTGGATCACACGGTCTTTTCCTGACAGTCACTGCAACTGAAGGAAGCCCCAAACATCTGGGTTTGCATTGTGAAATGCGGAAGTCCAGGATTTACAGACAACCTCACTCCACCATTAGAGTCCATCCGGACTCCGGATGGGGCTAATCTTACTGAGATTCCCCAGCGCTACACCAAAGAATCCCCACTTAGCCCAGGATCCAAACCCCATTAACTGCAGTGGAGACTCTGGCACAAAAGATTTAGAAAGTAAAGGGAAATAAAATGTGTTTTATTGATTATTTTAATTTGTTACGTGTTATAATTAATTTCATTATGTTTTAGTATTTTTAATAATTTTTACTTTTGCTAAATTTGTTTCACCTTTAAATGGTTCTGAACTGCAATGACACTTGATACATAGTAAACCTGATTGCGATGTTAACAGATGGCAAAGCTTTTATGAATGCCCATTACCTTCTCCCTCCTTCCACCCTGAGCAATCAAGATATTTAATGGAAGATGGGCACAAAATGCTGGAGTAACTCAGCGGGTCAGGCAGTATCTCTGAAGTCGAGACCTTCTTCAGACTGAGAGGATCTCGACCCGAAATGTCACCTATTCCTTTTCTCCAGAGATGCTGCTTGACAAGCTAAGTTACTCCAGCATTTTGTGTCCATCTTCAGTGTAAACCAGCATCTGGAGTTCCTTCCAACACATGATATTTCATGGGTCTGACTTACTATTAATGGCCACTAAACCATGCCAGAAAATGGAGAGTCAGAGTCATAGGCCACCACATTTGGTCAAGGTAAGGGCATGAGATATGATTCCAGAGAAGGGATCCATACTAATGTGGTGCAGCCCAATATCTCCTCCAAACACTACACTGAAAAAAAGCTGTTTTTTTCTTGTTTGCTTTTTTGCCACCGGGTGGCGTTTCGATGGCAGCCTCGCCTACATCTGTCCTTTTCATCTTTTTATTTTATTTTTAGTGTGTTTAAAAAGTATGTTCTCTGGTTTGTTTTATGTGGGGGGTCGGGGAGGGGGTTGGGGAAACCTTTTTTTCAATCTCTTACCTTGCCAGAGATGCGATTGTGTTCCGGATCGTATCTCCAGTCGCTCTGCGGCCTACCATCGTGAAGCTGGCGGCCTTGCTCGGGATTGAATTTGAGCCCCACCGCGGGTCATGGACTTACCATCGGAGCCGATCCCTTGCCTGCGATCGATGCTCCAACCGCAGCCTGCGGACTTTAACATCAAGGGGCTCGCAGTCTCGAGATAAGACCAACGCCGGGAGGCTTCAAAAGCTTAGCCGCATTCGTTTAGCCGCGACCCGGGGTAGATCGCCCGGTGCGGGGGAGCTGAGAATCCCCCCTGATGCAAGAGCTTGATCGCCCAGAAAAGGAGGCCCGCCACCGGCTACGGGAGTAAAATAGTCCCATCAACGGAAGGTTAGAGGCCCCCGACCGCTGGAGGACAAAGAAGGGAGAGATTGAACTTTTTTTCGCCTTCCATCACAGTGAGGAATGCGGAGGAGTCACTGTGGTGGATGTTCATGTTAATGTGGATTTCGTGTGTTCTGTTGCGTTTTATTGGCATGACTGTAGGCAAATCAAATTCCTCATATGTTGCAAAACATACTTGGCTAATAAAGTTAAGCTAATGATTATTCCTCAGAGAGGAGCTGAACTAACAGCTGAAATTCTGTGGCCACATCACTGGCATGTGGGTGACCTCTTTGGCTCAGCAATGAAACCAAGCCATGTTTCATATATTTACTGTACACCTTCTTGGCTAAAGGATCACTCAAGCCTCTTGTCTGATGTCCCGCATATTGCCCCTGATTTAAAAAAGTCAACATGTCAGGTCTGCCAACCCCAATGTTTGAAGGTCCCAGACCTGAAGTGTTGACCGTTTCTCTTTCCACGGATGTGCGCTGACCAGCAATCCTGATCTCATCCCACACACATCACTACAATAATGATCAGAAAATCAGTCTTGTAGCAATATTGATTGGAGGAGATTTCTTAACAAGGACACCCTAAAACCTAAAGCGTATTTAACATCCATCTTGGGGCATTGTTATAAGCTCTCAACATGATCAAATGATGATTCAGGAGCAGATCGAGTAGCCATAATTCTGGGCACCCACCTCAGAACCCAAACACGCTTCCTTTGTGATTCTGGAGGGTGAGGCGTGTCACAACAGGCTGAAGTCACCTCATCGTACAGAAGGTAGGCAGGAGTCACAGGGCTGCAGTCAGAAATCTTCTTTCCACATGGGTCTACGCAATCTTCCGGTTGCTTAGCACTTTAACTCCCCTTCCCATTCCCATACTGACCTATCTGGCCTGGGCTTCCACCACTGTCTGAGTGAGGCCAAATGCAAATTGGAGGAACAATGCCTCATATTTTGCTTGGGCAGCTTACAGCCCAGCAGTATGAATATTGCATTTCTTTAACTTCGAGCAACCCTTGCTTTCCCTCTCTCTCCGTCCCTCCACCAACCTAGTTCTCCGACTAGTTTAATTGTCCTCCTAATTAATTTTACTGTTTGTATGCATCGTTGTCACCTTCCCCTCAGCCAACAATGAACTATTCACCATTTCCTTGAGCATTGTCTGCGTTGTCTTTTTACATTCTCTTTGGGCCCATCCATATCCGGTTTCCCTCTCCCCAGACTCTCAGAGATGCTGCCTGTCCCGCTGAGAAACATTGTAGAGGGTGCTGAAGAGTTTTACCATAATGCTGCCTGGATCAGAGATTATTACCTTTGAGGAGTGGTCAGACAAACTTGGATTGTTTTCTCCGGAATTACAGAGGTTGAGGGGAGACCTGATAGACGTATATTAAATAATGGATGAGGCATGGATAGAATAGACAGTTGGAACCTTTTTTTCCCAGGGTGGAAATGTCAAGGACTAGAGAACATAGCTGTAAGGTGAGAGCGGCAAAATTTAAAGGCGATGTCTAGGACACGATTTTTATCCATGGCAGAGAATAGTGGGTGCCTGTAATATGATGGAGGCAGATATGATAGTGTAGCGATGTTACAAAACTTACCTTCAGCGGTGCTGCAGTTCTGCCACTGGCCGTGTGTGCGACTTTGGCACCTTTGGGGGGGGGATTAAAATCCAGTTTTCTACCGCCTGTCCGAGGCGAATTTTCTCAGGCTGCTAGCTGATGCAGAAAAATCGTTCCGACTTCCATTCCCGATTTTTTAAATTTTTAATCGAGAGACAATTTCATAATTATATTAAAATAAAAAGCGACTTCGACGTGACGGATCTCAAGAATGGGACAAAACACAATGTAAGTCGTTTATTTTACATATAAATTTGCTTCTTGGGATGACTTTAATCAATTCTCTATAAGTGAAAATGTGATTTGGGCCCCATACGAACCGGCAGTGTTTTTCATGCCAATAGGGGGTTCAAATTCACTGCAAATGCAACATTCCGATCGAGCTCTTTCCAGAAGCAAGATGATTAAAATGCCCATTGTTTTTGGAGATAAGCCGTCTAAATTGTCTATATTTTGTGTTATTCTCTCTCTCCATGATCATTATTTTTAAACTAAATATTCACAACAGTTTGAGTCACATGTATTGTGCAAAAAACAATAATTTGATTATATTTTGGGTGGATGTTTCTAGATTAATTTATGGGAATTAAACATTAAATTCTTTCCATCTGGGATATAAAATCATGAGAGTGAGATTTAAAAAATCATGTTATATTGTGAATTCTTGTGTGAATGGGATTAGTTTGTATTTTGGATACTTAGGCTATTTTTAAAAATCATCCTTTTCTTAAGAAATGGAATCAACAGGACATTGTTAATGGGAAAGAAGTGGGCAGAAAGGCATGTCATGCGTGGTTTGAAGAGCAAAAACTTGTAGTTTACAATGCCAACATTGAAAAGTTGAGGAAAAACAAGGTGTACAAAGTTGCTTATTGGATACAATCTGAGGAGTATGATGATGCTACTGATTATAATATGCCAATGTACCAGCTAGCAACTGATCTTCTCCATAAAAAAATGTGATTTATTTACCTATCTGTTACGGATTTACAGCATATAATACAATAATATTAAAGTTTTGATCTTGAGAATACCACATTTTTGAATTTTCAAGGCTATCTGGGTGTTTATTACTATTTCCGTCACAACGGTCAATTTTGTAATTAACTACAATTAGGTAATTAACTAATTTTATTTCGGAGTCACATGAGTGACTACCTGTCCTCAAAACCCCTACAAGAACGGATGGTCAATGAGGCTCTTGAATTATATACAGCCCCTTGAAAATTGTACATCATTGAATGTACCAGCTGTAAACAGCCAAATTTGGGGACATTTGGGGCAGAACATCAGGAACCTGGAGTCAAAGCTCCAGAAAACCCTTAAACTCCTGACTGCAGGAATAACATCATATGCTCGGTCCATAGATGGTGTGGACATCTCCACAAATCAGCAAGATACATTAGCTCTGCTGTGCACCACTCAATATGAGATAAACAATTTACGGAAGGAAATTATCAAGCCTGCCCTCAACCCTAAGTTTGCAGGACTTTGCAAAACATCGGGTTCAGCACCTCCAATTCTGCTCTTTGGAAAGGACATTCCAAAAAAGGTGAAAGACCTAGAGGAAGAGTCCAAGACCTTTGGTCTTGTGAGGGCAGGTTTGGGACCGAGCAGACCTTACAAACCCAGACGGCAGTACCCCACGGCGTCCACCAGTCGTCGACCACCATATGGGACTGGTGAAAGCTCGGGGTCCGCAATCATTCCCCGTAAGCCTTTTTTAGGCCAGGGCCCAGAGTGGACCCCATGGAAAATGCGCCACCCCCAATATCAACATCAACAGCAACATCAACAGCAGCCCTCTACAGCCCAGCAGACACCTCATCGTCCAGCAAAGAGGCAGAAGAAGCACCAGTAACCATGTAGGTAGGTAGGTCTGGTTCCTCTCAACATATGAGCAGTAGGGGCTCTATACTAACAGGGGGGAGATTGCACTTGTTTTTGGATACATGGGAATCCATCACTAATGACAAATATATACTCAGCAGCATTCATGGCTATAAAATTGACTTCGTTCATGAAAACATGCCGCCTGTTCAGCATATACCCCAAAGGGTATTCACCCTCTCAGTAAAAGAGAAACAAGAGGGTCAAGCTGAACTGATGAGGCTACTAACAAAAGGTGTCATTGAAAGAACAAAACATGAACCTTTGGAATTTGTGTCTAATATTTTCACTAAAACTAAAAAAGATGGTAGACGTCACATCATCATTGACTTAACTACTTTAAACGAGTATGTTAAGTATATACATTTCAAGATGGAAACTTTTGAAACAGCCAGACTATTGATTTCTAGAGGGTACTTTCTAGCAAGCATTGATTTAAAAGATGCCTACTACTCAGTACCCATACACAAGTAGCATCGTAAATACCTTAAGTTTCTCTGGATGAAACAGCTATGGCAATTGAATGCCTTACCAAATGGGCTAATCTCACCTAAAAGTTTGTTCACTAAAATCTTAAAACCTGCTTTGGCATTGTTGAGGAAACATAAGCATATAGTCATGGCGTACTTAGACAACATTTTAAAAGTAGGGAAAACCTTGGAGACAGCTATTTTGGCAGTAGCAGCTACCAAACGTTTGTTTGAAACTTTTGGGTTTGTCATACATCCAGATAAATCCAATTTGACACCGTCCACTACCATGGACTATCTTGGATTTACGATTGACACTGTTCGCATGATTGTAACTCTGCCGAAGGGGAAAGCATCAGAGTTGGCACTATCATGCAACGAACTAATGGTTAATCATCAGCCAACCATATGGCAGGTAGCTAGTGTTATTGGGAAAATGGTAGCAGCCTTTCCAGCCTTTGCTCTATCAAAATTTACGAAGAGCAAAAGTGCATGCACTAAAGGAAAACTCAGGTCACTTTGACTGAGCTATGAATTTAACTGCTGAATCCATTCCAGAGTTACAATGGTGGACAAGGAACATTAGGCTCAGTTCCAGTCCCATAATAATCACCAACCCAGTATTAACCATTCAAACGGATGCAAGTACTTTGGGCTGGGGAGCAACTAACATGCAATCCAGCACAGGGGGCAGATGGACTAATTCTGAATCATCTTGCCTACAGACACGAGGTATCAACTACTTAGAAATGTCGGGTGCGTTTTATGGTTTAAAAGCATATTCATCTAATACGCATCACACACATGTCCGGTTGCAATTAGATAATGCCACGGTGGTGGCTTATATCAACCACATGGGTGGTGTAAAGTCGATATCATGTGACTATTTGGTCAACCTAATCTGGCAATGGTGTGTCAAAATACATATTTGCTTATCAGCAACTTACCTACCAGGTAAGCAAAATACAGGGGCAGACACCAGGTCACGCAAATTTAATGATAACATCGAATGGATGTTAAATCCCAAAGTGTTTGCTGAAATTACAAAGCAATATGGCCCACCAGATATCGATCTATTTACATCTAGGCTGAATCACCAGGTACCAACGTATGTCGCTTGGGAACCAGACCCTGAGGCAGCAGCAGTTGATGCATTCACGCTGCATTGGGGGAAAATGTTC
This sequence comes from Raja brachyura, assembly GCA_963514005.1. The sequence goes on along the minus strand of OY740794.1, from coordinate 36,326,060 downwards.
TTTTATGCTTTTCCTCCCTTCTGCCTCATCAGCCGGGTATTACGAAATATTCAATTGGATTCCGCTACAGGAATCTTGATAATACCCGACTGTCCTACACAGCCATGGTTCCCAGTGGCCCTCGACATGGCTGTCGAAACATCGTTGGAATTCCCCAGCAGTCCGGATTTATTAATCCACCCAGTGTCAGGCATTAGTCACCCATGCCATGACAGAGTCAATCTCCTGGCTTCCAGATTCTGAAAAGACCTCTACTGGGCCTGGGACTGTCTGAGGACGCCATTAACATGATGACCGCATCCTACCGGGAGTCCACCAGGAAACAATACCTGACCAACATAAGGAAATGGAAATGGTATTGCTCCAAAACAGGAACTACCTACACTACAGCAACATCCACCAGTGTTGTGGAGTTCCTGGTTGGATTACATCGGGATGGACTCAGCTACAGCGTCATCAATACAGCCAGGAGTGCGTTGTCAACTTATTTGGTTCCAGCAGCAGGACAACAGGCTTTCGGGTCCTATCCACTAGTGGTCAAAATCATAAGGGGCATTTTTAACATTAATTCCCCCAGACCAAGGTACACTCAGATCTGGGATGTCAGCATTGTACTGACGTACCTTAGGGGATGGCTACCACCCAGGTCACTCACGCTGGAACAACTTACCCTGAAATCAGTCATGCTCATGGCACTAGTGTCAGCTCAAAGGGTACAGTCCCTCCACCTTCTGAGGCTGGACAGCATGACAGAGTCATTGGACTGTTTTACATTCCATATTCAGGGTCTGGTCAAACAAACTAGACCAGGAACCACGCCTCCAGTCATGGAGTTCCGGGCATATTCATTTGACCCACGGCTGTGTGCCAAGACCCATCTCGCCAATTACATAGACCCTTAAGAGGGAGAGAAAAAGCCTTTTGGATAAGCCACAAGAAGCCTCATGGTCAGGTGACGAGCCATACCATTTCAAGAAGGCTCAAGCAGGTGCGGTGGTCGCGGTGGTCAATACTAATGTTTACAAATCTCACTCCACCAGGGCAGCATCCACGTCGGCGGCTAGGCGAATGGATGTGCCTATGGACCACATTCTGGCCAGAGCAGGATGGTCCTCGGAAAAAACTTTCCAAAGGTTTTATAATAAGCCGCTGGCGGAACCTGCTACATTTGCAGACAGAATTTTAGAGTCTGCAGATAATATTTAATTTAAGCCCGGGGGAGCTCTCTGTTTTTTGTTGTTATTAATAAACCTTTTTTGTTCACAAACAGGTTATTGTTGATTGTGATAACATACTTCCTCCCTCAAAGGTCTTCAGTCAGTGAGTGAAGCATGAGCTAGTACACGGTTCGGAATCACAGAGCTTTGAAGTCTTCACGTAGTCACTCACGTGACTCCGAAATAAAATAGTAAGATTAAATGAGAACTTACCAGTTCGAAGTTTGATCTGTATTTTATGAGGAGTTACGATGAGGGATTATGTGCCCTCCGCTCCCACCCTCTGTTGTACAGATCAACTGGTAATTAAGTTCTTATTTTTTATTTACTATATTTATTTCAATCGTTGTGTTTTTTCTGTGAATCCACACCGCTGCTTTGAAGAATGTCGCGCATGCGTGCTGGACGGGGTCTTCACGTAATCCCTCATCGTAACTCCTCATAAAAGACAGATCAAACTTCGAACTGGTAAGTTCTCATTTAATCTTACTATTATATGCTTTAATTTCAGGTCATCCAAGTAAGATGTTTTATATTTGTTTCATAATGCCTTCATCTATAATAATCGGGACAGAAGATGTTATCACACTGAGCGGCGGACTGGCTTGCAAAACAAAATGGGCTGTTCAGCCAAAACCAAAGAGGCCAACATCAGGCAACGCCATTGTAGTTGGAGACTCCATTGTGAGAGATACGGACAGGGGTTTCTACAGGAACAGACGGAATTCGAGGATGGTGTGCTGCCTTCCTGGTGCCAGGATCCAGGATGTCATGGACAGAGTGCAGAAAATCCTCAAGGGCGAAGGTGAACAGCCGGAAGTGGTAGTGCATGTTGGCACAAATGATGTCAGAAAGAAGGGGATGAATATTCTGCAGCGTGACTTTAGAGAGCTCGGAAAAATGCTGAAAAGCAAGACCTCCTTGGTTGTTATTTCTAGTTTGCTTCCAGTTCCTCATGCAGTCGAGAGCAGGAACAGGGAGATATACGGGACCTGAATGTGTGGCTGGTGCAGGGCGCAGGTGGCAGGGATTTAGATTCTTAGATCACTGGGATCTGTTTTGGAGTAAGGGGGAACTGTACAAAAGGGACGGATTGCATCTTAACAGGTGGGGGACCAGCATTCTGGCAGGCTGGTTTGCCACTGCCACACAGGTGGTTTTAAACTGAATAAGGGGGGTGGGGTGGCAAATGGGATAGTCGAGGACGGAGTTAAAGGGAAAGAGAGTAAAGGGATGGTTAATGACCCCAGAATTAATGGTAAAGAAAGCTCACAAAGGGATAGGAGAGTATGACCAAGTGTAATAGGGATCGATGTGAAAGGTGAGATGCGTAAGGAATTAAAAGTATTGTATATGAATGCGCAAAGTATAAGAAGTAAAGTAGATGAGCTTGAGGCTCAGTTAGAGGTTGGTGGATATGACATTGTGGGGATTACTGAGACGTGGCTGCAGGAGGATCTGGCCTGGGAACTTAACATTCAGGGTTATACATCCTGTAGAAAAGACAGGTGGGCAGAGGAGGGGGTAACTCTGCTGGTGAGGGATGGAATTCAGTCCCTTGCGAGGGAAGACATAGGGACTGATGAGGTAGAGTCACTGTGGATTGAGTTGTGGAATTGTAAAGGCAAGAAGACACTAATTGGTGTTATCCACAGACCCCCAAATAGTAGTCCGGAGTAGGGTGTAAGTTGCAGCAGAGTTAAAACTGTCATGTAACAAAGGTAATGCCAGTTTGGTGGTGGGGGATTTCAATATGCAGGTAGACTGGGAAAATCAGGTTGGTTCAGGACCCCAAGAAAGAGAGTTTGTAGAATGCCTCCGAGATGGATTCTTAGAGCAGCTTGTAATGGAGCCGACCAGAGAAAAGGCAATTCTGGATTTAGTGTTGTCCAATGAACCAGATATGATAAGATGGAGGTAGTGATCATAATATGATTAGTTTTAATCTGCAATTTGAGAAGGAGAAGGTTAAATCGGTAGTGTCAGTGATGCAGTTGAACAAAGGGGACTATGAAGGCATGAGAGGGGAGCTGGCCAAGGTAGACTGGAACGGGATCCTAGCAGGAATGACGGTGGAACAGCAATGGCAGGAATTTCTGGGCATAATCCGGAAGACGCACGATCATTTCATTCCAAAAAGGAAGAAAGATTCTAAGGGGAATAGGAGGCAACTGTGGTTGACAAGAGAAGTTAGGGATAGAATAAAACTAAAAGAAAAGAGGTATAACACAGCAAAGAGTAGCCGGAAGCCAGAGGATTGGGAACCTTTCATAGGACAACAGAAGGAAACAAAACAGGCAATACGGGCTGAAAAGATGAAGTACGAAGGGAAGCTGGCCAGGAATATAAAGAAGGACAGTAAAAGCTTCTTTAGATATGTTAAGGGAAAAAGAGTAGCAAAGTCAAATGTGGGTCCCTTGAAGGTTGACACGGGTGAAATTATTATGGGCAACAAGGAAATGGCAGAGGAGTTGAATAGGTACTTTCGACACAAACAATCTCCCAGATGTACTAGAGGACAGAGGATCTAAGGGGGTAGAGGAACTGAAAGAAATTTTCATTAGGCGAGAAATAGTATTGGGTAGGCTAATGGGACTGAAGGATGATAAATCCCCTGGGCCTGATGGTCTGCATCCCAGGGTCCTCAAGGAGGTGGCTCTCGAAATAGTGGACGCATTGGTGATCATTTTCCAATGTTCAATAGATTCAGGATCAGTTCCTGTGGATTGGCGGATAGCTAATTTTATCCCACTTTTCAAGAAAGGAGCGAGTGAGAAAACGGGGAATTACAAACCAGTTAGTCTGACTTCGGTGGTGGGATAGATGCTGGAGTCAATTATTAAAGAGGTAATAATGGGGCATTTGGATAGCAGTAAAAGGATTAGTCCAAGTCAACATGGATTTATGAAAGGGAAATCATGCTTGACTAATCTTCTGGAATTTTTTGAGGATGTGACAAGTAAAATGGATGAAGGGGTGTCAGTGGATGTAGTGTATCTAGACTTTCAGAAAGCCTTTGATAAGGTCCCGCACGGGAGACTGGTGACTAAAATTAGAGCACATGGTATTGGGGGTAGGGTGATGACATGGATAGAAAATTGGTTAGCAGACCGGAAGCAAAGAGTAGGAGTGAACGGGTCCTTTTCAGAATGGCAGGCAGTGGCGAATGGAGTGCCGCAAAGCTCGGTGTTGGGGCCGCAACTGTTTACCATATATATCAATGATTTGGAAGAGGGAATTAGGAGCAACACTAGCAAGTTTGCGGATGACACAAAGCTAGGTGGCAGTGTGAACTGTGAAGAGGATGTTAGGAGGTTGCAGGGGGACCTGGACATGTTGAGTGATTGGGCAGATGCAGTATAATATAGATAAATGTTAGGTTATCCACTTTGGTGGCTAAAACAAGGGGGAAGATTATTATCTCAATGGGGTTAGGTTAGGTAAGGGGTAGGTGCAGCGAGACCTGGATGTCCTTGTACACCAGTCACTGAAAGTTGGCTTACAAGTACAGCAGGCAGTGAAGAAAGCTAATGGAATGTTGGCCTTCATAACAAGAGGATTTCAGTATAGGAGTAAAGAGGTTCTTCTGCAGTTGTATAGGGCTCTGGTGAGACCACATCTGGAGTATTGTGTACAGTTTTGGTCTCCTAATTTGAGGAATGACATCCCTGTGATTGAGGCAGTGCAGCGTAGGTTCACGAGATTGATCCCTGGGATGGCGGGACTGTCATATGAGGAAAGATTGAAAAGACTAGGTTTGTATTCACTAGAGTTTAGAAGGATGAGGCGGGATCTTATAGAAACATATAAAATTATAAAAGGACTGGACAAGCTAGATGCAGGAAAAATGTTCCCAATGTGGGGCGAGTCCAGAACCAGGGGCCACAGTCTTGGTCATTTAAGGCTGAGGTGAGAAAAAACTTTTTCACCCAGAGAGTTGTGAATTTATGAAATTCCCTGCCACAGAGGGCAGTGGAGGCCAAGTGGATGGATTTAAGAGCGAGTTAGATAGAGCTCTAGGGGCTAGTGGAGTCAAGGGATATGGGGAGAAGGCAGGCACGGGTTATTGATAGGGGACGATCAGCCATGATCACAATTAATGACGGTGCTGGCTCGAAGGGCCGAATGGCCTTCTCCTACACCTATTTTCTATGTTTCTTTGTTTCTAACTAAAAATTTTATTCAGTTCTCTTGATTTTTAAGAAAGTTATAGGCTTTTGACCATCCTCGATCACAGCTTTTGTGTTAAGTCAATGGAAAAGCACTAGGGAACAAGATGCTAATTTCCGAGTATGAAAATGGCCATAACTTTTTTAATACTGAAGATATGAAAGTGAATTAGGTGTCAAATTAAACTTCTTTTTATGCTTTATCTGATGGGATAAATTGCAGACTTGATTTTTAAAATCTCAAAATGTTGTAACATTGCTAGATAGTGGCATTTACAATGCCCTTAGATTGACATGGATATGCTGGGAATGGAGAGGTATGGATCATGTGCAAACAGACATGGGTGGAAATTGCTTTTAAAACATGGGGGGGGGGGGGGGGGGGAGACACACATTTTCCTAGCGTCTCGATGATAAATGTGCATGACAACTAACAATAATATCTCCTTGGTGTAAATTAAAATAGATATACAGTGCATTCAGAAAGTATTCAGACCCCTTCACTTTTTCCACATTTTGTTACATTACAGCCTTATTCGAAAATTGATTAATTTTTTTTTTTTTAATTATCAATCTACACACAATACTCCATGATAAAAAAGCGAACACAGGTGTTTAGAAACTTTTGCAAAGTAATTAAAAATAGATAACTGAAATATCACATTTACATAAGTATTCAGACGCTTTACTCAGTACTTTGTTGAGGCACCTCTGGCAGTGATTATAGCCTCAAGTCTTCTTGGGTATGATGCTGCAAACTTGGGTAATTTCACCCATTCTTCTCTCAAGGACATTCACAGACTTGTCATAAAGCCACTCCTGCGTTTTCTTGGCTGTGTGCTTAGGGTCGTTGTCCTGTTGGAAGGTGAACGTCCACGTCAGTCTGAGGTCCAGAACGCTCTGGAGCAGGTTTTTATCAAGGATCTCTCTGTACTTTGGTTGTTCATCTTTCCCTCGATCCTGACTAGTCTCCCAGTTCCTGCCACGGAAAAACATCCCCACAGCATGATGCTGCCACCACCATGCTTTACTGTATGTATGGTATTGGCCAGGTGATGGGCGGTGCCTGGTTTCCTCCAGACATGACACTTGGCATTCAGGCCAAAGAGTTCAATCTTGGTTTCATCAGACCAGAGAATCTTGTTTAGGTGCCTTTTAGCAAACTCCAAGTGGGCTGTCATGTGCCTTTTACTGAGAAATGGCTTCCGTCTGGCCACTCTACAATAAAGGCCTGATTGGTGGAGTGCTGCTGATATAGTTGTCCTTCTGGAAGGTTCTCCCATCTCCACAGAGGAACTCTGGTGCTCTGTCAGAGTGACCATCACCTCCTTGACCAAGGCCCTTCTCCCCCGATTGCGCAGTTTGGCCGGGCCGCCAGCTCTATGAAGAGACCCGGTGGTTCCAAAGTTCTTCCATTTAAGAAAGACAGAGGCTGCTGTTCTCTTCGGGACCTGCAATGCTGTACAAATTGTTTTATACCCATCCCCGGATCTGTGTCTCAATACAATCCTGTCTCGGAGGTCTACGGACAATTCCTTCGTCTTCCTGGCTTGGTTTTTGCTCTGACATGCACTGGGCTTTATATAGACAGGTGTGTGTGTGCCTTTACAAATCATGTATAATCAATTTAATTTACCACTGGTGAACCAATCAAGTCGTAGAAACATCTGAAGGATAATCAATGAAAACAGGATGCACCTAGGCCTAACTTTGAGTGTCATAGCAAAGGGTCTAAATACTTATGTAAATGTGATATTTCAGTTATTTATTTTTAATTACTTTGCAAAAATTTCTAAGCACCTATTTTCGTTTTTTTATTATGTGTCTTGTGTGTAGATTCAATTTAATCAATTTTAAAATAAGTGCAACGTCACAAAATGTGGAAAAAGTGGAGGGGTCTGAATACTTTCTCAAAGCACTGTATATTTGCGCTAAGGCCCAACATCTAGGAGCTAGCGCCCTCGAACTGGAATCGACCTTGAGGGCTCCGGTCGCAGAGCCTGTGGACTTACTATCATGGAGCTGGCTGACTGCGGCTGTGGTGGTGTTGCAGCTGTGACTCGACGTCAGAGGCTTCGGCCGTGGGCCCCATGGGCCCCGTGGACAGTAACATCGGGAGCTCGCAGGTCCCTGGTTGGTGACTGACTTTCGGGAACTCCAGCAACAACAGCAGCTTCTTCTGCCCCAAATTGTGCGGCTTGAATCAGCCCGTTCACTGGCCCTTTCATCGCCCAGCACAGCATTTAATTATTTTCAGACTCTCAGCGAGCTGACCATGCATGCGGCCGCGACTCCGCAGCACGCGGTTGTTAATATTGGCTGAATTAAAGACACCATAAAATGGAGGATCCCTGCACTTGTCAGAATTGCTTAACCCTTGTCAGCTGAACTTTACAGGCTTTGATTGGCACCAGCCAGTCTAGGCTCAGAGTGGTATGCAGGATGTTGAGGGGTCCATGTGTTCTCCCTGATTCTTTTAAATTGATAACATGTATAGCAGTTTTGCAAATGAACCTTAAATGCATCATTTCTATTGGATCGCTGCAAAAGCATTGTAAATAGTATAAATAAATAATGATGGTCACCCTGTTAATCGATAATTGGTCGAACTGTTGAGCCTTGGAGAAACTGTTTGAATCTCAGGGCATATGTTCCAATGTTTGTTCTTGTTTACTTCCTTCTTGAGCTTTCTTTCTTATACAAGTTAGCTGTTGTATTATTGGGTTAAGGAAATGTCTGTTATGTATGGGGTTAATCGATATCTGTAATTGGATTATAAAGAGACCACCCCCTTGTGTTTCGGCCCCTCGAGGTCCGGGGACCTATAAAAGTCAGCTACCACGAGGTTCCACGTCGATCTTGTGGGAGAGCACTTAGGACTGCGTGACCTTCTGGAGTGTCTCTGTTTGAGCGAGGCCTAGAGGGCTTAATCAGGCAGATGTGGGGCTCGAACCCACGGTGGGATAGGTACAGTAGTTGAACTGTAATTGTGTTTTGTAAAAATAAAGATTAGTTGATCAAGTGCTTGATTCAGTGATTTTTGACTGAAACTAGACTGTGGGAAGCTTAGAACAATCAATTTACATTGGGATCTCAACAGACCTCCAAATACAAGTTTGCGATCAAAGCTGTTGAGCTGTTTCAATCCCGAATGCAGAAATTGGGCCCACTGTATAGGTATGTTACAAAACTTACCTTGACCAGCGCTGCAGTTCTGCCGCTTCCCCGTGTGCGCGACTTTGGCGCCTTTCAGAGGGGGGCGGGCTTAAAGTGCCGTTTTTCCACAGGCAGAGAAAATCGATCCATGTCGGGCGATTTCGTTGTGGAAGAAAAATCGCTCCGACATTTCATGAATGAAGGTATTTTTAAATGACTCTAAATTATTTATTAACTAGAGTAATTTGACTTTTAAAATCTCAAAATGTTGCAACATTGCTACACTGGATGTTCTTTTTGCATTGGTTTTTGCCACTTCATTAGTTGGAGCGGATCGATCATTCGCGGGCTTGGGAAAGGGTTTAATCAAGATCATTAGAATAGAGTCTAGCAAGCACATGGGTTAGGGGCACATAAAACCGGGCGTGGAGTGACCCAAAACTTTGTCGTAGTTGGCATACTGCAGGTGCTTTAACGAGAGCGCTTCATTAGGCGAGGGGTGGCCCAAGGTTAGGTTTGGTATCCAATTGGTGGGGTATTGAAACACAAATCTGACCTACGTATTGATTGGATCTTTGCCAGGAGCACTGATTGGAAAGGTGCGCTCTGAAAATCGGCATCGATAACTGCCAGCGCGAAGCGGCTAGGTACTGAAACCTCAGTGCCCAGCAGAAATTAGTGTCAGCGTGAAGGTGTCTGAGTCCCGTGTGATGGACAAGGACTCTCGTTAAGGTACTGGGCTAGGTGGTCAGAATATAGATTGGACGGAATACTCTAGTCCATTCGAGAATCTAATTGGGCAATTTTAGCTTGATTCGAGTGCCCGTGTATGAGGGGGGATACGCCTTTCTGAATTAGAAAGGAAAATTGTTAAGAGGTGCGAGTAGTTTTAGAGTTGCTTCCATATCCAACAGAATGGGGAACCATGCAAATAAAGACATGACCGCTGACTCAGAAAGTCCTTTACAAGAAATATGTAGTGAATTCCACAAAAAAATGATTGATTGAGAATTATTTCTGGATCATTAAATAGAGAATTAGGGAGCGAATTATGGCCCCGAGGGGGCATAGATACAATAAAGGGATTTAAATACATTGAGCAGATAATATGGCTATGCAGCGATAATACAGAGGCAAAAGAATTCATCGAATTGTGGAGAAATTATTACGAGGAGCAGAAAGCGAGTAGAGCAGAGGAAAGAATGGCAAGTTGGATGGAAGTAACTATAAAACGGGGGATAAAATTAGATACTGAAGCATTTGAACCTCCAGGTAGTCAAAGGGAAGAGCCTGAGAGTATTTCATTTCGGAGTCACGTGAGTGACTTCGTGAAGAACCCGCCAGCACGCATGCGCGACATATCGTCGCTCGCATTGCAGTCGACGGCTGGAGAGGAGCGCGGCTCGTCACCAGCCCTTCATAAGGGCCACTCAGGTAAGTACTAACAACCTTGAGTTGGTTGTTCTGTGTAAGTAATTGTGTTTTCTTCCACAGAGACATGGACAGCAGGAAAAATAAAGGCCGTAAAACTTCTACAAGGAGTTGTCGGCAACCCAACCCGGAGCCCCCCTCCACGGCAGGAGGACGGGCCGGGAAAAAGGCGCGCAAGCCGGGGAGCCCTGTATTCACAGGATCCGGTTTACCGACGCAGCTATGCCCTAGCGGGGTACCTGCAGAACAATCAGTCGGTACAGCGCCGGAGCAGGTGCATCCTGACTCCATCTCTCTCTCACCCACTGGGTCGTTTGCAGAGACAAGCAAAAGGGATTCGCGTGCTGATGCACGGCCCTTCTTCCTGAGCCCTCTTGAAGGAGGCAGGGATACAATTCCACTACCTAGCCCTTCGCGGGTTGAGGTCTCACCAGGAGCCACTAGGAAGTGGTCTGGTGAATCAGGCAGGCCCGAGTCCACTGGCAGACCAAGAAGGGCCAGTGTCGACTCACCACCAGAGGGACCAGGAGGAGTCACAAGGGTGGTGCCTCGCCTAGGTCACCGCTTCCCCCGCTGGGGGCAGGTCGGGACCATACGCCGTCTGGGTCCAGATTTAGGACAGTCGGCAAGCCCGTGCGGACGTCGGGTCACCACGCTGCGGCGTCAGGTGCCGACCTCTCCCCACCCATGCCCTTCGAGGCAGCCGGGTCCAGCTCAGCGAAGAGGAGGCGCTCGAGCAGGTCCGCGCGGGAATCGCTCAGCTTCGCCGAGGCGGCTGGTAGCGACACATCATCACAGTATCGATATTACCTCGACGAGGTACGGACTGATGATCGGAGCCTCAGGAGTTCCTTCGGGCACGAGGCCTCTTACCTCCCACCCCCGCCCGATGAAGGGCGCTTGAATCGTATGGAGAGGATATTGGAGCAAGTTCTACTCAATCAGAAACAGGACACACACAGCTCCAGGGGACTCATGGATATATCCCCGTCCCCATCTATGGACAACATAAGACCAGATGAGGAGGATATCCTGGTACATGCCCCAGCAGCACCTGAGGTCCCTCAGGAAGATCTGCTGGATGTGGCAGCCAAATTCGGGTTACCCGTATCATCAGGACAACCCCTCAACATCAAACTGGCCGCAACCATAGATTACCTTACCAACCATCAATTGCAGGAGGAGGTCCTTGCGAAGGCCATGGAGAGACACAAGGCTCCAGGGAACTGCAATTCACTCCACGTGCCGATTGTGAACATGCCAATCTGGGGTAATATCAGCCCGGGCATCAGAGCGCAGGAAGTGAAACTGCAGAGGATTTTAAAACTACTTACGTCTGGGATCACCGCTTTTGCAAAGTCGGTAGATGGGGTTGATCTAAGCACCGAACAGGAGGATGCTCTAGCTCTGCTCTGCAATACGCAGTACGAGATCAACGCTTTCCGGAAGAGCATTATCAAACCTTCCTTGAATCCCAAATTTGCGGGACTATGCAGAGCACCTCCTACCCCCCCACCTAGACAGCTGTTCGGGGAAGACCTCCCAAAGCAGGTCAAAGAGCTGGATGACCATGTGAAAACCATAGGTCTGATGAGACCACATTTTGTGGCCAGACCTTCGGCCAAGAAGACACCTTACTTCAGGCCACGAGGTCAGACCGACAGGCCAACAAGGACCTACGTTCCGGCACCTCCTCAATATCAACAGCCTCCTCAGCCCAGGCCTTTTTTAGGACTAGGCCCTCAGCGGCCAGCATGGAAGATGCGGATTCCGCACCAACCACGAAACCCAGCACCTCCACGTCCCACCAAAAATCCCAGGGACCGCCGATAACCATGAAGGTAAGGGGGTCTGGGTTCCATGCACTTGCATGTCTAACCTCACGAGTTGGGGGCAGATTACGGGGATTTAAGGAGGTTTGGGAAACCATCACTTCAGATGAGTTTATCTTGCAAAGTATTCAGGGTTATGAAATTGAGTTTATTCATGGCCAATTGCCTCCACCCCAGCATATGCCGAATCGCAAATTTGCACTTTCCAAAAAAGAATTGGCAGAAGGCTATGCTGAAATCTTGAGTTTACAAGACAAAGGTGTGATAGAACGAACCACACATGAACCAATTGAATTTGTGTCTAATATATTTACTAAAACTAAAAAAGACGGTGGATGCCGGGTCATTATAGATTTAACTCACTTGAATACCTTTGTAAAATACACCCATTTCAAAATGGACACATTTGAAACAGCCAAATCTTTGATTTCGGAGGGCTGCTTCATGGCATGCATTGATTTAAAAGATGCATACTATTCAGTATCCATTCGGAAACATCATAGGAAGTTCTTGAAGTTTACCTGGATGGATCAGCTTTGGCAATACAAAGCATTGCCCAATGGGCTTACTACAGCCCCCAGACTGTTCACCAAACTACTCAAGCCAGTGTTATCTACACTGCGGAGACAAAATCATACGGTCATGGCCTATTTGGATGACGTTCTGATAATTGGGCACACTCTGGAATCCGCAGAGTTGGCGGTTTCAGCCACAGTGGAAATTTTTCAACAAATGGGGTTTATAATCCATCCAGACAAATCAAAGTTCCTCCGCGCACAGATCATGGACTACTTGGGGTTCACTCCAATCGCATGATCACCACCATCCCAACTAACAAAGTTGGTGATGTGTTTCAAGCATGCAAGAACCTGGTCTGCGCCAGTATACCGTCTATCAGATTAACTGCCAGGGTAATTGGCAAAATTGTAGCAGTATTTCCAGCTGCTCAATATGGACCTTTACACTATCAGAATTTACAAAGGTCAAAAATAACAGCATTAAAACTAAATGCTGGACATTATGATAGACCCATGCAGTTGCCGGTTAAGGCAAAACTTGAGTTACTATGGTGGATTGGCAATATCCATAACTCATTTAAACCCATCATTGTGCCTCGTCCAATGGTATACTTGCAAACAGATGCAAGCTCCCATGGCTGGGGAGCTACGGACAACAATAACAGTTGTGGAGGTAGATGGGATTCACTTGAAGCTACTTTGTTGTTAGCACAAGGGATAAACTACTTGGAGATGCTAGGAGCATTCCACGGACTAAGAGCCTATTGTTCAAACATGACTAACACTCATGTCCGTCTCCAAATAGACAATACCACTGCGGTGGCTTATCTGAATCATATGGGCGGTACCAGGTCAATTTCATGCAATGAATTGGCAAACACAATTTGGCTCTGGTGTATTCAACGGAATATTTGGATCTCAGCTACCTACTTGCCAGGTGAGCTCAATACAGTGGCGGACACCAGGTCACGGAAGTTCAATGACAACATCGAGTGGATGTTGAACCCCCAAATATTCACCAAAATTACAGCCAAATTTGGTAAACCGGATATTGACCTTTTTGCGTCACGGTTGAACCATCAGGTACCAACATACGTATCATGGGAGCCAGATCCTGGGGCAATGGCGATGGACGCATTCTCGCTAGACTGGGGGAAATGGTTCTTCTATGCCTTTCCTCCATTCTGCCTCATCAGTCGGGTATTGCGGAAAATCCAGCTCGATGCTGCCAAGGGCATCCTCATTATACCCGACTGGCCTACGCAATCATGGTATCCGGTGGTCCTTGGAATGATAAGTCAACCATGGGTCCTCTTGGAGGGTTGCCCACAATTGGTGACGAACCCTGCCACAGGGGAACCACACCCCTGCCATAGTCATTTGAATCTATTGGCTTGCAGGATCTGAACAGGCCACTACTTCAGTATGGTTTATCTTCAAGGACAATGGATACCATGGGAGCATCATGCAGGGAGTCCTCAAGACGGCAGTACTTATCGTACATCAGGAAATGGGAATCCTATTGTGGCCGCATGGACGTTGCATATGACTCCGTCTCCATCACAGATGTGCTGGAGTTTCTTGCGGGGCTACATCATGATCAACATCTCAGCTATAGTGCCATCAATAGCGCCAGGAGTGCGCTCTCGTCCTACCTCAATATTGAGGTAGGATCCAATAAATTGGTCTCCAAACTTATGCGGGGGATATTTAATTCCAACCCGCCGAGGCCCCGTTACAACGTCACATGGGATATTGGCAAAGTGCTGACCCTGCTGAGAACATGGTCACCCATGATGGGGCTCGAATTGGACAAACTCACCCTGAAGGTGGTGATGTTGATGGCACTTACTTCAGCACAAAGGGTGCAAACGCTTCACAAGGCCAAGATCGACAGAATGATCTCTACCCCTGAACGGGTCACTTTCTTCATTGATGAATTGCTCAAGCAGCATAGACCTGGATTTACAGGGCTGCAGCTGGAGTTTCCAGCATACCCCGCTGATGCTAGGCTATGCATAGCCACCCATATCCGCCACTATATCAAAGTGACGAGGAAAATAAGGGGAATGGAGCAATACCTGTTCATCAGTCACAAAAAACCTCACCATAGAGTGACGGTGCAGACGATATTCCGATGGCTCAGGATCGTCTTGAACAAAGCAGGTATTGACACTGATGTTTTAAAATCCCATTCCACCAGGGCAGCATCAACATCGGCGGCAAAGGCCATGGAGGTGCCCATGGACCAGATACTTGCCACAGCGGGATGGGCCAGTGAAGCCACTTTTCAACGGTTTTACAATAAACCCGTCACCGTACCTGGAATGTTCGCAGGAGCCGTGCTGGATGCAGGCCGAGAACATACAGTTCCCCCTCAGTGAGGGGTCCTTTCTTGTTGTTATTAATAAATATTATTATTTTTTCAGAGAAACAGTGACGGAAATTGATTACTGCTGTCCACCTTTTCAGTAGCGTGTGTGATAGCATGGACGTTGTCCAGGGCGTGAAATCACAGAAGCTTTGAAGTCTTCACGAAGTCACTCACGTGACTCCGAAATGAAATAGTAAGATTAAACGAGAACTTACCAGTTTGAAGTTTGATCTTTATTTTATGAGGAGTTGCGATGAGGGATTTCGTGCCCTCCGCTCCCAACCCTCGATCATAAAGTCAACTGGTAACTAGAGTCTCTTTAATCTTACTATAACAAGTCATTTCTTGGCTTGGTTTTTTCTGTGATTCCACACCGCGGCTTTGAAGTATGTCGCGCATGCGTGCTGGCGGGTTCTTCACGAAATCCCTCATCGCAACTCCTCATAAAATAAAGATCAAACTTCAAACTGGTAAGTTCTCGTTTAATCTTACTATTAAAGCTAAAGGGAGAATGAAATCTTTCACAGAAAGACTGTCATCCATACGTTTTAAGCACGAGGATCCGATGGTTGGCACTGGTTACGAGGGGGATGATGATGATTATTTAGAAGATTGGGAGAGTGTTAAAATTAGGAATTCACATCCACCACTTTATATATCTTATGATCCCAATACCTCAGATGCACATCGCGGAGCTCGTATTGGGAATAGACAATCAACATCCAGGCAACAAACTTTCTTAAACCCGACTGCTCCGCCCATTACAGACAGTCTTAGAGTTCACGGTACCAGAAGCCAGACTCGAAAAAAGACTAAATCAGTAGAGGAGAAAGAAGACTATACCCCTAGACAAATTGAACAAGCAGTTAAGGAAGGAAAGAAATGATTTGGAAAGTACCGTGAACCCCCTGGTGAAGGGGAAGATACATCTGGGTGTGAGGCAATAATTGAAGAGGCTGAGGTAGATCCTGAAGCTAAACAAACAACCCTTAGACAGTTCCCTGTAAGGAAAATGCCTAATCCTTCTTCTGATCCAACCAATGCAGTGAGTGCAAATAATCCCCGCACAATTAGAGTGTATTCCCCATGGAAGCCCAAGGAGATGATGGTTATTTTAAGTCAAATATCCGATCGTAGAAAATCACCCGCTTCTTTTGTGGATCATTTAAGAATTATAACGCATGTTTATCATGCCGATTCCCAAGATTTATGAGCAGTGATCCAGCAAATAATTACCTCAAGTGAGCATAGCAGATTCCTAACAAATTTAGGGCATTTATCGCATGATATATCTTGCAAATATAATAGTGGACAATGGTGCAAGGGAAGAAGCTGTTTTAATAGCCCTCGCAAACACCCTTCAAGAACCAATCAAATTGATAGGTATATTAGATGTAAGACCAAAAATAGGAGAAGGAGCGGATGAGTTTTTAGAGCGAATCTCTGAATTATATATGGATACTGGCTTACGATAGGAGTGGAAAGGACAGTGATCTGGAAACCTTCTTTAAATCATATGAAGGACAGGAATGGGAGATAGAACTATTGGCACTAGTGGAAGGAAAAGAGGGAGCTGCCGAGTATGCTAAAATACCAGCACAGTTATGGAAAAGAACTGAAGAAGTTGCTCCTCACATCACCGGAAAGGTGAATTTCCCAGCCAAAGCTAAAGACCTATGAACGATGGTAAGAAAGGTAATTACCTTGACAGACCCGAATAATTATCAAAAGCAGAATTTGTCTAACCAATATGCTGTTGAGTTGTACAGTTGTATTGTACAATTCTATCTGACTGTGCCACTTCAGTACTAACGCAAAAACATGGGGATAGACATAGACCAGTTGCATATTACTCTTCCAAATTAGATCCAGTAGCTAGGAGACATCCTCTTTGCACTCAAATCTTAACTGCAGTTTAAAATAGTTTATATTGGCGGCTAATTTGACACTGCAGCAGGAAATTATAGTGTACAGTTCACATTCAGTATCGGCATTGTTGGGGCAGCTTCAAACCCAGCACTTGACAATGGCTGCCAAAATAAGTATGAGATCTATCTGTTGAACAATCCAAAATTGCAGTTCAAACACTGTACATTGATTAACCCAGCCTCTTTTCTTATTTCACCCCAGAAGAGCAAGCAGAAGCAGGACAACTCTCTCTTTGTTAGGAGGAGGAAACATCAGAGGAGGAAACATCAGTGATGGAGAACTTGAGGGATGTACATATGGAAAACCCTTACATCACATTATATGTGGACAGTAGTGCACCCATTGGACCGCGAGGTGAGAGGTTGTCTGGGTATGCAATTATTAATCAAAAGACGGAGATTGTAGAAGCAGCTGCTTTTGAATCACCCTATTCAGCACAACAAGCTGAATTGTTTGCTTTCATTTGGGCTTGTATTATTGGGGAAGATCTATAAGTAAATATTTACACTGATTCTCAATATGCATTTGGGGTGGTGCACGACTTTGGACAATTGTGGCAGAATAGGGAATTCCTAACTTCTGCGGGAACCCAAATATCACACAAACAATTGGTGACAAATTTATTAAAGGCCTTAATGCTACCCAGACAAATGTCTGTAATAAAATATAGCACCCATACTAAAGGACAGACCCCAGTAGACATTGGAAATCATAATGCTGATTCAGTAGCTAAAAAGTATCATGGGGACGTAAGGTGGTGGTACATAAAATGATGAAGTAGACTAAACATTTAGATAATGAATTACCCTCGGAAGGTCAATACTAACCATCCAGAAGAATCACTTATACTAGTTCTTAACTCAAATAAGAACTAGTATAAGTGAGAACCCCTAGACTGAGAATGGAGTCAACATAGTAAACAGTCAACATAGTAAGGAGACATACATAAATAGGAAGAGGTACTGGAGGAGAGAATTAGTGAATATGAGGGAGTTTTGAATGGTTCTAGGAATAGCAGAGCCGATGCATATTTAACTGATGGATTTAAATTGTTTAACCCTTGATGGTAAAGCAGCTTCTATTATCAAGGTGGAAAGAAATTGTCCCTGGATTTGGTATTTTTAAATTTGATTTATGATGAAATTGACAGCATATGGAAATTGATTGTTTATATTTGAAGAGCTGGGAATTTCACAGGATTTGGAATGGAATTGTATTATCGGCCACAATGCTGTGGAATGAGAAGGATGAGATGGACACTGGGGTTAATCAATATCTGTAAGTGGATTATAAAGAGACCATGTGGTTTGGCCCCTCGAGGTCCTTGGACCTATAAAAGTCCACTACCACGAGGTCCAGGGTCGATCTTCTGGGAGAGCGCTTAGAACTGCGTGATCTTCTGGAGTGTCTCTGAGTGAGGCCTAGAGGGCTTGATCTGGCAGTTATGAGGATCTAACCCACAGTGGGATAGGTACAGTAGTTGAACTGCAATTGTGTTTTGTCAACACAGAGTTCAAGTGCTTGATTCAGTGGTTTTTGACTAATACTAGACTGGGGGAAGCTTAGAATGAACAATTTACACGGTCGGATGGGAACTGATTGCAGTTTGCTTATGGCTGCTGCTGGTAACGTAAAAATACATGTTTCACAAAACATGGGGTGGATTGTTTAACTTGGCGTCATGTTCGGCAAGGGCATTGTGGGCTGAATGGCCTGTTCCTGTGCTGTGCTGTTCGATACGATATGATACGATATGACAGAACTTTATTTATCCCAGGAGGGAAATTGTTCTGCCAACAGTCATATAATTAAAGTGATGAGTGGAAAGTTTAGGATTGGGGATGTGCAAAGATTGTGAGGGGGGTGGGGGGCGGGTGGGGAAGGGAAGTCAGTCTATCGCACAACAGAAGGGGAGGAATTGTACAGTTTGCTAGCCACAGGGATAAAGGATCTCCTGTGGCATTCTATGTTCTCAAGTTCAAGTTACATTTATTGTCACATGCACCAATTGCAGGCACGTCTCGATAAGGTAGGCAAGGTAGACAGGGCCTACCCTGAATAAAATTATAAAATGATCATTATTTTATATATATATCATATATGTAAAATATATAAAACATATATAAAATGGTCATAAATAGTATAAGCACAGGAGAATTATGCTTCCCTATGAGATCGATCACTTAGGGAGGCATAATTCTCCTGTGCCTCTCATCCACAGTGCATTTAAAACACGGAAGTATGTGCTACTCACATGCCGTCGACGATGCTTCAAGCCATCAGTGGCAACGGTCCGTAAAGGCAGCTGAAATTCTGCCTTTACACCGTGGCCTGCGTGCACATTGGTTTTCAAGATTTTTAAAAGCCACTGCCTACCCTGACTAATTCTTACGGCACGTGCCTGACCAGTTGGTACAGTGAGATTTGAGTTTCCATACAGCCATATGAATAAAAAAGAACACAATACACAATAGAGTTTAACATAAACATCCCCCACACAGCGGAATCAACGTTCCCACTGTGAGGGGAAGGCAATAAAGTTCAGTCATCTTCCTCTTTGTTTACCTGTGTTCGGGGCTTTGAGCCCTCCGCAGTCACCGTTACGGCGGCCCGGTGTTCAGGCCCTCTCGCTGGGATGAACGGAAGAACACTCTCAGCGGCTTGGAGTTTCCAAATTGGCCACTTCCTACCAGAGACCGTGGCTCCCGGTTCACAGGCCGAGCTGGGCGGAGATTCAACACCGGCGATCCTCGGCAAAGGATGCCAGGACTACGTGATGTTAAAGTCAGCACTGCCCACGGCTGGAAGCTCCGCAAATCACAGCTCCACAGTGTTAAATTCAGCAGGCCCAACACTCCGGAGCTCCAACATGGCGATCCCCAGTAAGGCATCGCCTGCTCCGCGATGGAATTCAGTGCTGTGCCGCTGTTGAAGCTCTGGCCAGTCTCCGGCAGGAAAGGCCGCGCCAATCAGATTGTAGGCCGCGAGGGGAGGAGCGAAGATGCGACTCGGAGAAAAGACGCATCCTCGACCAGAAAGTGATTGAGAAACGGTTTCCCCGTTCCCCCCCCCCCCACTTCCCCCACATAAAAAGACTAAGAAACCTCCAAAAACATACTTATGACAGACTAAAAACAACAAAAAGGGTGAAAGGATGGACAAACTGCTGGCGAGGCTGCCGCGCACAGCGCCACCCGATGACTATTCTATTTTCTAATATGAGAAAATATACTCAGTAAAATGTATCGACTCTCCATTCATACAATTTAAAGGCACTTTCAGATAAAAGTGGAAAATGCTGGCGATAATGATTTATCTCCATATTAACGTAAAAACAGTTACAAAGAAAGTGCCGATAAATAAAGTGCCACATCTGCAATGAGATAGGTTGGGAGCTAATGTGGCAGTTAAGGGACAGTTAAAATCAGATTCCAGCAACTGCTGATCCTTGTGTCTCTCAGCTTAAGCTTCTTTGTCTGAGTAATGTGTTGCTCATAGTAAGGCTGTGGGACATACCCAGTGGGTCCGACTCTGCAAGAAGCAGCAAAAGCTGATTCAAAATGACAAGCAACATTGCTTCGTTCTTAAAGAAACAGAAAGAAAGAGGAAGCTATCAATGTTGGGGAATGTGATATTCAGTCCTGCAGGCTGCAAAGTAGGATATGAATAACGGAAAATGGAAGCAGACTACAGTACCTAATGTGTGACCATACATCTGAAAATTTGAGCTAGTAAAATAAAACAGTAGTTCCTGACTGACAATTAGCTAAAATGTTAAATCACACCATGTCGCCAGGGTTACTGATCATTCACCTTCAGAAGCGAAAACACTATGGGACCTGGGGGAGGGGGGAAATTTCACAAAAGCTTGGAAAAGATTTGCGCTGCTCAACACAACAGGAATGAGTTATATGATATACCAGTGTCCTTCTGACCCTAAACGGTTTCACCTCACATCAGTGCATAAATTAGAATGTATTTGGAAGCAAGTCCACAGCAAAGGCATAAGTGCAGTGATCTGTTGCTTATGTCCCCACAATGGAAGCCTTTGTTCAGGAGTAGTGCCGGGGGATTCAGGAGCTCCGGGTCACAGAGAGAGGTCACTCTCCATAACCGCCACCGTTCGTCTTTCTCAAAGCAGGACCTGTAGTATAAGGGTCCTTCCAGATCGGAGTAGGGAAAACTGACCCTTTCTAGAGGCATGATGTACCTGATGCTTCTGCAGATAAACCTGTTGAGACAGCTCCGATGGGAAATAAAGGCATGGATTTCATTCAGGGTGTCGATAAAGTTATTACATGGATTTCACAGTGTAGAAGCAGGTCTATAGCAGTGTTTATGCTGTGCACAATCCTCCATCCCCTCTTGCCCTATCCACGTATCTTTCTATTCCTTTCTCCAGAGTTGTAAACTGTTTGGGTTGGGGTAGAGTGGGGGAAATCATACAAAATGTCTCTTTCAGTCACTTCCATGGGTGGCCCCACTTACAGAATAATCTGTTGTGATAATTCGCTTTTTATTATTTAGCGCCAGCATTTACTGAAGGCACTGATTCATAGAAGGGAGGAAGGAAGAAGGAGGAAGGAAGGAAGAAAGAAAGGAAGGAAGGAAGGAAGGAAGGGGCAATGGGGTGCCTCCCTGCTAGCCGTGTTCCCCTGTCTGAGGTCTCTTCTGATGTCAGGGCTGTGCGGCCTGAGATCGCCAGGACCTCCTCCCTGCCCACAGACAATGAGGGACTGCACCAACACATTCAGGCAAAGCCTGAACCACCCAGATAAGCCTGAGACTGCCAGCACCTCTTCTCAAGGCAAGGGTAAACTGCCAGTACAAGCCTGAGTTCACCCCATCTCCTACTTCAATCCCAAAGCTGAGCTGCGAGGACAAGCCCGAGACCACCAGCACCTCCTCTTGAGGCAAGGGAGAACTTTCTGGGCAAGCCTGAGATTGCTGTGTCTCCTCCTTCAAGCCCTAAGCTGAGCTGCCAGGACAAGCTCGAGACTGCCAGCATGTCCTTGCAAGGCAAGAGTAAACTGCCGGGACAAGCCTGAGATCGCAGCACCTCATCCTTTTGAGACTAGGACTGAGCTGCCAGCACAAGCTAAAATTGCCGGCACCTCCTCACATTAATGCATAACGAGTAACAGTACCCCAACATGGATTGGACCTTCCTGTCACTGTAAGAAACCATATTATGTGAGTTCACCCTACTGCGAGTGCCAGTGTGGTCGCTCTCAACACGGCATCGTCTCTGTGTCACAAAGGATATCTATCAAATGACCATTAGATGAGCGGTTTCAACAATCAACTGGTGTTGCTCATTTTCAATAATGAAGGTGTTTCAGCTGCTATTCCTTCCAGAAGCTGGACTCTGGTGTGTTGAGGACAGCGAGTGAGGTTGGTGTTGGGCTGAGGTGAGCGGGATTGGAGCTTGGCACAGGGTGTTGAGGGATGGAAAGGAAGGACATTGGGGAAAGGATCATGGATCTGAAATTCAGTGAGGTGATCTGAGACCAGCAGTTGTGATTCCAAGAATGTGATTTCAAAAATGTTGGATCAGGGACCAACATTTGGTTGGGTAAAGGGATGGGGAAGTTTATGGCACGGGAATCATAAGGTGGGGGAAGGCTACATTTTGGGAGTGTCCGTGAGCAGGGTGTAGACAATGCCTTGATGATGGGGGGAGAGAGAAGGAATGTGTACCATAGTCTGTGTGAACATTTGGGTTCCAATTAAATCTTTTTCTCACCTTAAATCTATTCCCTCTGGTTCTTGATTCCCTAACCTTGGGAAAGGATATGGTGCATTCATCATATCTATGTCCTTTATGATTTTATACACCTCTATAGCCCACCTTTGGGGAGAAGGCAGGAGAATGGCGTTAGGTAGGAAAGATAGATCAGGCATGATTGAATGGCGGAGTAGACTTGATGGGCCGAATGGCTAATTCTGCTCCTTTCACTTATGAACATGAATATTGGTGCAGTGTGAGATGGGAGGGCTAGCAACGCTGAAGATGAAACTAGCTTTCACTCGCATGGCATTCATTCAACGACGTTGCTGTGTCCAAACATTGCTGTGGCCAGGGCAAAGTGGGGCAACTTCCCTTGCAATGTGCAATGCCAGGAATACACTAGAACACCTCTTGCCTGGCAGTGCCCAAAGAAATTTCCAGAAATGCAAAACAACGTGGGAATGTTTGTTGGGGCATTTCACTCCAGAAAAAAATATTGATTTTCAGTTGTTTGGATAAACAACATTACGTGAGTAAATCTCAGGCAAACATCAGGTCATCATCATACTGCACTTGCTGAATACATATTTACTGCTGTATTTATTGCAGTCAATAGTGAAATATTGTGAAATGTGGTGGGATTTTTAAAGGATAGGCCAGTGGCTATAACAATCCAACTGTCATATTTTTCCCTTCAGACCAGCGGCTATTAGACATTATTAAGCTGAATGGAGTGCAGCCACAGTGATATATATGTAGAACATAAATACTTGCCTGTACCTTCATTGGCAAATAGGTTTTATTGATAATAGGTTTTAGTGCTTTGGGATCACACTCTCAAGCAGGCAGAATGTGCATGATAGGAGATCTTGTGTTTTTCTTGGACGAGAAACAAATTGTTGCTCCTAGGATAAATTGAACTGGCGCAGCGGTAGAATTGTTGTCTTCCAGCGCCAGAGACCTGGGTTTGATCATAACTACGAGTGCTGTCTGTATGGAGTTTATACATTCTCCTATGACCATGTGGGTTTTCTCGGGGTGCTCCGGTTTCTTCCCACATTCCAAAGATGTGTAGTTTTGTAGGTTAATATCATCTATCTGCATTCTCTGGAGATGCTGCCTGGCCAGCTAGTTACTCCAGCCTTTTGTGTTTTTTGCTCAAGGCACTTTAGACTCCTATTTTTCATTCTCCATTGGTTACATAATTTACACCGTACGGTGGTCAGAGCGCTTTATCCATGCCTTGCTAACATTCTACACCAGACATAAGCACAAAAAACCCACAGTGTGATGGGGAGAAAACACAAGCACTATCTCCAACCTCACTGGTTAATATAGTCCATCCTAACCCTCAGCCCAACCTTGCTCCCATGATAATCCGTTAGGTCCTTCACTGTTAAGCACTACCTAAAACCTCGAGAAGATGTAGTGAATACGTGGGAGAGAAACTGATCTTGTTGAAAACACTCCCAAGGATGTCTCTGCATCCACACTCAATTGGGAGTAAATGTCCATGTGGGTCGCTATCATGGGCACGTGTCTGCCTCCCATAGAATTTCATCTCAACATCACTTCAAATCAGGGCAGGAGGAAACTGGAAGGGCCGGTGAGGTCGGGTGGGATGGAGTGGGTGGTATAGTGTTTGGGATGTGATAGGTTGGAAAATTGATAGATCTAATCCCAACAGCAGCCCTGTGTTGGGTTACAAAGAAGCTGGGGTGATGGTTTGGAAAGACGTGTGTGTGTATGAGAGGGCAAATGTGGGTCAGAAGAAGAGAGGGTGCAAATTATCTCTGTTCCATTTGGGATATGCAATGGAGAGAGTGGATATCAGTCCCTCTAACTTGTTTCATGGCCATCCATGGAACCCCAGATGACCAAACATTATTGTAACCTGGACAAGTCAACATGTCATCTTTACACATTGTTTGAGCAATTGTAGCTCTTGAGATTGGATATAAAAGTACAGCGAATGTCCCTCTATGGATAGAAAACCGTTTCTGGTCTGCTCCTAGGAATGACCAGTGACGGTACAGGGCAAGGTGTGATAGATAGATTAGATTAGATTTTTTTAAAAATCATATTCAACAGGGTGCAATGAAATTCCTTGTTCATGTGAACATCACTACCTACAGTAATGATAAATGAAAGTAAATATAATGATGGGTGCAAAACAACAGAATGGTGGAGCAAAATCTGAGCAGTACAAAAGAATATTAAATAGAATAACAGAATAATCAAATGAGGTAGTGTTAAGAGTAAATGTATGTGGTGGTAGCTCCAGGAAAGGGTGTGCAAGATGTCATTGATTCAGGAGTCTGATAGCAGTGGGGAAGGAGTTATTCCTATGTCTGGACATCCAAGCTTTCAAGCTCCTGCATCTTCTCCCAGAAGGCAGAGGAGAGAAAAAGGCGATACTTCCAGCCTTCCTGATGCAATGCACCATGAAGATGGACAAGATGGAAAGAAGTGACAAGCCCGTGATGAACTGGGCTGTCTGTGTTCACCACTCTCTGCAGGTTCATGTAGACAAGAGCAGAGCAGTTGTCATACCTGGCTAAGATGCATCATGTCAGAATGCTTTCTGTAGCACTAGCAGCTTGAGAGAATCCTCAGAGTCATGACTAATCATATCAGATGGTTAAGAAATTAAATGAGATTATCTGCTTTCCTGATCACTGCATCAGTGTGATGGGGCCAGGATAGGTTACTGGTGAAATGAACGCTTTGAAACATGAAGCTGACAACCATCTCTACAGCAGGTCTGTTGATGATGACAGCATTGTGTTCACCCGAAGATAGACACAAAATGTTGGAGGAACTCAGTGGGGCAGGCAGCATCTCTGGAGAGAAAGAATGGGTGACGTGACCCTCTCACTTCCTTAGACGTGGCACAGCGATAGTGCTGCTTGCTCACAGTGCCAGAGACCTGGGTTCAATCCTGTCCATGCGTGCTGTCTGTGCGGACTTTGCACATTCTCCCTGAGACCGTGTGGGTTTTTTCCGGACATCCCAAAGACATGTTGGTTTGTAAGTTAATTGTCTTCTGTAAAATTGCCCTTCGTGGAAATAGGATGTGAAAGTGGGATAACATAGAACAATGGTCGGCATTGACTCGGTGGGCTCATGGACCTGTTTCCAAGCTGTTCCTCTAAACTAAACAACAACAATCTTTAGTTTAGTTTAGAGATACGGCGTGGAAACAGGCCCTTTGGCCCTCCGAGTCCGCACAGTAACAACATTCTACGCACACAAGGGACAATTGACAATTTTTTTTGTTAATATTTTTTATTAGAAGTTATTGCATATTGATACATATTAAGACAATTTAAAATGTAAGAAAAAAAAGAGAAACAAAAGAATTTACTATTCATCACATACATTCTTAATAGTTATAAAATTTACAGTCATTCTTGTTTATACTTCTACATATTTTTTAAATTATTTTTAATAAAGAAGGAAATTAATAGAAATAAATAATAAAAGAAATTAAAATAATAATAAAAATAGAAAATCAATAATATGAGTGGAGTTTTAAACATTCTATTCTACATTGGAGATATATCAGTGATCTATTATATATAATTCTTCATCCATTCCCCGTCCAGGTTTCAGTCAGGCCCTCGAACCGAGCCCATTTGTCCCTTTAGATAATCAATAAATGGAGACCATGTTCCTCTAAACTGATCTAGCCTGTCCGAGAGGACAAGTCTTAATCTTTCCAAATGAAGTGTCTCCGACATTTCTGTAATCCACATTTTAATAGTGGGGTTGGTAGGACCTTTCCAAAATTTTAGTATTAATTTTTTACCAATTATTAAACTATAATCGATAAAAAATTGTTGTTTTGTTGTTAGTGATTGATCAGTTTCTAATATACCTAATATAATTAATTTAGAATCTGGATACAGATTTGTATTAACTACCTTCGAAATTATCTTAAAAATTTCTGACCAAAAATTAGTAATTTTAATACATTTGGTAAATGAATGCGTTAGGTTGGCTTCTAGGTGTTGACATTTGTCACATATAGCAGAAACATTTGGAAAAATTCTATTTAGTTTGGACTTTGAGAGATGTAATCTATGTAAAATTTTAAATTGTCTCAGAGAGTGTCTGGCATTTAATGAAAAGTAGTGTATATGTTGTAAACTTTCCTCCCATACTTCTAAACTAATTGATTGTCCTAATTTACAATTTAACAAGTCGGTACGTCTTTAGAGTGTGGGAGAACACAGGAGCTCACAGGAAAAAAAAACACACAGGCCATTTAGAGAATGTACAAATTCCGTACAGACAGCCCCTGTAGTCGGGATCGAACCCGGGTTTCTGGCGCTGAAATGCAGCGACACTACCGCTGCATCACTGTGCCGCCATCTCTTTGCGTTGCTAATATTAAGAGATAGTTTATTATGTTGACACCATGACACACGGTTCCTGATCTCTTTGTGCTTCGTCCTCTATTCAGTGAATGAGAGGAGGACTCACTTAAGCCCCCCACAACTGAATGGTTGTGTTTGACCCTCAGAGCCCCTGGAAATGGAGGAGGACCGGCCAAATATTGTGCCTTCCACCACAGTGATGAATGCTGTGGTGGATGTTTGTGTTACATTTTTATTGTGTTTTTGTGTGTTCTTTTTCATTGTACCGCTGCTGGCAAATTCATTTCACTTGCACTTTATGTGCAAGTTACAAATAAAACTGATTTTATTGAAAGGGGGGCTTGTCAGTACATTTATTCATCAAAGTGAACACATTTTATAATTGTATTCTAATTGGACCTTGTAAATTGTAAAATGGTGCAGAATGCACATAAAATGCTGGAAACACTCAATGAGTCGGGCAGCATCTGTAGAAAGTGATGGACCAGAAACGTTCTCTCTCCGCAGATGCTGCCTGACTCACTATTTCCAGCATTTTCTGTTTCAATTTCAGATTTCCAACAAATGCAGTTATTTTCAGATGTTCTTAAGTTAGTCTTATCCTAATATAAATATATTTACGCCCTTTCTTTTGCACTTACAGTCTAGCTAAGGACTGTACTTTCATCTTCACCAGCCCTTAAAACTACCCTGCCAGTTCACACGCCTGAAACCCAAGCGCGCATTTTGGAGACGAGCCCTAAAGTGGGAAGGGATACTTTCCTTTGTCCTGTCCAAACACGTGGTGAATGAAAAGTTGGAGTCTCCCCCTCTCTGTCCTTCGTGTGTTTGTGTCTGAGAGGTGGAGGAGGAGGGGGTCTCAAGCAGGCAATGCCTGGTTTCTGACGGCCAAACGAGGGAGATCCGGATTAAAGAAATAGACAAGTTGGCCCGCAGCCAGTGACTGAAATCTACAAGAGTGAGTAAATGTTTTGAGGGAACTTTCCGAGTGTCATTGTGGTGTCAGCGCGGGGATTGTAACCCAGGCTCCTGCTGTAGTAAAAGCTTGTGGAAATATTTCCAACTTGTTTCCTACCATTTTTGGAGGGATTAGGGTGAGTTGGTTTGTGTTAACTTTAAAATACTTTCAGGGTCTAATTTATTTCGTGGTACATTTTTGGAGAAAACGGTTCCCGCCACTCGCAAGAATGGGGTTTGTTTTGTTCAATTTAAAAATGAGTTTGGAGATTAATTATTTTTGCAATGAAACGCTTAAGTCTCTAATTAAAAAAAAACACATAATCAATTAGCAGTCAGGTTAGTGGCAAATCTAAAGCCCCCCCCCCCCCCATAAAAATACTTAAAAAATAATTTTGCATGCACAAAATATTCTTGAACATGCTGAACGAAATGCATGGGGAAGGCAATATAAAACGGGTCGGTGATAAACGACTGGAAACTTGCCCGAGTGTGTTTGTTTTGTGATCTAGATTGTTTGGTCGCCTGGTTTGTAGGGGGACTAGAAGCTGCAGATTCAGCATCTTAAACGAGCTCCTTTTGTTACCGTCACCACCAGAGAAGCCGCTGTGTTGCTTCTGCCCCTCCACACCCACTATGTTTCCCGTTTGGGGAATGCACTGTACACACACTCTGCTTGCCAGAGTTTAGAAATCTTCTTTAAAATGGTGGTGATTTACACGGCTCTGTTTGGCAGCTTCGTGTATGTATGTATATTATAGATGTATGTGTGTGCAAAGTTGAGATACAGGCGACTCACTCACTCACTCACTGTGTGACATTGGCAGTTGGTTGAACTTTTTTTGAATCAAAACTTTCGCTGCCCACATGTGATTTTTTTTTGAATAGTGGTTTCCAAATCCTGGAAGCGGGAGATCTGGAATTAAGGAGAGATTTTTCCGTGCAACTCGTCGCCACAGAGCACGTTTTAGTACTTGTAATCCATTGTGTCTGCTTCCTTGTTTAGACTAACCACGAGTTAATCTCCCCCTGTTCTTCTCCTGCTTCAATTTCACATCTATTTCCAACATCCATTAAATCTGCTTTCTTCACAATTTGGGGCTGTAATAGTTCACTGCATTTATTTAAAAACACTTCTCCATATCCACACCCCTTTTATCTTTTTGCATGTTAAATCTGTAAGTTTGAATCTTGCTGCTGTTAGAAATATTTTCCCAACGATATACTCCAACAAAACATAATTTCCAATATTAATGTTAAATCCACTCTTGGTTTTCTGCTCTCCCAGGAGAACAGTCCCAGTTATTAATGATTTTATTTTGAAAGTTAATATAGTGTTTCTCCCAACTACTCAGGCAATACTTGAACTAAGATAGATGTTGGAAATCCTGAAAAGGCTTTTCAAGCATCTGAAAAGATTTAAAAAAAACAACTTGGTTGGAGGTTTTTGTTCAGCAACTTTATGGATGATCAACTTTTATATCATACAAGTTAAACTTTCTATTACTTTCCCCAAGGTACTATGACTGAAGTTTTTGCCCTCCTGCATGTCTTTGTTTTATCTGTTGATTGAAGTCTGCCATTCTTAACATTTCACAATTTTGTCCGTTGAAGGATTTTCTCACTGGGATTAGCTGCTGATTTTTTTTAATTTAGTGATCGGCTTTCAATGGAAATAATGACAATAGGTTTTTTTGGCCATTGTCAAGTGGAGCAGGTGTGGAATTTAAACCTTATTGAAGGGGTGGCACAAGTCTGCTGTTAGGGCAAAGTGGGCGATCCATGAGAAGAGATAAGGATTGTTTAATTCTGCACTTTTGGACTTGATTAATCTTTTGCCAGGGCAGGTGTGGCAATTATTTAATTAAGTCACAAATCAATTTTGTATACGAGAACATTTTATATTTGTGAACAACCATTTGGATTTGCAAGTGATAGACACCTTTTTACAAAATAGGAACATTGTCTGACATGCTCCACAAGAGTATGGCTCAGCCAAAAATGGGGTAGAATCCACAGACGGAGATGTTCAGAGGAATAAAGCTTGATTCCCTTCTGAATTCTAAAGATTTCAGAAGGGAATGAAAAAATAAAGGGTTGTAAAGAAAGTCTTGGAACTTGGGGTCTAGCCGAACAAAAGCATGGCAGTCAACATTGGTATGATGAATGGTAGGATGATTTTAACCAGGTAGTTTTAGAGAGATAAAATTCTATTCAGCTATTCAAATACCATAAGATGGTGTAATTGTAATTGAGGGGCTTTGAGCATTTTGATTTATCACTTCCTTTAAAAAACGACTTGCTTTCATGTGGAATCTCATGGCTCGAGACCACCATATAAGTGTTTTACAGTCAGCAAAAGATTTCCTGAATCCTTGAAACTGGGGAAAGAAATTTACCGCTGCTTGCATTATTCCACAAAAAATACTGGCATGTTACAATATATTTTAAAAAAATGTCTCCATCCTAATCTGCCAGTTATTGCATTGACCTACTTTGGATTAAATTTGTCCAAGAAGCAGGTCAGGATGGTAGTATTTTCACCACCTAATGCCATTCTTTGGAGACCTTGTGTCTATTTGTGACTTGTCACCCTTCCTCCCCCACATTTCCATCTCCCAACCTAGCTCGAATTCCAGTTATGAATGCTTGTCCACACAAAGGCATCCACTGGGACTGATCATCTCTGTGATCAGATTAATCCCAGTTGATAATTCACATGTGTCGTGTGGGTGGAAATTGATTGGTGAGCTGCTGGTATTGATTTATCCCATCGTATCATTTAAACAGCCTCGCCCACTCTGTAGTTTCCAGCGCACTATAACGTCAGAGAAGATCAAGGAGTGTGTTAATATTTTCATAGATTTTATTTATTCACGGATTGTGGACATCGCGGACAATACCAGCATTTATTGTTCATCTCTGCGTCCCAGAACTGAGGATGTAGGCCAGACTGGGTGAGGATGGTAGATTTCCTTTGCTGAAACAGATCACTTTTTACAACTGTTCAGTAATTTCAATTGTAGCGGAGATTACCTTTTTTAAAAAAACAACCCAATTTGTTTATTTAATGTTGAATATAAAAGTACTACAGACACCGGCCCCTCAGCCCATCATGTTCATGTTGACCATGAAGTACTCATTTAACAGCATCCGTTGCTTTCTATGCCTTAAGTACTTGTCCAGATACTACTTGAACCACCCACTAGGGCAGTGAGTTCCGCGTATGTTCTTCGTTGGATCGTCCTTAAACCTCTGCTCCCCATCCAAGATCTATGCCCTCTAGTTTTTGATGTTTCTGTTGGATCAGAAATATTCCAGTTATGTCTCCTCTGTAGTGGGATTTAATTCTGGCTGTCTTCCCTGGTTTTGGGTATGCATTTGTTTTGTTTGTCTTTGCACCAGCAAAGTGTTGAGAGATGTTTTTTCTCTCATGTTAACAGGTAGTAATAAATAGCGAAATTGTTCTATGATTCCTTACCGCCATTTACATTTGGCCCTGATATGGGCAGCATATGTGAGAATGTTGGGATTGATCACCTCGTGTGCCTTTGGGATCTGCAAATAAAAATAATTAATGGGCTGTGGTGTTCCAAAATATATTTATCAGCCAGTTTCAATTTAAGTCTGCATTATGCCACTGAAAGGTTTGTTGGTGCATATAAACAATTGGTAGGAACCTTTGTACAGTAGGATGCTTGAACTCTGACACTGTTTAAGTGGTACAGTCAGCTTCTAGTCTTGGTCCGCATGGGAAAACTGGCTTTACCTTGATGTTTGTGCCTGGTATTGAGGGCATATCTGCTTTTCCAGGTGCATCTTCATTGATCTCCCAGGTGGGCTTTCTTTCACATGATCAAACAGATTAATTGATCGTCTCAGCATTTTATGTTTGTGAATCAATGTCCCACAAGTAAGCTGCCAAATTTGTCCTCATCCTTTAGAATTGTAATCAATATAATTATTTTAATCTAGAGTGGATAGCTTGAAGTCCCGATGATGTGTGCGGTGCTGCCTTCCTTAAGTGCTTACATATAAACGCACCTAAAAATACTCAAATTTAAAGGTGTCGTCATGCACACATGGCACCATCGCTCAGTGGTGGAGTTGCTGGCGTACAGCATCAGAGTACCGGGTTCGATCTTGACTACAGGTGCTGCCTGTATGGAGTTTGTACGTTCTCCCCGTGACCTCATAAGTTTTCCCCGGATGCTCCGGTTTCCCCCCACACTCCAAAGACGTACAGGTTTGTAGGTTAATTGGCTTTGGTTGTAAATTGTCCCTAGTGTGTGGGATAGGGCTGGTGTATGGGGATCGCTGGTCGGCGCGCATTCGGTGGTCCGCGGGGCCTGTTTCCACGCTACATCTCTAAACGAAAGAAACTAAACTAAACCTGTAGGACCAGGCTATCGAGCTGTTTCCCAGGTCAGTCTTGGCGCAAATCTTCCACCTCATCCATTTTCAAACCCAATTCACATATCACTTAATTTCCTCAGAATTAACAAATCTATGATCTTTGTATTGAATATCCGCAAAGAGAAGCACCCTAACTATATGGTATAGACAATTCCAAACTTATGCAACTCTGAAATTTATTGCATACCTTGCATACAAGATGGTTGACCACTTCCCCTAGGACGAGCCTTATTTGTAATTTATTTCTGAGGTGCTATTTGGATATGGATATCCATCACTGTTCAATGGTGTTGGAATATAGTAACCAAAGGTATTGTCACTTGGAGTCAGTGATCTGTTGTAGCGAGTGTGATGGGACACTGGGACAAGGAGGCTGTTCTGCAGGACAGTCGTCTGTTTCACTAGTTTAGTTTAGAGATACAGCGCAGAAATAGGCCTTTCGGGGTCCACCGAGTCCGCACCGACCAGCGATCCCCGCTCATTAACACTATACTACACACCCTAGGGACAATTTACACATACACCAATCCAATTTACCTACATACCTGTACATCTTTGGAGTGTGGGAGGAAACCGAAAATCTTGGAGTAAAACCCACGTACGCGGTCACGGAGAAAACGTACAAACTCTGTAGACAGCACCTGTAGTCGGGATCGAACCAGGGTCCTGATATTGGGGGAGACCAGAACCAGGGGCCACAGTTTAAGAATAAGGATTAAGCCATTTAGAACTGAGATGAGGAAACACTTTTTCTCACAGAAAGTGGTGAGTCTGTGGAATTCTCTGCCTCGGAGGGCGGTGGAGGCAGGTTCTCTGGATGCTTTCAAGAGAGAGCTAGATAGGGCCCTTAAAAATAGCGGAGTCAGGGAATATGGGGAGAAGGCATGAATGGGGTACTGATTGGGGATGATCAGCCATGATCCTATTGAATGGCAGTGCTGGCTCGAAGGGCCAAATGGCCTACCCCTGCACCTATTGTCTATTGTCTCCGGCGCTGCAAGCGCTATAAGGCCGCAACTTTCTCCGTAGCTGACCTTTCTGCTCTTTATTGTACTATCTTTCCATTTCTTGAGCTCTGCTTTGTCTTTGTTTGATCTGGATTGTTAGGTACAGCAGGGCAACATTTTGAATAACAAGGAACTGTAGATGCTGGTTTATACCAAAGAAAGACTCAAGCTGGAATAACTCAACAGGCCAGGCAGCATCTCTGGAGAATACGGATAGGTGATGTTTCGGGTTGGGACCCTTCTTCAGACTGATTGCAGGGGAGGTGGGTAGAGGGGTGGGAAAAAATGCTTCAAAAGAGGAGGGGCAACACAGAGCATGGCAGGTATAGGTTAACACAGTCAAGGGGGGTATTTTGATGGGCTGACTGTTTGATATAAGCCAGGGAGGAAAAGACAGGTGTGAGCCCAAAAGGATAAAGAGTTGCCAATTGTGAAACTTGACAGTGGAAAAGTTGCAAATTGTTTAGCTGATGGAAGGAATGCAGGGGGGAGGGGAGAAGACTTTCTTTGAGGCAACATTGGCCCTGCTTTAGACACAAAAAGCACATTGGATCTGCTTTCGTCACAAAAAGGGTTGAGACACTTCTTCTTGACACGAAACGTCACCCACTCCTTGTCTTCAGAGATGCCGCCTGTCCCGCTGAGTTACTTCAGCTCTTTGTGTCTATCTTCGGTTTAAACCAGGATCTGCAGTTTCTTCCTACACATTGGATCTGCTTTGCCCATGAGCTGTGCTTGGGGCATGACAGTGAGGCCTATGTCCTGTGCTCCCAGTGAAGCTTCAGCAATCCCAGATTCATAGTACATGATATCCTTTTGGATGAATGTGTACGTTGCAGTTGGATCTGTGCAGCAACCTGCTGTGGAACGGACTCAATGAAAGATTTAATGTCCCTGTCGAGTGATTGTTGGTGAGTACCATGGCTCCGCCGGTAGCACTCTTGCTACTTCAATCCAAAGCCTGGAGTTCAACTCTCAAAAGCACAAGCTGACACCCTAGTGCAATACTGAGTAAATAAGCCTTCTGGTTGAAATAATGCCTCAAGGTGGATGTTAAACATCCTAGGTTTTAAGAAAGAAAGGAAAGTATTCATGTTAAGAATTATCCTTCAATCAGCATTGCTGCAAGACAGATTATCTGATCATTTGCTTGTACGTTTGAAACAGAAATTGCTGGAAAAAAGCAGCGGGTCAGACTTCAACTGTGGTAAGAGAAACTGGTTTGATTCTGTGAACTAAGAACATTCTGATCACGGGTGGCAGAACGGAAAGGTTAATAGTTTTATTTTCACTCTCCATGGATGCTGCCTGACCGACTGCAAGTTTTCAGCATTTTCTGTTTATATTTCAGATCTGCGGTATTTTTGATTCCTACTTAACGTTGTTGGTGGGAGAAGGGTGTGCACCAGTTGGCAGTGGGATTTTGTGTTGCATCCCAAATAACCACATTCAAAGTGCTTCCTCATCTGTAAAGTGCTCGGGAAGGGCAAAGGCCAAAGACCTTTTGTGAAAGGTCTCAGAAATAAGCCTTTCATTCATAATGTATCACGCTTTGTAGTCGGGGTGACTGAAAGGAGAAGGACATTTGAGTATCATTGGGTGCTCTGGCTGGGTGATATCCTTCATCAGATGTCATCTTAAACAGTGTTCAGCGATGCTGCAAGATTTTTTAACCATCAGCTTTCTGAGTAACAGGTGGGGCTCTGGGGTGGGATGAGGGACACAGTCGTCACGGTTTAAAACGGGGATGAGGAGTCAAGAGTTGCAGGGGGAAGGGTATTTAAAGGCGCTTGGGGTCGTGTAAATAAACAATAAACCTTTGGGTAAAACAGTCCATTTTCTAGGGAATGTTACTCGGTGCCAATTGGGGATAAAATTGAAGCGGAATGGGGAGCAGTTTAGTGGCCTGAGGGTGGTTCATCACTTACCTCTGGAAGAGGAAACATAAATTACAAGCCAGTCTTTTCTGAGTTGTGTTAGCAGCCAATGTTTCTCATTTAAAAACTTTCATCTAAAAATCAAAATCGCTCTGCAACTCTCCAGTCCCACACCTCTCTGTCATTGATACTGTTCCACTGGCTCCACCTCTTACTTTCTTCTTCCCGCCCCCACCCTCACATCAGTTTGAAGAAGGGTTTCGGCCAGAGACGTTGCCTATTTCCTTCACTCCGTAGATGTTGCCCCACCCGCTGAGTTTCTCCAGCACTTTTGTCGACCTTCGACTTTCCAGCATCTGCATTTCCTTCTTATACACCAGCCTATTATCCGGTCAGTTTCCACTGTTGGAGATGAGACTTTCGGCTGTTCAGGTTGTTAGTTTTAGTATTTTTTGCCTTCAATCTCCCCATCCTCTAAGAGATTAACGAATGCAAGCCCTTTAGCCATTTACTCTAAAATGTCATCATAATGATCAGAATCATACTTTATTAGCCAAGTCTGTTTTGCAACATACGAGGAATTTCATTTGCCATACTGTCATACCAATAAGAGGCAACAGAACACACAAAATACATTTTAACATGAACATCCACCACAGTGACTCCTCCACATTCCTCACTGTGATGGAAGGCGGGAAAAAAGTTAAATCTCACCCTTCTTTGTCCTTCAGCGGTCGGGGGGCTTTTAACCTTCCATTGACGGGACGATCTTACTCCCAAAGCTGGCGGCGGGCCTCCTCATAGTGGCGTTCAAGCTCCTGTATCAGCGGGGGGGGGGGGAAAGGGGGGAATCTCAGCTCCCCCTAGCCCGGCAATCTACCCCGGGTTGGGGCTAGTTGAATGTCGCTCAGCTTTTGGAGCTTTCCATAGGAGGATTGGTGTTGCCTTTAATCCACCGGGTGGCGGTTCGATGGCAGCCTCGCCTACAGCCTGTCTGTCTTTGTTATTTTTAGTGTGTTTTAAAAGTTTGTGTTGATGTTCTCTTATTTGTTTTGTGTGGGGGGAGGGGGTTGGGGGAAACTTTTCAATCTCTTACCTTGCTGGGGATGCGATCGTATCTCCTCCTATGGATTGGTGTTGCCTTTTATCTAATAAAAGATGCAAAGTGCTGGAGTAGCTCTTTGTATCATGCAGCATCTCTGGAGAACATGAATAGATGCTGTTTCTGTTCAGACTGATTGTGGTTGTGGGGGGGGGGGGGCAGGAAGAATGTTGGATGAGTGGAGGAGCAGGTCAAAGCCTGTCAAGTAATAGGTGGATACAGGTTGGGGGGGGGGGGGGGGGAAGAAGGACTGGGTGACGATTCGGGTCGAGACCCTTCTTCTAGTTCATATTGTTTGGTTATAAACCACCCAAGCAGAATATGAAGTGCTGTTTGTTTCTCCTGTTTCCTTTGTCTACCTTGTAGCCTCTCAGCTCTAGGGACCTGGATTCAATCGTGACCTCGGGTGCTGTCTGTGTGGGGTTTGCAAATTATGACCATGTGGGTTGCTCTGATTTCCTCCTGCATGTTAAAGATGTACTGGTTGGTAAGTTAATTGTCCACTATTTATTGGCTTCAGTATGTAGGTAAGTGGTAGAATCTACAGAGAATTGATCAAAATATTGGATTGAATTAGAAAATGAGATTAATGTAGGATTTGTGGTGGACTTGGTGGGCCAAAGGGCCTGATTCTGTGTTGTGTCCTCCTATGAAACGCTTTGAACGTTGGTGGTCTTGTGTACCATCTTGAGATGTTATCCTGCATTAAAGGCTCTCCATGTAAAAGCGAGTCACTTCTTTAACAGCCACACTGGCCAAGTATTCGGTGATCCTTGTGACTCTCTTTGTCTTGGCACTTTTATTGCCTGATTATACACTTGTGGAGCTTTTGGTGGACTGTTTCTGTGTTAGCTCCATGGAGGTGTTCATAGACATGCAGGTTAAGCTCGAGCTTTAAGAACTTAATTCCTCTTCATCTTCTCAACTATTCTTGATTATAGGATAGCAGATCCCGAGTCCTCCAGCAGTGTTTTGAAAGGTTGGATTGTTGTATTTGAATGAATTAGGTGCATAGTGGCAATAAGAAATAAGACACTGCAGGATTAAATAGGCAGTAATCTGGGATGTGCCATAATAAGTAGATGTAGCAGTGACAGGAACAGGAACTTCCTCATCAGGCTATTCCACCAGATAATGCATCATAGCCTCATTCATCTACTTTATTCTATCGTAACCGTCATCAACTCCCCCACTGCTCCTCCCACCCACCAATATAAAAATTCAATTATTCTCACTCTTAAAAGCTCCAAATTCACGGGCTTTTGAAGACTGCTTCAGTCTGAATCTAAAAATTCCATTTGCCGATGTTGTGGGGTTAGGAAGCTATAATGTTTTGTTTAAATCAAAATAAACTTTTCAGGATAACAAATCTGTACAAAAGAAAAACTGTGCAAAATTCTTCCAGCATTCTCTGCGGTTATACATACAATATAGTGGTATATTTAGTGGCGTTCTCCAAAACCATAATTATACCAGGCACCCGTGCCAGTCATGTGCCCCCCTTCCCCTGGGGTGATATTCCTTCCCTTGTTTGAGGGGCATCTCCACCACACCCTGCCCCCCAATGTCGTGGTTGATCAGTACTGCAAAACTTGCCATGGTAAATGATTCCCATTTTGAGATAGATTTATTGATGCCATGCAGGAAATTCAGTCGCCTGATCCCACAAACAGAAGCGTGGTAATGACTTGGATGATGTGCTTTGGGTGTTGCATCAATAAATCTCCTTTGAATAGTACTCTGCATTCTACTATCAAAGGGGCCCAGTTTAACATCTTGTCCGTCGACTCTGCAGAGTGTCGGAAGAGTATTTGGCGCTCGAGTCTCTTGAATGGGACTTGAACCCATGAATCTGTGGTGAGCCTACTGGGCCAAGTCTAACACAAAGGTGGCACATTTAAAATCAGGAGCATATTGTGCTGGAGATCAAGGTAAACAGAGCTTTCTATCCTCGAAGACTTGCTGAGATTGCAGTCTCCACAAAAGGTTGGTGCACAACCCCTGGGGTTAAAGGTTAACCTAGGCTTAAAGGATGTCCTGGGAAAGCAGCATCAAAGCTCTTTCAATGCAATACTTTTCATTTCTTCCATTGACCTGTGATGCTTGTATTTAACGGGGCATTGTCCTCGCATTGGTGAGTGTTGGGCTATTTCGCTGTCCCTGAAATTGGGGGAAATCATTCTGTTTAAAATGGAAACTGGCCACTGAGGTTTAAGTCCAGTTATCCAGCCTCTTCAACATTGGAGTCTTTGCAATCATTTACAACAGTTGGTCATTGGCAAGTGTATTTAAGTGCAGGAGGGCAAATAATTCCAAAACCTGCAGTCACATTTTATCTGTTTATATAACTGCAATCTGAATAGAAATGCATTGCAATAAAATAATGTAAAATATGGCCAAACATTTTCTCTTTTCCAAAAGCTGGTCTATTGCTGGCATATGGGGTTCAGTTTAGTATTTCCTGTGAATTTCAAAGGATCCCAGTTTCATTAAAGCTTCCTGATGGCAGCATAGCTGTGTGGTGAAGGCCCAACCTAAGCAGAATGTTCCCCTTTGAGCCAATGGTCATTATAGTCCATTCCTTTCCCTCCTGTGATCCCAACTCACTTAATCAGAGACATTTGCAGTGACTAAATAGAGGAGATTTTCACCAGTTTGTCACTGCAGGTTTTGAACTTTGATTTCATTGTGAAATGACACTGTTTTGGAGAAGGTCCTTACTTTGTTAAATATATTTGTATTTCCATGTTACCTATTGCAAAATCATGGTATTGGTAATAAAATCTGTTTATTTTGCAATCACTATTGAGTGTTGGACAATATTTAATCCAACTCTCTTCCACTGTCCGGAAGTGGCGGCGCTGCTTGGCAGCTGCGGCTCACCTGCAGTCCGTCTGTCTTTTATTTTATTTTTGTCCTCGTCCCTGTTTTTGGCGTTTATTTTTGGTTTGTTGGGTTGTGTATGTGTGTGTGGAGGGGGGGAGAAACGGGGTTTTAGTCTCTCCCTCCGGGGGGATGCGACTTTTCCTGTCGTGTCCCCCGACACCGTCTCCGTCTGTGCTGAGGCCCTGGTGACGGCCTTCCAGCTTCCAGCGGCGGCGGCACGGCCTTCAGAGCTTCAGCGACGACCTGGCTTCCGGCGGCGACCTGGTTTTCGGGAGCTGCGGTGCTCCAGCGGCGACCTGGGTTTCGGGAGCTGCGGTGCTCCAGCGGCGGCCTGGCTCCCTCTGAGCTGCGGTGCTCCAGCGGCGGCCTGGGTTTCGGGAGCTGCGGTGCTCCAGCGGCGACCAGGGTGTCGGGAGCTGTGGTGCTCCAGCGGCGGCCTGGTTTTCGGGAGCTGCGGTGCTCCAGCGGCGGGCCCTGTGGCGGTGTTCCGGCGTTCCGGCGACAGCGGTGGCGGCGGCCTGGATCTCCTCAGCGCAGAGGGAGAATAAGGAGGGAGAAGACAGAGACTCTAAGACTTTTGCCTTCCACCACAGTGAG
This sequence comes from Raja brachyura, assembly GCA_963514005.1. The sequence continues at coordinate 36,286,479 of OY740794.1, read as the reverse complement.
GAGGTGTTTGGTGAACTCACTGTGGTGGATGTTAACTTTGTGTTTATTGTATGGTATTGTTATTTTTATATATGTATGACTGCAGGCACGAAATTTCGTTCAGACCGAAAGGTCTGAATGACAATAAAGGCATTCAATTCAATTCAATTTAAATGTGCATTTACAATTTGAGTGAAATTGACTTCAAATGTTAATGCTTAGATGTCTTGTGTATGAATTGTAATTTTACGGAAATGATCATTTCCACGTGAAACCTTTATTGAAAGTGGATCCAACAGCAAACTTGAAGTTTTGGAACAGAAATTCCTAAAATTTCAGATGCCTGAATTATGAAATGAAAACAAAGTTGAAAATATTCATCCAGTTAAACAGCATCTGCAGAAAGAAAGAGTGAAAATTTCAGGTCAACCCCTTCAAAACTGGGAAAGGGAGAACAAGATAATTTAGATAGTAGAGAGAGGATGTGGGAAAATGGGTCTAGCAAAGATAGGATGAGACCAAATGGGTTGATGTGGCAGTATTAATCAAATATTGCTTTGTCTGGTTGTAAATGGTAAAGTGGACATGCCAAAATACACTAATGGGAAAAGAAAAAAACGGAGCCAAAATGATAGTATTGGTTTTGCTACAGTTTCGTTAATTTAGTCATGTGCATCTTGACAGTGAAAAAAATATTTGCATGCCATCTAGGTAAATCGTGCGGTACATGAGTAAGATCAAGCCATACACAAGTACAACAGGTAGTGTGCAAAGAGAAAAACACTACAGTGCAGAATATGGCATTATAACATTGCACTAACAAAGAAAGTGCAAGATCTGCAATGAGGTAGGTTGGGAGATCAGGACTAAATTCTGGATTATGAGATGACTGTTCAGAGGGAAAGAAGCTGTTCCTGAATGATGGCTGGCATTACGACCAGTTCTGATGCAGATAGAAAGAGTGAGTGAGTTACCTAAGGTTAGAGGATTTGATATTGTCGTGCATGCTACAGTAGGACCAGATGGAATATGAGGTATTGTTCCTCGAGCCTGCGTTTTGTCTTCTCTTTCGCAAAGTGGCTAGAGTGGGAATGATGCTGAACTAAAAATACCAGGCAGCAGAGGTTTCCTCCTGTGGACTGAATTAAAGTACTCTGCATAAACATTGCCCAGTCAGCACTTGGTTTCTCCAACGTGGAGGAGGGCACGTTGCAAAGACTTGAATGCAGTAGACCACATTGAAAGAAGTGCAAATGAAAGACTATTCAGGCCCCTGGGGCATAGGAAGGGAAGAGGTGAAATCTCCTGGTTGTATCTCCCTCATGGCCTTCTCAATAGTAACGTGATGATGAATAGGTAATGTGTTCGACCAGTGTTAGTTGAAAGATAAATTTGGCCTCCACATTGAGACAAGCATGTTAATTAATGCCGCAGCAACTTTTACAACTATATGAGCACACTGGTCCGAACTTGCGTTAATGACTCCACCACATATGGTGAAAATGTCGATGGTGAATGGAGTGTTGTTTAAAACAGTATCTCAGTCTCCGTCAACCTGCTAACTGTGTTCTATGGGAGATTCGTGAAACTTGTTTCCTGTAATAGTGAGCTATAATCAGGTGTCTAAATCACTAGCAGTGTGGCAGCTGCAATAGTGTATATGACTGCACTGAAGGGGCACTTCCACTGAAGGCATTCCCTTCCTCCAGTAGTAGTCTGCAGCCAAGAACGAACATTGAATTAATTCCTATTCCCACACCAAGGGTTATATGTGCCTGCTGCACATTGGAACATTCCGTCAGGGGTAAGTCCAAAGTAACAGAATCAATGTGTCCAATTGAAGAATGTTATTTAATAAACAAAGTAATGTGGATTTTTTAAATATCTGAGAGAGTTGTATGTTGAAAACAACCCCTACCATTTTGTAAAAGCCACAGAGAGCAATATCTTACATGAGGTAGACACAAAATGCTGGAGTAACTCAGTGGGTCAGGCAGCATCCCTTCTCCAGACTGAGAGTCAGGGGAGAGGGGAAATACATTGCTGAGCCTCATTTCTGGAGGGGGTACAGTCAAATTATAACCACTTGCTGATGCATGGTCTTCCGTTTTCATTCATTCCTACATTCAATTTACAAGGATGATTATTCCCTTTCTTTGAATATCATGACACGAATGCATGCCCAATTTTGGGTTCAATCCAAAAGATTATGTGGATTTATAAATATTAAAAGGATTCACGTGATAAGTTGTGTTCTGCCATTATTTGGAAGAGTAGGAGAAAAGGGATGTATGACCAATGCTTCAATTTCTTGTGATCTGGCTTTACTGCAGACATTTTGTGGCGGCCTGCCATTATTCCATCCATTTAAATTGGCCTAACTCATTCAGGTGACATTCATTTTCTAATTAATTATATGGGATTCTAGGGATTTTAGTCATTTTTTTTGATAAATAACTATCAGGGAATCACTTCTGTTAAAGTTAATCAGTTTTGTGTCTAATCCTTTAACCTGACAACTTTTGCGATCAATATATTAAATTCTAATGGATTTATTAGGTTTTGCTTAATTTTTGCAGCAGCTTGCATTTAAATAGTGCTTTTTAATGTAGAAAATATTCAAGGCACTGTACTCGTCTGGGGGAATATGAGCGAGATGGTCTGGCGTGTTGTATGATTTAAAAAAAAAAAAAAACAAGGAACCAAAGAGGTTGGTTGTCAAGAACCAAATGTATCTCCAGTCCTTCACTCTGGTTGATACACTGATAAGTTGGTACGCTTGCCTGCTCTTGAGTCAAAGGCCATGAGTTCATGTTACACAACAGAAACTTAAGCATGGAGACCAGACTGTCGTGATGAAGTTCTGCACTGTTTGAAGAACTGTCCTTTTGAGACGTTCCCTATAATTTCCCCTTTGAGAGGCCACCTAAGACAATGTGCAATGACTTAAAGAAAAATAAGGTAGTTACTCCATTATGCTGACTGGCATAATTGAACCAACATCACGATAATTGAATCAAAACCCTAGCTCAGTGTTGTATGTGGGAACTTGGCACACATGATTGGCAACCACATTTTCCTATAATAAAATCTATTGCGTTCACTTGTAATACGATGGTCAGAGGCTAGATTGATGAGGGAAATTTTCCAATCATCTTAACTTGTAACTATGGTATTGTCGTTTATATGCAGCCTTTCTATGTTACACCAGTAACTGCTTTCAGAGGCTACAGAGTGCTTGTGTTCTGAAGTTGTGTAGGGCGCAATACTTGTGTTTTGTGTCATGTATGAGGTTGAATAGTGGAGGAAAGGGGTTTTAGTTGGTTTGTGAAACCTTCATTTGCCGTGTCTAGTGTTTCAGGCAGCTTGGAGTTGTGACCACCCCCCACGACCTGCTCCCGACCTTTAAGAAATGTGGCCGGGTTGTATTCAACCCCTAACAAAAGCAGCTGCAAATGAATTCGACCCCAACAAAGGCTCGACCCAGAAAGCCTAGTGACCCTTCAGGTTTTATCTGCAATTCTAATTGGAGTGAAGTTGCCCTTTCAGATGCCCTCAACCTTTTGAAAAAGAAAAATAAATCTCGTCAGATTTCTTCTATTTGTGCAAGTGCAGGCACGTACACAATGGAATAGTACTGGGTTTGTTAATTGTTCAAGAAGGAGAAATTTGTTGGGCTCTGTAAGCTGGGATTTAAATATTTAATCATTTTGAAAATGCCTCCAACAATGGCTTTCTGGTCAATAACCACACCACCTGGGGCGTGTCAGAAAAATCCAAGTTTAATCCTTGGGCTGGCTTGGTTTTTCTTGGGGATGGTAGTGGTTCCTTGTTAATTGCACTGGGCAAAATGAATAAACTTGAAGATTTTCATGATCATCCACTCAGTTTCATTCTTAAACATCAGCTGATGGCAGGATTTGCCTTTCATTTGGTATTCTTAGAAATCCACGGGCTCATCTCAGTTTGGATCTAAATGTTCCATATAAGTTAGGTAAAAGAAAGAGTGTTTAATTGCAATATCATCTCATGATCTTTCAATGTCCCAGACTTCAGGAAATATTATTACTGTTCCAAAGTTGTCTAAGGAAATATGACTTATTGTTCAGTGGTCAGATTATGTGTAGTCAACTCCTTCAAAGAGTAATGAAGTAAAATGTATAGATGGACACAAAGCTGGAGCAACTCGGCAGGTCAGGCAGCATCTCAGGAGAAAAAGAATAGGTGATGTTTCAGGTTGAGACCCTTATTCAGACCCAGGAGAAAAGGAATAGGTGACGTTTTGGGTTGAGACTCTTCGACAGACCAGATGTCAGGGTGTTAGTAATGATTCCACAGGATCTTTTTTGGCCACTCTGTTGCTGTGCTCCCTCAGTATTGTGCTTGGGTGTAGCATTATCATCTGTGTGAAGATTTAAACCTATGATTCTTTGACTTGTACCATGATTGAGCTGTAGACAAAACTTGGAAGCTGCTGAAGAACAGATGAATGGATGGTGTGTGTCAATGGTCATCAGTCCCATTGAAAACACCCCAAAAGGGAATAGACATGTGGAAAGAAAATTGGAAGTGGTGAAATGCACTGAAAGGGATGGTGGTAGAAATTGGGCCAGGGTGGGTCATTTTAAGCCACATCTGACGTTTAATTTCAACGAGTTAGCGATCTGACGCCGCCTGTATTGGGGGTGAAAATCTTCCCTTGTCTCCATTTCCCACTGATGACAAAAATCAAAGATCGATTTACAAAAGAGTTCAGGTCCCGAGAGGGCGTCAACCTTCGGAGGTTTTGCTGCTTTTGAAAGCCGGAGATCTGGTTTCCTCTGCATGGGGTTGTGCAGATGCCGTTTCCAGGTTTTTTCTTGCTGGCAAATCAGGAAAAATAATGATACAAAGGCAGCTAATGGAGAAATAACATTGCATTTTGATGTCTTGCTGGAGATCATCAGTGATGTGACCTCCCTTTGTCTGAGAGGTGGGGCTCTGCTTTCCCCTGCGTCTCTCTGGAGACCCTTGTCTCGGAGGACAAAAAGCAGAAGGTATAGAGGGAGACCATTGAATGACTGCTTCACTCCCCCCCCACCCCCACTCCCTACTCAAAAAAAAAATAAAATCTGAGGTTCAAAGTACCTTGTCTCAAATTTACAAAAGGCAAAGACAGGGGAACTGAGATGGCTTGGCTTTCATCTTTTGATGTAATTCAGTGTTGTCCCCAGGCTCTCTTGAATATAGGTGTACGAAGCTTTCACACTGCATTGAACTGTGACAAAGCAAGGTCATACAGATTTATTTATTTCCAATATCAGGATGCTTCAGAAAGCATTAAAAAAAAACATTATATGTAAAAGAACACTGGGTTGTAGGCTTCATTGCCTAGAGTCACGTTTATTTCACCCCCAGAGGAGTTGTTAGGGTGTCTGTTTTAGTTGGTGCAGTCTTGGTGGATTGCTGTGAGAAGGGAAATTGCAGGATTTTGTGTCAGAACCGTGGGTGATCTGTTCGGAAGGAGTTGGGTGACTGGGAGCTGGCGGTGTTCCCATGACCTTTTTGCTCTTAAGCTAACTTGAGGCTAAAGGTCGTGTGTCAAAAGTAAATTGTAGAGGCACTGGAAAATGTTGTGATGACTAGGCCAGCACCGACTAACCTGGAGCAGTGGGTTGGGAGACTCCATCGTGTAAAGGCACATTTACGGCTATCACAGTTGATCCAGCTGTGCTGATGTCTGACTGTCTTGTCCTTTTTGATTCTTACAGAAGTGCTTGTGGTGCCTTTGATATATCGGTGAGTTTTCAGTCTGAGCTGCGAGTAGATTTCCCGCTTCAGGTATTCCCAACCACAGATTCATATGCACTTCCAAAAAAAAGTGGGAAGTCTGCAGTAAATGCAGGGCATATGCTTTAGTTTAGAGATACAGCATAGAAACAGGCCCCTCGGCCCACCATGTCCGTGTTGACCAACGATCACCATACACTAACTAGCACGATCCGACACACAAGGGAGAATTTACCATTTTAACCAAAGCCAATTAATCTACAAAACTGCATGTCTTTGGGATGTATGTGGAAACTGGAGCACCCGGAGCAAACCATGAGAATGTACAAACTCCATACAGACAGTGTTTATAGTGAGGACCGGTGCTGTAAGGCAGCAACTCTACCACTCTACCGTGCTGCTCTCTGCTGCTATTTTTTTTCTCTCTGCTTTCAGCTTTACCCAGAATTGCGACTCGTTCTCAGTTAAGTTTAGAAGTATTTTGATAAAGTCCCCGGTACCACAGTCATGGTCAGATACAGCACAGAAATGGGCCTTTCAGCCCTCTGAGTCTGTGCCAAGCATGAAGCATGCATATACAGTAATGCTGCACATGCTCATTTATTTTCCCTATATTTCCATCAACTAGCCCTGGATTTTACCACTTACCCACACGCTCGCAACAGATTACTGTTGACAATTAACTTGCCATCTTTCAGGATGTGGTAGGAAATGGGAACACTCGGAAGTAACACTACTAGCCACACCACTCTGCTGCAGTTAGTGCATTACTGCATTAGTCAGTGCAATTATGCAGTCAATTAATTAATAAGTCATTATTTCGCTGCTGATTACTCTTCAGTCTGCATGTGTGACTAGGGCTTACTACAATAGAAAGCAGGCTTCAGGTACACCACTTAGGTTGTCTGACACCATTTTTGCCTGATCTCATAGATTATTGTTTATCCTCGTGCCTGGAGGGCAATTGATGATGAATGAAAACTGACCCTGCATATCTGGGGCAACTATCTGTGTTAGCTGGAGGGGTATCTCTTGTGCATTGAAGGAAGGGGATTGTGGATTTGTGCATTCCTGCAGGACTTAAACTAGACCGATCAGTGTAATACGGAGGCAGAACGATTATGGTGCTCTGATTTTGGATGTTAAATTGAGGCCCTTCAAAAGATTTGCTGCTACAAAGTGAAGGGGTACAAAGAAATGGCCACCATCAGACCATTTATTTCTGGAAATGGGGGCAAAGGAGAGATTTGTAATTTAATCGTCTGTGGGATCTTGATGTGTGTGCATTGATCACTTGCAGCAGCTGGACCTAACTAATTTGGTGGTGATAAACTCTCTTGAAGACCAGAGGTGTTCTTCCACTTCATTTATTTCTTGTTCTCGTGAGATCATAAGTGATAGGAGCACAATTAGGCCATTCTGCCCATCAAGTCTTCCTAGCCGTTCAATCATGACTGATCTATCTCGCCCTCATTCTCGCCCATTCTCCTGCCTTCCCCCCATAACCTCTGACACCCATACAAATCAAGAATCTATCTATCTCTGTCTTAAATATATCCACTGACTTGGCCATCACAGCCTTCTGTGGCAAAAAATACCATAGATTCACTACCCTCTGACTAAATAAGTTCCTCCTCAGTTCTGGCCAGTGAATTGAAAGGGTTAGCCAGGAAAAATGCGGATGAGAATAGGGAGAGAACAGAGGAAATGCTGACTGCAAACTGGATAGATTGGATGGATAAAGATATGCCTTTTGGCAGCTAGGGTAGTCAACTGCTCTGAAATAAGCTCTGCGATTTTCCAATCATTAAATTAAATGGATTGGTGATGTACATTGTTACATGAATAATTTCTAATTCATTTACTTAACTCTCCCCTTTTGCTCCTTTTCCAGTTCATCATCCGAGTTGTAAAACCTTTAGAAAGTCTGTTTGTCCAGTGCAATTGACATTCAGAGTTAAACAGGATTCCCTTTTTCAGTTTTACTTTTTGCACCTCTGCCCTCCAAGGCTTCTTCAGTCCATCAGATGTTCATAACAATCACTGAATAGAATCATCATCTAATCATCATCTTTCTTGTGGGGGCTTGGAGAAAACCAATGATTGTTGTCCCTGCTTCTTTTGGTTGCTGATCAAAGCATTTCACTATACAGATTGTTATGGCTTTACGATCTAGTGACTAGTGTTGGTTCTGTAAAGGAATAGACCAATTCACCTTATTTCCTTACTCTGCCTCTATAACACTGCAAGTTACACTCTTCAAGTATTTACCCTGTTCTCCTTTGAAGGTTACTATTGAATTCACTTTCACATTTTGGGCAGTGATCTCCATATTATCATAATTAGCCAAGTTAAAGAGTGGTCTCCTACCTCTGATTTTTTTTTCCATAGTCCAACAGCATGGAAACAGTGTGCCAGCTCACAGAGTCCATTCGAACCATCAATCATCCATTTACGTTAATTCTGTCTAATGCCCCATTATTTTTCTCCTTACGGTCCCACCAATTCTCATGATTCTACCATTCGAATATGCACCTGGAACAACTTGCACCTTAATTCTCCATCTCCTGGTTAACAACTGTTCCGCCACAAGAAAGTCTCTTCATGTGTATTGTCAATGTTCCTACGAGGGACATTGTTTCTAAGTTGGGCCTTGCAACACTTGTAAGGAGGGCAAAGGGTTCAACGAATTTCCAATTTCATTTCCCTGCTAAAGGAAAAGGACCTTCAGGAGGTAGAGGTATGGAAACAAAGAAGAGGCTATGTTTTCTGCTGTAATGCCGTATAAACCAAATGGTTTTTTTTGTGTGTGTACAGAAAGTATTGTTCTGTGGTGAGCTCAAAAATGTCAGGGAACCAAATCCATTGTCAGCCGGACAGATCTGGGCTGGGAAGGGTATTGGGTATAAAAGATGGGACATCATGATGGATGGCCTTGTTAAAGTGTACTAAATCGTAAAGGCCGTGGATAAAGTGAACACCTTTTTTCCGCCAGGGTAGTAGTTACTAAAACTAGAGGGTATAGTTTGACGGTGTGAAGGGAGAGACTTCGTGAAGTGTGTCGTCCATTTCGGAAATTAGCTGCCAGAAGAAGCTATAGAAGCAGTTGCAATTATGATTTTTAAAGAAGCATTTGGACATGTATGTTGGTGGGAAGGGTTTGGAGAGATATGGACAAAATGCAGGCAAATGGGACTGGCCCAATATGCCAACTTGGTTTACAGAGTGCTTTGACATCAATCAGCTGGTGATCCTGATTGCCATTGACGTTTGTTTATTATTGTTGTGTACATCAAGATATGATGACAATCTTTGTAATGGTATCTCGTCAAATCATACTACACAAGTACAATCAAGCCATACTCAAGTACAATAAGTAGTGCAAAGAGAAATATAGGCGTGCAGAAAATAGCGTTACACCATTACAGTTGCAGAGAGAGTGTAGATAAAACGACTGTGTAAGGGGCGCAATGAGATAAGTTGGGAGATCAGATTACACCCATAACTAATGAGAGGACCGTTCAGTAGACTGATGACAGCGGGAAGGAAGCTGTTCCTGAATCTGGTAAAATATACTTTGAAGCTTTTGTAACTTCTGCCCAATAAGAGAAGGGAGAAGAGGGATTGAGTAGATGGCCCTTGATTATGTTGGCTACTTTAGTGGAGTAGCCTCAAGTGTAGGTGGAATGGATTGGGAGGGAAGCTGATTTTTGCAATAGACTGGGCTACATCTACAATTCTATAGTTTCTTAGTCTTGGACAGAACTATTGCCAAACCAAGCTGTGACGCATCCAGATAGGCTGATTTTGACAGAGTATCTGTTGAATGTGCTCAGAGTCATTTGAGAAGTACATTGATGTATCTTCAGTATGATTGCCATGTGTATCTCTTTCTGAGATTGTTTGGCAAGGAATTAGGATGAATTGAGATGGTTATGATCTTGCAAGTGCAGTACTGGTTAAAGTGGGCAATAGCTCCAAATTTCAACCAGACTTTGTGTTGCTTTTATATAGTAAAATGTCTCATGGAGCAACGTCACACAGTCAGAAATTAAAAAGTCTTTGCCTGTTCTCCATTTATGTTAACTCTGCCCATTTTGAAATGTACGAATGTTTTAAGCAGTAACTCTGGACTTGGTGCATTCCCCTGACTGGATTGTGTAGAAAATTAAAGGTTGGCCATTAGGTAGGAAGCTGGGAAGAAATGTTTTCATCCAGAAAGTAATGAATTTTTGGAAATCTCTTCCCAAGAGGGATATGGAGCTTTGTTGCTGAGGTTAATCAGGGTAAATCCTCAGATATTAAGGAAGTCGTGGGATGTGGGTAGTGGTGGCAAAAGCATTTGTGTTATAGATGAGCCATGATGAATGACGGAGCAGGAACAACTAACTGTTGAATGGCATCGACCATTTTTTTAAAAACTAGACCCGTTGGGTCCCAGCATCACACGGGAGGGCTGGTTCCCCCAACGCAATATTCCACCTGTACACCAATTCCAATATTGGTGGCCAGTGTGTGTGTGTGGGGGGGGGGGGGGACTTTCTGGAGCGCTAATATGGGTGTTGTGGGCTGAAGGGACTGGTTTCCAGAGGGCTAGTATGGACATTGTGGGTCAAATTGATTATTGGGCTGGCGGCTCAGTCACTCAAGCCTGTTGTGCTGGCAGCTCACTCACGGCTGGTGGGCTGGCAATTGAATCATGGCTATAGAAGGCAAGGCAACTTTCATTAGGCAACATAGCTTTAGCATTTCCAAACCAAAGGCAACACAGCTTTAGCATTTCCAAACCAAAGGCAACACAGCTTTAGCATTCCAAACCAAAGGCAATACAGCTTTAGTATTTCCAGACTATATTTTCAAACCACATTAAGGGCACTGACAGGTCAGTAAAACCATTCACAGTTTAGTAGACATGTGTTCAGTGCTATTCACAGCTCAGACAGAGAGACATTGCCGTCTTGCTCCCCCACCTTGCAAAGACTGACTGAGGCACTTAACACATCCGGGTTTTATAGTCCCTCCGGCGTGGCCTTCAGGAGAGAGAATCTCAACATTTTTAAAACACTAATAACTCTTTTATTTTTCATCGATGGGAAAAATCCTCTTGTCCTGCGCAGCGAATTGGGACTCTGAGTAAGATGGCCAAAAATCACAGCCATAAGTTTGTTCTAAAATCAATATACAGAACAACAGGAAGTGGTCAAGATCAGACTTTTAGTAATATAGATGTTCTTGTGCTGTAATGTTGCCACCTTAAGGCAAAAATGACGTTTAAGTACATTGTTGTCGTCTGTACAGTGGAATGCCTTGTATTGCATGCCATCCAATCAAGTTGGATAATACTATACATGGATACAATAAAGTCAAACTCGAGTACAGTAGATAGACCAAAAGGGAAGATACAGAATGCAGTATGTAGTTCTCAGCATTGTCGTGCATTAGTTATAAATTTACAGGGATAAAATAAATTTAAAAAAATAGAGCAATTTTATTGGGTGATAGAGGATCCTTGTCTGGGAAGCGCTCTGGTCAAATCCTCCTCCCAGTTTCTTTCCGTGCATTTGGTGTATATTTATGGTTAGACTGGTTTGTGTTTAGAATAAACTTTGGTTTAGAAAGCTAAAACCAAAATGGACATGTGATTGCTGATCTTTCCAAATGTGTTGCTGAACCCACAGATCTGGGTTAACAGAATTTTACCTGTGACATGAGCAAGATGGCCGCCACATCCCTTCCTAATAAGCTGACTGCAGATTTAACTGCTATGCTTACAGGCCAGGAAGGAGAAAGTAGGAATTGTATACTTTGGCAAGAAATCTTCAAGTACAGTCGTCTGCTGTTTAATCCTGGGATTAAATTGGGGGTTATGGGTTCTATACTGACACAATGAATGGGATGTGGGGGAGGTGTTACAGCAATAAAATGGGAACTATGCAAGACTATTTATGTATTGAAGATCTAAAAAAATGTTGGTTGTCTTAAGTCTGATGATTAATTTTTTATAAGGACAATGTTTAAGGGGAACACTTGAAGTACTATGGCCAACAACTTTAGAGAGAAAATGCCCAGATTATTGTACCTCTGAGCTAAAATACATTTGTGCTGTTTGCTCATAGATTCTGGAAAATTGCTGGCTGTAAGCAAATGTGGTGGCCAGTTGATGAAGTGCATTGGGATAGATCTACAAATGTTACTTGATGGATATGTAAACTGCAGTGTATAGGTTTGCCAATTACAAGAGTAACTTGTTGGGATAGTCAGGTCATTTTGCATCGTGGTGCTGTTGACTCTAGTATCTCGGGAGACATGCAGCACTTGTGTTGTCCAGCAATCTGATGGGTAGAAACTTTGAAAACTACCTACAGTACTTGTATCTGATAAAGCCTGTCTATCTGTGTAGTTTCTTCATTCCAAATCTGTAATTTCAAGAACATTTAAATTGGTACTAGCCGTTTGGCCCTTTGTCAACTGATCCTCGGCTGGAAAGGATGATATTGGGGCTTCTGTTTGCATGCTCTGTGTGACCTCAGTGAGGCAGACACTTTAACACATAAGTACCAAAAACTGATATACAGACCTGATGCCACCAGAACACTAGTTCTGTAACAATTTGGTGATATTTCATTTGGTGATGTACTAATATGATGTTGGCTTGGGTTTTAGTGATCAGTAGTTTAGTTTATTGCCAGAGTGAAAAGCATTAGTTGCCTGCTCACCAGTCAGCAGAAAGACTATATGATTACAATCAAGCCATCCACAGATACATGCCAAAGGGAATAACGTGAATTATGTTTGGTGCACAGTAATGTCCAATCAAGGATAGTCCGAGGATCTCCTATAAGGTAGATAGTAGTTCAGGACTGCTCAATAATAGCTGGGAAGAAACAGTTCCTGAATCCGGAGATGTGTGTTTGCCCGATGGGAGACGGGAGAAGACAGTGTGGTCAGGGTGCGATTTGTCCTTGACTAGGCAGCGTGAGATGTAAGTGATGATAGAGACATAGAAACATAGAAAATAGGTGCAGGAGTAGGCCCTTCGAGCCTGCACCGCCATTCAATATGATCATGGATGATCATCCAACTCAGTATCCCGTACCTGCCTTCTCTCCATATCCCCTGATCCCTTTAGCCACAAGGGCCACATCTAACTCCCTCTTAAATATAGCCAATGAACTGGCCTCAACTACCCTCTGTGGCAGAGAATTCCAGAGATTCACCACTCTGTGTGTGACAAATGTTTTCCTCATCTCGGTCCTAAAGGAATTCCCCCTTATCCTTAGACTGTGACCCCTTGTTCTGGACCTCCCCAACATCGGGAACAATCTTCCTGCATCTAGCCTGTCCAACCCTTTAAGAATTTTGTAAGTTTCTATAAGATCCCCCCTCAGTCTTCTAAATTCTAGCGAGTACAAGCCGAGTCTATCCAGTCTTTCCTCATATGAAAGTCCTGATGCATGGCGCTGATTTTTAAACGCTAGTTGCATTGATCCATCTATCTCCGTAGCGAGGACTTCACTTTTCCTTACATCGGTGGTTGTTCTTTTGAAGAGAAACAGTCCCTGACAATCACCAGTTAATTTGCTATCAGTTAAACAGTCAGTCACATGAAAAGAGTCACATAAACTTGGCAGGGAAGTTTTCTTGACGTATATTAGAACCCTTTAACTATGCTGGAAAGGACTAAAACATACAAGATTATAGTAGAAACTGAGATATAAATTACAAAACATAATTTAAATAAAAATCACATTTGCCCCTCCATAGAAGCAGTATTTTATGGGCCAGGGGTTTGGTAAGCAGTACATTTGGCTGATTATGCTATTTCAAAACATGCCTAAATCCTGTGTAACAAAGCAAAACATGTATGAAATAAATATGTAAGTTTTGTAAATTCTCTGCTTGCCGTGGAGAACAGTGGGAAAGGGCATAGCTTGTGGACAAGGGTGGAGTCACTGGTAACTCACGGGATTTTGCATTGCATTGCACATGCTCGGAAATATTGATTACTGTCAGTTTTGTGGTGTAATTGGGACGATATGATAGCTTCACTGTTGCTACAACTGCTACATCAAGTAACTTGAGTTCTACATTTGACAGCCTTGGGGAACAACGCACGGAATGGAAAATGACATTTCAATTTCCTCCACAGTTCCTAAGGATTTCTTGGAAATTCCCAATGATATAGCTGGAAATTTAGAACAAAGTGTCACCAAGTTAGGACCAGATTCTTTTCCTTGTATGCAGCTTGATCTACATTATAGATTACACTTGTCATTAATTGGTAATGGATGGAGCATTTTATTGTCAATTCAGAGAAGAGAGCTACAAAAAAAATGCCCAGAATTTATCACAAAGTGGCCACTATGTGGATCACAAAATGTCTGAGACAGGAAATGGGGACAATAATCACTGATCCAGTAGGTGTTGAGTCATATTCTTGGGATAATGTATGAGGCTTAATCTTGCCTGGAAGTTCCCAGTGTAATAACAATGCTTTGAAAAGAATTATAGAATTGAGTGAAGTTGGCATGTATTTATGAAGGGAAACTCATTTTTGACTAATAATTAACTGGAGTTCCCTGTAGGATTTAAACAGCAGATAGGATAAAGGGGAAATCTGAGGTTGGTGTGTTTAGATTTTCAGAAAGATTTCGATACGGTTTCCAACTAAATTAGAATGCGTGGGGTAGGGACTAATACACTGAAGTCGATTGAGAATTGGTCATCACTCTGACAGCAATGTGAGAATAAGTGGATTTTTCTCTGAGCAGACTATGACTGGTAGGTTAGTGCAGGGATCCATGCTTGGCCTCCAGCTGTCCAATCTTTATTAACAATTTGGTTGAGGGGACTAAATGTCTTATTTTCAAGTCTGCTGAGATACGAAACTGGGTGAATTCTGTGTGGAGCTTCAAGGGACAAGGACAAGCTCAGTGAGTGAGCAAGAACATAGCAGGTGGGATATGATGCGGGGAAGCATCATCATCCTTGTTAGTGCACGGAGCAGAGAATTTGCTAAATGTTCAGAGATTGGGAAATGTTGACGTTTAAGGGATCATTGTGTGATCCTTGTACATAGGATCCTTGTACACTGAATTGAACATGCAGGTGTAGGAAGTGATAAGGAAGGCAAATGGTACGTAGGCTTTTATTGTGAGAATATTTGAGTGCAGAAATAAAGACGTTGTGTTGCAGCGGTCCAGGGCCTTGGTGAGAATGCACCTGGTATATTACGTATAGTTTTAGTCTCATTACATAAAAAATGATTATGTAGTTGCCATAGAGGGAATGCACAAAAAGTTACTGGTCTATTTCCAGGGATATCAGGTTTGCTGAATGAAAGAGATTATGTAGATTAGGCCTGTATTTTCGAGAGTTTAGGAGAATGAGAGGTGATTTCATTGACAGCCACAACATTCTTGGGGGTTACACAAAAAGCTGGAGAAACTCAGCGGGTGCAGCAGCATCTAAGGAGCGAAGGAGATAGGCGACATTTCGGGTCGAGACCCTTCTTCAGACATTCAGGGGCGAAGAGTCTTGAACTAGGGGATCATAATCTTAGTATTTGTAAAGATATTAAGGGGTAGGGCAGGAAAATGTCACATGGGTACAAGATCATCTATGATCTTGATGGAATGGTTATCTTCCACCCAAGTTCAAAGGGCTATGACCAATGTTTCCATCTTGTCTTTTGGTTGGACAGGGTCCTTGAAATGTAAATCTTAGCTTTAATATAACACATTCTGATCACACCAAAAATATCTATAGTGTGGTGCATAGTTACAGTCTGCAGTGAACACTACTTTCTGGAATGCCAGTTTGTATGCTGGGATAATTTGTCGTCTTGGCTGTATGAGTAAATGGCAGCCTCCAAACATGGCTTTGGCAGTGTAACAGGTGAGCCAAATATTGGCAGGTTAATTGATTGTGAGGGACTGTGCTTCACAACTAAACTCTGTTCTGACTTCCCTCCTCAAAACAGAATAACCTATTCAAAATTAGATTTGTGTCCACCTTATCTAATAGATAGATAGATGGTAAAATAGTTCAGAGGGATGGAACAAGTTTCTTCCATGTCAAATAAGCCATGTCCGTCTCAAACCAGTTCCCAGTTAACAGAGTGTGGGGAAAACAAAATCCCTTCATTGGGAATTCCACCGATGGAGACCTGGTTTGGGAATCTTGCTTCGTTTATATTAGAATTCTGGGAACATTGCGATTCACTGTGTGAATGCAGCTGGCAAGGTAGGAGGTGAAATTGGGGCAGAGAAAAGGAATTTTAATCAGACCTGAAATGCCAGTGTTCTATTGACCTGGTGTTAAAATCTTCCCCATTCATTTGGGGAGCTGTGGCTACAGCACTACTTCTGTGCTGGTTTATATTGGGGGACTGCTTTTCACTGGAATGGAAGCCAGTTCCATTGGTTCCAAATGCACCCTCTAATTGCATGTCATGCACAGATATACTATGGCCTTCTGACCCATCCCACTTTTTGTTTGTAGGGTGGTGGAGGATAGGGGCAGGTGATTATTTTGGTGGATGTTTATGTAATACTGGCAATGAATACAACATGTTTCTGCTGCCTGTATTCATTTTGTTCATGAAGTTGTATTCCTATTATGGAATGCTATTCTCTCAGAATGTGTGCAAATGTGAGTCAGATATTCAACTTTTGAAGCAAAAGACAAACTGCTGGAGGAACTCAGTGACCCTTACTCAGACTGAAGGAGAACTTGTTAAAGAAGGAACTGCAGATGCTGGAGAATTGAGGGTACACAAAAGGCTGGAGAAACTCAGCGGGTGCAGCAGCAACTAAGGAGCGAGGGAGATAGGCGACGTTTCGGGTCTCGACCCTAAACGTCGCCTATCTCCTTCGCTCCTTAGATGTTGCTGCACCTGCTGAGTTTCTCCAGCCTTTTGTGTACCCCCTGAAGGAGAACTTCTTCAGAGTGGGCATACTTTGAGAAGATTTTGCAATGGGTAAGTAAAATGGAGACACAAGAAACTGCTGATGCTATAATCGTGAGAACAAGGCTGACTGCTGAAGGAATTCAGTGGGTCGGGCAGCATCTGTAGAGGGAATGGACCAAAGAAAGGTTCAGTTCAGACCTGAAACGTTGTCTTTACATTTTTCTCTCCACAGATGCTGCCCGACCTGCTTAGTTCCTCCAGCGGTTTTTCACACGAGATTCCAGAATCTGCTGTTTCTTGTGATTCCATTCAACCTTCCAAGCCTGTTGGATTGTAACTGATCTATAGTATAGCCATTTGCCCACTTCTGAATGTGTTATCCACTGCACACAACCTTGTTTGAGAAAGAGGGTTATAGATTTACATACAAAGGTACTGTGCTGCAATTAAATTCCTTCCAGATTTATAAGAACATTACTTTTTTTAAGGTCCCAGTCCAGATTAAATGTTTTTAGTTCATTTCTCTAGAATTATTTTATTCTACACACTTGTATCGGATCATCGTTCAGTCTTAATGTTGGAACAAAATAATTTTGTAATTTAACTCCTTTAACCTGTTCTGAAGTAAAGGTGTTATATCTTATATTTGTCATGGCAGGCAGAATTGGGCGTTCTGTCCCCTGATTCCATTTGGTTGGGAAAACTCCCAGCTCACCAGCAGTTGTGTTTATTTGCAAATACTTAACTTTTTTTTGGTAGCATTGAAATTATTCTAATTTTATTAATTCATTTAAAGAATAATAAATTGCAATATGTTTTCGTCCACTGTTGCATTGACATGATTAGGTGAAATAGTCCTTTGTATTATGCTTATTTGCAAACAGTAAAGCGATGTCAAATATTGTGTTTTAAAATGACACTTTAATACAGAAAGTTGCTTCTACTCTTAATTTTATACTTATTTTCAAATATATAAACAAATATATAAGTATACAAAGATTATAAACACGCGTGTTTACAAACTTGTTTACAAACTGAAATACTCAATTCTTTTTTTTTTAAGATATATATCCTTGTATCCCGTGCCCCATCTCTTTTAAAAAAAAAGAATTGAGTATTTCAGTTTGGCGCTTTATCTTGTAAACACGTTTGTTTATAATCTGGGGGGAGCTGTAAACATTGTTTTTAAGTATTTAGTAGCTCAACACGGTAGCGTTTCTCTGGTTTTCAGTAGATCACCGTCCGAGGCTGGTCGTGCACCTTGGCACGGTGTGTTTTAGAGATCAGTTCAGAAACAAAACAAGAATTAAAACACATCATTTAACGAGGGTGGGTGGAGGTGCCTCAAGATGTCAGCGAGATTTGTTAACCAGTGCTGCCTTGCCTCCCATGCAGCGTCCAGAATGAGGTTGAGCGCGGATGAGAGGGTTTCAGTTTAAATCCGCGTATGTAGAGCTTAGAAATCGCACAAAAAAAATGTTTCACACTTTTCCCTAACGCTGGATGACTTTAAACGGGCTTGAATAATTTTCGTTAACGTGAAATAAACACCCTCACACATTTATCGCAGCAACTTCTTTATTTTTTTTAATTTTATTTTTGAGAAACGAATTCGGGCAAGTTATTCTGAATTGAACCATCCATTTTCAAGGGAGATGCTGTGTGAATTTTCCACTAGAACTACAAACCAACTTTTGCTTTTTCTGTGTACATGCATGGATTAGGCGGTAACTAATTTTAACATAACTTAAACGAAGTTAGAAGTTTCAGGCTTTGCTTGGATTTTATTTTAAGGGCAATAGTTACTTCAGAATGCTTCCAGTGCCGTGGCTGGAGGTCGGGAAGCCTTGTATCCTGAACCGTGAAATTAAATGGGATCCGATTGGATTTTTGCATACTGATTGGCAAGCCCATGACATCACTGCGTTATACCCCTCCTCCCTCCCTCTCTTTACTGTTTGCAGCCAGAATCTCTGTCTATTTCCATGTATCTTCAGTCGCCCCCCCCTCCCTCCCTCCCTGTTTTTTTTGGTGGTTAATGTAACATACTTTATTCGTGCAAACAACAAAACAAAACTGGAGAAGGGCAGAAGGAAGTCTTAAAACAAGAGGTTTTTTGGGTTTTTTTTTGCAAATAAAGGGACGGCGGAGTATTAACGGCGAGGACAGTATGAACACCACCCCCCCACCCCCCTCTCTGCTTTTTACTTGTCCTTTTTGGTTGTGAAAGGAGTGATTCCGGGCGAAGGGGATGGGAAGGCATCGGTGCTCGAAGTTGCCGCACTCGCTACATTGTTGCCGCCCAGCGCTACATTGTACAACGTTCGGACATTGTAAGTTTCGCGGCTTGTAAGTTTCGGGCTGATGGCGCAAACACGTGGATCGTCGCTTCTCTCTCCCCATAGAATTGTTGCCTTCGATCCTTCGCGCCGTGGGTGGGTTTTCGACTTTTATTTTTTATTTCGCGCGTATGTGACGACGGGTGCGTTTAACTCTGAATTTGCAAGAACCCGTTGTTTGCTTTTCCTCTGCCAGTTAAAACCAAATCTCTCTTCGCCCCCCCCCCCCCCCCCCACCCTCCGGGGCACATTGAGAGATTATGCACGCTGGGCTGAAGTGCGCCACTTTTGTTAAGTTGAGTTGCAGCAGGCCTTTCTTCCGGCTTGTGGCCTTTCCGTGCTCGACTATCTGTCTTTCCACCTCCGTCCCCTCTCTCTCCCGAAGAGAGGAACAAAGACGCCAGCAAATGCAGCGCCGAGACCTCGGGATTGGGGGAATGGGTGGATGGGGGAAAGAACTTGAAACCGAAAGGGGAAATTAAGCCAACGCCAAGCATTTGGGGGAGGGGGTGGACAGATCTCCGGATTTTAGTTGCAAAATCCGAACCCCTCCTCCAGAACTAACCGTGCGGTTCAAATCACAACAGACGCGCGCCTTTCTGCACAGTTCCCTCCTTAAACGCACATGAACTGGGCGCAAAGTTCACCGCGAAGCGTGTCTTTCTTCGTGTTTCCATGTTGTTGAGCTATAATTCTGGAATCGGGACTCTTTCTGTCGCTGCCATATTTTAATTTGGGGAGAATTTAAATGTGCGTGGGAGAGAGACGGATCCCACCAGTTTGTGTTTTTTTTACTGGGGAAGGGCAATTTTCGCCCTTTCCAGCAGATCACGTTGCCGTGTATTTTTTTTTTTTTCTGGAAATCTGTGCTGGATTTCCCTGGAACGTTTTGCTTGCTTCGTTGAGGACCAGGCCGCCTGTATGTAACTGGCTGAAGTTAAACAGTGAGCAAGACCCTCCTTCAGCACTGCCCCTGTGATTTGCTTTCCTCCATTGCTCATGTTCCACTGGCTCAGGCGTGGAAGAATTCCACAGGTCTACCGCTGGCTTGGTTCTCGTTTTTCACTCCCAATGCTTAGGTGGGTGCTTTGCAGAGAATAAGCACCCTGGCTGATCTTTGCAGTATCTCTTTCTGCCAATTTGATGAGGCACTGAGGGTTAACCATGCTTGGACCCAAGGAGCTGAGTCCAGAGTGCTGCTGTTGCAGAATCAATGGTCTGAATGGACTAATTCTGCTCTTATTCCTTGTGATCTTAATGTTAACACAACTCATTTTAACCCAGGACGACACAATCACTCCACACGTGTGTGTTGATTGATGCTGTGCGATCAGCACAGTACTGTAGCTGGTAGAGATGCTGAATCACAGCCCCATAGACCTGGGTTCAACCCTGACCATGGGTGCTGTCTGTGTGGATTTCTCTGTCCTCCCTGTGACCGTGTGGGTTGGTGGGTAAATTGCCCTGACTGTGTAGGTGGGTGGTGGAATCGGGGAGCTGTTGAGAAGGTGAGGAGGATTAGTGTAAAAAATTGGTCTGATTTTGCTGTTTGTCTCAATTAATGTAAACTGCTGTTTATTTAAGTAGGAAAACCACTTGTGGGTGTCCAGCAGACCTGTGTTGAAATACAATCTGGGTGATGAAAGTGTAACCTTTCAGAAAAGAGGAGGGGCTGATGTCTTTGGGGAGGAGTTTGTTGTGGGTTTGTACTGGAGTCTGGCTATATCTAGTGGTGGAATGGGAGCTCCATGGGGTGTGGTGGAGATAGTTGGGTGAGCAAAGCATCAGTGGGATTGTGTAAGAGTAATTGCTCCGTCAAAGGGTAGTGCAAGTGCCTGGAGGATCAAACGATCAGGAGTTGTGTGCTGTGGATAACATTTAGGTGAATTAGCGAGGGGGCTGTCGTGAAATAATGTTGATGTTGGTTTAAGGTTTAAGAGACGGAGATTAGATTGGTGGTGGTGATGTGGGAGATGTTGGAACTAAAGCATTTCACATCCATGTACTGTTAGAAGGTGCTTCTGAACACTTGTGGCTCGTTTGAGAATCAAGTCCATATCCTTTGAGTGTAACTTGGGTTCGGCAGCATCTCTGGTTTAAAAAAAGGGTGGTCCTCTGGAGATGCTGTCTGACCTGCTGAGTTAAGCCAGCACTTTGTCTCTATCTTTGGTATAACCCAGCAACTGCAGTTCTTTGTTTCTAAGTTTTTCCACATCTTTTGAGCCTTGGCACATGACATGCATCTAATCAATAGATTGGAGCAGGTCAATCCTTTTGCCTTCAAATGGGTAAGATGGCACTTTATTCACCGTCAGTGCCAGGAGGGCCAGACCACATTTGCCTCGAGCATTTACTCCCTCTGCTAGGGTTGGCTGGAATATGCATCCGTATTGGCCTAATTGTCTTTTCTGAGCATGTTGGAGGTTGTGTTTGTCGGCAACTTCGACCAAATAAATATGACAGCTAATTAATGTAAACTTGGATTCACAAGCAGCATATAAATTGCCAATGTGCTTCTTATGGTGGCTGCCGGATGGAAGCTTATGTTGTGATGACATATCTTTAGCGTTCTTGTAAACATGGTTGATGTGTAATGCTCTCCCAAAGGTGCAGTGCATTGTCCACCTAGATAAGGATTCAAGCCCTGAACCCCCTGGCTGGAGTGCACATCGGTGTCCTCAGGCCAAAACCCCCCATGATCTTGCAGTATGTTCCCTCTACAGAGCTTCGGCCAATGTGAGTTCTTGTACCACTTTGACGGGTAATAACATGATGGACTAATACAGTTATAGCGCTTGTGCCACCCAGCTCCGTGTTGTCACTTCGATCTGCTCCAGATTTGGGGGCTCTGTTTATGATTAGCTGGGGAGGGCAGGTCTTTCTCAGGGTGCCGGACCTAGATTGGTCATAAGTGTTAGGAGCTGAACTAAGCCATTCGGCCCATTAACTCTGCCATTCAATCGTGGCTGATCTATCGTTCCCTCCTAACTCCATTCTGCCTTCTCCCCATAACCCCTGACACCCGTACTAACCAAGAATGTTTCTATCTCTGCCGTATAGATATCCATTGATCCAGCCTTCTGTGGCAAAGAATTCCTCAGATTCGCCACCCTCGGACGACAGAACTACACTCACAAGGTTGAGAAATGGTGCGTTGTGATTGTGGGTATAGAATGGGACTGGAGTGTTTGCAGTGTAATTATTCCAGTTTTGGGTAACTGGAATCTTTATATCGGGTGCAACCATGTGATTTCAATAAACGAGCATTAAATCTTTAACCATGGTGTAGCAAGGAACTGCAGATGCTGGAATCTTGAGCAAAACAGTGCTGGAGTAACTCAGCGGGGCAGACAGCATCTCCGGAGAAAAAGGATGGGCCACCCAGATGATGTTCTGGGACCCTTCTTTGGAATGATCATTAACCACTGTTGGCCACGTTGTGCTTTTGGGTTAGGGTTTGGGTAGTGGCTTTGTGCATTGATCTATCCAGGTTGGGTTTGGGATGAAGTGCCAGCTGGTACACTTTGCAGTATGACTCTTAATAGAATCAAAAGAGTCATATATCCATCCCACACTCCTGTAAAACACACAGCATGGAAACGAGTCCCTTGGCCTGCTTAAATCCACCCCTTTTCACACACTTTTGACCTCAATCCATTTTTATTCCCCCCACATTCCCATCAACACTCCCAGATTCTTCCACATGCGAGGGTTGATTTGACTGATTAACCAGCGTATTTTGGAAACAGGAACACTTGGGAAACGCAGGCAGTCTCAGGGAGTACCTGCAAACTCGACACAGACAACAGCCAAGATTGGGATTGAACCTGGACTGCTGCTGTTGTGAGGCACTGCTCTACTGACTGTGCCTGGGTGAGACCCATCATGGAGCCAGCACCAGTTTAGCAGAATCTAGAGTTTTGGTTGCCTCGTCTTCGAATGAGTTTGATCAACTTTCATGCCCAAGATAATTTTAATCTCTCAACCAACATCGTTCATTTTGATTAGATTAACCGTCCCTTATCACTTTCTATTTGCAAGTTTTTGCCATGTTTCTTCCGCTGTGATAGGTAAAAATAGGATGTGAAAGTATTTGGAACTTGAGAATTGTGAAAAATGTGTTAAAGGGAAAAAAAGCACAAGTTCTTTATTTACATCTGAGATTTTTTATTGTTTGCAGGTTTTCAGAAATCTTCTGTGCTTGGGAGCTCAATCCAGTGTGGCTGCTCTCCAAACCACAGGTGAATTGGGCACAGCTATGGGTCACAAGCTTGAGTGCTGGCATTTTTGGGTTTGTTTCTTTATTGGATGTCAGACAAAATATTGAATTTGTCAATAGTTTGAGAGTGAAAGGTGTAGGCTGGGCCTGTGTGATAAGTTCTAGCTGGTTGCCAACAAGTGAAAGACCAGTAGTTCTTCTCATTACGCAGAAGCTTTCCTTCCGGCCATCTAATGGGCCTGTCCCACTGAGGCGATTGAAAAACTGGAATGGCGACTGTCTTGCACATGTGCACACACACAGCCAGGGGACAGGGCAAGCGTGGAGAGCACTGTCCAGTGAAAATCACACAGTGCGAAGCCAAGGTGACACCGCGATGAACAGGAAGGTTGGCACTGTAATTAAGATGGCTAAAGCACAGTGTACGGTAAGTCCTTTAAGAGAGGGGGAGGAGGAGTGGAGACAACCTTTAAGAAGCCAGAGATACACGTCTGTGAAGCTCGGCGGACATTAACATCACCGGTCGGTTAGCCTTGGTTCTGAAAACTACTGCTAACCTTTACTTTTCCCAATGAGCCAATTAAATTCACTGGTCAGCACCAGCTCCAACCTACGTGAACCATGGACCTCCTGGCAACCCACTAGGACCTCCTGGCGAACCAACTACGGCATGAGAATTCTTGCTACTCTCCATGGCAGCTTCATTCTGGTTGCCGCTAATTTTTCAACATGTTGAAAAATTCACGGTGACCATAATGAGGCCGCGACTAGTTCGCAGAAAATGGGAACTACTCACGACCATGAAGGCGACTCCCCGGCAACCACCCACGAACATGTGGCGACTGCATAGTCTCCTGCAGTCGCCTAAGTGGGACAAGCCCATTAGAGTGAAGAAAGAGAATGATATTTGGGAAAGTGGCAGGAGTTTAGAGCAAGAAAGGAACATTTAAAAAATGAGTTGGAGGAAGGAAAGGTCAAAGTTTGGTGGGTAGTGTTGGTTGTCTGGATCCAAATGTGAAGGGTCTCGACCCGAAACGTCACCCATTCCTTCCCTCCAGAGATGCTGCCTGTCCCGCTGAGTTACTCAAGCTATTGGTGTCTATCCTAATGTGATCAATTTGTATTGGAGTATGAAATGTAAATTTAATATTTGGACAACTGGAGGTTCCTGCTTATTATTTGCTCATTTAAGCTTAGCATATGACGATCCTAACCCTAAACCAAATGCCTCCCCCATCTGTAACCCTAATCCTAATACAACTTTATGCAAGGGCCACAGTATATTAAAATTTACCTTCTCTGGGACAGGAGCCAACTAAAATGTCTTTAAACAGGGAATACAACCAGGTGTAACCCTACATTATAATTAAAACCTTCTTGGAAAAGTAAAATAAACATTGCTAATGCCTTTGTTCTTCACTAAACACGGCTTGAAGGCTTGAAATAAATCAACAATAAATACCAGTTATGACGAAGGCGAAGATAATGAGAAAATATGGAGGCTAATAAAGGCTGGATTTGGACTAGGTAATCATATGGTGAGATTGAATCCCCAGCAGTTAGCGCAATGGACATGATGGGTGACTATTCCACCACTTGCATATTGACAACTAATCCTAATCCTTCAAACTCTGGTTAATTTTCTGTAACTGAAAGTGGGGAAGGACTGGATAGAACATGGGGTGAAGCCAAAGAAGTTAACGTCATAGATAGAGTTGTGTTATGCTCCTCTTGTCTTTGTGTTGCTTTAATTTTTGTGCTCTTTATCTGGTACCATGCTAGACTATCGCTAACAGTTTAATCACAGAGTGTAGTTAAATCGTTCAGCTTTTGGAGTAAGTCTCTCATAAAGTGCCTCCTTCCAGGAACTAAGAATGGGACCCCATTCCATTGCAATTCCTTCCTAGATCACAGCTATTAATGCCGGCTCTCTTATTGTCCGGCTAGGATCAAAGGTCGCTTTTTTTCCCAAATGTGATATGAATTTCACTAAAATAAATGGTCAAGCTGTCTTTGAGATATCGTGGAGATGCAGGGATATCCATGGTGCTGTTTTGAATTGCAGTTACTACTGATGCAGGAAAAGAAGATCTGTTCTAAGCCTGAGAAATTACTACTACACTATTAGATGCTTACAATGTGGTCTCCTCTATATTGGAGAAACTATTTGTGGACAAAGCGACCTGTGCACACCCACAAAGGCTTCCTCAGCTTCTCATTGCAGGACATTTAATGTACCTTTCCGCTCCCAGACCAACATGTCTGTCCTCCGCCTTCTATTGATGGTGGGAGGCCAATAACTGAAGAATGACATGTGTAGGAAGGAACTGCAGATGCTAGTTTAAACCGAAGATAGACACAAATTGCCGGAGTAACTCAGCAGGACAGGCAGCATCACTGGAGAGAAGGAGTGGGTCATCCTTGTATTCCATGTGAATAGCATAAAACCCACGCTACATTGAAATTTCAAATTTTGGGTAATTCAAAGTCCTGATGTTTTTTCCCACACGTGCACCTGTCCACTAGTTTTCTTACCCCTTTTGTTCATGCTTCTCACCCTCTTCCCACTCCACCACCAGGTTCCATCTGCCCTTCATCCTACCTCCTGTGTTGAGTTTGTGCCATAAATTGGCCTTCTGTAAAATGTAGCACTGGCTATTCCAAGCATCGTTCTCTGTCAATTCCTTTGTGTAAAAGTCTGGATTTTCCATGGCATCATTGACGCTAATCCCTGTCCCTTGTCAAGGAATGATGCTTTTGGCATTAAACTCCATGGCTTGGATGGTAATCATATGGTTAAATGTGGGCATCATGAATTGGTTCCCACTCCAGACATTTTATCTTCAATAAAAGCACAAAATGCTGGAAGCATCCAGCAGGCCAAGTAGCAACTGCTGCAAGTGGAAATAAACAGTTCTGGATTCTCCATCATTAGAGAGAAAGGAAGTTTGTTTTCAGTAGCACGGAAATGGTGGAAAGGGTGAGATCAAATAAGTTAATGTAGCAGTTAGAATTTGATTTTCTATTACTGTTACTATTTTTTGACTGCTCTGTCGCGTATAGATTTGGACTATTGCTATCTATGCCAGTTTCTGAGGTTTGTTGCTGTAGCACTAAAGAAACATTGGTTTGTGTTCCCCTTTTGATCCATTACTTGGCTGTCTAGAATGTTGGCTGTATTCTGCAACATATGAGGTATTTTCCTCTCCTGTCCCCTTGAGTGAAAGTAAACGAGACCACTTGCAGAAGTAGCAGTATCTCTGTGGTCCTTGAATGATACCCATCCCACAAATGGGATCTGGAACATTTGGAATAAGTATCTGTAACTTGCTCAAACTCGCACTGTCCCTGAAGGAACTGTCCTCCGTTGATAGCCATTTGGATGTCTCCAGTGGTTGTCCACAAAGTAGACTTTGCATAGTGTTTGAAAGCAAAGCATTGCTTTCTGCCTGTGCAAAAATCTTTAAAGAAGGATTAACAGTGGTGGATCCAGATAAGAAATAGATGTCGGTAACGTTTGTGTAGCTGCAGCTGCTTCAGGGCAGTATGACGGGTGAAGGGGACTGCCTCATTTCTCAGTTATCTTCCAGCCTCCGCAGTGTTTCGAAGGGACTTTACTGTCTGGGACTTTACTGAGGTACAGTGAAATTCATTTTGTATACAGTTCAGTACACGTATCACTATACCCAAGCACTAAGAGTTGGTGATACCCAAAAGTTACTGACATCTATACCTTATTTAGAATCAGCAGTTGCATTTCTGATGTTACCGGCCATTTTCACGTGTTGGTCCCTGTAAGATAATCCAATTCCCCTTACTTGTCAGTGTTGTCACTTCCATGTACCCTCTGATTGATCTGTATGCTCATTGACTTTAATCCAGCCCCCTTGTATTGCTTCCCAGTAAACCTTTCCACTAAGTTACTCTCAACCAAAATATCAAATATAATATATAAGTAAAGTAGGTGTTCCGGACCAGCTTGTTGTTGGTTGCCTGATTGTACACAAACTCAGGCACAGGATGCTCAGAACATCAAGTATTCTGGTTGAGCTGTGACTCGTACAGTAGAAAATTGGTCTTGTTCACGGTTATCTGTGCCTTGGCTGGCCACTGCGTTGACTTCACTTCACTTCCTCTCTACCTCGCAGCAGAACAAATGCTCCAAGTATGGCAAATGAGTATAAACATTAGAATGCAAACCTCCAGCCCCTTACTATAGTGATCCTATTAGGCTTGAATTGTCAGATGATATTTTGTCAATACTAATAGCTGAAGTCTTTCATGTCAATTAGTGTTTAAATCTGGCCGTCTCCACTCTCAAGGTGTTTCAGACCTTGTTTGATCCATTTGAAACTCAGTGCCTGGGCCGAAATTATGGATTTATGTGTGATCGAGTGTTGCAGCTGTTGCTTCCGGGCTACTGGTGTTTCTGTACTTTCTCACAGCTGTTGACTTCAGGGCTTTGATTCCATGGGGATGTTGTGCCTGGTGATGCTCTGGCCCACAGGCCTGTGAACCACACACAAGCAGCGCCTGAGACCCGGGTTCTGTCCTGACTACGGGTGCTGTCTGCAGGGAGTTTGTATGTTCTCTCTGTGACCATGTGAGTTTTCCCCTAGTGCTCCGGTTTCCTCCCACGATCCAAAGACATGCAGGTTTGTAGGTTAAATGGCTTCAGTTAAAATTATAAATTGTCCCTAACGTGTTGAATAGTGTTAGTGTATGGGGTGATCGCTGATCGGCGTGGAATCGGTGGGCCGAAGGGCCTGTTTCCACACAGTATCTCTGAACTAAACTAAACATTTACACTGGTTGTTCAGCGGGCAGGACCGAGGTGACTGATCCTCATCTAGCCCTGGCTAATTTGCAGGGATATTTGGTTCTGCCAGGCACTACCTTGCACGAAAGGCATATACGTTTTTATATCTATGTCTTTTTGCAGAACTGGGATGCCCCAAAAAGTTTTTAAGTAAGCAGCTTTATTTTGAATTGTGGTCACTGATTGTAATGCAGCAACCGACTTGTTTCTCGGACAGACGTGTGTTGTCTTGCTGATTGAGAAATGGACAATGGCTGGAGCTATGGCCTGGTGAGAGAGCAGGCACTACCCTGATTACCTTCACAACAGTCCTTTAGCACTAGAACAAGTATGGCGCAGATTCCGTGTTTAACTCCGTGAGACATGGCCTATAATTTCTTACCGATTCTCATTGTTGAGGCTCGTTTGCTGCTCCCGCTACTGAAAGTGACGACACTGGAATGAAAAGTTACAAGTGAATGTTGTCTGAGTATTACACTGGTTTTCTCATTTCAGATGTCTCCAAGAATTTGTGATCTCTTCGCAAGCCGAACATCGCCAAGGAGGAGAAGTCCAGTGAATGACATGTCTGAAGTAGATTGGAGGTGGTGAGTGTCATTTTGCTTTTGTTTCTCTCTGGGGGGCAACACCGTGCACCAGCTCCTGATCTGAAGTGCAACATTGTTGGGCAACATCCTCTTGCACCTCAGACGCTGTATTTCGTTCAAACCAACATTCCCACTGCACTGATGGTCTCCATGTGCCCTCAGCACCCCATGGTGGTTTGTAGAGCTCTGCATGGGGATAGAATTTGGGTGTTGTTAGCTGGTTCAAGAACCTGAAAGTTGTCACAAAGTAGCTATTGTTGAACCTGACGGTGTCTGATTTTAGGCTTCTATTACTCCTGCTCAATGGTAGCAGCAAGAAGAGGACACCGCCTGGATAGTAGGGATAGATGGATAGCCTTTCTGAGGCAGCGCCTCGGGTAAGTGCTTTCGGTGGTGGGGAGGGATGAATGTGGACTCAACAGGACAGGCAGTCTGGAGAAGTGTCTCGACCCAAAAACGTTACCCATTCCTTCTCGCCAGAGATGCTGCCTGTCCCGCTGAGTTACTCCAGCCTTTTGTGTCTATCTTCAGTTTAAACCACCATCTGCCGTTTCTTCCTACACATGAAAGGTGTTAACAAGGAGAGCATTTTTGAGATTTCGCAAGCAACCTAAACCATTCCTTTCAGTTGCTGTTTTGAGTCCCAAAGACTTTCCAGAAATCAGTTATGAATGTCGCTGTAGCTGATGGAGGAAGCTGTCCCAAATTTCTCATTTGGGCATTTGGCTTTTGTTAAATTTAGAGTGCTTGGGGGATTTGGAAAGAAATAATCTTAGTCCTTTTGGCCTTATTATAAATCTCGGTCAGGTCACTGAGAGGTGTTCAGTGTTGGTGATATTGTATTAATAGGAAAATGAATTTTGGTTTTATTCTGCACTCCTACCAATGAAGCACTGCTGCATGTTCTGTAAGGACACTAAGTTTGGGCAAAGCACCAGTTTGCCCAATTAGATGAGCAACCCTAGTTGTGACTGGAGTACAAGCCATTCTCACTGGGAGCTGAGTTTGATCCTTTCTTCAAATTTGTGTCTAATTTGTGTCAAAGGGGTTCTGTTTGAGGTCGGGAGATGGTTGCTTTTGCCACGTGTTTAGCTTGAGGTTGCATAGCGTCTCATTTGTTTATTGCTCGTGTTCATCCCTGGAGTAGCTGCCTGTAGAAATCTGGAATATACTTGGGTTTACTTTGGAACCTTTGCTATTTCTTGGCTCCTCTTTTTGTAATTTGTATTTTTCTGTAATTTGACCGCCCCACTCTCTTCCTTTATTTCATATCTCGTACCATAGAGGGAGACCATTCAGCCCATTGTGTACATGCTTCCAGCCAGCACATTCCCATCTGCACTGTGTCCTAATCTGTTCGCTCCCATGTAACCATTAACTTTTCTCTGACTCAATGCCACTGGGGGCAATTTGCAGCATCAATAAACCTACCAACCCATATGTTAACTTGACTTTTCTGGAGTATGCACAAATGTGATGAGGTACAGGTACAATAAAAATCTCGCGTGCAGCCGTGTCACAGACACACAGACTGGGACACGTCCACAAAAACATAAATTATATGTAAATTACACGTAGAAACTGCAAGATAGTGAAAGGATATAAAAATTGCACAAAAAAACTGGATAGTGCAAAACATAATTAGAAGAAACAGGTCCATGGTGGTGCAGGAGGTGGTTTGTAGAGTTCTGGTGGAGATAGGATTCAGGTGTTGTGAGCTGGTTCAAGAACGTGAAAGTTGTCACAAAGTAGCTATTCTTGAATCTGATGGTGTCTGATTTTAGGCTTCTTTTACTCCTGCTCAATGGTAGCAGCAAGAAGAGCGCACCACCTGGATAGTAGGGATAGATGGTTGACGCAGCGTTTCTGAGGCAGCGCCTCGGGTAAGTGCTTTCGATGGTGGGGAGGGATGAATGTGAAAAGAATCCAAAGCACCGGATGATGATGGAGAGATTGTGAAAGTTCCACATGCAGCATCTGAGGTTGGGTTTGAATCTGGATCACTGGGACTAACTGCTGCTTAATTACTTGGCCTTCAATCCCATTATTGTTTTCATTAACAGCATGTTTTAATGTCAAGTAAATCCACTCCACTTGCTTCCTGCAGCAAAATCTGCAATCCGTGTTATTGTCCAGCTCCCAGTTGGCAGCTTTAGAGCTTAAGGACACTTATAAGGAGTGCTGAGTTACACAAGACAGGTCTGAGTGGTGTTTGTTGTATAAATATTTCTGTTATAGAGCAATTCAAGGCTGCCTGTTGGCAGAGTGCCAGCAGCCAATGAGTTGAGCTGTTTACAGGTGTGCTCACTGCCGCGAGGAAGAGGGAAGAACCTGATGTGTGACCTGTTACGAGTGTTATTATTTATTGGCACTTGAATATAGATGATGTGGTGGAGTTGTGGGTACATAACCTGGGTTGTGTGTTATGGGTTTTGTTACTTTTGTCCAAGACGGGGAATTATGGTACTAATAGATGATGTTCCACAATGTAGTCTTGAGTCAAACAGCACAGTCACAGGTCTTTCAGTCCACCAAGTCCATGCTGTATATTAAATGTGTAGCAAGAAAGGTCTCTGCCTGAAACGTCACCCATTCCTTCTATTCAGAGATGCTGCCTGTCCTGCTGAGTTACTCCGGCATTTTGTGTCTACTGTATATTAAGCACCATTCACACTAATTTTGCATGAATCCCATTTTATTCTGTCCCCATTCCCATCGACTCCTCGCAGTCTCAATCATTCACCCACACACTCTAGGCAAATTGTAGCGGTCCTTTCACCTACAGCTGCACACCTTTGGGACATGGGAGGAACGGGAGCACTGGAGAAAGCCTGCATGGTCGCAGGAAGAACATGCAAACTCCACAGAGGTAGCAATGGAGGTCAGGATTGAACCCAGGCTGCTGAAGCTGAGGCAGCAACCAGTTGCACACAGTGCCCTGAGGGAGTGTTTAACAGCACAAAGACTAATTGGCATCTGCAAATTAGTAGTTAGGCATTTTACATGAAGTGAAAAAAACAGCGCAGAGAAGTTTCCGGGTGCGATTGTTGCAAATGTGGTTGTCTGGAACTTGTTACGACCTGCAGTGCTTGGTTGGGGTGGGTGAGGGAGTTGGTGGGGAAGCTCATTACACTAATGTTAGAGGAGGTAAGATGGCTATGGACGAAACGTCATCCATTGTCAAGTTGACAAGCTAAGCTATGTGGTGCTGCATGCACTTGATGTGAGTACCAAAAATAAAGATGTTTTAAAGTGGAGGAAGATAACAAAAGGGAACCGATGGGGTTGACTGAGTGGAATTGAGCTTTGTGAACCTTCCACATCCCCTGACAATCTGTCTTCCAGCCTTCTGGTGCCATGGCGCCAGCAGTTGAAGGTTGTCCGGTGAGGAGAATTCTGGCGACCTCTGTAACTGTTGCTGGGGTAACCCAAGTCGCGCTTATTATCTGCTCCTGGAGGCTGGCTAACCCATACCAGTCCTAGTGTGAATCACTTCACGATCCTGTCTGGTCAGAGCGATCTAGGGATTCCTATAGTATTTTGCTTTGGTCTGGTGATAAAATGGGCTTGAATACATAGTTTAACGTAGCAAGCCAGGTATGTGTTACAGTGCTCGTCTGACGAGATGTAGAGATATTTCTCACCGACACTACCCCACCCCCAATTGCGTGACCATGAATAAACGGTTCAGATGCTGGGCGGCGGAAGAACTTCAAAGTGCGAATGACACAAGAAAAGATTTGATGAAAATTGCTCGGGATACTGTGGAGACGCACCCTGCTCTGCACATCAGCATCCATCACCCGGCAGATAGAGCACCAGTTCACAGTCTCTTTATGATTTACCCCATTGATAGAATCAAAGCAAGGAAACACTGCTGAACCCAGTGAAGGAGACTGGTTTTATTATCTCTGAAAGGCAGAACATTTGTAGTTGTAGTGATCCCTTAAAATGCTTGCCTGGGATTTTGTGCTCTGCCTCTGGAGTGTGACAGTTGAGCTCAAGACCTTCTGCCCGAAGTCTGATGTTTCCAGCTACAATTAACCATCCATAGCATTGCCATCCTTCCCTTGGGATGGTGACGTGAACACATAGGATTCCTCCTAAAGTGAGTGGAAATATTACCCTCTGCTCCATGTCCTGAGTCACTTGCTGCTTGCAGTAGCGATGAACTACTATGATAAGCGTTCTAGATTTATTTTTAAATTTCAAAAATAAATTTTATTCAGAAAAATGTTTAGGAACTCAAAATAATTGCGTCTTGTTTTTCTTTACCTTAATTGTGTTATTACGCCAACAAATCGTCAATGCCATTCATGTTTCACCAGTGAGGTATTTGAGAGGCTGCTACACAGGGTCCAGCCCCACTGCCTTTGTCATGGCAGCAGAGTTTCAGTACATCCCTCCGCACATACCCCTGCAACCTGGAATGGGATATTGGTCATTGATTTAGCTGAACCCTTCCATTCCCTTTGCCGCTCTTCCCATCTTGCTCTCATGTCTGCGGAACAGGGAAGAGAGCGGTTTAATGGTATCTAAACACAGCACTGCGGTTTCCAGTACTAAACCAGTAACGAGGGGCACGGCTGCTGTGAGCTATTGAGCTGGTTTAATCAGAGACTGACTGACTGACCTTGTGGTCAGCATCTGTTTATCTCCTCTATCTGGGTTTCTAGCTTGGTACACTTGGTTCTTTCTGTTCAGGGCCATGCTCAGGGCTGTTTGGCAGATAGTGCCTTTTTCTCCTGCTTTCCTTGCCCTAAACCATCTCTACCCACACCCCCCTCCAACCCCCACCTGTTTGCCCAGCCCAAGAGAAGCTCTGTGACGTGTGTGCATTTGTTAACTTTCTTCATTGGGGATAAGCAATCGCTCTGCTTATCCCCTTTTCTAAAATCTTGGCACATAAACTTTTTGGCTCTTGAGTCCGACCAGTAACATTTTGGAGGTCCAGCAAGATATATGTGACAGCTCCCTCGCCGTGTGCAGTTTACCCCTTCTGGGACCCTTCCTTCGAACACTTTGCAGGAGCAATGTGCAATGATAAAGGTGAAGAAAATTTATTGAGAAGGCGTCTGTACGAGATGGAATAATGTTCAGAAGATCCTTTGTAGTATCATTATTCGGATGGGGACGTCAGGTTTCTCTTGTTAGAGTGTTGTGTACATA
Organism: Raja brachyura; assembly: GCA_963514005.1. Next base: position 36,252,686 of record OY740794.1, on the reverse strand, counting down.
AGTTGAAGAGCTAGTAAAATGCCTAGAGTTCTGGTACCCTGGATTTAAGGGCTCCAGTTCTTCTCTCCTGCACTTTGCTCATTAATTTGGCTGAATGGGAATTCTGTCAGAATGGGGAGGGTTGATGGTCATTCGATTTTGGAGTGTACAATATCTGTGCTCCTGTAGAAATTTTATTTTTCTGTGAAGTGTCGTCGAAGTGCTGTGGGCATTTCAAAGTTTCACCCATCCAATTTTTAAAGTTTATTTCTTGTTATCATAATTACTGTCAGCAGGCATGGCAGTTAGTCTGTGTGCAGTAAAATCGCACGATCACCTGTGAGAACTTTGGTAAGAGGAACAGGCTTCAAAGCTCCACGAGCTTGGTCCAGTAGTCAGTGAGGCCACGCTGTCCCTTGCCTTCGCTTGCTGAGCTGATCCACGTCCCTGGGGTATTGTGCAAAAGTCCACGAATCTTGAACAAGTGGATGTCCATTGTCTTCAGAAGGAGAGAATTGCAAAGTTTGAAGCCATTTTTCTCCACCTTGGTCCAAAATGGCCGGTGAATACTTCCTTTGATAAGTCCTCAGATGGGCCTTTGGTGCAGGGTGTAGAATCTGGCATCAGTGCCCCGTTTTTCTTCTACGTAAATCCATAATTCTATATTTGGACGGTCCATTATGATTGTCTCTTGATCTGAACCCTCTTCCTCCCTTGTGGAACCCTGCACAACATTGACGTGATCCCCTCATTTTTTCCATACTCCAGTCCATTTTCCATTCTACTTGGCCACAAATGGGCAAATTCCCTCATCTTAGGAACCTAAAGCGCTGTCTCCAGGGCAATAAATCCTTCATTTGGAAAACAAATGTCTACACCAAATCCTTGTGCATTTGAAGTGTGACAAATCTTTTTACACCCATTATACCATTTTCCATCACTGTTTCCTGCTATATCTCAAAATCAGCCCCCCCCCCCCCCCGGAAACCTTTATGTTGAAAATGCTGGAGTAACTCAGCGGGACAGACAGCATCTCTGGATAGAAGGAATGGGTGACGTTTCGGGTCGAACCTTCTTCAGACATAAAGGTGCACCTTGAAGTTACCTAGTTTCTCACTTTTTATGATTCTTTCATTAGATTTTACTCCCTCGTGTTTTCCCACATCAATATTGCAGCGGCCGTCTTTCCTACTCGCTTAACTAATGTGGCACCCTGCGTTTTTTCTGCAAATCCCACATCCCCAAGTTCACTGACGATTTCAAGTTGCTTGAGCGAAAAACAAAGTGCTGGAAGAAAGATCCTCACCCGAAACATCTTCTGACCATTTCCTTCCACAGATGCTGCCTGACTGTTTAAGAATAAGGGTCTGTGATGAACACCACAGTCATTACCCTGACACCCTTGTTTAAGAATAAGGGGTAAGCCATTTAGAACAGAGAGTTGTGAGTCTGGAGTTCTCTGCCTCAGAGGGCGGTGGAGGCCGGTTCTCTGGATCAAGAGAGCTAGATAGGGCTCTTAAAGATAGCGGAATCAGGGGGTATGGGGAGAAGGCAGGAACGGGGTACTGATTGTGGATGATCAGCCATGGTCACATTGATTTGCGGTGCTGGCTCAAAGGGCCGAATGGCCTACTCCTGCGTCTATTGTCTATTGACTGGTTTTGTTTTTTGCTCAAGACTCTAGCATCAGCAGTCTTCTTTGTCATCATTCAAAGTTGCTTCATGGGAATTGGAAGCGGTTCAGGTCTCGCAAACTAATTTTTTTTTAACATACGTAACCTGTTACTCCCTGAACATAATATTTACTGTTTCACATTTGGTCCCTTTTAACCACAGATAATTGCTAACATTGCCACAACCTATTTAAAATAAGAACTGGAACCCTTTTATTTTGTGGCATTTCTGAAATGCCTTTTCAAAATTGAGATAAATCCGATTCATTTCCAATCTCGCCTCAACTCCACCCACTTTACACTGTTCGTTATCTCCTTAAATAGCTATTAGATTTGTCAAATGTGATTTTGATTTTCTTCCCCTGCACACAACTATGACTTCCTAAGTTTGCAGTAAGGCTATAAAATTAATTGCAGTTAATTCCTGAGATAGAGTGTGGTAATGTTTATTTTTGGGGAGGATTCATTTTCTTTCAGTTACGTGTCGACACAGGAGCTTGTACGTCAGGTGCCTGGTGGGGAGATTTGGGTTCGCTTTGCAATTCCTGGCCTCAAGTCTCAGCGCTGGTGCAAAGCTCATTGTCTGAGCACAGTGGCCATTGTGTTGCCAGGGTAATGACTGTGGTGTTCATCGCAGGCCCTGAAGCCTGTTGTTACATTCCATCCATCAGCATCGGGTCCTTGCAGACTTGCTCCTCATTTATGACCAGTGGATTAGAATTTTGCAATGATTAAAATTAACTTGTGATGAATATTAACACTCAGTTTTGGTTGAATGGCTCAACACATTAGTTAGTCTGTCTTGGTAGTGTTTGTTGTGAGATGAGAGAGCCTCATCATACTGACCATACTTCCAGAATCTCCTTGCAACTAATCAGAAAGAGGTCAAAGATCCAGCGCCAGAGGCTTGGGTTCGATTCCGATTACTGGTGCTGTCTGTATTGAGTATGTACATTCTCCCCATGACCTCGTGGGTTTTTTCCAGGTGCTCCGGTTTCCTCCCTTACTCCAAAGACCGACAGGTTTGTAGGTTAATTGGCTTCGGTAAGTTGTCAAATTGTCCCTAATGTTATTGGATAGTGTTACTGTGCAGGGTGATTGCTGGGTCAGCATGGAATCAGGCTGAACGGCCTGATTTTTTACTGTATCTTTGAAGTCTAAACTCCAAGGTAAATCCTGTAAAACTATTTTTTTTTTAAAGAAAGCACTAGCAATCTAGCTCCCCCTTGGTACCTCCTTGTGGTTAGGATGGCCAAGGAAACTTGTGCTACATCAAGCTGGTTGTGGCTGAAGGAAGGGTGAGGTTGGGCCATGGCAACTTCATTCTCATTCCCCCATTCTATTGCGCCAGTCTTTTCAGATGGGTTTAGATCACTAAAACATTTATAGTTCGGTGAAATTTTAATCATGATATTTCGGGAGCTTGGTTATCTTTAGTCTGTGGTGGACATTGTCAACCCCTTAATACTGATCCTGTCCTCTTCACATTCTTGTGGACTGCCCCGCACCCCCCACATTCTCCTCCTCACCTGCACAAAGCCCAATTTTCCGTGGACAACTAAGCCACCAATTTGCACGTCTTTGGATATGGGAGGAACCCACATGGTCACAGGGAGAACTGGTGAATTCCACACACTCAGTACCCACACAAATCGGGATTACTCTCAGATCATCCAAATCTCCAGGCTGTAATGATTGTAACCAATTGTAATGAAACCACTACTGCCTTGGAGAAGTATTGGGTAAAGTAGTACACAGCTCACAGCCAAAGAGACTGACGGCTGAAGCACGTGGATCTTGTGTCTTGCTGTTTTGTACGTTGGATGCTTCTGGCTTTTAGGTGTGCTAATGGGACTGCTGAGTACATCTGGTATATTGTCTGGACTTAATGTGCTTCTTGCTGAGTCTGAATCTGAAAGTGCACTAAATAGTTGCTGGTGTGCAGCTCCTGTCTGCGAGAGTCAGGCCCACTTTGTTCATCGGTGACTGAGCCTTCTGCTCCTGTCTCTGTTCTCAGCAGTTCTTGCACCCCTTTGTCACACAGGCACCAGAGGGCTGATATTTGGGCACTGCCGCGTAAAGAGTTCAATAGGGCTGCAGTGTGGTCGTATCATGCGCTCGCCGTTGAAGTATGCTGAAATAAGGGGGGGCGGGGAGGGGGAGCTGAGGGCCTTAATGGCTTGATCTTGAGGACCCCTTCTGTGGCTGTGCGACTCACGCTGACACGGCAATGCCTTCCTGGAGTGATAGGGCTGCGTGTGCCCGCTGTCTGTTTTGTGACGTGCACAATGCATTAGGAAGCTTGCAGTATGCAAAGTGAGCCGTAGTGTGGAGTGGAGTCCTCTTTTGGTAAACAAAAGCCTGCTTTCCCAGTGGAGCGTGGCCTGGGAATTATTTAATGGAAATTTCGTACACATTCCTTGTAGATATTTGTGTTCCCTGATGACTGACTTCACCAGTGTTGGACCCATGGGGAAATTAACTATAAATATTGAATTGTAGCAGTGCCTCTATTCACGTTTAATATTGTGCATATTTTGTTCACAGTGCATGGAACACCAGATCCAATATCGTGCAAAGAAACATCTTTGAATGGTGATTTGTTTAAACCTCTAAAGCTGTGAATGACACGGGTAACATTTAACTAGCTGTCAAAGGTAGGTATAGATGAGTAACTACCTTCATCCTGCTATTTCCTGCTGGATATTTTCCCCATCCCACATTTCCTATGGTATCCCATGACAACTACATTTAAGGGCCCTAGGTCCATCCCTGTTTTGTCTCCATGCACTGGTTGGCAACGTCATCCAAAATCACAGCAATTGATTTGACGTCTGAGATAATACCCATATCCGTCTTTCCACCTCCTCTCCTGACCCCACCACTGTCTCCAAATTGTCAGATGGCTCATCCAACATTATATCACCAGAAGGACACAAAGTGCTGGAGCAACTCAGCAGATCAGGCAGCATCTCTGGAGAACATGGAGAGGCGACGTTTCAAGTTGAGACCTTTCTTTTTGCAATAAAATGGAGGCAGTCTTTGTTTCTACATTATGGGAACAAAAATTTCATCCAATTAACTGATAACAAGATTTTTGCCAACAAATGCTTCCTTCTCTGGACAATATCGAATACTGAATCAGCAAAGGGTCTCTAACCCAAAATGTTGACTATTTCTCTTTCCACATATCCTGGTTGACCTAGTGAGTATATTCAGCGTTTTCTGTTCTATTTCCCAGATGCACAGCATCCAATTAATAATTTTTTTTTAAAAAGTCTGATCATTTACAACCTGCGTACATTTGTCCCCAAGATAAGCTTCACATTTCAGCGCCTCTGTCTTTCCCACCTCTAGAACTTAGCACTTGACTCTCTGCGCCCAAAACCCTCGTCTGTTTGTTGGCCAGAACCTCATTTATCCCAATGTGTTATTCCATACTAAACCTGGGGTCATCATGACCTGCTAATCTTGCCTATCAGCCCCGTTCTCACTGACATGATGGGTCCCAGTTAAGAAACTAGTTTTCAACTATCAGTTTTGTTTCGAAGTCTCCTCCATAGCTTTCTAATTTCCTTGAGCCTTATTATCTCTGTTATTATTCATAATATTTGATTCCTGGGTTTGAGTTCCAGTGTTGGCCATGTTTTCTTCAGCTGCTAAGAACTAAACTCAGGAATTATGTTCTGAGCTTGGCTTCTTTAAGATATTCCTTCCAAGTTGATGGTCATCTGTAGTTCTATCTCTATTGTCAAATTTTGAATGCCTTATTTGGTCGCATTTTGGCATTACATTAATGAATCTTGTTGACGTTATATCCTATCTTGTTCTCCAGGAACCTTTCATTTTCTCCAACACATTTGCTCCTAGCTCCTGTTATCTTCTCAAATCCAATGGTTGTCACTGGGCAAAACACAGGTGAGAAAAGGCTGGGATTTCCAAGTTAGGGAGGGGGGTTTCCACATCTATTTTTATGAGATCTTGCGAGAATCGGCTGGGGTTCCAGATGATGGCTTTTGCGAGGACGTGAGATGTGATAATCTACAGACTGATTTTCCACGAAATTCCCTAGCATAGTGTGCAGTCCGATCAGACTAAGCTATAAGCTGACCTCTTTGTCTCAACACACTACTTCTGGGCACGTGCACGGGCCCCAGCTATGCCTGTCTCTTTGTCGGGTACGTCGAGCAATCCTTGTTCGAGGCGTACCAGGGCCCCATCCCCAACCTCCACCTTCGCTACATCGACGGTTGTTTTGTTGCTACCTCCTGCACCCACACACAACTGACTGACTTAATCTGCTTCACCACTAACTTCCATCCGGCACTCAAATACACCTGGACCATTTCCGACACTTCCCTACCATTTCTTGACCTCACTATCTCCATCGCAGGTGATAAACTTCTGACCGACATCCACTATAACCCCACTGACTCCCATGGCTATCTAGACTACACTTCTTCCCACCCTGCTTCCTGTAAGGACTCCATCCCCTTCTCCCAATTTCTCCGTCTATGCAGCATCTGCTCCCAGGACGAGGTGTTCCACACCAGGGCATAGGAAATGTCCTCATTCTTCAGGGAACGGGGGTTCCCCTCCCCCACTATAGATGAGGCCCTCACCAGGGTCTCTTCAATACCCCGTAACACTGTAAACCCCCCCCCCCCCCCCCCCCCCCGTCTGCTTTCTGCAAAGACCGCTCCCTCCGTAACTCTCTGGTCAATTCTTCCTTTCCCTCCCGCACCACCCCCTCCCCGGGCTCTTTCTCTTGCAACCGCAAGAGATGCTACACTTGTCGCTTTACCTCCCCCCTCGACTCCATTCAAGGACCCAAGCAGTCGTTCCAGGTGTGACAGAGGTTCACCTGCATCTCCTCCAACCTCATCTATTGCATCCGCTGCTGTAGATGTCAGTTGGTTTACATCAGTGAGACCGAGCGTGGGCTTGGCGATCGTTTCGCCGAACACCTCACCTCGGTCCACATTAACCAATGTGATCTCCCTGTGGCTCAGCACTTCAACTCCCCCTCCCATTCTGAATCCGACCTTTCTGTCCTGTGCCTCCTCCATGGCCAGAGTAAACACCACCGGAAATTGGAGGAGCAGCACCTCAGCACCGTGGGCAGTTTGCACGCTAGCGGCATGAACCTTGACTTCTCCAATTTCTGGTAGCTGTTGCTTTCTCCTCCCCTTCGCTCTCCCTCAGCCCTTTGACTCCTCCTCTTCCTTTCTCCTCTCTTCCCCCCCACCCTACATCAGTCTGAAGAAGGGTTTCGGCCCGAGACGTTGCCTATCTCCTTCGCTCCATAGATGCTGCTGCACCCGCTGAGTTTCTCCAGCACTTTTGTCTACCTTCGATTCTCCAGCATCAGCAGTTTCTTCTTAAACACTACTTCTGTAAGTGTTCAAGGTCCAACAACAATTTGTCATGAATTTCCCAACTGGAAACATTGTCTGTTCATTTCTCTCCACTGATGCTGTCTGATCTGATGAGTTCCTTGAGTAGTTTTTTTTTTTTTTTCCCCCTCAAAATTCTGACGTCTGCAGACTTGTGTCATCACTTGGTGAGACCATTGCTCCTGGCGGTCTGTCTGAGTGAGGTGGGTGAACACGCGGCTTCTTCTACATAAGTATAATATGGCATCTCTTCTGTTTGGTGGTGTTAGTCTTCCACTGAATGTGCACCCTCAGGCTCACTAATGCCCAACGCCCAAAGACTGTCAGCATTATTGAAGCCCAGTGGTAGAATATCTTTACCACTGGCTTGGAAATACCATGCCATTCTCACATTTTCTAATGATGCAGCAAAGAGGCCATTTAGGTCACTGGGTCTGTACTGGCACATGGAAGAAACCCATCAGTCCTCTTTCTCCTCCCATCTCCCCCATTATTTCTCTGTAACCTAGACTCTCTGCCCATTAACCTCCCTCAGATTCTACCACTCACCGACACTTCAGCAGTAATTTATAGCAGACAATGTGCGTACTAATCCGCACATCTTTGGGATGTCATAAGGTAATAAAGACTAGGAGTATTCAGCCCATCAAGTACTCCGTCATTCAATCATGGCTGATCTATCTCTCCCACCTAACCCGATTCTCCTGCCTTCTCCCCATAACCTTTGACACCTGTACTGATCAAGAATTTATCTATCTCTGCCTTAAAATTAACCATGGACTTGGCCTCTACAGCCTACTGTGGCAAATAATCCCACAGATTCACTACCCTCTGACTAAAGGCATTGCTCCTCGTCTCCTTCTTAAAAGAACGTTCCCACAAAGACTGATGTAGGAGTAAACTGGAGCACCCAGGGGATTGGCCACACATTCACAGGGAGAACATACAAATTAGTTGCAGCATCCAAGGTTCAGGATTGAACCAGGGCCTCTGGTGTTGGAGGGAAAGTATTTTGGTGTTGTGGGGTTACAGATGGTATTGTATACAACAACCCTTCTGTTTTTTTTTAAAGTCTTAACCCCAAGCACAGAACATGTCGTAAAAATGCAGAGTTCTTGGTACCAATGTATGAAATCACTGCTCGCATGTCACACTGCAGTACGTCCTCGAAGCTGCACCATTGTCTGAGCCCCTTGCATTGTTTGCTTTGAGAATAGCTGGTAGCTGCTTTGTGGTACTGGTGGGGGGTGGGGCAGAGTGGAAGAGTTGGTAGGAGAGGCTGGAGTTTCTTTCTCTTGCCGAACTCTTGACAGCCCATTGTTAAGTTCTTGCTTTTACCGGCCATCTGTAAGGCCTTGCTACAGAGTTGTGCACACACACAAGCCCCTCTGCCCACAGGGAGGGGGCAGTGACCCTGAAGGCTCCATTGAATTCTGGCTGGCCCTGGAATGCACGCCACATTAGTCCGCATGACAATGGTGATTGATGCCTCTGGAGTAGCCTTTGTTAGGGTCAGGGTGGAGAGGTTATTGAGGGGCCAGGAGAGGGGGGTCAGATTCACAATGGAGAATGGGATCATTTGAACCTGCCTCTCTCCTTCCCCTACCAAGCGTGAGAACTGCGGCAAAGCTTAACGCTGAACAGAGACCTGTCTACTCCTTTTTAATCGGCTATCTGCCCGTGCACTTCGATGAGAAATGGATTCACTGGACGGACTTGGGATCAATGTATCCTGAGAAGGGTTGTGACCTCTTGTGAGGAGAGGGGGTGGTAGTGGGGGAAGGGCATCCATACTCCCCTGCAGATGTTTTCTTCGAGGGACAGATGGGTATTTTGGCTGAGTGAACAGAAGTATCTTTTAACAGCTTGCAGGCCAAATTACGCTGCTCATATGAATGTTTTTTTTCCTTTGGTAAGTGCACAAAATTTGGGGTCTAAATTCTTAGCTGCAGTCGGACACCCTTCCCCTCTCCGTCAGTAGGTTTTCTGCAAAAATGAATGATAAAATTGAATTGAAAATGTCTTCTGAGAATTGGTATACTTCAAATAAAGTTTGTGTCTTGGAGATCCAGCAAAGATTTGATGACTAATGGGGTACTTTATGAAGTGTGTTTTTATGACACTAGATCCCCAAAAAGCACAATGATGAAGAACGGGTAATCTGATAAACTGATATTATGGGACAAAGGCTGATTAAACTGATAGGGAGAACACCAAGGCTCTTTGAAATGGTGCTGTCAAGGTCCTGTATGGTCACTTGAGACACTGGGACCTGATTCATTATCCCACCTGAGAAATGGTACCTCCTACCACTCACCACTACATGGGGATTTCTGAAGAAGGGTCTCGACCCGAAACGTCGCCTATCTCCTTCGCTCCTTAGATGCTGCTGCACCCGCTGAGTTTCTCCAGCTTTTTGTGTAACCCTGGGGATTTCCATTGCTGTATGTCCTGGGAGTCTATGTGGAATTTGCCTCCAAGTCTGAAGTTGATGGATGCCACAGCTGTCTGTACTCTTCAGACGGGAGTACTGCAGTTAATTCCAATAGTGATGAGCCATCCCTTCGATATTAGCCAACAGGCAAGATTCCTGCATGTCTGCAGGTTGTTCAGTTTAGTTTAGCGATACTTTAGTAGTACCTTTGGCCTACTGAGTCCGTGTCAACCGATTCCCTTACACTAGCACTATCCTGCAGACTCGGGACAATTTACAATTTTACCAAAGCCGATTAACCAACAAGCCAGTACACTTGGGGATGTGGAAGGAATCCAGAGCAGGTGGAGAAAGCCCACATGGTCACAGGGAGAATGTGCAAACTTCGTGCATAGAGCACCTGAAGTTGGGATTGAACCCGGGTCTCTGGCGCTGTAAGGCAGCAGCTCTACTGCTGCTCCACCGTGTCACCCCAGTGATATTAGCACACTCATTTTTGAACTGTGGGATAAGGAGATTTAAACAAATGTGCAAATGCTTATTACAATATAGTCGCCTCTCGCATACATGGAGAATGGGAAGGGCCAGTTGTATGAGAAGGTCTTAAAATAAACATTTGCTGTACATCATGCATGATTCTCTGCATAAACCTTTAAATAAATGCTGGGAGTTTTAAGTCGCGTCCTCAGACTTTTAAATATCAGTGTTTTTCACAGGAACTTTATATTTTAAGACTAAACAGTATTAATGTAAAATACAACAAATTTAAATTGAATGGATGATTATGGTCGTCATCTCACAAAGTGCCAAATCTGCTACTAAACCTACAGCTGCTCTGCCCTTATGTGTAAATGTAAATATTGCTGCGTATATCTATCACACCTGGTTTGCATAGTTTGTAAGAAAAATCACAGGTTGAGATTATTTTCATTAAAAACAAATTTATTAATATTTTTAGAAACTTTTGCCAGTGGCATAAATTCTGAATGCGTAAATATCAGATTGCTGAGTTTACTGTCATTGGCTGTAAAATGCCCCTCTGTAGCAATGCAAATCCCTCTTTGCTGATGCGACCAGTCGCTGCTTTTCCTTGCTGTGGTGTCTTGTGAAGTTTATGGCTGCAAACTCATCCAATGTGTATAAGAAGTCCTTAAACAGGTGTGTGAATTGTCATTCACAGGTTAAGCCATGGTGGATTGGTTCATAACCCAGCGTGGCCCGAGCCAACCTCTACTTCAGGCAGAGCATTGATTTCCCAGCTGATGATGACAGTGACTCTTTGATGATATTTGCTGTAGTTCCCACTCCGATTGCCTGGTTAGTAATGCGTGTGGTAGTTGGGCGGGGAATGGATCGGTCATTGAATCGTTGGGAGAATCTCATCAATGTTATCTCCTCTCATAACTGTTATTGCGCGGATGGGACCAGTGTATTCTTGCTGATCGGACATTAGGAAAATAAGTTAAGAATATGGTAGGGGTTACTGGACTGCGGATACTTTAGTCTATGTCTGGAGTTTATACAGCATGTTTTGGAGGCATGATGTAAAAGTGTTTTTATTTTTTAACATTTAACATGCCTTCCTCTCCAAGACCGGTTACTTCCGATCCCCTTTATGGTGATTTGCTGCGTATGCACTGAAAGGCTGGTGATTTACTGGAAGATTCACCAGGCCCCTGGAGGAAAGCGTTGTCATGGAAACCATTATATGGCCATCTGTCCGAGTAGTGCCAAAGTGCTGACAGTGCAGGTAGTGATGAGGCCTTCTACTGCAGTGTAAGCACTTAACGTGCTCCTTGAACACACCATCATCGCCCAAGATCTGCCAAAGAACCTGTGTCGATTGTGCATCAACTACTGTGTATGTAGAATGTCCTGTACTCTCACTGTCCCATCACTAATTGTTCAGGCTTCACTGTGTCTGCTGCCATAAACAAGCATGTTGATTTTATTCTACAACTCCCCCAGAAGCTCAGCATCCAGTAATGTCGTGGCTCTTTTCTTGAACTTGTATTTCAGACACCTGCCAAGTAAGAGTGAGGAGAGTTAAAATTGTATTGTGTACAGAAAAATGTGATAAATACTGTGGAGCAGTCAGATCACGATTCTAATCCCAGCACAGCCTTCAATATCCTGCGTGGAAGGAAACCTTTATGTAACTCCAGTCTTGTGCAAGTTACACTCCTATCCAGTGTGGTTTAAGCTGTGAGGAGGTTTTGTTTTCCAGGAGGGATAGAGACTGGGTAAGTAAATGCTTGAGGATGTGGCAGGAAACATGTACATTGAGGTTGCCCAGTTTTAGAAGAAATAATAGAAAAACTGATTAATTTTTAAGGGGTAAGGGTTTGAAAGGTGGGCCAAGGTGTTCTTGCACTAGAAAACAATGTGTAGTTACAATGAGCAATTAGTTTAGTTTATTGCCACATGTACTGAGGTACAGGGAAAAGCGTTAATTGCGTGCTAAGCAGCCTGTGGATGGTCAATGTATAATTACAATCAAACCAACCATAGTGTACAAATATACTGTTATAGGGAATAACGTTTAGTGCAAGGTAAAATCCGATTGAAGATAGTCAGAGGGTCTCCAATGAGGTAGATAGTAGCTCAGGACTGCTCTCTAGTTGTTGGTAGGATGGTTCAGTTGCCTGATCAACTGGGAAGAAACTGTCCCTGAATCTGGAGGTGTGTATTTTCACACTTCTGTACCTCTTGCCTGATGAGAGGCAGGGAGTAGAGGGAGTGACCTGGGTGCAACTAGTCCTTGATTATGCTGCTGCTGTTGCCAAGGCAGCGTGAGGTGTAAATTGAGTCAATGTAAAGGAGGTTGGTTTGTGTAATGGTCTGGGCTGCGTCCACAATTCTCTGCAATTAGGAACATTAGCCTTTATTGCAGGAGGAATTAAGTGCAAGTGTAAAAATGTTTTGCTGCAATTATGCAGTGGTCTGATGATATTCCCATTGCAAGCATTTGCATCCATTAGAAGGTTAACCAAGTTGATTCCTGGGATGACACGATTGTTGTAAAATAAGCTATTAATAGTTTGGGCCATACTCTATTGGGTTTAGGTGAATGAGAGGTGATCTCATTTCAAATATGACATTTTTTAGATTGCTGCTTCCCACGGCTGGGTAACCCCGAACTAAAGAAAAGGAGTTGGCCATTTAGGACAGGAATAAAGTGAGATGGGTGGGTGGTAAACCATGGAAATTCTTAACACAAAAAGGTTGTAGAGGTTCAGCCATTGAGTGTACTCAAAATAATGATCGATTATTTCAGGAGTTTAGGAGATCGAGTCGAATCAGTTCAGAACATTGACATCACGGTAGAAGGCCAGCCATGATCTTGTCCAGTGGCAGAACAGGCACAAGAGGCCCACAACTGTTTCTTCTGTTCTGGGAGCACTGTGTACAGATTTAGTCACCGCATCACAAGAAAGATGTGATTGCAGCGGAGGGGAATGTGAGAGATTTGCAAAGTTTTGGTTGGGAATGGAAACTTGCAGCCAAGAGAAAAGATGGGATAAATATAGAAAACAGGAACTACAGATGACGGATTATCTGGAGCCAACGGGCAGGAAGTACAATTCTGAATGCAGGGAGGGGAGGATTATTTGTGAAGGATTGGCCTTTCCAGTTTTCACTTTGCACTGCTCTTCCTCCTCTTCCAGCTGCACCCTCTCCTCCTCCCTCTACTCTCTGGAGACCTCCACTGCAGTCTTCCTGACTGTCGGGGAGATGTTTTAAATATGAAACACTGCAAACGTTGAAAAGGGAAGTTTTTCTGGATAATTTTAATCAATATTAAATGGTGGCCAGAGTTTGGATCAAAGAACCCGTCAAACCAAATGCAAACTGATTAATTTTGGGGAAGGGGTGGTTTTTTTTTTTGCCTGAGGTTCCAGAAGGCGACCAGTTCCATTTGTTCAAAGCATCAAAAATGAGAAACGATGGAGGGGCAGTTAAAAAAAAAAAAAAAAAGATTTGAATTAAATCTGGAGTTTGGGAAAAGCAGTTTTGATGATCCGCCGAAGGCAGCTGGAGTGCATGGGTTGAGAGGGAGAGAATAGATGCACAGGCTGCAGAGTGATGGTGCCTAATGGTGTAGGCCACAGTGTTTCAAAGAGGCTGTTTTTGAAATACAATCCCTTGGATTTGCTGACAACGTGAATTAAATAAAATAGACAATCAACAATAAGAGCTGTTTCCAGTTTGTTAGCTATATATTTGGGCCAATTACTTGAAGCTGTGTGTATTATTTTTTTTGTTTGAAGGGTCCTGTCCACTATTTGTTCCTGTGATTACAGTTCTTGAACATTTAATTTTAACACAAACTTACAGTTTGAATGAAGTCAATCCCCTTTTCCCAGTTCCCCTCTGGATTTCTGCCTGCTCCATCCCGTTGTGGCAGTTTTTCAAGTTGGCAGCCTGCTCAGCGGATGTGCAGACTTGGGCACGTTGGAAAGCTCAGAAATGGGATTTGTGTCTTCAGAAGAGTGGTAGAAGGAGGGACGGAGGTTTATTCTGGGTCTGCAGTGCCAAAGTGCAAATAGTGGTAGGTAGTGTTGAATCCTAGCTACACTATTTACACTTCAAGCACTGTTGTATCCAATTACTGGTGGGGAATGAAAGGTAGTGATGCCTGACCAGGCCTTTGTCGTGAATATAGTCCTCACAGCTGCCATATCTGGATGCTCTCTTCATTTCTGTAAAGTTGTGACAAGGGACAACAGGAGCTCTTCCAAGTCTACATTGGCTGATAAACCACATTGTTTTTCTACAAACCGGCTGCCCAGCAGCGTGTTTGGCTTGTCCTGTTGGCTTTAGCTTGAGAAGCATTAACCATCCCAGAGGAAGTTCTTTGATTCATGATGCATGCACTGAGTCCCAGTGTTTACACAATGAAACTCGGTTAACATAAAGCTGATGTATTTGATGCAGGTCTGGCAGATTTGTTCATGTAATTTCTACTTATGCTCCTAAAACTATGAATTTGCTTTTTTTGTGAGTAGATGCATTTGTATTAATTTTTTTGCAGTGGACCAGAACGGGTGAGTCGAAAGAGGGCAGCAAACACCACCTGGTGAACCTGTCGCTGAAGCATTGGGATTTCTGAAGAGTCGACCAGTGAATTATCGTAGTTTTGATTTGTGTACTTTGGAGATGCAGGGCCTTGGCCCACTTAGTCCGCAGAGACCAACCATCACACATACACTTGTTCTATCCTACACACTGGGGACAAATTACAGGCATCAATTAACCTACAAACCTGCACATCTTTGGAACATGGGAGGAAACTGGAGCACCCGAAGAAAACCCACGAGGTTACAGAGAGAACGTACAAACTCCATACAGACAGCACCCATAGTCAGAATTGAAGCCAGGTCTCTGGCGCTGTAAGGCTGCAATTCTACCGCTGTGCCACTGTGTATTTGGATTGCCCCCCGGAGGGTAATTAATTTTTGTCCTTGAGCATGGTAGAGGCCAGATAATTTGTTGGGCAATAGATACCTTGATGAAAGAGTAAGGGGACTTGCACGGAGGAGGTGTTGTCAGTATGAATCAACCATGATGCTATTAAATGCCGAGGCAGGCTATTGGGGCCTAGTGGCCTACTCCTGTTTTCATGTGATGCCCTTCTTTGCTACTTTGAGCTTAGAAACTTGCTGATGCACAGCAGGACCACAGGGTGACTATTATAGACACAATGCTGCACTGACTTGTATTTGGGGCAGAAAGCTTTTTGGGAGAGCATAACTGGACTTTATTTAGTCTCTACCGGATTTTTGTATTCAATACAAAAAAGACAAAGTAATAGAGTAACTCAGTGGCTCAGGCAGCATCTCTGGAGAACGTGGATAGCTAATGTTTCAGGTCGGGGGTGGAATAAAGCTGAAAAAGAGGTGGTGCAGGACAAAACCTGGCAAGCTAAAGGTGGATACAAATGAGGGTGGGGGTTGCATGTGTGTCCACGTGGGGCAGAGGAGGTATGGATGGAGTCCAAGTGTTCAGCAAAACAGTGGCTGGGTCTAAGCATGATCTCGCCGATGTAAAGGAGGCCACATTGTAAACACCGAGTGCAGTAGATGAGGTTGGATGAGTATTCAGTAACGTGATGACTGAATTGGAAAGTTTGGTCTCCTGAGCAGACTAGCAATCCTCGTAATGCACAGAAAAACCCTTCAGCATCCATTGTGGTTGCCCTTTCAAACTGGGTCTGTACTTGCAGGATAGCACAACCCTGAGTTCTGGTGGTGTCACCTGTCCTCTGATTGCCTGTGGCACTGTTGGGTACTCTAATGTTTTTGAATTTATTCATCTTCTGCAGCCTAATAAAAGCCCATAGAAGCGGTGGTCGGTCTGAAGTCTGACTGCTTTTATCTCGTGTTTCCTGTGGATGTCATGCAGAGTCTCGTGAAGACGAAGGGACAAGAAGTCCAGCAGGTACTGATCACTTCCCACAGCCAGTGTTTGCTTCAACCTCCACCTTAAATGTTGTCAGATATACAGTGGGTGTGGTGGGGGAAAGAGAAGAGGGAACATTCTTGCAGGCCCAATGAACTGGCAACCGTTTCAATACCATGTTATCAGTTATAGTGCTTGCATCTCTCCGGTTGAAATGGACAGATGCCATGTCCATGCAGTCCAAAAGTGCTTGTAGTGCAGGTAGTCACATTAAAATCTACTGCAGAACAATCACTTTCAGCGCTGCTTGAACACACTCACTGGGACTACCTTGGACTGTGGTCAACTCAATGTCTTGGTGATGGACTGACCGGGTAGGTTTGAAATCTGACATTATCTCAGCCACTCAACATCTCATGCCAGGCAACCCGTCCATATCCAGGCCAACTGTACTCTGCCCTGGTCTCACTATGATTTGGATGGCACGGCCCTGTTGGGGCTTGGGAATCAGCTGATATATTTTTCGCAGGGCCAATGTAGTTTCGTGAAATTGAGGCTCACAATGGCCACTATCTAATTGAAAGACCGAACCAGCTTGATGGGATGAATGGCATGTAGGTATGACTGTTCCTAATTTTTGTGTGGTAGATATTTTGGGCGGGGTACAGTAGGGACTCTTTATCAACTGTTGAATTAAAGTGCCGGGTGTTCCGTGCAAAGACGCTGGGACAATGTTTGATTCTCCAAGGATGGTGGCGCTGTGGAGTCAGAGCTGGCCTCTTGTGCTGCCGACGGGCGGTTAGTTTTGCTGGCTTTGCAGACAGTTGTCGATTCTTGTTGCTGTGCAAATCCACGCAAAACTGACCGCATCGGCAATGGTGGACCTGCTCGCCCTGGAGGGAGGCTGCGAACCGGCTCTTGGACAGGCGACATCAGGTCTGTGTTCATCCGTTCCAAGCACCGTGTCCGTTGAAATCTTCATTCAAGTCTTTACGTGGGTTGGATCAGAAGGCCATCATGGATGGGAGGAAGCAATGTGATCGGAACAATGGAATGCAATTGAATTGTTGGCAATGGTATGGGTTTGACACTGCCTTGCGCTGGAAGCAATTTTAAACAAAATAACCAAATTTTTTTTTTAAATAGGAAAAGGGGTAAGTCTGCGTTGCCATTTAATGATCAACGCTAATCTATCCTGGGCCTCATCATTTCTGTGCAAGCTCACCATAGCTCTCTGCTTCCTATCTCACAAAAAAGTATCTACTCCTTTTGTGGTGACTCCAAAATTTGTCCATACTTTAGGATTAATTCTGGGTTATTTTAATTGAATTGAAAGGTGCAAAAGCATAGAGAATGGATCACATCTCAACTCCATACTGACCATCCGTCACCCGTTCACACTAGTAATGCTATCGCACATTGTCATCAACGCCATACACACCAGAGGCAATTTACAGATGCCAATTACCTTGTAAACCTGCATGTCTTTGAGATGTGGGAGGAAACAGCAATACCCAGAGGAATCTCGCATGGTCACAGGGAGAACTTGCACGTTCCATACAGACAGCACCCAAGGTCAGGATAGTACATAGGCATCTTGCGCAGTGACACAGCAGCTCTACCAGCTGCGTCACTATGCCACCCAATTGCCGTTTTGGCATTAGGACTGAATTTGTTGTCCTGTTTTGAAGTTTTATATGAACTTCCTTGATCCTAGATGTTTTCAATGTGTGAATCCAGCTCCTGCCACCCTGTAACAATTTGGGAGCTGCCTCTGTTACATTCTGCTACATAAAAGACATTTGGACAGGGAGATGAATTGGGAAATAGATAGATGTGGGCAAGAAAAAGGGAAATGAGACCAGCTTAAATGGGACATCTTGATCATCATGGGCATTGGGCAGAAGGACCAGTTTATGTGCGGTATTCCTCTACACCAGACCCTTAGCACTGCTGAGGGTGCACCCTGCTACAACCTGCTATATTGTGCTGTAACCATGGAGCGCGTACGAGGAGCTGAGCACCTTGCCCCTGTTTTGTGTAGGTTGGGATGGGCAGCAGTATTTGCGGCTGCTTTGATATTGCACTTGTCCCGGCCTAAACAGATCAAGAGGAAGTACTCACCATGCCGTGTTTGTGAGGAGCTATCAATGAGCTGATTGGAAGTGAGCCAAGCGGTCTCTGTTTGCTTTCTCCCTCGGTTCTTGAGATAGCAATCCATCCACCAACTGGCCCACCGTTGATTCCCTCCTATACACTTGCTCCTCTCCACCCGACTCCCTACCATGCTCCAACATGATGCATCAGAAGTACTTAATTGACTTTTGAATCTGATTTCAACATCCAGAAGTTTAACTGTCCCACCATCCCCTCACTGTTGTCCTCTTGTGCGTTCTGCATGCTGGTCTCCCTCCTTGCTTTTCTTTCTTTGCTCCATCTATTTTCTGCTGTGCCTTTCATTAAGACTATCCAGTGTTGAGAGGCGGAGACTGGAGCAATTGCTGGGTTTCCCATGAAGCATTGCACTTGTCTCGGTCCGACAGTGCTGGTACAACACCACGCCTCAGGGCTCCTGCTTGGCCAGTTCTATCCCTGTCTTACCCCTATCTTACCCACCGTGGCTTCCAGAGGCCGCTTAGATGAGTGGTCTACATTGCCCAACTGATCTGGAGTGGATCAGGGTTGCAGTGTAGCAGGTGAGCTGTTTCTGATAGGATGGAGAGCTGCATGAAGAGATATAGCATAAAACTGGCCCCTTTAACACACCGGCTATTGAGTGTCATTTTTTAAACTAACCCTACCCAACCCCAGTTTTTTTTAGTTCTCTTAACATTCCCATCAACTTGTTCCAAATTCTACACGCGGTACAGTGGTCAAATAACGTACCAAACCTGCACAACTTTGGAATGTGGGGGGAAACCAGAGCACCCATGTGAAACCCACACAGTCCCAGGGAGAACGTGCAGACTCCACCCAGACAGCGGCTTTTCTAGCTGCACCACTGCTAAACTCACTTTGTGCTCTGTCCCCAGCTGCCCATGTGGTGCCTCTCTGGCAAAAGGAAATATTTGGGCATGAGTTGAATAGGTATAAATGTATGAAGATGCATTGATATAAGCACGTACCACATTTTATTTCCCCTCCGATACTGGTTTACAACTTACCCTCTCCTACCTTCAGTGTCTCCACACTTAGTTTAGTTTAGAGATACAGCGCGAAAACTGGCCTTTCGGCCCAACGGGTCGCACATTAACACTATCCTACACCCACTAGGGACAATTTTTTACATTTACCAAGCCAGTTAACCTACAAACCTGTACATCTTTGGAGTGTGGGAGGAAACCGAAAATCTCTGAGAAAACCCACGCAGGTCACGGGGCGAACGTACAAACTCCGTACAGACAGCGCCCGTGGTCTGGATCGAACCCGGATCTCCGGTGCTGCATGGAAAAGTTGGTGAGAGGGAGATCCAAGTTGGCATAATTATTGTCCAATTCATAAAAGCCCATTGTTTTGTATTCTGGACTGGAACTCTGCTTTGTCGGCTATGGGGTAAGATCAGAAATTGTGCCAAGCTGCTCCACTGCTGGTTTGTTTTGTGATTTAAAGATTAGAAGATCAGGACATACTTAATAAATGTTGATTTATCAAAACCTTAAAAGACTCTTGCTCTTCTTTCCCAACTTATGCAGATTGGCTGCTGAAACCTGTGTATCTTTGAAAGATGATGGTTAAATATTTAATTACTAGATGAATAGTGTGTGAAAAGAATAACTGAATCGAACCTTGTAAAACATATCAAGCAATCACGGTAAATGTCCACTGATTTTCGTTCTCGTGATGAAATTAAATGTAAAGCAATAAGAACGGGCCACTGGGGAATGGCAGACGAATATGAAACATTCTGCAGACCATTGTGCCATCTGGATAAACCACAGATACCACACTATGACCTGGAGTATACATTTTCAGGAAGTATTTCTGCTACTGGACTTGCATTCCAGGAATATTAGCACATAAGATGGAAACTGGCTCTTAATTCCTCTATGATGCATCAACTAAAATGCAATCTAAATTAACCCTGTTTATGTCACTCTTCCCAGTCTTCGTGTGCCCGTCCAAAAGCCTCTTAAACATTGCTCTCATATATGCTTCCCCCACAGCCCTCGGCAGAGTGTTCCAGGTATCTAACACTGTGTTTTCTTAAAACTTGTCAGACCAGAATTTCAGGGTGTTAGAAGATAGAAAAAGTATGGCACAGGAACATGTCTGTGCTGACTACTATGTCAAATTATATCGCTCCTGTGTGCCTGATCCATATCCCTCCATTCCCTGTCTGTTCATGTGTCTGTCTGAATGTCTCTTAAACATTGTTATCATATCTGCAGCTTCTACCTCCCCTCAGTGTTTTTTTACAGGTGCCTTTGTGTAAAATAAAATGTATTATAAATTTCATTTAAAATTATCCCCTTACTGGCCCTCTAGAATGTGCCATTTCCACTTTGGGAATATGACTGACTACCCTCTATCGTTTTTGTACACTTCTATCCGATCTCTCTTCTGAACCTGATGCTTCTGCAAAACCAACTGCAAAGTTTGTCCAGCCTCTCATTACACACTCCTGCACCATCTCCAAAGCCTGCAATGTGGCATTACCAAAGTTCTGACCAGCTGCAACATTGCTTTGCCGACTTTTATACTCAATGCCCATACCAATCTTGTATGCCCTTTTATTTTAACGTGTTGCCTTTTTCAATAAGCTGTAGACTTGCATTGCAAGATCCCCCCCTAAATGACATATTGCTATTTACTATATTTGCTCTTTCAAAAAAATGTATCACCTCACGGTTTTCCAACCTAAATTCAATCTGCAATTTCTCTGCCCGTATTTCCAATTTATTTATATCCAGCTGCATTCTTTGACAACTTTTTTCACAAAACACCTCATTAAACTTCCTAATCAAACCATCAGCATTTTCATCCAAATTGTTGCTATATTTTCCCCAGCACTCGTGCTTGTGAGACCCTACTGGTCTCAAACCTCCAGTCCGAATAACACCCCTCCAGCACTACATTCTGCCTTCAATGACAAAGCTGATATTTGGATCCAATTTGCCATGGATCCTAGGTAACTTAGTCGTCTGGAGGAGCATATTGTGAGGTGTCTTGTCAAAGGTTTTATTAGAGACCATTTCACCAACATCCTCTGGCCTACTTTGATCAGTCATCTTTGTTGCCTCCTCAAAAAACCACAAATCAAATTTGTAAGATAGGTTGTGTAGGAAGGAACTGCAGATGCTCGTTTAAACTGAAGATAGACACAAAATGCTGGAGTAATTCAGCGGACAGGTAGCATTCTGTCCAGCTGAGTTACTCCAACATTTTGTCTATCTTTTGTGAGATAGGATCTTCCCTGCATAAAGCTTTCCTGACTATCCCTAATAAGCTCAAACTTTTCCAAATGCAAGTAAACCCTGTCCCTAAGAATCTTATTTGTTTTCCTATCACTGTTTACTGGCCTATAATTTCCTAGTTTGTCCCTGTTGCCTTCCTTAAATGAAGGAACTTTGGCTATTCTCCAATCTTCTGCCACTTTGTCTGCAGTTAAAGAGGATGCAAAGATTACTGTGAAGGCCCAAGCCATCTCGTCCATTGCTTTACTCAGTATCCTGAGATAGATCCCATCAGGTATTGGGGATTTATTCATCTTGATGTTTGCCAAGACACCCAGCATTACTCCTGAAGTGCTCAACAGTCTGAAGAAAGGGTCTCGACCCGTAACATCACCTATTCCTTTTCTCCGGTGATGCTGCCTGACCCGCTGAGCTAGTCCAGCATCTTCTGTGTATACCAGCATCTACAGTTCTATACACTTCATACTTGTCCATAATATTAATATGCCCTGGCATCTTAAAACACTCCTACCTAATCTCAAAATAATTCATGTCTTTCCTCTTGGTGAATACCTATGTGATGACCAATGGACTTAGCAGTGGGGGGCACAAGAAAGAAAAAGGGGGTGTTGTGGGTACTACTTGAAGTTGGAGAGTTCAGTGTTTATGCCATTGGATTGTAAGTTATCCCCATGTAAAACATGAGGTTGTGTGCCTTGGTTTGAGGCTCCAATGGACATATCTTAAATAAAACTCAATAATCGAGCATGCTCAGGACTTTGGAGTGGCAGATCTCCTAGAATGGTGGGCTTTGGAATCGGGCTCCCAGCATATTGGAAGGAAGTAGAGAACTTGAGTCCCAGTGAGTTGAATGGGCATGTGGGGAGTTGCGGATCCTGGCAAGTTATGCAATGTCGAAAGTTTAGAGATCCAGCACGAAAACAGGCTCTTCGGCCCACCAGTCTGTGCCAACCATTGATAGCTCCATACACTAGCACTATCCTACACACGGGTCAATTTTTGCAGTGTTGCCAAAGCCAATTTTAATCTACAAACCTGTAAGTCTTTGGAGTGTGGGAGGAAGTACCCGGATAAAATCCAAGTGGTCACAGGGAGAACATACAAACACCGTACAGACAGCACCCATAGTCAGGATCGAACCTGGGGCTCTGTAAAGCAGCAACTCTACTGCTGTGCCATTATGTTGCACTGTGCTGAAACAGGCTCCAATCAGGGAGGGGTGTGATCAAAAGCTGGACCATCAGGATTTCCAACTGGTCAGACAGTGGATTATCAGAGTTTCACTGTACCCATTTCGATTCCCATACTCTAACTCCACTCTGGTTGTAATGGAGGGGCATTGTTCAATAAGGAAGGGGAAGGCCAACGGGCAGTTGTTATACAGCATGCAAATTGGCCCTTTAGCCCAACTTGTCCATGCTGACCAGGGTATCCCATCTAAACTAGACTAACCAGCCCGCGTTATAGAGTCATAGTCCTTGTGTGACATGGAGGTGTAGAGGGTATGTAAAGTTGAGGCCATGCGGTGAAGTTTAGCTGGCTGGGACCTGTAAACTATTAAGTGATGAAATACATCAGAAGTGATTATAGAAGTAATTGGGAAGAAACTAGAACTGAATGAAACTTGGGACCGGGGGTGCAGTGCTGCCGAAGCCCCGCTCTGCCTCGGGCACCTCTTTTAAAAAAAAAAAAAAAAGGGGGGGGGGAATTTTAACGAGTTTTTAATGGGTGTGTGGTCAGGGTAACCTGATTAAAAGAAGGGGAAGACTCATCACTACAGGAAGAAGCACTGGGACCCAGCAGAGCCAGACCACGTGCTGTCTGCATCGTGGAGGTTGTCCGGGCCTGCGGGCAGTCGAGTCGAGGAGTGTCGGTGGAGGGACCGGTCTGGAGTGAGTGTGTGTGTGAAGGTCCAGAGCAGCAGGAGAGTCAGGATGAGTTGGTGCCGGGCTGCCACCTCTGTAAAAATACATGATTACCGTATTTTTCATTACTGGCTTGATAATTCTATTTCATGATAAGTGAGTGCAACCGTACAATATTTTGTCATATTAGCATTACAACACAGCTTGGGACACAGAATGCAATCAGAATCCTGTAGAAATGGAATATTCCTGAAATTGGCATGATGCTCCTTTGAGCTTTAGTGAAGTATCTTCCATGATTGTATAACTTGCTGCTGGCCAGTGTCAAGACTCAAAATTACAAATGGATGTCTGGACTGGGCATTGAGATGCTGTTGGTTGGTACCTGGGAGTCCTTTGCAGAAGTGGATAGAGGAGACTCAACAAAGTACGATGACTACTGTTGCAGGAAGCAACACTGATATTGCACTCGTTGTGATCCGTGATAATACAGTGTCATGATGAGTTTGCATGTTCAACGTGTGAATTACAGGGAGTCCTTTCACCAGTTCGATTTTGCTAGCTATTTTGTAACAGAACAGCAAGCAAACTGCTATCATTTTTTGTCAGTACAGTTTTTACAAAATGCTGTGCTCAGAATTTGTGAGTAAATGTAGGTTTTATTTCCAATAGGGCCACATCACAGGAAGCCATTTAGTCATCATTTGTGTCGTATTCCTATAAAATTATTGCCAACAGCCCCACCCTCTCATTGTGCCCTGTGCAGTTTTGATTTGTCAGTTATTTAACCATCCTGGATCATAATTCACTTAAATAACATTCTCATTTTCATATTCCTTTTTAAACCCCCTCCAAGGTAAAGGGGCCTTTTTTCAACAGCTCTATTCCGATGTATTCCAAGGTTAACTAACAACGATGTGGGTCTTCATATAATTAGATCTCTGCTGGACTCCCTCCAAGTCCTTGACACTGCTGTAAATGTTCTAATGCAGTACATTGATGTTCAGATTATATTCATACTCAATTTGTTGATGGGCCAACAGAAACCAGAGACTTGGCTCCAATCTATCCATCATTTTTGCCAGATTTGACCGTGAGGAAAGTCACCTTAGTCGCTGCTTTTTAGTTGACCTGGATGATGGTTGTTGAGCCTTTTCAGTTCTAACAGTGCTTGCTGTAGTCAGAAATCCAAAGAGATTTACTCCATAAAACATGGGAGCAAAATTAGGCTATTTGGCCCATTGCTTGTGTTACCCAATCATGGATCCCTCAACTCCATTCTCCTGCTTTCTCCCTGTAACCGTTGATCTTGCTAATCAAGAACCTATCAATCTCCGCTTTAGAAATATACATGTCTTGGCCTCAACAGCCATCCTTGGCAATCACTTCCACAGGTTAACTACCCGCCGCTAAAGAAATTCCTCATTTCCATTCTAAAGATATGTCCTTTTTATTCTGTGGTTATGCCCTCTGAATCTAGACTCCCATTACTGGAAACATCCTTTCCACATCCACTCTATCTGGGCCTTTCATTATCCAATAAGTTTCAATGTAAAGGAGACCATTCAGCCAATCGTATACATACTGGCTGTGACATTTTATTTTTCAGCGCTCTTTGCATGATGTACATCAGGTGCTCGTTGGTCTGTTTTAAAGGTTGGGTTGTTGGTCTATCATCAGTGTGTTCAAACTGCCACCGTCCTTTGATGAAATGTTTACATTTCTTGTGTTTGAATTTAGTTTATTGCCAAGTTTACCCAGGCACAGTGAAAATCTTTTATTGCGTGCTAACCAGTCCGTGGAAAGACAATGCATGATTACAATTGAGCCATACACAGTGTACGGATGAATGATAAAGGGAATAACATGAACAATGTTTAGTGCAAGATAAAGTCCAGTAAAGTCTGACCAAAGTTAGTCCGAGAAGAAGTAGAAAGTAGCTTGGGTGCTCTCAAGTTGTTGGTTGGATGGTTCAGTTAACCATTACAGTTGGGAAGAAACTGTCCCTGAATCTGGCAGTGTGCATTTTCTCACTGTACCTCTTCTTGCCAGAGGGGAGAAGAGGGAGTAGCCATGGTGCGACTCATCCTTCATTATGCTGGTGGCCTTGCTGTAGCAGCAGGAGGTGTAAATAATGTACATGGAAGGGGGGTTGGTTAGTGTGATGGTCTGGGCTCCATGCACATTTGTCTGCAATTGGTGATTTGCTAACTTCCAGAAGATGTTTAATAAAAATGACATTGCAAACATGTCCAGAAGACTGAAACCAACAGTAGTGGTAGCATGGATTGGGCATTGGCTTGGTGAAATAAATGTGTGCTAGCTTAAAGAAGATAGGGTTGATGGGACCATTTTCTTGATATATATTAATGAATTCGATTTTTTTATAAGGGACAGTTTGCATATGTCACACATCTTGGAAACAAATAGTGAGGATGTTAGAAATAGACTGCAGGAAGTCTTTGACTGATGGAATTGGTTGAGGAAGTTTACAACTGAAATATTTTTATAGGAACTGTAATAGGAAATATATAAAGGGGACATTTAAAGATGTGGAATATAGAAGTAAGGAGATAACCATTTATCGTTGTAAAATAAACATTTGGGCTAAATGGATATTGCTTTCAATTGTCACTATGTGAAACATGCAAAGAAAATTATGTTCTTAGAGAGATTTATAGAAGTGGTTCCAGGGATGTGACGGGTAAGCTGCAATCGCTGGGATTGTTCTTGGAATAGGGAAGGCTGAAAGGAAACATACGATACTATAGAACTTTATTTATCCCCGGAGGAAAATTGGTCTGGCAACAGTCACAACACGCAACGAGGTACACAAAAAATTAAAATTGAAAAAAAAAAGACAAGCGACTGTTGGTTAGCTACCGTGTGCACAGTGCCTTAACCGGAACAAACAAACAAACAAGCACAGGCTTATCCCCTGAGCAGAGGGTTTTTAAACTATAGTGCTCCCCCTCTGGATTAGATAAAATAGGGATGAGAAGAACTTCATCTGCCGGTTAGGGAATCTTTGGAAATCTCTATGCAAGATGGCTGTTGAGCCTTCACCAGACAGTTAATTCAAGGCAGAGAGTATGGAAAACCCTCCTTATAACAAACCGGCGGGGGGGGGGGGGGGGGGGGCGAAAGGTGTCCATTATTGCCGATTATCCGCTATAACCGAATATGGTATCACTACACGAGCTTCAGGAGAGACAGATGAGGAAAAAAGAGGAGGGGGATTGCATTGTTGGTTAAGGAAGATGTCGCGGCTGTGTTCAGAGGTGACATTACGGACAGTTCGTATAGTGAGACTATATGGGTGGAGCAGAGGAACAAGAAAGTGATGATCTCCTTGTTGGAGGTGTACTACAGACCCCCAAATAGTCGATGGGAATTAGAAGAGCAAATGTGCTGGGAGATTGCAGACAGCTGCAGGTCGAATAAGGTGGTTGTTGTCGTTGGGTATTTCAACTTTCCCAATATAGACTGGGAAAATCATTGCGTGAAGGGTTTAGATGGGGAGCAATTCCTCAAAAGTGTTCAGGCGAGTTTTCTTAAACAGTATGTGGAGGCCCCCCACATGTGAGTGGGCAATGCTGGATCTAGTATTGAGAAATTGGGATGGGCAAGTTAATGAAGTGTGTGTGGAGGAGCCTTTTGAGACCAGTGACCACAGTTCGATTAGGTTTAAAATAGTTATGGATCGGGTTGGAGAGGGTCCATGTGTTAAAATTTTCAACTGGGCCAACTTTGAGGGTATGAGAGCAGGTCTCGCTCAAGTTGACTGGAGCAGGTTATTTCAGGGGAAGGAAACATCGACCAAGTGTGATTTTGTGTACTGAAGAGAGCTCAGGATTTGTTTGTCCCGTTAGAGTGAAGGACAAAGCTGGCAAACGTAAGGAAGCTTGGCTGACGAGGGAAATTGAGACGTTCGTCATAAACAAGAAGGATGCTTGGGCAGGTGTAGGCAGCTGGGATCAAGTGCATCCCTGGAGGAGTTTCGGGAACAATGGAGCAAACTGAAAAAGGTGATTAGAAGGGCAAAAAGGAGCCAGGAGATAGCTCTGGCGGGTAGCATAAAAGACAATCCTAAAAGTTTTATAAATACATTAGGGGGGGGAAAGGGAGAGAGAGAGAGAGAGAGAGAGAGAGAGAGACCGCAGGAATCAAAACAGTGGAGCCACAAGAGATGGGCAAGGTCCGCAATGAGTATTTCTCCTCTATTTTCTGAGGAGAAAGACAATAGGACGGAGGAAATTGGAACAGTCACTGGAAGTGTCTTGAGAGCAGTCAGGGTTACCGTCGAGGAAGTACTGAAGGTACCGTCGTGTTTGAAGGTAAACATATCTCCGGGGCCTGATCAGATATATCCAAGTGCATTGCGGGAAACTAGAGAGGAAATTGCGGGAGCTCTGGTTGAAATTTATGAGTCGTCGTTAAATACAGGAGAAATGCCTGAGGATTGGAGCAAATGTTGTGCCACTTTTCAAGAAGGATTGCAGGGAAAATGCTGGTAACTATAGGCCGGTGAGCTTAACATCTGTGGTTGGTAAGTTGCTGGAGAGTATTCTGAGGGATAGGATATATGGGCATTTGAATGGCCAAGGGCTGATTAGGGACATTCGGCATGGTTTTGTACATGGGAGGTTGTGTGTCACAAATCTGATTTTTTTTTAAAGATGTGAGCAAAGAGGTTGATGAAGGCAGAGCTGTAGATGTTGTGTACATGGACTTTAGTAAGGTGTTCGACAAGGTGCCGTTCATGGTAGGTTGTTCTGGAATGGTAGATCTCATGGAATCTACGGAGAGATAGCTGAATGGCTAGCAAATTCGCTCCATGGAATGAAGCAGAGGGTGTTGGTGGAAGGTTGCTTCTCAGAATGGAGGTCTGTGACTAGTGGTGTGCCACAGGGTTCGGTGCTGGGCCCGTTACGGTTTGTCATCTAAATCAGGCGTCTCCAAACTATGGCCCGCGAGCCACATCCGGCCCACCACAAAATTTTATCCAGCCCGCAGCAAGCTCGCAACATGTTCCGTGTGGCGAGCTATTTAGCGGGTTCTGTGTTAGCACAGCTTTAGAGATGCAGTGCGGAAACAGGGCCTTCGGCTCATCAAAGTGATGCCCGTATGCACTAGCACTATCCTACACACAGTCGGGACAAATTCAATTAACCTGCAAAAGTGGAGTGTGGGAGGAAACCAAAGCTCACGGAGAAAACCCACGCAGTAACAAACTCCGTACAGACTGCACCCGTAGTCAGGAAGGAACCCGGGTCTCTGGCGCTGTGAGGCAGCGACTCTACGGCTACACCACCGTGCCGCTGCTCCTGTGTTGGTAGCGTGGGATGGGGAATGGAGTGAGGGGGGAGCTAGTTGGCTGCTGAGTCGGTGTGAAGCCCCCCCCACCCCCCCGTAACACGTAAACAGACGCACCGAGGCACCTCACTGACCAGGACACTTTGATCGGGTCTCGGTCTACTCGTGCCGGCGCAGCCAGGGGAATCCACCCCTCCCCTCTCACTCTCTCTCCCCCTCCCCCTCTCTCTCTATCTCTGTCTCTCCCTCTCATCCCCTTTCACTCTCTCTACCCCCACTCTCACTCTCTCTCCCCCCACTCTCTCTCTCCCCCTCACTCCCCCCCTTTCTCTCGCCATCCCTGCGGAGATTGGCGGATCGGTAGCCGGCTGTGTGTGTGTGTGTGTGCCTGATGAGTGAGCATTATGTGTGCGTGGGTCTTTGTTAATATGCCTGCGGGGTGATCACAGTGCGTGTGTGTGTGAGAGAGAGATAGAGTGTGAGTCTGTGTGTGTGTCGGTTAGCGGGTCTGTGTCTGTGTTTTGGTATGTGGGAGTCCACATGTGCGTGTGCATTTCTGTGTGTGTGTATGTCACTGTGTGTCAGTGTGGATTTGTGTATGTCAGTGTTTGTGTGTTTGTGTATGTCACTGTGTGGGTGTGTCAGTGTGTGGGTGTGACATTTTATTTCCTACGGCCCGCAAAAATGTGCCAAATATATATAATGTGGCCCTCGTGCTGAAAGGTTTGGAGGCCCCTGATCTACATCAATGATTTGGATGAGAACATACGGGGCAAGATTAACAAATTTGCTGATGATACAAAAGTTAGTGGTTTTGCAGACAGTGAAGATGGTTGTGAATGATTGCAGCAGGATCTAGATCGATTGGCCAGGTGGACAGAGGAATGATTGATGGAAGTGTGAGGTGTTGCATTTTGGGACGTCAAACAAGGGCAGGACCTACACAGTAAATGGTAGGTCTTTGGGTAGTGTTGTAGAGCAGAGGGATCTAGGAGTACAGTTGCATGGTTCCATGAAGGTTGAGTCGCAGGTAGATGAGGTGGTCAAAAAAGCTTTTGGCACTTTGGCCTTCATCAGTTAGAGTATTGAGTATAAAAGTTGGGAAGTCATGTTGCAGTTGTATAAGACTTGGTGAGACCGCATTTAGAATATTGTGTCCAATTCTGGGCACCATGTTATAGGAAAGCTATTGTCAAGCTTGAAAGGGTTCAGAAAAGATTTACGAGGATGTTGCCAGGACTAGAGGGTGTGAGCTATAGGGAGAGATTGTGTAGGCTGGGTCTATTCCATGGAGCATAGTAGGATGAGGGGAGATCTTTTACAAGCATACAAAATCATGAGAGGAATAGATCGGATAGATGCTCAGAGTCATTATGGACCAAGCGCAGGCAAGTGGGACTAGGGTAGATGGGATATTGTTGGCTGGTGTGGGCGAGTTGGGCCAAAGGGCCCTTTTCCACACTGTATTACTCTATGACTCTAAATAGTTAAAAAAAAACCCAACTGCGGTTGCTGGTTAATACACCAAAGGACTGGAGTAACTCAGCGGGTCTGGCAACATCTTTAGACAACATGGATAGGTGATGTTTCAGGTCAATGGACAGCTTCAGACTCTCGACTGGAATTGGGCCTGGAATCCAGGTGAGTCGGCCCTGGCCTGCTGAAGGCCGGGGGAGAGGTGAGGATCAGCGGAGTCAATGGTCGAGGCCCATGGGCGGCCGGAGTGCAGGTAAAGGTCGGCGGTGGTGACGGCAGGCTTGGGCTGGAATCAGCTGAGGAAGCTGTGTACGCCGGTGGTGGCAGTGGAAGGTCTAGCTTCTATGCAGCACGAGCTGGGTGTGGCAGCTGGGTTTGTTAGAAGCTGGGCGTGCTGGTCGGCACCAGGAGCGGTGTGAGCAGCAGGGTCTAAGCAGCTGGGGGGGGGGGGGGCAGGTTGAGCTGGGGGTCGGCAGCCTTCCATCCGCGACATCCAAAATCCATCACAAATAGGTCCATTAAAACAATGGTTCACTGTAGTGTATTTTTAGATACTCCGGGAATTAAGCAATACGGGGTTAGTGTAAGTGTGGGGCACTGAGGTAAAAGAGCAGCTGTGATCTTATTAATAGTGGATACAAGTAAAGGCACATCATCCTGCATGTGGAATAGATTGGGTTATTGCACAGAGTTTCTTACCCAGAGAAGGAATCGAGAACCAGAGGACATTGGTTTAAGGCAAAGGGGGAAAGATTTAATAGGAATCTGAGGGGTAGCTTTTTCACATCAAGGGTGGTGGGTGTATGGAACAAGCTACCTGTAGTGACAATCTTCACGACGTCTCATGGTTTCAGCCCCTGATAGTCACCAATTTGCTGACCATGGTTCAGAAGGTAATCTTACGCATTCCACAAGCTCTCCACTAGACATTCAAAGCCGTCGAAAGATGAATATTCCAGAAACAGTCTCTTGATTAATAGTTTATTGTAGTAGTCCAAAACAGTAAAATCATTCTGAAAACGTCTTTTATAAGTACATCGTCTTCCAGCATATATACGTTTCAATCATACTCGTGATCATGGTCGAAAACTATATCTCCCCCATAGTCTTCACCGAACTAAACTAAAAACTATCTGGGAGTCTGCGCCAGGAACCCAGCTACAAACACGCCCCAGACTTCGTATAAATCCCACCCACATCATTGCAGGCAGATAAAATTAAAGGTAACTGGATATAATTATAATATACTGAGTTAAACTAAATGGCTACTACATATTGCCCTCGAGTTGTTCTGAGTATATAACGAGGCAATTACTAATAGACATTAAAAAAGGTGCTATAAAAGCTTAACATATATCAAAAAACAAAAGTAACATGCATTATATATCAGCATTCAGACTTGTTTAGCGATTCTTCCATCTTCGCCTTCTAGAAGCGAGCATGACTTGGTTTCTGGTCTTATTAAAATATTATTCTTAGTGTGAAGTCGTGCTGTACACACCAAACCCTTAACGTCAGGCATGATCTCCAGTATCTTTCCCATCGTAAGATTACCTTCTAAACCAAGAACCACATGGTGCAGTAGAATCTACTACCAAAACAATATCACCTGGAACAAAATTTCTTCTAACCCTCGACCATCGTTGTTGTTTTTGGATTACAGGCAAATATTCTTGTGTCCACCTTTTCCAAAAAAGATCTGCCATATTTTTTACTTGTTTCAATCTGCGTCTCATATACAAATCTTCTTTCACAAAGAGCCCAGGTGGTGGTATTGGATTAGTCTTCAACAGAAGAATGTGATTTGATGCAAGTGCTTCCAGGTCATTCGGATCATCAGAACTTAGTAATGGGTCGATCATTTAAAATTGCTTCAACTTATCAGAATAAAATTTGCAATCCTTCGTCATCCAGAACTTGTCGTTTAAGAACAGAGCGTAGCACTTTTCTAACCATGCGGATCAACCGTTCCCAAACACCGCCATGATGAGAACCCACTGGAGAATTAAAATTCTAGTTTATCCCTTGCTGAAGCATATAATTCTGGATCTTAATCTGATTTAAGCCTTTAAGTGCTTCTTTTAATTCTCTTTCCGCTCCAACAAAATTCATACCATTATCTGATCTTCATGATAGAACATGACCTCGTCGACAAACGAATCTCCGTAATGCATGAATACAAGTCCATAACAAGTGTTGACGCAACTTCAAGATGTACTGCCCTGCTTGCCATGCAAGTGAAGATTACGCCATACCTTTTTACAAGGCTTCATTCTCTCTTAACCTCAATAGGACCAAAATAATCTACCCCCACATTTGTAAATGGAGGTTTATCAGTAAGAATCCCCTCCAGTGGTAAGTCTGCCATTTTCTGTTCTTCAACACACAGTACAGGTTTTTATTTTACTTGCAACGGAGTTAGCTTTAATAATCCAATATTTCTTACGAAGTTGCAACATGTGGTTTCTTCCTCCATGCCTGATCAGTTCATGGATATGTCATAAAAGTAATGTTGAAATATGAGAGAATAATAGGATGTTTAACCTCTTCAGGCATTGCTCGTCTATTCAGGTGTCCTCCAACTCGCAGAAGTCCTCCTTCCAATACCGGATCCAGCTTGTACAATTGACTGGTTCTTTTGACACCATGTGCTCCAGCTTCCAACGTCAATATTTCCTCTTTGTATTTTTGTCTTTGACAGAAATAAATAATTGCGTTTTCTGCTCTGAGAAGATCCTCAAGATGTAAACCCCATCCACAATACGATGCCTTAAAGGCTTGCAACTTCTTTTCAACCTTTTCCTTTAGTTTTTCAGGATCCTTTTCAAAGATAACTTCAGCGATCTCCTTTCTTTTTCAAGCCAACAGCAAAAGCATTGTTCTTGGTTTATGAAACCAAGCTACCACAGTCTTCAACTTCTTCCATGATGATAAGCGGGTAATTAAGTCATTTGTTGTGTTTGATGAATCTTTAGCAATAACGTTCACAGTGATGTTTTGTTTAATTTCCGGATCATTAGCAGAGATTTCAAATCCCAGCTCAAGCTTTGCCCATTCTCTGTCTAGCTTACAGAAAAACTCTGGTCCATTGATCCATCTCTTATTGCTTAAGAAACGGTCTGCTGTTAGTCCTCTGTTGTTAGAAGCTTCATCCGCAGGATTTTCCTTTGTGTTAACATATTTCCATTGTGACACATTAGTAGCACCCTTACACAAGAGGTTCTGTTTGCTACAAATGTTAGAAAACGTTTGTTTTTGTTTTTGAAGTACTTAAGCACTGCAGTACTTTCAATCCAGAAGATAGATTCTTCCAGTTGAAGCTGTAGTTATTTTTTGCAGCATTATGTTAACTTTAACAGCTAAGACTGTGGCAATAATTTCCATTCTGGGAATTGTCATTTGCTTCAATGGTGCCACTCTGGGCTTTCCCATTAAGAATGCAACGTGTACTTCGTTGACATTGTTTTCCAGTCTTAGATATGAAACAGTAGCATAGCCACTTTCACTGGCATCTGAGAAATTATGCAACTGTACACTTCTGATCTTACCAAGGTTTGTAGACTTCATACACCGGTCCATTTTGAATTCTGAGATCTTGTTGAGATCTGCTAACCACTCTGTCCATCGTAGATAAAAAAATTGTTTGATACTCTCATCCCATCGCTTCTCTTTACAGAGCTCCTGCAAAATTAATCTGGCAGGCAGTATACCGTAAATGGTGCAAGAAATCCCACAGGATCATAAACAGAACCAACTATGGATTGGATGCCCGTCTTGTACATGGTCGTTCTTCAATCAAGATTCTGAACTTGAACACATCTGTTTCAATGCACCAGTGCAATCCCAGTGCTCTTTCCATTGGCAGATTGTCTTTGTCCCAATCCAATTCCCTGGTCTCCTTGGCTCTGTTATGTGGTGGAATGGTTTCCCATACAGCACCGCTGTTGCTGATTCACTTGGATAGCATGCATCTTCCCTTATTGCACAGGGAAGTCAGATGTTTTACCATTCAAATTGCTTCCTGCTCCGTAGACATGGATTTTAAACAGTCACCCACATAGAAGTTATTCATTACTGTGTTTATCACTTAATCTAGAAAGTGAGCTTGATTGTCTTCAGCGGTCTTCCTTAATGCAAAGTTTGCACAACTTGGTGATGACACCGCTCCAAAGAGATGTACCTTCATCCGGTATTCAACGAGATTTTATTTGGTATCACCATCAGGCCACCATAGGAATTGCAAATAGTCAATATGCTTTTCTGATACTTTGACTTGATGAAACATCACTTTAATATCCACCATCAAAACAACGGGTTCTTGTCTGAATTTAATATGAACTCCAATGAGTGAGTTAGTAAAGTTAGCAGTAGTTGACAGTTGATGTTCCTTTGAAGACTGCAGCACGGTCAAAGACCACCCTCGGTGTCCCTTTCTTCAAGTGATACACCCCGTGATGCGGACTATACCAAAGCTCTCTGTCACTCCGATTCAGCTGGTTTGTTGGTACCATTTTGGCATAATCATTGTCAATCATGTCCTTTAGGAAAGATGTATATTCCTCATACTGTATTCTTTCCAAACTTGCATTTCAGATTCTGGGTGCTGCCATGCTACGATTGTTCGACAGACTGGCACTTTCTCGTTTTAAAGGCAAGTCTAGACAATAGTGTCCTTTTATTATCTTTACTGAGTGGTTCATAACATCCAAAACCTTGGATTCTTCTATGGACATTTCTTCCAATTCCTTACCGGTACTTTCATTGAAGTCATGATTGTATTGCTTGATCAACAGCTCTTCTAATTTAACAGTAGATATTTGATTGACAGCAGCAGCAGGGTGGTTTTTCTGGTTTCTGCTGTCGTTGTTCCTTCTCAAGGAGCCATAGATAACCCATCCTAGTAGGGTTTTCACGGTAAACGGTCCATCCCCTTGGCTCCTCATAGTCTGTATAGGTTTTAATGCCTTCAAAGCATTTGTTCCGATAAGTAGGTCGATACCAGAATTTATTTTAGGTGTCATGACATAATTCAAGCCATTGTTTCAAGTCCTCACCTCGGTATATTTTGATGACAAACGGGCATGGTCTCATGTGTAAACACATCAGATATTTGTATAAAATTGTCTTCATCTAGGTTAGATATTTCCATACTTATAATGTGGTGACTAACGCACTCTTTCTCTTCATTCATGGTACACAATAGAATCTTAACCTTTTCTCCTGTAATTTCCAGCCTTCTCATCAAGCTTTCTGTACAAAATGTAGTGGAGCTACCATGATCCAAAAATGCATATGTTTGCAACACTGGATTCGTCTTGCCATTCCTTACCTGTACTGGTAAAATAGAGCAAATAAAGGTTTCTACCCCCGCCCTGATATGTACACTTATCTGAGGTGAGGTAACATCATCACTCGTAGCTGGCTTCTCCTCCTGTACTATTTGCTCCGGCTTATTTTCCGTCTTCTCCTGTTCAGTGTGAAGTAATCCAGGATGATCCTGTTTACGCTTATCGCAAGTCATACGACTCTTGCAGTCTTGAGCCATGTGTCCTTTCTTCAAACATCCAAAACAGATCCCCTTCTCCTTTACAAAGTTAATCTTTTCTTTATATTTCCTCTTCTTGAATATTAGACACCACTATGAGCTCTGTCACACCACAAACAAAACCCTTGTGGCTTAATAGTAGATGCATCTACTTTCATTCCACCGGTCGTTTCTGCAGGTATTATAGCAGTAGCAAAACTACTTTCCTTTGGTCATGATCTTCCTTTTGTCTTAGTAAAGGTAGAACCTTTGACAGATGCAATTGGTTTAGGATCTAGAATACACCCATGGTGCGGATTTGTCATTAGCCACACCTCCCTTTCCATCAAATTCACCAGATCAAAAAGCGTGGTTTCCCGGCCCCTATCAACTGTGACGGCCGAACCAACCAATCCCCTTCTACTGATACTCTCCTCCGCCTAGCGGAGCCGCTCAATTCAATTCAGTCTTTATTGTCATTGTGCAGTGTACCATACAGAGACAACGAAATGCAGTTGGTATCTCCGAAGGACGAACTTACGAATGATGTCTATACATATACAGTGTCCGGGGGGGAGGGATGGAGACAGGCAGTCATTGAGGTGCAGCGTTGAGATGTGTGACAGCCGCAGGGAAGAAGCTGTTCTTGAGCCTGCTGGTACGGCAGCGGAGGGACTTTATCCTTAATAACTTTGTTTGACTCCTCCCATTTCCTCCAAATACAAGGCGTAGTAACTATGGGCACGCACATGGGCCCTGCCTATGCCTGCCTCTTTGTGAGGTACGTCGAACAATCTTTGTTCGAGCTGTACCAGGGCCCCATCCCCAAACGCTACCTACGCTACATCAACTACTGCATTGGTGCCACCTCCTGCACCCACACACAACTCACTGACTTCATCCATTTCACCATTAACTTCCATCCGGCACTCAAATACACCTGGACCATTTCCGACATTTCCCGACCATTTCTAGACCTCACTATCTCCATCGCAGGTGATAGACTACTGACCGACATCCACTATAAACCCACTGACTCCCATGGCTATCTAGACTACACTTCTTCCCACCCTGTTTCCTGTAAGGACTCCATCCCCCTACTCCCAATTTCTCCGTCTACGCTGCATCTGCACCCAGGATGAGGTGTTTCGCACCAGGGCATCGGAGATGTCTTCATTCTTCAGGGAATGGAGATTCCATCTTCTCTTGAAACCCCTCTTCTACCATAGATGAGGCACTTCCCAGGGTCTCTTCTATACCATGTGACTCTGCTCTCACTCCCCATCCCCCCCCACTCATAACAAGGGCAGAGTCCCCCTTGTCCTCTCCTTCCACCCTACCAGCTGTCACACAACAAATAATCCTCCGACATTTTGCCACCTCCAATGGGAACCAACCACTGGCCACATCTTCCCATCTCCTCCCCTGTCTGCTTTCCGCAGAGACCGCTACGTAACTCTCCACCCAAACCACCCCCTCACCTGGCACTTTCCCTTGCAACTGCAGGAAATACCACACTTGTCGCTTTACCTTCCCCCTTTTTGTTCCTCAATCTTATCATTTTCTCCATCGCTTTGACTTTTAACGAAAGAGCAGCTATGTCCATTTCAGCTTGCATTTGAGCAGAGACTCTTGAGATTGAACTGGCTACACAACCAGACTTGTGGCTTGATAATGGTGTAGAGACGTTTGAGACACTATCTTGTGGTGTTTCTTCTTCGTCAATTTGGGTACCTTGTTGCATAGCTTCTCCGACTGTAGAGCACGCGGTTTTCTGTTCAATTTCAAATAACCATTTTTCTACGTTTTCCATGAAACTATCGAACGATTCCATCTTCTCTTGAAACCATTGATTTTCTCTTTGGCTTTCCTCCTTTGACTGTGGTAAACCCAGCATTAAGCCGAGATTTTGTCCAACCTGAAGGCTGAGGTTGACTAATCGAACCTGATTAGATTTTACTTCATTTGTATTCTCTTCAAAATACATGAGTTCTTCCTGGTTCTCGATTAACTTATTAATCTGCATCCATTTCTTTCGTTTTTTCTTTTGGAATTTTTCCAAAAATGCAGCTTGGGCCATTTCACTGAGTTTGATGGTTCGCTTGCTGCATCTTCTCTGGCTTGGCTCTTCGTCTCCCTCCTGTGGCTCTTCTCTACCGCTCTTGCCTGTCGAAGATTCCATGGCTGCATCTCCTTGGCTGAGCTTGACGTCTCTCTTCTCATATCTTGGCTCCATGGCTCCCTCTGGTGGCGCTCCCTCGCCTGGCTTACCTGCTCCTCCTTGCTCCATGAATTAAACAGGTTTTTGGTAGTCTGCCAAATCTGCTAGCAGAACAAGCAGGAAGGTTTTCAATCTGCTCCTAGCTGATTCTTAGTGTAAACATCCAATTATTTTCAAAGGTCTTCTGAAAGATACGAACACGCCCCAATCCCACCCACATAATTACAGGGAGATAAAATTAAAGATAACGATAAATTTATAATATAGTGAGTTAAGCTAAATGGCTACTACACTACCAGAGGAGGTTGTTGAGGCAGGAACTATTGCAATGTTTAAGAAACAAAAATACAGGTACATAGGTGGAACTGGTTTAGAGGGATATTGGTCAAATGTAGGCAAGTGGGTATAGTGTAGATGGGACATGTTGGTCAGTGTGGGTAAGTTGGGCTAAAGCGCCTGTTTCCACACTGTAGGACTCTATGAATCTTAGCCCACAGATAAAGTGGGTTACTGCCCAAGAAACAACGCTTCTCCAAATAATCTATTGGCAAAGTGGTGCAGATAATTCAGCCCTGCCGACCAGTACTGTTTGTGTGGAGTTTGCACACTCCCTTTGTGAATGAGGGCTTCCCCCCAATGCTTTGGATTCTTCCCACATCCTGAAGGTTAATTGGTCGCTGTAAATTGTTCCTGGTGCGTAGGTGAGTAGGGCAAACGGGGGTGTTGTGCGAACGTTTGGAGAATAAAAAATTTGATTACTTTAGGAATAGTGTAGTCAATGAGGTCAATGGCGGACATGGGTTCAGTGGGTTGAAGGACCTGTTTTTGTGCTGTACCTCCATGACTGGGTAGGAACATGGATAGGAAAGGTTTAGAGGGATATGGGTCAAACATGGGCAGGTGGCACTAGTGTAGATGGGGGGCATCTTTGTCGGCATGGAGAGATTTGGCTGAAGGGCCTATTTCTGTGCTCTATGGCTCAATGACAAGCCGCCTTTAATATATATATTCCAACTGACAGCTTGAGGTTGACACCGCTGTTGCAGTATGTTCGATCTGCACATCAGTTCAGTCAGTTGATATAAATATAGTTTCCTCTACACTGCGTATTTCCCGCTTCTCAATTTTGTAAAATGGCTCACTACATCATAAATAAATCTTGCCAAGTCGTCGATTTGTTATGGACTGGTTGTGCTTTATATTCTTAAGTAGCGAAGTTCTAACCCGAAACTGATTCACTCTTGTTCACTTATTTATAAAGTGATTTGGAGATAGGCTGGGCAGAAATCAGGCGGGCATTGGCACTGACTATAAGAAAACAAATTTGGGAAGGGTGAATACAAGCCTATCCAAAGAGGCAGGGTTCTAAATAGCTTGTGCATCAAAGGAAAGAAAGTCAGAAAGGCTTAAAGTCATACAGTTGTACAGCATGGAAACAGGCCCTTCGGTCCAATTGCCCACGCTGACCAACATGCCAAATCTATCATAATCCCTCCAGCCTGCCTATGTCCTCTGGTTCTTGATTCCCCTACACTGGGTAAAATCCAATCTATTCATCTCATAATTTTATACACTTCTATAAGATCCCCTCATCCTCCTGCACGCCAAGAAATAATACCCCGATGAATAAAGAGAAATGAATAAAGCTAGGAGAGGAGATTTTGCAGGTGGTAATTGAGAAGGTGAATGGACAAGAACCATTGATGGGATGGCAGAGTCTGGTAATGTTGATATTTATCTCAATTGATAATGCCGTTCATCCCTTCCAGTCTACGGCAGCTCTCAGACCATTCGCATTCCCCCACAGATTTCCACATAACTTGTTCTCACTCACATGTCCATCAACTCCACCGCTGTTCCTGCCACTCACCCACACAAGGAGTAATTTATAGCCATCAGTTAACCTGCCAAGCAGCAGATTCTTGAAATGCTGGAAGAAACCGGAGCACTCCGGACAAATTCACGCAGTCTCAGGGAGAACGTGCAAACCACACAGGCAGCACCTGAGATAGGGATCAAAGTTTGTTGGAGAGATGGAATGTGCTCGGAGGGGAAAGCGTGGTCCCAAGAGGTGTAGCACTGGGATCTGCTCTGTGAAGGATATCCTAACTGTAGATGGTTTTGCATGCAACCAATAACATAGTTACCTCAGTACCATTAACCCCGCCTAGTTAACATTAATCATAACGCCTTCCCCTTCCTGGATACGGTTCACTAGAAGAATGTAGCCAGTATTTGAGGATGTATGTAATACCTTGTGCTATCATTAAAATGTGTTGAACACTTTCAGAGTTTGTAAATTGCCTATTTACATGGTGTCAGAGCTGGAAGATACTTGCGCCTACCTGTCCATCGGGTTTTATTTCTTTTATTTGATTTGTGCCTTTTGTGCTTTATCTCTCTGACCATGGCATCCTCGTGCAGAAAGCCCGCGCAGCTTGTCTTTGATGCTGATATTTCTGAGCGCTGGGCTACGTTTGAAATTGATTTCACCCACTTTGTCAACGTCGCTCACCGCAATGATCCTGACTCCCTCAAAGCCTCCCTCCTACTCAACCTTGTCGGACCTGATGCCATGAAGAGAGCCAGAACTTTCGTCTATGCTCCAGCGGTCCTGGACGACAACGACGTGGTGGTTACCCCTGCAGAATCTGCCAGTGACCCTGCTTGCCTGCTACGTAAGTTCAGGGAGATTTGTGACCTGCCCTCGAACCGCATTCTAGAGAGGGCACGGTTCTTTACAAGGAGACAGCTGCCGGAGGAACCTGCTGAATGTTTTATTGCCGATTTGCGTTATCTCGCCCAGCGGTGCCGTTTCGGTGACATGACAGACCAGCTCACTAGAAACATTTTAGTAACTGGCATGCGTGACCAAAAGCTGCGATGTGAGCTTCTTAGGGATCCGGATCTAACGTTAGAAAAAGCCATGCATGCCTGCAGATTGTCTGAGGTCGTTGTATTGCCAGATGATCACCGGGACTTGGGAGATAAGTCTGTTCACCAGGCTGGATTTAGTAGAGCCCTGCCTCAGAGGGGAAACAATGCTTTTCTGCCGCGTGCCAACCCTGGTCCTGCTGATGTGCCCCCAAAAAGGTGCCCTAACTGTAACTACATGCACCACAGACGGTCGACGTGCCCTGCCTATGGCAAGGCTTGTAATTTTTGTAACAAACTGAATCATTTCGCTTCTGCCTGCCGCTTATTCCGTTCTCGTGGGAGACAGGTACAGATTTCCAGACCCAGTCTAAACATGCTTAAACAATCTGATAGCTGTTCCAACCCACAGCCCGATGTTGCTGAATCCTATGATGCAGATCCAATTAATTCTCCCGAGGATTCGAATGTGTTTACCCTCCTCCAGGCACCTGGCCAACGTCTTGATCCCTCCGTGTCTGTGACTGTCAACAATGTAACCTTCCTTGCGAAGTTAGATACTGGGGCAAAGGTCAATGTTTTGTCAATAAATCTTTTCAACAAGATAAGGACTAATGAGGCCTTGGTCGCTGACAATGCTACTCTGCACGCCTATGGTGGAGAAATTCTCAGGCCTGTGGGGAGGGCCACTTTAACTTGCAGGCTACAGAAGGCCACGAGAAACTTGATTTTTTATGTTTTGAACTCTGACTGTGTTACCCTGCTGGGAAACCGTGCGTGCCAAGATCTTGGCCTGGTGTCCTTCGACCACACGGTCCACAAAGTGCAACTGTCATTTAACCCGATTGCAGAATACCAGGACCTGTTCAACGATGACCTGGGAAAGTTACCACTGACATACCATATTTCCATTGACCCAAATGTACAACCCGTGGTCCGCGCACCTCACAGGGTGTCCCACGCCATGAAAGACAGGGTCGAGGCGATGCTTAACAACATGGTCGACAAGGGGGTGCTAGAAGCGGTCAGCGAGCCCACCGATTGGGTCTCCACCATGGTTGCCACGATAAAAAAAGACAAGAATGAAATACGTGTGTGTATCAACCCCAAGGACTTAAACCTTGCCATCAGGCGACCACACTACCCCATGCGGTCTGTTGAGGACGTGGCGGCTCAGGTCGGGCAAGCCACCGTCTTTTCGGTCCTAGACGCTAAGAACTCGTTCTGGCAGATCCCGTTGGACAAAGCATCTTCCGACCTGACAACCTTCGCCACACCATTCGGCAGATTCAAATTCCTGCGAATGCCATTCGGCATCAATTCCGCTAGTGAGGTGTTCCAGCGAACGATGGAGCAGATATTCTCGGGCCTGCCATGTGCCATCATCGTGGATGACATCTTAGTCTATGGGAAGGACATTGCCGAACATGACCAGAACCTCCGCCGCGTCCTGGATCGGGCGCGAAAGGCCAACCTGAAGCTGAACCCAAAGAAGTGCCGGTTTCGTGTCTCAGAAGTCACGTATGTTGGACACGTTTTCACCTCTAACGGACTAAAACCCGACCCTTTGAAGGCAGCGGCCATCTCTGAGATGGCAGCCCCCACCGACGTGCCAGGTCTACAACGTTTCTTGGGCATGGTGAACTACCTTGGGAAGTTTGTACCAAATCTCAGTGAGCTGAGTGCTCCCCTGCGGCAGCTGACAAAAAAGGATATCGCCTGGGTCTGGCTCCCACAGCACCAGCAGGCGTTTGACTGTCTCAAGTCGAAACTGATTAACACTCCGACGTTGCGATTTTTTGATGCGAGTCGCCCAATCACCGTCACATGTGACGCTTCTAAGTTCGGCCTGGGCGCGGCATGCCTCCAATCTGTCGATGGATCGTTACATCCTGTCTCCTATGCCTCCCGCACCATGACGGACACCGAGCAGCGGTACGCTCAGATTGAGAAGGAGCTGCTTGCGGTGGTGTTTGCCTGCTCCAAGTTCAGAGACTTCCTGTTTGGCAGCAGATTTACAGTCGAAACCGACCACCAGCCACTGGTGACAATCCTGAACAAGCCGATTCATGCTGCCCCTGCCAGGCTGCAGCGTATGATGCTGCAGCTCCAGCGCTTTGATTTCGACATCGTCTACAAGAAAGGCACCGAGATGCACATCGCGGACACGTTATCGCGCGCCCCGCGGGCCTCCTGTGCTCGCCACCCCTACGAAACAGAGGACTTGCTCGTACTGGGCGTCAATTTTATTCCCACCAAGCAGCTGCAGCTTTTGGCCGAGCACACCGCTGCCGATCCAGTTTTGCAACG
The DNA here is from genome assembly GCA_963514005.1 of Raja brachyura. The sequence goes on along the minus strand of OY740794.1, from coordinate 36,209,802 downwards.
GCTTGCGTCTGTGATTAAATCAGGGTGGCCAACTAAGCGCTCCGCTGCACCGCCTGAAACACAGCCCTTCTTCCTGGTCCGTGACGAACTGGTGCTCCAGAATGGCGTTATCGTTAAGGGACATAAAGTGGTGGTCCCGTCCTCCCTGTTCGATTCTTACTACTGCGCAGCCCACAGCGGACACCCCAGGGTCGATGCAACACTCGCCCACGCTCAGTGCCAATTCTACTGGCCTGGAATGGCCAAATATATTCGAGACCGTGTTTCTGCCTGCTCCACGTGCAACAGTCTTGCTCCACATCAGCAGCGACAGCCCCTGCTGCAACAGCCCGCTCCTGCCTTGGCCTGGTCCTCGCTGGCTGCCGACATCTTCGAGTGGCGTGGTAACCACTACCTTGTCCTGGTCGACTCGTACTCAAACTGGTTCGAGGTGGATTTGCTGACATCCCTCACGTCGGAGATGGTGATCCGGAAGCTGCGGAAACACTTCTCCACGTTTGGGTCCCCTGTCAGGCTGCAGACTGACAATGGCAGGCAGTTTACCAGCCGTGAGTTCAAAAGTTTTGCTGACAAATGGAATTTTGTGCATTTCACCAGCAGCCCGGAGTACCCACAGAGCAACGGCCTTGCTGAACGGGCCGTCCGCAGCGCCAAGCTTCTGATGGAACAAGCGAGACTGTCTAACTCTGATTTGTATTTGGATCTCCTGAACCTCAGGAATGTTTCCAGAGATCCGGCCATGGGGTCCCCTGCTCAGCGTCTGATGTCCAGAACAACCAGATCTACCATCCCGATTGCCCAGCGCCAGCTGAAACCTCGGGTGCTGGAGCCTGCCTCTGTGCAGAGGCGCATTCAAGAGAAACATGACAGCCAGCGGCGTTCCCACGATCGGTCGTGCAGACCACTCGATCCTCTGTTGCCTGGACAGGTTGTTCGATTGCAAACCGCCAGTGGTCACTCCCGTCTGGCTACTGTGGTTGGGGTGGCCGACTCACCTCGTTCGTATCTGGTCGACTATGAGGGAACCATCTACCGTAGAAGCCGACAACACCTGCTTGCGGTTAATGAGCCGAAGCCGCAGGCCCCGGGCCCCTATGCCCCGCCGCTCTCATACCAGCAGCCGGCTCCTGTCCCAGCCAGCGTTCCCTGCATGCCTCGGTCCCCATATCGAGCGCCCGGTTCCCCTCTGCGCGGGTCACCTGTTGGCGGTCGCGGTTCTCCCTCTCCTGTTCCTCCAACCCCACCGCCCTTCCCTGGTTCCCCTGCTGTCTCGGGTCCCCCTGTTTTTTCTGCTCCTCTGGGGGAAGGGGGAGGCATCCGTACGCGCTCGGGCCGGATCAGCAAGCCACCTGTTCGTTATGGCGATTCTGTTTAATTCTGTTGTAGTGACAACGGTCTGTTTCTTTTAAATTTTCTAAGGGGAAGGATGTAGATGGTTTTGCATGCAACCAATAACATAGTTACCTCAGTACCATTAACCCCGCCTAGTTAACATCAATCATAACGCCTTCCCCTTCCTGGATACGGTTCACTAGAAGAATGTAGCCAGTATTTGAGGATGTATGTAATACCTTGTGCTATCATTAAAATGTGTTGAACACTTTCAGAGTTTGTAAATTGCCTATTTACACTAACAATTGGAGAAACTCTCTAACTTGCAGTGTGGCAGTTTTATGCCACAGCATCTCCCAATTCTCTTTTGGAAGGCCACTAAAACTGATGTTCCACCTGATCCAATTGGTATGTTCAACATATCCAGCACCCACCAAAGGGATGTTAAGCTGGAGACAGCAGCTCGGTTTAGTTTGGGTGGGGAACTTCTGTTTAGTGTCATTATTTTTAGATGTTGGGTTAAAGAGTGGCCTCCAGTTTGAGCAACAAAATGGAGGGCTGGTGGAGGAGCTCAGCGGATCAGTCAGCACCTATGGAATGGCCAGTTGACGCTTCAGGTTGTGATCCTTCACCTTGACTCCTTTTTGAACATGAGCCCTTTGTATCATAGCAGTGTCAGGACTCTTAAGACAACTGGTCAACTGAGCAGCAATGGGTAGAGATGCCAGCCCTTTGTCCTGTGGTCGACGGCCAAGTGAGTGGCCCATGACAAAACCCTGTTACAGTGAAATTTCCATAAGCTGGCCCATGCTGGTAGTGCCCGACTGGGTTCATGCAAGCATGTGGGGCTGAGGTAAAAGATCAACTGTGATCTTAGAGAAAGGTGCTACGAGTAACGGTGCCCATTCCTGCCCGTGGTTCACAGAAAAATGACCAGCTTTTCTTTAAAATAGTGGAGTAGGCAAGGTAGCATTTATCACCTCTTCCAGGCTAACAAAACCCAGTTTTAGTAACATTTCAATAAACTGGCCCACGCCAATAGTGGATTTTCTGGACGATTGGATGTTTTTACGCTTTACACTCAAATCCTCAACGCGCTTCTTTATTAGATGTTTGCAATATAATAATACAATTTGCAGTGAGTTTCAGACAAAAGGTGCATTGGAGAGAGTGAATGAATCAACGGCTGATGGGGTGAATGATGAACCATCAAACAATCTGATCAATGGGAGTTTGATCCCATCGTCCCTGGCCTATGGGAGTTACTATAGACTGATTCTGCTAGGACGCTAGCTGTCTCCTGAAAATCAGGCACGTCTTTGGTGAATTTTATTTTAGGCCCCATGTGGAAATATTTTTCAAAATGCTACGGAAGGGTGATTGAGTTGACAGTTGCACTTTAAATATCATTGGATACATAATTTCCTGCCTGCTTGTATTAAAGGTGTGTACTGCTGGTTGGGAAGGTGGATGGTTGTGGGGAAAAAGATAGAGTGGGAGTGAAAGGTATCCGTTTCCAGCACAGAATCAACAGAATACCAGAAATAGAAATGAAGAGACTACTAGACACCTCCAAGTATTCGCGATCACATTAGACTTTGCCATTGAGACCAGTATATAGCGATCATACCCCTCTGCACATCGTGATCCACCCGTGTGAACAGCTCCTTGTCAATCCCAGGCCTTGGAGTTTAAATTTTCACAAAGGAGTGGCACAGCGGTAGTGTTGTCATCTATCTACACAAGAGACCTAGGTTCAATCCTAACTACGGGTGCTAGCTGCAAGGCATTTGTACGTTCTCCCTGTGACTAGGTCTGGATGCTCCAGTTTTCTCCCACATTCCAGACATACAGGTTTGTAGGTTAATTGGCTTCTATATGTTGTAAATTATCCCTCGGGTGGCGGATAGTGCCAGTGAATGGGGTGATTGCTGGTGGGCGCCGGCTCGGTGGACCAAAGGACCTATTTCCACGTTGTAGCTCTAAAGACGAAAGTGAAGTTCCCTCTTCATTTATCAGCATCAAGTGACGATGGGCTATTCATATTTGGTGAATTAACCAAGGATAATATTTCATTAGTACTTGCTGAGTAGTGATACAAGTAAAGGATCTTGGTGATATCATTCTGGCTTCAATAACTCTGTTACCATTTGCCCCAACTGCACCTTGGTACAGAGTGGGTGGTGTGTAGAATGCCAGTGGAAACATCAAGGGAGCTCAAGCCTTTCTGCTTGCCCACCACATAGAGGCTCCAATGCTGTCCCCACCATGTCTCACACAGCTGCTTTGAAAAGGTTTGAAGTGAAATTAAAAGACATCTTGCCAGAATGTTCTCCTAATTCATTGATGTCATTTGGCTCTCCACATGGTAATAAAGACACTGAGACTGTAACTATTTCACCCAGAGAGTCTTTAAAAGATGATACCATGAGGTGAATGGCATTGATGCATTTTGGATTACTGGCTGTGAAATTAAATTGTATTTATTGATTAACATTAAACAAGGCCAAACATCTAATTTTAATATTCTCATTGGGTCATTTAAATTCTCAATGACGCTGCTGTTTATTATTAACATTCTCCCAGGACCTTTAAAACGCGGAACTGATGGAGTTTTGCTCCTCTTTGGTTCTTTCTAGCTTTTAAAAGCCAAGCTAAGTCCCACCAAGTCGATTGTTCACAATGTGTGTCACTCTGGATTCTGCTGTAATCCTAATGGCATAGGTTACCTTGTTCTTTCTCCATGATGCCCACAGTTGCAAAGATGTGCTTACTGGGCTGCTCTTAACCTGCCTAAGGTGGCTTTGTCGCTTGCTCCTGACACCCAAGGGATGTCGCTCATTGGCGTGACGGACAGATGCTGAGCTGGAGTTAGTTTAAAGATGCTGAGCCCTTGCCACGAGGCCATGTGTAATGAAGCACGGGCCAGAGACAGCGAGTTATTGCTCCTTTTTCAAAAAGTGAATAATTAAAAACTTTAGCTTCCACAATGAAGTAACTTGGTGGGATGTGTGGAACAGGAGGAATTCCCTGTCTCTTCAGTTGCATCTGAAAGGTGGCGGGAGTGGGTAGATAGATGTCAGTGCCAGGAGACTAGCTGCATGCAAGCGGATGTTGTGTGAAAGGGAAATTAATAACAATATGCGATTTAAACATTAGAGATACAGCGTGGAAACAGGCCCTTTGGCCCACCAAGTCCGCGCTGACCAGTGATCCCCCCCATACATGAACATTATTCTATATACTCGGGACAATTTTTAATTTAACCGAAGCCAATAAACCTATAAACCGTCTTTGGAGTGGGGGGAAGCTGGAGCATCTGGAAAAAATCCACGCAGACACAGGAGAACGTACAAACTCCGTACAGATAGTACTCGGAGTCAGGATCGAACCTGTGTCTGGCACTGTGAGGTAGCAGCTCCACCACTGCACCGCCCTGTGAATTTGTTAAAGTCAGTGGAATCAACTTCAAATGCCAGTTCTTTCTACTCCTCCAGCTGCCTCGCGTCACTAGTTCCTACATCACATCCTGGAATAAAGGGGAGGTCATTTAAGACTGAGATGAGAAAAAACTTTTTCACCCAGAGAGTTGTGAATTTATGGAATTCCCTGCCACAGAGAGCAGTGGAGGCCAAATCACTGGATAGATTTAAGAGAGAGTTAGATAGAGCTCTAGGGGCTAGTGGAGTCAAGGGATATGGGGAGAAGGCAGGCACGGGTTATTGATAAGGGATGATCAGCCATGATCACAAAAATGGCGGTGCTGGCTCGAAGGGCCGAATGGCCTCCTCCTGCACCTATTTTCTATGTTTCTATCACCGCCAACATTTCTCCATCAGATTGAACTCAACCCTGCCATCCATCTGCCCCTCACACACCAACACTGCTGCAAGCGGGACCCGCGTACCTTCAGCTTGCACCCCCTGGCAGCGATGCCAACATATCGCCTGGAATGTGGGAGGATACACGCTTCTGTGTAGGAGCTGGAGGGGAAAAACAGAAGGTAGTTCCATAAATGGGTGACAAGCTTATCTGGGTGGTTAACCTCTTGGGGTGGGGGGGACAGTGACAATGGATGGGGCATTTCTGAGGACAATGTGACATTGGGGTGACTGATCCCTCATACCTCCCATCCCATTCAGCCATTAGGGATCAGATATGGTTACCACACAGAACGTGGAGTTATCCTTTGGCGCAGGGTGCAGTGGTCAACTCCATCGGCACTCTGGTGAACCTGCTGCCGTGCAGAGTCTGGTGACTGAGTTCTGAAATCTCACCACAGCCTTCCAGTGTGTTGGAGAGGGCACTGCAACAATAATCCTACGGGCCATTTAGAGAGTATTCAGCAGTCCATCCACCAGCACATTGCTGGGATTTCTAATGTCATGTTTCTATTATTGCCATGCCAAATACGGGTGATGGAGATTTATGGGGAGAAGGCAGAAGAATGGGGTTAGGCGGGAGAGATAGATCAGCGATGATTGAATGGCGGAGTAGACTTGATGGGCCAAATGGCCTAATTCTGCTCCTATCACATGATCTTATATGCTACAACACTCTTGGATATCAACGGCTGCTTCTTCACAACCCCCTCTAAACAGTGGACACTTCTATTTAGTTGAGTCATTGTGCACTTGTTGGTGTGCATTATTATTGATATATCGCTGTACAGAATCAAAAAGCACAGAAACAGGCCCTTCAGCCCACCACGTCCATGCTGACCTTCAAGTACTTGTCTATACCAATTCCATTCTTCGGCTCTTGGTCACTTACCTTCTAAGCCTAAGTGCTGATTTGGATACTTTTTAAATGCAGCGAATCGCAGCCTCCACCACCCCAGGTGCAGCATTCCAGGTTGCAACCACTCTTTGGGTGAATTGTGCTTTTAATCAATGTTTGCATTACTATATTATTTCTCGTTCATTCCTTAGGTAATGCTCTCCACCCCTTCTCCTTGCACTTCCTCAACTCCATGTTTCATCTCCAGTTGGGTATAGATAAGAAATGAATGATCCTACTGCTATTAACCAGTAGCGTTCTGTAATCCTCCCCACAGGTGGAAGATGGCAGAACAACCCTGTGTTGGACAGTGCCTGGAAACAATGCTAATATAAGCTATCCTTGGGTCACAAGTAGGTTCCAGTTTCACAGTCAATTTTGTACATGTCATAAAATGCATACAAATCACTTGATATGGTGACCATATCTCTACAGTGTTGTAATGAATGGCATATAAAGCACATAAGATTGATAAGTAGGACCGATTACTAAAAATGGACAGAGGAAATAAACTAGTCCTACCATTTGCTACAATAAATATATGTACATAGGTCAGGCTTTTGTGTTTAATGATATGGGAGCTTGTTTGTATGTTGGGGTGTCAATGTATAAACACTTATAGCCACATATACAAATACACACACATATATTCACAAAAACACACGGGCAGAAGCACATAGAGCCACAAACACACACAGAGAATGCTGATACATATATAAAAATACACATGGAGACGCATCTGAAAAAGGGTCTCAACCCAAAACGTCACCCATTCCTTCTATCCAGAGATGCTGCATCCTGCTGAGATACTCCAGCATTTTGTGTCTATTTTCGGTTTAACCCAGCATCTGCAGTTCATTCACGGCAATGTATTTCAGTATAGTTATGTTTGGAGATCCATCTTCAAATGTCAATGGCAATCTGGTATTTTAAATATTTAAAGAATGATCAGAAACGGAAGTTAAAACTGGTGAAATTGTATTCAAGGTACCAATTTTACTTTTCACTACCGTGTCATTTACCTTTAACAGCAATAACTGGTATAAACACCAGGTGGCATAAGAATACACAAAATGAACCGCAGTAGCCCAGATGCACTGTGCAATACTGAACTGTTGAAGTAAGTGAGCCTGCACATCGCTCGTGGAGTCATTCTGCATGGAAACATGCCCTTGGCCCATTGGAGTCCTGTTAACCTCCAGTTTGGGGAAGGGGAATGGAGATGAAACGAGATTTATATAAGTTCTCCGCTAATCCTAAATTTATCCCATTTTATCTTCATACCTCCTCCCCAAGATTCTCCACTCAAGTACACACTGAGGACAATTTACAGCAGCCATGTGATCAACCGACCCGTGCACCTTCGGAAAATCATGAGGGCTTCTCTCAAATACTCAATCCTCCACAAATTACAAACCTTCCCCTACACCAGGGGTTCCCAACCTTTTTCGTCCAGTTTAACCCTGGCACTTTAATAGTACATAACAATGTTATTTCACTTATTTATGAACAACTAATGATGAACAGATACCGGTACACCAGAACCAAACACAGTCAGTCAATGAGAAAAAATATGTACAAATCCAGAATCAACAAATTTACCCCCTGGGTAGGCGAGATTGACCCCAAGTTGGGAACCCTTGCTCCACACTATCACATTCAATAATCCCAGATAATTCTTAAAAAATAATTAATTCAAGGAATGTGGGTTTCACAGAGTAAGCCAGCATTTAATGAAGTGTGCTATTTTCTTGAACCACTGCAGTCCATGAGGTGTGGGTGTACTCACAATATTGTTAGGAGGGAGTTCCAAGATATTGTCTTAGTAATGTGAAATGACGATATACTTGCAAGTCATGATGGTTTGTGGCTTGGGGAGCAATTTCCAGATGGTGGTGTCCCATGTTTTTGCTGACCTTGTCCTTCCAGCAGGTGGAGGCCAAGTTTTGTAAGGTGCTGTCGCAGGAGTCTTGGTGAGTTGCTGCAGTGCATCCTGTGGATGGTACAAACTGCTGCCACTGTGCGTCAGTGGTGGAGTAAGCGAATGGCTGTGGACGAAATGTCTACCAATTTACACCTTGATTTGGATTCAAACATTTCCTGTAGTTGCTCATCAAATAATCCCAGGGCAGATGTAACTTGGGCCATTTACAGAGTCAACTCTCTGTACAGTCTTTATTGATTACTCCCAGGGATGGATATATATATATATATATATATATATCATAGGTTTAGACTTTTACTTTAAATTTGAGAGATACAGCATGCAGTGTGTAACCAGGCCCGTTGGCCCACCGAGTCCATGCCGACCAGCGATCACCCCTTACACTAGTACCATCCTAAACACTAACGACAATTTACAACTTTATCAAAGCCAATTAAACTACAAACTTGTATGTCTTTGGAGTGTGGGAGGAAGCTGGTGCACCCAGAGAAAACCCACGCAGTCACAGGAAGAACGTAAGGCGGCACCTGTAGTCAGGATCAAATCTAGGTCTTTGGCGCTGTTAGGCAGCAACTCTACCACTCTACCACTGTGCCACTGTGCCACCCAAGCTTAGCGGAGGATTTAAGGTCGCGCTATCCTGCCTGATTAATGTGGAGCATATATTATGTTAATAAACACTTCCAGGTCAAGCACAGCACAGGTGATTTTAGATGAGGACATGTATTGGACCGGACACCAGCAAACATTTTTGCTCTTCTGTAAATTCTGACATGGATTATTCTGTCTCAGTAAAGGGGGTGGAGTGCTGTTGGTTCTGTGTCGATCCCCTATCACTGTGTCAGAGAGTTTATGAATCAAACACCATTGTCCACAGTTCACAACTCTGCACATCACTGAGAATATAGGGGAAATGTGTAGGAAGGAACTGCAGATGATGGTTTAAACCGAAGGTTAACACAAAATGTTGGAGTAACAAAGCAGGACGGCAGCATCTCTGGAGAGAAGGAATGTGTGACATTTCGGGTCGACCCTTCTTCAGACCTTTGTCCCAGAGTGGGGAGGAAGGAAGGTGTCAACATACAAACAGAAGGTTTGTGACCGTAAATCATTTCAGTGTGTGGAATAAATGCTCTGATGGCAGATTGGATTTAATGGAGGGAGTCATAGGTTGACAGATTCTTCAAAAGACATACAGGATACGTGCATGTAAAAAAGACCAAATGGGTCACATGCTGAATGTGCTGAAAATCCATGTTTAGCCAAAAGAAAATCAATTGGGGTTTATAAACATGGATATAAAGTGTAAAAGCAAAGAGACAGGTGATGGATTAGCAACACTAACAAAATGGTGTGGAGCTTTGAGTGTTTGATTTTAAGAAAACACATTGAAACCTTTTGCTTTTCTATGGACACCTTTACCAAATGGCCCATTTCTTCCTCACGACACACAAACACGTGTCCCAGAGTAGCTGTTGGATGCCGAACTGTGGGTATTTATTTATTCCAGTGCCCACTGCTGGACACCCACTATCAGAGTGTTCGTGTTCATTGGTGTTAAGAGCAGAATTGGGCCATTTGGCCCATCAAGTGTACTCCTCCATTCAATCATATCTTTCCCTCTCAATCCTGCCTACTCCCCATAACGCCGGACACCCAAACTAATTAAGAATCTATCAATCTCTGCCATAAAAATATCAATTGACTTGGCCTCCACAGCCTTCTGTGGGAATGAATTCCACGGATTCACCACACTCTGACTAAAGAAATTCCTCATCTCCTTACTAAACGTCCGTCCTTTTATTCTGAGGCTATGTTCTCTCCGCATCCACTATCCAGGCCTGTCTGGGGCATATTGTTTTGCCACCAGCGAAGGTTAACCCAATAACATTCAGGACTTGCATGCATACCCGCCCATAGCTGTTTAAGTAAGTAAGTAAGTTTATTGGCCAAGTATTCACATGCAAGGAATTTGCCTTGGTGCTCCGCCCACAAGTAACAACATGACATACAGTGACAGTTATGAATGACTCAGAAAACACTAAACATTAATAAGAATAAAACATTAATGATAAAACACCATTGATTAAGCATATGAACCAACAAAATACCAGATCAAAGGGAGGCTACAGATTTTTGGCTGTTGAGTAGAGCAACTACTCATGGATAAAAACTGTTTTTATGTCTGGCTGTGGCAACTCTGACAGTCCGGAGTCGCCTCCCAGAGGTGAGAGGGGTCAGAGATGATCTTATCTGCTCGCTTCCTGGCCCTTGCACTGTACAGTTCATCAATGGAGGGAAGGTTGCTGCCAATAACCTTCTCTGCTGATCGGACGATTCGCTGCAGCCTCCAGGTGTCGTGCTTGGTGGCTGAGCCAAACCAGACCATGATGGAGAAGGTGAGAACAGACTCTATGATGGCCATGTAGAATTGGACCATCATTGGCTGTGGCAGATTGTGCTTCCTCAGCTGCCGCAGGAAGTACATCCTCTGTTATCCTTGTTTGACTGTGGAGTCGATGGTCGCCCCCCACTTAAGGTCCTGGAGATGATGGTTCCCAGGAAATTAAAAGACTCCACAGATGTGACTGTGGTGTTGTTGATGGTGAGTGGGGTGAGGGGAGGGGAAGCTCTCCTAAAGTCTACAATTAATGTGAACTATTGCCCACATTTACACCTTTTTGCCAAAAAGGTGAATGTTGGGATAAATATTATCTTTGACTGGGAAAATGGGTTAATCTGTGTTGAGTTGACTTCAACTAATATGAGATTAGCAACGGTTGGACGTATTTCAGAGAGATTTTATCATCTGCCCACCTAATACTGAACACAATCCAACTCAAACATCCCCTGTTACTGAATCAAATCTAAGCTAAATCCTATCCATTCACCCTAAACTACAGCACCTTTTACAGAGTCTAATCCAACCCACATTACCCGATGCTGACTCACTCTAACCTACATTGCTCCTGATTGGACCCAATCAAATTTCATTTCCAGAGCTCAGGCCAACACAGCACTCGGCCTAATACTGAACTGAATTAAACAGAAGACTGCCTGCTGTTGAAGCTAATCCACTAAGCTCTACACAAATTCCATCTAATACTGAGGCCCAACAAATTACAACTCTACCTGTGACTAAGATTCAATTGAATCCAAACTACCCATTTCCATTTATAAAGGCCCCATTTAATATATTGCAGCCATTACTGAGTCTCATGCAGAGCAGAATATTGAACCAATTTACGTAATTCACAATTCTGAACTGCATTCAAACACCACCACCTCATGCTAAACATACCTCTTCCCATCACCTTCCAGCCCAGTATCTTGGCCATTACTGATTCTGGAACACAGAACAGTACAGCACAAGGGCCAGGCTCTATACCTGAAATTATCCATTTTTAAGACAATAGACAGTAGGTGCAGGAACAGGCCAGACGGCCCTTCAAGCCAGCACTGCCATTCAATGTGATCCTGGCTGATCATCCACAATCAGTGCCCCGTTCCTGCCATCTCCCCATATCCCCTGACTCCGCTATCTTCAAGAGCTCTATTTAGCTCTCTCATGAAAGTTTCCAGAAAACCGGCCTCCACCACCCTCTGAGGCAGAGAATTTCACAGACTCACAACTCTCTAGGTGAAAAAGTGTTTCCTCATCTCCGTTCTTAACGGCTTACCCCTTATTCATAAACTAGCCCCTGGTTCTGGACTCCCCCAACATCGGGAACATGTTTCCTGCCTCTAGCGTGTCTAAACCCTTGATAATCTTATATGTTTCAATAAGATCCCTTCTCATCCTTCTAAATTCCAGAGTATACAAGCCCAGCCGCTCCATTTTCTCTGCATATGGCAGTCCCGCCATCCCGGGAATTAACCTTGTGAACCTACGCTGCACTCCCGCAATAGCAAGAAAGTCCTTCCTCAAGTTTGGAGACCAAAACTGCACACAATACTCCAGCTGTGGTCTCACTAGGGTCCTGTACAACTGCAGAATTTATTAATCCTATCTGCCTCTGCGTGTATCTTCCTATCTATGGACCTGCCTACTATGTACCTTCTGCCTGTCCATGTGTCTATTTAAATGCCTCTTAAATGTTGCCATTGTACCACCTTCTTGGCAGCATGCTCAAGGTACCTACCACTCTGTAAACAATTTACTTCACAAATCTCCTTCAAACGTTTCCCCTCTCATCTTAAACTATACCCTCTAGTATTTGACATTTCCATTTTGGGAAAAAAGACTGACAATCTACCTTATCTATGCATCTCATGATTTTATCTGTTTCTATCAGGTCTCTCCTCAGCCTCTAGCCCTCTAGAGTAAATAATCCAAGTTTGTCCAACCACTTATTTTCGCTGATACTCTCCAATCTAGGCAACATCCTGGTGAACATGTTCTGCACTCTCTCCCCATCCTTCCTGGACTGTGCTGACCCATTCTTGTGTACTGAACTCATTCTTGCTCTAAATCCCACTCTTCCCAAACCCCCCCCCCCCCCCCACTAGTGAACTAAATTATACTCAAGTTTCCAATCAGCATTCTGCCAACCAACTCAGGGACAGAACTGAAAACTTAATACTGACCAAATTATGTTTAATACTGAATGCAAGTCAGTGTGAAAAATTGTTGCATCTACTGATTAACAATATATTCTGAAAACCAAACTTCTTTGTCACATCATAGAGATAGGCAATCCTTGGTGGCTTTGCTAATGATACCGACACCCAAGAAGAGATTAATGGTGTGTATACTATAATGTACGGTATGGGGCAGTTCTATCTCTCTCATTTATCCTATCTGTCCTCACTTGCTCCAAATTGCTTACCTCCTTCCTGCTGGAAGCAATGGAAAACTGCTAGTGAAGATAGCTTAGATCTGGACAGACTATGTGGGTATGTTTCCTGGAGAGAATTGCTGCAGATTCCCTGTGTAATGTAAAGAAGGCTTGAAGTTCAATTTGATGCTACCCAGCAGATCCACCATGAATCAATTCTCAGCCCTAGCTTCTCTGGACTAGAAACTTTGGAGATTTACTTTCTCTGGGGTTGTTAACATCCATAAAAGGACTGGACAGCGGAAAGTGAACTTTGCCTGGACGGACTAGCTGCAGATTCCTGGTTTAATGCAACGGAGGCTTGACGATCAATTTGATGCTAATATCAGATCCACCATGAACGTGAACTTTGCCGACTGGATCTGTGCCCAGTGGTCAGATGATAATGTTCAATCTTGTCCCGTTTCAAGATACACAAACAGAGCCTTTCATACCATTGGTAGTGAACACAATGAACGTTGTGATTGTTTACCCCCAGTAATTTACACATCATTTATGTACAACTTGTATTTGTGTGCTGTCTAAGCCTATGTGCCTGTGATGCTGCGACAAGCAAGATTTTTATTTATGCCTGCACCTCATCATACTTGTGCCTGTGGCAATAAATCCAACAATGACTTAATAATCGCCTGGGTTAATCACCAAACTTTGCTTATATTAGTGGAATGATAATGGTTCAGATTTGAAAGAGCCTAAAAATAACAGGAAAAAACAATCTAAAGGATGTAAAAATGTTCCACGATGGAGAATCCTCGGGAATAATATGGCCTCCAGGTGGTTTGTGTTTATGTTGAGGTCAGGGTTTTAAGGCTTGCAACTTTTGGGAATCAAACACATTTCACATCTGTTCATCATTCCAGGAGTCCAGTACAAATAAATCAGGCTTTAATAAAAAAAATCTGACTCAATTCCTTTCAAATAAGTTTTGCAACCCTTCCAGTTGGTTTTCAGGGTGAAGGGGGCAGGAGGCCACGACAGGTCTGGCGTCCGCATGGGGTACCATCTGCAGAAGGGTCTGGTTTTTGAGGGTTGTATGTGCTCATGGCACAACAGCAATAAAACCTGCTGACTCAACCCAACCTCACCCCTGCACTAGGATAACAGTACAAAATCCAAGTGACGTTAAATCATCTGACACAATAACAAAAAATGACATTGTGGCATTTGAATCACTGTGTACCATTGGTGATGAGCTGTATGACAATGTGACTTTCTCATGCGCCATCTCATTAAGTTCACTATATCGACAGTCCATAAAAATGGAATCTTCTTCCATGGACCTGCCATGGACGTCAGAGCCTACAGCCTTTCCTCTAGCTTTATTTCTGTCATAGAGAAAGACCATTCAGCCCTACCGACATGTTCTACAGTATATGCTGCACCAAGGTTAGGGGTTATTGTTCCATTTCTTTCTGCCCAATTTATTTTGCTAGCTTTACCTTAAATTCCTGTGTTTTATTTTAAGGAAGCTGTAGCTGTCACACTTTGAGCTGCTAAAGATTTGAACCCCCAGGATACTCAGCTAATCCATGAGTATTGACTGATACTTCATGTTATCTGTGCTGCCAATACGAGCTAGTGTACATTATACGACCTCTCCTCTTGGACTATGCCCTGTAATTTGATGATCGGCAATACCGGAGTCCTAGTTTAAACTGAAGTTGAGATTGTCACAGTGATGCACAAAACTGGATGCAGCTTCAATTACAACTGTGTTTTGAGTTGGTGATGTATCATTATATTCTTTTCTTGGTGAGTAAAATACTAATTCATATTCCTACAGTCCCCATGGGAGATCTCCTTACAAGGCGAGGCAGCCGAAGTACCAGTTATTCCTCCATGGTCTTATGGACTCCCACAAGCCGTCGTCTTAGATGGAGGTTGGGGTGCCACCTGCACCAAAACCCGCCGACCTGAAGTTGACAAGGACAAAAGGTTGGAGTTCCAGCCTCCACAAATATCTGAAGCAGATTGTTTCTCTCTGTCTTCTCTTCACTCAGGAAAGGAAATGCCAGCACTCATCACCCACCAGGATACAGGTACTATTGCTTACACTTAGCCCCCCCAATGGTCAAAGGAAGATTGGTGGCAAACAGGCCTCATTTGTTGCAACAGACAACAAAAGCAAATTCATTTGACATATTTTCCAACTACTACCCAGAATGAAAGTCTCAGGACTCTGTATAAACGCAAATATATTGTCCTTGATAAACATTACATGCCAGCTAAATCACAAGAGATAGAAAGCTAAAGAGATTTGTAGATATAAATATTACATGTTTTGACATTTTTGCATATGTGCACACTTACACATTGAGACAGAGAGACAGGCCGTTGAAGGCATGAATAGAAGTAGGAATTGTAAACAATAACTAGATAAAAAGATAGAACAAATGGCCAGAAGGAACAGGAGAATTGCATGATGTTACATTAAATCTACCATACAGAAACAATTTGATTCACATGGTTCAAATAGTCGGTGCCAATGTTTATGCTGTACATTCAATAGACAATAGACAATAGACGATAGACAATAGGTGCAGGAGTAGGCCATTCGCCCCTTCGAGCCAGCACCGCCATTTAATGTGATCATGGCTGAACATCCACAATCAGTACCCCTTTCCTGCCTTCTCTCCATATCCCTTAACTCCGCTATTCATACAAGCTCTATCTAACTCTCTCTTGAAAGTATCCAGAGAACCAGATTCAATCATCCTCTGAGGCAGAGAATTCCACACACTCACAACTCTCTTTGTGAAAAAGTTTTTCCTCATCTCCTTTCTAAATGGCTTACCACTTATTCTTAAACTATGGCCCCTGGTTCTGGACTCCCCCTATATTGGAACATGTTTCCTGCCTCTGGTGTGTCCAAACCCTTAATAATCTTATATGTTTCAATAAGATTCCCTCTCATCCATCTAAATTCCAGCATATACAAGCCCAGCCACTCCAATCTATCAACACATGACAGTCCCGCAATCCCGGGAATTAACCTTGTAAAACCTACGCTGCAGTCCCTCAATAGCAAGAATGCCCTTCCTCAAGTTTGGAGACGAAAATTGCACGCAATTCCCCATGGTACAGGCACTAGGTTCAGAGGGTGTAGGTTTAATGTGAGGAGTGGGAGGTGCAGAGTGGTGGCAATCTGGTACACCACCTGCTTCTCAAGTGATTTGAGAGACTTACCTACACCTGGGAAGGTGGTGTAGGCAGCTCTCGCATATCACTTATGAAGCATTGAAGGAGCACTTGAACCGTCAAACATAGCATCTATCCATCAAGTGTTGTTAAATGAGGGGGTGCTTGATGTCAGCATAGACATGGTGGACCCATGGGTCTGTTTCTATGCGGAATGACTCTATGACTAATTCTATTTATATTACAAGTTCTAGGTTTCTGATATGAACCCCAGTGCTGGATTCCCTTTTTAATTGCCTGAAATCCTTACTGCACAGCTTTAATGTTAGACAGTTTAAAGATCGATGGGGACACAAAAAATAGCCGGGCAGGTGACTACAAGGGGAATGGACTGCCCTGCTCAAGGGTGGATAGACTCAAGGCGGCGATGCAGGTATCTTGTCCACTATAATTCGCCGGTACCGTTAACTCGATGCTTTCTCACCATCATCACTGCACAGACCATTAAACAAACATAAACAGTTCTGTCGGAAATATCAAAGGGTGGGGTGGGGGGACGGGACAGACGGCGGTGGGTTTGAAGGGACAAGTGCAGCGGCTGAACAATGGGGCGTTTGTTGTGGTGCTTTAAAGGAAGCTTCACCAGTGTGTCAGGACTAAGAATAGCGGGCCAATGGGCTAACCGCTGCAGACGTCCCGATCACCGCACTCCGAGGACACGGCACAGCCGACTGGATCTGGACACCAGTCGCGACTGGCCGGCACGATTCGTCCCCTTTCCTTCCCCCCCTCCCTCCCCCTCCCCCGAGGAGGACCAGCACGATTTTGGAGGAAAAGAGCCAACACAGCCCCGAGAGATCCCAGCCCTCCCACCCCTTGCCAAGGATGAAGCGCTAAACTTTCAGAAAAGTTCTGCAAAGAGTGGGGAGGAGGGCGGACGGAAGCGGAGCCCGCTTGCCGCTGTCTGGGAGGGGAGGCGAGAGTGGGCAAGCTTGGTGTGAGAGGGGAGAGGGTTGCTCCCGGTGTACCTGCGAGATGGAAGGGAGCTTCAAGTGCGCCGTACCCCTGGTCCTATTCTGCGGTTGGTTTAGCGGAGTGCACCTGAAGAGCCCAAGTTGCCACGAAGTGCGGACTGCATTCCAGCTCCGGCACATAGGACCACTCATGTTGGTGCCCGACACCCCCGGGAGAGGTCAGTTTGTAAAGACAACGTGTCCAAAACCATTGCAACCTATCTCGCATTTTGCGTTTGTTTGTTTGTTTGCAAATTCTATTTGTAATATCTCCAATTGCATTTCTTTCAATGTCAGCGTTATACCTGTCGCTGTTGTGGATTTGTTATTGTTGGGGCTAATCTTGAGGTGTTTTTTATTTGTTCTTTTTTTGTGTGTGTTGGGGTGATTAGTGTGACCGTCGGGGCATTTTGGGGTTAAACTGGACAAAGTGTGACTCCGGCAGGCAGGTGGTTGGTGCTAATCGTCACAGCTCCTTAAATAAACGATCGAGGTGAGACCCGGCACTCCGATTTGCCCTAAGGTGTCCTGCATGTCATTCACGAGTGACTCTGTAAGCCACGCATCTTGGCCTCTCGGAGGAGAGGAGAGGAGGTGAGGAGGGAAGAGTGGCAATGAAGGGACTGAATAAAGTTTCAGGGAGGAGGAGAGAAGTAGATAGAGGTGAGAGAGTCGGGGAGGTGGTTGAATGATCAGCCGATCGCCAGTTATTGTTCTGCATGTTTTAATTCCGAATGGTGTAAAATGCAGTGTGTGTCGCAAGTTCACCGACGCTGCTGTTGCCAGCGTATAACAATGCTGCATACCTCCTTATAAATATGCACTCAAAATCCGTGTATTTACAGCCATCAATTTAAATGCTCCTGACGATTATCTGTATTATCGATTAATTCATCATGGTTGGATATTTTCTACATTTCCTATCGGTGCAACTTTGCATGACCAAAAGTGGATGTTGTTGGTCCAGTCTCCCAGGTATAATTGGGAGTGTGGGAATTAAAGGGGAAGGCTTGGACTTTGATGACTAAGGGAATAATTTTAAAAAAGAGCGTGTGTCGTTTACACGCTGTGAATCGGCTGTATGTATGCGAGCAATAGCGTGATTTTCTCCGTGCTGTTTCCTCCCGTTCCGCGGTGCGATATTGTGGCTGTAGCAACTTGCCCAATATGTGGTTATTCTTTACGCAATTCGACCGCTGGGTGCCTCTCGGATGAACGGGATGCAGTACGTATTGATGTTTACACATTCCCCAACAGGGGGGACAGTGAAAATCAATCGTGAAAGTCAAAATCATTGACCAATTGCCCAAATCGTCCCCTTATCTTGTATCTAATATGCACTCCCTTCCCTAACCTTGGGAGCAATTTCAATTATAGTCGCTGGAACCGGGTATGCCAGCACAGACTGAAGCTGGAATCTGAGGCCCCTCTGCTGTATATGAATGAGTTTCACCCACAATAGTTTCAGACTACATTAACTCTAGGCAGGAATTCCAAGGTTTTTTTATAGATGTCAATCTTGAACAAGTATTTTTGTAGCATTCTGGTATCTCTGTGGAGAGATAAACAAGTTTCCTTCTGGTCTTGCTGCAAATTCACATCCTGCCCATTATGTAACTGGTGACATTTTTGTCCAGCATAATGCCTACTGCACAAAGCTGACCCATGCAGTTGGAAACTTGTCTGGGCTTGACTTTTCCTCAAAGCTTTAAAGAAGGTTTCTCTCACCAAACCCTTTTCAAACACCAGGAGTGGGTTATATTGTCCCCATTTGTTTCAATGGCTTCTAGAGCTAGACAGGAAAACTGTGCCAATACCAGCACTTTGAGAGAATTAGCTTGATATTCACAATACCTCGTACTTATGGCCATTGCAAATCATTGCTGCTATTTTGACAATTGCTGTTAGTGTTTCCTTTGCTAACCAACCATCCTGCCAATGGAAACAACCTCCCCTTATTTACTCTATCCAATTTTAATTCTGTATTTAAATGAAGATTATGGGGTTATTCTGTTCAAAAGTAGCAAAAGTAGGGCTATTTATTACGACTGGCTTTCCAGACCTAGCTTTTCAGCATGTATAAACTTGGACTAATTATGAAACATGTCGGACGACATGGCAACAGGCCCTTCGGCCCATTGTGGCCACACTGGCTATCAAGCACCCATTTGCACACCAACCTATTATGTTTTCCCCACATTCCCATCAGTTCTCCCAGACTTTACCACAAGGGTCAATTTACAGTAACAAACTAACTTCTCCGAACCAACACATTCTTGCGATGTGAGTGGAAACTAGAGTACCCGGAGGTAACACGTTTGGTTACGGGGATAGAATGCAAACTGCACACCGGCAGCACCAGATGTCAGGACTAGAGCTGAGTCACTGGAGCTGAGGCAGAGGTTTTCCTGTTGCACCACTGTGCCACCCACTGCTCTATGGCGTGTTGAAGTGGAACTGAAGATAGAAGGGTTCCTGCTACAGTTCTTTAATGCTTATTCACTCTGAAGATTGGTATTTGATATTCTTTGGCATGTCATCTGTTGACAATGAGGGCAAACATTCCAAGGTCTCATTGCCAGGTTAGTTGGTAGTTTGTAGAAACAAGGAACTAGATGGCTGTGCTGGTTTACAATAAGGACCCAAAGTGCTGGAGTAACTCATTGGGACAGGCCGCATCTCTGGAGAACATGGGTCGATGATCTTTCGGGTCGGGACCCTTCTTCGGACTGTGGTTTGAAGAACGGTCCCGACCCAAAACTTAATCTATCCATGTTCTCCAAAGATGCTGCCTTGCTGAGCCACTGAGTTACTCCTGCACTTTATGTCCTTTGGCGGAGGATTGTTATTTAAGTACACAAGGAATTGCTGAGCATATAGTGGATGTAAGAAATCAGCAAATAGAAACGTTTTAATATCCTGAGGACAAGGTGCTGGGGAAAGGTGCAGGATCTATGAAACTGAAAGAACTTGGTGACTTCAGCAGATGAGGAGAAAATATTATTTGTGTACTATATCTGCACTGCTTGTGAGTGTGCAGAATACAAAGCTTTAGTTACATTGAATCCGGAACTTTTGTAAACACAGTTTCAGCATCCTTCCTGATCACTTTAAAATCCCTGAAAAATAGTAATTGTTGAAAGGGTCCCAGCAACCAGTTTGATGACTGCAAGATAGCACAAACAGTAAAGTAATAAAGAGTAGATAATCTCTTCTACCAATAAGTCAAAGTCAAAGTCAAAAGAGTTTATTGTCATGTGTCCCTGACAGGACAATGAAAATCTTTCTTTGCATAGCGCAACAGAACATAGTCGGCATTGACTACAATTATATAGGTATTTACTCACATGAATTAATAAATTAATAAAGTGCGAATAACAGATGGAGGGATATTAATGTTCAGAGTTCCGAGCCAAGTTTAATAGCCTGATGCCTGTGGGGAAGTAGCTATTCCTAAACTGGGTTGTTGCAGTCTTCAGGCTTCTGTACCTTCTACCCGAAGGTAGCAGGGAGATGAGTGTGTGGCCAAAGTACTGGTATTGGCACAGTTTTCCTGTCTAGCTCTAGAAGCCATTGAAACAAATGGGGACAATATAACCCACTCCTGGTGTTTGAAAAGGGTTTGGTGAGAGAAACCTTCTTTAAAGCTTTGAGGAAAAGTCAAGCCCAGACAAGTTTCCAACTGCATGGGTCAGCCTTGATGATGCTGCCAGCCTTTTTGAGGCAGCGACTGCGATAAATCCCCTCGATGGAAGGAAGGTCAGAGCCGATGATGGACTGGGCAGTGTTTATTACTTTTTGTAGTGTTTTCCTCTCCAGGGCACTCAAATTGCCGAACCAAGCCACGATGCAACTGGTCAGCAAGCTCTCTACTGTGCACCTGTAGAAGTTAGAGTCCTCCTTGACAGACCAACTCTCCGTAATCTTCTCAGGAAGTAGAGGCGCTGATGAGCTTTCTTAATAATTGCATCTGTGTTCTTGGAACAGGAAAGATCTTCACAGATGTGCACGCCCAGGAATTTGAAGCTCTTGCCCCTTTCAACCATCGACCCGTTGATAAACAGGACTGTGGGTCCCCATCCTACTCCTTCCAAAGTCAACAATCAGTTCCTTGGTTTTGCTGGTGTTGAGGGCCAGGTTGTTGTGCTGGCACCATTTGGACAGTTGCACGATCTCTCTTCTATACTCTGACTCATCCCCATCAGTGATACGTCCCACAACAGTGGTGTCGTCAGCGAACTTGATGATGGAGTTCGCACTATAACCGGCTACGCAGTCATGAGTTTAGAGTGAGTACAGCAGGGGGCTGAGCACGCAGCCTTGAGGTGCTCCCGTGCTGAATGTTATTGAGTCTGACACATTTCTACCAATACGAACAGACTGTGGTCTGTGAATGAGGAAGTCGAGGATCCAATTGCAGAGGGATGCGCAGAGACCCAGTTCTGCGAGTTTGGTAACCAGCTTGGAGGGGATTATTGTGTTAAATGCCGAGCTGTAGTCAATGAATAACAGCCTGACATATGAGTTTTTGTTGTCCAAGTGGTCCAGAGCGGAGTGGAGGGCCAGCGAGTTTGCGTCCACCGTTGATCTGTTGTGGCGGTAAGCGAACTGCAGTGGGTCCACGTTTTTGTCGAGATAGGAGTTGATTTGCGCCATGATCAACCTCTCGAAGCACTTCATCAACACAGGCGTTAGTGCCACAGGTCGATAGTCATTGAGGCACGTTACCTTGCTCTTCTTGGGCACCGGTATTATTGATGCCCTTTTGAAGCAGGTGGGAACCTCAGACCTCAGAAGTGACAGGTTGAAAATGTTTGTAAAAACTCCAGCCAGTTGGTCCGCACAGGTTTTTAGGACACGACCAGGTATGCCATCAGGTCCAGACGCTTTTTGAGGGTTCACCCCTCTAAAGGATTTCCTGATGTCGGCCTCTGTGACTGAGACTGAAATACCATCACAGCGAATAGGGGCTAGGGAAGGCACATCGGTGTTCTCCCTATCAAAGCATGTGTAAAATGCATTGAGCTCATCAGGGACTAATGTATTGCCGACATACGAGCTGCCTCCTGATTTCGCCTTGTAGGAGGTGATTGCATTCAGGCCCCGCCACAGCTGCCGAACATCTGTCTCATCCTCCAGCTTGGAGCAGAACTCCCTTTTGGCCTTTTTGATGGCTTTACCAAAGTCGTATCTCGACTTCTTGTAGACCACTGTGTCATCAGACATGAATGCCCGGTGTCTGGTCTTCAGAAGAGTGCGGATCTCACAGTTCATCCAAGGTTTCTGATTGGGAAACACTAGGAAGGTTGTTGTAGGGATGCAGTCCTCCACACATTTCTTAATGAAGTCCTAATGAAATATTAGATGAGGAAATAATTACGAGCCTGGAATATAGAGCCATGGAGTTTTTTCACATTCAAAATGAAAATGGGCAAGTTTAACACTTAACAATAGCGAGTTTTGATTTAATAGCCGTACTTATAACAGAGTTGTTCCTTTCTAAAGCCAGTCCCTCAAGCAGACTGATGAACATAGAATCAATAAAAGTGTGACATTTTAAAACCTGGTGCCATAAATTAGGTGACTGTATTTGAAGGCTTGTTAACTGGAAGATTTATATCCTCAGGAATTCTGAGAGGACCCTTTCTGTTGTGACCCAATCTGTAGCAATTTGTTTGGTTTAGTTTGGGATTTTTGTATTTTTACATCAAGTAATATTAACCAAAGGGAAATATGTACTGGTGTAGAGAAGCTTCCAATATATATGATGTAGTTACATTGTAAAACATTTCCTCTGGGTGAGAATCGTAGGCACAAGAAAGTTGGTTCCTGTATTGTCCCAAATTAACAATCAGCAAAAACCTCCTTGCTTTTCAGTTCACCAAACTGCAAGTGGAATGAATCACTCCATGACAGAGTCTGCTCCTCCCGCATTACATTCCCCCCTCCCTTGGATGCTCTGGTTTGTTCATCAGCCTTCAGCCAGCAATGGGGACACAAAACACTGCAGATGCTGGAATCTTGAGCAAAATCTGCCTGACCCACTGGAATAACTCAGTGGGTCAGGCAGCATCTGTGGAGGGAAGTGAACAGACAACATTTCAGGTTAGGACCCTTCTTCAAGACTGGAGTAGAAGGGCTAGATGCTGCCTGATCTGCTGAATTCCTCCAGATGTTTTGCACCAGGTGATTGTTGTCCAGCAGTAGACTGAAGTGCAGTTGATCTTTCCATCCTTCCAGTAAAAGGATACTAATGTACAATTGTAAATGTAGAATTGAACTGAAAGGTGATGCCTATGGTTGCTGAAGAGCTCAGCAATGTTCAATGAATTAAGATCACACCTGACGAAACGTGAGGCATTGAAAATTGCTGCCAGCCATGGAACTTTATGTTTGTTGAGAGAGTGATTTAGGAATAAAAGAGGTTCATGGCATGTGTTAGTGTGGGTGGTGATGGGATGGAATCGAGAGTATATGGGATGGGAAGTAGGGTAGCTGAACATCCTTAGAAACTGCATAGAGATCACTCGTCAGCACTAAGGATACACACTCTCTTCTTCATTAAGAAGAAGGATGCAGAAAAATTGCCATGTTTTTTTAGTCTGTGATACACACCAGTTGGCATTCAAAGAAAATAATGAACTCCAAGATCTTAGAAACAGAATGGGCTGTACATCCACTGTTCCAGTCTTCTGACCACTGTGTCCTAGATCCATGTTAATATTATTAAAAATATATATTTTTATTAGAAGTCATTTACAGTAGTATAAACCAAGAATAACATAATAAATTTCATGTACAAATTCTTGTTTTAAAATTTAATAATAGAAAAATAGCAGAAGCAAGAAAAAGAGAGAAAGAGAAAGTTAGGTAATGTAGTGACATTGATAGTTTGTGAAAAAAGTAGAGAAAAAGAACCCATAAAGATGTAAAGCACGAGAAAGAGAAAAACATAAAAATAAGAAGAAGATATAAAGAAAATAAAAGGGATATACCTAGATCCATATTAGAGGTCACCTTTATCCAAGCAGAAGTGGCATCTAATCAGTCCTCGGAATTATAAATGTTTGGGGAACTGTGTTTCAGATTTCTACCATCCTGTTGATAAAAGAAAAGGTTCTCAACACTTCATAGTGGTCCTGCATAGAAACGGGCTCTTTGGGCCACCTCACCCCTGCCAACAAATTTTGCCTATCTGCATAAATCCCAGCTGCCAGAAATAGCTCCACATCTTTCTATGACTTGTCTATTCAAGTGCCTATCTGAATGTCTCATAAACATGGTGTTTGTATCTGATTGCACCATCTTCTCTGGCTGTGCGTTACAAATATCAAGCGTGTAAAAGAAGAGCCTTCCTGCCAGATGGCCTTTAAAATCTCCTTCCACCCATAAACCTTTGCCCTCATCAGAAAAATATTATGAAAACCTACTTATCTGTGCCTCTTTTAGTTTTATATATCTATATTGGATCACCTTTTAGCATCTTTTGCACCAGAGAAAGCAAACCCAACCTATGAAATCTCTCCCCATAATTGAAGTTCTTCATGCCAGCCAACGTCCCAGTCAATCTCCTCCGCACTCACTCCAGTGAAATCGCATCCTTGATGCTTGGAATTGCTGTTGAAGCTCCGAACTGTCAACATTATTTCAAATAAATGTGCTTTTTTGTTTAATGATGTTCCATTTTGTGCTCTGCTCCTCAAATTCACAATCTTTCAACTTTGATCCCTTCTGCTCAGAACACTTTTCCATAAAATATAATAAGCATTATTATTCTGACCCTTCAGAATTTGGAGTTGAAACATTATTTATTTTGTTCCTGTTCACTGAATTGGGATTGGTGGAAATTACATCCATTGCTACCAAATAACATTTGGAACCTCCTATTGAGGTTGCCTCAAAAAGGCAGCCAGCATCATAAAGGACCCACACGGGAAGCAGTCGGAAAACTGTGACATCCAGGCTCAGGAATAGCATCTTCCCAACAACCATCAGGCTATTGAACATTACGAACTGCAAATAAACAACTGACTGTCTGTCTTGATTGTACTCGGCAGTTTGGGTGTTGCTATGTTTTGCATTATATTGTGTTTAAAAAAAATGATTGCACTTTTTTGTTTGTTTATTATGTTATCCATTGGGTATACAGTGTTCACATACCTATTGTGCTGCTGCAAGTAAGAATTCCATTGTTCTGTTTCAGTACATATGACCAATAAACACATCTGAGGCGATATTGATGAAGCAATGGCTATTGAAGGAGTATTTTGATTTGATTATGAATAAGCTTGTGAATCCATCCACCTTTTGCCATAGACAAGTATGAATATATAGAAACACAATGAGAACTGTCATGGCAAGATACGTTCAGGTAGTGCTTGTTGACATGCGTTTAACCAGGGACCAGAGGAAACTGAAGAAGGCACATTTACCTGCAATTGGCTTTTTTCATTATAATTAATGTTTATTCCAATTGAGTTGGATTATTTTTAGTGTGAGCTGTCAGTGCGACTACATGCCAATATTGTAGATCTCTAAGCTGAGACACGGCAGGCTAGGGGTGCAGAGAACTCTTTGTGTGCAGTTCAATTTGCTGGCATCATGGGTTCAGGCAGAATGTTTACAGCAAGAAAATGAATCTTCTGCAGCAGAACATTTCTGTGACTTTCTCAGTTTGTGTGGAATTTGTGGAAGTCACGATCAAGCCGAGCATCGATAAGTTCATTCCATGAGAAGGTTGTATAAGGTGTCCTTATGAACCAGTCACCATAAACTATTATGTGCAGGAAGGAACTGCAGATGTTTCAGACATTTCGACAGGTAACACATTGAAAAGCATTCTTCACCACCCTATCTACCTCAAGGTGAGAGGTGGGCAGTCACAGAGCAAGGAGGGTCTTCAGAAGCTCCTGGTGAGCACCATGGAGCCTTCCAAAAGAGGACCCACTGGGTCGATTTTTAAATGTTAAAATCGATCCTGCCTCCACCGCTTCTGCTGGAAGCTCATTCCACACAGTCACCACTCTCTGAGTTTAGTTGGAGGAAGTTCTGGGCCATCCAACACTTTATACTGCAAACTTTATACAGCCAACACCTGTAGTCAGGATCGAACCCGGGTCTCTGGAGCTGTAAGGCACAGCTCCACAGCTGTGCCACTGTGCCTCTCTAGAGCCATTAGTGATTAACTGAAGGAGCAGGATCAAGGGGCCAAATGGCCAACTCCTGTTCATACTCCATACAAACATTTATATGTCCATGCTCTAATAACAATCAAAGTATGGAAATGTGACCTAACCTCACTCCGTACTAAGTTCAACATTTAAAAATCAATAAAGAACTTTATTGCTAACCTCATACCGAGGACATACAGTTTTTTCCCATTCATTCTGAAAATCCCTTCATAATCTATAAAAGGTTAATTAAACTCAGCATTCAACATTTTAAATCCCTACTCAGCATTGCAGTTAATTAAGTGTGAAGTCGTTATTTTTAGTTTGTGTGGTACTCTCTGATTTTACAAAGAGCAGTGTCAAGGCACTGAGGTGTTCTGTGGCACAAGCTACATTGTGCACAAATGCATCATTTAAACTTTATTCCATCATCTTAAACATCTAACTGCTGAAATGTGCATATATTCGTGGATTTCTAACGCACCAATCTGAACCAGTAATCAGGTGCTCACCACAGAAGTTGAGAAACTTATTTTTTTGTTGGTCAGGTAAATCTGGACTGAAAAGTTGGCATTAGTCATGGCGAGTTAAGTAATAAAATAGACAATTTACAATAGACAATAGACAATAGGTGCAGGAGTAGGCCATTCGGCCCTTCGAGCCAGCACCGCCATTCAATGTGATCATGACTGATCATCCCCAATCAGTACCCCGTTCCTGCCTACTCCCCATATCCCCTGACTCCGCTATCTTTAAGAGCCCTATCTAGCTCTCTCTTGAAAGTATCCAGAGAACCGGCCTCCACCGCCCTCTGAGGCAGAGAATTCCACAGAATCACAACTCTCTGTGTGAAAAAGTTTTTCCTAAATGGCTTACCCCTTATTCATAAACTGTGGCCCCTGGTTCTGGACTCCCCCAACATTGGGAACATGTTTCCTGCCTCTAGCGTGTCCAAACCCTTAATAATCCTATATATTTCAATAAGATCTCCTCTCATCCTTCTAAACTCCAGAGTATACAAGCCCAGCCACTCCATTCTCTCAGCATATGACAGTCCAGCCATCCCAGGAATTAACCTTGTAAACCTAAGCTGCACTCCCTCAGTAGCAAGAATGTCCTTCCTCAAATTAGGGGACCAAAACTGCACACAAGAGTAAGTCTGAGGTCATCCTTCTCGGCCCCTCGGACTCAATCAAAATGATAGCAGGCAGCCATGGAAGCCTTACCCCATTACAAAACCTTGGCGTGATATTTGACTCAGCACTGAAATTTGACAAACAAGTTAATGCCGTGGTAAAAGCTAGCTTCTTTCAGCTTCGGACAATAGCTAAAATAAAGCAATCCGTCCAGTTTGATGACTTCGAAAAGATCATCCACACATTTATCTCCTCCCGCCTAGATTACTGCAACTCCCTTTACACTGGCATCAGCCAATCTTCCCTGTCCCGCCTGCAACTGGTTAAAACGCTGCAGCGAGACTCCTGACGGGCACCAGAAAAAGGGACCACATCACCCCGATCCTGGCCTCTCTCCACTGGCTCCCTGTGCGGTTCCAAATAAATTTCAAGATCCTCCTTTATATCTACAAAGCCCTCAATGGGCTCGCCCCCACCTACATTAAAAGTCTGCTCACCCACCACACCACCTCCAGGTCTTTCAGATCGGCCGACTTGGGGTTGCTGAACATCCCGCGGTCTAGGCATAAGCTCAGGGGCGACAGCGCCTTTGCGGTTGCAGCTCCTAGACTGTGGAACAGCATCCCCCTCCCAATCAGAACTGCCCCCTCCATCGACTCCTTTAAGTTGAGACTAATAACTCATTTCTACTCTCAAGCCTTTCTTGACGTCTTCTGAGCGAGGGCTATATGTATGTAGTGATGTTTGTATTTAACCTATGAACCACTGTTATTTGTTATACTATTCTTATACCAATGTAAAGCACTTTGGCCAACGAGAGTTGTTTTTTAAATGTGCTATATAAATAAAAATGACTTGACTTGACTTGACTGTGACGTGTGACTTTTCCCCATGCGCTCCCATTTCCTCCCACATTCCAAACATGTGTGGGTTGTAGATGAATTGACTTCTGTAAGTTGTCCCTAGAGTGTGTGATAGAATTAGTGTACCGGGTGATTGTTGGTTGGCGTGGGCTCGGTGGGCCAAAGGGCCTGTTTCCATGGTGTATCACTAAAACTAATAGCAACTTGATATTAAATCTGATAGCAACTTGGAAATTCTGCATTTCTGCCTACCCCATGCAACATTCCACTGCCATGCTTATCCATTTCTGCCTCCTTCTTCTTCTTCTTTCGTGTGGCATGCACAACCTAAAGTTGTAGATTTAATTTGATCTTCCGTTTGTGCACGTCGAGTTGATTGCATTAGTCAAAATAGGGCGGACACGTGAAGGTTGCAATCTTCCACCCCCATTTCTGCCTTAAAAATGTGCAACACTCTACTTCCACTGTCCATCTTTTAATTGTTCTGGATTCTCCCATAAAAGGAAATGTTCTTTCCATATCTATTCTGTCAAGACTTCCCTTGATCTTACATATTTCAGTCATATTTCTTTGCATTCTTATAAACTCCAGTGAATATAAGGCCAGCCCGAGCAATCCTTTCTCACAAAACAACCTGCCCAGCCAAGGTATCAGCCAGTAAATGTTTTCTGAACAGCTTCCGTCACATTAACTGCATCTGCCAGATTAATGCCCACTCAATGAACTTCTATATTTCCTCTTCACAACATATTTCCTACCTACTTTAGAAATATATTTGAAATAAAAACAGGGGGATGGTGTCTGACATTGAGATTAATTTTGGTTTGCTGTGATTGGCAACAGCAATGTGGATTGAATGCTTAGTTGCCTTAAAGCCTTATGTTTCCATTTCCCTTCCTAGTAGAACGTGGTGAATGTTGGGAACAGACTTTGAGACAAAGGACGGTCAACGTTTTGTTGATGTCTCAGCAACCCTCTGTTCTCTCTAAATGGAGCTGAATTGACAAGGGTTGAGATTGGAGTATAAAGATACACACTAAGATAATTCAGCAGTTGTACTCCTGAGTGAGAGGTTGGCAAGAAAGTAATGGTGGCTACATGCCAGTTTCAGAATGAAAGGCCAGTTTTCCGAATGGGCACCACATTCATTGAACCAACCTGTGATTGCGGTAAAGCGATGCAAATGTACTCTTTCATAGTGTGAGTTGCCAACCCATCCATTCTAAATTGGCAATCGCTTTGTTCGATGGACCCTGTTACTCCAGGAGCCTGGATTGGAGTGATCTGAACTCGCAGTGTCCCCAAAACTAAATTAGAATCAATGGAAATGTTTCTAGTAGACCCTCCAGCAGGTCATTTAATGATACATTTTTTTTGTAGAATGTCAATGTCTAGACTGGCACCAACCTTATTGGTGCCTTATTAGCTGGTGATAAATGATGTACCACACCCATATGTAAACTACGACTTTTGGATTCTTTTAATCTTACAATTTTTATAATAAAACATTTCTGCTGGTTTGTATCCAGCATCCACAAATAATAGGGATTATGAGATTTGATGGTACTGGGAGTTTGGGTAAAAGCTTAGTGCTGGAGCCTCTCTGTTTGGAAACGAGAAGTTTTATTGTACAACCTGCTTATTTGCCTTATGTGCCACTGGTCTTCATGTCAGGAAAAACCATGGCAGTCTGCCACAAATGAATCAAAATTGTTTGACTGCCAAACACCCCCTTTACAAGTAATGGGAATTCCTGCTGCTAACAGGAATAAGATAAATGGGGTCTTAAGACTGAATCAGCAACTTAGCACAGTAGTACTTTGGCTTCTTGTGCTTTCAGCCCATGCTTTCAGCTTTTACTGCTTTTTAAGAGGCTATTTAAGAGGTCATTTGCTCATTGCCATTGAGATATTCACTAAGCCTTATCCGTCTCCTATGCTATCTGCTCCACCCTATAATCCTCAGAATGTTCCTGTCCAGTCATGCAGATTCCTAGTTCCCTTGGCCCACCTTTAGTGCCCGGGATCTGCAGTTTTCTCTGCACCACAGCCTCTCTTTTGATTACACCTTAGAACGGACTTCCTTGAGACGACAAAAGCAAAGATCATAGAGCGGAGCAAGATAGTACATTCGTTGAAAAAACCATAGTAGGTAATCCATCATGGGTAATCCTCAGTGCCATTTCTGAAACCAGCTTTTTTCTCCGCTCCAATCTATGATCTTGGTCATGGCGTCCACTCTATGATCTATGGAGTGGACTATCTTGCTCCGCTGTATGATCTTTGGTTTACACCGAAGATAGACACAAAAAGCAGGAGTAACTCAGCAGTTCGGGCCAGGCTGCATCTCTGGAGAGAATGAATGGGTGACATTTCCGGTCGAGACCCTTCTCACCCAGGTATTAGATAAAGTTAATTATTTTCCTTTTGATTACTTCAGGGAAGTGGCTCTAGCAATAGTGGACGCATTGGTGATCATTTTCCAATGTTCAATAGATTCAGGATCAGTTCCTGTGGATTGGAGGATAGCTAATGTTATCCCACTTTTCAAGAAAAGAGTGAGAGAGAAAACGGCGAATTGCAGGGACATTTTTCCTCGATTTTGGATTGGGAAAATATAATTGATATCTATTTCAATTGGTTTACACTGTTAACTAATCACAACTGAAGTAAACTCTTTTAAAAACACATTGTTCCTGCAATTTATCATTTACGCGGTTTTTAAAAATTAGATATGAATACCAATTAGCAGAATATAGGGTAACCAGCTATGACCATGTGTAACTATTTATTTTACAGCAAAGAAATATTTAGATTTGAAAACACAGGCATTTTAAGTGTCGAATTACAGTAACGGTGCTCAACATTAAGTGTTCCATTTCTCTACAAATCTCCAAAATGCTACCGATAATTTAAAAATATTTTGAATTTCGTGTAACCGTCTATCACTTTTATTTATTCGATCCAAAATGAAAAGGCGAAATGTTAATAAAATGCTAATCATTACAAGCTTTTTTGGCCGTTTGTGGAAAGAATCTTCATATTGTGTCATTTGCATTTGCGCGCATTGAAACGAGTAAAGGAAATAACTCTACTGGTGCAGCGAGATTCGGAATCGCTGTATTTTTCGCCCATTCAAACTAGCCCCAAAGCATTGTGTGCGTCGATTTTAGAAACTGTCATACAAGTAATAAAAAGAGGGGAATGAAGCATGTATTTACTGGTGATTAAAACACTCCGGGATCGGTTTCAACGCGGAATGAAGTTAAGTACATAAACTGGAGCCAGGTGCATTAATCATCCTTGAACACAAATATCAGCTCCGGTCTATGTAGGTATGTTACAAAACTTACCTTTAGCGGTGCAGCAGTTCTATCACTGGCCGTGTGCGCGACTTTGGCGCCTTTGAAGGGGGGGGGCGGGGTTAAAGTGCGGTTTTCCCTTGCCATCCGGAGCTATATTTTCTCGGAGTGCGAGATTTCTCTAAAGATTCGTTCCGACTGCCGGTAAGTTAAAAATTCAATTGCCCGACTATTTCATCGCTGCAGTAAAATAAAAATTAGCTCCTAATGCCGTGAACCCCGACAACGGGGACGGATTTTACATAGGGGACAGGTAAGTGAAAGCTGTTTATTTTTACATATAAACTTGCTCGTTTAGATGACTTTAATCAATATTTTATGTTGCGAAACAGTGATTTATTCCCCGCACGAACGGGCAGTGTTTTTCCTGTCAATATGGGGTTTAAATTCATCGCAACCGCAACGTTCCAATCCATCGCGTTCCAGAAAATCCCACTCGCAAGCTGATTATTTTAATTACTCGCAAGCCCATTAATTTACAGGCACTAAACACAAAATTCCTTCAATTTGCCCTATAAATTAATGATTTAAAAATCATGTTATATTGTGAATTCGTGTGTGAATGTTATTTGGCCACATAGGCTTTAAAAAAAATGTTAATTTTTTCCTAAGAAATGGATAGATGTTTAGATCTAGTAATTGAATTTTGTAATTAGCTACAATTGGGTAACTAACTAATTATATGCTTTAATTTCAGGTCATCCAAGTAAGACTGTTTCATATTTGTTTCAGAATGCTTCAATCTATAATAACTGAAAATTTCTGTCAGTTCTCTTAATTTTTAAGAACGGTATGAGCTTTTGACTGTCCTCGATCACAACTTTTGTGTTGTCAATAGAAAAGGAATAGGAAACAAGTTGCTAATTTCCGAGTATGAAAATGGCCATAACTTTTTTAATACTGAAGATATGAAAGTGAATTAGGTGTCAAATTAAACTTATTTTTATGCTTTATATGATGAAATAAATTGCAGACTTGATTTTTTAAATCGCAACATTTTGTAACATTGCTACTCTATGATCTTTGCTTGAACGCTCGCTGTTGTATTTCTATCGCCAATTGTACACTCGACTGGACAGACTGATGTGTGTATAGAAAGGAACTGCAGATGTTGGTTTAAACTGAAGATAGACACAAAATGCTGGAGAAACTCAGCGGGCCAGGCAGCATCTCTGGGGAGAAGGAATGGGTGACGTTTCGAGTCGAGACCTTTTCTTCACACTGAAAGTCACAGGAAAGGGACTTTCAGTCTAAAAAAGGGTCTCGACACGAAACACCACCCATTCCTTCTCTCCCAAGATGCCGCCTGTCCCACTGACTTACTCCAGCATTCTGTGTCTATCTTCAGTTCAAATTAGCATCTGCAGTTACTTCCTAAGCATTGACCTCTTCTTCATGCCATGTTTAATGTTTGCATTGCAGATATTGCTGGCCATTGAAATATTGCTCTGACAGCAAGCAAACATTTGCTAAAATTAATTCCATCCTGGCCTGTAAGCCAAAGCTCTCATCCGTCCTCCTCAAAAAAAAGACAATGGTTGCATGCTCCGATTCCATTCTAAGTTAGCATTCAGCACATTTTCAATTACGATACCAAATCATTCCCTTGATAATTTTCCCTTTAGTCTATTTTCAAATAAAGAAACCGACCCGACCCGACTCCGCTCTGTGATCTTTGCTGATTACACATTCCACGGAAGTCGGGTCGGGTTTGCTAAAATGGCGGATGTCCCGCCCCGTTCCATACTACAAGTTAGTTCATTGGATTTTGCAGGAGTGGACCATCTTGCTCCACTCTATGATCTTTGGACAAAAGTAGCTCCATGATATGTCTTGTTAAATTAAAGAGCTTTGAAAAGGTAATACACAGATTAACTTTGTATTCTGATTTATTGCAACTCTTTCATTCAGCTTGTTTCTTAGTTTGTCCAATTATTTTAGAGTCATTGATAAATGTAGCACAGATGTAGCCAGGGCTTCAGCGCACCAATCTCTGTTGACCTCAACCACGCATTTACAACAGATTGCATGTCAATCCCATTTTATTTATTCTCCCCACATTCTCATCAATTTTCCCCCAGATTATACCACTCACAAGGAACAATTTAGAGTGGCCAATTAACCTATCAGCCCAGATATGGGACGAAACCAAGGTAACCCATGTGGTTAAAAGAGAACATGGAAACTCCACGCAGACAGCACCAGAGGTCACGATTGAACTTGGATCTCTGGTGCTCTGAGGCAGGGGGCACGACCAGTGCACCACTGTGCTGTCCATTTTCCCGAGCTCCCATGGTTAATTTAAAGTCGGTTTTCCTACCCACTGTTCTGGTGACTTCTTCGTGACTTTGTGTAAGAGACTGGACATCACACTGAGCTGCACCATGCAATTTGCAGAGCATTTTGTCCATTGACCATGTTTGGCCATAGAAGCCCAAATAGGTGGTTTTCTTTTATCAACTACATCACGACTTGGATTCAAAAGTCAGTCCATTTTAAACATGGGAGACTGGGTCAAATCAGAAGAACACGGCCATCCTTAATTATTCTGCGATTAACCAGCAAGTTCTGGCAGACTGCTTTATTTTTTTTCCTTTGCAGTTATCTAGCAAAGGCAGCCTTTGGCTTGTAAGTTTGATATGCGTTGAAGGGATAGAGGGTGAGCCAGCATTTAATTGCCCATCCTTCGCTATCTTTCAAAAAGTGCTGCTTGCTTCCTTGTACCGCTGCATCAGTGCAGGTCTTGGCCCGTTCTTAGGGCGAGGCTAATCAGCACTCCCCATTTTAATTCCCTCTCTGCAAATCTGCATCGGAGTTAGATACTTCCTGTCAGCTAATCTTACATCCATCTGCCAGTGGCTGGTATTGATGCATGACGACAAAGGAAGCAAAGATTTTCGATAACATTTTTGTTGTAAGGCATTTAAGATGAGGATTGAAATAACATGAAAAGCAACTAATAGCAACATTTTCACACACTGCTCTAAGAAACTAAAAAAATGATCCATATGTGGAGAGAGATAATTGTTCATTATAACTGTGGATTGTTAAGATTAGTATTACATGCATTGACAGTAACAGATTGTAGATCTGTTCATCAATACTGAGATAAATTTGCAATGCCGCATTTCTGAAATGTTTGTGTTCAATCTTACAGTTAAACAGCTCATCAATGAATAGGAATTGACATCCTTTCCAACTCGGTATAGAAAGTGTGCCTGTTTAGAGAAGAACATGAATGCTTGAAAGGTGACATTGCAGCAGTATAGATTTGTTAAACTGAGCTAGACAGATAAGCTTTATTGCAGGCTAAAGTGTCTACTAAGTTGCAATACATTTGTAATTTGGTAAAAAGCGACCCACGTTGCTATGCCTCACTGTGCCATGTCAAACACTGAAGTCATGATGAGGGTTACACAAGAAAATAGGTGCAGGGTTAGATCGTCTGGGCTCTCAAACCTGCTCTAGCAATCAATATGATCATGGCTGATCTGCCCCAGGCCTCAATTCCTTCTACATGACAGATCCCCATAACCTTTAATCGTCTGATCTTTCAAAAAATATCCACCTCTACCTTAAATACTTCTAATGAATAATCTTCCACACTCTCTGGGGTGGGGAATTCCATACATTCATCACTGTCTGAGAGGAGTTTCTACACATTTATGTTTTGAATGACTGGTCCCCTGGTTTAAAACGATGTCCCCTCGTTAAAGGCTCTTCCGCTAAGCAGTAAGTGGATAACCCCCCCCCCCCCCCCCCATCATTTTGAATGTAACCTGTTGCTAGGACTCCTCTGATGGCTTAATACATTTCAGAAAAATAATAATAGAGGGAACACATCTCCAGATTTGTTTAATAGGGAACTGCAGATGCTGGAAAATCGAAGGTAGATAAAAAATTCTGGAGAAACTCAGCGGGTGAGGCAGCATCTATGGAGCAAAGGAAATAGGCAATGTTTTGGGTCGAAAATAGGTAATGTTTTGGGTCGAGACCCTTCTTTATACTGAAGAAGGGTCTCGACCCGAAACATTACTTATTTTCTTCGCTCCATAGATGCTGCCTCACCCGCTGAGTTTCTCCAGCATTTTTATTTACTCATCTCCAGATTTAATTGTTTGCCAAGTGATTGAAATTCTGTAATGGGCCATGTGCGGAGTAGTGGGAAGATAATCTGAGTTTCTTGGGAAGAACTATATATTAACGAGAGGCGATGATGGACAAATGGCATCTCTGATGGTTTCCTACCTCCATCCTTTCCTGCAATTGGATAGTCACCATCTGCATAAAGGATGATTTATACAATGCCACCATGAAGAATAAAGATTCACTAATTTATTTTCAACCTAGTTGGATCTCAGACAGTGTAATCCACATAAGATATGGTTGCCCATTAACCACTTGTGTTTTGCCTTTCATCATGTCTTTGTTTCTTATTTTATCCCGTATATTATACTGCATCTGTCATGTACTTGCATTTCATTCATTATGTTCTTGTGTCAAATCCCACTCCAGAGTTTTGAGTATAGAATCCACAAAGCCAGCTCGAGCAGGGCACAGAAACACAGCAGATAGAGCAGCAGCCTCACATTGCTAGTGAAGCCAGGTTCAATCTTGACCTCCAGTGCCCTCTTTCGGGCGGCACAATAGCGCAACGGTCGAGATGTTGCCTTGCAATGTCAGAGACTCAGGTTTGTTACCCTGACTATGGGTGTAGTCAGTACACAGTTTGAACCTTCTCCCTGTGACCATGTGGTTTTCTCCAGGAGCTCCGGTTTCCTCCCACACTCCAAAAATGTACAAGTTTGTAGGTCAATTGGCCTCAGAAAGTTGTAAAATTGTCCCTACTGTGGGTAGGTTAGTGTACGGGATGATTGCTGGTCAGCACGGACAGGGTGGACCGAAGGGCCTATTTCCGCACTGTATATCTAAAGTCTAAATGAGAGAATATCCTGTGCTGCAGACAGCCTGCGGTGGGCCGGTGGAAACCGATGTCCAAACTTGCAATATCCTTGGCATAGGAACTTCTTGCAGAGGGCGATGAATCTCTGGAATTCACTATCCCGGAGTACTGTGATGCATGGAACACTTTTATTTATCTGGAGGTATTTACAGAGGAGGTAGATGTTTTTTTGAAAGATCAAGGGATTGAGATTTATAAGAAACTGGCACAGAAGAAGACATAAAAACTGATCGGCCATGATTATATTGAATCACAGGGCAGGCTGAGGGGCCAATTGGCTTACTGCTACTCATATTTTCTTGTCTGAAGAGCATTTCCATGCTATCATAGAGTCAGATAGCATGAAAACAGGAGCTTCGGCCCAACTAGCTCACACTGACCAGCATGCTCCATCTACACTAGTTCCACCTGCCTGTGTTTGGCCCATATCCCTCTAAACCTATCCTATCCATGTTCCTGTCTAAATATTTCTGTGATCTCTTCCAGCAGTTAGTTCTCAACACATACCACCCTTTGTGTAAAAAAAAAGTATTGGTCAATATTTCCTATCTACCAATATCCCTAAATAATATTGTTGTCCGTCATGCAGTTGGTGAGACCTTGACCCAGGCTGCAAATCCACCCAACCTCCTGACCCCTGGTGTTCCAGACTCTGGTCACACAGCCAACCCACTGTCTAGACCCAGCTCTGCTTGCACTCAAGCTTGCAGTCCAAACTGATGAGAGAGCCTGGGGCTAGAGCATCAGGATGTCCAAATAATCTGATGCTGCTTTTCACAATTTTGCTGTACTGCGGAAATTGGCAACCAGTGGGTTTACTTATGTGAAGTAATGGAGTACTTGTAGTTTCGTTATATCTCACACATGCAGTCAGATCTGTCGGTCAGATCTAAGAGCTGTCAATATGATGAGAATTTTGCCCTGATTTTCGTCTTGAACTTTCATTATGGCTGTCACCACTTCTTCATTCAATTCTTATACTGGAGGGCATAGCTTTAAGGTCAAAGGAGATATGCGGGGCAAACGTTCTCACAGTGGTGGGTGCCTGGGACATTGCCTGGGGTGGAAACAGATACAATAGTAGCACTTGAGAGGCTTTTGGACCGGCACATATATATGCAGGAAATGGAAGATACGATTCACATGCAGGCAGAAGAGATTAACCTAACGTGGCATCATGTTCAGCACAAACATAGTGGGCTGAAGAGACTGTTCTTATACTGCAGCGTTCCATGTTCTAAAAGGAACCCAAAATCCCTCTATCCTATTACAGATGCCATTCTGTGCCAGCTCTGATTCAATGCCAGTGCTCTCACATCTGTTGGAAGTAAATATGTTCAGCACACAGTGGCACGGCCAGTAGAGCTGCTACCTCACAATGCCAAAGACCCTGGTTCAATCCTGACCTCAGGTGCTGCTTTTGTGGAATGTATACCTTCTCCTTGCGACTTCATTAATTTCCTTTGGGTGCTCTCGGACAGCTATTAAAAGCAGGACCAACACACCAACTGCATGTGAGAGATTTAACAAAACCAACAAGTACTCCATTACATAAGTAAATTCCATTATTTTACCAGTAATTGCCAGTCTCCGCAGTACAGCAAAATTCTGATTACCAGAATGGAACTGTATAAAGTTTGTACGTTCTCCCGGTCACCTGCGTGGGTTTTCTCCACGTGCTGCAGTTTCCTTCCACACTCCAAAGACGTACAGGTTTGTAGGTTAATTGGCTTCGATATTATTGTAAATCATCCCTAGTGTGTGTACAATAATGTTAGTGTGCGGGGATTGCTGTTTGGCATGGACTTGATGGGCCAAAGGGCCTGTTTGTGCGCTGTATCTGTAAACTAAACTAAATTAAACGAAACAGCATCTGGCTTCCTCCCATGTCTCAAAACATGGCAGCTTGGTAGACAAATTAGCCCTTGTCAATGGCCCCAAGTGCGTAGGTGAGTGGTGCGGTGTTGAAGAGGGGTGTGGAGGTTGGTGAGCATGAGAATAAAATGGGGGTAATGTCAAAGGTCAGCATGTACTCGGCGGGCCGAAGTGCCTGCTTCTGTTCTGTATGTCTATCAATCTAATACCCTGAAGGGCTGCAGCAGAAATTAGAGTTGCTGCCTCAGTGCCAGAGACCTGGGTTCAACCCTGACCTCTGGTGCTTTCTGTGCACAGTCCACACTTTCTCCCTCATTCCAAAGATGCACAGTTCTGTAGGTTAATTGGCTGCAGTAAATCGCCTCTAGTGTATAGGGAGTAGTTGCAAAAGTGGGATAACATAGAACTTGTGTGAATGGGTGATTGATGGCTGTCATAGATTTGATTTGATGGGCTGAAGGGTCTGTAACAATGCTGCATCTCTAAGATGAGCTTAGTAGATCATCATGCCAGTGTGGTGAGAGACAAGATGCTATGTTGTGGCCCTTGTCATTTGGAAAGAATTGTTTGTTTGTTTGTGGCATGCCAGCCAAAAAAGGTTTAGTTTGTGGGACAATGTTGGAGGTCATATATTTCTGCATTTCCCACATTATAAAAGCAACTACACAATTTACGTACTCGTCTCTAAAGAGCTTTAGGGTATCTCCACCCTGGGAAGCCCTCTTTTTCTGGCTAATCAAATTTCACTACACCAACTGGTGTATGTGATAATAAATGTCCTTTGTCCTTTGTCCTTTTTTCCATGTCTTGAAACAACAATTATCTTGTACTCAAAGGCACAGTGCTGGAGTAACTCAATGGGCCACGCAGTATCTCTGGAGAACATGGATAGGGTCAAGCCACATCTAGAGTTGCTGCCTTACAGCGCTTGTGGCACCAGAGACCCGGGTTTGATCCTGACCATGGGTGCTGTCTGTTCGGAGTTTGTACGCTCTCCCCGTGACCACGTGGGTTTTCTCCAAGATCTTTGGTTTACTCCCATATTCCAAATTGGCTTGGTGTAAGTGTAAAATTGTCCTTAGTGTGTGTAATGTGTGGGGATCGCTGGTCGGTGCAGACTCGGTGGGCCAAAGGGCCTGTTTTCGCACTGTACCTCTAAACTAAACTAAACTAAACAAAACATTAAGAAACCTACTGTATCCAGAGATGCTGCCTGACCCTCTGAGTTATTCCAGCGCTTTGTCTCTTTAAATAAAATCAGCATTTGCATTTCCTTGTATCTACACTATTTTGCACTTGCTGTAATTACATGTAAATATTGATAATCATGTAGCTTAGAATGTAAAAAGCTTGTATCAAGTCTGCGCTGGGGATTGGAAGGTACACAGCTCTGGTGTTGTGCAAGAACCGTTTGACAGCAATGTTTTGACATGCAGCAGACAAGAGGCTGGAATGTCATGTGAAAATAATAGACCTTGTGTCTGATGGAATCACCAAGGGTTCACCCTTTTGTTAATTTACTATTATGGGGAGGCTATGAGAGTTAATGATTCAGATTGATCTTTCATCTCAATTGTTCGGTAGATATGAATCATGGGCCTTGTTTCTCTCTTCACAGATGCTGCCTGACCTGCTGAGTTTCCAGCCTTTCTGTTTATATTTTAGTTTTTTTTTGATGGGAGTTTAAAGACTAATTCTTTTTAGATTAACTGCTATACCAGGCAGATAAATCACTACTTCTTTTGCTGTGTAGGAAGGAACTGCAATGCTGGTTTAAACCAAAGATGGACACAAAATGCTAGAGTAACTCAGCTGGCCAGGCAGCATCTCTGGAGAGAAGGAATGGGTGATGTTTTGGGTCGAGACCCTTCTTCTTTTGGGTATTTAGACTACGGTTTTATGCCTTGTGAACACAGAGTCCTGGACATTACAGTATGAAAATAGGCTCTTTGGCTCACTGATTCTGCATCAACCGTTAACCATTTTTACACTAATCCTACTGTAACATTCTTTTCTCTACACATTCCCTCAGTTCAACTAGATTTTATCACTCTCTTTTACACTGAAGGGGCTGTCCCACTTGGGGACCTAATTAGCGAATTTAGAACAGTTTGGAAAAATGACATGTTGAAGACCTCCTTCGACTATGTAGAAGACTAGTTTCGACTAGCTACGACTAGCTACACACCGCCCCGACATCGTGCCTCCGTGAACCTATCTGTAGGTGCCTCCGTGACCCTCTATGTGTGTGGCTCCTTGGTCCTGTGTGTGTGTGTGCCTCGGTGCCCCTCTCTGTGTGCCTCTCTCTGTCCTGGCGACTTTGCTCCAAGTTCGCCTCACTTTGCGCCGCGTTGCGTCCCTCACCCGAACTCCGCGCGGCCCCTACTGCCGATTTGGTTGCACTTGCCGAATGCAGGCGCATGCTGGTGGGAACAGCCCTGTACAGGGGATCACCCGACCTCTGCGCGGTCCCGCTTCCAGTTTGATCTCGTTCATCGCATAGAGTTGCATGCTGGTGGGACAGGCCCTTTAGTTATTCAATAAATGGAGGAAAATGGACTGAATCACCACCCCGTGTACTTACAGTATATGGCTGCATAAGCAGTAAACAGGCAGTCCCAATTATGAATTAGAAAGTTTCCTTTAGAACACCTCGTTAATTTTTTGAAGGCTGACCTTGAACAGTTGCACATTAGGTCTATAAAATTCTCTGGCATTTAATAGGAACAGTTAATAGGAATTTGCCTCTTCAACTATTCTTATGGAATTTTACAACATTTTGTACTTTAAAACATTTTCAATCAGGCTTTTGTTTAAAATAAAATAAGAATATAAATGTGAGTCATACATTATGGAAATAGGCTCTTCAGCCCAACTTGCCCATGTCGATCAAGAATCCCCATCTAAGCTAGTCCCACTTGTCCGCATTTGGACCATAGTGTATGTATCTAAACCTTTCCTATCCACATACTTGCCCAAGTGTCTTTTAAATGTTGTAATAATATCTGCCTCAACAACCTCCTCTGATAGTTTGTTCCATACACCCACTACCCTCTGTGTGACAAAGTTCCCTCATAGGCTTCTGTGAAATCTTGCCCCTCTCAACTTCAACATTGTCCTCTGATACTTGTTTCCCCTGGGTAAATGACTGCAATTACTCTATCTATTCGCCTCATGATTTTATATACATCTTTCAGATCACCCCTCCGCTCCAAGCAATGAAGTTCTAGCCTGGAAACCTTTCCCAAAAGCCCTGGTCCTCGAGTTCTTGTGACATCCCCATAAATCTTCTTTCCACTCTGTGCAGTTCAATGGCATCCTTCCTAAAGCAGGATATCCAAACGCGGCCTCAACAACATCTTGTACAACGGTAAAATAAGTTAATGCTCAGCATTTGTTTCACACCAGGCAGTGTGCTTCGGCTTGTGGTTCGGAGCTGGTTCTACCTCATTTAATCTGCATTTATGGCATTTTCGTGCCATAAAATGTTGCTCCCTTGATTGACAGGTTGTACCTTAGCATCAGCTCTGTTGCTGGGTTCATTGCGATCATGGGCTGCACAGCATTGCAACTAATAGAACTGATACCAGATCCGTGGGTTCAATCCTGACCCTCAGTGCTGTCTGTGTGGCGTTTGCATGTTCTTGCATTCGTTTCCTCTGGGTGCTCCAGTTGTCTGGAAACAGGGGTAGGCCATCTAGGCCTGTGATGAGGAAATACTTTTTCACCCAGATAGTTGTGAATCTGTGGAATTTTCGGCCACAGAAGGCAGGGGAGGCCAATTCACTGGATGTTTTCAAGGGAAAGTTTAGAGGGCTAACGTAATCAAGGGATATGGGGAAAAGGTGGGAACTGGATACTGATTCTGGATGATCAACCAAGATCACATTGAATGGCAGTGCTGGTTCGAAGAGTCGAATGGCCTACTCCTGCCCCTATTTTCTATGTTTCCGATGTTTCCTTTGTATCCTGAAGACGAGCAAGTTGGTAGTTTAATTGGCATCTGTAAATTGTCCCGAGTGCATAGATGAATGATAGAATCTGGGGGCAACTAGTTAGAATGTGGGTAGATTAAAAAATGGGAGTTATGTACAATTAGTGTAAATGGTGTTTGTCTCCAGTTGAAGAGGGTTGGCGTAGGCTTGGACCAGTGAGGTACTTGATTTTATTTATTGTCACGTGTACTGAAGTACAGTGAAAAGCTTTTGTTGTGCGCTAACCAGTCAGCGGAAAGACAATACATGATTCCAATTGAGCCAGACAGGCAGCATCTCTGGAGAGAAGGAATGGGTGACGTTTCGGGTCGACCTGAAATGTCATCCATTTCTTCTCTCCATGGATGCTGCCTGTCCTGACGGGTTACTCCAGCTTTTTTTGTCTATCTTCGGTTTAAACCAGCATTTACAGTTAATTCCTACACATTACAATCGAGCCATTCATAATGTACAGATATATGATAAGGGGAATAACGTGAATGTGTGCTCACACCTCACCGACAAAATGTGATCATCACAAACCTCATTCCATGTTTCTATGACTACTGCTACCTCTTTGATGCTGCCTGACTGTCCCACCAAGCTATGGCCCTGCTGAAAGCTTTCACCATGTTCCACCCTTCATAAATTTCACAAACGTCACCCATTCCTTCTCTCCAGAGAAGCTGACTGTCCCGCTGAGTTACCCCAACATTTTATGTCTATCGTTGGTTTAAACCAGCATCTGCAGTTCCTTCC
This sequence comes from Raja brachyura, assembly GCA_963514005.1. Next base: position 36,166,656 of record OY740794.1, on the reverse strand, counting down.
TACACACACTGTCAAATTGTATTTGACGACATTCATGTGAAGAGCGTTGGGATATTTTGATCTCTCTTTCTGCTAGTTGCTGGCTATTGTAATAGGCAGTATAATGTGGTGATAGTTGTCCAGTCCCATTCAAGGCTCCATCCAATACAGCCTATACAGCCATTATACATCCTGAATGATCTTTCCTCACTGAAAGCTATTAGCTGAATTGTGGTGTCGCTGTTATTCGAACTGTGTGGGCTGGGAGTTCAAAAGGGGATGTTTGGAACTTTAGTTGGAAGTATTGAGGTTGTTTAAGCAAATACAAATTAACCCTGAGAAGCAATGTTTTAGTGAATAGTTGGGCAGACTCCTTCGGGAGACGATAGAAAGTGTTTATATTGATTCATTTCAGCTAGATAAAATTTCATTCTGCAAATGGTATTTTGGGGCTATAGGGTCTATAGAATGAATCCCACTACTATCAAACATCGAACTATCGTTTGCACGTAGAAACTTGAATTTTTTGGATGTCTCTACACTTTATACACACCATTAATTTTAAAGAGCAGTCCTTGTTGCCAGAAAACCCATTTACTATTGTGCAAACTGCAAAGTTAGCCATGGTGCAACCTGCTACTTTCAGCACATCAAGTTAGTTTGTATTGGTCAGGTTATGTCCTACAGGCAATAGTTGTAGATCCACCAGTAGTAGAGGATGTGGGGTGCTCTTAATTAGACTGAGGAAAGCCACGTGGATGAAAGAAAATGGGCAGACGTTGAATCAAATCACTTACAGTGGCGTGCATAATTGTGAAGTGGAAGGAAAATGATACATGGTTTTCAAATTTTTTAACAAATAAAAAACTGAAAAGTGTGGCGTGCAAAAGTATTCAGCCCCTTTTACTTTGATACCCCTAAATACAATTCAGTGCAACCAATTGCCTTCAGAAGTCACCTAATTAGTAAATAGAATCCACTTGTGTGTAATCTAATCTCAGTATAAATACAGCTGTTCTGTGAAGGCCTCGGAGGTTTGTTAGAGAACATTAGTGAACAAACAGCATCATGAAGCCTAAGGAACACACCGGACAGGTCAGGGATAAAGCTGTGGAGACGTTTAAAGCAGGGTTAGGTTGTAAAAAAATATCCCAAGCTTTGAACATCTCACGGTGCACTGTTCAATCCATCATCCGAAAATGGAAAGAGTATGGCACAACTACAAACCTACCAAGACATGGCCATCCACCTAAACTGATAGGCCGGGCAAGGAGAGCATTAATCAGAAAAGCAGCCAAGAGGCCCATGATAACTCTGGAGGAGCTGCAGAGATCCACAGCTCAGGTGGGAGAATATGTCCACAGGACAACTATTAGTCGTGCACTCCACAAATCGGGCCTTTATGGAAGAGTGGCAAGAAGAAAGCCATTGTTGAAACAAAGCCATAAGAAGTCCCGTTTGCAGTTTGCCACAAGCCATGTGGGGGACACAGCAAACATGTGGAGGAAGGTGCTCTGGTCTGATGAGACCAAAATTGAAGTTTTTGGCCTAAATGCAAAACACTATGTGTGGCAGAAAACTAACACTGCACATCACCCTGAACACACCATCCCCACTGTGAAACATGGTGGTGGCAGCATCATGCTGTGGGGATGCTTTTCTTCAGCAGGGACAGGGAAGCTGGTCAGAGTTGATGGGAAGATGGATGGAGCCAAATACAGGGCAATCTTGGAAGATTCACCTTCCAGCAGGACAACGACCCTAAACATAGAGCCAGAGCTACAATTGAATGGTTTAAATCAAAGCATATTCATGTGTTAGAATGGCCAGTCAAAGTCCAGACCTAAATTCAATTGAGAATCTCTGGCAACACTTGAAAATTGCTGTTCACAGACACTCTCCATCCAATCTGACTGAGCTTGAGCTATTTTTCAAAGAAGAATGGGCAAAAATTTCAGTCTCTAGATGTGCAAAGCTGGTAGAGACATACTGCAAAAGACTTGCAGCTGTAATTGCAGCGAAAGGTGGTTCTACAAAGTATTGACTCAGGGGAGCTGAATACTTTTGCACGCCACACTTTTCAGTTTTTTATTTGTAATAAAATTTGGAAACCATGTATCACTTTCCGTCCACTTCACAATTATGCACCACTTTTTGTTGGTCTATCACATAAAATCCCGATAAAATACATTTACGTTTGTGGTTGTAACGTGACAAAATGTGGAAAAGTTCAAGGGGTATGAAAACTTTTGCAAGCCACTGTATCTGTGAGATATCAGAGCCAATTAATACATTTAGAACCAGATTTTAAATCTAGTTTTGACAAAGGATCCAAGCAGCAAATCCAGAATGAATTTGTGTAATGACATTGTCAGCTTCTAGTCACACTTGTATCCTAGAGTGTGGGCAGACTTGAGAAAACAATGGCTGGTTCAACACAGATCCCTGCCCTTAGGAACAACGTTTAAATATTTCTTTTCAATGTATGCAAGCAAAGAATTTCACTGGGACTTGTCACATAAAGTATTCAATTCAATTCAATCTAACTAAAATATAGTTTAGTTTATGGAAACAGGGTGGAAACAGACCCTTCAGCTCACCTAATCCACGCCGACTGGCGATCCCCACACACTAACACTTTCCTACACACAAGGGGGACAATTACAATTACACCAATCCATTTGACCTACAAACCTGTATGTCTTTTGAGTGTGGGAGGAAACTGGAGATCCCAGAGAAAACCAACGCAGGTCACGGGGAGAACGTACAAACTCCGTACAGACAAGCGCCTGCAGTCAGGATTGAACTGGGGTCTTTGGCGCTGTAAGGCAGCAGATCTATTGCCTGCGCCATTGTGCTGCCCAGTTTAATGTAGGGACCCAGCAGAATAGATGATAGGAGAACATGTCAGATTCACAGAAGAAGTCATCAAATTAGCACTGCGGTAAGGAGAAACTCCTTTGTTCACAAGTTCACAAATATTTGGGATTCTCTAATGCTAAAAATAGAATATTCAAGATAGGAGTGGATAGATTTATTCCATACCAGGAAAATTAATATTTGAGGGTTAGTGTAAGAAGATGAAATCAAAATAAACACCTAGTGTGACTTAATTGAGCGGTAGATAAAATAATGTAGTCAAACTGTATAAAAACATGCCCAATTCATCCAAGCCGAGCTAAATGCCACAACTATTTTAGTCCCATTGATTCTCTAATCCGGAGGAAAAAATCAGGGTCCATTCACCAGGTTTGGGTTTACCACTCATGATTACCCCTCATGTTTTTGTACATTAATTTAAACGCTCTAGTATTGTTTAGCAATGCAGCATGGAAACAAGCACTTCTGCCCAATGATTCCTTGCTGACCATTGATCAGTCCACACTAGTTAAAAGTTATTCCACCACCTCATCCACCCTCTACACATTAGGTGCAATTTACAGACACCAATTAACCTACAAACTGGCACGGCTTCGGGATGTGGGAGGAAACGATAGTTAACCCACATGGTTCAACTTGTGAGCTCCACTCAGACAGCACCCAATGTCAGGTTTGAATTTGGGTTTGTGGCTCTGTGAGGCAGCAGCTCGATCAGCTGTGCCACTGTGTCACTGTGTCGCCCTTTTTATTTAAGAGCATAGTCTCCTGTGCTCCAAGGAATAAAGTCCCAATCTCCCCAACATTTCCCTATAACTCAGCTCAATGAGTCCTAGCAACAGCGTCATAAATCTTTTCTGCAATTTTTTTCTAGTTTAATGCCCTCCTTCCTATAACAGGGTGACCAAATCTGAACACAATAATCCAAGTGCAGCTTCACCAACATCTTGTACAACGGCCTCTTGTACAACTTTTATGAAGACATTCAGCATGGAAATTGGCTCTTTGGCCTATTGCATCCTACCTGATTCATCACCACCCATGTGCATTAATCCATGTATTTTTACATCTTCCCACATTCCCATCAACTCAACCACTCACCTGGAAGCTAGGACGATATACAGTGGGCAATTTAACCTGCTAATTGCACAATTTTGGGCTGTGGGCGGAGACTGTAGCACCTGGGGGAAACCCATGTAGCATGCACAAACTTCACACACATAGATAGCACTGGAGATCAGGATTGATAGCGGCACAGGTTTTGGCACTGGCTAACTCTACCAGCTGTACCACTGTGCTGATTTCTCCCATTTCCATATATTAAATATGGCCTCTTGCCTTACTGAAGATCTGAAAAAGGGCCAGTTAAACCATGCAATGATCCAATGAATTTTGGTGTCATATAAATAACACACTTTAAAAAAATCTTGTTTCCAAAATCCATTTTCTTTTAAGTTGGTTTCAGTTGGAATTTATAACTGCATCTTGGCAGATGGGTATTCAGACAAGATGCCAATTCTGAGCAAATGCACATTTGGATGTTCAGGGAGTGAGTAGTAATGTTTGTTAACATATGTGATCTATCTTCAAGTCACATGGCCTGCTGACTCATCGTTTAATATGTGGTAATAATATCAGCATAAGGGTAACCATTGTGTCATTAACATTTGCTCTTTAATTTAGTTTGGTCTGGTTAGCCCTGTTGCAAGGAAATGTACAATGTAGGAGGAGGACATTCAGCCAAAGTTTTAAGAGGGTCTATCCAGTCATATCATATCTTTTAGCACCCGATCCATGACCTTGCCAGTCACAGTTCTTAAAGTACACATCTGAGTACTTTTTGAATGTGATAGAGGTTTCTGCCTCTCCTGCTATTTTTAGGCAGTAGGTTCCAGACCCTGAGTAAAACTGTCTTCTTGCTAATCCCTCTTTGCCACGGCAAATGGGTCTATCCAATTTGCCCAGTCTGGGTTGTATCATTTTATTCCTCAATAAAATCTAACCTCATCCTTTCCTAATAACAATCAATCTTACCAATCTTAGTTTTGATCTTGTATTCTACAGGGTTTTGATTGGGGCATATTGAAGGAAGACTTCATTAATATGAAACGAGTCATTTATGGTTCATGGATTCGCAGAAGTGGCTAACATGTGTTAACATTCCCAATTTGCCCTCAAAATGAGTGGATTACTGGACAATCAAGATTGATCTGCCCCAATGTAAGCCAGCCTAGTGGAAGGTTAAGATCACTGAACCAAATGTGTTTTTAATGACATTCTGGTAGCTTCTGGTCACCATCTCTGATATTAGTTTTTTTAATTTGACAATTAATTAATTACTCAAATTTAAATTTCCTAGATGTCAAAGTAGGATTTCAACGTGCCCCTGCCTAAATAGTCTGGGCATCCCTCATGTGGTAACATAACTTTGTCACTCTAACCCCTCATAATTCAATTTTTATCTTTTTAAATTGCCTCAGCAAGTTGATTTATGAAAATGTATTTGTTTAGATTGTTATGTTACAAAAACACAAGATAAAATAGCTGTTTTAACTTTAAATATTAAATGGTTCGCTGGGAGTTAAATTAATGGTTTTCAGATTCCACTACTCAATGAATTAATTTGTATTGAACACTAACAATACAGCTAAGTGGAAATATCTGGCTTTAAAATTAAACCGGGATCATTTGAAGGGAGTGACTCTGACTGGACAGATCTATTCCATGTGGAAGCAATAAATATGATTGTGTAGTTGATACAAACTTTTGGTTTAGAAAATAAATAAATGGGCATATAGTTAAATGCAAATATTCTGGCAAAGAGAACGGATTTCTTCAAATCTAGATATGTTCAACAAAGCTCCCAGCAAGTCAGGATGAACTTTGACCAACAATAAGGGCACCAAAAGGATATGTCCAATTTTCTGTGCTATCTTCTCTTGCTGATTTCATTTAAAATGTTTCCCTAAGATGTATTTATGTTTTTGATGCAAGTGTACACTATTTCCGGCACCATTGCTACTTCCTACCTGTCCACTGCCAAGAGCATGGTCTCTCATCCTCATCTCATCCTAAACTCTGAATAGCTTTAGAAATGTCATCTATAAATAAGCACACTGTAAAATCTGCTGTATAAGTTGCAGCTGCATATAACTTGCTCTCTCCTTTTGGAAACTTCAAATTGAGGACAACCCATTCCTTGAAAAATCCCACAGTATCTTTTCACAAGCAGTTCTCTCTTTACTGAGAGTTAACCAACAGCTATGATGTGGGAAAATTTGCTGCTCTGATTGCAAGGTTTGAATAACTTGCAAAGTAAAATTTGGAACTGGTGCCTTCCCTCCTGTCAGGCCATGGATGCTAGTGAGGCGGGTACCCTTGGCCGCAACTATCGAGGTATTGGGTGGAGAAACATTGCAAGAGGAAGAGCAATGAGGAGCAGATAGGCAGGTTTGGTCTAGGTGAGAAATGTGTGGGATTAGATGAAGAGGAGGGAGAGAAATTCTGGAGGAAGGGAGAAGAGCGTGAAGGAGAGGTGAGGGAAAGGGAGATAGCAAATGTGAGAAATGTGGAAACGCTACAGTATTCTTGTTATCAAAAACATCCCTCCCTTTGTTTCTAGCTCCTTCCACCCTCTGACAATCACCCATCCCCTCAGCATTAACTATTTTTCACTCCTCGGCCAGCAAGAGGCAGAGTTTTCACTGCCTTTTCGGTCATGGCTGGGGAGTAGAGATAAGGTCTGGAGTTGGGGTTGGAGGGAAATTGGTAAATACTGCACGCGGTATTTGGGGGGGGGGGGGAGAGAGAGAATGTCTCAAGGTGTGGATTGCAGCATATATGCGTCAGGCAGCATATCTGGAGAAAAGGAATAGATCACATTTTGGGTCGCTGACATTGTGGCCTGTGGTTTTCAAATACATACCGACATATACACATTATGTAAGCCACACTCGCCGCCTGGACCTTTTCATCATATGATCAGAGCTCATATCGCAGACGCAGGCTGGAATTTTCTTAATACTAGCCACTTGTAAAGAACTGATCATTTTCTATGATAGCCAAGATCATAAGATTCCTCCTTTGAGCATTCTTAAAGTAACTTAAGTACCATCTACATTGTATTACCTTGGACTAAAAAGACGTGTTGCATGAGCCTACCATTTCATTAACCTGCTATTATTACTCAATGATTAATAGGTCACTATGATTTCTTCTCCTGGCCCAGCAATGGTCATGATATTAACTGGTGACTTCATTGGAGAGGTATCTGACTCGTGCATTCTCAAATTTAATTGGTCACAGATATCAGTCTTGTGTATCAAGTCATAAGGTTTGCTGAATCACTCGGTCTACGTTGTCCACCACCTGTTATTAGCTATCTGAGGGTAGCTCAGAAAGACACAAAGCGTTGGAGTAGCTCAGTGGGTCAGGCAGCATCTCTGGGGCACATGGACAGGTAGCGTTTCAGATCAGAAACCTTCTTCATACTCTGACATCTGGTTGCGACCCGAAGCGTCACCTATCCATGTTCTCCAGAGATGTTGCCTGACCCACTGAGTAGTTCAGCACTGTCTTTTTCCTGTAAACCAGCATTTGCAGTTCCTTGTTTCAGGCCGAGCTTAACTGAGGGTCTGTTTGGTAATTTAAAAAAGAATATTGGTTTTGACACCAACTTATAGTTGTTCAATTGGAATTTTGTCCAGATACAGCTAATACTGAAGGAACAACAGTTAAGCTGAGTTGGTTAGAAAATTAGATACATGATGGGTGATATTGATTCCTGTAACAGCCAATAAATAGCTCGATCCTGATGCCATCAAGAACAGTCAGGAAAAAAAACTCATTGATACAGATAAAGCTGTATACAACCTTAGTTACTTTTGTATTCTACTTTTTTCTTTAAAAGGAAATAAAAATAGCTGGAAAGGTTGGTTCATTGTGCATTGCCAATTACCTTGAGAACGTAAGATGCAGTCATGTAAAAGTCTTGGATGCAGTCTTTAAGACGATGTTTGTTAATTGAGGAGCATACACATTAGGTGAAGTGCTTTTACAAGATGCCTTGGTAAGATGTTGCAGTGCATCTTGTAGTTAGCCTGCAGTGTAGTCTTCTCTTGGTAAACTATTGCTAAAGATATGGTAAATGGCATTGGCATCACTGTACCTACTGTACATTGGTTTGTTGCTCAATACGAACTGAAAAACACGAAACAATAATAGTAGTTGGTACAAGAAATGGTAACTGCAGACCCAATGGAAGTGTTTATTGCCACTCTAATCCAGGGCACAGTGGAAATAAACAAAGGGTAGCTGCAATCAGACTGTGTCAGGTCATCAACTGGCCTCTCTGGAGAACATGGCATCAGCTAAACTGGCAGCTGTATCTATTTTTTTACAGCAAGTGTTTTTTCGAGGGGAGTTTGACCAAGCAGAATTACCATCTGCTTTTGCAAACATTGAATTTTTCTTTAAACTTGGTGATTCAGCCAAAGTATGTAAGGAGCTAGCAAGTGTGTATGAATCAGCCTGCCATCAGACATGCATGCTTCTTGATAATCTGTGAGACTGCACGTATTACAGAACACTGAGAAATTTATTTTCAGCAAACGATCCCGGCTTTCAATAATCTATCAACGGGGACAGCAACTGGGTGGAAGAGAGGCAGCATTTGCTAAATGAAAAACCAGTGCAAATAGTTGAGCAGAGGAATTTGGAAGTTGAAGCATTTGGTTTAAATGAAAAAGCTGGGAAACAAATTTAAAAGCAATTTAAAAGAATGTTACTGGGTTCCATCATCTTTTACATATAAACAGTAGATATTTACACATTCCAAGTTCCCAGTTTTTATTTAAATGCACAAATGGCAACTCTCCGTCCATACCAAATGATTGTCTATTGAAGCCCTTCCCTATCCTGGCTCCGTTTTCCCTGCTCACCTCCCGCTCTTTCCCTCCCCCCCCACCCCCGCTTTACTTCCCTGTCTACCCCACTTTCTACTTTTATACCCATTTTGTGCTGCAGTTTCATTTAGAAGAATCCCTTCAACAGGCACTGCAATGTTTCCAGGTGACACCCAAACAGTGGCTTGAAGATTAGACCATGAACAGCCAGTGGAGCCCCATTCTCCAAACTACCCACAAGGTGCTGACTTGCCAAGGAGCAGAGAAATCGTTTTTTTATTGATTCACTATTACTGCCGGTGCTGCACTGTCAAGAACTGATTGCCAATCTTTTCCTTCCTTTGTGATGTTCTTTAAAAGCTGCCTATTTGACTGCTATTGATCTTTTATCCTGCCTATTTGACTGCTTTTGATCCTTTAGCTCAGCCTCAGCCTCACTGTTTCTTTTTATGCTACTCCTTTCATCCGATTTGGGACTTTTATAATGGAAGAAGGGTCATACAACTACAGACTATTCCTGTTGATACTGGCTAAACCTCCATTGATCATTTTCCAAATATTACCAAATATTTGATTCAGCTTACTTTTAGTCATGTACCAGGGTGCATTGACATTTCATTTCGGAGTCACGTGAGTGGAGCGCGCTCCTCGCCAGCCCTTCATAAGGGGCCACGGAGGTAAGTATTCTACCTTTAGTTGGTGGTCCTTGTTGTCTGATTATGTCTTGCAGCAAGGACATGGATGGGAGTTCGAAGGGCCGGAGGACGTCAGGACGAGTTCGCCGGTCAACAGTTCCGGGGCCTTTACCATCGGCAGTACCTGCAGTGCAGGCCGGGACTCAGGCGGAGATGTGGGTAAGCCCTGTGATTACAGGTCCAGATCCGCCAGCACACCACAGCTCGGAGGAGTTCGACGAGGAGGAGTGTGGTGTGCCGCCAGAGCAGGGGGACCCTGCCATGGCAGTCAGGTCGTCAGCGGGCTCGCTGGCGACCTCGAGCAGGGCACGTGCCGTTGCACGGCCTGTTCCACTCAGCCCTCCGAGAAGGGGGAGGGCAGGAGCCCAGAAGCCTAACCCTGTTAGGGCTAAGGCATTGCCTATCGCGGAGGAGCGGTCAGGTTCCAGGGCGAGACCCGGGGCGGCTGTGAGGTCCAGCCGGCACACCCCGACTCTCGACGCCGGGACGGGTCGGTCGAGTCGGGTCTCGTCACGGTCGCCGAGCCCCCCATGGATGGGTGGGCGAGACCATGCGTCGGCAACGTCCACGATGTGGGCAGCCGGCAAGACTGCGCGGGCCCCAGGCAGGCATGCTTCAGCTGGTGCCGACACCTCGCCGCAAGTGCCCTTAGTGGCAGCGGCTTCAGCTCCCGCTAAACGGAGGCGGTTGAACACGCCCGCGCAGGAATCGTGCAGTTTCGCCTCGGCGGCTGTTAGCGACAACTACCGGCACCGGCAGGGCCTCGACGAGGTGCGGGCCGATGACAGGAGCCCGGTTTTCTTTTCAGAGCCGGAGGACTCCGACCACCTGAGTGTTCAGGGTGAAGGGCGTATTGACCGTATGGAGCGGCTGCTGGAGCTCCTGCTTCAACGTCAACAACAGCAGGGCAGCAACAGGCACAGGGCGTCTTCACCAACATCTACTATCAGCCTGGAGCAGCAGGAGGAGGAGGTTCTGGTGGATCCCGTACCACCTCCGTTGGAGGTGCCAGCGGAGGAACTCTTGGATGTGGCGACCAAATTCGCGGCCCCACATTCATCTGGTCTTCCTCTAAATACAAAGCTGGCAGCCACAGTGGACTTTCTTAATAATCAGGTGCTGCAGGAAGAAGTCCTCATCCAGGCTATGAGCCGTCACAAGGCTCCATCAAACTGCAACTCCCTCAACGTGCCTGTGGTCAATACGCCAATATGGGGCAACATCAGTGCGGCTATCCGTCAACAGGAGCTAAAATTGCAGCGGATCCTGAAACTCCTCACGGCCGGTATTACCGCCTTTGCGCGGTCGGTGGACGGGGACGAACTGAATTTGGACCAGGAAGATGCTCTGGCCTTATTGTGCGCGACCCAGCATGAAATCAACGGGTTTCGCAAAAACAGCATCCGCCCAGCACTCAACCCGAAGTTTGCAGGATTGTGCAAACCACCGCCGCCGCCGCCGCCCCGTCAGCTCTTTGGTGAGGACCTCTCGAAGAGAGTCAAAGAGCTTGACGAACAAGCCAAAACGGTGGGGATCATGCGCTCTCAGAGTGCCCCCACACCGTCAGGCTCAAAAGCTCCATACATTCGCTCACGAGGGTCGGCCAGTGCCTCGACGAGGACCCGCCCTCTAGCTCCACAACGACAACAGCACCAGAACCAGCACCAAGGGTCTTTTTTAGGACAGGGTCGGCAGAGACCTTTGTGGAAATCGAAGACGCCGCGCCCTCAAGCCAACCCAGCACCTCCACGGCCACCCACACATATCAAGGATCGCCGGTAACCACGGAGGTGAGGGGGTCTGGTTCTCTTTTTTCTCTCTGTTTAACTTCCCATGTTGGTGGTCGTTTACGGTTGTTTTTGGATGCATGGGGTAATTTTACTGGTGATGAGTATGTGTTGCGGAATATTCAGGGGCATAAAATTGAGTTTATTAATGGCGACATTCCTCCATCCCAGCACATGCCTGGTCGTACGTTCAAATTGTCTGCTGCAGAACAGGCAGCAGGTTATAAGGAAATTTTAAGTCTGGAACAGAAGGGTGTGATTGAGAAAACGGTGCATGAGCCAATTGAATTTGTTTCGAACATATTTACTAGACCTAAGAAGGATGGAGGCTGTCGTGTCATTATTGATCTAACCCGTTTGAATACGTTTGTAACATATACTCATTTTAAAATGGATACGTTTGAAACAGCCAAATCATTGATTTCTCATGGCTGCTTTATGGCATGCATTGATTTGAGGGATGCATATTATTCAGTATCCATCCAGAAATATGATAGAAGGTTTTTGAAATTTATCTGGATGGGGCAACTTTGGCAGTATAAGGCTTTGCCTAATGGGCTCACTAGAGCCCCTAGATTGTTCACTAAATTGGTGAAGCCAATCATGGCTTATTTGAGACAACGACATCATATAGTTATGGCCTATTTAGATGATGTCTTTATTGTGGGCCACACCCTGCAATTGGCTGAACAGGTTGTTGCAGCTGCTGTCAATATATTTCAACAATTAGGATTCATTGTCCATCCAGAGAAATCAAAGTTCTGCCCTGCCCAGGTAATTAATTACCTAGGGTTCACGGTGAACTCAATGAGCATGAGGATAACTATACCAATTAACAAAATTGAGGAAGTCACTAAGGTGTGCAGAGATTTAATTGGCACCAATATACCATCGATTCGGCATACAGCCACAGTAATTGGCAAGCTAGTGGCTTTGTTTCCGGCAGCACGATATGGACCTTTGCATTATCAGAATTTGCAAAGAGCTAAAATTACTGCGTTAAAACGGAACGCTGGTCATTACGATCGATCAATGCAGCTGCCGTCCGAAGCGATAACTGAGTTGCAATGGTGGGTGTGTCACATTAGCAACTCATTTAAGCCTGTTAGGGAGGCTAATCCGGTGGTATATTTACAGACTGATGCAAGCTCCAATGGCTGGGGAGCTACTGATAATTGCTCTAGTTGTGCGGGCAGATGGGACACCCTTGAGGCATCGATGTTGTTGACTCAAGGGATTAACTATTTGGAGTTGCTGGCAGCATTCCACGAACTTCGTGCATATTGTTCCAAGCTTGTTGGAGCACACGTCCGTCTCCAAATAGACAACACCACAGATATGGCATATTTAAACCATATGGGTGGTACCAGGTCAGTTTCGTGTGACAAATTGGCTAACTCAATTTGGCTCTGGTGTGTTCAAAGAGACATTTGGATTTCAGCTACCTATTTGCCAGGTGAGCTTAATACTGTGGCGGACACCAGGTCACGCAAATTTAATGACAACATTGAATGGATGTTGCATCCTGAGATTTTTTCTAAAGTCACAGCCAAATTTGGTAAACCGGACATTGACCTTTTTGCGTCACGGTTGAACCATCAGGTACCAGCCTACGTTTCATGGTAACCAGATCCTGGGGCAATAGCGCTAGATGCATTCTCGCTGGACTGGGGGAATTGGTTTTTCTATGCCTTCCCTCCGTTTTGCCTCATCAGTCGGGTATTGCGAAAGATTCAGGCAGATGCTGCCAAGGGCATCCTTATTATACCCGACTGGCCCACACAGCCTTGGTATCCGGTGGTCTTTGACATGCTCAACGAACCTTGGGTCCTTTTGAAGGGTTGCCCACAATTGGTTACTCACCCTGTCTCAGGGGAGCCACATCCCTGCCATGGCTATTTAAATTTGTTGGCTTGCAGGTTCTGAACAGGCCGTTAGTCCAATACGGCCTCTCGGCTCGGACCATGGATACCATCGGGGCGTCGTGTCGAGAGTCCACAAGGCGAAGATACCGCTCGCATATTAAGAAGTGGGAAGCCTACTGCAGCCGCTCTTGCATCACGTACGATGACGTGACAATAACCGACGTCCTGGAATTCCTCGCGGGGTTGCACCATGATGAACACTTAAGTTACAGTGCCATCAACAGCGCCAGAAGTGCGCTATCATTCTACCTCATGATTGGGGTAGAATCCAACAGGCTAGTGTCCAGACTCATGCGGGGTATATTCAATATGAATCCGCCTACACCACGCTATAATATCACCTGGGATGTCAGGGACGTATTAACCCTGCTCAGGACGTGGTCTCCCATGGAAGGGCTCCAACTGGACCAACTCACCATGAAGCTGGTGATGTTACTAGCGCTGACTTCAGCTCAGAGGGTACAGACACTACACAAACTTCGTGTCGACAGAATGACATCTACCCCTACAGAAGTAGTCTTTTTCATTGACGAGCTACTAAAGCAGCATAGACCTGGGTGCACAGGGCTGCAGCTGAAGTTCCCGGCATACCCCGCAGATGCTAGGCTATGTTTAGCCTCACATATCCGCCACTATGTCAAGGTGACGGCACGCATCAGAGGAATGGAGAGATACCTGCTTGTCACTCATAAGAGACCTCATCATCGAGTGACAGTCCAGACGATATCCAGGTGGCTTCGAGTCGTCTTGGGTAAGTCAGGTATCGACATTAATGTGTTCAAGTCTCATTCCACCAGGGCTGCATCGACGTCAGCGGCGAGGGTCATGGAGGTGCCCATGGACCAAATTCTCGCCACAGCAGGATGGGCGAATGAAGCTGTGTTCCAGCGTTTTTATAACAAGCCTGTTGCTGCTCCTCTACAGTTTGCAGAAGCCGTGCTGAATGCAGGTCAAGAACGTGGAGATGTCCCCGCATGAGGGGTTTTTGATTTGTTATTAATAAATATGCTCTTGTTTTGCAGTATGAACTATTGAGCAAGTTTGTTCCTCCCATCCATCCCTGGTAGTGGTGTGTCAGCATGGACGTGGTCCAGGGCGTGTAATCACAGAAGCTTTGAAGTCTTCACGAAGTCACTCACGTGACTCCGAAATGAAATAGTAAGATTGAACGAGAACTTACCAGTTCGAAGGTTGATCTTTATTTTATGAGGAGTCGAAGTGAGGGATTTCGTGCCCTCCTCGCCCAACCCTCAATCACCTTCATCTGGTAATCTTAGTCAATTCAATCATACTATGCAAAGTCATTTCTATTGTTGGTTCTGTGATTCCACGCCGCTACTTTGAAGTATGTCGAGCATGCGCGCCGGCGGGCTCTTCACGAAAACCCTCACTTCGACTCCTCATAAAATAAAGATCAACCTTCGAACTGGTAAGTTCTCGTTCAATCTTACTATTCCCTGTTCATAATAATCTCATGGTGTATGCAATTTACATGGTAATACAAAGACAAATGCAAGATAGCAAAATGGTAAGTTAGGTTCAAATCCAAGCACAGGAAAAATTATTTTGTTTTTGAGATACAGCATGGTAACAGGCCCTTCGGCCCACCAAGTCCACGCCGACCAACAATTGCCCGTTCAATAGATCTATCCTACACTGGGGACTGTGTAAAACCTTTGGAGTATTGTGTGCAGTTCTGCTCACTGCATTAGAGATAGGATGCAGAGGTTTTGGAAAGGGTACAGACAAGGTTTACCAGGATATTGCATGGATTAGATAGTATTAGCTACAAGGACTGGCTGGACAAACTTGAATAATTTTCTCTGGAGCATCGGATGCTGAGGGTATACTTATTAGAAGTACCAGTATATAAAATGATGACAGGCATTGATAGGTATGGATGATTGTCAGAGCGTTTTCCCACAAGGTGGAAATGTCAAATATTGGAGGGCATTGCTTTAAGATGAGGAGGGGGGGAGGGGGGTCAGCTTAAGGAAGATTTACAAGGCAAGCTTTTTTACACAGTGTGTGGTTGGGACTGGATCGTGCTGGCAGGGGAGTGGACGAAGCATATATACGATAGTCATCTTTAAGAAGCATTTAGGCAGGCACAAAAACAGGCAAGGAGCATAGGAATGCTTTCCATGTACAGGCAGATATGCAGTTTAAAGTGGTATTATGCTCAGCACAGTCATCGTGGGTTGAAAAGCCTGTAAATGTGCAGTACTGTTGTATATTCTGCGTTCCGTCTATTTGGTTCAATGATCGGGAATTTGTGGCTGAGGAATTTCATTTATATGTGTTACTGTATTTGGTCTGGTTTGGAGATTGGAGTAGTTTGCAATGGGAGGGATGTGGTGTGTTGCATGGTGATGGTATTGTTTAAGGGTTGCCACATTGAAGTGGGTGGGAGTGAAGAGGAAGTAGCCAAATTATGGTCATATAGATAAATTACCTTAAGAAAAATGTGACCCCAGTGCTGTCCTTGGATCCATACTGGGAGGTCACCTTTAACAGGCTTTACAGGTGCGAGTGTCATGTACCTGGGCTTGGCCCACTCATGCACAGAGTCATAGAGCGATCAGTATGGAAACCAAGCCACTCACGGACTGCATGGCGACCATCACTCACCCATTTACACAAATACACATTGAGTATAGAAGTTGGGAGGTCATGTTGCAGTTGTATAAGACATTGGTGAGGCCGCATTTAGTATATTGTGTTCAGTTCTGGGCACCATGCTATAGAAATATGTTGTCAAGCTGGAAAGGGTACAGAGAAGATTTATGACGATGCTGCCAGGACTAGAGGGTCTGAGCTATAAGGAAAGGTTGAGTAGGCTGGGACTCTATTCCTTGGAGCACAAGAGGATGAGGGGTGATCTTATAGAGGTGTATAAAATCATGAGGGGAATAGACTGGGTAGATGCACAGAGTCTCTTGCCCAGAGTAGGTGAAATGAGGACCAGAGGGCTAGGTTTAAGTTGAAGGGGAAAATATTAAATAGGAATGTGAGGGATAACTTTTTCACACAAAGGGTGGTGGGTGAATGGAACAAGCTGCCAGAGAAGGTAGTTAAGCAGGAACTATACCAACATTTAAGAAACAGTTAGACAGGTACATGGATAGCACAGATTTGGAGGGATATGGACCAAATGCGGGCAGTTGGGACTATTGTAGCTAGGACTTGTTGGCCAGTGTGGACTTGTTGGCCAGTGTGGGCATGTTGGGCCGAAGGGCCTGTTTCCACACTGGATCACTGATATGACTCTCTGACTAATTATGACGATGACTCTCTATAACTAATTCACAACCATCAACATCTTGGGGCTCATCATTAACCAGTTGTTGAACTGGTCTAGCTACATAAATACTGTGATGGGAAGAGCAAATTGGGAGATCTGTGTTGCTGTGAATAACTCCCCTCCTGACATCTCAAAGCCTTTCCACCATCTTGGAGACATGGACTAGGTGCATCATGGGAAACTAACCGCCACCACCCCCCGCCTCCCCCTCCCCAAGGTTAGATTAGATCACCTCCAATAGCAATCAAGAGGCTCAACACCGGGAGAAAGTGTCTTGATAGGTTCTACATCTGCCACTCTAAATATTCATTCCTTCCACCACCAGCATACAGTGGCTGTAATGTGTACCACTCATAAATTCATGTCATAGGAGCTGAGGTAGGCCATTTGGCCCAACGAGTCTACTCCGCCATCCTATCATGGCTGATCAATCTTTCCCTCTCAACCCCATTCTCCTGCCTTCTCCCCATAACCTTGATACCCACACTAATCAAGAATCTGTCAATCTCCGCCTAGAAAATACACAATGACTTGGCCTCCACAGCCGTCTGTGGCAATGAATTCATTGTGAAATGCTCTGTAGCCACTCTGCCAAGAAACCTTACTACCACACTGGACAAGAATTTAAGGATCTAAGATGCACTATTATCTGCAGTTTCCTCTCCAAGCTATACACAGTCCTGACTGAAGTATATCAACACTCCTTCATCATTGGATTGAAATGTTGGTCCCCCCAACATCACTGTGGGAATTGAATTTACTAGGAGTTCACCACCACGTTCTCAAGGTCAGTCGGGGATGCGTCTTGCCAGGGACATGCTGAAAAAAGAGAGCACCTAACCATTGTGTGAGTAGTTGCAGGGTCCTGTATGTCTCATCAAGTGGCCATGGGAGATACCACTGCACTATGTCAGAATAGAGTTACTAAATATTCAATATTTATTCTTCAATAAATACTCAATGTAAAATTTCTGCTGTGTGCACATTGAAAATTGGATTTTTATTGCCTTACAGTAGTGACTATAATTCAAAAGTACCTCATTGGCTGTAAAGCTTTTAGGAACAAGTTAATGCTGTGTATGGCACATTATAATAAAATACTTTTTCTTCTTCCTGTATAGTAGCAGTGGCTCATTGCATTTCAACAGTGGTCAATCAAAATCAAAAGGTACCAATCAACCCGCACTGTGTTGCTTTCATTTAATTGTCTGTATTAAGCCAACGGCCTTGGAACATAAGTCCTTGCAACGTTTCTGTGCACTGAAGCTGGAACGGGGACATTTAATGCAGCCGGCTTTGTATGTTCAATTAAAGGGGCCACCATTAAACTAAAACACTTCCCTTTTGTCACAGAGGCCATAATGATTCCATACAAATTAGCTCCGTGTTAGGCAGAATGGTATGCAGAGCTGAACTTGATTTCAATGGACATTTTGAAGGAAAATAATATATAGAAAGAGCAAAAATTGGAAAGTAAATTGGCAGTGGAGTTACACGTTAATGGTTTCTGCTGTGACATTCCAGGCTAATATAGATACCTGGTGAAGAAATAAATTCCCTTATTCCCAAAGACTCCCACCAGAGTATCCTACTTGATCTTAGATGATAGTAGAATTTTTAACAATTCCAATTTCTCCCCATGTATTTTTATATATGTGGTATTATTTAAAAAAAATCCATAACAGTTTGATAACATATCTTTGGTAATTCACCTTCTGTATTTTAACGTGGTTGAATCCTTTAAAAGGAAAATTGCTCTCTGCCATAAAATCTTGAATGCCACTTTAACAAGCTGTCAATATGACAGTCTTGCTCTAATACCTCACTCATGGTTTATCCATATCGTGAGTTTGGACACGGATAGTTGACAAGCTGCAAAGATGGTATCACAGCAAGCTCAATCCTGTGCTAACTATCTGATTCCTTTACAGAGGGACATGGAATAATAATCAGGAAACTTATACAGGTGTTGCAGTTAGTAGAACCACTGCTTCCAGATCAAGCAACTTTGAGTGCAATGTCTGTCTGTGTGGAGTTGACATGTTCTACCGTAACTGCATGGGTTCCTTCCAGGTGCTCCCATTTCTTTCTGCATTCCAAAGATGTATTTGTTAGTTTAAAGTTTAGGGATACAGCGTGGAAACAGGCCCTTGGGCCCTCCGAGTCCACGCCGGCCAGCAATCCCTGTACACTAGTTCTATCCTACAGATTAGGGACAATTTACAGAAACCGATTAACCTACAAACCTGCACATCTGTGGAATGTGGGAGGAAACCGGAGCACCCAGAGAAAACACACACGGTCACAAGGGGAAACATACAAATTCTGTACAAGATCGAACCAGCATGTCCTTCCAATTTGCCTTTGTAAGGAGTTGTCCAATTTCCGTGCCACTAAACTCTCTTTCGGTGAACGTGTTCTAGTAAGCATCCCAGTGGGAATGGTCAGAAATTTTGATTCCATTCACCCATTCAGTAATTTTTAGCCCATGTCCACTAGTCCCAGAAAAAAACCGAAAGTGACTGTTTTACCCTTTCCATACTTTTCCCATATTTTTAGAAATGCTCAGTAAGATTTGCCCTGAATCTCCTGCTCCATAATAAAGCTCCAGTCGTAGGAAATTAGGACCAGGTGTAGCTTGTTACACCCTTCAAATAGATCATCGTTGATGTATATCAAATCCTGTTCCTGCCTGAACCTGTTTCCTTTAATTCCTTTTCTTGATAAAAATCTGTCTGTTTTAGTTTTACCAGCTTGCGTGGTTTCCTGGCCTTGCACTATTTCTTAGAGGAAGAAAATGTTCTAGATTTCCTGCATCTCCTGTATAAAGATATGACTCTTAGCAACACCAGAATGATCTAGATCTGATTCCTGTTAAGGTATGGAGCTTTTATTCTGGTTGGCCCATAAAATATTTTAATAAACCTCAGTTACTTACCACAGTCTCCCCATTCTGGGAGTACAAGCCTTGTCTACTTGGTGCCCCCAAATTTAACACACCCAGTAACATTCTGGCACTGATCAGCACTAAACTATTACCAAGACCAATCAATACATGATGAGAGAAGTGTACGGTTGAATGCCAGAGGTAGAGAGAGATTCAGAGAGACATACAAAGAGGAAATATGCCATTTATCCACTGAGTCTGTGGAGATCATTAACTCCCCATTTACACCATCTTGTACTAATCCCATTAAAAAAACATTCTCATGTACTGACCCCCCCCCCCCCAGTCTAAGGTCAATTTATATCTGCTACATTACCTCCCACAATGTACACCATCGGGATGTTGGGGGAAGCAGGAATCCCACATGATTGTGGGAAGATCATACAAACTCCACACAGTCAGCTGAGGTCAGGATTGAACTTGGCAACTGGTTTCATGAGCCAGAGGCTTGAATATCTGCACCAAGGGTTAAAATAGGACTTGGAAGAAACTTCTTCATTGAAATAATTGTGAGAATGTGGAACTTGAATGGAGCTGCGAAACATTGTATGGTTGCATTTAAGGAGAGGCTAAATGCAGATGGATGACAGAGAGGAGAATGGAGGGATATGCTGGCAGTGTTGGCTGAAAGAGAAATGCTGGCATGGACTGGTGGAGCCAAATTAGTGGCTATCTTATACGACATGTGCAAACCTATATAAAAATCCTACTCAGTGCGGACATGCTGACCACAGATAAATGCAGCAGTCTAGTTGCCGTACAGTTAACGGTGTAGCTTTAACATATATTTTACTGGTTTGAGATGAAGGGAAACATTTTTTTAGACCTATTCAATATTTTGTGGACCTGTCCCCAAGGTTTTAGAAATTTCTGTGAACGAAATGCTTGAAGAGAGTTGAGAATGGGACAAAGACTGCCAAATAATGGATAGATGCAGGTGAGGGGGTGTTAATGGCAGATGGATGGACAAAGGCCAGAGAAGAAAGGAAGACAAAGGGGTATAAGATAATAAGAGAAGAGGGGTGAACTGAAAAGCCAGAGGGAGGCATATAGGTTGAAGGGGGTGCTGTGGGCAGAATAGCTGGAGAAATGGTTGTCATGTAAGGATGGAAGAGGAGTGAAATATAAAGCCGAAGGGAGGGATATAGATTGAAGGAGATAGGTGGCAGAAAAAGATGGGGAAGAGGGGCAGGATAGTAGGGGAGATGAGTGCACATGGATTTGGGGAGGGGGGTGGGGGGAGAAGGGAGAGTATTACATAATTGAAGTATTCAAAGTTCATACTGTTATGTTGACAACTGGTGTAAAGTTGCAGCAGGAATGTAGGGTGATTTACTGAATACCTCCCTGCCAACAATGGGTAAAATGCATTAATTTATACAGACTAATATTAGACTTCTATTCCTCTTGCGTCTGCAACATTTAGTCAGCCATAAATATTGCTATGGGGCAGAGGAGGGAGGGCGGGCTTGATGATGAGGAACTGGTGGGAATGGGAACATTTGTTATTTGCAATTTAAGGTCATGAATTGTTTTGCATGTTCTCATTGTTGCGGACACCTGAATGAAGGAAGAAAGTTGTGCATTTATTTAACGCTTTTTCATGACTCAGGAGAGCTTGACAATAAATGAGGCACTTCTGAAGTGTAATTGCTCGTTGCAATATTGGAAATAATGCATCGTGCACAAAAAGATTAAACAAATAGTTTTAACACCTCAGCAAGTAGCAACCAATAAAGCAGTACTCTCTCAGTCCTGCAATCAGTTGGCAGTTTGGATTTTGTGCTTATTTCAGCCCATTCTTTGGCACTTCACTTATTCATCATGTGAGTGTCAACAAAAAATTAGGTCACAGCCTGTCCATTTCGGGCTTTTAATTCAACATGTTTGTAGGATTCTGCAACTCCTTGAAGTGTCCCACCTTCCATGCTGCTGTTAAATATTCTCAGAGTAAATTCTTCCTATAACTTGGTATCCCATGCAGTTCCTAAATGGGATGTTTCCATTTTCACACATTGATTCATCTGCTGACATCCAGCTGTGAAGAAGAGCGTGCCCTTAACCAGCAAAAGTGCATGGTGGAGAACTTGCTATGCTGCTTTTCTTCCTCAATTTGTATTCCCTGATCTAGTATTCCCTTACATAGGCCCAGCTCTATTACAGCTCCTGCTGTCTTGCCGGGGGAATGTTGTTTAAAAAGCCAATAGCTTTTCCTGTTAATTCGATCCTTCACGGCTGAGTTGAGGCTTTCCCAGTTCCTGAACAGACTGGTTCTTTGTGCGGTTTCTGAATGTAAATGCTTCTATTGCCTCTAATCCTCTTCCCTTCATAGTCTGATCGTGAAGTTCATTTGGTGGGAGTTTGTGGGGGTGGGGTGGGTATATTGTATGCATTGAAGAAAATCCACAGTGACATCTAACCCTTAAAGGCACAATGCAGAATGCAATTAAAACTGCAAAAATATTATTGGTTTGGTATCCAGATCCACCATTTTTGACTGCAGTCTTCCTTGATAAATAAGATATAATTAAACCTTCCTAAAGTGATCTGCGCACAGACCCACAGCAGCTTTAGCGAGTAAAAACACCACCTGTTATCATTCTTAGCCTTGAAGGCCAGATGTTCTTCAATCGGTTCAAAATGAATTTATCCCCAGACAGAAACACGTTAAGTCCATTTCCTTGCTTTGAGCACCTGTTTCTGAGAAGTAATCGATGCAGGATTCCTGCTTCATTTTACCATGTCAGCGCTAGGGTCGGAACGGATTCTCCAGTACTCTTGGGGGCAGATAGACTATTAGTAAGTAGTTTTCCCTCACTGCATGGCTCCCGCTGTTGAAAAAGGAAAGCATGGAGGACTGAAGAGACATAAAATTACACGCATCTGACTAATGACTTTTAGGATTCAAGAACAATTCGTTTTTGCATCATGATTTCGATGCACTTGAGGCAAGGAAAGCTCATTGAATCTGTTCATAGCACTAGGCTTTAGACTTTTGGGATACAGCGTGGAAACAGGCCGTTCGGCACACTGAGTCCGAACAGCAATCACTCCCATACACTAGTACTATCCGCACTCTAGGGACCATTTGCAATTCTTACCGAAGCCAATCAACCGACAAACCTGCACGTCTTTGGAGTGTGGGAGGAAACCGGAGCACCCGGAGATAACTCATGCTGTCACAGGGAGAATGGACGAACTCCGTACAGGCAGCTCCTGTTGTCAGGATCGAAGCTGACAGGTAGCAACTCCACCGCTGCATCACCGTGTTGTGACTCAGATACTCTTGCCGTTGATATATTTGATTCTGGGTTCAAGTTCTTTTCCAGAGACTTGGATAGGTTGATGATCCAATACAGGAGAATAGTACAGCATTGGAGCCGAGTTGTTTCTGTTGAGATGTTAAAGTAAGACCTGTCTGTCCCCTCCATACTTTCCTGGCGGGGGTTTATTTCCTGACCAATATTAATGCAACAGTGCATCACACAGCAGTCTATACCACACTATAACATTGGTTGCTACACTTTCTACAACAGTGTAGGCACTTCGAAAGCACCTCATAAACAGCAACAAGGCTAATGTGTGATGTTCTGCATTCCAACTTGTATGAAAAAATAAAATAGTCACTGAAAATTTGAGACTTACAAGTGGATCCAGAAGCCAATGATTTATTTCCAACTTCTTCATGTATTTGACCTATTAACACAGAATATGGACATGAGTGATGCCACGCAACAAAATGAAATGCACGTGTTTTATTGACATGGGTATATGGCTGCACCATGCATGGACCACGCATGCAGAGGTTGGCTTTCACAACGCCTTTTAGGCCTACTGTTCATCTCTGACCCACTCCTGACCCTGGAATCCTCTCCCATTCTATTGTCCTATCCCATGAAGCCCTGATAACTCAGTTGGAACATGTGAAGGGATGCTCTTTGAGTCTGCAAGGCCTGGGTGGGATGTCCAGGGGATTGGTACATTTGTGCCAGAAACAAAATGATCCTTGGCCCCTGCAAAACAACTGGCTAATGTATCTTTCGTGGCAGTGTCCAACCTCTGGGCAGGAAATCTGTACCGCAAGTGTCCACAGAGACAAAAACCGTAACCCTGTTAAAAGGGAAATTGGATCTGAAGGGGAAGGATATAAAGAAAACTTCTGCTGAATGAATAAGAAATAGGATCAGGGCAAAAAAGCTCCAGTTGAAGAACAAGGGTTGGCATGTGAAGCATACAGCAGCCTCTTACAATTTGTTAAGCCTCATGTTAAACTGCGTGTACAGCAGTAGAATATTCCTGCCCTCACTATGATATTTCAGCATTTGATTTTTACCTCAGGTCTGGCTGTCTCATGGCAGGTCACTCAGTTCACTTTATGTATATGTGACAGATATTGCACCCTGTGCATGCCAACTGAACAATGTTTTCTCATCTCTAAGCTGGATGGTGGCCTCTCTGTAATGATAAATGGTATAACTCATTCCAAATTTCAGGGATAAATTAATATACTTTGGTTTTTAGTTTAGTTTAGAGATGCAGCACGGAAACAGGCCCTGTGGCTCACTGAATCCGCGCCGCCCAGCGATAACCCCATACACTTGCACTATCCTACACACTAACGACAATTTACAGTCTTTACCGAAGCCAATTAACCTGCAAACCTGCACGTTTGGAGTGTGGGAGCAAATCTGCGTGGTCACAGGGAGAATGTACAGACTCCGTACACACAGCACTCGAAGGCAGGATCAATCCCGGATCCCTGGTGCTCAAAGGCAGCAACTCTACTGCTGTACCACCATGCTGCCCTGGTACCTGCTTAAAAAAACAACACAAGTGCTCGAGTAACACAGCGGGCCAGTCAGCATCTGTGGAGAAAAGAAGATAGATGACATTTCGGGTCGGGACCCTTCTTCAGACTGATGTGGTAGAGCGGGGAAAGCTTGTATTGAGAGCAGGGAGAGTCAACGTCTGTCAAGTGATAGGTGGATACAGGTGAGGGGGGGGGGGTTGATTGGCAGAAGGGTGGACAAAGGGTAGTGATAAAAAGTAAACAAAGGATGTAAGAGGAGTGAAATGTGAAGCTAGAGGGGGGGGGGGGTGGTGGAATTGAGGGGAATTGGGGAAGGGGGGGGGGGGTGTATGTGAGAGAAATGGGTGTGCACCAGGGTTGGATATGGGTGGTGTTCCTAAAATTGGAAAATTCATTGTTCATACTGCTTGATTGTTAGCTACCAAAGTGGAATGTGAGGTGCTGTTTCTTCAATATGTGTATGGCCTCACGCTGGCAATGAAGGAAGCCCAGGACGGAAAGGTCAGAATGGGAAGGGGTTAAAACTGCCACCCTACCCTACCCTACCTGAAAGCCCCCTTATCCGAGGACTCTGCATTGAATCTCCCTCCCCACTCCCCAATCTCCTTTGAGCTCCAACTTTGTATAAGGATTTCCAATTTCCTTTCAATCTATCAGGAAGAAAACAGCGCATGTAAATACCAATGAAGAACTGCAATTTGGAAGAGCCACTGATCTTCTGGCATTTCCTGCTCCCCTTGTTGGTGACATGGGCTCACGAAGCATCTCCTCATTCACACCAGCATCTTGTTTTTCCAGAAATGGTTCTTCAGTTGAAATAGTGGACTTGATTCTGGATATCACTCTTTAGGATGCATGTCAAAGTGGTTGCAGAAGAACATTACTGAGGGGTTCCATTATTGGAAGGGATTGGAGAAGCTAGAATGTCAAAGAAACTGCTGACATTGAAAATATGAAATAAAATCAGAAAATACTGGGAAATCTCAGCAGGTCCTTTCTGAAGAAGGGTCTCGACCCGAAACATCACCTATTCCTTTTCTCCAGAGTTTGCTTGAAGAAATAAATGAAATTATTCAAGTGTTGTGGCTTCCAACTGGAATGTTAGCTACTTATATAGTACAATGCTTTATTCCATCTATCTAACCTCCATTTCTCTGATGGGGTAACTTGTTTTGCATCTGTCTCTCTCTGTCTCTGTCTCTGTCTCTCTGTCTCTCTCTCTGTCTCTGTCTCTCTGTCTCTCTGCCTCTGTCTGTCTATCTCTGTCCGTCTCTCTCTCTGTCTCTCTCTCTCTCTGTCTCTCTGTCTCCCTCTCTCTCTCTCTCTCTCTGTCTCCCTCTCTCTCTATGTCTCTGTCTCTCTCTGTGTCTGTCTCTGTCCCCCCCTCTGTCTCCCCCCCCTCTGTCTCCCTCCCTCTCTCTCTCCCTCTCCCCCTCCCCCCCCCCCCCTCTCTCTCTCTCTCTCTCTCTCTCTGTCTCTCGCTCTCCCCCCTCTCCTCCCCCTCTCTCTCTCTCCCTCTCTCTCCCTCTCGACCTGCCTGAGTTTTACCGGCATTTTCTGTTTGTATTGGAGAATCTCGGGTTGTTTTCAGATCAATGAGATTAAGAGAGTTGATGGAAAGTCATTGGTAGATTAAATGAAGAGAATGATTACCAGTGGTGAAAGAGTTGGCAATCAGTGTACATAGTTTTAGTTGAATCAACAAATTAATTGGAGCTGGTTGTGATTTTTATGCATTGCCTGGAAGGATAGTGGAAGTTTAATGAGGCAAATAATTAAGGGGAGGAGAGTACAACAGTTGGCGATACTCTAGTGTCCGCAAGTGTTTAGCATCAAAGACCCTTGTTACAAGTTAACAGTGTTTTTTCTTTTATTGCAATGGTGCGACAATGAATGGATATTGTTCATGCTGGAGCCCAGATTGTCTGGACTAATGTTGGGGATCAGAGATCTCTTCAGTTTCGTTCTTTGCAATCAAAAGCAGAATGGGTAAACGTGGAAGAGAAGTTCAGTTGGGGGACCGCACTCAATAAAGAAGATAAAATGGCAGTCAGTAGAAATGAAGGAGGGGGGAGTAAGAGCTGAATATGCATAGAAGAGTTATGGAGCATTTTGGCAATAAATTAGAGGACTGTAAATTGGATGATTTAACCTTGCATGCAATCGTCTAAACTTTGGCAATGGTGTTTGAAAATCAACCAAAGTGTAACAGTTCTTCAGCCTGAGAGAATCTGGCATTTATCCAAATAGGCACAGGGAGTTTAATTGTGTGTCCAATTACCTGCCCTGAATGTCAAATCCATCCAGGTCTGCTTTGACAGTTCTATGGAAGTCTATGGAGATCACAACTTAACTGTTTCCTATAAATCTTGTGTTAACTTGCTCTGCCAACTTGAGAAGTTTCCAAGTACATTGGCAGTGCTTTTCAAAAGTTTCTTGAATGCTGTCGTTGCTCTGATTGTTAGAGGCCACTGGTTTTTCAAACACAGGGTGGGTATCTTCAAGTCAATGCCTTGTTCCAATAATGCACATTGAGGGCAGTAGCTCCACAAGGAGACAATAATTTAGAACAACAAATTCCAGGTATTGCTTATCACATCCATAACGCGATTGTAGTGCTACAAACAACAGCATGACTCGTAAACACATGAAAATATTTAAACACTTCTTTTTCCAGTTGAATATATCCTCGTCAATCTTTCTTCTGCACTTCAGTCATTTTCAGTAATTTAATACAAAAAGGATGTGTTTGAAGGCCTTTAGCACGTGAGGAATTACATCCAGGAAAAGTTGGAGAGAATGATTATTATTAGTTTTGAAAAGTAAAGTCTCAATGGCTTATGTGCCTTTGAGCAATAAAATCTTTCTGAGACACATCAATAGACCCGATAAACAAAATTTGACCAACTTACTTATGAGATGTTAGGGTTGATTAACAAAAGAATGTGTGTTGAGATTGCACGTTCTCTTTGATTCTGTGTGGGCTATCTCTCGTATACTCCGTTTTCTTCTCACATCCCACAGATGTGCAGTGTGCTAGGTTAATTGGCCATTGTAAATTGTCCCTGGTATGAAGATGAGCAGTAGGATCTGGGGGGGGGGGGGGGTTGAAGGGAATGCGGGAAAAATTTGTGCGGCACGGTGGCGCAGCGGTAGAGTTGCTGCCTTACAGTGCGGGCAGTGCCCGAGACCCAGGTTCGATCCCGACTACAGGTGCTGTCTGTACGGAGTTTGTACGTTCTCCCTGAGACTGCATGGGTTTTCTCCAAGATCTTTGGGTTTCCTCCCACACTCCAAAGACGTACAGGTTTGTAGGTTAATTGGCTTGGTAAAGTGTAAAAAATGTCCCTAGCATGTGTAGGGTGGTGTTAATGTGCGGGAATCGTTGGTCGGTGCGGACTAAGTGGGCTGAAGGGCCTGTTTCCACACTGTATCTCTGGACTAAATAAAAAATAGGATCGGTGTGTGTGTGAGTAGTGTAAATAGCTTGATTGGTGCAGATTAGGCGAGTTGAAGGGCATGTTATTGTGGTCTCTCTGACTCTAATGGTTAGGTACGTTTAAAGCTATGTATTGAAGGAGGTGAAGAATGGTTGAAATCTGGAAAGTATCCCAAAATGTAGGATGGTTGCATCTGCCAAATGTTGAGGAAAGGAAAGCATCAACACACAAGGGGCAAGAATTGGAAGACTCGTGAATGGTAAAGCACTGGTTATTGCATGTGATCGCCACATGACAGGAAGGATGTGGAGAGAGTGCAAAGTACATACAAGATGTTGCCTTGATTGGAGGAGTTTAGATATAGAGAGAAAGTGGATAGGCTGGACTTGTTTTCCCTAGATAGGGTAGATAGTCAGAATCGTTTTCCCATGGTAGGAAGATAATTGGACGTATGCTGAAACTGATGACTAGGAGTTTCATAGAGGATTTGAGGGGAACGTTTCTTTTTTACATAGTTGTTGATATCTTGAACTCACTGCCAGAGAGTCATATATCATCACAAGGTTTAACAGAAATGTAGAAAGGCACTTAAATGGGCATGGGTATTAGGAAAATAACTCAACATTCATAAGAAGCAAGATTTGGATTTCCTATGAATCACAAGGACAGGTTAGACTGCACTTAGGATATTGTGTTTAATTCTGATCGCCACAGTAAAGGAGGTAAGTGGGCAAATGGTATTAGTGTTGAAGGGCAATAATGTTGGCATGGACATGGCTGGCCGAAGGATCTGTTTCTGTGCCATATAACTCAATGATTCTTTCTTAAAGGGTTGCAGGATTGGCAGAGTGTGCGGAATGGAGACAGGCAAATAAATAGTTCTCCAGCGAAAAAGATGATATAAAAATTAAACATTAAAATCCTATAGGTCAATGAATAGATCTGTGAGGATGAACGGGTCTTGGTGAGAAACAGGAAATGGAGGGTAGAGTATTGGGTTAGATCCAGTTTATGTGGGATAGATGATGAAAGCATTGGAAATCTCGCTAGCAGCATGATGGATCCTGTTTTACTGGTTGGCATGCATTGGATTGGCTGGCAATTCCTGAAGTCCATTGAACAGTTGTCCTTCAATTAACCCATGAAGTATCATGGGTCCCCTGGCCAACTGCTTGTCTACCCAGAATGGATTCATACAGCATGGAAGCAGGCACTTTGGCCCAACTTGCCCATGCCAAACAACGTGCTCCATCTACACTAGTCCCACCTTCCTGCATTTGACCCATATCTTTCTAAACGTATCCTGTCCATTTAGGCTGGCACAGTGGTAGAACTGCTGCCTTACAGTGCCAGAGACCCAGACTCAATCCTGACTACTGGTGGTGTCTGTGCAGAATTTGTATGTTCTCCCTGTGCGTCCCCTCATCCCTCAACATCCCCTCATGGGTTCCCTCCGGGTGCTCCGGTTTCCTCCCACATTCCTAAGGCATGCAGGTTGTAAGTTAATTGACTTCTGCAAATTGTCCCTAGTGTGCAGGGTATAACTAGTGCATAGGTGATCTCTGGTCAGTGCAGACTAGCTGGGCCAAAGGGCCTGTTTCCATGCAGCATCACTAAACTAAAAACTAAACTCAAGTTGTCCAACATTTTAAATGTTGTAATAGTACCTGCTTTAACTACTTCCTCTAGCAGCTTGGTCAATATACCCACCACACTTTGTGTAAAAATAAGTAAATCTTTACTTAGACATTAAACCTATGTCTCTGCTTCTTGATGATTCAATGCCTTTATTTTGTGCATTTACCCTATCTCTTCCCCTCATAATCACATACACCTTCATAAGATCCTTCACCATCCTGTGCTCCCTTGTGTCCTGGCCACTCTGGACAAAATCAGTAGTTTCTCCTTCTGCAGATGCTGCCTGACCTGTTGAGTGTTTCCATCATTTTCTCTTTTTGTAGAATCACCAGATGGCCTGCTGCATTCCTTTATAATAACCACATTCAAACTAATGGAGCGAATGTAATTCTCCATCTGGCACTACTCCTGATACCCCTACACAAAACGAGAAATTTCCAGTTGGAATTCTGACCTAAATCCGTAGGCTTTAATTTTAAGATGGTATGAATCAATCCTGGCGTCTAACTGGATTTATGTTACATGGTTTGGTAGAGTGTGAATTTTCTTTTTTGTTGTTATAATTAAAAATTAAAAATCAACATTCTTAGTGGGATTTATCTTGCTGTATACATATAAAATTGTGTTTTCATCATTG
The DNA here is from genome assembly GCA_963514005.1 of Raja brachyura. The sequence goes on along the minus strand of OY740794.1, from coordinate 36,136,714 downwards.
CACCGAATATTGGGTGAGGGAGCAGGTAATTTATTAATAATAGTATACATTCATTGGTTGAAGTAAAACATAACACACATTGATCAGTAAATCAAACTTGTTTTGATTCACTGACCATTTTGCAGAAACAATGCATTTGTAAGAAAAATAATTGAAAGATGCAAAAACAATTCAGGTCCATTTTCCTCACAGTGACTAGAATGTAAAAGTGAATTAATTCTGATTACTAAGATTAAATGTGCTTTATTATTGATCTATAAAGGTGATGAAACCAACATTAAGTTAAAGATCAAGTTGTACCTTGCGTTATACTGAGGAAGCATTGTACTACACTTCCAAAATCCAGCACCATTGACTTTGCTGGAAATGAATCTGGGGTTGGAGTTGCAGCAGCAGATGCCACTCCATTGTCTTGAACTCTGAGGGTGAATTTCAGACAATCGGATGAAATAGTCTCTATTTATCCTATCAAATCCCTTAAAACTTGAAACACTTTGATCAGATCATCCTTCAGCCTTTAGTTCTTCAGGGAATACAAACACGGTTTATGCAGCCTCTCTTTGTAATGTAACTCTTTAAATCCCTGTCAATTTTGGCAAATATGTGCTGCTGCTCATTCCTGGTGTATGGCTTCCAAACCAAGCACAGTTCTACTAATCAGTCAGACCATGTCTCCATACAATCGAACTATAATTTCCATCCTTTGTAATCCTTAGAATATAACACTGTTCTGTTAATTTCTACGATTGCTTTTCATAACTGCAGAGTGCTGGAGTAATTCAGCAGGTCAGGCAGCATCTCTGCAGAACAAGCTGGAAGAACATCCATGTTGTCTAGAGATGCTGTTTGACCAGCTGAGTTACTCCAGCATTTTATGTCTTTTTTTGTAAATCAACATCTGCAGTTCCTTGTGTCTTATCAACTTATGTCCATTGTATTTTAGTTTGGTGACGTGGAAAATGATCTTATGTGTTAATATTAGGCAAGGGCAAGGTTGGATTCAATAATGGTCCCCTCGTGAGTGAATGGCCTCCAAAGGCTCAGCCCAAATTGTTGACCATCTCTTTGCACCCACAGAAGCTGCTCAAACCACTGAGTTCTTCCAGCAGTTTGTTTTTGAAACTTTATCAAATGCCTTAATAAAATCCATGTAGACAACGTCCTACCTACCCGTCTACCATCATCGATCACCTTTGGCACCTCCTCAAAAAAACTTGATCAAATTAGTAAAATACGAATGTTGTGTACAAAGCCATGCTGACTGTCCCTAATTAACCCATTCTCTTCCAAATGGGAGTAAATTCTATCCTGAAGAATCCACACCAATAGCTTCCCTACCACTGATCTGAGACTCACTGGCCTATAATTCCCTGGATTCTCTCTACTTCCCTTCTTAACATGAGTTACTCTCCAGTCCTCTAGGACCTTGCCTATGGCTAGCGGAGATCTTTGTCAAGGCTCCCGCAATCTCCTTTCTCACCTCTCTCAACAACATGGGATAGATCAAATCAGATCCTGGGGATTTATCCCCCTAATGCTCTTCAAAAACCACACATCTTCCTTCCTAATCTCCAAATGCTCGTGCATGTTAGTAACCTCTACAGTAATCTCCCTGGTTGCCCTCTTGTTTCTAATAGAGGTAAATGCGCAGTCTTGTAACCAGAGCAGGGGAATTGAGAACCAGGGGATGTTAGTTTAAGATGAGAGGGGAAAGATGAGAGTGTAAAGAACCGGAGAGGCAATTTTTTCACACCGAGGTTTGTTGGGTATATGCAACAAGCTGCCGAGTGAGGTAGTTGAAGTTGGTACTATAGCAACATTTAAATACATTTGGACAGATACATAGATGGGAAAGGTTTAGAGAGATATGGGCCGAACATAGGTAGGTGGGACAAGTGTAGATGGGGCATCTTCTCTAACCAACAAGGGCAAGTTGGGCAGAAAGGACTGTTTCCGCGCTGCATGACTCAATTAGCCTTTCGGATTATATTAATCTGTCACACCAAAGCCATTTGGTAATCTATTTTGGCTCTTCTAATTACCAGCTTGAGTTATTTTATCCTTCCTTAAAGGCCCTGTCTGATTCCAGCTTCTTAAATATTGAATGCAGTTTATTTTTTTGACATTTTGATTAAATTTACTATTACTTGGGTCATCCAATCTTCCCTGACTTTGAAATCCTTATACATCCTCCTTACTGGAACATGCCATTTCTGAATTTGGATCAAGTGCTGACCAGCTCCTTGGTTTGCCTCACACAAATCAAACATCTCACTATCTACTCTGTTGTGCCCCCTTTGGATCACAATAAAGTCACCCCTCATTCCAAACTCAAAAGCACACAGACCCATAGATGTATAGACTCTTTTGATGGGGTTTCTGACCTGCTAGTGCAGAGGTTCCCAGTATCATGGCCAGTAGGAGGTGCATTCCATTTACTTTCCCGATTGAGTTAAATGTACATGACATCTGTATTTGCTCAAAAACATCTACTGCCAATTATTACGCAGGAAAATGAACCACCCAGTCACATTCCACTTATCAACATACAGAATAAGTTTCACGCGCGCATATCATGTGAATATAAGTATTATACTGAAGTCCCAAAGGAACTTTGGTTTCCTTGGCGTGAATAGCACAAACAATCGGTCCTGGACCAACCACATTGACGCCACGGCCAAGAAAGCCCACCAATGCCTCTACTTTTGCAGAGGATTAATGAATTTGGCATGTCTCCGATGACTTTTAGCACCTTCCACAGATGCACCATAGAAAGCATACTGTCGGGTTGCATCACAGCTTGGTTTGGCAACAGCTTTGCCCATGACCACAAGAAATTGCAAAGTTGTGGATGTGGCCCAGTCCATCGCATAAATCAGCACACGCACTCCCCCCCCCCTCATCACCCCACTCCCTCCCCCCATCACCCCACTCCCCCCCCCCCCCCGCCATCACCCCACCACTGAACCCATAAATCCCAAACCTCCCCTAGCCAATAGGCTCCATCTACACTTCGCGCCACCTTAGGAAAGCAGCCAACATAATAAAAAATCATTTACACCCCAGTCAGTCCATCTTTTCCTCTCTTCCATCAGGCAGATGATACAAATGCTTGAAAGTACATAGCACTAAATTCAGGAACAGTTTCTTCCCCGCTGTCATCAGACTCCTGAATAGATCTAACATACATTAAGGTTGCAATCCCAAACTCCCAACCTACCTCTTTGTGGCCCTTACACTTTTATTTAACCTTTATTTTCTCTTTAACGGCTTTAACGCAATATTCAGCACTCTGGTATTTTTTTCTTTACTTGTTGCTGCTGTACTTGTGCATGGTTTGATTGAATTCATGTATAGACACTCCCTGATTTACTTAAGGGTTACACCCTGCAGACCCTTGCATAAGTCAGATGTTACATAAGTTGGAAACAGATATGATACTGTGCCCGTGTAAATTTATTCTTTGACGCAGAGACCATGTGGGCGTCAGAGGGCTTAAAGAATTCCTTATGTAAGTGCGAGTGGATGTAAGTCACCTATTATGTAAGTTATGAGTGTCTGTAAAGCATGATTTGCCTGGATAACATATAAACAAAGTTTTTTGCTGTATCTCACACAACAAAGGTAAACGTATACCACAACGCCTGGTGTTTCTCTATTTTTAAAATGACCATTAGCCAGAGCTAGATTCCTAACCCTCTGTATGTGACTTTGGAAACGTGTATGAGAAGTACATTTCTGTAAGAGCTGATCTTCCCTGTGTGTCTCGCCTATTGATTGACCTTCCTTCTTGTTACAGATGAGGATTTACAGATCTGTATGCACAATGAGCCAACCTGCTGCACGAAGAGAATGGAAGAGAGGTATCAAGTAGTGGTGCGGAGAGAGCTCCTACAGAGCATCCAGTTCCTGAGCTTTGAACTGAAATACAGAATTGAAAAGAATGGCGGGGCTTTCCAAGGTAGGCATATTGCAGCTGACAAACAGCAGGAGGGGAACCAGCACAACGTGACTAATCTACCTGGCCGTGCATTGGTTTCTCTGCTTAAATACCTGTAAAGCAGCTTTGGGGATTTGTGGTCGAGGTTTGATTTATCCAGGTCGGTGCAGAAGTGCGTCCTCTTGAGCTTGTGCCTTGCTCAAGAAATGTTTTTAAGATGTGGATGGATCTAATTTCTGACCAATTTGTCTCTGGCTGTGTTCAGGTTACTCCTTCACCACATGGAGTTTAGTGTTCACCTGGTTTTACTTGCCTTGCTCACAGGTTACTTTCTAGAGCAATGCAGCACAGAAATAGGCCAACTTTGGTCATGTCGACTATTAAGGTCCCATTTACATTAATCCTATTTTTGCAAAGAGGAGTCGTGTAGAATTGGCAAAAAATCGAGGATTTTGAACATTAGAGAGTTAATGTGGGATTTAGACAGTCAGAGGCACAGAGGTAGAGCTGCTGCCTCATAGTGCCAGAGACCCAGATTCAATCGTGACCTCTGGTGCTGTCTGTGCGGAGTTTGTTCGTTCTCCCTGGTTTTCACCGGGTGCTCCAGTTATCTCCCACATTCCAAAGACGTGCAGATTTGTAGGTTAATTGGCCTCTGTATAAATTGCCCCTAGTGTATAGGGCATAGAACTACTGTATGGGTGATCGGTGGTCGGCGAGGACTCGACTGAATAGACACAACATGCTTGAGTAACTGTCAATCTGCAGAAGGGTCTTGACCCGAAACGTCAACTATTCCTCCTTCTCTCCAGAGATGTTGCCTGCCCTGCTGAGTTCCTCCAGCATTTTGTGTGCATTGTCAAGGTAATGTCTGAAATGTATATATTTCCTCTCTTTCATGACATTCCTCTTCAATATTTTCCTCCTCAGTTGTAAGGGATGGAGATAAAGTCATAATAGTTGGCCAGCTGGAGGTGGGAAAGGCACTTTAACGCATGGCTCTGCTGGATTAGTGCGAGGCTCTACCAGCAGCTGATCATCATCATGCACAGAGTCTGAGTCTCACTGACAGTCTGAAGAATGGTCTCGACCCGAAACATCACCTATTCCTTCTCTCCAGAGATGCTGCCTGTCCCGCTGAGTGACTCCAGCATTTTGTGTCTATCTTTGATGCAAACCGACATCTGCAGTTCCTTCCTACGGTATTTGACGGTATTTTGGAGATTTGTAAAATTAATGGTTCACGTGTGATAAGTGTAATTTGTAAGGCGTCAATGTCTCCCACCAAAAGCTACTTTGTCCATTCATTGTTTTGAACTCTGAATTGTTATGGACATGGGTGAATGGCTTTTAGTGGACTGTTTTACCTATTGTCTGGTTTAGTTTAGTTTAGTTTGGAGATACAGCATGGAAACAGGCCCTTTGGCCCACCGAGTCTGCACCGACCAGCGATCTTTGCACATTAACACAAGCCTACACACACTAGAGACAATTTATACTTATACCAAGTATACAAGCCAATTAACCTGCAAACCTGTACGTCTTTAGAGTGTGTGAGGAAACTGAAGATCTCGGAGAAAACCCACGCGGTCACGGGGAGAACGTTCAAACTCCGTACAGGCAGCACCCATAGTCGGGATCTAACCTGGGCCTCTGGTGCTGTTAGTGCTGTAAGACAGCAACTTTACCGCTACACCACCCTGTCGCCTGGCACATAAAGAGCATCGTAAAACAAAAGGCAGCAGCGAGAGTGAGCTTTGATTACACAAAACCGTTTTACAATGGGCTTCTGGGTGTTATTGTGCCTCCCTGCAAAAGTTATTGGTTGCTGGGTGTGAGCTGCTGCATTCCTACTGAAGTGCTTTTTCCAGGAGCATTGCCAATGCTTTGCCCTTCATATACACCTGGGAACTTCTTCCTGGGGTTCTGACCCTGAGATGCTCAATCAGATCTGGACAGTTTCGCAGCTACGCCTGCTTAAGCTCACATCGCAATGAGAACGTTCATCATATGATAGTTGTAATGAAGCTTTACAAGACTAAAATTCAACTGCCAGCAAGCAATACTTGATAAGTCGCAGAACAGCCAGCAGTGAAGCAGACAGGAAACACATTAAAATTCAGATATGTGTATATTTTTTTTACAATCAAGAGCACTCTCAAATAACTGAGCGAGGTTTAACAGGTCTGCTGAATTTGTTACATTTTCACATTTTTTGACTGAAATTAATCCTGTGCAAACTCGGTCCATCTACTTCCTTTTGGGGAAGTTGTTTTGCTCTACTTTCACCCAATGTGCTCAAAAGATAGTAGTCTCCTTCACAATGGCCCGAGCTCTTGTGGCTGGCCTGTAAATCAGTGAAAACACAAGACTAAAACTTCACTGGGCAACTTCACTGTTTCACAATAGTGGAAGATGGGTTTCTCTGTAACCAATTTGACTGAAGATTTAACCGTGCAAGAGCTGGCAAGGAAGCATAAGGTACTCTGAGCTGAAGTGCAGGAAGAAGAGGATGACATCCATTTGCTTGCAATCTTCAGATCAAAACTACCCAAGAATTCTGACCATCTCCAGCACTAGTCTTTGGTCCATCTCCTTCATTTGATCCCACCTCACATTTAGCTACCCATGCCCAAGTTACTGGAGATACAAGAGACTGGCGATGATGGCATTTTGAGCAATAAAATATTCAATGGAGAACTCAGTGGGTTAGGCTGCATCTGTGGAGTGAAATGGACAGATGATTTTTTGGGTTGGAACCCTTCTTCAGAGGTAGTCTGATGTTTATCATGCTACTGTTGCTCACTTCGCTGATTAAATTTCAAACAACATTTGTCTATAAAACACTTTGGGAAGATATGGAGCCATATTAATGCAAAGCTTCGTTCTTTAATAGTCTTCTTACCAACCTACTGTCAGCCCAAAATCTTCACCAAGGCTCCTCTGTCCTTGGAAGGCCGTAATTTAGACTGGTTCATCCACAAAGTCTGACTGTGTCGTGCATTTTTTCCACTAACTCATATTGACCAGTTGCTTCTACATCACAGTCAATGAGCACAACAACCAAAATCACCCTCCCCTTTCACCCCATTTTTTGTCAGTATGGTACATGATCTTTCATTATTCTGTCTTCAGTCTGTTGATGGATACTATAACTTCTCTACAAACCTGATTTGTAATATAATATAAAACAGAAAAGTCTGGAAACATTCAGCAGATTAAAGCCCATGAGTTACTCACGATTTTTCAGAAGTTTTTCCCCTTGATTCAAACTCGGAGATGCCAGCCGTATATACTCGGGGCTATTGTTTTTACTCATGGACATTTTTCAACATGCTGAAAAAACATCCCGACTTACCTGATACCCCGGGTACCTACGGCTGGCATTACGAGCCGCTGCGAAATATCTACGGACTCCTACGACCTCCTACGGACATTCTCCGAGTTTGAATCAAAGGGAATACTCGGGAGAATTCGTGAGTAACTCGGGAAAGTGGGACAGGAGCTTAAGGAAGCACCTGTGGAAAGAGAATCAGTGAATGTTTCTGGTACAAAACTATTCAAGAAAATTGGGAAATAGAGAATACAAGTTAGTGTTCGGCAGTAGAGGAGAAATTAGAGGGAGATGGATAAGACATCCGGTGGGGTGAGTCCGATGACTTTATGTTGCAGATAAGTAGCAGTTAGGATCAGATGAAGCTGCTTTGATAATGTAATGTGTTGCTAAGGGTTGCAGTGTGGGACATGCTTAGCAGGATGCAAAAAAAAAAAGGAAAAACAACCTATATGATAAAGGCATAAAAACCCAGGTCAAACAGACAGAAAGTAGCTCATAAAGTTTGATCTCAAGTCCAGGAGAATACAATGTGTCCAGCCAGGAGGTGAGTTGATGTTCCTCAAGCTTGTGTTGAGTCTTGTAACAGTGCAGGGTGCCACAGACAGAGAGATGGGAAGGGGATGATGAATTAAATTGGAGCCCAGTAACTCAGTCATATCTGCAGACAGATCACAATCACAATCACAATAATACTTTATTAGCCAAGTATGTTTTGTAACATACGAGGAATTTCATTTGCCAAGTCAGTCATACAAATAAAAAGTAACAGAACACACAAAATAACATTTTAACATAAACATCCACCACAGTGACTCCTCCACATTCCTCACTGTGTGGAAGGTGAAGAAAAGTTCAAATTTCTTCCCTTCTATGCTCTCCCGTGGTCGGGGGCCTCGAGCCCTCCTTTGAAGGGACGATTTTGACTCATGTAGCCGGCGGTCGGGCCCTCCACATCGGGGCAATCAGCTCCTCCATCGGACGATGTTAGCTTCCCCGTACCGGGCGATCGAACCCCGTGTCGGGCCTGGTCGAGCCCCCTGCTACATCGGAGCTCCCGACTAGCCACTCCGGAGACTGCGAGCTCCCAATGTAAAGTCCACAGGCCCCAGTTGGAGCGATCCCAGGCAAGGGATCAACTCCGGTGTTAATTCCACGCCCCGCGGTGGGGCACAAAGTCAGTCCGAGGTGGCCTCCGGCTCCATCGATGGGTAGGCCGCAGAGCTACTGGAGAATGCGGTCCAGAAAATAATCGCATCTCCAGCAAGGTAAGAAACTGAAAAAAATGTTTCGCTCGACCCCCTCCCCTCCCTCCACATAAAACAAACTGGAGAACATTTGCACAGACGTTTAACACACACACTAAAAATGTTTTAAAAGACGAGAAAACAGACTGTTGGCGGGGCTGCCAATCGTGCGGCGCTCAGGTGGTACAAGCGCTATGCAAAGCGATCACTCAACCGGTGTTTCATTTCTCCAGTGCAGAAGATCGCTTTGCAGACCACCTAACCTCTAACATCTGATGTAGTGGTTTTGCCTTGCTAGCTTCTTGTACAGTATATCTGATTTAATCAGAACATCATCAACAATGTCTTCTTATTCTTTATCTCCATCTCCATCTCCTTTGTTGCAAACTTTGTTTTTTTTTATTATTGCTTCCATGATCTATCCATCACTTTACATTTCCCTCATATGTTCTCTCTTCCTCTCACTATTCCTTGGTACGCTCCAGTTTATCTCTCATGTTCTCGTAAGGTCTCAACCTCTTTCCTTTCTCTCATTATGTTTCCTTTTCCCCTTTTTCTCCTACCTCTCTGATATAGTTGAAACTGATATTGGTGCAATGTATATCGTATTTTGGCGGATGAAGACAGGAGCCAATGTTCTAAATCAAATTTTATTCAAAAATGATCGAACATGCGATGTCTCACAAACACCAATAACACAGATCCAGCCACAACGGTGGTCTCGATCAACTGAAGGGGCAGAGTCCAGAAAGTGCGCGAAACACGACCCCTCCCAGAGTCACATGCCCGAGGAGCCCAACCGCAGGGTTCGACTACCTGCGAGCACCATCAGGTGCTGCTACATGGCCCCCCCCCCCCCCCATAACTCGAGGTACGGAACTGAGCAGGGATGATTCGTCCGGAACGCGTGGTTCTCGCAAGCAGGGCAGGCGTAACAGTAGGGGCTGGCAAAACAGGGCTGATGGAATGCAAGGGCCGCAAAAGTGGGGCCGTCGTAACAGTGGGGGCTGACAGAACAAAGCCGGAAACAGATGTGCTCAGCAATGGCGGAACGGCCGGCGTACGACTGCTACGTTGCGGTGGAGCAATGACAACCGGCTTGTCCCCATCCACGTGGGCGGGCATGAGATGGCTGATGGAGACGAATTCTTGCCGGCCACCCACGTCCAACGTGAACGTGGTGACTCCGGCCACAGCACCCTTCATGGACCCGCTGCAGTGGCGAGCGGTGAGCGTCCCCGCGGATGAAAACATAGGCACACTGTTGTAACACTGTTGGGCGCATGCACCGCGGCTGACCCATGCCTGGACGTGGGAACGGGAGCCAACGTGTGCACCCGTTCACGAAGGTTGACAAGAAACACCGGGGCTGAAACCTCCCGACCCCGGGCGGTAGGCAGGAAATCCTCGGGCACCCGTAGGGCTGAACCATACACGAGCTCAGCGAGGAAGCAGCCAAATCCTCCTAAGGTGTGGTACGGATACCCAGGAGGACCCAGGGCAGTTGGTCCCGGACCCGTAAGCTGGGCCTTTAGCATCGACTTAAGGTGCTGATGGAGCATTTCGACCAGCCCGTTAGCCTGCGGGTCGTCTGGTGCAGCCGGGCGCCGTAGAGCTGTGCCAGGGCCGACCACAAGGAAGAGGTGAACTGGGTCCCACGGTCCGTGGAGATGTCGGATGGCACCACGAACCGGGCGATCCAGTGAGCCGCCACAGCCCGGGCGCAAGCCTCAGCGGAGGTATCCAATAAGTGGTATCGCCTCCGGCCACCTCGTGAAACGGTCCACGATGGTGAGCAGGTGCGTGGCGCCTCGTGAATGTGGCAAGGGACCTATGAGGTCCACGTGCAGGAATCTGCCCTCAGGGACAGCGAAATCCTGCACCGGAGGCCATACACGTCGCTGGACCTTGGAGGTCTGTCACGGAATGCAGGCACAGGCCCAGGCAGCCACCTGCGTACGGAGGTCATGCCAGACGAACTTGGCGGCCAACGGTGTGGACGTGACGCCCCGTCCATGAGCCATGACCTGGTCCATGAGCCGCTGCAACCCCTGCGCGGCGTTCTTTAGGCTGAAAGGCATTCAAAGCCATTCAAACAGGCTGAACGGGGTGATGGTGGCGGTTTTGGGAATGTCATCAGGGTGGATGGGGATTTGATTATAACCCCGGACTAGGTAAGGGTCCGCATACCGTACGTTTGTATGTCGCTCCAGTTAGCAGCCGAGGCGACAGGGCCCTTCTTACCAGCACGAGTGTTGCGGCCGGTCGGGGGCATTATGCTGGTGATCGCCAGGAAAAGGAGGCCAGAATGGCAGTCGCGGACATAGAAGCGGTCATTTTGGCCAATCGCGATCGCCTCTACGGACGATCGGCCGAGGCAGTTCCCTGAAACGTGCAGGGAGGGCAGCAGCGTCGAGCCTACGCGCCAAAGCGGAGGAGGTAGTAGCACCAACGGTGCCTACAGCGAATCTCGGGATGCTGCTGCAGCTCTTCAGTGGAAGCCGAGGCGAATGGCGCGCTGGTGCGGGCACGCGGTCGATGGCGCAGAGATCCTGATATCTGGTCATCCAAAGCTCATCAGCCCGTTCTGCGAGCTACTGGGGATCGTTGACGTCCGCGCCGGCGAGCATCAGACGGACATCATCGGGCATTTGTTCTAGAAACGCCTGCTCAAACAAAAGGCACGGGCGGTGGCCGTCCATGAACGCGAGCATCCTGGTCATCACGGCGGACAGCCATCGATCACCCAAGCTTTCCATGTGCAGGATGCGGGTGGTCCTGTCGGCTGAGCCCGAAGGTGTGCAACAGGAGAGCCTTGAGGCCCTCGTACTTGGCGGCTGCCGGTGGATCCCGGAGGTAAGGTAATAGGCAGGAGGCGGACTCCTGCGGCAGGGCACCCATCACGTGGAAGTACCTCATCACATCTGCCACGATGTGGTGCAGATGAAACAGTGCCTCAACATGGGTGAACCACACCTGAGGTTGATCGGGCCAAAACGCAGGCCGCTTCAAGCTGACAGCGCTCTGATGGGTGCTGGAAGTGCCGTTGGGAAGATAATTGTCCTGCATTTCTTCGTCCAACTTCGGATGGACGGGTCGGGGTCACCAATTTCGCGGATGAAGAAAGGAGTCAATGTTCTAAATCAAGTTTTATTCGAAACCGATCGAACTTGCGATAAGTCTCGCAAACACCAATAACACAGATCCAGCCAGAACGGTGGTCTCAGTCGACTGAAGGGGCTCAGCTCAGAAAGTGCGTGAAAACGCGACCCCTCCCAGAGTCACATGCCCGAGGAACCCAACCACAGGGTTCGACTACCTGCGAGCACCAGCAGGTGCGGCTACAGTATACTGAAGGAAATGGCATTCTCATTCTATGTGTTCTTTCTTACCTTTGATCACAAATCATTGGGTCTAATTAGGAATTAGAGATGGCTGCTGTCATCTGTATTTATATTACTGCTTTGTGTTAATGTTACTGAATAAAAGTATTTCTGGAACAGAAATAAAGGCAATAAAGGCTAGAAATGTGCAACTGATCAGGTAGTATCTGTGAAGAGAGAAACAGTTAATATTTCTGAAAAGTGAATGTTATCTGAAGTGCAAGTTTGCAGCATCTGACATTTGGGTAAACTGCAAGGTAAACAGGGCCCAGTACAGCAATGGGTGGAATAAGTGCCAGCGACACACCATTGGGAAGAATAATTTCCATTGAACTACTTGCTCAGGTTCGGCATTGGCAGGGTGCCAACATTTTCTCATTTACTGTGCCCGTGGAAGGAATCAACAGAAGCTAAATGCATCATGTAACGTCTTGCTTTCAAAGTGTTCTTGGGGATTTTATTTTTTGCTTGTGGCCATTATTGCAATTTATTGCCAAAATAGCCTGTTGTGCCGTTTTAATTCTAAAGTCTGCTGGGTGACTTAGAAAGGCAATTAAATGTTCAGCATTTGGAGTGAATATAACCAGTTTGGCAAGGTGTGGATGGAGATTTGTGTCTAACCTATGCTGTACCTGCCCTGGGAGTATTTGATGGAACATGCTAGCTGGAGCTTTGGGTTGTGTCGAATTTGTGGTGCAAGTCTTTGATGGGATTCTGCATCTTGCACTGCCTGTGTGGGAATATTTGATAAGACAAAATGGTGAGTTTTCTCTTTATTTAACGTGTTGTAGCTACTCTAGGACTGGACAGAGTGAAGAGAGCTTTTCCCTGTTGCCAAGAATACGTTTATCTTGATTCTGCATTGGTAGTCACCCTCTTTTAAGCTCAGAACTCTACTAACATCAGGGTAAGATCTGAATTGTTTGAATGTCCTATATGTTAAGCAACATTTTTTGGCTCCGTTTAAAACTTCTACTATTTACTATTTCAAATGCGGTTGTAAAAGATATTGTCTATGATTGATTTAACAAATCTTCATTGATTGTTTGCCAAGAATTGGTAATTAAAGGGAGATCATTTATGGAGTCCTTTCCGATTTGTGTAGTATAGTTATTGTTATCATGTAAAAAATGGAGCAGCTAATCTCTTGTTTCTCCAACACTTCAGTGATTAATGTTGCCACGGCACCAGGGTTACCTATTCCTTTCTCCAGAGTCGCTATCTGACTCGCTGAGTTACTCCAGCTTTTTGTGTCTATCTTTGATTTAAACCAGCTTCTGCAGTTCCTTCCTACACACCAGGAAGAATGTCCTTGTTCTTTCAACAGTGCCATGCTTCATATATGTGCCCATCTGAAAAAGCGGAAAAGGCCACATTTCCCACAGCCTCAACTCTGTCCAAGTTGCACTTCAATGTCAAGGAGACCACTCCATGACTAGATTTCGCTGCTAATCACTTTCAGCAAAAGTTCGGTATGTGAGAAAGATGAAACAGTGATCAAGTTGACAGAAGAAATGTTCAATAATTTCTCCAAATCATTCCTCCAACCATACCCTGTGGGGACTTTTTTCACCCAGGGAATGTTGCAATGTGAATCATGCAGTCTGCGAAGGTGATGGAGACAGGTACTCCCACAGCAATTAAGAAACATCTAGACAAGCACTTGAATCGTAAAGCCATAGAAGGTTGTGAACCAAATGCGAGTATATGGGGTCACTGCAGATAAGTAAAATGATTGCATGGACGTTGTGGGCTGAATGGACTATTTCTGCGCTCTTTGACTGATTCACTCTGACTCTGATTCATTCAGGTGGGTAACAAACATCTAAATCCCTTTTGTTGTTGCAACTTTATTCCCTCAGATGTGGTAGTTGGCATGAGCAGTAAATGAACTGACTCCTTTCTTTCCTTGACCCTGGCCAAGTGTGAAAAGTAAATAGGGCAAAACAAAAGTTTGTTATGTGAAAGTGATGTATGAAGACCGATTTATCCAAAAGTCTTCATTATTAACAACTCCTTTGCTGCCAAATACTTGTTTGATCGAAGGTATATGCAAACATGAAAGTGTTCAGGGAACAAACTGTTCATTGCATTGAATGCGTCTGCAAACAAGTTGTGTTAGCTAAAACAACAGGAATTTTATTTATTGGTTGTGCACTTTTCAGTGTTTGGTTAGGACTGTGATTAATGGTTTCAAGAACGACCACGAACCAAGTTGATTGAAAATTTTAGAGGACACATTGGCTCCTACATCAACAGGGCAAGAGACCTGGAACTGGGAACAGTGGCTAATTTCATTTGGGTTCATTGGGTCTGGTTTGAGCAATAGTAATTGAACCTTGCCGTCTTCCTCGATGAATCTGGCTTTGAAACAGAGCTGTGGCATAAATGATTACACAGAAGATAGAAGACCCACGTTACTTGAAGAATATCATTCAACACTTCACAATTATCCACTATTTTCTTACACATTACGAGAAATGTTACCACCAAATTACTACAAAGGCATTAATTTTGAGTGTTAAATATGGCTACATTGAGATGAAGGTCGACAAATCTTCCAGACCTGATTAAACATGTCCAAGGACACTGTAGGAAGCTGCAGAAGAAGTTGCAGGAGCGTCCTCTGAAATATATGAATTATTGTTAGACATGGGTAAGATGCCAGAAGACTCAAAAGTGCAAATGTTTTGTCTTTATTTAAGTAGGGCTGCAACGCAACATTTGGGAACTATAGACCAGAAAGCTTAACATCTCTGATAGGAATGGAGTTGGAGAGGGTTGTGTGGGATTAAATATACAATCATTTGGAAAGACAGAGATTGATTAGGGATACACAAAAAGCTGGAGAAACTCAGCGGGTACAGCAGCATCTAAGGAGCAAAGGAGATAGGCGACGTTTCGGGTCGAGACCCTTCTTCAGACCCTAATCAGATTGATTAGGGATAGTCAGCAATGTTTTGCACAAGGAAGATCACGTCTCACCAATTTGGTTGAATTTTTTTAAATAACCAAGAATTGTTAATGATGGCAGGGCCACAGACTGTCTACGTGGATTTCAGAAAAAGGCCTTTGATAAGGTTCCACATGGCAGGCACCTCTGGAAGGTTAGATCACATGGGATCCAGGGAGAGACAGGATACAAAATTGACTTTATGGTAGGAAGCATAGGGAGGAGGTGGAAGGTTGTTTTTCAGACTGGAGGCTTGTGTCTAGTGGCGTGCCTCAGGATATAATGCTGGGCCCATTGCCATTCATCATCCATATCAACAATTAGGGCAAGAATGTACAAAGCATGAATAGTAAGTTTGAAAATTGCACTAAGATAGATGGTATCATAAGCAGTGAAGATGGTTGTCAAGAATGTTTGCAGGATCGTGTCCAGCTGGGAAAGCGGACTGAGAAACGGCAGAGTTTGAAACAGAGTTTAATTCAGATAAATGTGTGAATTTTGGGAGGTTAAATCAGGGACAACCTTCACAGTGAATGATAGGACCCCGTGGATCGTTGTACGGCAGAGGGATCAGAGTATAAGTGTATAGTTCCCCGAAAGTGGCGTTACAGATAGATCGGGTGGTGAAGAAAGCTTATAGCATGCTGGCTTTCATCAGTGTAGACGTTTTTATGTTATGTTTAACATAGAAACATAGAAACATAGAAAATAGGTGCAGGAGTAGGCCATTTGGCCCTTTGAGTCTGCACTGCCATTCAATATGATCATGGCTGATCATCCAACTCAGTATCCTGTACCTGCCTTCTCTCCATACCCCCTGATCCCTTTAGCCACAAGGGCCACATCTAACTCCCTCTTAAATATAGCCAATGAACTGGCCTCAACTACCTTCTGTGTCAGAGAATTCCACAGATTCACCACCCACTGTGTGAAAAATGATCTTCTTATCTCGGTCCTAAAAGACTTCCACCTTATCCTTAAACTGTGACCCCTTGTTCTGGACTTTACCCAACATTGGGAACAATCTTCCTGCATCTAGCCTGTCCAACCCCTTAAGAATTTTGTAAGTCTGTGTAAGATCCCCGCTCAATCTTCTAAATTCCAGCGAGTACAAGCTGAGTCTATCCAGTCTTTCTTCATATGGAAGTCCTGCCATCCCAGGAATCAGTCTGGTGAACCTTCTCTGTACTCCCTCTATGGCAAGAATGTCTTTCCTCAGATTAGGAGACCAAAGCTGTACGCAATATTCCAGGTGTGGCCTCACCAAGACCCTGTACAACTGCAGTAGAAACTCCCTGCTCCTATACTCAAATCCTTTTGCTATGAATGCCAACATACCATTTGCTTTCTTCACTGCCTGCTGCACCTGCATGCCTACTATCAATGACTGGTGTACCATGACACCCAGGTCTTGTTGCATCTCCCCTTTTCTTAATCGGCCACCATTCAAATAATAGTCTACTTTCCTGTTTTTGTCACCAAAGTGGATAACCTCACATTTATCCACATTATACTGCATCTGCCATGCATTTGCCCACTCACCCAACCTATCCAAGTCACCTTGCAGTCTCCTAGCATCCTTCTTACTGCCCCCCAGCTTTGTGTCATCCGCAAACTTAGAGATGTTGCATTCAATTCCCTCAAGCAGATCATTAATATATATTGTAAATAGCTGGGGTCCCAGCACTGAGCTTTGCGGTACCCCACTAGTCACTGCCTGCCATTCTGAAAAGGACCCATTTACTCCTACTCTTTGCTTCCTGTCTGCCAGCCAGTTCTCTATCCACATCAATACTGAACCCCCAATACCATGTGCTTTAAGTTTGTATACTAATCTCTTATGTGGGACCTTGTCGAAAGCCTTCTGAAAGTCCAGATATAACACATCCACAGGTTCTCCCTTATCCACTCTACTAGTTACATCCTCGAGAAATTCTATAAGATTTGACAGACGTGATTTACCTTTGATAAATCCATGCTGACTTTGTCCAATGATTTCACCACTTTCCAAATGTGCAGCTATCCCATCTTTAATAACTGACTCTAGCATTTTCCCCACTACCGATGTTAGACTAACTGGTCTGTAATTCCCCGTTTTCTCTCGCCCTCCCTTTTCAAAAAGTGGGGTTACATTAGCTACCATCCAATCCTCAGGAACTACTCCAGAATCTAAAGAGTTTTGAAAAATTATCACTAATGCATCCACTATTTCTGGGGCTAAGTTGTATAACTGCTATTAGGCCACATAGTGTTCACTTTTGGTTACCCTGCTGGAGGAAATATTCCATTAAGCTGAAAAAAGGGCAGGAGTGGCACATGGTGTAACCAGTAGAAAATGCTACCTCACAGAGCCAGAGACCTGCATTTGATCCTGACGATGGGTACTGTCTGTGTGGAGTTTGCCTGTTCTTCCCGTGACTGCATGGGCCTCCTCTTGGTGCTCCGGTTTCCTCCCATATTCCGAAGACGTGCACGTTTGTAGGTTAATTGGCCTCTGTAAATTGCCCCTACTGTGTAAGGTGTGGACGCACAAGTGGGATGACATAGAACTATTGTGAATGGGTGATCAATGGTTAGCGTGGACTTGGTGGGCTGAAGGGCCTGTTTCCATGCTGTATCGCTAAACATAACCACAAAAGGATGTCGTCAGTTTCAAGGGCCAGAGGTATAGAAGAGTTTGGGCAAGCTAGGACTGTATTGCTTAGAAAGCAGGAGGCTGAGGGATGATATCATAAAGGCGTTATAGAATAATGGGGGGAATAGTTAGGGTGTATAGACAGTGCCTTTTTCATAGAGATGGGGGAAATCAAGAACCAGAGGCCATGGCATTAAGATGTCTGTGGAAAGATTTAGTGAGAACTTGAAGGGCAACATTTTCCGCACAGTGGATGGTGGGTGTATGGCAGGAGCTGCCAGAAAAAAATAGAAACAAAGAACCGCAGATGCTGGTTTATACCGAAGATAGACACAAAGTGCTGGAGTAATGCTTCCTGACATACTGAGTTACTCTAGCAGTTTGTGTTGATCTTTTCCAGAGGAAGTAGTTGGGGCAGCTACAAAACACCATTTAAAAGACATTTGGATGGGTACATGCATTTAGAAGATCAAAGGCCAAAATGGGTACATGGGACTAGCTTTGGAGGGGCATCTTTGTGGGCATGGACAAGCTGGGCTGAAGGCCCTGTTTCTGCACTGTATTACTCTAGGGCTCTATGTCCATTGTGAGGACCTTACTGGTGTTATTGAAGAAGAGGTCTCGATCCAAAACATCACCTATTCCTTCACTCCAGAGATGCCGCCTGTCCTGCTGAGTTACACCAGCATTTTGTGTCTATCTTCACACAGGTGAATTATTGATCTAAAATATAGGTTTGATTGCATGTACACTAAAGATGCTGATTTACCAGATGGCCTTGCCCAGAACTCTTCTAAAGGCCTTCTGAAGGTGCCGGAGATAATATTAGCTAGGCACTGAATTGTGAATTGTGTGGTGATCTGATTACACAAGGGATGTTCATCCTATTTTCCTTTCTGCACTCAAATTGTCGTCGTCAGAGCTGCGCTTCAACCTAAAAGTGACCACAATAGTCTTTGTACCGGGAAAGGTTTTGAGGGAAGTGCTGTTGAAAGATGTTGCTGAAGGATTTGGTAAATAATGGGATGTTGATTTACGGCTTGGTTTTTGGTTTGCACATCATGAAAATGATGTAAAAATCCTACGGTTTCTAGGCAGCATTGATGAATGGGGGAATTGGATTCTCTCTCATTTCCCTGGGTGTTTTCTAATCCTTGTGGTGATAGGAATGTTATTTAAGTAATTAATATGTCATCCTGTGCATTGGTACAGCACACTACCTGGATGACCACATTATTACAGGCATAGAATTAAAAAATCCAGCTGTTTCATTTCTATACCACACCAAGGCTAGACTGCTTTAGCTCAACACTATTTCTCTTTAATACACCTCTAACATCAGGTAATTTCCTGGGGGAGACAAGGAAAAACAAACCAGAATTTGTCAAAGAGTTAAAAGATGGCAAAAGAATAAGAACCTTGTTGAAGTTTGACCCAGAAACAAAAATATGAGGAGATGGTTGGGGTTCCAAATGGTGGCCAGTTTCACTACTCCAAACAGTTCATAGCCCAACAATGCTATGTTAAGATACAAACACACTTTCATACCTCTTCCTTCTTTATAGTTTAGTTTAGTTTAGAGATACAGCACGGAACAGGCCCTTCGGCCCACCGAGTCCACGCCGACCAGCGATCCCCGCACATTAACACTATCCTACACACATTAGGGACAACTTACATCTACACCAGCTAATTAACCGACAAACCTGTATGTCTTTGGAGTGTGGGAGCAAACCAAAGACCTTGAAGATAACCCATGTGGTCACGAGGAGAACATACAAACTCTGTACAGATAGCACCTGTAGTCGGGATCGAACCCGCGTCTCTGGAGCTGTAAGCACTGTAAGGTAGCATTTCTACCGCTGTGCCACCATGCTATATTGGCATTATGATATAGCTTTTCACCGTGCCTCTGTACACCTGACAATAAATGAAAACTAAAATTGAACTGAAACTGAACAATTGGGAGGAATATATAAAAGACAGCTGATCTATATTGCGTGTCCGAATTCCCCATTTAAGTTAAAGAAGGTAGACACAAAAAGCTGGAGTAACTCAGCGGGACAGGCGAGAAGGAATGGGTGATGTTTCGGGTCGAGAAGAGAAGGCGAGAAGGAATGGGTGATGTTTCGGGTCGAGACCCTTCTCCTGCTCTTCCCCATTTAAGTTATGTGTTCTTGTTGATCTGGAATCATAAAAGTCCATTTCATTAAGCTAAGCTTGGTCTCAACGAACCAACCTTCTCCCAGCCTTGATAGATGAGGAAATGAGGAGCAGGACTGTCATATGACCACGGTCGACACAATTCACTGGTGCCTTGGCAGTTCCTATCCCAATGGGGTGAACAGGAGAGTCCCCACCTCCCACTCCTCAGAAGTCATGACATTGCTTCAACTGGAGGCCCAGCTCAAACGTTACCCTTCCTCACCCCAACCTGAGCCAAGTGAGCTAAAGTGTGGGGCAGACCTAATTGGAAAGTGAGTGCATCTTGTGGGTAGGTTAAAGCCCGGAGCTGAGGCTGAAAAAATAAAATTGTAACCGAATTATGTTTTTTCGCCAATGCTTTGATTGGACAGGATCTGCGAAGTGCTCACAGCTATAAAATTGGTTAAAAAAAAGAGTTTGAAGTGTTGCTTTGTTTTGCCAGTAGGAGGGAAAGACGAGTGAGAGAACCTGAGGCTCTATTGGCAGACTTTACTGCAGCCTTTTAAATACAATCCAGATGGCAGTTTGAAGTCATGCAGTTCTCAAAAAATGAAAACCATATGTCTATTTGTAAACAATTTAAAAAAAAACACAATATGCCCATTCAATTAATCAGTGGTAATAACTGCTGATAAGCAGGAGTGTTGAGGAGAAACATTGATCCATTCTCCCTTATGTTTTTGCTAGTCCTCCGTTTGAACCGTAGTCCTTAAAGTGATTTCTGACTTTTTTTTGTCAATGGTAACTAATTGTTGGCTTGTAATGCTAGTTCTTTGTTTCTATTAAAGTCTTTGATGCAATGGTTGTAAAAATATATATTGGTTTAAAATCATCATTGTTCATAAACTTAAGGGCCTGTCCCACTTACGTGTCCTTGGCACGCAAATTACGCGACCCTGTGGTCGCGTTGAGGCGCACGGGCATCGTATGGCGCCGCGGGGCCGGTCCCACTGAGAATCGCGGAGGGGTATGTAATTGTGTGCGACATTGTGCGGGGCTCCGAAATTTTTGTATTGAACAAAATCTTTGCCCAAGACCCTGGCGCGACGCAACGTCTCACCTCCAACTGCAGCAGAAGCAGGCAAACGATCGCCGAGCTCGGCCTGGGGCTCACGGCCGTTGCGGTCCGTATCTGTCCCCATTTCTACTCCCAGAGCGGGGCCAAGAAAATTGAAGATGGACACAAAATGCAGGAGTAACTCAGTGGGACCGGCAGCATCTCTGGAGAGAAGGAATGGATGACGGTTTGGGTC
This sequence comes from Raja brachyura, assembly GCA_963514005.1. The sequence continues at coordinate 36,115,764 of OY740794.1, read as the reverse complement.
AAGACCCTTCTTTCAGACTGAAGAAGGGTCTTGACACGGAACATCACCCATTCTTTCTCTCCAGAGACGCTGCCGGTCGCGCTATGTGTCAGTCGTCAAATGACGTCACACGCTCCAGATGGCTGAGCGTACGCATGAAATCGTGCTTCTCAGTGGGACTGGCCCCGCGCGGCCATACGATGCCCGTGCGCCTCAACGCGACCATGAGGTCACGTAATTTGGCGTGCCAAGGATACGTAAGTGGGCCAGGCCCCTTAAGAAAACAAGAAGTAGGGTGAAGCTACTGGTTCCTCAGTATGTTAATAACTGATCTGCCCTGTGCCTCATCTACTCTTTGTGTCTGATCCCAATAGCCCTCAATCCCTGATCTATCAAAGATGTATCAACTTCTACACTAACGTCTAGTGATCAAGCCTCAGCAGTATTGGAGACATACAGCATGGAAATAAACCCTCAGGCTCAACTTTTCTATCCTGACCAAGTACCCATCAAAGCACGCCCCATTTGCCCTTGTTTGACCCATACCTCTCTAAACATATAGCTGAAACTATTGGGCAGAGAATTCCAGAGATACACTAATTTTAGAGAAGAATTTCATTTCTACACACCACCCTGTTTTAAATGACTAGCTCCCTTGTCTCAGAACTATACCTCTGTTTAAGATGCTCTCACAAAGGGAAAATTATTTTTACATTACACAGTTGTTCCTTTGTAATCAACTCCCAGAAAAACTTGATAAGGACTGATGGAAATATGAATTTGACATTTTATACCCTGACTTGTTGAGGCCAAGGGCCTTCCAACCCTGGCTGGTGGAGAGTCTCATCGCAGTCCCATGCTCACACCATTGGTCACTCTCTTGGTGCACTGACGGTCAATGTCAATTAGAGCCATGGAGACATATAGCAGGAAACAGGCTCTTTAGCCCGCCAAGCCTCTGCCAACATGCATTACCCATTTCCACTCATCCTACGCTAATCTCTTTTATTGACCTCCCCACATTCTCATCGATTCCTCCCAGATTCCACCACTCAACTACAAACACGAGGCAATTTTCAACAGTCAATTAACCTAAAAATCCCGCCTGCCTTTGGGATGTGGGTGGAACCTGGAGCATCTGGAGAAATCCACATGGCCACAAGGAGAACATGCAAACTCCACTCATGTATCACTCTACAAAAACTAAACTAAACTAAACAAAACTGAAGAAGGGTCTCGACCCAAAACGTCGCCTATCTCCTTCACTCCTTAGATGCTGCTGCACCCGCTGAGTTTCTCCAGCCTTTTGTGTACCCTCGATTCTCCAGCATCTGCAGTTCCTTCTTTAACACAAAATCTTGGATGTTTGACAGTCTCTTAAGATTAAAGTTCAAATGTGAAAACAGGCGCCATTACAGAATGGCACATCCACTTATACTACTTAACTCAGATTGGAGACTCGAAGGCTATGGACAACTGAAGGTCCAGCTTGCTGGTTAGACGTGAGTTTTGTGGAGAACTGTAGGTGGGCTTGTTCCCCACTTGGACTGAAGTATAGAGAACTCTGGCAGTGTCATACTTCAGGGCTGGGTCTTGGACCAGGTGTGACTACGCTCAGTTTTTAGATAAGGTGGAGTGGCGCAACACTTTTTGAACACAATTTTTAAGATAAACGCTTCATTAAACGGCTGGAATGAATATCGACAGAGTGCTTCAACGTCCTTATAAGGCATTGTAGAAAGCCTTCCAATGTGACTCAAGATGTTTATGCTCCAGCTATAATGACCATGCTATGATGAGTATTCATGTAAGCAGTAAGTATCTCTTTAAATAGTACTTCACACCACATAGTGTTTGGTCCCAAACAGCTGATCATGTTAGTTGAAGTGCTTTGCCTACAACCTTCTTTAAACAGTGTTAAAGAAGGAACTGCAGATGCTGGAAAATCGAGGGTCCCTTTACCTCCCCCCTCCACTCCTTTCAAGGACCCGAGCAGTCCTTCCAGGTCTGACAGAGGTTCACCTGCACCTCCTCCAACCTCATCTATTGCATCCGCTGCTCTAGATGCCAGCTGATCTATATCGGTGAGACCAAGCGGAGACTTGCCAATCGTTTCGCCGAACACCTCCGCTCTGTCCACAATAACCAACCCGACCTCAGCACTTCAACTCCCCCTCCCATTCTGTATCCGACCTCTCTGTCCTGGGCCTCCTCCATGGCCAGAGTGAGCAACACCGCAAGTTGGAGGAACAGCACCTCATATTCTGCTTGGGGAGTCTGCATCCTCTTGGCATGAACATTGAATTCTCTCAATTCTGTTGACCCTTGCTGTCTCCTCCACTTCCCACCTCTCCCTCAGCCCTTGGGGTCCTCCTTTTTTCCTTCCTCGCGCCTCCCCCCTTCTTCCTCGCGCCTCCCCCCACCCCCTATCAGTCTGAAGAAGGGTTTCGGCCTGAAACGTTACCTATCTCCTTAGCTCCATAGATGCTGTTGCACCCGCTGAGTTTCTTCAGCATTTTGTGTATCCCCTTCTTTAAACAGTGCCAGCTGGAATTCCAATGGCTAACATTTGTTTGACGACTATCTGGCTGTTCGAAACACACCTTTTCATAATGGCATTTTATAAGCTAAACCATTGTTTCATCCCAGGACTGCACCTTATACCTATTTTAGTTAGGAATCAGTTACTTGATTAATATCACCAAACTCATCCAAGGAGCAGGAACAAATAGTCCCTTGGCTGTGTTAACTTCAGTTAATTGAAAACCTGCCATGTTTTTCTTGTTAATTCTCTTTATAAGTGTAGAATTGCTGGTTACTGAGAACTGTTTATTACAAAGGAGAAATAAATCAATTTGATTTAGTTGTATTTTTCGCAACTCTCTCTGGATGCCCTTAAGAACTTTACATTTGATCCAAGGACTATTGAAGAATTGCACTATTATAGTCTGGTTACTAGTATTACATAATTTATTGCGTTATTGTTTATTGTATTTTTATTTGTTGTGTTGTTGCGTAAGTGTGCCTGTAAACCTGCAGCAAGCAGGAATTTAATTTGTTCCATTCACGGTGCATTTAGCAATTAAATGCTCTTGAGTCTTGACTTGATTTTTGCAACAGAGCAGCCACTTTATTAACAATAAGGTCATATGAAAACCCAGGTGGAAAATGATATGTTTTAATAATGGATATATATTGGTGAAGATTTTGAGGTGAGCTCCTTATCTCTTCTTTAGGTGGAGCAAATAATTGGTAGAAGAATTTGAGATTTTTTTTCACCTAGAACGGTCTGGAACACACGGAGGTGGAAACCCTCACCACATTTAAATGGTACTTGTGTGTGCATTGACCTGCAAGGCTACGAGCCCCATGTTGGGATTAGTTTGGACACCATGTTTTTAACCAATGCTGACAGGATGAACTGAATGGATTCCTACATCATAAACCTTTCACAATGTTCTGAATAGTGAGTGATCTAGGTTTGGTATTATGATTTAAGCAGTTGGTGCTATAGATAGAGGTTAATCATCTGGTGAAGCTGTTCTGAACAAGAAGGCAAAATATTAATTTAGGAGGTGATCAAAAGGTGATGTTGGGAAAGACATAAAAGGTTGGTAGATATTAGAATTCTCTGCACAAACTGTATCAGTTGAAACTTTAAAATCTGAGATCCATGCATTTTGAGAGGTTTGGTATAATTGGACATGACGGAAAGGCAAGTAAATGGATTGTGATATATTTTACTCATGATCTAATTAACCATATAACCATATAACAATTACAGCACGGAAACAGGCCTTCTCGGCCCTTCCAGTCCGTGCCGACCATTTATTTTCCCCTGGTCCCATGACTGCTCTAATTGAATGACAGTACAATGTACAAGGCTGAAGAACCTATTGTGTTCAGCAATACTTACGTGGATGAAGTACCTGAATAACTGGTTATATTTCGCTTTGCTCCTCACGGTACTTTATGATTTGTGATTCTGTATAGTTATCGTATTGATGGAGTTGTGGGTGTGTAGATGGATACTTCATGAACCCACTGTATGAATAAATGAATATCAGGCAGAAAAGATTGCTTCAGACCTTGCCTCATGTATAAAATGTCTCCCATACAGTCAAATAGATTAAAGGTCTATTTTGGCTGGACTGAGAGTTAGCATGAAACATTAGCTTTCTTTGATCATTTTAAAGTCTCCATGACTTGCTGAAGATTTTGATGCATTTATTATTTCTGATAGCAAAGTTTGAGATTGTCTACAGGACTTGCCTGGATCTTGTATCTTGTTCTTGTGCATCTTGTTTGTGAGGTTAGTGATGCTTTTGAATGCTATTTTCCTGAGCTGCGCTGGGAAGTGGGCACAAACCATCAACCCAACATGGGGGCCCTCACTTGGTACTCTACCATGGTACCAACTGGAGAACCTCTGTGGTCAAAAATGGAACAGTGCATAGAGAACGTTTATCAAATGACTGTATGTGATAAATGTAGTTACACAAAAACCACAAGAAAGTACGAGCAGAAGTAAGCTAACTGACCCCTCAAGTCACTCAAATATGAGCATGGATGATCTGTCCCAGGCCACAAATCTTCTGTCTGCCAGATCCTCATGGCCCTCTTTCCAAAATTATCTACTTCCACTTTAAATGCTTCAAATTATGTAGCCTCCAAACCAGAGATTCACCGCTCTCTGCAAAAAAAGTTTCTGTGCAACTGTTTTAAACCACTGGCCCCTTGCTTGTAACGATGTCCACTAATTTGTGACTCTCCTATTTGTGAAAACATCTCAACACCTACCCTGTCACGTAACCACAAGATTTAATATGACTCAATAAGGACAACTGTCTTTCTTTCAAATTCTAAAGAATACAGGCCAAAATTGTTTAGTTTCTCTTGATGGTGCTCACTGTTTGCATGTTCTTTCCCAGCAGTTTAATCCTGGTGTCCTTTAATTTGTAGGATAATTGGTTCACTCCATGATTTCAGACTCCATGCTTTCTCCCTGGAAGAACCGTGCTCAGTACCCTGATGCAGCTTCATCCACCTCTTGTGATGGTCCCATCATATCTATTGCAGGACTCTAGTCTCTGTCCATAGCACACATTATGAATGCGATGAAGATCAGCTTTCAAAGAGATTTTGATGTTTAAAATTGTAGACTATGGAAAGGTATCAACGCTTGCATCTCCCTTCTGAAACTTCAATCTGATCTTGAACTTGTATACAGAAAGTTTACAAATCCATGGAATGCGTGTCCTTAACGCTGAACAGAACATCTATTCAGCCTCTGCCCAATGGTCACATTTATCATTGCTAGGCATTCCTACCTATTAGTTCCCATAAGCCTGTTCTCTGTTTGCTATTGCTGCACAAAATACCCTCAGAGGGAATTGACAAGTGCCAACCATCATTCGTTCACCGCATGATTGTGGGTGACCTTGCGATCGGAACAGTCACTACTCTGAAATTGGCTTGTAGATTTGGTATGAAGGTGTAGTATTTGGTGTGATTTGGTTTTTGATGTGATTGGGTGTAGTTATTTTGCTCTTTATTGTGTTTGGCTTTCACTGAAAAGAGACAGGCATTTCCGACCTGTTGATTGATCATGGATTTCTTTCCTCAGCCATCGCAGTAACTGAGAATAACTTTTGCTGCTAAATACGTTGAACGCTAAGGGGGAGTATACTCAGTTAGTGTTGCAACATAATGTACAAATTACTTGTAATTTTTGAAGTTGAATGCCACGAACAAACAATCCATCTACCAGAGTGGTGGCTTTTGTTATGAACTGATACACAAATCCTCATTGTAACATTTACGTGGTCTGCCCACCTCCCACAGATAAGGTAGGCACCTTGTCGTTGTCCTGGCTCTGTTACAATAAACTGGTTTTGAGGTTTGCAGAGTTTTGGGTTTAATTTGGCAAAGATCTTCAAACTCAACCCCAAACAAACCCGCTCATTGGTTAAAATGTTTCGTTGGGAAAAATAAGAAATGCTTCAATGGGTGATTGAAGTTGTTTCTTGTTTGGATGAACAGTATTCTTGTTTGAAGTATAGCCGTGCATTTTAGCTTGATATTTAACACCATAAAACATTTGGAGATAGGGGAGGAATTGAACAATGGCTTTGTCCAGCCTGTACAAGGATTCCGTGGACTATGGAAATGAGATTAAAATGGCACGATAGACCTTGAGTCGTACAGCACAGAATGAGAATCAGAATCACACTTTATTCGCCAAGTATGTTTTGCAACATACAAGGAATTTCATTGGCCATGTCGGTCATACAATTAAAAGTAACAGATCACTCAAAAAAACACATGTTAACATGAACGTCCATCACAGTGACTCCTACACACTCCTCACTGTGATGGAAGGCAAAATAAAGTTTAAGTCCTTCCTTTTGTTCTTCCTCAGTTGAGGGCCTCGAGCTCTCTGTTGACGGGATGATCTTGACTCCCGTAGCCAGCGGCGTTCGGGCCCTCCGTGTCGAGGTGATCAAGCTCCCGCATCGGGGGTATTGTCAGCTCCCCCGTGCCAGGCGATCGAACCTCGCGTCAGGGCTGGTCGAGCCTTCCGCGATGGTGGAGCTCCCGACTAGCCTCTTCTGAGACTGCGAACGCTTGATGATGATTCCGTGGTGGGAGCGATCCCAGGTAAGGGATCAGCTGCGATGTTAAGTCCACGCCCCGCGGTCGGGCTCACGACAGTCCGAGGAGGCTTCCACCTCCATCGATGGTAGGCCGCAGAGCCCGGAGAATGTAAATTGAAAATTAATCTCATCTCCGGGAAGGTGAGAACTTGAAAAAAAGTTGCCCCCAATCGCCCTCCCCCCAAATAAATCAAACCAAAGAACATTAAAACAAAACTTTTAACAAACTAAAAATAACAAAAAGAAAGAAAAAAACGAACAGACTGCCGGCAGGGCTGCCATCTCCTCGGCGCCCCAGAAACAGGTCCTTTGGCAAACTCATCCATGCCAACCATGCTGTCCCATCTAAACTATTCCCATTTGCCTGCATTTCTATGCATATACCCGTCTAAATGTATGTTGTTATTGTACCTGCCTCAACTACTTCTTCTGGCAGCTCGTTCCATATACCCATCACCATCTGGGTGAAAAATGTGCCCCTCATTTGCCTATTACACACATGACACTTCAGTCACTTGCCCAGCCCAATTGCTTAAGAGGAGGTAAAGCTTTGCCCTCTACCTGAAAGGACCCTTTGCATATTATAGTGGAAACTTTGCTGAAACAGAACTCATTTGACCAATTCTACCCCATCTAAGCCCTTTTGGGAAAGTGGCAGTCCCAATGTTTATATCAATGTACAGTTACAGGGACTTGCTATTGGAGATTTAAAAATGAAAAAATGATGCTTCTCCCTTCTCTCACTTCTCTCCCTTTTAATTCAACCTTCCTCTCTTTTTATTTTATTTTTTGTTCCAACATCAAATTCACTCTACTGTAAACTTTTTGTTTCAACCATGCACTGTTCTACAATGAATATTTTTAATTGAAACAATTTAAAATAAATGCATACATGGAATGAGCTGCCAGAGAAAGTGGTGGAGGTGAATACAATTACAACAATTAAAAGACATTTAGACTGGCAGATGGAAAGGTTTGGAGGGATATGGGGCAGGAGCAGGCAAGTGGGACTAATTCCATGTCAACTTAGTTAGCTTGGACAGGTTGTGCCGAAGGGCCTGTTTCCATGCTGTACAACTCTATCACTATGAATCTTGGGTCTGCTTGTTAAGGAGGTACATATTTGCTTGTCCTGCCTACGCGGGTCATGTTATCAAAACATGGATTACAGAAGACTATACGAAATATAAGTAGGAGTAAACTTTATGGACCCTCATGTTTACTCCGCCTTGCGTTAAGATCAGTCTGTTCTTGGCCTCACTTCTGCCTGAACGTAAAACACGGAACAGTATATACAGTACAAGAACAGGCCCTTAAGGCCCACAATGTACATGCCAAACATAATGTTGAGATAAACTAATCTCCTTTGTTTGCATGTGATATCTACATTTCCATTTCCTGCATATCCATGTGACTACCTAAAAGCTTCCGAAATGCCACTTTCATGTTTGCATCCACTACCATCCCTGAAAGCATGTTCCAGGCACTCACCACTCATTGTGTAAGAACATTTGGCCTGCGCATCTCCTTTAAACTTAGCCCTTCTTACCTTAAAGCTGTGCCCTCTAGCCTTTGTCATTTCAACCCTGAATAAATGGTTCTGACGAACTATCTGTGCCTTTCATAAATTAAAAAAAAACTTTTTTGCCTGTTCGAATTATCTCTGACATGCTATAAGTCACAAATCTGTTGATATCTTCTGTGAACATAGTTAACGACTTAACCTTCATATTTACTTTGAGTATGGAATTCCAATGATTCATGACCTTGTGCGAATAAAACATCCTCCTTATCTTTGTCTTAAATGGCATTCCTTGTTGTGAGATCATGTCCCCCGTTCCAGAAACCCCCTTGATGGAAAATATGCTTTCAGCAACTACCCTACTCAGAAACTTTCAGTGAGACTACCCTGCATTCTCAACTTATTTGAGGCTGATTTAAAGTGAAGATAGACACAAAAAGCTGGAGTAACTCAGCGGGTCAGACAGCGTCTCTTGAAAAAAATAATATATTCCTTTTCTCCAGAGATGCTGTCTGACCCGTTGAGTTACTCCAGCTTTTTCTGTTTATCTTCTTATTTTTTAGGATGTGCTCCAGATACTTTCCTTTTCACATGGGATAATGCCTTTGTAAGTCGAGTCAATATTCTCTGAATTGCCTTCAATCCATGAATGAGACCAACTCTACCTGGTGTGGTCTCACAAATCCCAGGATTGATGCAGGAAAACTTCCTTACTTTGTCTCCCTTAGAATGAATACATATATTCAATTTGCTTTATTTACTACTTGCTATAGCTGCATACCAACTTTCTGCATATCATGAATGATGTCCCCCATCCCTCTGTACAGCAGCGTTCTGTAGTTTATCTCCATTTAGACAATTTCAGCTTTTCTATTCTTCCCGCAACATTGCTAAACTTTGTATTTCCCTGCATTATACTCTTACCTTTCCTCACTCACTGAAGTTATCCAAATCCCTTTGCAAACTCTTTCCGACCTCTTCATGTATCAACGTCTAACTAAATTTGAACCAAATGCATTTATTCCCTTCATCGTTGAAGTTGCACGACTGATCACGAGGCATCCCACTAGTTAGATTTCTGACCTGTGAAGAATCTGTTTATTTCTAACATTATTCATTATCCAATCTTCTAATACATTACCCCCAAAGCTCTGCACTCCTATTCTGAGTAATAACGTTTTCATGAGCCTGTTTAATGAATGTGTTGTGGAAATCTGTATATAGCTCTTCTATTGGAGCTGCTTTATTCATCTTATTTGCTACTCTGAAAAATCTCCACACAATTCTCTAGTGCATTTGTCAAATGCAATTTTACATGACAGTTTATGAGGAAAGTACGTCTAAGAACTAGGGTCTGTCATTTGGGATGTGGGCCACTTGATTTGTCCATCTCCATTAGCCAGTGGCTTTATTTATATCATTGAGTTTAGAATTGAACTGCAGGAAAGTGAGGAGTGAAAATCTGAAATGAAATTCATTTTGCAGTTTATTTCCTGATCCACATGTAGACACAGTTTTGTTTGTATTACTAACATTCTGTGCGTGCAGAAATGATTAACGTTCATCATTACAACCCTCAATTCAGGCTCATGGTGCAAGAAATGGAGTTAAGATGATTGATCTGATTGATTTTTTTTGAAGACGTGACCAAAAAGATCAATGAGGGCAGAGCTGTAGATGTTGTGTACATGGATTTCAGTAAGGCATTCGACAGGGTTCCGCATAGTTGGCTGTTCTGAAAGGTTAGATCGCATGGGATCCAAGGAGAGATAGCTGAATGCTTAGCAAAATGGCTCCAAGGGAGGAAGCAGAGGGTGATGGTGGAAGGTTGCTTCTCGGATAGGAGGCCTGTGTCTAGTGCCTCAGGGTTCAGTGCTAGGCCCGTTACTGTTTGTCATCTACATCAATGATTTGGATGAGAACATACAGGGCAAGATTAGCAAGTTTGCTAATGATACAAATGATACAGTGGGTTTGCAGATAGTGAAGATAATTGTGAAAGATCGCAGCAGGATCTGGATCGATTGGCCAGGTGGCGTTGGAATGGTTAATGGAATTTAATACAGAGAAGTGTGAGGTGTTGCATTTTGGGACATCGGGCAAGGGTAGGACCGACACAGTAAATGGTAGGCCTCTGGGTAGTGTTGTAGAGCAGAGAGATCTAGGAGTGCAGGTGCATGGTTCCTTAAAGGTTGAGTTGCGGGTAGATAAGGAGGTCAAAAAGGCTTTTGGCATTTTGGCCTTCATCAGTCAGAGTATTGAGTATAGAAGTTGGGAGGTCATGTTGCAGTTGTATAAGACGTTGGTGAGACCGCATTTAGAATATTGTGTTCAGTTCTGGGCACCATGTTACGGGAAATATATTGTCAAGCTTGAATGGATTCAGAAAAGATTTATGAGGATGTTGCCAGGACTGGAGGGTGTAAGCTATAGGGAGAGGTTGAGTAGGCTGGGTCTCTATTCCATGGAGCGCAAGAGGATGTGGGGGGATTTTATAGATGTGTACAAAATCATGAGAGGGTAGATGCACAGAGTCTCTTGCCCTGAGTAGGGGATTCGAGGACCAGAGGACATAGGTTCAAGGTGAAGTGGAAAAGAATCAAAAGGAATCCGAGGGGTAACCTTTTCACATAAAGGGTGGTGGGTGTATGGACCAAGCTACCAGATGAGGTAGTTGAGGCTGGGGCTATCCCATCATTTAAGAAACAATTAGACAGGTACATGGATAGGACAGGTTTGGAGAGATATGGACCAAGCACAGGCAAATGGGACTAGCGTATCTGGGACATTGTTGGCCGGTGCGGGCAAGTTGGGCCGAAGGGCCTGTTTCCACACTGTATCACTCGATGACTCTTGTAACTTGTCTGGTGAACACTGAGTGTTGATTCTCTCTGGCTTGTCAGGAGTAATCTCTCTGACACTGGATTTTGATTGCCCAGAGCAATGTAAATCTGACATTTACTTCACATTTGACAGCAACCCAATCAATACAGTTGTACCCTTGAAGATTCATGAGCTTGGGCAGAGAGGGTTAAGGATTATTTATAAAAATGAAATTCCAATGGCCTAAAATAAAGGTCTGTTAATTCCCAAAGCGAGTCCCTCTCCCCATTCTGATGTTTGCTCTTTGGCTGAAACTTTGCATTAGTCCAAATAAACAAAAAATTCAGCCATGAGTTTATAAAAATAAATGTTAACTTTTCCCCCTCCCTTAGAGAACTCCCCATTAACCTAGCGAGGTCAGGTGGGGTCAATAGATTGTGTCTTTAATTTACAGACTGGCGCTGGAGTGAAGTTAACTCTGTGTGCTCAGTAATAGACCATGCCGCTTGTAAAAGTTCAATGCTCCCTGTTGCAGAATGGAGTAAATTTGGACCAGTTTTGCAGTTAGTAGAAGGGATGGACCTGTGAAATCTTATGCTTGTTGATGGACATTTTTAGAAAGTGATCTCAGTGATTAAAAGCTTCATTATCAGAGTGCTTCCTTATTTTTCTTCCCACTGTTGCACTTTCTCCTCACAGTCAAACAGCACAGAATAGTACCTTTGGCCCACTGAGTCCACGCCAACTATCGAGCATCATTTACACTAACCCTGTACTAATTCTATTTTATTCTCCTCGCATCACTGTCAGCTCACCCCGATTCTGCTCGTCTCCTGCACCGTGCAATTTACAGTGGCCAATAAGCAACTCAATATGCAAGTTTTTGGGACGTGGAGGGAAACTGGAGCACCCGTTGGGGAGGGAGAATGTGCAAACTTCACACATAGAGCACCGTAGGTCAGAATTGAACCTGAGTCGCTGGCGTTATGAAGCAGTAAATCTATCACTGTGCTTTTCCATCCCAGAGGTGCTTATTTAATCTGTGCCATTATCCCAGGGATGTCTGTGAGCATGTCTGTATCTAAGCCAATAATTAACTGTTGTCAGGGTCTTCAACTGTGTAAGGCAACAAGATGGGTCCGATCCTATTCACACACATTCACTATTTAGCGGGGCAATTGACTCATTACTTGAACATAGGTCCATGCCCAGAAAGGAGCTCCTTCATGCACTTTGCTCTCCCCTTCCCAGCCAGCACCAGGGTACAGAGCTGATATTCAGTATAGGTGAAAGGAGGAGTCAGCTAGCGCTCCCCTCCTGATGTGACCTATTCACTCAGCCCATGAACTGCAAATTGACCCTGGGACCTCCAACTCTACTTATCAACAAAGCTCACATTTACAAAATGCCCCAGGGCTGCTCTCCAATGCATCTGGCCCAGTGAAGTATTGTGAAACCCACGATTGTTAAATTAGCAAAGGTTGTGCACAGCTAATTTTCACAAACTGTAATTGGCAGAAGAAGCATAACAAGTCCATCTGCTTTTCATAGAGATCTCCAGAAGGATTGAAGTCGGTCAGAATGCTGCTGGAACTTCTCACTTTTTAAATAGTGTCTGAACATCTCAAACCACTGGACCCGGTGAATGGGAAAGAAATGCAGGAACTGGGGACAGGGCCAGATTTAGATGAAGAGAGGCCCTAGGCTATTTCACGTGTGAGCACCCCCCCCCCCCCCCCAATCCCCCACCCCTATGACTAGCGGACCATGACTACCCGCCAGTGACAGTGTGACACTTTTAGATTTTACTGTATGTTGTCATTAAACAGTTGGTTTTAAAATACATATTCCATTCACCGCGGAGCGGGCGATGTCTTACCTGGATCGCCGGAGTGTTGGGTCTGCTGCTTCAACAACAGAGCTGTGGTTTGCGGAGCTCCCAGCCTCGCGCCACGCTGATTTCAATATCGCGGAGCCCTGGGATCCCTTTGCTGAGGACCCCCAGCGTGAATCTCTGCCCAGCTCAGCCTGTGGACTTCGGGAGCCGCAGTCTCCGGTAGGAAGTGATCGATTCAGAACTCCAAGCCGCTGAGGGTGTTCTTCCACAGCCGCTCTCGAGGCGTCGCTCACAGCCACTTGGTCACAGCTGGGGGCCACTGACTTGCTTCTGAATCCTCTCCGTCTCCCCTGCCCGATAGTAGAACACGGCGGCTGTGGCCGTTATCGTCGCACGGGGCACACGATAAGAAGGTGGCCCTGGCAGCTATTACTCCCTCTGGGAAGCCCGCTATAGGATCTTTGGTCCGCAGCACACTGCTACACAATCATCAAGAATGCCTATCGCTCTATCGCTGCCTATCGCTCTATCTCTCGCCCTCACTTCGGTGAATCCGACCATACCACGGTGCTGCTTCTTCCTGCCTACAGGCAGCAATTAAAGAGCGCACCCCCAAAGGTGAGGACACTACACAGCTGGTCGGGGAGGGGGGGCAGAGGAACAACTACAGGACTGTTTCGAGTCTGTAGACTGGGCAATGTTTAAGGACTCAGCAACAGACTTGAATGAACACGCCACAGTCGTTACAGACTTCATTAAGAAATGTGTGGAAGACTGCATCCCCACAAAAACCTTCCGAGTGTTTCCCAATCAGAAACCTTGGATCAACTTTGAGATCCGCACTCTTCTGAAGACCAGACACTGGGCATTCATGTCTGATGATACAGTGGTCTCCAAGAAGTCCAGATACGACCTTGGTAAGGCCATCAAAAAGCCCAAAAGGGACATCTGCTCCTAGCTGGAGGATGAGACAGATGCTCGGCAGCTGTGGCGGGGCCTGAAAGGCGAAATCAGGAGGCTGCTCGAATGTCGGCGAATGTCGAATGCGTTCTACGCACACTTTGATAGGGAGAACACCAATGTGCCTTGCTGAGCCCCTATTCGCTGTGATGGTATTTCTGTCTCAGTCACAGAGGCCAACGTCAGGAAATACTTCAGAGGGGTGAACCCTCGAAAAGCATCTGGACCTGATGGTATACCTGGTCGTGTTCTAAAAACCTGTGCGGACCAACTGGCTGGAGTTCTTACGGACATTTTCAACCTGTCACTTCTGAGGTCTGAGGTTCCCACCTGCTTCAAAAGGGCATCAATAATACCGGTGCCCAATAAGACCAAGGTGACATGCCTCAATAACTATCGACCAGTGGCACTAATGCCTGTGGTGATGAAGTGCTTAGAGAGGTTGATCGTGGCCCAAATCAACTCCTACCTCAACAAAAACCTGGAGCCACTGCAGTTCGCTTACCGCCACAACAGATCAATGGTGGATGCGATCTCGCTGGCCCTCCACTCCGCACTGAACCACTTGGACAACAAAAACTCACATCTCAGGCTGTTATTCATTGATTACAGCTCGGCATTTAATACTATCATTCCCTCGAAGCTGGTTACCAAACTCGCAGAACTGGGTCTCTACGCTTCCCTCTGCAATTGGATACTTGACTTCCACATTCACAGACCACAGTCTGTTCGTATTGGTGGAAATGTGTCAGACTTGATAACAATCAGCACGGGAGCTTCTCCCTGCTATGTGCTCAGCCCCCTCCTCAACACCAGCAAAACCAAGGAACTGATTGTGGACTTTGGAAGGAGTAGGATGGGGACCCACAGTCCCATTTATATCAACGGGTCGATGGTTGAAAGGGTCAAGAGCTTCAAATTCCTGGGCGTGCACATCTCTGAAGATCTTTCCTGGTCCGAGAACACTGATGCAATTATCAAGAAAGCACATCAGCGCCTCTGCTTCCTGAGAAGATTACGGAGCGTCGGTTTGTCAAGGAGGACCCTCCCTAACTTCTACAGGTGCATCCCTCTGCAATTGGATCCTCGACTAGAGAGCTTGCTGAGCAGTTGCATCGTGGCTTGGTTCGGCAACTTGAGCGCCCTGGAGAGGAAAAGACTACAAAAAGTAGTAAGCACTGCCCAGTCCATCATCGGCTCTGACCTTCCTTCCATCGAGGGATTTATCGCAGTTGCTGCCTCAAAAAGGCTGGCGGTATCATCAAAGACGTACACCATCCTGGCCACACACACATCTTACTGCTACCTTCAGGTAGAAGGTACAGGAGCCTGAAGACTGCAATGACCAGGTTCAGGAATAGCTACTTCCCCACAGCCATCAGGCTATTAAACCTGGCTCGGACAAAACTCTGAACATTAATAACTCATTATCTGTTATTTGCACTTTATCAGTTTATCTATTCATGTGTGCATATATTTATATAATGGTATATGGACACACTGATCTGTTTTGTAGTCAATGCCTACTATGTTCTTTTGTGCTGAAGCAAAGCAAGAATTTCATTGTCCTATCAGGGACACATGACATTAAACTCACTTGAACTTGAACTTGAGTTGTAGATGCAGAGAATGGAGAAGTTTACCTCTTTAACTGGAGGGGAATGAAGGGGCGGCGCTGACTTCAACATCGGGAGCCAGTGGTGGAGCTCCATTCAGCGCGGCCTTGTTGGCTTCGGAAGCCGCGGACTCCGGTAAGGAAACGGCCGTTCCAGGTGTCCCAAGCCGCTGAGAGGATTCTCCCGACGCCGGAGCGCCATCACCCGGCGAGAACGGCCTGGAACATCGGGCCTCCGTGAAGGCGACTGCGGAGGCCTCAATAGGCCTGACTATAGGTGGACATGGGTTGGGGACTGGACATTGTGCCTTCCCTCATAATGGGAACCATTGTGGGGGGATGTTTTTTATGTTTAAATCTCTTTATTAGTGTTATGTCTGTATTCTTTTTTTATGTGCTGCATTGGCAAGAAACATTTCACTACACCAATTGGTGTACGTGACCAATAAAATAACCTTTGAACCTTTGAGTTGCCTGGGTCATGGTAACAATACAAATGGCTGGCCATTCAGAATTGAGGTTGGAGAACATTTTTTTCAAATGGAGCGCAGTCAATCTTTGTTATTTTCCATTCAAGAGGGCTGTGGTGAAGATTGGGTCAGTATAAAGAAGTTGGAATAGTGATAAAAGATCATCTTATTGAAAGACAATAGAATGCAAAGTGTACTATTCCTGCATTTATCTTTGTTCATGCAGCAAACATCTCCTCGCTCAAATACAAAGAAATCAGGGAATTGTCCCACAATAAGTTTTAAGCTATAAGTTATTTTACTCCAAAAAGAATCATTGAAACAGGGCTTTGCCCAAAGTCATGCATGTCTTGACACTTTGCCCTGCAGCAAGCAGAGAAAGGCCTCGGACTCTGTAGAAATAGCAATCAACACCAACAAAAAGTAAAAAATCAAAGCTTGCCAGTCAGGCAGCACCTGCGCTGAGAGAAACAGTTAATGTTTCAGCTTGCTGATTTTTCAGTCGATTACTTTTAATTGACCTGAAGTATTAACTCCCTCTACAGATTCTGCCTGACCTGATTATCAACAGCATTTTATGGTTTTATTTTGGATTTCCAGCATGTGTGGTTTCTTCGCTTTTTTACCTCTTGTGTTTATATATTTTTCCCACCAGAGAGGAGGATCTCATATTTTCACTCTTTACTTTCTAACTGCCATGTCTTCACCACTTCACTTATCCTGTCTGTATCCTCGAGTCATCTCTCCTCCTGCACGCACTGCAACATCAACAGACGTAGGTATAGTACTTAATTCAAATCATTGACACCTATTGTGAACAGGGGGGCCCCAGTACCAATTCCTTTGGCACTCCACTAACTATTCCTGGAGTAGGATTTTCATAGTGAGGTCTGAATATGTGGAAAGACTACCAGAGGTGGTAGAGGCAGCTACAATGACATTGTTTAAAAGGTAAGGATAGGAATGACATAGAGGGATATTGGCCGAATACGTGCAAATTGGATTTGTGTATGTAGGCATCACAGTTAGCATCCATGAGGTGGGCTGAAAAGATCTATTTCTGTGCTGTGCCATTCAATGATTTATCAACTCCCTCACTAATAATAATCCATTTATTCCTAATTTCTGCATTTATCAATTCCCTTGTGCACCACGATTCTTAATTAAGAAAGAACTGCAGATGCTGGAAAAATCAAAGGTAGACAAAAATGCTGGAGAAACTCAGCTGGTGAGGCAGCATCTATGGAGCGAAGGAATAGGTGACGTTTTGGGTCGAAAGTATTTTAATTACCATCTGTGGCATCTTTTCTTAAAATCCAAATATACCCTATCAACTAAATTGTGCTCATCTATTCTGCTAGGTACAAACTTAAAAATTCCAACAGATTTGTCAAACATGATTTACCTTTCATAAATTCATATTGACTCTGCCAGTCCAATTATCTATATATAACTAAAAGTCTCATCATGTATGTATGTATGTTCCCAAAATACAGCCAAAATGGCACACGATAGCACAACAATTTTAGAGGCGCCTTACTCACCATTCGCCTGTGGTGTGCAGTATCAAGTTTTGTTATATTTTAAAAAGTAATTCACTTTATAAACTTTAATGAACTTTATACTATGAATCGGACAAGTTTCAACTTGGCATTCGCACCTGCGCGGTGTGTTCCCACTTGCCAGGCCCGTCAGCCGCGCCTGCACACTTGGGGGAGGGTTGCTGGGCCCGATATCCACTCATGTGCAGGTGGTGGAGGGTTGGTGGATGTGCGTAGTTGGGGGAGGGTTGCCGGGCCCGATGGCGGTGTGCCCAGAAGGAATGAAGAGACGGAATTTGAAATAACTGAAAGTCTCGAGGATCTCTGGCGTCACAACAGGGACACAACAGGTCCACGGGTCATCTAGTTATTTTATAAATGCCTTGCTGCAACTTGGCATGATAACATTTTCCCCTGCTAATGGTTTGGGACAAAATGATCAACAGTCCCCATTTTCTCTCTCTCTCTCTCTCTTAAATAGCGTGAGATGTCTTTGATAATAAGGACCATTCTAGTATCTGTGGAGTTTTGGAAAGAGACAACTGTTGTATCCACCATCCCTACTGTCTCTTTCAAAATCTTGGAATTAATGTCATTGAGTTCCATTATTCCAAACGGTGGCCTGTTTCACTACTGCAAATAGTTCATAGCCCAACAATGCAATGTTAAGACACTGTGTTTGACTTTGCCCTGTAATTCATACCTCTTCCTTCCTTATAGTTTAGTGTCCGTACCGACCAGCGATCCCCGCACATAAACACTACCCTACACACACTAGAGATAAATTACACTTATGCCAAGCCAATTAACCTGCAAACCTGTACGTCTTTGGAGTGTGGGTGGAAACTGAAAATGAAGAAAACAAATGTGCGAATGGAGAGAACCTACAAACTCCATAAAGACAGCACCTGTAGTCAGGATCAAACTCGCGTCTTTGGCACCTTAAGCGCTGTAAGGCACCAACTCTACCGCTGCACCACCTCTCGGACCTCTCTTGTTCGTCAGTCTTGTTAACCATTATTGTTCAACTTTATTTCTGGAAGGTTTTCTGTGCTTTGTTACAATAAAGACACAAAATCTTAGTTCAGTTCCTGCTCCATTTCCCTGTTCCCCACGAATATTTATCCCGTCGCATGTGTAAGAGACTTACAATAACTTTAATTAATCCTTTGGAGCTATGCAGCACAGTGTCTACCTCCTAACCCTTATTGCCATGTCACTGCTTTTCACTCTCTGCCAGCTCGAATGGCCCTAAATGGCCTTCAATATCACAATGCTGTGGTCAGATTGCTCAATCACCCTGTAGCCTCTGCTCTCTTCTACATAGGCTGCAGGAACCTTGTGCACTTTGAACAGATGCAATGGCAAAAGCTTTTCCAGTGCTACTTTCCGACCTCCCATATCTGCCTGACATCATCCTATTTGTCCTGACTGACCAATTGTACATATTTAATCTAAGGAGAATGACAGCCTCCTGGAATGAAATATCCAGACTATGTTTGACCTCCCTGATGCATTGCACCACCATTGTCACAGCCTGCAGCGCATCGACTGTGAGTTGACAAAGAAGGGGAAGTAAAATACAAGAATTACCTTAAAAAAAAAGCACACTGTAAATCTATATAGTTATGTAAGAGGAAAAGATTATTAAAGCTAAAGTGGGTCCCTTACAGACTGACATAGCACAGGGCAGAGGTGGTGAGATATAAGATCAGTAATCATCTTATTGAACAGTGGAACAGGCAGGAGGGGGTGGATAACCTGCTTTTGCTTCTGTTTCGTGCAAATCTTATGAAGCACATCATTTTATTATCTGGCAACTCTGCTTTATGTGCTGCATTCTAAGCAGCAAAACCTTGGCTCCTTGCCCAACAAACAACCTTCCCATCCCCAGGAGTTTGCTGCCGTTACTTCTGTCTCTGTCTTCTCCAGTTCATTACCCATCTTCTATGCACTCCACATCCCTCTCCTCATTCAGTATTTCCCAAGCCCCTGCTTTACCCTCCTAACTTCAAACTTCCCTCCCTAACACCATACCCACCAACCTTCCCTTCCCTCTCTCTCATCCCTTATTTCCTAATACCCCAACCTTTCTTTTACACCAAAACCATCAATCTCTTTCCTCCATTTCCCACCCCTGCTTGTGTGCATGTATTTATATAATGATATATGGACACACTGATCTGTTTTGTAGTAAATGCCTACTATGTTCTGTGTGCTGAAGCAAAGCAAGAATGTCATTGTCCTATCAGGGACACATGACAATAAACTCACTTGAACTTGAACTTGAACTCTACTTAGTCCTTCCTCTTCTTCAACATACACCACCTGACTACATCTCCATGTCTAGAATTGCCCACAGATTCCTTCCCACCAGCCTCGCATTGCCTATTGCCACTTCTGTGGGAACAGCCAGAATTAACTCTCCTCTCTCTCCTTCCATCAGTGTCGTGTGTGTCTCCATTGGCAAAACTCCTTCCTTTGAACATGACAGATGTAGTTTCAATGCCTTTGGAAAAAATCTGAAGGAAGTGCTGTACTGTGTGATGCTTTCCTTTATCATCAACTGAGAGATCATCTAAAAGATCGCACCAGACAGTGAGGCATTCCATCCAGATTTTATTGCTTTTCTCCTTGTCATCCATCAACTTTTTATCTTTTCCTCCATCTCTCATTCTTTCTCTCACTCTCTCCCTTTCATTGGCACACTTTCAGCTCTTTGCTTTCTGCATTGAGTAAGGCAAACTTCTGACTTGGTGACAAACTTGCAGCCTGTTCCTGCAAGTTCTGACAATGCAAGTTCAGGTCAGTTCGTTTGTACTGTTTCTCCAATTAAACTCTGAGACAGGGCCAACTCCCAGCAGAATCTCATCCGAGATTTTAGTTACAAGCACCTCTTGTTCCAAATTAGTATGTTAGATCATCTGCCCTGTCGTCTGCCTTCTTTCGAATTGAAAATGGCAGTATAGATAAGGCAGGTAAAATAGAAAGATGCTGAGTCGTACATGTGAAGCTAGAGCCACTAATTTAGGAGACGAGTAGCTGTTCGCCATTGTGCAATCTTTATTGTCTGCCATCTTTATTGTCTGCCACCATTGACAAGAAAAATATTACAAACCCCAAAACTTGGGAAAGATTGACTTCTGTCAGCGCTAGACCTCAAATGGGAGAACATGTTGTTTCAGCAATGGAGAAACAAGGTCTTGTGGTATGAGTGACAATTGCTGGGGGTATACGATCAGCTTATTGTAAAATTAGTTGGAGGAAAGATTGAGGATTTAGCAAATAGGGGGTCCTTAATAGAAGGTTTTGAAGTGGTGTCGACAGAGATAGTGTGTTTATTTCTGTGGAATAACAAAACTGGAAACTATTAATATGAGGTAATCACTGGAAAATCCAACGTGAAAGTCAAAAGAATTATTACCCAGAGAATGATGTGAATATGTATATTAACAAGAATAATGCAAATGTGTTTCTGGGGAAGCAGAATTAGCAAATTGGCCTTGGATCTCTGAAAACCATGTCCTAATTTGTTAAGTGGCAAACTCCATTGTCAAACTCCATAAAGCCTAGCCGACACACCTTGAGGACTTGTTGACTTGTTGGGATCGTTCTTCTAATACATGGCCTTAGAGGAATCTGCAGCTCAGTGCTGCATTGGAGAAGCCTTGAGCGACAAATTAGAAAAAACTTTAATTCTTGTTCATTGCGGTTTAAGTATTTGCCCCTTGCAAAGGGCATTGTTTTCAGTAAGGGTTTTGATAAGTGTTGGTGCTGACAGAGCATACTCTCACCTGTACATACACCTCCGCCATGTGCAGTTTGTTGCTTTACATTTTCTGCCACCATGTGTCCTTTGCAACAACTTCCCATCACGTGTCCTTTGCAGAGAAGCCATCGTCTGTGCAGCTATGCATCAGCTGTCCTCTCAGTGACTTGGTTGAAGCCATAATAGAAACATGGCAACTCTCTCCAGTGGCTGAAAGAGTGCTGGATGCATTGTGATGTGACTCTTCAAGGCTACTTCCTTCCGGAGGTCAGGAATGGGAGAACAGGTGGGGAGGTTTCTTGGTGTCACCCATTTAGTCAATTATTTGGTTTTTTTTAAATTCATTACAATAATTATAGAACCAACCTTCTTGCGATATTTCCTCTGACATTTATTTCGAGAGGGAGGCTAGTGGGGATGTGGTAATTGAGATTTCAGGTTGTGCCAGTTGACCTAAAGTTAGTTTGCACATATGTGCAGCATGCTGCCTGGGACTGCAGGGGCCTGTCAAATGATGCACAGTTTGAGGCCTTGGCAACAGTGAAAGCTGTTATTTTATGTGTGACTGCACCAGTTGTGACGCAGACTAACATGTTTGAAAATTTCACTGGATGTGTGTTGCAACCATTTGCACAACTAATGAAATCTTATGGGAAAGTTGGATGCCAAGTAAATAGCACTAGTGTAAGAAAATCTCAGAACAAGCTTAACAGCATAATGGAATGGTCTTGCAGGAATTAACAATTGTCAGCTGTACAGTGCTATCCTTTTTGATGTAATACAGTTGAAGTTCTGTACAATTGTGTTCCCCATGCAGGAGTTACAGGGGGTACTGGGACCCTCTCACACTGACAGATCTGCACCAAATCCATCTTAATGGATAACTCTGAGATATACCCACACACGAGTTCTGGCCCCTCCAGCCTCTTTCCAAAGTACTTTTCCACACCCTCCAATCTATCCCCAATCATTCTTCTTGTCATCTGGTACTTGTAATCTGTTCCAAGATTTGAACTCTGGACCATTAAAAACATCACTTTGATTTATTTACTGCCATTTTTTATGTATCTGTTCACAACCTATAGTCACTCAAGGCATTTTAGATGTGGAAAAACTTTAACAATGTTGGCAGTGATTTAACTTTGTGAACTTGGCAGACAATTCATATGCTGCCTGGTATCACAAACACCGATAACAACCAGTTAATTTTCGTTTTCTTTCAAGTGAGGGCTTAACATTGGTTGCAACATCAGAGATATCCTTACCGATTCGCAGTACAATGGAGTCTTGTTTTAGTCTCATCTGGAAGACAGGAGCTCCAACAGTGTAATTGTCAATCAGAGCTGCCCTGAAATATGAGCCTTGAATATTTAGGGAGTTTTCTGCAGTCGGAACTGACCCGTGGCATTTTTGTACTCTTGGTCAAGTCAAGGTCCCCATTATAATAAACTATGTTAGTCCTTTTGCAGTTAATACATGAGCTTTGTCATCATGCTCGGTGAAGGCAGTTTACAATTCAGCTGGAGGGATCAGGAAGGTCTTAGTAGGGAATGCTGGAGGAGCATCAGCATTGCAAAGGGCAGGTTGTGCAGGGACATTATCTTCCTTCAGCCAACATGGAACTAAATCATATTGGGGCCAGGTGCAGTGGAGAGTTAATGCCATACATTGCTAGAGACTCTGGATTAATCCTGAATATGGGTGTAAGGAGACTGTACATGCTCCCTGTGACCACATGGGTTTTCTCCGGTGCTTCGGTTTCCTCCCACACTATAAGACATACAGGTTTGTAGGTTAATTGGCTCCGGTAAAAAAATGTAAATTGTCCCTAGTGTGTGGGATAGTGCTAGTGTACTGAGACCGCTGATCGGCGTGAACACGGCGGGTCAAATGGCCTGTTTCCACACTGTATCTCTAAAGTCTACAGTTTAAAGCTCTAGTGAAAATTCTAATGAAGACTCGGTCCTGGAGGTACTTACAAAGTACTAGTGTGGCGCTTCACCTACCAGTCCTATGGTTCACTTTGTATTTCTGTGCTTGTGAATCTGCTGTTTTCCCTATCTGACCATGTTTTAAATTTGATTGATATTTAATCAGGAGGTGTATTGTGTTTATTTGACTTTTGCCAGAGGCTCTGTATTTAACCAGAAAACCTAGAACTATTACAGTACTCTAGGTAGTGGAAGAAAAGGACTGTCATTGAAGGTGAGGTGGTCTTCAATTGTATTCTGCCCAGAGTGGAATGACCTGTGGATGCTCCTAGTGTTAAGTCCACAAAGTGATGATGGATGAGGTTTTGGAGGATAACTGGGCCACGGAGTTTTAATATGTCAGGAGAAGAGGAGAAAGTATTAGATTAAATTTTTCCAACCTGCCATGTGCATTTGTGTCTGAAGTGAATTATGGAAGGAAGTAATGATCGGTTTAAGAAAATTGCTGGCACATGCTTCAGCTGAGCACTGCTGCATGGTGATCTGTCAAAGTGACTTTCACAAGGCCTTTCCTTGGTGAATGAGATATCTGTGGGGATAATGTAGGGAAGGCATCAGTCACTACTGCAAATATCTGTTGGGGGAATAATTCTGTCCTTCGGGGCTACACAGCAACCGATTAGTCTCAGAATGCTCTGCAGTTCAAGATAAATAGATGTTACATTGGACTGCAGTGCATTTTGAGATGTTGGACTTACTTGGTTCTTCCACTAGCATAGTTGCTTTAACATGGTTTGGTTTACTTCGAATTACTGATCATTGATTGTGTTGCGTCTAATGTGCCCGTAAAACTGCAGCAAGTAATAATTTAATTGTTCCATGTTCATGTCTGGTCCATTTAGCCACAAAGCCATCTATCCCCTCATCCAAGGTAGACAAAAATGCTGGAGAAAGTCAGCGGGTGAGGCAGCATCTATGGAGCGAAGGAAATAGGCGATGTTTCGGGTTGAGACCCTTCTTCAGATTGAAGAAGGGTCTCGACCCAAAATGGCACCTATTTCCTTCGCACCATAGATGTTGCCTCACCCAGTGAGTTTCTCCAGCATTTTTGTCTACCTTCAATTTTCCAGCATCTGCAGTTCCTTCTTAAACAATCCCCTCATCCAAATCATGAATGTACAACTGAAGAGTCGTGGCTCCACTAGTCACAGGCAGCCAACCAGAAAAAGTCCCCTTTACTATTGACCTGAAACATCACCCATCTCACCAGCATTTTATTTCTGCTTTGGTTTAACTCATAATGTTAGAGTTGCAAGAAAAAATAATTTGCAATAATTCAATTTGTCAGCTCTGTCATTTATATGTTCTCTTTAAACTTTCTAGATTCAATGGATAATGTATTACACCATTGTGTAATTAAAAACAAGTGAATTAAAAATGTATAAGGGAACTCAAGGGGCCCAGAAAAATTGCTAATCCAGTGTCATCAAACCTATGAGTTTGCTGGATTGTGGGATTTATGCTGCAATGTGAAACTTTCATGTTCTGCCATTCACAGTACAGACATTTTACATTTGTTCATCGTGCCAATTTCCCTTTGTGTACACTTCATGATCAAACATTGTGGGGTTTCCATTTAAATACAGGTACCATCTTTCAGTGTGCAATGGAGTGTGCCTTTGTACAGTCTGTGTCCTGTGCAGAGTACAGCTGTTCCCTTGGCCTCATGAGCCTTTGTGGAGACTGCACCAGGCTTTAGTGCATTCACCCACACCATGGTATGTACCAGCGTGCAATGCTTGATCATGAACAGCTCTTTGCAGAACTTCCAGGAGCAGTTGGCATCTATGTATTTTGGTATATATCCCTGGAACCAGTGCACAGAATACAGAATCCTAGGTAGTGCATGTGTTTGGGGTGAATTAAGATCCCCACATCCCATAGATAGACACAAAATGCTGGAGTTACTCAGTGGGTCAGGCAGCATCTCTGGAGAAAAGAAAGAGGTGATGCTCCAGGTCAAGACCCTTCCTCCATCTGAGGAAGGGTCTCGACCTAAAGGGTCACCAATTCCTTTTCTCCAGAGATGCTGCCCGTTCCGCTAAGTTACTCCAGCATTTTGTGTCAACCTTCGGTGTAAACTATCATCTGCAGTTCCTTCCTCCCGCATCCTTTTCCAGGTCTGGGAAAACGTAGGTTCCGGGGACAGATCATTGATAGTCTCATCTTCCACATATGACCCTGAGGGCGCTGCGCCTTGGCACTGAGACTCTGACTGTGCAAGCTCAATCACATCAGTGTTCAGAGGGGTCCCGACCCAAAATGTCGTCTGTCAATTCCCTCAACAGATAGATGTTGCCTGACACTTTGAGTTCCTTCAGCACATTTTTTTTTGTGCAAGCTTAAATGGTTTTTTTTAATGTAAAAAAAGTACTTTATCATACACAAAAAATGTAATTGTTATACTTCTTTCTCTATATGCGGCATGCATCCAATACATTTTTTTTACAACCTGTTAATTCCACTAAATGGTATATCCTTATTCATGCTGCCCATGAAGTGTTTGAGAGACTGTTATGCAGGATCCAGCCTCCGGGTAGACTACACTATGGGCAGCATTCCCGTACAGACGTCTCTTTAGACTGGAAGATTGATGGGCTTCATGTAGACCCTAGAGTCTTTCACCAAGCTGATGATCTTCCAGCAGCAGTTGATGTTTGTCTTGGTATATGTCCCTGAGAACAACCCATAGAGCACAGAGACCTCCTGTTACAGAGCTGCTCAGAAAGAACCTTGACTGCAGAGTGCTGAGTGATGCCAGTATTGACACTGGGGGGCAGTCATTAGATCCTGCCCCAGGTCTGATCCACCATATGATCCATGTCCTGTTAATTTCAGTGTGATTGTGGGAGATATTTTCTGAATATATTTTCTGAATATATTTTGGTTTAGCTTTTAATCACCATAAGCTGAGTTGTGTTTTGATATTTTTTAATGTCTTCATTTTTTAAAATTATTCAATTGTTAAATCTATTGATCACATTTTAAAATTATTTCAAAATTCCCCCCTTCCCCAAAAAGTTGCCCCGCGGTTTAGGATTAAATATCCCCCCCCCCCCCCCCCCCCCACCTTAAACCTCTACCCACTGCTCTTCCATCTTCTCTGCAAATAAAAATATATTTTCTAGTTCTTCATCCCTTAAAGATAACTCTGTTTCTCTTTCCACAGAGCTGCTGCCTGTTGAATGTTTCAACATTTTTTGTTTTCATTTTTGACATTTCACCCATTGAAAGACTAGCAAGTGGATAGAGCACAGGTCATTAGGTTTGCTCGATTTATGGTGATTTTTTTATTGATTGCACACATTGTTGTGTAAACAGCACAAACCAATTCTGTTCTATACCTGAAGACTCTATTTTGACTTTCTCGTGCTGTACTTTTTGTGACAGGAAAACGTGGAGTTGTTAGATCACTCATCCCTTGATACCATCCATCCCCTTCCCAGTTAGTTTTCCCTGCAACCTTAAGAAATGTAACACCTGTCCCTAACACTCCTTCCTCGCCTCCATGCAGAGACCCCAGCAGTCCTTCCAGGTGCGACAGAGGATCACATGTACCTCCTCTAACTTAATCCACTGCATCTGGTGTTCCCGATATGTCCTTCTGTACATCTGTGGGACCAGGCGTCTATGTCATCGCTCATTTGCACTTGGTCTGCCAAGGCTTACTGGTTCTCCCAGTTGCTAAACATTTTAAATGCTAAACATTTAAATGTCCAGGATAGATACTGACTTTTCTATCCTGGGCCTCATCCATTGTCAGAGTGAGGCCGCCCGCATGCAAAGGGAAGGGACATTTTCTTCCACTTTGTATGTGGCCTGACTCTGGCAATGGAGTTAGAGGAGGTGCATGTGATCATCTGTCTCACCTGGAAGGACTGCTGGGGTCTCTGCTCCTCATATTTTGCTTGGGCAGCTAACAATGCAAGAGAACATTGAATTCTCAATTTTTTGGTAATGACAATCTTCCCTCCACCTTTTCCCCTTCTTCCCCCCATCTCCACCCCCCCCCCCCCCCCCCCCACCACCTTCATGCCTCACTGGGACTAACGCATACTTCACCCCTCTCATTCTACTTACATGCCTCCTCCTAGTTCAATTTGCAACTCTTCAATCCTTTTGTCCCAAACCTTCTGTCTTCTCATCTATGGTCTTTGTCTAACCATTTGCCTATCAACTTTCACTCCCCCCTCCCCTCTTACCTGTATCCACCTATTACTTGACAGACTTTGTCCTGCCCCTCTCTTCCAGTCTGAAGAAGGGTCCTGACCCAAAATATGACCTATCTATGTTCCTAGAGAAGCTGCCTGACCCGTTGCGTTACTCCAGTACTCCTTGTATTAAAAAAACCCAATAATATAACTGTTTACAGTTTTATCCAACTGCTTGGCACTGTCATAGTTTGTTAATTAGAACTGAGCAACTGTAATTTTCCACTTCAAAGCTCAACAGTTTGGTTGAACCCAATAAAAATTTGTCAGATCCAATCTTTGACTGCAGGGCTCTCTTCTTGTTCACACTGATGCAATGAAATGTCATAGAAACATAGAAAACAGGTGCAGGAGGAGGCCATTCGGCCCTTTGAGCCAGCACCGTCATTCATTGTGATCATGGCTGTTTGTCCCCTATCAATAACCCGTGCCTGCCTTCTCCCCATATCCCTTGATTCCACTAGCCCCTAGAGCTCTATCCAACTCTCTCTTAAATCCATCCAGTGATTTGGCCTCCACTGCCCTTTGTGGCAGGGAATTCCACAAATTCACAGCTCTCTGGGTGAAAAAGTGTTTTCCCACCTAAGTCTTAAATGACCTCCCCTTTATTCTAAGACTGTGGCCCCTGGTTCTGGACTCGCCCAACATGTCCTTCCTCAAATTATGAGACCAAAATTGTACACAATACTCCAGATGTGGTCTCACCAGAGCCCTATACAACTGCAGAAGAACCTCTTTACTCCTATACTGAAATCCTCTTGTTATGAAGGCCAACATTCCATTAGGTTTCTTCACTGCCTGCTGTACCTGTAAGCCAACTTTCAGTGACCGGGGTACAAGGATGTCCAGGTCTCGCTGCACCTCCCCCTTACCTAACCTAACCCCTTTGAGATAATAATCTGCCCCCTTGTATTTGCCGCCAAAGTGGATAACCTCACATTTATCTATATTATACTGCAGCTGCCACGCATCTGCCCACTCACGCAACCTGTCCAGGGCACCCTACAACCTCCTAACATCCTCTTCACAGTTCACACTGCCATCCAGCTTTGTGTCATCCGCAAACTTGCTAGTATTGCTCCTAATTCCCTCTTCCAAATCAGTAATATATATGGTAAACAGTTGCGGCCCCAACACCGAGCTTTGCGCCACTCCACTCGCCACTGCCTGCCATTCTGAAAGGGACCCGTTCACTCCTACTCTTTGCTTCCTGACTGCCAACCAATTTTCTATCCATGTCAACACCCTACCCCCAATACCATGTGCTCTAATTTTAGTCACCAGTCTCCCGTGCGGGACCTTATCAAAGGCTTTCTGAAAGACTAGATACACTACATCCACTGGCTCCCCTTCATCCATTTTACTTGTCACATCCTCAAAAAATTCCAGAAGATTAGTCAAGCATGATTTCCCTTTCATAAATCCATGTTGACTTGGACTAATCCTTTTACTGCTATCCAAATGCCCCATTATTACCTCTTTAATAATTGACTCCAGCATCTTTCCCACCACCAAAGTCAGGCTAACTGGTCTGTAATTCCCCGTTTTCTCTCTCGCTCCTTTCTTGAGTCCTCGCAGTGCTGGCTAAAAGTGCCCTATGTTAAGGCTGCTGTAGGCAGCTTCAGATTCTTTCTCTATGGCTGAAGGCCACAAAGCAAGCGCCCCAAATGTTGTAACCGGTAACTGCAGCCCTGCTGCAAGATCTGGAAATATTCGGCAGAGAACTGAGATTCATTACAGATGTTTCTGATCAAGATTGTCCAATTCCTCTGCTGTTTGAATCGCCAGCACTGTTGTTAATAGAATAAATGTGGCTGAGCAGATGAGCTGGCAGCAAACGTGGCTCATTCTCAATGATTGGCAGGTACTACAGAGGGGCAAGCTAGTCGGTGCGTGTTAATTGATGTCTAATAAAATTGCTAGACTGCTGAACATCACGCTAGAGCTGTTCAAAGACGCACATAAAAATGCCTAATTGCAGGGGATTAAAAGCAAAGCGTGTTTGGATGCCAGAATTGCTGCATTGGATGAAGTTTGTCTGATCCTCACTGACAGCACCACCACGGGGCGAATCTTCCTTTCCAAAACATCAAGACAAGCCAATAAGATGCAGCGTTTAATCTGGCCAATCGGCCCTAATTGGATTTGACAGTGTTCATCCCATTAGCCCCTGCCACACAACAGATGGCTGATTAGTTTTGTACACTCAGTTAAAAAAACACGTTTCTATTTCTAAGTTCTTTTCCCCTAAACAAATGGTTAGCATTTTGAATTTTTTTCCCTAATCTTTGCTTTGGGTTTGACTTCACGTTGCCTAAGAGAGAACATTGTTGCATTTCCACAGCACATTTCACAGTCTGGCAAGCCAGTAGAATAATAATGTTGTAGGTTCAAAATTTGTGAAGCTTGTAAACATGATGCCTCGCTCTTTTCCTGCCATGGCAATGATATTCACCATGCGCAGTGATGAGTTGCATTCAAAGCACACTTACTACTGTACAGGCAGCTTAGGGATAGGGAGCAGGTTACTGATACCAGCATTGATTGTTATATTTGGCTGCAATGTCTGAATAAGTTTAGTGTTGTATTTTTTGTTTGTTTTGAGATACAGCGTGGAAGCAGTCCCTTCGGCCCACAGAGTTCAACAATCCACACCAACTTCTACAGAAGTGCCGAAGGAACCAGCAATCAACCATGCACTAGTTCTATCTCACACACTCGAGACAATTTATGGAAGCCAATTAACCTTCAAAACTGTATGTCTTTGGAATGTGGGAGAAAACTGGCGCACCCAGAGAAAATCCAAACGGTGGCAGGGAGAACGTACAACAGACAGCAGCCATAGTCAGGATCAAACCCGGGTTTCTGGCGCTGTGAGGCAGCAACTCTACTGCTGAGCCACTGTGCTGCCCTTTATGACAAATTCAGACAGACAGACAAGGACTTGTGCTTATTACTGGTTCTCAAAGAGTATCTGATTAATATTCGGTGAATAGTTCAATGACACTGCTTTTATTAGCTAGCTTCCCTACTCTCTTTTTCTCACACCTCTTCGCCCTGTTTTCTTCCTTTCTCTCAAGCTGCTACCCTCCACACCCTCGTTATCTGTCCTTTCACACCTTCCCACTGTTCCTTCCTTCTTAGCTTCCCCTGTCACATTGTAATATATCTGCTTCAGGAATGTGCTTGCAGTGAATCCCAAGGCAATGTTGGCATTCCTTGTGTCGTGCATTGGAAACGGGGATAGATTATGTAGTATTAAAATGCAGCTAATTGTCAGATGCTTTCAATTCTGTGAACTGAGAACAAAGCGAAAGACACATAGTCGAATCAATTTATGTATATCAAGAGTGAATGTAAAGCACTGAAGAAATTCAATCCTTTCAAGGGGAGTGAATAGGAATGGGATTGACTAACTGAAACTCGGTGCAATGGGTTTCAACCATCTTCTTACTTAGATTATTTCCTCTGAAAGAAATATACAAAATAATGAGAGACATAGATGAGGTAGACAGTTGGAACCTATTTTCCCAGGGTAGAAATGTCAAAGACTTTAGGTTTAGTTTAGTTTAGTTTATTATTGTCACACGTACCCAGATACAATAAAAACATTTGTTGCGTGATGTCCAGTCAAAGAAAAGGCTATTCATGATTACAATCAAGCCGTCCACAGTGTACAGATAAAGGATAAAGTGGACAACATTTAGTGCAAGATAAAGTCCAATAACGACCGGTTAAAGGTAGTTCAAAGGTCTCCATTGAGGTTCTTGGGAGGTCAGGACTGCACTCTAGCTGGTGAGAGAATGGTTCAGTTACCTGATAACAGCTAGGAAGAAACTGTCTCTAGGTCTGGAGGTATGCTTTTTGAAGGGGAGAAGAGGGAGTGACCGAGGTGAGGCTGGTCATGTATTATGTGATGGCCTTGCCGAGGCAGCGTGAAGTGTAGATGAAGTCAATGGAAGGGAGGTTGGTTTACATGATGGTCTGCGTTACATCTACAACTCCCTGCAATTTATTGCATTCTTGGATAGTACTGTTCCCAAACCATGCTGTGATGCATCTCAATCAAATGTTTCCTTCGGCACTTCTGTAGAAGTTGGTGTGGATTGTTGAGGACATGCCGAGCTTCCTAAACCTTCGAAGGAAGTGGAACCATTGGTGTGTTTTCTTGGCCATAGCTTCGATGTGGCCGGTCCAGGACAAATTGCTAGTGATATTTATTCCTAAGGATTGAAGCTTTTGACTGTTTCTATTTTGGCACCATCAATGTATACTGAGGTATGAGTGCTACTTTGCTTGCTGAAGGCAATCGCAATCTCTCTTTATTAATATTAACTATGATCATTAATAATCCATTATCTGTTATCTGTTATTTGCACTTTATCAGTTTATTTATTCATGTGTGTATGTATTTATGTAATGATATATGGACACACTGACCTGTTTTGTAGTAAATGCCTACTATGTTCTGTGTGCGGAAGCAAAGCAAGAATTTCATTGTCCTATCAGGGACACATGACAATAAACTCACTTGAACACTTTTGTTTTGCCGACATTGAAGGAAAGGTTGTTGTCTTGGCACCTGGTTACAAGGTTATCAATCTCCTTCCTGTACTCCATCATTATCTGATATCCGGCCCACAATGTTGGTGTCATCCGCAAACTTGTAAATTGAGTTGCATTTGTATTTTGCTGCACAATCATGAGTGTATACGGAGTCATGGAGGAGGATGAGAATGGCATATCTGTGGGGCACCAATGTTGAGGTTTGTCATGGAAAATGACGTGTCACCTTTAAAGGCATTGGCTTAATGTGAAAGAGGCAAAGTTGAAAGGAGATGTGCAGGACAAGATTTTTATACAGAGTGGTGCTGCCAGGAGTCATAGTGGAGGAAGATATGACAATGGCATTTAAGAGGATTTTAGATAGGTGCATGGATATCCAGGGAATCGAGGAATATGGATCTCGTGGAAACAGAGGAGATTAGTTTAACATGGCATCATATTCGGCACAGGCATTGTGGTGGAAGCGTTATACTTCTGCTGTACTGTTCTATGTTTGTTTTGCAAGGGCCTTTTCCTTTAAAGATAAATGCTACTGGTGTCAGAACATAAAGGGAGCAGGCGTTTCTACTTCAGCCTCAAATGGACTTGCATGCCTTGTACTTGAGGTGTAAATTAAAGCTCTCCACTACACCTATGTCCAGTTTTAAAAGGGGATTCAGATGCTCTGAATTAGGAGTAATTTACTATTTGGTGTTGGATTTATTTTCAGGTAATGGATGGATAGTTTCACTGCATTTGTATGGTCTGATCACTTGGCTTGGGTTGGTATTGATCCACAATTTTGCACAATGAATCTTTTCCAGAAAACGAAACTCTGGCACTTCCCAAATAGAAATAGATTTGTAGCTCTCGTATTTGACCGAGTCCCTCCTGAACAAGAAGTATATCTCTGAGTGACAAAATATTGAGGTTGCATTCGTCTTGATCATGGCTACAATTTGTGACCAACTCATCTCTTGTATACCATGCCCATGTGCACACTCTCACCTCACCCTCTCAATCACCTGACTTGGGTATTTTACATATGACTGGGACATGCTTATATGAGTAGAGGAAATGTTCCTTCCATTGACTCACACAAACACCTCTTGCCTTGAACAACCAGCATGTTTAGTTTAGTTTGGAGATACAGCGCTGAAACAGGCCCTTCTGCCCACTGAGTCCATGCCGACCAGCGATCCCCATACACTAACACTATCCTACACACGCTAAGGACAATTTACAATCTTTACTGAAGCCAATTAGCCTACAAGCCTATACATCCTTGCAGCGTGGGGGAAACCAGAGATCCCGGAGAAAACCCAAACAGGTCATGGGGACAACGTACAAACTCCATACAGACAGGGTCCATGGTGCTGTAAGGCAGCAACTCTACCGCTGCAACACCATGCTGCCACATGTCTGGGTTGTGGGAGAACTCTTCATATGAGTGTGTAAAAGTTTGTCATCGAGCCTCAGTTTGTACTTTGTTCTGGGTGTGTATGTTCAGGTTTAGCTGTCTTTGTGGTGTGTGCATGTGTGTAAAACATTGTTCACCTCAAACATTTTGTGCTGACTCTACCATGTACACAAACAGTAGTTCCAATCTCACTTGTCTGCCTGCTGGAATTTTGCATGTGTTTCTCTTTATACAGAACTGTCATTTGTGATGGTATATGGAATACAATTTAATATAAAAACCAATCGAGGTACAAACCTTTTGATTAGATGGGAGTTTTGTTTATGTTTAGGAATCAGAACTATAAAGCAAGACACATTCATAAAGCATTACATGCAAGACTTATTGCAAATCCGTGACAAAGCCGGCTCTGCTATAAAGGGATTTGTTTTCTGTAACCAGCAAGATTTAAGTGTGCGTGACACTGCATCAGTAGTATTTTAATCCAGGTTATTTTCTTTCAACTTGAGGGTAACTTGCAATTGTTTTTCACTTGGGATAGTGCGGAGCAAAATCCCCTTCATCTGGATACGATACCAACAGCAGTCTCCAGTTATTTTAAACAAAGAATTCCAAGCCCTCTGCTTGCAGTCAGCTGTCTGAGGGATTCACATATTTGACTGGCCGGGGTACATCTGCTATTCCAGCACATAGTTCACCAGAGCTTGGCATTAGTTTAAAGCTTCCAGCTTTTGATATAATCCCTTCTGCTGTTGGCAGACAGCATATTTTGGCCAGAGCCAGGCCTTGTTTTAAGCATCTCAATATAGTCACTGTATATATGTCATGATCTGAGGTGGAGATGGTACCAGTGCTTTCACATTTTGGGCATTTGTTACTTCCCTTGCGGGGCAACGAGAACATTCCTACTTTAAGTGGTTGTGAAGAATGCGTGATTTTGAAAATCTAAACATGAGGTTTATTCTTAGCCTGAAATATCTGGCGTCCATGTTTTTTTCATTGGGATACTTGTAAAATAATCTTGATGTACTAATGTGGTCCTGGAAAACTGGTATAATTGGGCAACTTCAGCCCTGGAAAATCTACAAGGGATTCATTAAGCTGATTCCAAAAACTGGGAGATTTTAGTTCTGAGGAAATAGTCATGGAGTGATACAGCACAGAAACAGACCAGCTATTAAGGTGCACTATATCATTACATCACTACAACACTACATCATTACATCACTACAACACTACATCATTACATCATTACATCACTACATCATTACATCACTACATCACTGCATCACTACATCATTACATCATTACATCATTACATCACATCACTACATCATTACATCACTACATCATTACATCACTACATCACTACATCACTACATCAGAGAATTAGGTTCAAACCCAACCTATGGTGCTGTTTTTTGTGAAGTTCTTCCTGTGACCATGTGCGTTTCCTCTGTGCGATCTGGTCTTCTCCCATGTCTCATAGACGTGTTCATTGGTAGGTTAATGGGTCACCAGGTGTGTAGGTGAATGGTAGTGCCTGGGAGAGCTGATGAGAGTGCAGGGAGAATTAAAAGATGGGATTTATGTAAGGTTAATGTAAATTGGTGGTTGACGGTCAGAATAGATTTGATGGATGGTAGGGCCTGTTTCCATGCTGTATCTCTCAATGGCAATGAGGCTTATGACACCCATCTCTGCAGCAAATCATAATGAATCTGGTTTTGAATGAGATATAAGCCTTCCTCATTTATAACTACAGATAACTATTGCAGCAGTTCAAGGCTGCACCTCAGTAGTGCTTTAACTCAGTATTGCATTTATTTTACTGGGAAGAAACTATCCAATGGTATTAACCGTACCAGCAGATCAATTCAGATTATGTGGAAGGTTAAAATTCCACTCTCAATACTGACACAAATGTTGGCTTCTAATGAGATCTTGATATTCCTTCCTTCTCAATGTTACTGCAAACTGTGAAAGGTACTGACTCAGAATAAAATTTGAGCAATGCTAACTTTGCATTTGATGGGAGAAATAATAAGGTATAGAAATAATATGATGAAAGTTCATCTTGCTTGCTCTACCATCATAACATGACAGCTACAATCCTCTTTAGCTTAATGTTGTGAATTCAGATTGTTTGCAAATAAGTCCATTAAGGTAAATCAATACATAGCTGAGGCACCAAGACCAGGGGATTTGGTTCATTTCCCAATATGCCCTTCATCTCAATATCCTTTTCCAGAAAGGAGCAAATCCAATTGGGGCCCCTGGTCCTGATTGCCATCTGGTGCTCCCTTGTGGAACTGCATAAATTGACTGATGATCGAATTGGACTTTCCCAGTGTTGAAGTAGAGTGATGTCTAGTGTCTTGTTATGCACAGATTTGACCAAGGAAGACAGCGCTACCTGACATTTGTTGAGCCTTGCGCAACAAGAATGGAGACACAAGTAACTGCAGATGCATATTTACAAAAATAGACACACAGAGTGCTGGGATAACTCAGTGGATCAGGCAGCATGTCTGGAGAACTTGGATGGGAGACGTTTTGGGTTGGGACCTTTCTTCAGACTGTCTATCCATGTTCTCCAGAGATATTGTCTGACCCACTGAGTTACTCCAGCACTTTGTCTGTTTTCCAGCAAGAATGCAACTTTGTTGAGCCATTCAGACGAGCAGAATCAAGGTTCAATATCTGGCTCTGTATTGAGTTGGGTAATCTCAACCAGCGCATAGGCTGCATTGCTTTGGGATTAAAGGTGAAAAGATGGTGTTCATGCATTACACTGGTACGGTGCATGGTTTGAGTCGGAAGACGTTGGGTGGTATGATGTTTGAACACGATGGCTTCTTTGAGGTTCTGACCTCTGACCTCATGCTGTGGAACATTGTGTTAGGAAAAGCTATGTAGTAAGACTCTGAACAAATGTGCTGCTTCAGTCTGCTCACAACTGTGTGCTGATGATCCTTTGTAGTCTTGTTCTTTGCCGTAGAATTGGACTCAACATTGTTTTCTTAGACCATTTGGATTAAAACAAATGTGGAAACTAACAATCAGGATGGGATACCCGGATTACGTGGAATGGACTTTGAATTGCTCAGCAGATACTTGCAAGTAACAAATTGTTTAGCTAAAAGAGTGAAAAAGAAAGTCATCAATATTTTATCTTCTATGGAATTAATTAACTTTTTAATCATTTGCAAGTAAGAAGCATTTCTGGCAAGACCAGCATTAATTGTCCATATCTAATTATCACTGACAAATCGCTACCGAGGTGCAACCTTGAACTGCTGCTGTCTTTTGGCTGAAGCTAATCTCTGTGGGATCCAATATTTTGCCTCCATATTAAAGAGGGAACAGCCATTGAATTCCAAGTAAGGCTGATATTTGTGGTTAACGGAGAAGAACCTGTTTGTGGTCATGTTCCCTACTATGAATGTATTTGTAAACCTACAACATTGTGGGTTTGGTAAATTCTGTTGAAGAGAGTTTAGGACTGTCTCAGATGGTACGGACTGCAGCCATGAGGTGGGATGGAGTAGTGGATGGATCAGATGTTTATGTTGGTAGGAGAGGTGCCTACTTTAATTGAGAAGATGTTGAGCTTCAATGTTTTTAATGCTGCACTCATGACGGCAAGCAGGTTACATTCTGTCATATTCTTAAAAATGGTGGAAAGTCTTTGAGGACCCAGGTGATGAGTCACAAACCGTAGGATACCCATCTTCTGACCTGTTCTTAAACTGTGATGTGAGGCTGGGCAGAAGTTATGTTGCTTTTAATTTAATTATATAAGAATGACAAACTGCGCCTTAAAATGTGGAATCCGTACCCAGAATCTTTATAAACTACTTATAGGGGCCCCATAACTGGGTTCCTTATACGCTCACCAGGGCCCCGTAACCAGGCTTCTTAAAGAAGGCTCACAACCCAAAACATCACCAATTCCTTCTCTTCAAAAATGCTGCCTTACCCTCTGAATTACTCCAGCATTTTGTGTCTACCTTTCCAATAACCTCACTGGGGCCCTGTACTAGGATTCCTTAATGGGTTCAGTGGGGCCCTGTACCCAAGCTTCTTAATAAATTCAATAGAGCCCCATACCCAGACTTCTTAATAAACTCACTGGGGCCCAATATGCAGGCTTCTAAATAATCTTACTGGAGCCCCATACCTAGGTTTATTTAATAATCTCACTGGGGTCCTGTACCCAGGTTCCATAAAAAAATTAGCATGACTCCCGCTAGTTTCCTGCACTCCCTTCAAACTTGCCAGTTTCACTGGAAGATTTATTATGCTACTGTTTAACAATTTTTACTTAAAAACAAAATGCAAATTAAACTTGTGTTGGGGTATGAAAAGAAATCATATGAAAGTCTAGAAAATGTGTTAGTCTGGCACCACCAAACCTCAAGGGTGCTGGTTTATTGAAATTTTACCGTAATGTTTGGGCTAGCGGCTCCCATAAGCTATCTTTTATTAACAGCCAATGCAGCCCATAATGTGATAAATGAATTATATGGAGGTTTCCATAAGCGACAAACTGTATCATGTTACAGTTGTTTAGTCAGCATGCAAGCAAAATGATTATTTTCAACCCCATGTCAAATGTTTTGTAAAGTGCCTTGCAATCTGATAACAATCAATGAATATCACACCACCAACAATGGTCTTATAAGCATACTATCATTTTTTTTAATTGTTAACTTGTACTTTAGGTTAGCTTAGAGATACAGCGCATCAACAGGCCCTTTGAACCATCGA
Source organism: Raja brachyura (assembly GCA_963514005.1). Next base: position 36,077,652 of record OY740794.1, on the reverse strand, counting down.
GTCCATACTGACCAGTGATCATCCCATACACTAGCACTATCCTACACTGAAGCCAATTAACCTACAAGCCTGTACGTCTTTGGAGCGTGGGAGGAAACCGAAGCACCCAGGAAAAACCAACGTGGTCACTGGGTGAACGTACACACTCCATACCGATTGCACCCATGGTCAGGATCAATCCTGGGTCTATGGCACTGTAAGGCACCAACTCTACTGCTGTGCCACCCTGCCGCCCTTGATTGCTGCATAATTGTGGCGCTATCACCCAAAATATTCATCCTTAGTCAGTACTGCATAGTGTATGGTATTGAGGGCACACTGTAAATGACATCTGAAATTCAAATCCCATTGAAGTTAGTGGAGTTTCAGGACCAAGGTACCACTGCTATTCAAGGATTCATTTCTAGGTCCAGATATTTCACAGATACTAATTTCCCCATAAAGAACTGAGCGGAATAATGTACAAGGAAAACTCGGTGATTCAGTGGGTAGATCTGCTGCCTCACAGCATAAGAGAACCAGGTTCAAGCCTGACTTTGGGTACTCACTGTGGGGAGTTTGCACGTTCTCCCTGTGACTGTGTGTGTTCCCTCCGGGTGCTCCGGTTCCTCCCACATCCCATAGACGTGCAGGTTTGTAAGTTAATTGGCCTCTGTAAATTGCCCCGAGTGTGTGGGGAATGGATGAGAAAGTAGGATCACATAGAACTAGTGTGAACGGGTGGTCAATGGTTGGCATTGTCTTGGTGGGCTGAAGGTCCTGTTTCCATGCTGTATCTGTGATCTAAACTATCTGCTAATCAGAATTTTCAAATCAAGGTTTTCTTTTGTATTTTATGTGTTGTTAATTTAAAGATCATCCTTTTGCCCTGCAATAAACATACCGATGGAGGAAATCAGCGGCATCTGTGGAGTGAAATGGACAGACTGTGGAATATCTGTGGAATTCTCTGCCACAGAGGCAGTGGAGCCAATTCATTGGATGTTTTCAAGAGAGAGTTAGATTTAGAAACATAGAAACATAGAAAAATAGGTGCAGGAGTAGGCCATTCGGCCCTTCGAGCCTGCACCGCCATTCAATGTGATCATGGCTGATCATCCAACTCAGTATCCCGTACCTGCCTTCTCTCCATACCCCCTGATCCCTTTAGCCACAAGTGTCACATCTAACGCCCTCTTAAATATAGCCAATGAACTGTCCTCAACTACCTTCTGTGGCAGAGAATTCCAGAGACTCACCACTCTCTGTGTAAAGAATGTTTTCCTCATCTCGGTCCTAAAGGAATTCCCCCTTATCCTTAGACTGTGACCTCTTGTTCTGGACTCCCCCAACATCGGGAAAAATCTTCCAGCATCTAGCTTGTCCAACCCCTTAAGAATTTTGTAAGTCTGAGCTCTGAGGGCTAACGGAATTGAAGGATATAGGGAAAAAGCAGGAACGGTTTTTGGATGATCAGCCATGATCTTATTGCTGGCTCAAACGGCCACATGGCCTATTCCTGCACCTATTTTCTATGTTTCTATGTTTCTATGATATTTCAGATCGGAAGTCTTCTTGAGTCGAAGATTGGTTCCAACCCTAAATGTATTCTGTACATTTCCCTCCACAGATGTTGTATGACCCGCTGAGTTCTGCCAACTTGGATTTTGCTCAAGATTCCAGCATCTGTGGTCTCTTGTGTCCCTGTACCTTCACCTCACATGTTTTCCTCAGCTTCCTTTCTGAAATACTACAGCAATTCACAAGTTTAAACTCTTAGGCTTTTCTTTTTTGGGACCTGGTGACAAAGTCTATCAATTAAACTAACCGACCAGCAACATTGCAAACCATCTCCTGCTGTCTGCAATGAATAGGACATTGTACTCACACCGAATGTGTGTGTGCACACTTGCATACATCTTAGTATAGTGTGCGTAGGAAAGAACTGCAGATGCAGGTTTAAATCTAAGATAAACACAAAATGTTGGAGTAACTCAGCAGGACAGGCAACATCTCTGGAGAGAAGGATTGGGTGACATTTCACGTCGAGACCCTTCTTCAGTACACCCATCTTAGTACAGCTCTTAACCGTACACCCAGACAGACAGAGAGTCCAGAGGAGATTTACTAGAATGTTGCCTGGGTTCCCGCAACTAAGTTACAAAGAAAGGTTGAACAAGTTAGGTCTTTATTCTTTGGAGCACAGAAGGTTAAGGGGAAACTTGATTGAGGTCTTTAAAATGATGAAAGGGATAGACAGAGTTGACGTGGATAAGCTTTTCCCATTGAGGGTAGGAAAGATTCAAACAAGGGGGCATGACATGAAAATTAAGGGACAGAAGTTTAGGGGTAACATGAGGGGGAACTTCTTTACTCAGAGAGTGGTGGCTGTGTGGAATGATCTTCCTGCAGAAGTGGTGGAGGCAGGATCGATTTTAAAATTTAAAAGTAAAGTGGATAGGTATATGGATGGGAAGGGAATGGAGGGGTATGGTCTGAGTGCAGGTAGATGGGACTACGGGAAAATAAATGGTCGGCACGGACTTGAAGGGCTGAGAAGGCCTGTTTCCGTGCTGTAATTGTTATATGGTTATAAGGTTATATCTTAGTACAGCTCTTCTCAGGTGAAGGATACAACTAGCCCCATCTAGTCTTAGTGTACCCTTTCTCTTGCTTGTCTCTAAAGACTCTAAAGAGGGGTCTCAACCTGAAACGTCACCTATTCCTTCATTCCATAGATGCTGCCTCACCCGCTGAGTTTCTCCAGAATCTTTGTCTACCTTCGATTTTTTGCAGCATCTGCAGTTCCCTCTTAAACATTAATCCCCTGTTCGATAACTTAAATACAACAACACACAAAAATAGTAGTAGTAGTAGATCACGTAGCTCTAGCCTGCCCCATCATTGAATATGATTATGTCTGATCTTCCCCAGTACCACTCCTCCTCATTGCCAGATCCTCATAACCTTTAATTCCTTGATTTTTCAATATTTTATTTATCTTCACTTTAAACACTACTAATCGTCTTTCCATCACAACCTTCTGGGGTAGGGAATTCTGAAGATGTACAATCTCCTGCAAGAAGATGTTTCTACACACCTCAGTTTTCATGACTAAACTCATATCCTCAAACTATGTCCTTTCGTTAGAGATTCTCCCACAAGAAGAAAAGAAAAACACAGCCAATGTGTTAATAAAAATCACAAGGTAGGACATGTGGTTCAGTACTTCAGGGCACCGCAAATAACTTTTCTTCTGTTGAATTGCTTCTCAAGGAACAGATGGTGTGAACAATGACACCCTTGACTGGCCTGCACTGCTTCAGTGTGACATTGGAGTCGCTTCCAAAGATTCAGTCCTTGAACTTCGTCTCTGGTTAATTATGGGAGAATAATGTATTAATTATTTAATCATTAAACCCCGTCAACATTTTGACCAGTAATAGGGCTGCCCTGAGTATGAGTGAAGATGATTAGTATCTAAAAAATGCAAAAAAAACCTGGCAAAGTGACAAGCTACATGATTCTTTTTTAATTAATCAGTACGTTAATGTCTAAATTCTGGAACTCCCTGTGGGAGCTCTGTGGGAGGAACTTCATCTGAAGAACTGCAATTACTCACTGTCATCTTCTCAAGAAAAAATAGAGGTGAAGAGTAACTGCTGGTCTTGCCAGTGATGATCCAGATCCTTAATATTAACCTATAAATGTCATACAACTAGTAAAAGTAGGTTATGGGTACATAGACGTATCATAGTGGACCGTTAATAATCCTTGACCTGGATGGACTAACAGAACTAACAGGCCTTGGGATAAATAGTAAGGGTACTGTTGAATCTGGTATGATTGGGTTTGATTCAGGCTTGTCATGGCTGCTTATGGCTTGTGGGAGAAGACAGAAACAGAGGGGCATCCCAGCAAAGGTAGGGGTGCCCTGATTTTAAACGTGACATTTAGTTTAGAGATACATGCCCTTTGGCTCACCGAATCCGACCAGTGATCCCCGCACATTAACGCTATCCTACACACACTGGGGACAACTTACAATTATACCAAGCCAATTAACCTACAAACCTGTACGTCTTTGGAGAGGGTATTTTAGTTTCTCAAATTTGCAAAAAAAACTGGCGACGAGACAGAACTTGGAGACGAGCTTGTGGATAGAGCCTGTTAAGCCAAATTTTTTTGAGACACTGGGATTAAAGAAGGGTCTGGGTTTGGCAGTGCCAATGATGTGTGACCCAAATATCCTGGGCTGCAATTCAATACCTTGTTTATAGAACTCATGATCGTGCAGCAACAAGATCTGATCCACATGGCTTGGTTAATAAATGGCATGTGAAAGGAAAGCTCAGTGAAAATATGAGGCAGAAGCTGAAGCCACGCCAGCCGAGTATAGGGAAAAACATCTACAGATTAAGCAAACCCAAGTTTGACCACAGACAGACACGAAAAACGGGAGTAACTCAGCGGGACAGGCAGCATCTCTGGAGGGAAGGAATGGATGAATCGGGTCGAGACCCTTCTTCGGACTGGTCTTTCATTCTGACGTTGAGGAAAGGTGTGAGTCAGCTTCAGCTAATCAGACTCTAAGCTGATGTTTAAAAAAAGAAAAAGTATTCACATTCTGCCCCAGTACCGTTTCATATCTAGAAGTTAGATTTATCTTAACTGACGATTACTGGAGCAATTTTTTGCAGCTGATGATCCCTAAATAGTAAGTTGAGGTGAATGGCTAGTTAACATTTTTCTTGATATCTGGGTGAAGATGAGAGTGGACATCATAAGCAATTGTTTTCCGAGCTGGGAAATAAAATCTGTTAGATCAACCATGTGGGTGTCTTAATTTAATGCCTATTGTACCCTCCAATAGCTTATTGAGAGTCGTGTTGCAGGATATTGATCCAAAATATCTACCATTTCTCTACTTCCATAGATGCCGCTTGACCTGCTGATTACTTCCATCAGTTCAGTTTTTGCTCAAGATTCCAGCATCTGCACCTTCATGAGTCCCCTCAGTTCATATGCATTTGTGCTGCAGTTTCAGCTTCATTTGTGAGTGAGCTGATATTAGTGTTTGTTTGTCCTAGAACTGGTACAATGTAAAGGGATGGATGCTGGTAAAGGGAGTGGGGCTGTTGCATGATGATGATATAAATGTTTTGTATATATTGATCTTCAGAGAACATCTTCATTTTACATCACTGAGGCTCCTATTCATTTGCTGGTTGCTCAGGTTTTCCCTCATCTATACCTTCATGCTTCTCAACGGTTCCTGCCGCGAGTCCAGACCGATTATAGTCTTTTATTGTTCTACTCTATTTCCCGCTAAGCACCAACCCATGCAGTATTTTGCACGAGGGACTCAAAGTGCACCAGACACCAGCTGTGCTGGAAATGATTCAAACCACCAACTCCGTGGCTGCCATAAAATAAACTCAGTGTCTGTTGGCAGCACACGCAGTTGTTGAAAACCCGATTGGTACCTACATGTCGTGCCGTTATTGTACATCCTCAGTAGTGGTAACTGTTGCCAATGCCTGGGGGACATGGGGTAGAGAGTGGGCGGAAAACAAACCGAGGGAACAGCTCAATAGCAACTGCTGAAGCTTGTGAATTGCTGCTCATGTACTATATCTGAGAGCTGAGTCACTCATTGGTGGGAGAGGTCATAGCCTCAGAATTAAATGGCGCTCTTTTAGAAAGGAGGTGAGGAGCAACTTCTTTAGTCAGAGGGTAGTTAATCTGTGAAACTCATTGTCGCAGAGGGCTGTGGAGGCCAAGTCAGTGGATAATTTTAAGGCAGAGATAAACAAATTCTTGATTAGAATGGGTGTCAAGTGTTATGGGGGAAAGGCAGGAAAATAGGATTAGGAGGCAGAGATCAGTCATGATTGAATGGCGGAGTAGAGTCGATGGGCCGAATGGCCTAATTCTACTCATATAAGCTGTGAACATGAGACTCTCTAGGACAGGCAAATCTGCGGAGTGGTGACCTCCAGCTCATTCTCACTCTCCTTCGCATCTCACTTCCTATGTTTGCCCTTACTTTACCCTTATTCTCCAACTCCTCTTCCTTCTCTCTGCCTCCTCTTGATGGTGTACAAGTGTCTCTCTCTGTCTCAAGAGAGGCTGGACAGTTTGAGTGTGACTTCAGTGGAGTTCAGAAGAATGACGGGTGACCTTATTCAAATATACAAGATGCTAAGGGGGTTTGACCGGATAGATGTTAAGATGTTTAGTTTAAGAGATACAGCGCGGAAACAGGCCCTTCAGTCCACCGAGTCCACTCTGACCTGCGATCTCCACACACTAGCTCTATCCTACACATTAGGCACAATTTACCAAAGCCAATTTACCTAAAACCCTGCAAACCTGCATGTATTTTGGATGTGGGAGGGAACTGGAGCACCCGGAGAAAACCCATGCGGTCATAGGGAGAACGTGCAAACTCCACACAGACTGTGGATTAAACCCAGGTCTCTGGTGCTGTGAGGCAGCAACTCTACTGCTGCAACACTCTGCCACCCGATGTTTTTCCTTCTTGTGGGAGTCATGAACCAAGGGACATATTCAGATGAGGCTGAAGTGTGTAAAACAGAGATGCATAGACATTTATTTGCTAACGGTTGTGAATCTCTAGAGTTTTCTGTCCTAGAGTGAGTGACCAAAGCTAGATCGTTAGATGTATTTCACTTGGAGATAGATAAGTAGTTGAACGAGTGACACAGAAGTGGAGTTGCGGCCAGCATAGATCAGCCATGATCACATTGAATGATGGGACAGTCTTACGGGGCCAATCAGTCTACTGCTGCTCCTATTTTGTGTATTTTCTGCCTCCCCCCATCTTTTAACCTCTTTTCTATATTTTACTCACACTATTTGGTCACTGCTCCTTTAAAATTTCCTCTTATTTCTCTTGAGGTTCTGCACTGAAAGCAAAAGAATGTTTGTGCAGGACGTGTGAAACTTTGACAAACTCCTCACGTTTGTGATCTCTGCACTTACTTTCTTTGGGTAAATGTAGTTTAGTTTAGTTTGGTTTAGAGATACAGAGTGGAAACAGGCCCTTCGTCCCTCCGATTCTGTGCCGACCAGTGATCCCAGCACACTAACACTATCCTACACACAATTTACCATTTTTACCAAAGTCAATTAACCTACAAAGCTGTACATCTTTGGAGTGTGGGAGGAAAGCAGAGCACCTAGAGAAAACCCATGTGGTCACGGGGAGAACGTACAAAGTCTGTATGGACAGCATCCATAGTCAGGGTCGAAACCGGGTCTCTGAAGCTGTAAGGCAGAAATTCTGCTGCCTTTGTAAGGCTGCAACTATGGCTACTCCTGAGATGAGGATATTAAGCCACGAGGAGCAATTTGGAGAATTCAGCGCACACTGACAGGGCTTCAGTAGAATGAAGAGGTGATTCTATTGCTACATGATTCCGAGAAGCTTTAACTGAGCAGATATCGAGATGCTGTTTGCTTTGCCTAGGGAATATATGTTACCGAGTCACAGGGTAAAAAGAGAATGTTGCAACTTGTTAGAATTTTGTATCACACAGTAATGACTGCTCAGTCAATGAGTATATTCAAGGCTGAGGTTGATAGATACTGTACTTAGACGAAGCAAATCAGAGAAGATGGCGATCAGGATAGACAAAAACAGCTGGAATAACTCAGCGGGACAGGCAGCATCTCTGGAGAAAAGGAATGGGTGACGTCTGAAGAAGGGTCTCGAACCGAAACATCATCCATTCCTTCTTTACAGAGATGCTGCGTGTCCTGCTGAGTTACTCGAGCTTTTCGTGTCTATCTTTGGTTTAAACCAGCATCTGAGGTTCCTTCTTACACAAGACGGGGATCAGGCACTGAGTTGGACAAGTTATGGGATCAGCCGCATTGAATGGTGTGCTGACATGAGGACTATTTTATAATCTCTTGCTCAATTTTTATTTTTGTCAAACAGAAAAAAAAGCACAAGAGCCGTGAAATTCAATTGTGTTGCACTGTTTCATGATTTAAATTATTTTCCACAGAGAGTAACACGGTCATGACCATCTCTGGTTGTCGGTAGTTGCTCTAAGTTCAACAGTGTGCTTCTAACCATGAATCACTCTTGCATGATTGGTGTGATTTCCACATCAGTTACACACAGGGCGATATTATTATTTTCTGGATCATCTGGAAATATAGGCCAGCTTTTCTTGGGAGCAACTTTTGCCAGGTACAGCCAGGAAAAATGTGTGTTTATTGTAGACACAAGCAACTGCAGATGCTGGTTTACCAAAAAAGACACAAACTGCTGGGGTAACATAGCAGATTAGGCAGCACCTCTGAAGAACATGCCTCGGTGACATTTCGGATCATGTGAAGAATTGGTCCCGACCCAAAACAGCACCTATCTACAGTATGTTTTCCAGCGATGCTGCCTGACCTGCTCAGTTACTCCAGCACTTTGTGTTTATTTTTGTAAATCAGTATCTGTGGTACCTTATGTCTCCATTCTTGCTGGATAAGGCTCCACAAATGTCAGCATGTGGGTGTTTAATGCTGTATTGGAAACCCTGGAAGTTAAAACCCTAACTTACCGTTCAACCTTTTGGCCACCAGTCTTCCACATTGCATCAACCTTATACGTTCCACACACGCATCAACCCAGCAGTCGTTCCCGCTACCCTGAAACCCAGGCCCTGATTCTCCCACCTCCTATGGCTCTACTCTAATTTCAATCTACCCCTCCCGTCCACCTATCTTATAATCCCAGGCGTCTGTCACAGAGATTGTCCCCCATGTTCCAATGTCCTATGTGTCCAGTGTCTCAAATGTTTCAGACTCCAGTCAATTAACTACCTCCCAATCCCTCCTGAAGAACTCCATCACCCAGAACCTGAATCTTTCCAGACTCTTGCTGACTGTTGGATGGTGTTGACAGCGGGCAGATTTGTATTATCTTGTGAGCATCCAGCTGCGGAGCTGGTTGAGGCATCAATGGGCTTCGGCTCACGGCTCGTCCTTCCCTTATGGCTGACAATTACTGAACAGTGTGCAGGTTAACCTCAGGAGGGGCAGGAATACAAGTTTTTAAAGCCCGCTGCCTGCACCGTGAGCTCTCTTCCTGTGGCATGGAATGTTTACAGATCCTAATTGCTTCACATAGTTCAGTGCTGCCTGGACATAATGCAAAATAAACAGTGAGTCAATCCCAGATAAAAGACAAGTAATAAAAATGACCGCTTTTTTTTGCCTATATATCTAAGCTTCCGCTTTGTTCTTGATCAAAGACCAGGTCTTTGAATTGTATTGAAAATATGGACAGAAACTGCTTGCATTTATGTACTTGTGTTCTTAACCTCAGAATGTCCCCAGAGGGGTTTTGCAGCTAATGAAATACTGTTCGGAACGTGCTTGCATTTATAATACAGGAAACACAGTGACTAGTTTAGGCACGGCAACTTCCTAATAAACAAAGCACTCAGTAAAGATGGTATGAATTGTTTTTGTGATGGGGTTTGCGGTACAATGGGCAAATTGTGGAAGAACCATCTTACCCTTCCCAAGATTGCTGCTGGATGCTTTGGCAATGTTCGGGGGGTGCATGGGGGAATGTAGTGAATTCTTGCAGGGTGCACACATTGAGACCGGCAGTGTGGTAGCACAGCTGGGAGAGCCAATGCCTTGTTGCTCCAACACCCCTGTTCAAATCTGACTTCTGCTGCTGTATGTGTAGAGTGTACACATTTTCCTTTGGCCATATGCATTTCCTCTGGTGCTCCGATTTCTTCCCATATTGCTCTTGGTGTGTCGGAAGGTGGCGGAATCTGAGAGGAGGTGGGGTATATTAGAGGGAATGTCGTGAGAATAAAACCTGTTATGGGGGGGATTAATATCAAAATGAAGCTTGATAGTGTGTGTGGATTTGATTGCATGAGTAGAGTAATACATGTACACATTAAACATGCATATGCAGGCTATTCTTAACATGATAAATGATGGTTGTGTATCATGTGCTCCCAATAGACCCTAAGGACTTGATCCTTCATAAAGAATAGAACCAAAGTGCAGGCAGTGCACGATCAAACTATCAAATTCTGTCATTTTAGGCGGGAATATTTTCAGGTGCAAGATCAGGATGGAGATTGTTCACCGTCAAGGCTTATTACGTTACTGTTTGTGAGACAGGGGGTGGCACAGTGACGCAGTGGTAGATCTACTGCCTTACACCACTAGGGACCCAAGTTCGATCCTGACTGCCGGTGCTGTCTGTACGTTTTCCTTGTGACCGCATGGGTTTTCTCTGGGTGCCCTGTTTTCCGCCAGCATTCCAAAGACGTTGTTTGTCAGTTAATTGCCTTCTGTAGAAAGTCCCTATTATGTAAAATAGAACTAGTGTGAATAGGTGATTGCTGGTCAGCAAGGACTTGGTGGGCCGAAGGGCCTGTTTCCATTCTGCTGATTAAGCAACCTACTAGTCACTCCTCCATCCCCACCCAGTTCAAAAGGCTTTCAACTTGCAGAACTCTCACCTAGATCCGATAGATAATCAATTGGTAATGACACAACGGGCATGTGTAAAACAAGAAAATTACTGTGGTCCGTCCCACGTTGTGATATAGAAGCATTTTTATTTTAATCCCCTGTATACCTCAGTCTACATCATAAACTCAAAGTGAGGCATCACTTTTGATTTTCAGTGAGTGGGATTTTGCGGATTCCTAACAGTGATCTTCTCGTGCTCAATACAGGAGTTGGAGAAGGAGACGTGGCTGATCAGGTGGGACAGCACTACACCATTCCATGAGCCAGATATATACCCATTTTCAGTGGAGCCAAGCTTTGGAAACTGATCTCAAGATGAGAAGCCTATATGTGGAATAGGAAAGACTCTTCTTTACCCGACAAATGCCATCTGTTTCTCAGTACACGAACAAACCCTTCTCTTCTGAATACAACCTGGTTTATTTTGCACTAATGTAAGATAACCTGTTGCTCAGTGGGTCAATGTTGAGACTTGTTATTTCTCCTGGGGAATTTCTTGAAATATTCCAGACTTCCCTCCAAGTCTTCCAGCCCACCCAACGATTGTGCCTGTAGTTTGCAAGTTTCAGTTCCAGCCTGGATGACACACTTGAGACAATTTACAGAAGGCAATGAACCTACAAACTTGCACATCTTTGGCATGTGGGAGGAAACCAAAGCACCCAGAGAAAACTCATGCAATCATAGAGAGAACGTACGAACTCCATACAGACAGCAACCGTAGTCAGGATCGAACCTGGGTGCGGGAAGGCAGCATTTCTACCTCTGAGCCACTGCGTCGCTCCATTGGTAGCGCTCTCATCTCTGAGTCTCAAAATTCTGTGTTAAGGGCCTGTCTCACTGTTTGAGGTAATTCAAGAGTTCTCCTGAGTTTCCCCTGATTCGAACTCGGAGAATTACTCTAATAGCCGCTCATAGGTATTCGGGGCTCTCGTAGACATTTTTCAACATGTTGTAAAAACTTCACGAGATTACCGTGTTTCCCGAGTCCCTGCCGTTAGCGTTACAAGCCGCTAAGAGACGTCCCGAGCTCCAACGTACCCGTTACGTACATTCTACGTAATTACCACGAGTTTGATTTTTTATTTAACTCAGGAGAGTTCTAGGGTAAACTCGTATAGTGGGACAGGCCCTTTAGAATCCCATCCAAAATCTGGAGGCTGCACTGAGGAACTGCCAGATCAGCAGAGGTGAATGAAACATTGAATGAGTATTTTGACCACTCATTTAAGTCTTCGTAAAAGGACCAGCAGCACTTCTGGAGGAGTTTACCCTCATCTGGACATCTTACCCTGGACAACGTTGATGATCTGATGGCTGTTTTTGGAGTTTGCTTTGCCTAATTTGGCTCTACATTTCTTACATTACACTATACAATTATTTAATTGAATGTAAGACACTTTGGGACGTCTTAGTAGCATGAAAATACTGTATAAAGGGCATACATAGATATAGATAAAGATAGAGATGAGATACAACATTGGCCCACCGAGTCCATGCTGACCATCAGGCACCCATTTATAATAATTGCATGCTACCATTCACCTGCACACTAGGGTGAATGTACTGAGGCCAATTAACCTACCAACTGGCACGTCTTTGAAAACCTATGTGGTCACAGAGAGAATGTGCAAACTCCACACAGACAGTACCTGAGGCCAGGATTGAACCTGGATATCTGGTGCTGTGAGCCCTACTAGCTGCGCCACTGCACTACCTAGCTGTGCAGCTGCGCCGCCTGCAAATCCCCCAATTTATGCCTGCTGATGCTGGAATCTTGAGCAAAAAAACACTGCTGAAGGAGCATCAGTCTGACCCGCTGAGTTAGTCTTTATGTTGCTTTGTGTTGCAAGAACGTGGACCAAAATATTTCCCACTTACCTCTCAGTATAGATTCCTGGCGCCATCAGCACCATGGTATTGGCTTCTAGGAGACAAAGCCGTTGCCTCGTTGTCTCAGGCATGCCCTACCTCCCCATTGCATTCAATTTCAATGATCTGCACGTAGTCTGTGGTAAGTTGACAGCCAAACCTCACCCCACAGCTGTGGCACATTTTGAAAACCTGATCACTTATGCGTATAAACAGCTTTTTGTTCCTTTCTGTGGTGGTTGTATTCAGGTTGAATTGATGAATTAATTATAAAGTGAGCTGCTGTGAAAAGCCTCCCAAATTGGATGCTATTTAGTTGTAGTTTATAGAAATTCTGGTCCAAGTGTAGCACCTCTTGCCAAAACGCTGCATACCGTTCTCAGCCTTCAGCTCTCCTGCAGTTAAAGCTTCCTGAGCCCTTCTTTATCATCTAATTATTTATTTTTGCCAATCTTAAATCGATCCTGGGCTTGGGTGACACTGATTATTGGCACTGAGGTTTGGCCCAGTAATGTTTCCTGTGGCAGAACAAAGATGTGTGCTTGTCTGAACAGATTTGCTAGCCACTTGATGCAAAAAGTGATCATGAAATTACTGGGTACCAATGCAGTTTTTCCTTGGGCGTAAAATCAAAATCAAAAGATAGAGCTGTGATACCTGATTGTAGTCGATTTTCTTCTTGGGAACACCATCAGGATCGAAGATGAGTTATTTTCATCTGAAATGGCTGACAAAGCCAATGTTGGAACCTCGGATATCAGAATCACAGATTGGATAGGTGGTGGCTAATGGAGAAGGTACTTCAGTAGATTTGAGCTGTGTTCCCAATGCTTGGTCTTGATATCATTCTGAATGCTCCTTCAGAAGTCAATGGGAATGTCAACGGGGTAAACGTTGGCAGCTTAGGAGTCAGGCTTATTTGCTTGATGTTCATCTAGGGAACACTCTCACTCTGAGTCATGGGTTGTAAACCCAATACTGAATTCAGAGGTTTGAGCCCCAAATCAGGCATGGTGTTCAAATGCAATGCTCTCGTTCAGCTGAAATGAACATAAAACAGAGAACAGTACAGCAAAGAAACAGGCCCTTTGGCCCACAGTATTTATGTCTCAATTGCCTCTGCATGATCTGTATCCCTCCATTCCAAGTGCTTATCCAAAAGCCTCTTAAACACCACTATCGTATCTGCTTCCACCACCATCCCCGTCAATGTGTTCTAGGCCCCAACCACTCTCTGAGTAAAAACCCTGTCCACACATCTCCATTAAACTTTCCTTCTTTCACCTTAAAATATATCCTCTCATGTGGACTTTTCCACCCTGGGAAAATGTCTTTCCTATCTTTGCTTCTCATAACTTTATATACTTCTAGCGCCTCCCCTCAACCTTCAACATTCCAGAGAAAGCAGCCCAAGTCTATCTAAAGGGCCTGTCCCACCAGCATGCAACTCTATGCAATGAGCACAACCTAATGTGGTCGCTTGAGCCGTCCGGCATCGCGGGGCCGGTCTCACTTCGATCGCCGGAGCCGTGCGGAATTGTGCGGAGTTTGTCCCGACATCGCACGGTGCTCTAAAAAACTGACTATGTTCAAAAATTCCGCACGGCAACGGCTTGTCGGCTAGCAGTCGCCTCGACGCATTACACACCGTCTCGACGTCGTGCCTCCGTGACCCTCTCTGTAGGTGCCTCCGTGACCCTCTATGTGTATGGCTCTGTGACCCTCTGTGTGTGTGCCTCTGTGCCCCTCTCTGTGTTCGCCTCACTTTGCGCCGCGTTGCGCCACTCACCCAACCTCCACGCGGCCCTCACTGTCGGTTTGGTCACGCTTGCTGCATGCGGGCGCATGCTGGTGGGACCGGCCCTGTATGGGGATCACCTGACCTCCGCGCGGCCTCCGCTTCTAGTTTGATCGCGCTCATCGCATGGAGTCGGATGCTGGTAGGATAGGCCCTTAACTTCTCTCTTTGGCTGAAACCCTCTAATCCAGGCAGCAGTCTGGTAAACTTCCTCTGCACCCGCTAAACGCCTCCACGTGTAATGGGAGGACCAGAACTGCATGCAATTAAACAAGGATCCCACGAGTGGATGTAAAAGATCCCACGAGTGGATCCTTTCATAGCAAAAGGATTTGAGTATAGGAGCAGGGAGGTTCTACTTCAGTTGTATAGGGTCTTGGTGAGGCCACACCTGGAGTATTGCGTACAGTTCTGGTCTCCAAATCTGAGGAAGGACATTATTGCCATAGAGGGAGTGCAGCGAAGATTCACCAGACTGATTCCTGGGATGTCAGGACTGTCTTATGAACAAAGACTGCATAGACTCGGTTTATACTCTCTAGAATTTAGGAGATTGAGAGGGGATCTTATAGAAACTTACAAGATTCTTAAGGGGTTGGACAGGCTAGATGCAGGAAGATTGTTCCCGATGTTGGGGAGGTCCAGGACAAGGGGTCACAGCTTAAGGATAAGGGGGAAATCCTTTAGGACCGAGATGAGAAGGAATTTTTTCACACAGAGAGTGGTGGGTCTCTAGAACTCTCTGCCACAGAGGGTAGTTGAGGCCAGTTCATTGGCTATATTTAAGAGGGAGTTAGATGTGGCCCTTGTGGCTAAGGGGATCAGAGGGTATGGAGAGAAGGCAGGTACAGGATACTGAGTTGGATGATCAGCCATGATCATATTGAATGGCGGTGCAGGCTCGAAGGGCCGAATGGCCTACTCCTGCACCTAATTTCTATGTTTCTAAAACAAAAACCATGGCAATATTTTGGAAAGTGCAAAGTGTATATACTATTCAATATATAATTCAAATATATATGTTCATGTATATGTACTTATCCACATCACTACACCGCAAAATGCAAATCGTTATAAGGTCGCTGTCTCATAAATTGATTGTCACCTTTCACTGTGACTATACTTCAAAAAACTACACATATTAAGTGAAAGTTAAAATGAGATGAAATTGAAAGTGATGCTTGGAGATATTGGGGGCGGGGGGAAAGGAAATGGGCTGTGAGTAGGACAAATGCATCTGTTGAAATAGATTTTATCAAAGCTAATGGAACAACTGATATTAGTCCTGCAGTGTCAGTTTTTGATTTTGATAAACAGCTTGCTGACAAACTGGTGTTTTGAAATATTAATCTTTCTATTAATTATAGCTGTACAATACCTCAGCACAATCATTGTTGAGCAGTGTCCATGTCGTAAATTACTGAAATGCATTGCTTCATTTTCACTGAACCTCATTGCAGGTCTCACCTTTGGGAGATGCCTGTCTAAATTTTCCAATATTTCCCTGGCATTTCCCTTCTTATTAACTGATTAGCTTCAGAATTACTGAAAGGAGTATGATGAATTACAGAAACGAAAGGAAAAGCAGATGCTGGAATCTTGAGTAAACATAAAGTGCTGGAGTAACTCAGCACATCAGGCAGCATCTCTGGAGGTCGTGGATAGGCAATGTTTTGGGTTGGCAGCCTTCTTCAAATTGATTGTAGAAGTGGGGGAGAAAACTGGAAAAGAGGGGGGCGGGGGGGGGGGGGGAGCTGGACAAAGCCTAGCAAGTGATGGTTGGAGAGTATCCATGTTCTTGATCTATTGGGTTGAGTGGCCATCTGATAAAGCATGTTGTTGGAATAAAGTTACACCGATCTAATGCTTATATTCGTGGTGCCCACACTTTGTTCTCTGGTGCCCTGGGATAATGTTTCTGCAGAACTCCTTACATTTCTCTCTTTGGTTCTGTTTATCATTGCAATGCTGAGTTTGAATGCAAGAAAATAGGAGCAGGAGTAGACCACCTCACCCCTCAGGCCCGGCCCACTATTCAATTTAATCATGGCTGATCTATGCCAATCCTCGTCTTCCTCTGTGCCAGATCTGTATTGATCTCTCAATCTTTCAGACACCCATCTATCTCAATCTTTAATGTTTCTAATGATCCTGCCTCCACAACTCTCTGGCGTGGAGAATTCAAAAGATTTTCTCCTCTCTATGAAAAATAAATGTTGCCATCAATGCCACTTGACAAGTGCATTGCCAAGACATGTGATTCTCTGCCCAACTTTCCAGAATCCAGCTTCAGCATACAGCACAAAGAAAGTCAGGAGTGGTTTTGATATTGCCATCTCAACATCAGTTTGTAGCAGATAGAGGAGACCTATCCGTCATTCTAATTAGACATTAAACCGAAATCTGTCCATAAAACATCCGATGTCACTTCTTCCAAATACTACTCAGTTCTCACAGTATCCTGACCAGTGATTGCCCCATCCAGCACCACCAAAAGTAGATGGTCATCCGCTGGTGTTTGTGGAATCATGCTGTGTACACGGCTGCCACAAATTGCCTTTGAAGCAGCATTTCAGAGGCTTTCATATGTATAACGTTTTATTTCTAGTGATTTGTCCATACGATGTGTCATCGTCTAATTTGTAATGTGCACATCTCCAGCTGTCCTCCTGTATATCTATGTTCATTGATTTATTTCTTTAGCTGTTCAGAGGGGAAGGTTCCTGTCAATACCTGACCATGGGACAGCGTAGTAGGTGGAATATTATGAGTAGCCTCTGGTTCCCTGGGCTAAGAATGGGTGAGAGTTTCTTGAAATCGCTCTTCATTCTGGGACCAGTGCCAAAGAGGGCATTCATCCTCTAGGAATAGTATTAGATCCGGGATATGATACTTCCCAGTGTTCAGCCTTTCCTGCCTCAATCCCCACATGGAGTCATGGCGCTTGCCCAGCATACAATGGTGGTGGAGCCTGTCTTAGAATTACAGTCACTTGGACATGATAGGATTGAATATGGGCAGCAAATATGGAACTGAGGATCACTGAGAATTAATCTCCTAATTGGCAGAGGCCTGCAAGAATACTTTGGCGACCTGCCATTTCATCAAAGTATTGAGTCTGCCAGAGACCTGTATAAACTAACCTTCACCTTTGGGGACCTATGGTAGCTCTTAATTGGTTAGCAGATCACTGAGAATTGATCTCCTAATTGGCAGAGGCCTGGGTGAATACTTTGGCAATCTGCCATTTCATCAAAGTATTGAGTGTGCCACAGACCTGTATAAACTAACGTTCACCTTTGGGTCCTATAGTAGCTCTTAATGGGTCAGCATACCTTGGATTTGCTAACCCATTAAGGTTACACCTGAATTTTGCTGAATGTGCTCAAAAAAGTTGGGGAGAGGTAGCGGATTTAAGGGAAAGTGGAGTCATAGACTCTTACAGCGTGGAAACAGGCCCAACTTGCTCATGCCGACCAACATGCCCCATATACATTAGTCCCACTTGGCTGCATTTGACTCGCATCCCTCAAAACATACCCTATCCATGCAGCTGAAAAAATGTTTCTTAAACATTTTAATAGTATTTTCCACAACTACCTCCTCTGGCAGCATGATCCATATACACACCACACCTTGTGTAAAAAACGTCACCCCTCAGTTCCCATAAAATCTTTTCTCCCTCAGCTTAATAGAGAGATTTGTAATATCCTAGGAAGTAAGCTAGTATCAGGTATTGTCAAATAATTCTGAGATGTGTTGGTCAGTTCTTGCCTTTTTAAGCAACGTTCCTGACCATGTTATGTCATTTCTATTAAATGCAGTAGATTTATTGGGTTGAAACCCATCCAGCTCAAGTTTCTGTTTTAGAGCTTGATGTTAGTAACAGACTATATTCCACTTTGATCAGATAAGGAGTGCCGAGAATATGCTATTAGTCACTGATGCAGATTTAGGCTCAAAGTGGAATCACTGCATGCAGGCTCATGCCCAAGGCTTGTCCAAAGTAATAGCACGTCCACTGGTCCATTGTTACAAATAATTTAATGTGCGATCTTGTATCCATGCAGCTCCTTCATATGTCTTAGTTTAGTTTTTTTTAGTTTAGAGATACAGCGTGGAAACAGGCCCTTCGGCCCTCTGAGTCCACATCAACCAGCGATCACCCCATACACTAGCACTATCATACATCCTAGTGACAATTTAGTGAAGCCAGCCAATTAACCTACAAACCTGCACATCTTTGGAAAATGGGAAGAAACCAGAGCATCCGGTGTAAACCCACGCGGTCACGGGGAGAACGTACAAACTCTGTACAGACAGAACCCGTAGTTGGGATTGAACCCGGGTCTCCGGTGCTGCATTCGATGTAAGGCAGCAACACATGTAGTTTGATGTTTAGTTGGTATTTATAGTGTTCAATAGCCTGATGTTATTGGAAAGCTGTTCCTTAACTTGGAGATGAAGGTATTCAATTGCCTATCCCTTCTTTCCGATGGCAAGAGTAAAATGGGAGCATGACCACGGTGGTGTGGGCCTTTGATGATGCAAAACCTCCTATAGATCGTTATTAGATTTAGGGAGGTTAGTATCCGTGATGGACCAGGCAGTGTCGATCACTTTTTGTAATCTCCTTTACTCTTGGGCATTTGCTTTGCTGAATGAGGCCGTCATACCATCAGTCTGTATGCTCTCTACCGTACACCTGTAAAAAAGATTTAGATTTGTACCACATTCTTTTTGCTTTTGCATTTCAGCAACAATCAAGGTTAAGATCACTTATGACATAATCTGAACCGAGGGTATTAACTACATGTGGTCTTTGATGCTTTCTATTATGGGCATTTTATTTTACAATCAGAAATAGAGCAATTACAAATGCGTTCTCAATTAACTCACTGGATTTGGTTTCATCTTAAACTACCGATAATAGCCAAAAGCCTCAGGATTTCAGAGAATGCCACACAATCTCAGTACTGTTCTGCAGTGTCTGGAATGACATTTGAAATACTCAAACATCTGAATAAATGCCAAGGATGCCTTCAATTAGGTCAAAGTGGCACATAAAGATTTGATTCTATTATTGTAAGCTGTTTGTAAGCTATTATTGTAAGTCTGTGGAATTATATGCCTCAGAGGGCGGTGGAGGCAGGTTCTCTGGATACTTTCAAGTGAGAGCTAGATAGGGCTCTTAAAAATAGCGGAGTCAGGGGATATAGGAGAAGGCAGGAATGGGGTACTGATTGGGGATGATCAGCCATGGTCACATTGAATGGCGGTGCTGGCTCAAAGGGCCAAATGGCCTACTCCTGCACCTATTGTCTATTGTCTATTGTTTATTTTATATTACATTTAAGTGTGCCCACAATAGCTGAAAGGGTGGATTTACATCCAAGTTAAACACTTCATATTGTGTGTCAGTGTGGACGGTTCAAATGAGTTACTATCACTCATATTTTAACATTTATCCTTGGTTGGATTTAGCAGCTAAAGACGGATCCCTTCCTTCAAGTTTCAAGTGAATTGTGTCCACATTAACAGGTACTATATATCTTATATGGTAGTATAGAGCTGCATAAAATCATGAGAGGAATAGATCGGGTAGACGCACAGATTCTCTTGCCCAGAATACATAGAAACATAGAAACATAGAAAATAGGTGCAGGAGTAGGCCATTCGGCCCTTCGAGCCTGCACCGCCATTTAATGTGATCATGGCTGATCATCCAACTCAGTATCCCGTACCTGCCTTCTCTCCATACCCCCTGATCCCTTTAGCCACAAGTGCCACATCTAACGCCCTCTTGAATATAGCCAATGAACTGGCCTCAACTACCTTCTGTGGCAGAGAATTCCAGAGACTCACCACTCTCTGTGTAAAGAATGTTTTCCTCATTTCGGTCCTAAAGGAATTCCCCCTTATCCTTAGACTGTGACCCCTTGTTCTGGACTCCCCCAACATCGGGAACAATCTTCCAGCATCTAGCTTGTCCAACCCCTTAAGAATTTTGTAAGTTTCTATAAGATCCCCCCTCAATCTTCTAAATTCCAGCGAGTACAAGCCGAGTCTATCCAATCTTTCCTCATATGAAAGTCCTGACATCCCAGGAATCAGTCTGGTGAATCTTCTCTGTACCCCCTCTATGGCAAGGATGTCTTTCCTCAGATTTGGAGACCAAAACTGTACGCAATACTCCAGGTGTGGCCTCACCAAAACCCTGTACAACTGCAGTAGAACCTCCCTGCTCCTATACTCAAATCCTTTCGCTATGAATGGTAACATACCATTTGCTTTCTTCACTGCCTGCTGCACCTGCATGCCTGCTTTCAATGACTGGTGTACCATGACACCCAGGTCTCGTTGCATGTCCCCCTTTCCTAATCTGCCACCATTCAGATAATAGTCTACCCTCATGTTTTTGCCACCAAAGTGGATAACCTCACATTTATCCACATTATACTGCATCTGCCATGCATCTGCCCATTCACTCAGCCTATCCAAATCACCCTGCAGCCTCCAAGCATCCTCCTCACACCTAACTATACCCCCCAGCTTGGTATCATCTGCAAATTTGGAGATGTTGCATTGAATTCCCTCGTCCAAATCATTAATATATATTGTAAATAGCTGGGGTCCCAGCACTGAGCCTTGCGGTACCCCACTAGTCACTGCCTGCCATTCTGAAAAGGACCCGTTTACTCCTACCCTTTGCCTCCTGTCTGCTAGCCAGTTCTCTATCCACATCAATACTGAACCCCCAATACCGTGTGCTTTAAGTTTGTATGCTAATCTCTTATGCGGGACCTTGTCGAAAGCCTTCTGAAAGTCTAGATATAACACATCCACTCTACTAGTTACATCCTCGAAAAATTCTATCAGATTTGTCAGACATGATTTACCTTTCGTAAATCCATGCTGACTTTGTCCAATGATTTCACCACTTTCCAAATGCGCTGCTATCCCATCTTTAATAACCGACTCTAGCAGTTTCCCCACTACCGATGTTAGACTAACTGGTCTGTAATTCCCCGCTTTCTCTCTCCCTCCTTTTTTAAAAAGTGGGGTTACATTAGCTACCCTCCAATCCTCAGGAACTACTCCAGAATCTAAGGAATTTTGAAAAATTATCACTAATGCATCCACTATTTCTGTGGCTACCTCCTTGAGTACTCTGGGATGCAGACTATCTGGCCCTGGGGATTTATCGGCCTTCAATCCGTTCAATTTACCCAACACCACCTCCCGGCTAACCTGGATTTCACTCAGTTCTTCCATCTTATTTGACCCCCGTTCCACTGCTATTTCCGGCAGATTATTTATGTCTTCCTTAGTGAAGACAGAACCGAAGTAGTTATTCAATTGGTCTGCCATGTCCTTGTTCCCCATGATCAATTCACCTGTTTCTGACTGCAAGGGACCAACATTTGTTTTAACTAGTCTCTTTCTCTTCACATATCTATAAAAACTATAAAATAGGGTAATTTAGGGTAATATAGGGTAATAGAATAGGGTAATTGAGACCCAGAGGATACAGGTTTAAGGTGAAGGGGAGAAGATTTAATAGGAATCTGAAGGGTAAAGGGCCTGTCCCACTTGGCGATTTTTTCAGCGACTGCCGGCGTCATATCAGTGTCGCCAAAAGATTTTGAACATTTCAAAATCCAGCGGCGACAAAAAAAATGTTGCGACTCTTGAAAAAATACCATGCGTCAATACGTCATCACGCCGCGTCACCACCGCATCACGCCACAAATTTTTCAGTGACCTGATACGTCAGTCAATGATGCCGGCAGTCGCCGAAAAAATTGCCAAGTGGGACAGGCCCTTAACATTTTCACACAAAAGGTGCTGGTTGTATGGAACGAACTGCCAGAGGAGGTAGTTGAGGTGGGGATTATTGTAATGTTTAATAAACAATTAGACAAGTACATGGATAGGACAGGTTCAGAGGGATATGAACCAAATGTAGGCAAGTGGGACTAGTGTAGATGGGACATGTTGGTCAGTATGGGAAAGTTGGGCTGAAGGGCCTGTTTCCACACTATATGACTATGTACGACTAAAACAATATTAATCAATGTGGGCAGGCAGGATTTTGTAGTGGGGGCATCTTGGTCGGCATGGGTAAGTTGGGCCGAAGAGCCTGTTTCTGCGCTGTATTAAGGTAGTGTATAACTAGGTGGTAAGGACTGCAAAGTGAGTTGCTGTTGGCACAAATCAATAACTAGTGCTGATAAACAAAGCTGATCTTGTGGTAAATAGCTTTCAGCATCCTCACTGCAGAAATGGCTCAGTGCCTGTGGAAGTATTGACAACTGAATTTCAAATGCCAGACAATTTAGTCTTCACTCATCGAGGTGCAAAATAGATCCCACGGAGTCATTCAGCACAGAAACACAGTCACCTCATCCATCCCGACAAAGCTGCCTGTCGACGCCAAGCCTATTTTCATGCATTTGGCCCATATCTCTCTCAATTTTTCCTGTCCATGTACATGTCCACAATGTTGTAATCGTGCCTGTCTCTACAAAAGTCTGCTATTGACAAGTGATGGTTAGTTGTCTTTGTTGTAGCTTCAGCATCGTGCGACCTCTCTCTTACCCGGAGAAGTGTGTGTGTGTGTGCTTGTGCCAGTGTGGTCTCCTATCCCATTTGTTTGGTTGTCACTGTTATCATGCACCAAGTTGGGAATCTTCCTCTCCTTGTATTTATCTTTCTGCCTCCTGTCCTCTCTGTGATGTTCAGTTTTCTGCAATTTACCATTACCGACCGTGTCTGTAACTGCCTATAGGAAAAGTTCTGCAGTTTCCTCCCTAACCCTCCCTAACTCTCTACCTCCCTCTCCCTTATTTTCAAATGGTGCTTAAAACTACCACTTAGAGCAAATATTTGGTCACCTGTTCTAACATTTCCATCTGGATCAGTGTTTTATTTTATTTGATAAAACCACTGTGGATCACCTGGGACCTTTTGCTGTGTAAAAGTCTCTGTATAAATGTTAGCTGTTCTTGTGTGTTCCTTGTGCTCTGGCGCTTCCTTTTTTACCAGCTGACCCCAGGTATTTAGTCTTTATATGCTCATGTTTTTACCCAATGTGTGTCAACTTCACAGTGGGTACAGATAACCATTTATTTTTTTCACATCTCGCCCTTCCTGTCTTTTGGCCTGCATGTATCAGATAAGTTAAAACCTCTCACTGTGTCAGTCTACATTCCTGTCTTTCCCTCCATTGGTCTGAATCGTTCTCCCAGTGTGGTCCGAGTCTGTCTCTCTCTGTGGTGAGCAGTGCTTTTAACATGCGGAATGATAAAAATGAACCAATCTCTGTAACTCGATATTGAAGGAGCTTTCTATGTAACAAATGGTTTGACTGGAGCCTGTCATTTTCTGTTAAGGCAGCATAATTATTCCGCTTCTTAACAGCTTGCACATACCTTAAAATAGAGGGTTGATACTTCCCATCTCACGCTAGTGTATACTCCTCCCAAGCCTGGATTTGCGGTTACATTTCTTTGCTCTGTTCAGTATGGACTTGGCTCAGTTCCTGCCATATTTCTGGCATTCATCCAACCACACTAAGGTGATATTAGGATACACCAGTGTGCTGCTCGATCAGCTGTGCTGTCTGTCAAGTCGCTTGCCAGATACTAACTTGGCAGAGGGGCTGATTATGGGGAGTCGTAGACTTAAGATAATTGGTGGAAAGATTAGAGGAATATTTAACAAATTATAAATCACCCAGAGGTAACTGGGGGGCTGTTGAGCCCACAGCCCGACTCACGTAGAAACAGAAACTTTCATCACGTTAAAGAAAATGCTGGTTGAGCACTAGAGGATACAAGGCCATGCTCTGAGAGCTTGAAAATAGGAGTTAGACACAAAATGCTGGAGTCATTCAGCGGGTCAGGCAGCATCTCTGGAGAAACATAATGCATGACATTTCTGGTCGGGAACCTCATTAAACCCTGAAACTGTGATCTATATAGTTCCCTTGTTGCCCTGCATTGATTAGGTGGGCCAAATGGCATACATTGCTGTGAAGTTTAATGACTTTGTGACCTTGCAGGTGACCTCCACATCCCACATCTCCCAGTTAGCTGTCAGTAACTGATGTGAAAATCTATAACAAAAAACTGCTGATGGATTTCAAGCAGGCCATGCAGCATCTGTGGAGGGTAATGAATGGATGATGTTCTGGGTCGAGATTTCTTCAGTCTGAATAGGGTCCTGACCCAAACATCGTCAGTTCATTTCCCTCCACAGATGCTGTCAGACGCTGTATTCCTTCAATAATTAAGATTTTGCTCAAGATTCCAGCATTTATAGCCCCTTGTGGCTCTATTGAAAATCTATAAGCTGGATGTTGTCGAGCAATTGATGGTTCCTCACTAACCTACAGTATACAACATGTTGTGCAATGGATGGGTCAATACCTACTTATTCCAATGAATTTTACCATTAGAAGTTGCAGCTTCAGCAGTGGGGAATAATGTAACCTCTGTCCCTTTGAAGTTTCCTCTCAATCTCATGACCAGTGAGCACAGCACCTGAAGTCTCTAGCCATCTATCACAGGTTTGCCTGAAGGTTTTCGCAAACTGCGTGTGTAGTGACCGACTTGGTTACAGGAAAGGCAGAAGTGAAGTGCCTTTTCTTTCACTGGGTAACAGCTTCCATGGTTACTTGAGAAATAAGGTGCAAATAGAGAGCAGTTAAGTAGTTTTTAAAAGTCAGGATGCAAACCTGTGTTTTGTTATGTCACAAAATGGCCCTGTGAACTTAATGTATTCTGTTAACTCCTAACAACACAGATAAAATTAGATTTGCTATTGACCACTTTCTGAGTTATCATAGATAACTCAAATCTGTGCTTTCCTGTTCATTTTGTTCAGTGTGACCTGACGCTGAACTTGCTTCAAAAAGAGCTGCTAGTCTCCTAGTGGTCTCCTGTTTAAGTCTTGTCATTTAAATCTCACCCTATCGAGCAGCAAAACGCTCCCGATTCTTGAGTGCCGCATGATCTTCAGCAACAGGTGGGTGGATTCCAAATGGAAGGCACAACCGATTGTTGTTAAAGGGTGGGATTGAACAGTTGTGTTCGAAGAGCGTTACAGTCCTGTGGAAACAACTGTGTCAGTTGCTGGGGGTGAGGGGAGGAGGTAGGGAGGGAGGGGGGGGGGGGGGGGGAGGGAGGGGGGAGTGTTCCAGACTGCAAACAATTCTCACCCAACTGCTGCTGTAAATGAGCCAGGAGCATTAAGGGATGGATACCAAGGAACGGAGCCTGGGAGCAAGTTGATGAAGACATCTCATTAAACGAGAGGTTCTGATGTATATAAGGTCTGCCACTATACATTCATGATTGGAACACTTTCCATGCCAAGTGTCAACTTCCGACTGGTTCCCATCTCCTTTACTGTTAATGCACAAGATTTAAGAGCAAAAATAAACATTACATTTTCAGGTGGTGAGGTGTTGACCAGCGGGGTGTTTTGGATGAAGGGAATCAAACATAATGCATCCAAAAATAGACACAAAATGTTGAAGTAACTCAGCGTGTCAGACAGCATCTCTGGAGTAAAATAATTGGTGACGTTTCAGGTCGAAACATTTCTTCGGGTACCTATCCCGAAATGCCACCTATTCCTTTTCTCCCGCTGTGTTACTCCAGCAATTTGTGCCTATCTTCAGGGTAAACCAGCATCTGCAGTTCCTTGTTAAAGAAGGAACTGCAGATGTTGGAAAATCGAAGGTGGACAAAAATGCTGGAGAAACTGCTGGAGAATATTTTGTCTACGTGCAGTTCCTTCCTGCACCTAATGTATCCAAATTTGCTGACAGTGCTAAGCCAGTGATTAGTGTGGGATGTGGGGAGGATACAGAGAAATTTAACAAGGATATGGACAGGCCAGATGAATGAACAAAGAGCAGGTGGGTGAAGCATTATATGGAAAAGTCAACCTCTCTGATAAACAAATGCAAAGAAGGAGGAGTTTTGTTTAATAGTGAGAGATTGAAGGGCTTCTGGTGTTTAGGTGAGCTAAAATGTCTTGAACATGAATTACTGAAAGTGGATGTACAGATTCAGCAGACAATTATGCAGATCAATGGTATGTCAGGCTTTATTTTAGGGCGGTACAAGAGTGAAGATATTTTGCCCCATTTACAGGGGACTATGATGAAGCTGCATCTGGAATATTGTGTCCAGGTCTTCTCTCTCCATCTAAGGAAGGCTATACCTGTATTAGAGAGACAACAGCAGAGTGTTAGACAATAGACAATAGACAATAGGTGCAGGCGTAGGCCATTTGGCCCTTCGAGCCAGCACCGCCATTCAATGTGATCATGGCTGATCATCCCCAATCAGTGCCCCATTCCTGCCTTCTCCCCATATCCTCTGACTCCACTAATTTTAAGAGCCCTATCTATCTCTCTCTTGAAAGCATCCAGAGAACCCGCCTCCACCTCCCTCTGAGGCAGAGAATTCCACAGTGTTCACCAGATTAATTCCTTGGATGGTGTATTTTTAACAGGAAGTGAGACTACGCAGACATTTAAACGCATGAGAGGTGATCTCATTGAAATGTATACATTTCTGATGGTTCTCAACAGTATAAAAGTAGGGAGCATGTCACCCTGACTGGGCTCTAGAAACAGCAGTCACACGTTTCAAAATATAAGCTCAAACGTTTCAGACTGAGATGAGGAGGAATCGCCTCATTCAATGGAGACTAAATCTGTGAATTTCATCCACAGAAGGCTGTGGAGGCCAACTCACTAGAATATATTGAAGTATGGGATAGATTTTTAAATGCAAAAGACTCAAAAGATAAACGGAAAGAACAAGAAATGGTATTAAGGTAGAGGATCAGCAATGAGCATATTGAATGCCAGAAGAGTCTCCAAGTCCATGTTTTACCTTGATTCCATGCTAGTCCTGTGCATCTTTCTGTTTATTACAGGATAAAGGAAACAGTGCACAGAGATGGCCAATAAACCCAGATTTAGCTCTGGGGAGTTTTGAAGCTATTGTGGAAGTGTACAGTGATAATTATTTTGCTTTTATTACTCAAGGACAAGATGTACTGAAAACAAAATTAACGTCACTCTTGCTCTATATTTGCATTGGTATAAAACAGTTTAATGTTCGTGTCGAATGTTGTTTCCAGACCACCTCAAAAGAGATGAAAACTAGAGGTAATAGGCGGTTCTATACACACACCAGAGGAATGCATGCATTGGTTAATAATGATAACTTACAGTGTAGAGTATTTGAACTGCTTCTAGTGTAAACTCTGATCACATAATAATTAACAAACGTTTCCTTTAAGCCTGGATATTGCTGGTATTCTTCCAGTGCCTTGATGAGCTTGTTGTAAGCAGTTTACATTTCAGAAACATGAAAGAGGGCAGGGATCACTGTTGCCCAGTGGACCATATGTTTTCAATAAAGCAGTCTCCGCTCAATTCTTCAAATTCAGTGCCCTCTCCCAGACCAAAATAGCAGGCACAGAGGCCCAGTTTACACCCAGGGTTGGGCAGACCGCAGTGCTGGCATGACTGACAGATCCTTGAAATAGATACTCTATTCTGAGGCTGTCACGGGGGGCAGATTACCAGGCGGACAAAGGAATAGATTTGAGGATGTGCAGAAAAAAATGCAACATCCAATCTGACTCCTGGGAATCTCTAGCCTATGACCACATAAGGTGGGGGAGAAGCAGTGCATTGGAAGCACAAGGATCTCCTGCAATAGCAGTGGAATGAGTGGACCACTTCCTGCTCCATCTGTCACATCATGCTCTATCTGTGGTGGAGTCTGCAGTTCATGTCTTTAGCTCAACCACACGTCTTTATCTATATTCATTGCACCTGTAATTCAATACAATCCCTTAGAATGCATCATTCATGTTTCCTCAAGCAATGTGCCTGTGATGGCAAATTCACCAATTGAGCCTTGCTCCTCTGGTCTTCAGTTATGTTAAATCCATGCACCCATCCTGATAAGGTCAATGTGTAGCATTATGACATTAGCTGTCCCTAGAGTCCTTGAAACAGAAAAGTTGCAAGAACACGGTGGTGCAGCGGTAGAGTGGCTGCATTACAGTGCTGGAGGCTTGGTTTAGATCCTGACTGCGGGTGCTGTCTGTACTGAGATTGTACGTTCTCCCCATGTCCATGTGAGTTTTCTCCGGGTGCTATGGTTTCCTCCCACACTCCAAAGACATACAGGTTTGGAGATTAATTGGCT
Organism: Raja brachyura; assembly: GCA_963514005.1. Next base: position 36,049,215 of record OY740794.1, on the reverse strand, counting down.
TCGGTAAAGATTGTAAATAACCCCTAATGTGTAGGATAGTGTTTGTGTGCAGGGTGATTGCTGGTCGACGTGGACTAGATGGGCTGAAGGGCCAGTTTCCGTGCTGCACCACTAAACTAAAATAAACTAAACTGTCACTTTGTGGGTAGGATTGGCCTTCGGTTAGCGAGCATTTCTATCTCCACATCGATGAGGATTGCACATGGAGTCTGGCTTTGGCTAGTCATAATCCTGGTGGATTGTTTTTCGCCTGCAAGTAAATAGTCGGGCTGGGTGTGCCTGTTAATCCAACAACTGTCGCAGAACAGAATTGTCCCTTGTACATTTTCAGGCTGGGATTCTAACTGTGACTGCTGGATTTGTTTAAAATGTTGGGCAGCTGTCTGGACGCTGCTGCTCTTTAACCAGGCTGTGATCCCAATGGAAAAATTCTCTGGAATATTTTGTGTTACTTTTGCAACTAATCATTCATATGCAAGAGGTTCCTGCATCTCCCTGTAACTTTGTGAACCCCCCCCCCCAAGTAAAACTCTGATTATTCGGCATCAATTGTTGGGAAATCCCAATAATCCAACATTCTGGCTCATTCATTAATATGGAATGTGAGCCAGGGGCCCAGCTTGAAGGCATGTTCATAGAGTCATAGAGATTTACAGAATGGAAAGAGGCCCTTCAGCCCACGCCGACCATCATACCTCATCTACAGAAGTCCCACCTGCCTGCCTTTGACCGATATACCTCTTAACCTACCCTACCCATGTACCTGTCTAAATGTTTCTTAAACATTGCAATAGTACCTGACTCAACTACCTCCACTGGCAGCTTGTTCCATGCATCTACCACCCTTTGTGAGAAAAGGTTAACCCTCAGATTCCTATTTAATCTTTCCCCCCTCACCTTAAACCTATGCCCACTGGTTCTCAATTCCCCTACTCTTGGCCAGAGACTCTGTGCGTCTACCCGATCTATTCCTCTCATGATTTTACACGCAAGGCGTGCACAAAAGCCAGTGGACTGGAGCATGTCTGGGGCCAGTGTCTCGACTATGGTGGGATAAGCACCGGAACTGGATTGGGATCCGGAGCAGCAGGGGTCAACAATGTGGATAGGATTGCAGCCGGAACCAGGAACGGCAATGCCTGCATATTTCCTGCTCCTTTTAAAGTATGACTGAAACATTTATTATACATGCAAAAATAGTGAAATAAAAGTATAATGATGGAAGTAACCTCTTTTGTCCAGCAAATCAGCTGCTACGGCACCACCAAGATTCCAAGGGTGGCGGGAATCAATCAAGTCACAAGAAGCTGCCAACATAATCAGTATATTTCTGCTAGAATTTGATTGTAGCATAGAAGGACCTAAAACTAAAACTGTTAGGTTTGCGTACGGTCACTAGGCTGTGAGTGGGCTGTGGATGAGTAACAATTGCAAACAGTGTTACTTATCCATAGAGCAAATGTCAGGCTTGGTATTACTGGTTCAGAGATGCCAGTGTTTAATTAGTGGTGTTGTGGCCCAGAATTCTCTGTGTGTCTCATCAGACATGTCTACGTGGAACAAACCAGTGTGGAACAAACTGACAGGTCAGGAAGGCTGAATTTCTCTGTTGGACTCCACATGGAACTAAAGGTGGTGCCCAATCTCAAAAGTTATGCTTGGTGGTGAGTTCTGGGATCCTGTGACTGGTTGGACCTGTCCAAGCACCCAAGGGCCTATTGGTTTCAAAGGGGACATAGAAACATAGAAAATAGGTGCAGGAGTAGGCCATTCAGCCCTTCGAGCCAGTACTGCCATTTAATATGATTGTGGCTGATCATCCAAAATCAGTACCCCATTCTTGCTTTTTCCCCAAATCCCTTGATTCCATTAGCCCAAAGAGCTATATCTAACTCTTTCTTGAAAACATCCCATGAATTGACCTCCACTGCCTTCTGTGGCAGAGAATTCCACAGATTTACAACTCTCTGTGTGAAAAAGTTTTCCCTCATCTCAGTCTGAAATGGCCTACCCCTTATTCTTAAACTGTAACCCCTGGTTCTGGACTCCCCCAACATGTGGAACAATTTTCCCTGCATCTAGCCTGTCCAATCCCTTAAGAATGTTATATGTTTCTATGAGATCGTCTCTCATCCTTCTAAATTCGAGTGAATACAAGCCCAGTCTACCCATTCTTTCCATATATGTCAGTCCCACCATCCCAGGAATTAACCTGGTGAACCTATGCTGCATTCCCTCAATTGCAAGAATGTCCCTCCTTAAATTAGGAGACCAAAACTGTCTCACCGGTGCCCTGTAAAAGAGGACCTCCTTGCTCCTAAACTCAAATCCTCTCTCAATGAAGGACATCATGCCATAACTTTCTTCACTGCCTGTTTTAATTGCATGCTTACTTTCAGTGACTGATGTACAAAGACACCCAGGCCTCGTTGAACGTCATCTTTTCCTAATGTGACACCATCCAGATATTAATCTGCCTTCTTGTTCATACCACCAAAGTGGATAACATCACATTTATCCAGACTATACTGTACCTGCCATGCATCTGCCCACTCACCCAACCTATGTCACCTTGCAGCCACATAGCATCCTCCTTGCAGCTCACTCTGCCACCAAGCTTTGTGTCATCCGAAAACTGAGAGATGTTACATTTAATTCCCTTGTCTAAATCGTTAATATATATTGTAAATAACTGGGGTTCCAGTGTTGAGCCTTGCGGCACCGCCATTTTGAAAACAACCCGTTAATTCCTACTCTTTGCTTTTTGTCTGCCAACCAGTTCGCTATCCATGTCAATACCCTAACCCCAATACCATGTGCTCTAAATTTGCACACTGTCTCTTGTGCAGTAGAATAAAGGGAGATGTAATTTGTTCATACATTTTTGGACTTAGATGATTGTTTTAACTTTTTATTTATTAACTAATATTTAAACTTCACAACATCAGAGGTGTTTAATAATTATAAAAAAGTACTTACAATTGGCAAAGCTGGCAGTGAGGCAATGGCGAGATGTTACGTTAACAAGATATTTTGAGGCAGGACCTCCCACTGCACCATCAGAGATTGTTTTGCTACTCAGGCAAATGGGTGGGGATTTGGGGGCTTAGCAAGACAAGCCAAGAAATTAAATACCCTTGAGCTCACGCCACAATTCTGAAGGTAACGTTTAAATTGCTGCCATTTGTCACACCCTCAAATGACATAAGCTTTCAGATTCCAGTAATAATAATTTAAACTGGGCTGTATTTATTTTCATAGCTCGTGGGTTATTTTGTATTCAGTCAGTTGTGCAGCTGGTAGTGCTGCTGCCTCACAACTCTGGTTCAATCATGGCTTCAGGTGCTGTTTGTGAGGCATTTTCACATTCTCTGTGTGACTGCATGGGTTTCCCCTCGCATCCCAAAGACAAGTATTTTGGCAGAGTTATTGAACACGTAAATTGCTCCTGATGTATAGCCGTATTTAAATGCCCCTGGTTTCTTTGCCTGTCTTTTTCCTTCTAAAGAATGCCAGTTTTTACCTGTTTCTGGCCAATGCAACCCTTTCCCAGTGCATTGAGGAGATTGGAAAGGAACCAAGATGAAAACCTTCCTGGAAGGATAACAGTAATCCATGAGTCCTAGTGTGGTATCATAGAAACATAGAAACATAGAAAATAGGTGCAGGAGTAGGCCATTCGGCCCTTCGAGCCTGCACCGCCATTCAATGTGATCATGGCTGATCATCCAACTCAGTATCCCGTACCTGCCATCTCTCCATACCCCCTGATCCCTTTAGCCACAAGTGCCACATCTAATGCCCTCTTAAATATAGCCAATGAACTGGCCTCAACTACCTTCTGTGGCAGAGAATTCCAGAGACTCACCACTCTTCGGGAAGAGTATCTTCGGGAAGGGCATAAGTAATGTTTGAGACATCTGAACAGACACATGATGAACAAGTAGGGATTAGGGGAAAGAGCCATGCACAGGCAGATATGCCTGGTTTAATTTGGCATCATGCTCGACACAGACATAATGGGCAGAATGGCCCGTTCCTGTGCAGTACTGTTCTATGTTCTAATATAGAACATAGGGCAACCCAGTGAGGTGACTCCAGCATCATCAGAGTTGCATTCCCCTTTCACAAGGAGATACAGATCTTTTTCATCTCCAAGCATTTGAAGGATTCCCTCTTGAGTAGAGAGTTGCATTTTAGTTGTTTGCACACTTTATACATTTATTTTACTCTGAGTTTAATCCCTAAAAGCTAATATTCAAAAATGAAGTTGATGGAATAAGTGACCTCTTAACCTGACCCAGCTGATAGTTTTCTAAACTTGTCTGGATGTTGTCTTTGCAACATGCTTCGCAACATGTCCCACACTTCAACAACAAATCTTAATTGTTCTTTGTTCCCGAGGCCTTCCCTAGCAGTTCATTAGTTCACCGGTTGGGTGAAGTGGTTCAGCTGTAATAACTACTTTTTTTGTATATGATATCTTCCTTTGTATTTTCGCTACAGTCACATCCTTGGGTGATATGTGGGAGGGGAGGGGGCATGATTGAAGGACCTGGGAAGGTGCAGTAGTGCGATTGAGCGCCTGGATGAAATGAAGAGAAAATGAGGAAACCATTCTGTGGAGGGAATTGAGATATGTAAAAAGTACTCTTTAGTCCCTGCAATGTTGTTAACAATGTTTATTTCTTTTCCCTTTGGCAGATGCTTTTAAAACCTTGATACACGTTGCAACCAATCACACCAACTCTATGTTCAAGACGGGCTATAGAACAATGGCAAACGAAGCTTCGGAGGTGGTGAAGGGTTTGTTTACGGACATCTCCCTCTATGTCCTGGACTTGGGCGCAAGCATTGAAGACGTTGTCTTGAGTTTCTTCGATAGCCTTTTTCCATTGGTTTACAATCGACTGATACACCCAGGACTCAGTGAGGTTTCTGTGGATTATTCCGAATGCCTCCGCTTGACCAGGCAGGATGTCAATCCCTTCGGTGCATACCCTATGAAGATGGCAGCTGAATTGTCCAGGCCACTCCAGGCAATGAAGACGCTCCTCCAAGCTTTGAGCATTGGCAACGAGGTGATCAACATGACCGAGAATGTTGTTTTCACCCGGGAGTGCTCCAGAGCTCTGGTGAAGATGGAATACTGCTCTCATTGCCATGGCCTCACTCTGATCAAACCCTGTGTCGCCTATTGTTTGAACGTCATGCGGGGCTGCCTGGCAAATCTGGCAGATATTGATCCTCATTGGCGCCATTACATTTCAAATCTGGACGAGCTCACCAGTGTCATTCTGGGATCACGAGGTGTGGAGCAGACCTTGCTCAGGGTGGCCCCACTTGTGAATGAAGCCATTTTGTATGCACAGTTGAATGGACTGGAAATCTCCACAACAGTAAGTAATAAATTATTACAACTTCTTACTGCCAGTGTTCTGGCATGTCCAAGAGTTGGTTTGAGATTAAACCATTTTTTAACACACATTTAGTAATTTCCCATGTTTTAGCCTCGCATTATATCAATGTACTTAATAATTTATTTCAGTGTCACTCAATTCATCAGTGTTTTCTCTTTCTGTCTCTTGCTCTCTGCTCCTCTCTCTCTGCCCCGCTCGCTCTGCCCCTCTCTCTCTGCCCCTCTCTCTCTCTGCCCCCTCTGCCTCCCTCTCTCTGTCCTTCTCTCTGCCCTCCTCTCTCCCCCCTCTCTGCCCTTTTCACTGCTGCTCTCTGCCCCCTCCTCTCTACCCCCACTGTCCCTTATACCCCCCTCTCTCTGTCCTTCTCTCAGCCAAGTAAGCATGCTTCTGTGGAATTGAATATTTTCTCTCTGTTACCATCCTTCTTTGATTATCTTTGCCTTCATTTATCTGTGTGCATGTATGTGTATGTATGGCATTTCTTCCTTCTTTCTTCACTTTTCCTCCTTCACCTGCTTATTGCTTTGCCTGGCCATCCCCTTTCCTTTCTCTGTACCATTTTAATGTGAAGAGTAAATATGTTTCGGTTGACCTTGATAAAAGCTTGTGCAGACGTGAGCTCCATTGCAAAAATCACCAGCCAATTCCTGTGACAGTTCGTTCTCACTATGTGATTGTGCGAGACTGTTTTTCCTTTGTTGGGTTGTCAGCATTTGAAAGAAAGAGAAATCTGAATTGTAAACTTGGTCATGGCTTAGTGAACCTTTGTCAGAAGATCATAGGTTTAACTTATAATCCAGCAATTTGACCATGTTGGAGAAAATAGTCCAAGTTTGTCCAACCTCTCCATATATCTAAGATAGACCAAAAATTATTTAAACCAGCTTAAATACGTTGCAGGAAGGAAAGTTTCTAGAGGTAAACAACTCTACCTGGCAGTGCTCCATGTATCAATGTATCAGTTTTATTTTAAACCAGCATCTGCAGTACCTTCCTACACAACTGTCCTTACAGTATATCTAATATTCTCTAATCCAGGTAAACCACAGTGGGGGGGGGTGAAGAAAGGACCAACATTACTTAAAGAGTATTTTTGTAACTTTGTCGGTGCCTTTGTGGCGACTCTTTTGTGTACTTTATATGCAAAAACAAAGAACTTCATTGTTCCCAGGTACATGTGACATTGAAATATCATCATCATCACCAATGTCCTGGTGAACCTCTGCTGCACCCTCTCCAGAGCCTCCATATACTTCCTGTAACGCCGAGACCAGGAGTGTGCACGATATTCTAGTGTGGCCCAACATTAGAAGTTTTATACAATTGCAACATGACTTCAGAACTTTTATACTCAACATCCCAACCATTGACAGCAGGCATGCCATATGTTTCCCACCCTTTCCAATTATGTTTCCACATTTAGGAAATGATGGAGGTGCACTCCATGATCTGTCTGTACATCAATCCTGTTAATAATCCTGCTATTTTCCATATACTTTCCTCTTACATTCGACCACCCAAGCTGCAACACTTCACACTTTTCTGGATCTGCATCTGGACTGCATCTGCCATTTCTCCGCCCAAGTTTACAGCTGATCTATACCTTGCTCTATCCTTTGGCAGCCTTCCTCATTATTCACAACTCCACCATTTTTTTGTGTTGTCTGCAAACTTACTAATCAGCCCACCGACGTCATTGTCCAAACCATAAACAAAACAGCACTGACCCTTTCGGATTGTGACTGGTAACTAACCTCCAGTTAGAATAACACCTTTCTGCCACTGTCCTTTGCCTTGTGTGGCCAAGCCAGTTCCATTCAACAATGATACTGTGCATTCTTCGTTGTAGGTATATCACCAATGCATGGAAATAGCGGGCTGTTCATAAATGAGATTGTACGATTAGGGAGGGAGAGGAGTGGAACCTGTAAAAGTTAACCTGCTTGAATAAACATTGTGCACATTCAAACCAGTGGGCTAATGGTAGATTTAAGTATGAACAGGAAACTAAAAAGGAACTGAGTGGAGAAATCAGATTTTTGTTTTCCTGTGGACCACCTCCATGAATTTTTCTTTTGTTTTTGTGATACAAGTATTTTTATTTTTTTGTCCTTGCAGACGGTTTTTAATGACAGGAATGCAGGATCTGAGATCACGAGCGCACCAAGTAAATAAATAAACCAGGAGAACGGTGAAGGAAATTTTGTTTTTTACTGTTTTATGGGAACATTTCCACAAAACCCAGCAGAAGAAAAGTGTGAGAAGCCTCATTATCCCCACAGGGAAGAGCATTGCCAGATCTCTATGTGCCACTGAGCTGCATCGACGCCTTTGAGTTATGCTGTGAAAGCAGGCTCTGAGCATGTTGTTTTGTTTGTTGGCAGCGCTCCTGATTTCAGCTTGAGCCTTTCAGTGTTGAACTGGCCGCCACTGGGAGCTGCGGATGCTTGAAAAGATTGAATGGTTACCAGGCAGCAGACATAGACTGCACCCAGTGATGTGGAAAGGGCCAGGGGATTGTTGTTGGCTGAGCTCATCACTTTTTTTTTAACACCTCATGGCTCCTCCCCCTCCAGTCCTGCCAAAAGTGGATGTGCATTCCCCTTAGGCTGCTCCAAGTCACCTTCAAGGAGCTGCGGGGCGATTAATTTTACTTATCGACACTTCTCCTCACAAATGCAATGCCAGCTCTGGATTTACTCTCATATTCTCGTCCCATAGGTATGTTACCACAAGCGTCGCAAATCTTTCCTGGCCTCGTCCACAGTTCACGTGTTGGATTGTCCACAGGACACATGCACACACAGCGCACAAGTGCACTGATGCACTTGAATGTACTGTACATGTGCGCACACAAACACATGGGTATAAATGCACATATACGTGGACACACACAAGTATAGCCATATAGAGAAACACAGAAGCTGTTAGACACAGTAGAACAGATATGCACAGGTGTACGCACACAAAAAAGTAAGGAGGAGAGGATAAATAGTCAAAGAGACCATACCCACTCAGATGTATGCAGTCTGCAAACTGAACACATGAAGAAGCATGCAAACACACTCTTTGACAGGAGTTCTGCAGCACCCTCTCTCACTGTTTCCCCCTCTGTGATTCCTATTGCTCTCCGGCCCTGCGACCACGTTTTAACCTGAACTCACTACCGCAGTGTTTCACATCTTCTCCCGTCACCAATGGCCCATTAGGGACTCCAACCTTCCTGAGATCATCTGTTGCCGGCCCTGTTTTGTTCTGCCCGTCCCAATCTTTCAGTCTGAAGAAGGGTTTCGACCCGAAACGCCACCTACTACTTTTCCACAGAGATGCTGCCTGACCCACTGAGATGCTCCAGCATTTTGTGGTTATCTTGTGGTATAAACCAGCATCTGCAGTTCCTTCTTATGCCCTCCAGCAGGCTTATTCAAAAATAGGAATTCTGGTTACATCATGTTCTTTTCTTTATCCTAGTTGAATAAGCTGGTTCAGCAAATAGTGCAAACTATTTCAGAATTTGCATTCTAGTCAGGGTTGTGTCGATATTTCAGAATTCCAGAATTATTTCCTTTCATTTAAACACAAAGCCACGGTCATTGCATCTTCTTAACATGGAAGAATCTTCTAAGGCATTGCAGCCTTGATTTAATTGCAAATTATCTTTATCTCGGTCCACAACTCCATTGTGAAATTTGAGTTGTATCAGATTTTGAGTCCCAGAAATATCGACACAATCCTGACTAGAATGGAATACATTTCTCCCTTGCATGAAAGCTCTGCTCTAATTGAGAACACCAGGAACAGCTGGGAACTATGTATGTGGGCCATTTCCAACAATAGACACATTCAAATGAATAGAAAACCTCAAAAGCACCTTTGGTATTCACGGGACAAAGTTCTGACACCAAACTAATTAGGATATTTAGACGGATGGTGAAACTTTTAGATGATAAGGAATATAAGGAGAAGAGTTGCTGCTGAGGAGACAATTCAGAAGAAAAATTTCATATGTGAAAGAATGACTGTGTTAAGTAGCTTTTTAATTAATTTTTTGTGGATTCAGAGTTTAGTTTCCTCTCGGTTAAATTTCAACACTAAAGTCAGTGGAAAGAAATTAAGAACTAGATTGAATTGGAGAATATTTTTTATAACATCTTTCCCTCGTCAAGAGAGAGTTAGATATCGCTCTCAGGACTAACGGAATCAAGGGATATGGGGAGAAAGCAGGAACGGGGTACTGATTCTGGATGATCAGCCATGATCATGTTGAATGGCGGTACTGGCTCAAAGGGCCCAATGGTCTACTCCTGCACCTATTTTCAATATTTCTATGTTCCTATGTTTCTGCCCCGTGAAATGCTTTCGAGTTTAGAGCTACAGCATAGAAGCATGCCCTTTTGCCCATCGATCACCCAGTCACCTTAGTTTTATGTTACCCTACTTACTCATCCACTACCTTCACACAATGGGGGATTGTACAGAGTCCAATTAACCTACAAAAAGGCACGTCTTTGAGATCCTCCAGAGCACCAGAAGGAAACACATGAGGTCCTAGGGAAAATATACAAACTCCACATGGACAGTACCCAAGGTCAGGACTGAACCCTGGTGTCTGAGCACTGTGAGGCAGTGGCACGACAAGCTACTTCACAGGGCCAACCAATTAACTCAGCATTTTCTGTTTTGGAGAAGGAGTGGTTCCAAATTAGTGCTAGCTTTATTTAAAATGTGAGTTTGAACTTTTTTTTCTCATGAATAAAATCTGTTATATATTGAATCAATCTTATTTCCTCAGAGAAAATCATATTATTAAACCACTGTTGCCTTTCTGGCAGAGGTATCACAGGATAGATTATTATCCTGCTCTTTTGGTTTTAGTGGCTGCTTTCAGTCTTAGATTCAACTTTGTTTTCATGTTGATTATTTCAATGTGAGCTGGGGCTGGAGAACGTTTAGATTTTGCCCATCAATTAGGACAGCAGCTGAGAGCTTGCATTGGCTATAGTGGTGTCAGCTGTTGGTGACATAGATCCCTAGGTCAGTGTTGCCCACATCACCACAGAAACCAAGTGGTAGTGCTGCACCTAGGGTGTCAATGGGAGTCAGCTGTGGTACAGTTCAACACATCCAAACAAGAACTAGGCAGCACGGTGGTGCAGCGGTGGAGTTGCTGCCTTACAGCGCCAAAGAACCGAGTTCGATCCTGACTATGGGTGCTTGTCTGTACGGAGTTTGTATGTGCTCCCGGTGACTTGTATGGGTTTTCCCCAGGATCTCCGGTTTCCACCCACCCTGCAAAGCCGCACAGGTTTGTAGGCGAATTGGCTTGGTTTCATTGTAAATTGTCCCTAGTGTGTGTAGGATTGTGTAAGTGTGTGGAGATCGCTGGTTGGCATGGAATTGGTGGGCTGAAGGGCCTGTTTCCGGGCTGTATCTCTAAAAAAAAAAAAAACTGGGCATGGAGAACCAGTTCACTCTACAGTGTCAGTGATAGCCCAACCATTGTTTAGAGTAGGTCTATTGGATACTGAGAAATAAGGGGAAAATTAATGGTATGGAATTGAGGAATGCTGTGGAACAGAGGAATCTATGAATAACTATGCATAGTTCCCTGAAGGTGGAATCACATGTAGATAGGGTGGTAAAAAAAGCTTTTGGTGTGCTGGCCTTTATAAATCAGAGCATTGAATATAGGAGTAGGGAAGTAATGTTAAAATTGTACAAGGCATTGGTGAGACCAATTCTGGAGTATGGTGTACAATGTTGGTCACCTAATTATAGGAAGGATGTCAACAAAATAGAGAGAGTACAGAGGAGATTTACTAGAATGTTGCCTGGGTTCCAGCAACTAAGTTACAGAGAAAGGTTGAACAAGTTAGGTCTTTATTCTTTGGAGCGCAGAAGGTTAAGGGGGGACTTGATTGAGGTCTTTAAAATTATGAAAGGGATAGACAGAGTTGACGTGGATAAGCTTTTCCCATTGAGGGTAGGGAAGATTCAAACAAGAGGGCATGACATGAGAATTAAGGGACAGAAGTTTAGGGGTAACATGAGGGGGAACTTCTTTACTCAGAGATTGGTGGCTGTGTGGAATGATCTTCCAGCAGAGGTGGTGGAGGCAGGATCGATTTTAACATTTAAAAGTAAAGTGGATAGGTATATGGACGGGAAGGGAATGGAGGGGTATGGTCTGAGTGCAGGTAGATGGGACTAGGGGAAAATAAATGGTCGGCACGGACTGGAAGGGCCGAGAAGGCCTGATTCCGTGCTGTAATTGTTATATGGTTATATATGGTTATATGGTTAATGCATATCCCTCACATTCTTTGTTGGGCATTGATTTCAAAGTCTCTTACCTCCTGTCTTGTCTCCTGTGCCTCACTTCAGTAACTTTATATCACTTTGCTTCAATTAAATATTTATTTTGGTGCCAGTCACAATCTCTGTGTTCTATATTTGGGCCAAGGTTGAGCTTTCATGGAGTCAGTGCCACACAGCACAGAAGCAGGTCCTTCCGCACCACAGTCACACCAAGTAGCAAGAGCTGAGCTGAAGCAGAATGGCCCAGGCAAAATCTAAATGGTTGTAATCTTGGTGGCTAGTCATTGAGCTACCAAAGCATAGTTTCTGGAACTCCTTCCATATAGCGTTTATTCGCTCTGCCTTTCTTCCTCATGTAAGAAGCTCTTAGAAACCTAATACATTTACTTATCTTTTTGTTGTGTGTCCCACCTGCACAATGTCAAAAACACATTTAAAATCCTCATTTTTAGACCATTTATTATGGAGTCTTTGCTGTTCAAGGCTGTGAAAGAGAATGGCAACAACATTTTTGGTCACCGTTATCTCGGTCCATTCCTGACTTCATGTGAACATTTTGTAGAAGGGAGTACGGCCAGCTATATGTTGCGGGGTTCTTTACCACCCGACCCTTGGCCCTCCTCAGGTCAGCTAACAATACCAACAGTGGAAAGCTAACTGAGGATGGTGCAATGGAGCAGCAGTTAGTGCTGCCACCTCGTTGCTTCTGCGACCCACCTGAGTTTAGGTGTGTGGAGTTTGCATCCTCTCCCTCAGGCCAGAATCGGTTTCTTCTGGGTGCTCCGTTTTCATCCCACATCCTAAATGCCTGTTCTAAGTTGGCTGCTGTAACTGGTTCTAAATGTTGTAAGCAATTCAAAGGGTAAATAGGAAGATAGGGAACAGAGCTTATGGGATAGTTTAAGAAGATATTTTGGATGCTTACCTTCATTAGCCAGGGCAAAGAAATATAAAAGCAAGGAGATGTTGGTACAAATTACTAAACAATGGTTTGTCCACTGCTGGAGTATTGTGCACAGTTTTGGTTGCCAAACGATATGGGGTTTTGAGGAGTGACTAGATAGATTTGTTTTATTATGAGTGGAGGAGGCTGAGGGTAGACCTGATTGAGTCGTACACAATTATGAGTGGCATAGATAGGCTAAATAATAGGAAACATTTCCCCATTGAAATGTATAAAATTAAAGCATGGATTTAAGCTAAGGTTTGAGAGGTGATCTTTGGAAAAATATATTCACCCCGAAGGTGTTTGGAATCTGGAACACACTGCCTGGGTAGGGTGGCAGAGGCAAAGACAGAACATTTAAGATATATCTGGATAGGTGCTTGAATCAACAAGGCATAGCTGGATCACATGCTGGGAAATGGAATGGCTATGAATGGGCACTCAGTGGCTGGCAAGAGCATGATGGGCTAAAGAGCCTGTTTCACTGCTGTCTGACTCTGATTCTATGATTAATGAGAAAGTAATGTTGGAACTGCAGGCAGGCTTTCTGTTGACAAAGCCCCAGCTATCTCTGGACTGGGTTTTGTAATTCAATGCCATCAGTGAAATGCAGTTAGGTATCATTGTAGGAGCCTGCTGCAATGAAGGGTATGTATTGAAGTGCCAGTCAGTGATATAAGAGTTTCAGACGTCCGTCTCTGGGGGCGTGGATGTGGCATGAAATTTCATCTTTGCTCCATGCAGGCGTGCTGTTTGTTTGAACAGGAAACATTACTCGCTCCCTTTGTCAACTGTCAACAGTGCCCAGTGATGTGGGCAAATTCATCCATAAGCTGGCAGCGCCTGGTCCACGAAGCATAATTAACAAGACTGAGTTACTTATTGATTCACTGGGCAGAACCTTTGGCCACACAGATTCATACATCTGTGTTGGTTCTCCATTCTGTGCCAGTTTACCTGATTCACCTGAGGTTAAAGATGTTACTGCGGTGTCCAGCCTCTTTGGCCAGCAAAGCATCTATTCCAGAAAGACACAAAGTGCTGGAGTAGCTTAACGGTTCAGACAGCATCTGTGGAGAACATGGAACAAGAAACCTATCCATTTTTTCCAGAGACGCTGCCTAACCCACTGCGTTACTCCAGCATGTTGTATCCGTTTGTATAAGCCAGCACCTGCAATTCCTTGTTTCAGCAAAGCATCTATTGTCTCCGCCACCCATACCCAGAGGCTGAGGCTTGTGCCATCTGCAAAATGCCCTGCAGTTACTTGAAGGATAAGGGCAGCACATGGAAACACCATCACCTGCAGCTTTCCCTTCATGCCACAAACCATCCTCACTCATGGCTCTTTTGTCATTCATATCATGTTTTTATGTCCAAATCCTGGCACTCTCCAACAAGACTGTGGGAACATGCGGGTGCTTGATGGTTGATCTGGACTTGGTGGATGGAAGGGCCTATTTTCATGTTATATGACTCCATGATTCAAGGTTATTTTCCGCCACCTTCTCAAAAGCAATATGGGATGGACAATAAATGCTGGGCAATCACTTATCAGCATTGCCAACATCCCACAAAAAACGAATTAGTATAAAGGATAAAATATCTAGCTAATGGGCCTGATTGCAGCATTGTAGGGTATACAAAGTGTCCACTCTCCCTTGCAATGACCAAATTACCTGCAGATCCCCACCTGGAACAAGTGTAGGAATGCTCATCTAGTCTATAAGTGGGAGTGCTGTTAGTACAGATGGAAGTAAATCCCATCATCTATCAGTGCGTGTTTCGTTCATTGTGCAGTTCTTCTAATATAGATGGTTTTGGTGACTATATCAGCTGAGGAGCAGGTCACTGCTGATTGAGAGTATGCCCCATCCAAATTCTACACAAGGTCACTGTGAAGAGACAGACACAAAATGTGCGGAATAAGGGAGCAGTATAATAACAGCTAATTTGGGGGTCACAATATCCCAATGTGAGTACAACAAACTGGGTTAGGGTAGGATTAGTGTAAAAATGGGCACTTGATAATTGGTGTGGTCTCAGTGGGCTGAATGGCCTTTTTCCATACAATATCGCTGTATGCCCTAATGGGTGAATTAACATGTGTAGGAAGGAACTGCAGATGCTGGTATACACCGAAGATAGGTGCTGGAGTATCTCAGCGGGACAGGCAGCAGCTCTGGAGAGAAGGAATGGGTGATGTTTAGGGTTGAGATTCTTCTTCATACCCTTCTGAAGAGGGGTCTCAAACCGGAACGTCACTCATTCCTTCTCTCTAGAGATGCTGAGTGAATTAACATGTTACAGTTACTACCGGCAGGGTCATTCCCACTAATTTCTCCCAAATCATTGCTCTTTCTGAAATCAGCAACCGGACAAACTGAACGAGCTGGTAGGTTAAAGAGAACCAACCTGAAATATTGTCTGTCCATCCTCTTCACAGAGGCTGCCTGAACCTATGAGTTCCCCCAGCAGTTTATTTTCTGGTCTCGCCTTAATATGATTCATGGGTGCCCAAATAAACGATCCACTTAGTGCAAAGTGAACTGGCGATAACAAGAAAAACAGAGGAAAATAATAAATTATTCTGTATGTCTGTAAAAAACAAATACACTCAAGACAGACATTAGCGATCACTGTGCGCATCTGATTGTCAGTGGCTGGAGTCCGATGTTTGAAAACATTTAATGCTCACATTACAGGATCCTTAGTTTATACTGTATACTTAACAAAGTGGCATCTTTGTTTTCTGTACTGAAAACAAAGATGCCACTGAAGGGTAACTGAGGAATGTACCACTGGGTGGTGCTTCGATGGCAGCCTCGCCTACAGTCTGTCTGTCCTTTTCGTCTTTTTTTTTGTTATTTTTAGTGCGTTTAAAAAGTATGTGTTAATGTTCTCTGGTTTGTTTTATGTGGGGGGTGGGCGGGGGGGTCGGGAGAAACTTTTTTTCAATCTCCCACCTTGCCGGAGATGCGATTGTTTTCTGGATTGTATCTCCGGTCCCTCTGCGGCCTAACATCGTGGAGCTGGAGACCTTGCTCGGGACTGACTTTGGACTTACCATCGGAGCAAATTCCTTGCCTGGGATCGATGCTCCAACTGATGCCTGCGGACATTAACATCAAGGAGTTCGCAGTGTCAGGTTGAGACCGCCGTCGGGAAGCTCCAAAAGCCGCAAGACGCCCGACTAGCCCCGACCCGGAGTAGATCGCCCGGTGCGGGGGAGCTGAGATTCCCCACCGATGCAGGAGCTTGATCGCTCAGACAAGGAGGCCCGCATTCATCTAAGAGTAAGATCATCCCGTCAACGGAACGTTAGAGGCCCCCGTCCACTGGAGGACCCAAGAAGGGAGAGATTTAACTTTTTTTCGTCTTCCATCACAGTCAGGTATGCGGAGGAGTCACTGTGGTGGATGTTCATGTTAAAATGTATTTTGTGTGTTCTGTTGCTTTTTATTGGTATGACTGTAGGCAAATCAAATTCCTCGTATGTTGCAAAACATGTTTGGCTAATAAAATATGATTATGATTATGGTGTATTTTATTGAGCTACACTGTTTATTGTTTGTCCATTTTTTTAACACCAATTCTACTTGTGAATTCAAGCCAGTGTCCTGAATTGTCAACCTTCTGTCTCCTGTCTGCTGCTCTGAAACTGGTGGCCTGTGATAGATTGCAGTGGAGTGAATATGGACTGAAAGACCTGTTTCATCCTCTCGCTCCCTCAATTTTGCTGCACATTAATCTGGTGAGAATTTCTCCAAGGGAAAGCACAGCCCACTGAAACGTGAGAAAATATTTTTGTTCATTAACCAAGAATGAAGTGATTCCTTGATCATGAAGGACTTGGAAATTGTGATTACGTTTTGAATGACATGCTTCTGTCATAATTTTACTTATAAACTTCTAAACACAAGCATTTTCTGCCTGCATGTAGACAATCTGTGTACCAATATTTTGAAGTCATAAACTTCCACTGAAATAAGATGACAGAATCTTCCATTATCAGATCCTTTGGGATTGACGAGTGATGTTAATAATTAATTGTTGAGTAACTTAGTCTGATGACATCACCTTGAGGGTAATATAATCAGGAGGTATAATATTTGGGTAATATAATCAGGAGTCAGCTGCTGTTGGTCTCATGGAAAATGCAGTCTGATGTTACGTACAAGTTGCTGGTGGGATAACATAATCTGGGATCATTATCCCGGGATAAGCTGGCCAATTAAGTCTGCCCGAATACCGCTTGAGTTTTCTGGGTGTATGTGATGTCATGCATCTTGGCGATAATGAATTCACGCAACATGACACAACTCACACTTTGTTCATGTGGCAATAGAGTCTGATATCATAAACTGAGTCTAATGAGGTAATATGATTCATTTTACCTGCAGCACAGTGGCACATTAGTAGAGTTGCTGCCTGCAGCACCAGAGACCCTGGTTCAATCCTGACAACGGGTGCTGGCAGTATGGAGTTGTACGTTCTCCACGTGACCGCGTGGGTTTTATCTGGGTGCTCCGGATTCCTCCCACACTCCAAAGACGTACAGGTTTGTAGGTTAATTGGCTTCGGTAAAAGTTGTTAATTGTCCCTAGTGGGTAGGATAGTGCCAGTTTACAGGGATCGCTGGTCAGTGTGGACTCGGTGGGCTGAAGGGCCTGTTTCCATGCTGTATCACGAAACTAAACTAAACTAAATTTGATATCACATATCTGGGCCAGTGGAATAAAGGATGTATCACACCTGGGGCCAATGGGACATTGACCCCAGATTACGTCACTTTTTGTAATAGGATGATATAAGGTATTTGGGCTCCCTTGGCAATATAGTTTATTATTGCTTATTATTTAATATCTGGGAGGGGTGGGAGATTGCAACCTTCATATGGTCCTCCATGTTTCAATGAATGCAATCAACCCGGCGAGCACAATCAAATAAGATCAAATAGAACAAGTTGTTCAACAACTTTGGGCTGTGCACGCAATCTGCAAGAAGGTAAAGTGGTATCTGGGACTCGTCACTCAATTAAGTTTAAAAAATAATAATTTTGCAAAAAATTGATGCACATTTATAATACAAAAACCCATCAATTTTATTGCTATTTTCCTGCTGTTTTCTGGAAAAGGTTATGATTTTCTTGACATTGTTCCAGTGGTAAAATACGTTTTGAACAGTCAGTTCAGTCACCTTTACATCAAAACCAATCTTGTGCTGTTATTGCGCCCAATTAATCTCATTAAATAGTCAATTTCCCTATTGTGGTCTTTAACCAGCCATTTAATCTCATTCCACCAGAGCATGTGTTACCCATCCACCCAATTATTCTCCTCGGGAAAAGTTCTGTGTAAATAGTCCTGTTGAGCCAACCACCAGAATAATTATCAATGTAGCATTTCATTGTTTCTCCAAGGCAATGGCTTTCTTATACAGCTGCCTTTTCTTTACCCAGCAAAGCAAACAGAGAAAATCCGATTATGAAATTTTAAGAAAGTAAATGCTGGAAATCTGGAGAAAATGCAATAGCATCCAATAAATCAGGCAGCATATATGGAGAGAGAAACGGTGAACGTTTCAAGTCTGGGACATTTAAAATCAGAACTGGGAAAGAGAGAAACAAGTAATTGGGGAAGGGAGAATGAAGAAGTTATCCCTGTTAGTCTGAAAGAGCATGATCTATTGTCCAAGTTATTTTACCTATTGCCTGATTAAAAATCAGGAAACTATCTTGAAGGGACAATGTCTCTTTCCCAGGGGCATGTTCCTTCTCTTCCAGCACTTTGGTTGAAATAGAGTGAGCTTCTCTTGATGCATTCCAACTTGGTTGCCTATTGCTCTACCCAAGACCGCAGGAAATTAGAGGTTAGAGTGGACACAGTCCAGTCCAACACAGAGGCTGGCCTTCCTCCACTATCTCACCCCTTCTAATGACAGGCAGAAGACACAAAAGTTTGAAAGCACGTAGCACCAGAATCAGTAACAGCTGCTTCCCCATGGTTATCAGGCAGTATTCTGGTAGTATTCAATAAAGTTAAAAAGATAAAATAAACTAATAAGGAACATCTCACAAACTAAAATTGCACTAGGAAACCCACAAAGATTTTGCCAGATGGAACATTTCTAAGCAAAGCTTTCTAAGCAAATACTTTATGAATTGGAAAATGACAATTTAAGTTTATGAGAAATTGAAGCATTTTTTATTAAGTATTGGCTTAGGGGCAAAGCACGCATATTGGCAAGTTTATGGAGATTGGACTTCTGAAGAGCAGTGGCCGAGAACTGAACCTTGAGCATTGGTTTTATTATTGTCACACGTAGCAAAATACAGTTAAAACAACGTTGAATTATGTGTTTTCCAAGCACATCATATCATATTTACAATCTACACAGTACAATGGTACAATCTAACCATACACAAGTACACGATGTAATACAATGAGATAATAAACAGAGTGCAGAATATAGTGTTGCCACTCGAGAGGAAATGCTAATAAAAAATGTGCAAGGGTCACAAGGAGGTGGATTGGGAGATCTATTTGGAAAATAAATTAAACTAAACAAGTCTCCCTGAAATCTGTCATCTGTTCCAACTATCAAATTCTCAGAGATATCTGGAGTCCTGAAGGTTGTGGTTTCCCTTATAGTTGGTGAGAGAGATCACAGATTATTGAGATGATATCTGGAGTGGGCTAGATGTAATAACAGCTTACATGTTTAACCCACGATGTGCTGATGAGTGGATTGTACAAATGTTTCAGGTGAGGGATTAGATGCCAGTGTCTGCATTATCCTATGTGGTGTTGAGCTTTGAAAGTTGTTGGTGCTGCACTTGTCCCAGCAAGTATAGATTATTCCATCACAATCCTGACCCGTGCCTTGTTGATGTTAAACGGGCTTTTGTGTGTCTGGAGATGTGTCACTCACTGCAGTTCATTCAGGCTCCTGACCTGATCTTGTAACCTTAGCATTTACATGGCTGGTATCATTGAATTCCTGGCCACTGTTGATCTTCAGGTGCTGAAGGCAGGGAACTCGGCAAGTCCAGTGCCACTGAATGCCAATGATAGGTGATAAAGTTGGAAACAGTCTTTTTCTGAGGTTATTGTATCGTGAATGAACTTGCCACATCAGCTCCAGCCTGAATGTTGTCCAGATGTTTCTGTATTCAGGCATGGGCTGCTGAGAGACCGCAAATAGAATTTGCAGAGGGATTGCAAATACAATTGAACACAGTGCAATCATCAGTGAACATCCCCACCTCTGATCCTGCAAAGGAAGAAAGGTCATTGATGCAGCAACTAAACAAGGTTTCCTCTGCCTGAGGAACTGCTTTGGTGATGTCCTAGGGCTGGAATTATTGACTTTCAGTAGCCACGACCATCTTCCTTCATGTGAGGTACGATTTTGCCTGGAAGCCCGCAGACTTCATCTCTAGATGATTAACAGCATCCCTGGATGGCACAAGCAATTGAGGACCACCTCGATGCCAAAGACAGCCACCCCTCTCAAAATGTCTGTTTTTTAGAATAGGTTATCATCCATTTTATTTCTGAGTTTGCTGTGAACACATCTGTAAAGATTTAATATGAAAAAAAAATCTCCAATATCTTAACTAACAAGAGAGTCAATTTTCAAAGCAACAGTGTAGTGAGAAACACATATAACTGTGGGGTGATTCATGCAATCTGTTTAGTCTTTTTTTTTGCTTCCTCTAATAAGATGCTTGCTGTTCAAAATTTAAGTAAACACGATACACAGGCTGGCAGCTTGTACTTTGTAAGAAGTGAATCACAGAGAGAATTACTTTTATATTTTCCATCTGGGCAAAAAATTGAACCGTTTATGTTCAATTAAAAATTATGATTTATCAGGTGTTTATATTGTCCTTCCAATGGAAGTGAATATGGAGGTCTTGTATATTGTCGGAAAGGCTACGGAAATATTTCATGAGCTGAGCCAAGACCAAGCATTGATGATGACGTTGCAACATTTTTTTGCCTTTCCTTGGCTTGGATTTGCTTTCCAATGAATCATGGCTGATGACATTTAGATTGAGAACTGGGGGAAGATAAAGTCTGGAGGATTGAGACAGAGATAGAAATTATGGTTATTGGGTAGTAGGAAATGGGGATCATGAGAGATGGAGGAAATTGGAATAGAGGAGAGAAGGCCTTAGGGAAGATAAAAACTGGAGGGTCCAGAAGATAGAAACGGGGCTGCAGGGATGATTGTTAATGTGGTTCAGGGTCAAAATCAGAGATGGACACTGGGAATCATGGCTTTGGGGGAGAGAGAAACTAGGGGAACAGCAAATGACTAGAGATGGGAATCTAGGGTCAGTGAAATAGGAAAGGAGTCCATATGAAACGGTAAAGATGAAGATGGACATGGAACTGCTGTCAAGAGTTTGATGAAATGAGCTTTGGCATTTACTATCGATGAGCAACAACAGCTAGGTATCACAAGTTTCCTGGGGACAGTACACCAGCTACTTCCTTCAGTCTGCTTTCCTTCATCTACCAACCTTGGGTCTTCAACTTACCCATCCCCCTGCTCTGTTCTCCATCCTTCACCTGGTTTCCCCTCTTCTGCTATGGAGGTCTTCTGATTCGGAAACTTGGCACAGAACAGTTGTTGGCACAAAACCATGAGGAAAATTATTTAGCTACAGTACAGTACAGTAAACACAGTAACATTTGTAGAGGTCATGTGGTTGGACTGTCACATGATCACATCCCCAGGAATGTTGCCATTCAGAGTTGGCAACATTATCCATATCCTTTGATACACGTACCTAACAAGAATCTATTGATCCTGGTCTTGAAAGCCCTAATTGTCCTAACATCCCCAGTCTCTTGGGGATGAATGTTACAGATTTCCACTTCCCTATATCGGAACAAACATTTCCTGATTTCTCTCCTGATTCCCTCTTTTTCAGTATGTTTTTATTCACATTGTGGATGTGGGTGCCAATGGCAACGCCATCAATTACAACCATTTCCCATATCATTTTCAGCAGGTTCTGGCCTTCCTTCTCGAACTGCAACACTCTGCATACCATGCACTCCTTCTGTACTTGAAAAATCAGCAAGATGCTGGAAATCTGACATTAAAAAAACAGTAATTTCTGGCAACAGACCACAATCAGTGAGGATAGGTGACAAATCATCCACTACGACAAGCTTCAACATTGGTGCCTCGCAAGAATGCGTTCTCAGCCCCCTTGGACGTAAACTAGGGGCGGCACGATGGTGCAGCCTTACTACGTCCGAGACCCAGGATACATCCTGATTACGGGCGCTGTCTATACGAAGTTTGCACGTTCTCCCTGTGACCGCATGGGGTTTTTCCGGGTGCTACAGGTTTCTCCCACACTCCAAAGACGTACAGGTTTGTAGGTTAATTGGCTTTGGTAAAATTGTAAATTGTATCTCTTAAGTCTAAAGTAAAGTCTATAGTAAACTGTAACAAGATCAGGAACTACTTGCATCGTGCAGAACCCCTAGAGATACATATGAATGCAAGTTATTGGGAATTTCTTATTGATAAAGATAAATTGGCAGATGATTGCGATTAAATGGTGATGATTTGAAGTAAATTGATTTGGAGGTAATTAGATGGATTAGATCATTCTGTAGACTGGACATACATGGAAAATGTTCCAATCGTTGATTAAATATTAATCTTGCTTGGTTGGATGCGTAGCATGTTTTGGAGCATATATCACTCCTCAAAAATCATTGGGCCTCAAGACCTTGTTGTACAGTACACAGTTATTTTCTGATATAGTGAATTAAATTGGCTGGAGACTGGTCAAGACCAATAAATATACAGTGCTGAATTATCTAGTCTGGCTGAAGATGGTTCCAAGTAGTTCAGTCTTGTCATTTGCACATGTTGAGAATAAAGAGAGATTATCTAATTGTAATGGAGACAATTCTTATGTGGCTTGGCAGGATTGATGCAGGAATGATATTTCCTCTGAATTGGATATCGAGAAGCAGGAGCCAGAGTCTCAAAACAAGGGGTCTGCCATTTACAATAGAAATGAGAATACATTTCTTTATCCAGAAGGAAGCAAATCCTTGGAATTCTCCACCTGAGGCCTGTGGAGGCTTCTTCATTAGGTATATTCAAGATAGCCTTTTGGTTAAAGAGCAAATTTACAGTTTGTGGAGGAAAGTGACACTGAGATAGAAGATCAACTAAGTTCTTTTTTGAACGGAGGTGCAGACATGAAGGGCCAAATGGCCTACTCCTGCTGTGTTCTAATGATAGATGCCGAGGGCCATTCCTGGCATTTTGATTAAAGTTGGAAAGCCTTCCCCAAAAGGGCAATTGTCACCCAACACTTAATCCGAACTGTGCCTAACTCAACCACTAACACTTCTATCTAAGCTACCTTCCTTCTACTAATCTTTGGATCCTAACATCCACTCAAGACCACCTCACGCCCACCCACCTCCAGCTGCCAATTATCATCATCATACTTCCACTGCCCTCGACTGATGATCGGAGCCTCCTTAAAACTGATCGTCTGCAGCCCATCCTGATTCACTATCCTCAACTCTCCCACCCATCCCCAGGTAACTCTTTCCTCCAATTCTCTGCATTCACACCTGGATCTGTTCCCGCCAATACCAACTTAACTGATTTATTTTGCATGTTAATGTTTCATGGCCGTCCGAAGGGGGAGGGTGGGGTGGGGTGGGGTGCGATGGGCGCACCCCGCTTTTTTTCCAAAGTTTAAAAAAAATCTAGAGTAAAACAAAATTGGTGCGTAATATATTTTTATTCTACACCAGGGCAGAGGGAGCTTTGCCTTTGGGCTCCTTGACCCTCTTGCAGCTGTACAGCCACTGGATGACCCTGGCGTTGAGCTCGATGACCGAAAGGGCACAGGGTGGGTGCTTTTTCTTCCCCGAGTGGCTCGTTGCTACTACCGCTGCTGCTGTGCCGGGACGGCTCGCTCTCCGAGTCTGGTGCATCTCAAGGGCCTGTCCCACTTTGCGATTTTTTTGTAAAACCGTCAAGTTGTACGACAAACATGCTGACATATGCTGGCCTGCTGGTGACGCTCGGTTAGGGTTAGGGTCAGGGTTAGGGTTACGGCTAGGGTTAGGGTTAGGGACCACAAACGGGTTGTAAAATATTCTTCCTTCAATGCATGGATTTTAAACACTAATATATTAAAATTAATACAATAAAATCAATTGTGCACGTGAAAAGATGTCTGAGTTGTTCAGTTTTATTTAAAGATGTATTGGTCCGCTTCCAGATCCAATCACCGTCTCCAACTTTTCACAGGGATGGATTCCGTGATTGTAGACGGAACTCCTCTCTACCCTCCACACCCCTCTTTCCCCCTCCCTCCCCATCCCTCCTTCTCCACCCCCACCCCCTAACCTTCTCCCTTCACCTCTCCCCCCTTCTTCCCTTCCCCCCACTTCCTCCCCTCTCCTCGCTACACTCTTCTCCTCCTTCTCCATTCCCCCCCACCCCTCACATTCCCTTCTCCCCCTCTCCCTCCCTTCTACCATTCTCCACCCCCGCCCCCCACTCCCACTTTACCCGACGCCCCCCATTTGTGGACCTAGCCTGTGACAGCTAGATCCCACTAATATTTCTGCGCAAAGCCCACAGCTTCTGTTTTATTAACATTTAGTATGGGATAAATGCAAGCTTTGGGAACAACACTCCCCACCTCACACACCCCCCCCCATTGACCCCTCGCCTTGCTTCAAAATGGGTGGTGGGTATTTACACCCAGTGGCCGGAGCAGGTGGGTGGCACTGGTACATTGACAACATTGCCTGTACCCAGTTGAAAAGCCCCTGCCTCTGGGGATTTGGAGAGACCATTGGAAGAGATATCTGCCTCTGGGACAACTCGTGGCCAACGGTTTAGTTCCCATGTGGAGCAGGCAGAACATTGGGGGTTTGAGTCCAACCCCTGGGGCCCCTGTGTTACATTTAGTTCAGAGATGCAGTGCCCTTCAGCCCACCGTGTGCACACTGACCAGCGATCCCCCGCACATTACCCCACACGCGCTAGGGACAATTTATACTTATAACAAGCCTATCAACCTAGAGTTAGGGTTAGAGTTAGGGTTTGGACTAGGGTTAGGTTAAGGGCTAGGGTCAGGGTCAGGGTCAGGATCAGGGTCAGGGTCAGGGTTACGGTTAGGGTTAGGGCGAGGGCTAGGGTTAGGGTTAGGGTTTCCTCCCGCACTCCAAAGGCGCAGGTTTGTATATATTGTTCCTAGCGTGTGTGGGATAGTGTGCAGGGATTCGCTGATCGCAGGCTGGGTCCACAAATGGGGGGCGTCGGGGAAAGTGGGGGGTGGGGGGGGTTGGAGAATGAAGAAGGGGGAGAAGAGTGGAGCAGGGAGAAGGCAGGAAGAGGGGGGGAGGGAATAGAGGGGGAGAGGGGAAGGGAGATGGGTAGGGAGAATGGAGAGGGGAGAATGGCAGGGGGGAGTGGAGAAGGAGGGATGGGGGTGGGAGGGAGGAAGAGGGGGCTGGAGGGGAGAGGGGAGTTCAGTCTACAATCACTGAATCCATCCCTGTGAAAAGGTAGAGATGGTGATTGGATCTGGAAGCAGCCCTATACATCTGTAAATAAAACTGAACGACTCAGACGTCTTTTCATTTGCACAATTGATTTTATTATATTAATTTTAATATATTAATGTTTGAAATCCATGCATTGAAGGAAGAAAATGTTACAGGCTATCCGTGGCCCATAACCCCAACCCTAACCCTAACCCTAACTGGGCGTCACCTGCAGGACAGCATATGTCAGCGTGCGACAGGGCGCACAACATGATGAGACACCCAGATGTCGCCCCTGGATTTTGAAGATTCTAAAATGCAGGGGCGACAGGGAGACACCACACGTCACTTGCGTGTCACCGCGCGTCACCACGCATCACGCCACGTCACGACTTGACCACGATGCGACAATCTCTTTTCAGGCTGTCGCCGAAAATGTCGCCCAAGTGGGACAGGCCCTTCTCGCTGTGAAACTTGCAGGCAAGGCTTTCAACGACGGCGTCGGTGGCAATCTTCTCCCTGGCCAGGTTCTCGATCACCTCGGGCTCGTGTCCTCAGTGCTCAAAGAAACTGTCCAAGCCTGAGCAGGCTCGTGAGAAGTGGCAGCTGAGGTCGGAGGGAGAGCGCCGTAATCCGCCTTCACCAACCCGCCGCTTGAGCGACTGCTTGGGGCGACACTGCTGCTGCTTCTCGGGGCGCTACTGTTGTGGTTACTTGTGCACCCTGGGATGCTGCTGGTGTGGCGACTGGTGCTTCCTGGAGCGCTGTTGGAATGGTTACTTGTGCACCCTTGGGTGCTGCTGGTGTAGTTACTAGTTCACCCCGGGGTGTTGCTGGCGAGGCTGCTGTTTCTCCCTGGATAATTGCTGCTGTGGTTACCTGTGCACCCTGGGGTGCTGCAGCCTCTGTACCTTCTACAAATTCAACCCCTTCCGACGTTGCTGCTCCTGTTGCCGGCCCCTGCTGCTTGTTGCCCCAGCCACTAGAGTCGGGCAGCAGTCGCCTGACCAGGTTGCCACCGCCCTTGAAACTGTTGGTGCTGCTGGTGGCCGTCGCTCCCCGCACAAACTCGCATTTCTGCCGGTACATGGCCAGCGAGTCGGGCTTGAGCTGCCTCTTGGAGTTGGAGCGAAGCACAATGTCAGGCGGGAGCCCCAGCTGCTAGGGGCTGCCAGAGGCCAGGTAAGTCTTCGTGTTGCTGCTGCCCCCGCTGCTGCTGCTGTTGCCTTCCTCAGAGGTAGAGCTGCCCAAACCATTGGGCTCCACTTTGCACCCCTCGCCGTCTGGCTCTTCATGTACTTGGCCTTGTCAGCAGCCAATCTCACCATGGCGCTCTGCGGCCCCCGCCTGTCTCCCTCCATTTGACTGCGGAGGTAGCCAGGACCCTTGGTCCGGAGCCTGAGCAGCAGAGAGACGCTCGCCTGAGCCGGCATGCTTACAGTGGGCACGATTTCGCTTGACATCCTACTTTGATCCAGCCAACGTGGACAAACATCTTTTCATATTTGCGAAGAAGCAAAGACCAGGACTTCCATGAGCAATGACAGGCTGTCTTCCCTTGCCTTAATGTACATTCACTATGATTTTGCCCATGACTTGTACAAAGTGGACACTAGGTTTGCACAGTTACATTCTCGGAAAATGGAACTGAAAAATGTGATTTATGGCCAAATGGCAATATATGCTGGTCTGCCACAAGTGTTGTCAAAGTCTGTGTGAGGAACCCTGAAGTGTCTGCTATTCCCCTCACACTTGGGAGCACAAACAGGGTACTGCAAGAAGAGGTAGAAGTCGGGCCACCTACATCAGTGTACTAGCTGCAGAATGACACAGGCCTTGGACAGCATTAACAAACTGAGGGCTGCCATGCTAGATAAATTGGTCCGAGGTGCTATGTTCGTGGAACCAGGGATGGCATATAGGTTAAGGCCAATGAATGCCCTTACATTAGAATAAGTAGTGGTAAATGGCAATATATATTCAGGAGCACCTGAAAGATTTTGCAGCATCATGCCAGCATGCTGAGTGCTGAGTGACAGTGGACGAAGAACTCATTCCACAATAGTAACACAGGGTGATTTTTTTAAATTGTACGTACCATGCTACTCACCTTTATGTGACATTTACCAGGAGCACCTGAATGATTATGCAGCATCATGCCAGCATGTTTGAGTGTTTTGTAAGCTATATGATGAATTGTGAATTTCATATGTTATGTTATTATATATTGGTATATGTTATTGAATCAAAATCAAGAATTATAAATTCACATTTTAAAAATGGTTTCACAATTCAGTGGTACTGATTTTCAGTATTCCATACTGATATTTGAGAATACACGAGGTTGAATGCAAAATACTGATTTTCAAAAATCCAGTTTCTGTTTAGTACCCTCTATTGCATTTATGTGAGAAGTACCAATTTCCCTAACAAAATACTGATTTTCAGCCGTCAAAATACGGAAATGCTCGGTGTAACTTGGCAGCTCTGCAATTATTCACAATCACATTGTGTTTGAGAATTCAAAATGTGATTTGTGATCTTGTGTATGAGTCATCATGCAACTAGAATTTGTTATAATAGTATGACAGTAAAATAGGTTTGTTTGAAAGCGATCATAGTCATGTAATTGCAACATTTAGTTTGACTTCAATGTACATAATGCAAATTGAAGTCGAACTAAATGTTGTATTCACATCACTATTCCATGTTGAAATTGATGTGATGTGAAGTTGTTAAGTCAGGAGAAACACTGTACACACTAACACAGTCTAACAGTAGCAGGCAATCAAATCAGGACAAAACATTTTCTAAAAAAAGTTTTCTTTACTGCAAAAACTTACAGTATTTTATTTACAGTTTTTGCATGCTCCTTTATAACATTTTACATAACATTTTACAACAGTACAACTTGATTATTAAAATTACAACTTAAATTCTTGATTTTTTTTTAATGTATACAACAATGACCCCAATCATCCCATTTCACCCACTCATTACTCTGGACTCAACCAACATTATTTCTGAAATATTGGTCATACATTTTGTGCAAAAATGCTCCAAAATAAGTCTCAGAGTGCATCAGAGAGAATCTAAAACCCCCACCGTGAGGGACTTCTTTCACATAATTTTTTTGTAATCCTGTCAAGCCACCCTCTTGTTTGAAAAGCTTCATACGGGCCTGTGTTTGAATGATTTGTGGATTTGGCCTGCGCCCTGAATCTGCCTATCATATGGGACCCAGTTGCCTCATGGCTCAGACTGGGACAGTCCACAAAGAAAATCTTAAGCAAGCAAGGGTGAGTTTCTCAAACAAGTAATTTATTTCAGCCTTATTTCAGTATTACAAAGAGAACTCACAAATCTGCAGTCCCAAAATTCTTACAAAATTTTATACAATTCAGGTTGCTATAATTATACAGATTCTACAGTTTCATGATAAATCTTCAAGATCCTGTTCTTAATTAGGGATTGTGACCGCTTCTTATTGATTTATGTGGGACTAGTCTGACTGCAACTCCTCCATCCTTGTAGACAACAACTCCTCCTTTGTGGGCCTGCTTTTCCGTTCTTATCATACCTTGCTTATCCTGTGAATAGTCCTACATTGCAATTCCCATACATAGATATCTTTGTTCAAACTAACTTGCAGTCTAAGCACTTTCTTACTCTAATTACTACACAGACCTTTTCTAACGTGACCTTTAAATTACCTTTACTGAGAGCCTAATTTTCCTATAATCCTTTCCCAGTATGGTATTTAGGTTGGTCATATTACAAACTTTCCTAATTTCTTATGATTCTTGAGATTTGTTCTTCGCTACCAACCTGTGTGACCTGTTCAGTTGCACGCTGTGACTGATAAGTCTACCTTCATGGTGTTGATTAAATTCCAGGCCTAACAGTTGTGTAGTCACCAAGAACAGGAAATTCTTTCTCAGAACAACATAGTACTCTATAAGAAGCATGAGCAAGGCCATGCCTGATAAATTAGTTCATGCAGGTGGCATTCCAGTTAACTTGAGGTAACGATGGCTGTGGGTTCCATGTGGTGTTTTCTCTCATGCCACTCAAGTGTAGCTGGGATGAAGGAGACCAGAGTTGCCAGCTGTATTAAGAACTCCTCGGTCTGCCAAAGCTTACCAAATCTCCCGCTTGCAAACCATTTTAACTCTCCTTCCTATTCCCATATTGACTTTTCTGTCCTGGGGCTCCTCCATTGCCTGAGTGAGTCCACACGCAAACTGGAGGAACAGCATCTCGTAATGAACATTGAATTCTCAAATTTCAGGTAACGTCTAACAACCCTTCCTCCCGCTTCCCTTCTTCCCCAAAAACCCCCTTCCTTCTCCATCCTTCTCCTGTGCCCCACTTAGACACACCTATTCCTCCCCTCCCGCTCCACCTACATTCCTTCCCTTGGCTTCACAATTTGCAACTCTTCAATCATTTCCATTCACATCATATGTTTTTTTAATCTCTGGTTTTTGTCTAATCATCTCCCTATCAAAATTTCCCCTCGCTTGAGTTCACCTATTACCTGCCACACTTTGTCCTGCCCCTCATTCCTTCCAGCTTGCTTCCCCCCCCCTCACACCCACCCATTTGCCATACAATCAGTCTGAAGTGTCCTGAACCGAAACATCACCGATCCATGTTCTCTGGAGATGCTGCCTGACTCGCCGAGTTACTCCAGCACTTTGCATCTTTCTTTGTAAACCAGCATCTGCAGGTCCTTTCTGCATATTAAAAGCAACCTTGCTTTCCATGTAGTTGTGCAAAGTTCAGGCAATTAGTTTAGTTTAGTTGAGAGATACAGCATGGAAACAGGCCCTTCGGACCACCGAGTCCGTGCCGTCCAGTGATGCCTGCGCACTAACACTATCCTGTACATACTAGGGACATTACAATTTTAGAATGACACACGTAATCTCAGCCGCGATTTGTGTTTTCCAATAGGTTCTGCTGGATGTGAGAAAGCGGGAACGGTCCACTCCCTAGGCTTGGAGTGGTTTCTATCCCAGAGTCTCCAATCCTTTACTTCTATTTCCCCAAATTCCCAAGCCCAATAGCCAACAATTAATGAGACACAAGGAACTGCAGATGCTGCTTTACAAAAATTATAAGCCGAGTGGGTGATGTTCACAATATCAGCAAAGACCAGGAACTAAACCCGGCAACTTCATGCTCAACATCACATCTTCTATCTGGGAACATTCCAGCCTGTAGGACTTAACGTTGAATTCTCTAATTCTCTAACTACATATTGGCCTACCAGAATTTTAACTTTATTTATCTTTATTTTGGCTTTAAAAAATCTTTATTTTTTTCCTTATCCCCACCATCAGCACGACATAATATCAACCAAAAAGCTTAATCTGACTTAATTTGCCTCTTAGATCATCCAGTCTCACCCTTTGGGAGATATTCCCTTTATCACAGCCATCCCTCTTTCCCCCATCTTTACTGCTACCTAAATTACTTATTTCCCAGGCCATTAACTGTTTCTCTTCCCATCAATGCTGTTTGACCTGTTGAGTGTTCCATATATTTTCTGTTTTTAGTTCAGATTCCCAACATCTGCAATTTTTTAAAAATTTTCCTCTCAATCTCTGTCTCGGATCCAATCCACAAGCAGTACATGCCTTGCGTTCACTTCTCCCTTGGACAAATTAATTTTGCAAATCAAACCATTGAAGCAAGACTGTCCCAGACTGAGCTGCAGCCACTGCAAAATACCAATTGTTCCACAGCTGGTTCAACTTTAGTTTTAATTTAAAAGAACTTTCAGCATAATCCCACGAGCTGTCAGTTGAGGAAAACAAAAAAAATAATCTGTTTTCCACGAAGATACGATCACACTCGTTCCAACTGCACTAATATTATTTTAGAAGGTAGTGTGAGCAAAATCTTAAGGTTAACACTTGGTCACCCAAGGCAGCTGTTAGGTTGCTCCAATTAGCTTCAGAAATCCTTGACCTAATAGACGTGGAAAATCAATTAATCATTCTCACCGTTCACCAGCATTGCTGGAATGCATTTAGAGCAAAATGGGTGAGGACTGTGTTAGCATTTGACGGGCATTGCCCTTCATAA
This sequence comes from Raja brachyura, assembly GCA_963514005.1. The sequence goes on along the minus strand of OY740794.1, from coordinate 36,017,872 downwards.
ATCTAAAAACAAGACTTCACTTTCTGTTCTGGTCCGTATGCAAAGAATCTGAGAGCTCAGAAGAGCCCGATCTTTATGAGTCAGCACATTCTGCAACAAGAAGAGAAGTTATTAGAAGCAGTTCTTCAGGACTACGCACCACAGGTTTTTCCCTACTGCAAATATTTGAAGTTCAGAGTTGGTTGTGGGGTATTTGGTTTGGTACAGTGGCGCAGCTAGTAGAACCGCTGCCTCACAGCTCCAATGACCCAGGTTCAATCCTGTACTCTGGTGCTGTCTGTGTGGAGTTTGTACATTCTCCCTGCAACCATGTGGGTTTCTCCCGGGTGCCCTGGCTTCCTCCAACACCTTAAAGACGTGGAGTTGAATGGGTTCTTTGGTCACTGTCAATTGTCCCTAGTGTGTAGGTGAGTGCTAGAATCTGCAGTGGAGGTGGTGGGGAGGAGGGGGCAGTGAGTTTATTGGGAATGTGATAACAATATAAAATAGGATGTGTGAATGGGTGGTTGAAGTATGGTGTCCACCCTATGGGTCGAAAGGCCTGTTTCTGTCCTGTGTGACTCCATGATTTTAACAAATGTCTTTCTTCTGATGCAAGGCTATTAAACCTTCTTTTCCTCCATCTTTTGTTCCCTTCTGATCAATTATCACTTTGCAAAGGTACAATAGTGATTAATTGTTTAAAAAAGAACTGCAGTTGCTGGAAAAATCGAAGGTAGACAAAAATGCTGGAGAAACTCAGCGGATGAGGCAGCATCTATGGAGGGAAGGAATAGACGACGTTTCGGGTCGAGATCCTTCTTTAGATGGGTCTCAACCCGAGAAGAAGGGTCTCGACCCAAAACTTGCCTATTCCTTCGCTCCATAGATGCTGCCTCACCCGCTGAGTTTCTCCAGCATTTTTGTCTGCCTTTGGTGATTAGATTGTGCATTAATGTCTCCATTAGGTTAGCAATATTATACTCCCCTGTATTTTAAATAAAATCAACAAAAGGTGGAAATACTCATCAAGTCAGACTGTATCTGTAAAGATAAAAAAAATTAACAATTCCATTCAATGACCTTTCTGTTTCCTCCATGGGTTATAGACTTGAGTGGGACTTGAACCCTTGGCTGCCAGTTTCCTCCCCACCCACCTCAATCGTAGCATGGTTTGGCCCTAGATATGTCTCTCATTATATGGTATCTTCCATTTGAGCAGTTTTGAGTTCTAAACAATGAGTGAATTGAGGTTGAATAAGATGTGAAATGTTAACCATCTGATGCCGAACCCCATTTGACCTTTGACATGGGATTGGTCATTTAAATATTATAACGGTGCTCTGAGCCTCACATTCATTCTACCTTGCTGGTTTGACCCTTTCTAACTGGCAACCCCAGCTCTCAGGGACTACCAGTTCAAATGCAATAGTCTGCTAGAGCAGTGTGCTAAGGGAGGAAAGGTAGTTCACCTGCCCCACCAAGATCATGGTCCTCTTTGCCACTGGAACCCACTGTCAGCCCAATCTCCTATAGAAGCCAGCACCCACCCCACCATCAAGTCTACTTATTTAATGATTTCCTTTACGGCCTCCCTTTTCCATCCTCATCACTAGAATCAGAGCCCCCTGGGGTAGAAATCCCTGAAGCCAGAGAGTGAGCTATTCCACAAGGCATCTGCAAGTTCCTTATGGGCATTGCAGCTGTAAGGAACCTCTGAAGAACCCCTCCCCTTCAGGAGGTCAACCTGTTGTTTTGACCAAGGTTCACATTGGAAACATTGCAAGCAGTGACGACAACTGCATAACGTGGGGAAACAAATAGCCTTGATTGAAATTCCACTCTTCCCACTTTTGTTGAGGAAGACCCATCTTAAACAATAATAGGACAGCTTGTTTACCCCTCATGTTGTACGGTACAGTTTCTGCATTGCTTATATGCCTCCGCAGTGTGCGGAATGTCATTCATTGTTTGGCATAGACTTTAGTATGTGACCATTAATGAACTATTCTTTCAATCTCAGAAAATGATTGAAGGGTTTTACATTGGTGAAGTTGACATTGGATTTGAAGAGTGGAGCTTTGTGGTCTTGGCTGGCAAAAACACAAGACATTAAGATGAGACCTGACTAAGATCATTTATAGTTGTTTTTGTATTTATCTTGGAGAAGAAAATATTGTGAGAACATTGTTCAAGCTTGGAGTAACCTCCTTAAATCAAATTGCTGAGGAAATACAGGAAGAATATATGAAACTGCTTTCAAGAATTTGAAATTTTGGACATCAGCTCTGCTCCTGTATACTTGATTGATTGATTGATTGATTGATATTGCATTGTCACAAGTACTTGATGCAGTGAGATTCTTTGTTTGCATACAGTACAAGTATGCAAAAGTCGGCAACAAATAAAAGGCACAGACTACGTTACAAATGCATTCAAATATAGTCCCTGTGCTCATGTTGTCATAACAAGACCTCCTATCCCAGCCCTCGCCAAACCTCAATAAAGATAACTTAAAGGTCTTTTACAGCAGTCTTCTTCTTGCGAATGAAACATAAACCAAAGGAATAGTTAGATCTCAAGCGGGGTGATGAGCATCCATGTTCTTGTCGCTGCGTCAATGTCTACCAGGCTTTGAGCTCCATTTGGTGGGTGGTAGAGCGGGCACCCAGAGATGACATGGTTGGCTGTCTGTTGTTCTGCTCCGCATTCACAGGCTGGGCTCTGGCGGAGTTCCCATCTACACATGCTGGCATTGAAACGCCCAACTCCAGTACGAAGTCTGTTGAGCTTCACCCATGCTCCTCTGGGAAGGTCAGACCCTTACAGCAGTGAATTGAGGGGAAAGAATGCCTCACCCCATTTCACTCTTGTACTAATAATCACCCACCATGTCTGTCTCCGCAGCACTTCTCCAGAAGATTCAAAAGATAGATCAGATGATTCTCAACTATTGGTTACAATTGGAAAATAACGATACTCAAAGATAATTTATTTGTATGCTCCTGGACTTTTCTCCTTTCTGTTCACTACGATATCCTGAAGATTATTTATTAATTTGTGAAGTTCCCGGGAAATGGTGGCGAGTGAACAACCTCACTGACAGGACTTTAGATCTTTTGCATTCTTTGTGCACGGGTGCAGTTGGTTGTGCTCAAATTCTCTCAAAGGGACGGGGAACAGTTCTTTATTGTACATGGGTTTGGATATGATTCAGAAACCACTGCTTTGTGTATTATTTCAGACTGTGTTTGCATGAATCTGGTCACCATGATTTATGCTGCAGCCTTGCCAATTGTGTAAACACTCTTCATAGGCTCCTTCACTAGACAGTCAATTTGCATTCACCATAAACCAATATCCATCAAGTTAACTTTAGTCTCCCTGTTTGAAAGTCATAGGAGTTTGAGAACTGCTTGAACCAAAGTAATCCTGTAATATTCACATGCCTGTGCCATATGATATGCAGCCATGCCTCAGTGAGCAACTGTACAGAGTCGTTGCCTCACAGTTCCAGCCGCCCTGAATCAACCCTGATCATTGGTGTGCTCTCTGTGGAGGTTGTATGTTCTCCCTGTGACTGCATGGGTTTCCTCAGGGTGCTCCGATTTCCTCCCACTTCCCAATGACACGTAGATCATTGGGCTAATTGGCCTGTGCAAAGATCTCCCTGTGTAAAAGTGAGTGGTAGAATCTGTGGGGCAGTTATGAATGTGGGAAGAATGGGTTACATGGAAACTTTGTGGGAGCATTGGGATGCTCCGTGAACTGGTGTATACTCAATGGGTTGAAATCGCCACCTATGTTGTAAGGAAATATGGAAGATTAATACATAAAATAACAATCAGATAATGTGTGCCAAGCTGCAAGTCATCTCATTCCCCATCTCATGTCCTGCTGATCCATGGTTGATATTTTTATGCTGGTACATCTGTTTTTGCAGAGTAGTTTCGAGATGAATCGTGTAAAAGGCATGGTGTTTTATTTATATGGAGATCTGCTTAAGATGTGTTGTCAATCGGAAGCAAATAGTTGGCCATTACAACATAAGGTGCAGAACAAGCTGCAGGAGGAACTCAGCAGGCTGAGCAGCACCTGTCAATGCTTCTGCTTAAGCTCCTGCATCAGGACCATCCTATGCAGGGCCTCGACCTGAAATGTTAACAATTCCTTCCCCACCACAGATGCTGCTTGACCCACTGAGTTCTTCCAGCAGCTTGTTTTTTGCTTCAGATTCCAACGTCCGCCGTTTCTTGTGTCCCCAACATAGGGTCATTTATTTTTTCTCCGAATTGCCAACTGCAGCTTATTCCATGGTATTATCCCAATCCCCACTCTTGGAAACATGAAGTCAGCATTTAGGTGACGACTACAGGTTTCCAAAAGTCAGAATGCAAGACGCCAAGCATTATTTGAACAGAACAAACACATATGCCATTGCCCTGTCGTCTTTCATTCATCTACCTGCAGAAACATGTTGAATTTGGCATCTCACCTCATCCAAGTGATCATTTTTCATGCATGTCCTTATTACAGTTGGCAGATTTTACCATCAGCTATGCAGTCAGAATCAAACTCTATTCTCAAAGAATGTCCATGTGTTTCCACTGGAGTAACTGTGGCCAGAAATCAGTTGCTTCTTAACCTGCTGAATAATTTCCAGGAATTTTAGTTTCTCTCCAGGAATGTTTTGTGTTGGTCTGCTAATAAACTATATGTAGCTGTATGTACATTGAACTAATTTTAGCTTTCCTGAAATCAGCTGACGAGCACAGACCTTTGAATAAGCCTGCACCACTCTAGTTTGTAAGGTGTGTCAATTTGTTCACTTGCTGGATCATTGGGAATTCAGCTCCTCTCCTATCATGCAAATCTTGCCCAACAAACAAGATTTTCCGATTAGATTGTAACTGGTTAAGAAGTAAATATTTTACTGTATTTTACTGTAAATTTAGGTACTGACCCTATCCCAATAAATATCTAATAAATGGTCATTTAATTTCATATTGTTCATATGAGTTTGTAAGCTTGACCTTGGATGTTGAAGCTATTTGGCCAGGGAACTGTAGACTTGACAGCAATGTTGTCTCTTTAATTGTTCTGATATTTTATTTTGGCAATCTCTGCAAAAAGAACAGATCCATGCCTGGAATGTTGGGTTGATTCAATTTTTTTGTGTGATGTTTTTGGGCAAGTTTAGCTCTGGGAACAGTCTGCTGTAAGGATTTTATGTTCACTGTCTGGGAGAACTCGCTGTCTGGGAGAATTAACGGCTTCCACATGACGCTGACCTCTAACAACTGCACGGAGAGGCGCCTGTTGCATAATTTGGGAAAACAATTTCACTCTGAACCATTTTGTCTTCCAATGCCAGAAGCAATGCCAACGACTTTGTGATGTGGAGTAACCGAGCAAAGAAGCCAGTGTTTAACCCCCTCCATCCTTTCAAATACACGACTAAATCCTTTGGAGTCCATTGGAGATGATGTGCGAGAATGTGCTGTCACTTCCAGAAATTTGTCTCCAACTTTCTTGGAATGCATTGTTTAAATCACTTCAATTGTATCCTGCCCTGTCATAGCACTAAAGCAACATTAAAGTCAACCATTCGAAGTGACTGACAAAAGTACTTCCTTTCTTAATCCCTTGTGTCCTAGTTTTCCATCCCTCGTGCCCTCAATGTGTGGAACTGTTCCTGCCTGCGTTCTCTGTTATATTTCCAATGTTAACCCGAGAATTACTTCCTACACCCTCACATTTGCACTGGCGGCACTGGACTTCAGCTCATCAGAAAATGTTGTTCATCTGTCCTCTTTGAATTGTCAGTCTATTTGTCGAACATCCAGTGATAAGAAGCAGAAATTTATTCTGACTAAACAGGTAGAACATGAGACCTTAAAAAAGTAGGGTTAGACCATTTGCTATTGAACTAGATCATGACTGATCTATCTCCATCACCAACATCCAGCCTAATTCTTTGAAAATCTAGAAATGTATTGATTTCTGATTTGAATATAATCAATTATTGAACCTCTAGGGTAGAGAATTCCGCATTAACCACTCCTACCAATTATCATATTAATCTCAATGCACTCCTCCCACGTACTGTGAGATAGTGGCCCCTAGTTTGGAATACATTGGCAGGGGAGAACATCTTCTCTGCTCCAACCTGTTGGACCCTCTTAAAAAACATTCACATCACCTCTCATTCTTCTGAACTCTAGTGAATAGAGGCTTAATTGATCTCTTTGGATTCTGTACAATCTATAAGCATAGTAAAAACATTTATTTTTAAATGAGAATGTAGAAGAGCCAGATAGAAACATAGAAAATAGGTGCAGGAGTAGGCCATTCGGCCCTTCGAGCCTGCACCGCCATTCAATATGATCATGGCTGATCATCCAACTCAGTATCCTGCACCTGCCTTCTCTCCATACCCCCTGATCCCTTTAGCCACAAGGGCCACATCTAACTCCCTCTTAAATATAGCTAATGAACTGGCCTCAACTACCTTCTGTGGCAGAAAATTCCACAGATTCACCACTCTCTGTGTGAAAAATGATTTTCTCATCTTGGTCCTAAAAGACTTCCCCCTTATCCTTAAATTGTGACCCCCTTGTTCTGGACTTCCCCAACATCGGGAACAATCTTCCTGCATCTAGCCTGTCCAACCCCTTAAGAATTTTGTAAGTCTCTATAAGATCCTCCCTCAATCTTCTAAATTCCAGCGAGTACAAGCCGAGTCTATCCAATCTTTCTTCATATGGAAGTCCTACCATCCCAGGAATCAGTTTGGTGAATCTTCTCTGTACTCCCTCTATGGCAAGAATGGCTTTCCTCAGATTAGGAGACCAAAACTGCACGCAATACTCCGGGTGTGGTTTCACCAAGATGCTATACAACTGCAGTAGAACCTCTCTGCTCCTATACTCAAATCCTTTTGCTATGAATGCTAACATACCATTCGCTTTCTTCACTGCCTGCTGCACCTGCATGCCTACTTTCAATGACTGGTGCACCATGACACCCAGGTCTCGTTGCATCTCCCCCTTTCCTAATCGGCCACTATTCAGATAATAGTCCACTTTCCTGTTTTTGCCACCAAAGTGGATAACCTCACATTTATCCACATAATACTGCATCTGCCATGCATTTGCCCATTCACCCAACCTATCCAAGTCACCTTGCAGCCTCTTAGCATCCTCCTCACAGCTAACACTGCCCCCCAGCTTCATGTCATCCACAAACTTGGAGATGTTGCATTCAATTCCCTCATCCAGATCATTAATATATATTGTAAATAGCTATGGTCCCAGCACTGAGCCTTGCGGTACCCCACTAGTCACTGCCTGCCATTCTGAAAATGAAATAAGTAGTTAAGAGCACACATCAGTGGACACCTAAATGCTTTAGACGAGGGATTTATCTAAGATGAAACTAGATATTAGATATTAACCTATTAATTTTGGCATTTTATATCAGTGAATTACTTCATCAACGATGCAGCACTTAGATTTTTAGCATCCAGAATGAAATTTGGTAAATGTCCACATTAAGAACTAAATTTCTTAATGGATGTAATTATGTGTGGTTTAAATTAACCTATTGTTCTACTATGTTCTACACCATGTTGCACACGCATTGAGTTTTGTTTACAAAAACATAATTTAATTCTCATGTATGTCTTTGTGTTGCAGGTGAGTAAAGTTTGTGGCCAGCCCCAGGAGCGACCAATAGCTACAGAAATAGTAAGCACAGTACGGACACCAGCCACGGCCAGCTTCAAACCCCAGGATGTCAGTCCATTCGCCAACCTAACCCAGAAAAGGAGGTACGGACAGATGGATGTTGGTATTGTCTAGTTAAAATTAAAGTTCTTCTATTTCCTTTTGGCATATTCCAGCATGGGCACATAAATAGCCAATGATTATTCATCCAGTTGGGCAGTGTGGTTACAGATTGTGGTCTGCTAACCAATCTGAGTTGGCTTGGTAACATTTAATGGCTTATCCAAAACCACGATTGAAATCACACTGTGAGAATCATGGTTTCTGCCAGAGAGCCCATTATACAGTACTATCCTGGTACAATTGTATCTTAGTTTTCTTTGACCTATTTTTTTTTAAAAGGGTAAAATGTAGCAATCTATTTTGCGTAGAGCTGTGCTGTGATGAAATGAATTCTGCCCATGTGGAGCTTGGTGCTTCCAGCTAAAGTTGCAGTATGGAGCTTATAATTGCTTCATTGTTCACAGGCAGGGAGAGGAATAGGTGGCTATGCCTGCTCTGAAATCTTTCCCTGTGCCTCTCCCTGTAAAGTTACCTGTACGTCGACATTGAGTAGGCATTTGATAAGGGTTGATACTGACACCCCATGGCCATCGAGGCAGCCAATGCTTATTGACTCAAGTTTGCAAATGAAAGGAAGCCATGGAATAATTTCTTGCTATGTGTCTGTGCTATCGGAAGGGCAGCCTAGAAAACTGGAGGGAGCATCAGGGGCTCACCTCTTCATGCAGCAGTGGAGAGCATCAGCCAGTATTTGGTCAATCGTTCTACCGTTTCATTCCCCACTAGCCATTCCCCCATTTCTGATTTTAAGGTACATTTGTCTTTGGTGATCTTTCCCATTTCCTTATAGATGTTTTTATTGTCTGCTTTCACTTTCCTCATAACTGTACTCTCACATTCTAATTTTGCATTCCAATTTCACTTTTGCCGATTTCTAAACTGTTCCTAATTCTCAGGCTTGTTACTTTGACAACTTTTATATTCATTCTTAGCCTCTTTTGTTAGCTGTGGTTACGTTTTCCTTTTGTGTTTTTTCATTGGAAAGGAATGTATAACAAGTGCAATTCATGCCTTTCAGTGAAACCCCTCAATCTATCACAGCTCATTCATTTTTTATGCCTCTGTAGTTTTCTTTATTTAGCTTTAATACATTCATTTCAGATTGCATTACTTCACTTTCTATCTTAACAAAGAATTATATCATACCATGTTGCTCTTCCTCAAAAGAGCCTGCACAAAGTTATTATTAACTAACCCCCTTCTCATTGCGTGGTACTCACCCTCAGATTCACTATGTTCCTAGTAAGCTCCTCCACATACTTGTTTAAAAAAACCCCATCATATGCATACTCCAGGATTTTATCCTTCATAATATTATTAATTTAATTTACCTGTCCTAATGTAGATCGAACATCCATAATGATTGTAGGACCCTAGTTACGTGTTCCTCTATTCCGCTAATTATCTATTCCTCTAATTTCCTGTTTAATCTCACCCCTGACATTGCCAACACTGTGTGGAGGTCCATAAACAACTCTCACCACTGTTTGAAAATCTAAAGAGTGGAGATTGCAAAATCTAAAGATGCTGGACATTGCAAATAAAAACAGACCGGGAAACATCTATGGAGAGAGAAATAGTCAACTTTTCAGGTCAATTACCTTTCATCCTTGTTGTAAGCCTCTTGTTACCCACTGGTCCTGAGAACTCATTTCTCAACTCCTTTCTGAGGACAGAATAAACGTTTTTGTTAAATTGTGCCACAAAATAATGTATCATAATACAATCAATGCATTCATTCTGGAAATGTTAGCTATTGCCTCTCCATTGTCATGTCTTTAATGAAGCTCCCCAATTATCACAGCCACTTGGTTGTTTTACTATTCAGATGTAGGACTCTCCCTTATTCAGAAGAGCTGAAACCATTAACCTCCCTCATTACAGCTTTGATTTCATCTCTCACTAATAATCCACCCCACCATCTTTCCCATGTTTCCTCTACCTCTAAAATATGGAATATATTTGGATATTTAGCCACCATCCTTGGTCACACTGCAGTTGTATTTCTGCAATTATACTGTATCCACTTACATTTATCAACTATATGTAGGAAGGAACTGTGGATGCGGGTTTAAATCAAAGATAGGCACAAAATGCTGGAATGACTCAGCGGGACAGGTAGCATCTCTGGAGAGAAGGAATGGGTGATCTGAAACATCACCCATTCCATCTCCCCAGAGATGCTGCCTGTCCTGCTGATTTACTCCAGCATTTTGTGCCTATCTTACATTTATTTATTGCTAGTTCATCATTGAGTTCAGACACAGCAGTTTTTTAAAACAATTTTTAGCACCACTGAGTGTTTTGTACTATATGCCTTTGTGTTGTCTGTCATATGAATCACATTTTCTTATGATGTTGAAAAGGGCCATTCAATCCCTTGAGCCTTAACTAAGAGCATTGCCATCAGTCCTATTCTTACAGTTTATTTCCCTCAAATTTATTTTCTTTTATATGCTCATTAACTCCCTCTTCCCTCCACCTCCACTCCTCCCCAGTATTCAATTTATCCTGCCAACTATCTTGACCATGAGGCAAATTTATAGTAACCAGTTGACCTGCCAAAACGTCTTAAGATGTGAGAGGAAGCCCATTCAGACACAAAAAGAACTTGCAAACTCCACAAAGACAGCACCGGATTTAACCCAGTTTGCTGGAGCTGCAAGACATTAATACGAACTGCTGCACCACAGTGTCCCATTTGTGGCTTATTACTGTATTTCCTCACGAGCTTTCTTTGTTTGTGCAGTCAGTGACGCTCTGTCCCTTCCTGATACAATCTAGTTTTCCCTTCCCTAATTTGTTGACTTTTCTCTTTAGCTTAATAGATTTCTTTCCACTGGGACCATTTTCCCTTGCCAACTCACCAAATAACCCTCCATTCCCCCCCCCCACCCACCCCCCCCACGATCCTCCTCACATTGTATAGTTTAGAGCCCATCACCATGCTGCTAATGTTTGAGTGAGGAATAATGTCTGAGGCACTGAGGGAACTCACAATACATGTTAAACTGGCATGAAACTTTAACACCATTAATGAAGAAGGGTTTCGGCCCGAAACATTGCCTATTTCTTTCGTTCCATAGATGCTGCTGCACCCGCTGAGTTTCTCCAGCACTTTTGTCTACCCATGAAACTTTAAATAATTGAATAGCCAGAGACGTACTAGGCTGAGTGATTCTTATATTATTCAATGATTATATGAGTGTTCACCTTATAGTAATTATTCAACAGCATTGGACTTCAAATGTAATTTACTGCAATAATGATTCACACCTTTCACTGGCACTTTGCTGCTTGAGGTTGCCAGATATCTGCCTCAGAATTAAATCATAACAGAATCTGTTCTCTAGGTGCCATCTTCTGCTCTCTTCCAATACCGTACAAGGCCTTTCTGTGAGAGGTGACATTCTCTGGTCCCAGTGTTATTTTAGAGTGTCATTAAGCCACACTCCCTAGCTTACTAGCTGTCAGCACTTGTCATTGAGGTTGAATGCTTGTGAATGCCTCTGCGCCACTACTAGGAAACAGGTGAAAATTGTACTTGCCTTCTTTATTTACCCTGTTGAAGATCAAAGGTCGCCCTAGTTGAAGCTGAGTACTTTGTTTTTGCATCTGAGGGTCTCACTTCTGCTTGGGCACATTGTACTTCCGAATGGAACTATAATCAGAAGATCCACACCATTGCAAACCAAAGGTTTTCCAGCTGTTTTGGGACAGCGTTGCCATGCTCAGTGTCCACCGTGCTTTCACTAGATTGCACTGGCAGGCATGTGAAAATGTCATAGTCTGCCATATAGAACAATGAAAACGTTCTAAAGGATCAACTGTTGGTTTCAAAGGTAGACACAAGATGCCAGAATAACTCAATAGATCAAACAGCATCTCTGGAGAAAATGGATAGGTGATGTTTTGGGTCGGGAGACTTCTTCATTTTTATCCTTTTTATTACATTTTAACTGTTGGTTCCATCCTGTCAAATATCTGTCTGCAGTCAGCAACTTAACACAATTTAACACCATTAAGGGAAGAGAGAAGGCAGAGAGAGTGAGTTGAATCTTGATTTTAATGTACAAGGATCAAGGGTAAATCTGAAGATGAAATATCAGCAATCTGAGAGGGATTTGGAAACATATTTTGAGCACATCCCACATTACTTTTGATTTAGTACGGGAAATTAGGATGTTAGAAATTTGATTTGATTTGATTTGATTTGATTTTATTGCTTGTCATTCGAACCTCAGAGAGGCTCGAACGAAACTCCGTTTCTACAACCAGAACAATTCATAAAAAAACACACAAACAATTCAATTGACACAAACATCCATCACAGTGGATCTCCTCCTCACTGTGATGGAAGGCAAAGTCTTCTCTCTCCCCCGCACCATTTCTCTCCTGAGGTCGAAGCTGCAGGCGGGCGGTGCCAAGTCCCAGGCCCGGGCCGGGTGATGTACGGCCCCGCTCTAGGCCCAAAGTCAAAGTCACAGCGTTGGAGCCCCCGGCGGGCGCTGGAATGTCCCGCTGGAATGTCCCGCGGACACCGAAGCCGCGCCGGGCGATGTACGGCCCCGCTCCGGGTCGCTCCAACCCCGCGACACGGGCCGGAGAAGCTGTGTTGCGGGAGCTCCGGAGACCGGTCTCTCACCCGGACCCGCGAGCTCCCGATAATGTGTGATTAAATCAAATATATATTTTGTTTGTGAATGCTGTTCTTCAGGCATTGTTCTCTCAGACAGTTCCTCGTGGGCACAGGTGACGCTTTCATTGCCGTGTAAAGTGAAAGGTTTCTGCTTGTGGCTTCTTTGATAATGGGGTGGAGCTTACACTCCAGCTCCCCCATGGTCTTGGCAGAGTAAGGTCTTAGCTCAATGACGAGGTTCAGGGTAAATGAAGACCAGGGTTTGCTGCATGGACATCGTACTCACATGCTCTCTCTCGTACTAGGTCTCTCCTGCTCTCCCTCCTGCATTTGCACTCTCCCACGTGCTTGCAGGTCCCTACTGCCGCATACACAGGCACTCCAACTGCACATGACACATGCATGCACATACCTCTGACCTCTCCCTCACTCAGTCCCTTCTCCCTCTTTCCACTCTCCCTCCTCCTCCCACCTCTCTCACTTCCCACTCTCCAATCACCAGCCCTCCATCTCTACCCACTGCACAATCTGATCACATTTCCCCAACCTACTGTCTCTTCATTTCCCTTCCCCACCCCCCAACCGTCTCTCCGCTCACCAGCAGTCAGCCACTCACTCTTCTCACCCTCTCCCAAATGGTGCCTTTTACACACTCCGTTGCCATTCCTGGTTGTCCTTCACTACCTGCCCACTTCTTCACCCATCCCCCCCCCCCCCCACCCCACCCCCCCACTCCCCACACCAGTCCAGCAGCAGAAGGCAGCGTCAACGAATACACAGTCTCTGTCTTAGGCTACATAAGTAAGTGCATCGATGATGTTGTTCCAAAAGCCACCATCTGCACTTACCCTAATCAGAATCCCTGGGTCAGAGGGGAAATTCATGCTAAACTCAAAGCACGTACCACTGCCTTCAACTCAGTGGACCTCAACACCTACAAAACAGCTAGATATGGCCTCTGGAAGTCCATCAGGAAAGCCAAGAGAGCCTACAGGGACAAAGTGGAATCACTACTACAGCTCTGATCCCAGATGCATGTGGAGTGGATTACGTTGCATCACGGATTACAATGGGAAAAACAGGAGCACTGTCCAGGACGAGCTTAACACGGACAAGCTTAACACCTTCTATGTCCGGTTCGATGCAGACAGCACAGCGCCCACCTTGAGTCCACAGGTGTGCAGAGGGGCTACTTCACTGACCCTACAAACAGCAGACGTGAGGCAGGTCCAACGAAAAGGTCAATGACCTCAAAGCTCCAGGGTGGGCTCTCAGGGCGTGTGCTGATCAACTGGTAGAGGTGTTCACCAACATCTTCAACCTCTCCCAGAGTCAGTCTGTGGTTCCCACTCCCTTGAAATCATCCATCATTGTTCCTGTTCCAAAGAAACCATGAATCTCCTGTTTAAATGACTACTGTCCTGTCGCACTGACATCAGTCATCATGAAGTGCTACGAGCGGCTAGTCAAAACTCACATCTACTCCTCTCTCCCTGACACCTTGGACCCTCTTCAGTTTGCGTATAGACCAAACAGGCCACAGACGATGTAATCACCATGGCAACTCACACTGCGCTCACCCACCTGGACAAAGGGAATACATATGTGAGAATGCTCTTCATTGATTACACCTCGGCATTCAACACTATCATTCCCTAAAAACTCGTCCCCAAGCTCCTTGATCTTGGACTGGAGACCTCCATCTGTGGCTGGATATTCGACTTCCTGACGGGCAGGCCCCAGGTGGTGAGAATTGGTAGCCACACCTCTTTCTCACTGATCCTCAACACAGGCGCACCACAGGGCTGTGTGCTCAGTCCTCTCCTGTACTCCATGTTCGCACATGACTGCACTGCTAAGCACAGCTCCAACATCATCTTAAAGTTTGCTGATGACACAACCATCCTGGGCCTCAACACATACAATAATGAGACGGCTTATAGAGAGGAGGTAAAGGCACCAAACAGCTGGTGCCAGGAAAATAACCACTCTCTCAATGGCAGCAAAACTAAAGAGATGATCGTGGACTACAGGAGACAGCAGGGGAGTGGTCACCTCCCCATCCACATCGGTAATGCTGAGGTTGAAAGCGTCAGCAGCTTCAAGTTCCTCGGTGTGCACATCACTGAGGACCTCTCATAGACACTACACACGGACACAATAACTAAGAAAGCCCGCCAGCGGCTCCTTTTCCTGAGAAGACTGAGGAAGTTTGGCATGAATGGCAGCATCCTCACAAACTTCTAGAGTTGCACCATCGAGATTCTGCTGACGGGCTGCATGACAGTCTGGTACGGGAACTGTTCTGCCCACAGCTGCAAATCATTACAGAGAGTGGTGAAGGCGGCACAGCACATCACTGGCAACTGTCTCCCGGCCATTCAGGACATTTTCCACCGGCGGTGCCTGCAGAAGGCACACAGCATCATCAAAGACCGCAGCCACCAAGCACGCAGACTGTTCTCCTTGTTATTGTCAGGCAGACGATACAGGAGCATGGCTGCACGCACCACCAGACATATCCAAGATGGCGGCGCTGGCTTAACAGCTGCGGCCCGCCTGAAGTCCGTCTGTTATTTTATTTTTCTCTTCTGTTTTTAGTTGGGTTTGTTCGTTTTGTTAGATTGTGTGTGTACGTGGGTGGGGGGGGGGGGGAGTAACATGTCCAGGTCTCTTCCTTCTGGGGGGGGGGGGGGGTGCGACTTTTCTGTCGTGTTCCCCATCTCCGTCTGCTCCGAGGCCTAATGGCGGAGCTGGCGGCCTCGGGCCCCAGGGCTGTTCCAGCGGCGGCGGCGGCGACCCGACTCTGTCCCGGAGCTGGTCCAGCAGCGGCGGCGGCAGCAGCAGCGGCGACCCGACTCCCGGAGCGGTTCTAGCAGCAGCAGCAGCGGCGGCAGCAGCAGCAGCGGCGACCCAACTCCTGGAGCGGTTCTAGCAGCAGCAGCGGCGGCAGCAGCAGCAGCGGCGACCTGACTCCCAGAACGGTTCCAGCAGCAGCAGCGGCGGCAGCAGCAGCAGCGGCGACCCGACTCCTGGAGCGGTTCCAGCAGCGGCGACCTGACTCCCGGAGCGGTTCCAGCAGCAGCAGCGGCGACCCGACTCCTGGAGCGGTTCCAGCAGCGGCGACCCGACTCCCGGAGCGGTTCCAGCAGCAGCAGTAGCAGCAGCAGCAGCAGCAGCAGCCGCGACCCGACTCCCAGAGCGGTTCCAGCAGCTGCAGCGGCGGCCCGACTCGGTCCCGGAGCGGTTCCAGCGGCGGCGGCGACGGCGGCAGCAGCAGCAGCAGCGACCCGACTAGATTCTGGGGCGGCGGCAGTGGCAGCGGCCCGACCACGGCCCGTTCGCGGAGCTCGGTTGAACTGCGGGACTGACTACTTACCATCGCCCGGTGCGGTCGCGGCATCTGGGACCTGGATCGCCTCGGCGCAGAGGGAAACAAAGAGGGAAGAGACACAGACTTTAAGACTTTTGCCTTCCATCACAGTGAGGAGGTGTTTGGTGAACTCACTGTGGTGGATGTTAAATTTGTCTTTATTGTGTGTTCTGTCATTTTTATTTATTTATTTTTAATTATATGTATGACTGCAGGGGAACAGAGTTACGTTCAGACCGAAAGGTCTGAATGACAAATAAAGAATCTAATCTAATCTAATTTAAAAACTGGTTTTATCATCATGCCATCAGGCTTCAGAACTCATAAACACATCATATATGTTGATTATTTTATTTATTATTGTCTTTTATTTACCAAGGTCACTTTTATCTTATTTTTTTTAACCTTTATTTTATCCTTGTAATATCATTGCTGAGGTGACCCGTTGTCTTGTCAAACACATTTCATTGTACCGTTGACCCTGTGTTAACCTACATATGACAAATATAACCATATAACCATATAACAATTACAGCAGGGAAACAGTCCATCTCGGCCCTTCAAGTCCGTGCCGAACAACTTTTTTCTCTTAGTCCCACCTGCCTGCACTCATACCATAACCCTCCATACCCTTCTCATCCATATGCCTATCCAATTTATTTTTAAATGATACCAACGAACCTGCCGCCACCACTTCCACTGGAAGCTCATTCCACACCGCTACCACTCTTTGAGTAAAGAAGTTCCCCCTCATGTTACCCCTAAACCTCTGTCCCTTAATTCTAAAGTCAAATAAAACTGAACTGAACTGAACTAAACTGAACACCTCTTGGGACCTCGCAGATCCCCAAGACTTGGTTGAGACGTCCACCTCTAAAATCTTGGCTCTGCACCCAATCTTTTGTGAGGAAGGAGTATAATTTTGTGCCACTTTGTTGCCGCAGGATCCCTTTGCCTTAATTAAAGTGTAGCCAGTGTGTAATGCAGGTCGATTATCTAAAAACAACAATGGGCAGGCAAATTGCCAATACTGGTGTTGGTTAATGGATAAAGGTTGGGGCTAAACAGTAGAAATAAGA
This sequence comes from Raja brachyura, assembly GCA_963514005.1. Next base: position 36,000,952 of record OY740794.1, on the reverse strand, counting down.
ATCAAAGAAGTAGGTGCAGAATGGGTCCTCCTCCCTCTTTCACCATCTGCCAAGTAAAAACAAGGAGAATGTCCATGCTTCCTTAAAACAATCCTTTGGGGCCTTTACAGGACAGAGTCATGATTCAGAATTATCACAGGCATTAGCCTATTTGTTTTAAATGGGTTAATGCCTCCATTAAAATAAAGCTCAAAATGTTCCTGTGAGCATATTACATTCATGCTAACACTAATCCCTTCTAAGCTACAGTATAAGGCTGATTTGGCAAGATTTGTGGGTTGATGGGTAAGCTTGCCCTGCTGGCAGCAGGCACGCAGAAAATTGGCCACATTAATTCAGCCATTAGCCTCTCATTTAACTGTAAGGAGCAGCTAATTACACTCCGTTATAATCCTGCAACCCGATTATGTCATTTCTAATGTGCTAGTTCACAGCTAAATAAATAAGTCATTATTTACTACACTGCATATGCAGTAATCCTGTGATTCTCAGTAGTCTGTGGTTAACTTCTTCAACGCCAATTGTTTCTCTTTGGTTGCTGTTCTTACTTTTTCTATCATATTTTGCCCACGATGTTGACTGGTTCTATGTAGATGAACCAAATTATGGTCCGTGCCCGAGGATTCCAGCTTGAAGTAAGATCTCGACCCAAAACACCACCTATCCATTCCCCCTACAGATGCTACCTGACCCATTGAATTCCTCCAGCGTTTTGTGGTTTGCTCAAGATTCCAGCATCTGCAGTTCCTTGTGTCTCCAGCCTAAAGAACAGTCTGTTCCAAGATAAACTTGCCCAATCTTTCTGAAGAAGGGTCTCGACCCGAAGCGTCACCTACCCCTTTTCTCCATAGATGCCGCCTCATCCGCTGAGTTTCTCCATCATTTTTTATCTACTGCCCAATAGACTTCCTGTCTTATAAAATCCCCCAATTCCATTCACAGTTTCTTACAGACAGTAGATCAGTGACCCAGCCTTTTTTTTCTGCCTTTGGAAAAAGTTACAATGCATTGGGAACTGGGCTGAATGGGAATGGGGATAGTGGGATTGTTGTGCGAGGGAATAGGTAGCAGGCTGTGGGATGTAATTCATGTTCAGAGTCATGTGCCTTCTTAATTTAAGGTGCCAGTATTCCAGATCACCGGTTGTCTCCTTGTGCTGACAGAGCTAGTCTTTGTCCAAGAACCAAGATGTTCAAGATGTTGAGGGCTTGATATCATAGGCCCACTTGAACCCCTGACCTCATGCGATTTCTAGAGGGAGCAAATGGACAGTGAATTGGATTATTCACGTCACCTCAAGCCCAAGAGGGCTTTGGTATAATGATTCTGATGGGAATCCACTCATCTAGTCAGCCGTGTTGATCGAGGCAAGAACTTTAGACTCCAAATACAACACCGCTTTTACAAACAGAGCAATTGTCTGCACACGAGCCAGCTTAACCAGGCTCTTTGAGGTTTTCTGTTCTAGTAATATCAAGATTCAGTGTTGCATTCATGTCAACATCAATGGGTGCATCAAACTAGAAGATATTTTAGAATTGGACTCACATTCAAAGTAAACTATGCTTCCATCTATTACTAGGGCTAATGGATATAAAATATTCAAAGGGAAAATATGTAATCGAACATAGAATGTTATAGAACAGGAACAGTTTCTTTGGCCTGCCATTTTTGCGCCAAACCTGATGCAAAATTAAACTATTCCTTTCTGTCAGCACATGGTCTATATCTCTCCATTCCCTGCTTAATTATGTGCATTTCTAAAAACCTCTTAAGTGCTGTTATTGTATCTGCTTTTACCACCATCCCTGGCAGTGCATCTAGGCACCCTCTACCCTCTGTGTACAAAAGAACTTGCCTCGCATATTTCCTTTAAACTTTCCTCCTCTCACGTTAAAGCTATGCTCCTCCAGTATTTGACATTTCCACCTTGGGGAAAGAAGGTCCTGACTTTCTACCCTATCTATGGCTCTCAATATTAGATAGTTCTATCAGGTTTCCCCTCAGCTTTCGATGTTACAATCCAAGTATGCCCAATCTCTCCTTATACCTAATACTCTCGAATCCAGTCAGGTTTCTGATAAACCATTCCTGCACCTTTTCAAATCCCCCACATCCTTTCTATAATGGAACGACCAGAACTGTACACAATATTCCACATGCGGCCTCACCAAAGTTTTAAAAGCTGTAATATGCCTATCCATCGCTCATGCTCAATGTTCCAACCCCATGAGGGCAAGCATTCCATGCGCTGCGTTTATCTCCCAATATATTTGTGTTGTTCCTTTCAGGGAGCTATCGACTTGAATCCCAAGAACCCTCTGTATATCAATACTGTCTGCCTTTAACTGGATACTTTCCCCTTCCATTGGACCTCTTGAGATCCAACACCACACATTTGTATGGATCAAACTCCATGTTATTGTTGTACTCCTCAATCTCATTCCAGAGCTTGATTTGTGTTCTTGCCCCTCCACTGTGGAGACGTCCATGGTCAGAAGGTCAGAATTGCAGTTGTTGGATTCATGGTGAACCATGGAGCAATGTTCACCACTGGCAGCGCAGGCATTTATGTTTCATGGTTGGCATCCGTCCATCTGCGAGAGATGACGGTGCAGCTTTGACGTTGTCCTGCTCGGAGAGGGCATTGTTTTGTCTGTGGTTGCATTTTGCTGCTGTGGATGATTAGGCCTATCATCGACAGGCATAGCCTCCCACAACCTCCGCAGGCAAAGTTGTCTCTGGCCGTTGGATTGGGGAGTGTGTTGCTCTTACCATTGACCATTTCCTGGCGTTGGTGTCTGGCCTTCATGCTGTCATGTTGCTTCGTATCCTGTAGGTCCATTCTCCACCTCGCCTGGTCCTCATGAGCTACTTCCCAGTTTCATGTCAAATGTGATATTTATAGGAAGTACAACCTAGATAAGGCCATTAGAAAAGCAAACCGACACTTTTGGTCAAATTTGATGAATGAGATGGACAATCGGCAGCTTCATCTCTTCGCACAGGGTGATACTAAATAGTAGCTCATGTGACAGAGAGGCATCAGTCCTGGAGGAGCTCAATGCTTTCCCTGCCTGCTTAGAAAGGAAGAACATTGAAGTACCTTCCTGGGTCTCCGTAGCCCCAGGCAATACAGTCATCTCAGTCACTGAGGCTGATGTCAGTAAGACCTCAGAAAGCCTCTGGCTCTCATGGTAACCAAGCTGAGTTCATAAAACTTGATCGGACTAACTGGTGGAGAATTTTGAGAACATCTTCATGGACTTTGCATGGACTTTGTACGTTCTCCCTATGACCTCATGGGTTTCTTCTGGGTATGTTGGTTTCTTCCCACATCCCAAAGACTTGCGGGTTTGTAAGTTAATTATTTTGTGCAAATTGCCCCTTTTGTGTAGGGAATGGATGAGAAAGTGGGATAGCGGAGAACTAGTGTGAATGGGTAATCGATGGTCGATGTGGACTTGATGGGCCAAAGAGCCTGTTTCCATAGTGTAACTCTAAACTAAACATAGGTCACGCTGTTATTTATTGATTACAGTTTGGTGATAAACACCATTATCTCTCATTAAACTCAGCCAACAGGCTTATCCCTATGTAATTGGATCCTCGACTTCCTCATCGGTAGCCATCAACAAAGGAGCATCAGAAAATCCTTCATGAGTGTGACGTCAGAACATTTCCGGTCTTGATGGTTACCTGGCTGAGTTCTTAAAAACCTGCACAGCCCAACAGGCTGATGTTTTTGGGAACATCTTCAACCTCTCATTACTAAGGCCCGAGGTTCCCACTTGCTTTAATAGGAAATCAATAAGAAGAATTGAGTGATAGAGCTCAATGACTACTGACTGGTGGCGTTAACTGCGTCCAGTCCCCTGCCCTATTCTTTCTATATCCATGTCGTCAAACTCAGCTCCAATGCCATCTTTATATTCGCCGATGATACCACCGTTTTTGGACAAATAATGAGTCAGAGTACAGGAGGGAAATTGAAAATCTGATTTAATGCTGCCAGAACGACTACCTTGGTCCCAACATCAGCAATTCCAAGGAGCTGATTGTTGACTTCGACATGGATCCACAAAGCCGTCTTCATTGATGGAACTCATTGAGTCAACATCTTCAAGTTTCTGGGCGGGCATATCTCTGAAAGTCTGTCCTGAGCTTGTGAAATATGCAAACAAAATATAGGTCCTCCTTTAATCAAGCTGGTATATTAACAATAGCATAGGGATGAAATTATGGCTTGAAGGTTTCCTTACTGTAAATTTGAATAACCTAGAGAGTGTCTGCATTCTTCTTGATAAAACAAGACAGTAGGATCATTGCAGCATATGGGAAGAGATGAGACGATTCAGTGTATCACGCAGAATCTTATTGTACAATTTGTGTACAATTTGCTCTTCCAAGGATTCTTTTCACCTAATGGATCTCCATTAGAAATGTTTAGTAATTTTTCTTCTTTGCATCTTTTGAATGGGTCAATTGAGGGAGACTCCAGGATATTTAGCTTGTGTAGTACTATTAATTCCAGTAGTTTAAACTGATACCAGGCATTCTCATGGCCCTGGCTGCTCAATAGCTAGTGTGTTCCACACAATATTGCACATGTAGTTATAACCTTGAACACTGTTTCCAGAGAAATATCGTTCTCCCGTTAGAACAAAGAGTGAGAGAAAATTATTTAATGACAACATTGGTCACCAGTTCAGGAAACTGCCTAGAATTTGTACATAATGAGTAATATTGTACATTATCCATGTAATCTGTTGCCCTGTTACTGCGTATTATCCTGCTAACTTGTATCACATTATTCTCATGTATTACCTAAAGACAGCTAAGTCAACACTGTGGATTAGCTCTACACTAGTGGCTAATTAGAATTTGCAAGTAGATTTATGTAAGCTTTGATCGCAAGGAATTAACAAAGCAGAACTGAGGGAACGTTGCCCAAAGCAGGAAATTAAGGACAACCCCCTAAACTGTGCCAGCTCATGACTTGTCTCTATCTATCCTGCCAAGCGAGCCATCTATGAGGAATGCAATACGTCAGCTACGTTTAATACACTGCAATTTGCACCCGTGTTCCCTTTGATACCTCATCTGTACAGGAAAACCTTTGGAGGGAAGTTCATGATTTTTGGTGAATTTGAAAGCACTGAGGTAGTTAGAAACGTTTTAACTCTGGGAATTACATAATAAGGGCACCTTGAAAATCTCATGATGTCAGAGGTGTCAGGAAGAAAATCTTGTCTATTTGGGTCAAAATGCAATCTTATGCCTTGGTTTAGTGTGCTGTACAGTATTTGTGCCCAAGGCAAACAATTGAGATTGGCCAAAAAGACATGTGAGACAGTGCTGCAGTGCCAAGCTGTGGCCTCTGCAGTTCTTGGTGGGGCCACACAAGCTTTAGTGCAGATGCTAACACTTGATTGTATTGCAATGACAGAAGGGCATCAGTCCTTAAAGGCACAATCCCTCTGGCAGCCGGACAATAACCACACACAAGGTTAAATAACAATTTGCACTTTTATTCTCCGTCCCAATGTACACAACTTCGTATGTTTCCACATTATACCAAAACAACCCAGGTCCTGCTCACTCATGTAACTAATCTACATCCCTTGGTAAGTTCCTTGTCCTCACAGCTTGCTAACCCATCTATTTTTGTAATAACAAACTTGGCAACAATACACTTGGCATTTTAATCCAGATTGTCAATATAGATTGTCAGACCAACTTTTAGCCGCCCTACTACTTATTGATTAGACGTCTGAAAATGACCAATTTAACCTAAGGCTGTCTGCTGCAATTACTAAATCCCTATCCATGCTAGTGTATTATGTCCAACTTTGTACAGTTTCCTTTTATATGAAACCGTAATGAATTCCTTCTGTAGTCATCTTCAAAGAACTCTGGCAAAGGTATCTAACTTGTTTTCACTTTCATCGGCTTTGATTGAGTGTCTTATGATTTTCTAAATTCCATGCTGTTACCTCCTCAGCAATGGGCTTCATAATATTCCCACAGATGGATGTAAGACTTTCTGTCTCCCTTTTTTCTGGAACAACGAGGCTAGTTGTTTTCTAATCTTCTGGAAGCTTTCCATATTCTTGGGAATTTCAGTAGATTACAACCAAAGCATCCAAATCACTGCATGTATTTTATTCTAAGGCCCTCAGATGCAGGAGCTATCGGACTTTAGTTTCACTTTTACCCTGGAGGTTGTTTTAAGTCCCTCGAGCCCTTTGAATATTTATTACTTTTGGTATTTTATTTAATTTAGTTTAGTTTAGTTTTGAGTACTGCGCAGAAACAAAGCCATTTAACCTAAGAACCTGCACGTCTTTGATGCGTGGGAAGAAACTGGAGCTCCTGGAGAAAACCTACGCAGTCACGGGGAGAACCTACAAACTCTGTTTAGACAGCACCCATTGTCTCGATAGAACCTGGGACTCTGGTGCTGTAAAGCGGCTACTCTACTGATGCGCCACCGTGCCACTCCTATATGTGCCAAAACTGATGCAAAGTAATTATTTAGAGTCTCCACCATTTCTCTATTTCCTGCTATTATTTTCCCAATCACGTCCTCTATTTCCAATATTTCCTTTAGTCTCCTTTGTTTTTAATATAGCTGTGGACATTCTTACTGACATGCTGATTTATTTACCAGCTGATTTATTTACCTGCTGATTTATTCAAAAACGTTATTTTCTCCTTCTGTGTGAGGAGAGGGGGCGCTGCCTCTCACTGGATCCCTGTCCTTCAGTAGGAGATCACATCTCTACAGCGACAGAAAATGGTGGGCAGAAACTCATCTCTCCTCGGAAGGACTGCTATGTCCCCTTTGTGTTATAATGTGGATGTGTTATAACCAGTGGATGTCAGTTATATCTGGACTTTCAGAAGGCTTTTGACAAGGTCCCACATAAGAGATTAGAATACAAACTTAAAGCACACGGTATTGGTGGTTCAGTATTGATGTGGATAGAGAACTGGCTGGCAGACAGGAAGCAAAGAGTAGGAGTAAACGGGTCCTTTTCAGAATGGCAGGCAGTGACTAGTGTGGTACCGCAAGGATCAGTGCTGGGACCCCAGCTATTTACAATATATATTAACAATTTGGACGAGGGAATTGAATGCAACATCTCCAAGTTTGCAGATGACACAAAGCTGGGGGGCAGTGTTAGCTGTGAGGAGGATGCTAGGAGGCTGCAAGGTGACTTGGATAGGCTGGGTGAGTGGGAAAATGCATGGCAGATGCAGTATAATGTGGATAAATGTGAGGTTATCCACTTTGGTGGCAAAAACATGAGGGTAGACTATTATCTGAATGGTGGCCAATTAGGAAAAGGGGAGATGCAACAAGACCTGGGTGTCATGGTACACCAGTCATTGAAAGTAGGCATGCAGGTGCAGCAGGCAGTGAAGACATCGAATGGTATGTTAACATTCATAGCAAAAAGGATTTGAGTATAGGAGCATGGAGGTTCTACTGCAGTTGTACAGGGTCTTGGTGAGACCACACCTGGAGTATTGCGTACAGTTTTGGTCTCCAAATTTGAGGAAAGGCATTCTTGCCATAGAGTGAGTACAGAGAAGATTCACCAGTGATTCCTGGGATGTCAGGACTTTCATATGAAGAAAGACTGGATAGACTCGGCTTGTACTCGCTAGAATTTAGAAGATTGAGGAGAGATCTTATAGAAACTTATAAAATTCTTAAGGGGTTGGACGGGCAAGATTTAGGAAGATTGTTCCTGATGTTGGGGAAGTCCAGAACAAGGGGTCACAATTTAAGGATAAGTGGAAATGTTTAGGACCGAGATGCGAAAATCATTTTTCACACAGAGAGGTGAATCTCTGGAATTCTCTGCCACAGAAGGTAGTTGAGGACACTTCATTGACTATATTTAAGAGGGAGTTAGATGTGGCCCTTGTGGCTAAAGGGATCAGAGGGTATGGAGAGAAGGCAGGTGCAGGATACTGAGTTGGATGATCAGCCATGATCATACTGAATGGCGGTGCAGGCTCGAAGGGCCGAATGGCCTACTCCTGCACCTATTTTCTATGTTCTATGTTTCTATGTTTTCATATCACTTCATTATTGCATTCTTATAAACACCTTTGATTTTGAAAGAGAGAACTGCAGATGCTGGTTTACAAAAAAGGATGCAAAATGTTGGAGTAACCCAGCGGATCAAGCAGCATCTCTGGTGAACATGAATATGTGATGTTTTAGGTCGGGACCCTTCTTCGGTCTGAATCTATGTTCTCCAGAGATGCTGCCTGTCCTGCTGAGTTACTCCAGCACTTCAAGTCCATCTTTAATTCAGGGTCTGTTAACTGGGTCACTGGCAGGTCTGGAAGGCTATTCAGGCTAAGCCAGTGGATATTTTTAAGGAATAGATAGATAGATTCTTGATTGGTACAGGGTGCCAGGGGTTGTGGGGAGAAGGCAGGAGAATGGGGTTAAGAGGGAAAGATAGATCAGCCATGATTGAATAGAGAGTAGACTTGATGGGCCGAATGGCCTAATTCTGCTCCTATCGTTTATGAACTTATAGAATCTAAAATAACGTTAGTGATATGTCAATGCTTGTAGATTGGTGCACCATTGTATATACGGTCCTTTGAAATATCGGCTGGCGTATATTTTCAACATGGTGATTTCTTCCATCACAAAGAAGCACCACGTTCCACTACAGGAAGAAAGCCCACCTGTCCTTCAGTGCCAGTCACCCAAGCATGTTGGAGACTGGAAAGGGAGGGCAGAAGCTGGAAACTGGAACTGAACTGCTGGACAAACTCAATGGGTCGAGCAGCATCCGTGGGGTTTTTACCCAAAGTGTGGACAATTTCACTCCCTCCCCCCTTCCCCCACATTTCCCATAGGTGCCGCTTGCTAAATTCTCCTGCCTCATAGACACTGCATGACACGCTAATGGGCCTGTTCCACTTAGGCAATTTTTTGGGCGACCACTGGGGACTGCCACAAAATTTTCAACATGTTGAAAATGTTTCGGCGACAGTGGTGACAATTTTTGCTGTCGTAGGTTGTCATTGGTGTTGTCGTAGGCTGTCGCCAGGTGTCATAGGTGAATTCCATTAGAATTAGGCCCTGGCAGTCGCCTAAAGAGTCGCCTAAGTGGGACAGGCCCATAAATCCCTCAAGTAAATTGTTTGTTGATCCAGGAATGCTACTTCATGTGGACCTGGTCAGTAACCTGCAGCTGGCAATAAACCAGTCTGGGGCAATAAATGTTTGTGGGTTTGATGGCGTAGAGTGTACTTCAGCAGACAGGCTGCAACTGCACAGGAGATGATGTAGTTCAAGACATCAAAGCCTACCTTTACATTGTCAAATGAAAAGCACAAGCATATACTATCTTGTGTTGTTCTGTGTTACTATATTCAAGACAATTTTCAGGATACTGTTTAAATGCAAACTTGTTTCGGACAAATAATATTGTTCATTGTGTAGAGATACATCTCTCTGTGTGTGGCTGCTTCTGGCACTACTGGAGACCTGGAAAGGTTCATACTAAGTGGTGTGTGCATATTAAATGGGTGTTAATCTATTCAATTTCTGAGTAATAGTTTCCAAAGAAAGGTCTCTAGGCACTTAGGTGTTGCTATGAAACAACATTTCAAGAAATATTTACTTGTTTAAAGGTAGTTTGAAAACCTCCATGGGCACTGACATGCTTGCAGTGATTTTCGGATGCAATGAATTTTCTAATAATGCTTGCTCCAAGATTGGAAGCTGGTACCCGAATTGACAGGTTTACTAATGGTAGAGGGATGTACAATTATGGCACAGCTGCAGTTTGTAAACCCTTTCAAAGTAGGATGTGAATGAGCAAGTTGTTTCCCTTCCTGAGCTGATGGAGTGTTTTCTTCTCAAAGTGCATGAGGGGTAACTTTTTTCAATAAAGTGTGGTGGGTATGTGGAACAAGTTGTCAGAGGAAGACGTTGAGGCAGGTACTATCATTATGTTTAAGAGACATTTGGACAGATAAATGGATAGGATAGGTTTACTGGGTTATGGGGCAAGAGCAGGCAGGTAAGATGATAAGCAGGTAGATGGGGCATGTTGGCTGGCATAGGCCAGTGGGGCCGAAGGGCCTATTTCCATACTGTATGTCTCTATGACTCCTTTGACTCTATAGGTCTTGGTGAGTTGAGCTCCAGAGACACTAGCTCCACCTCAGACACTTCAGTGAAGTGGACATGTGTTCGTTGTGAGCTCAGGCAAAAATTGGTGAGGGCCTCTCTTCTATCATGTGAGCAGACATGAGCCATCACAGCCAAAGATTGTCCTGTTCTCACATGGTATTCTTGCAAAGGCACTTCCAAGGAGAAGATGTTGATATGGACCAGACATGAGAATGCTGGATTTATTTTCTTCTAGTCACCTAATGAGTTTGGGCCCAGTGTTAGTTTCTTGACGGCACTTTCTGCACTGTGTGGCTTTGCACCAAGTTTGAATCAAGACTCTGCTGCAAACAAACGGTTGAATCCATTCTGGGCTGTCTGGCTCAGTACCAGGTTTGAACAGGGACTGTCTGGAAAGTGACAGTCAGAACCAAGATTGAACTGCGATCTTTTGCACTGTCTGGCTGATTGCCAAGATTTAACAAGAACTTTGCTGGACATTGTGTCTCCAAGTGAACTGGGACTATTGGGGTCTTTGGTGCAATCTATCAACATTCAGCTGGAACTGTACTGGACTATTTGGTTTAAAACTTATGAGTGGTTATTATATTTTGAACATATTAGGTGATGTGATGCCATTTGTAATGAAAGGGTGTTTCTTGGAGGCAAAAAGATTTATTAAAAAAACTATTTGGACCTCAATGATTATAAGTGGCGGCACGGTGGCGCAGCAGTAGAGTCGCTGCCTTATAGTGCTTGCAGCACCGGAGACACAGGTTTGATCCCGACTACAGGTGCAGTCTGTACGGAGTTTATACGTTCTCCCCGTGACGTGCGTAGGTTGTCTCTGAGATCTTCGGTTTCCTCCCGCACTCCAAAGACGTACAGGTTTTTAGGTTAATTGGCTTTGGTGTCATTGTAAATTATCCCAAGTGTAGGAGAGGGTTAATTTAGTTTGGTTTAGAGATACAGCATGGAACAGGCCCATCGGCCCAATGTGTCCTCGCCGACCAGCGATCATCGCATATTAACACTCTCCTGCACACACCAGGGACAATTTACACATACACCAAGCCAATTTACTTCCATACCTGTACGTCTTTGGAGTGTGGGAGGAAACCGAAGGTCTTTGAGAAAACCCATGCAGGTCACAGGGAGAACATACTAACTCCGTACAGACAGCACCCGTAGTCGGCATGGAACCTGGGTCTCCGGCGCTGCAAGCACTGTAAAGCAGCAAGTCTACCGCTGCACCACCGTGTTGCCCGTGCATGTGGGGATCGCTGGTCCGCGCGGACTCGGTGGGCCGAAGGGCTTGTTTCTGCGCGATATCTCTAAACTAAACTAAACTAAGTACTAAATTCAAGGCCCACCAATATCTTACATCAAAGGGAAGTCTTCTTCCCTTGTGGGCGAGAAAGCCTGTTGTTTCAGTGATGTAATTGCAAAACGAAACAAGAGTCTGCTTCTTTTTTAAGATTTTTAATCTCACCCACACACACACACCCACTACATAATTGCCCCTGTCGGCCACTATTTTTCAACAATGCTTCTCTTTAAAGACATTCTGTTGTTTCCTCCATGGGTCGGTGGAGCACGCTTGCTTGTTCATGTTGACTACTTGCCAAGCGTGTGAGGTAATGTATTTGAAACAATTGTATGGCCTTCAGCTTCACGGTGTTTAGTGCCTCAGCCCAGAACCACTGGAGCTGACAGAGTCTGTATGAATTAAACCCGTGGTAGGGCATCGACAATTGAAAGCCATCTTTCCCAGTGAATATTCAGGGAAGGATGCAGTGTCCCAATGTCCTTGGGGGAGTGTTTGCTAGTGCTGTCAGGGAGGATTTAAACTAATGTGGCAGGGGGATGGCAGCATGAGCAGAGAGACATGGATTAGTGTTAAATGAGGGTAGAAGCAGTAGGGCAGGCAGACAAATCCAGGGCAAAAATCACAAAGGGCCACTTTTCAACATAATTGTATAAGGGGTAAGAGTGTTGTAAAAACAAGCCTGAAGGCTTTGTGTCTCAATGCAAGGAGCATTCGTAATAAGGTGGATGAGTTGAATGTGCAGATAGTTATTAATGAATATGATATAGTTGGCACGGAGACATGGCTCCAGGGTGACCAAGGCTGGGATCTGAACATCCAGGGATATTCAATATTTAGGAGGGATAGACAGAAAGGAGAAGGAGGTTGGGTAGCGTTGCTGGTTAGAGAGGAGATTAACGCAATAGAAAGGAAGGACTATTAGCTTGGAGGATGTGGAATCGATATAAGTAGAGCTGTGAAACACTAAGGTGCAGAAAGCACTGGTGGGAGTTGTGTACAGGCCACCTAACAGTAGCAGTGGAGTTGGGGATGGCATCAAACAGGAAATTAGAAATGCGTGCAACAAAGGTAAAACAATTATAATGGGTGACTTCAATCTACATATAGATTGGGTGAATCAAATTGGCAGGGGTGATGAGGAAGAGTGTTTCTTAGAATGTATGCGGGATAGTTTTCTAAACCAACATGTAGATGAACCAACGAGAGAGCAGGCTATTCTAGACTGGGTATTGAGTAATGGGGAAGGGTTAGTTAGCAATCTAGTTGTGCGTGGCCCCTTGGGCAAGAGTGACCATAATATGGTTGAGTTCTTCATTAGGATGGAGAGTGACATTGCTAATTCAGAAACAAGGGTTCATAACTTAAAGAAAGGTAACTTTGAGGGTATTAGACGTGAATTGGCCAAGATAGACTGGCAATTGATTCTTAAAGGGTTGATGGTGGATATGCAATGGAAGGCATTTAAACACCGCATGGATGAACTACAACAATTGTTCATCCCAGTTTGGCAAAATAATAAATCAGGGAAAGTACTACATCCATGGATAACAAGGGAAATCAGGGACAGTGTCAAAACAAAAGATGAAGCATACAAATTAGCCAGAAAAAGCAGCCTACCAGAGGACTGGGAGAAATTCAGAGTCCAGCAGAGGAGGACAAAGGGCTTAATTAGGAAATGGAAAATTGATTATGAAAGAAAACTGGCAGGGAACATAAAAACTGACTGGAAACGTTTTTATAGATATGTGAAGAGAAAGAGATTAGTTAAAACAAATGTAGGTCCCTTGCAGTCAGAAACAGGTGAATTGATCATGGGGAACAAGGACATGGCAGACCAATTGAACAACTACTTTGGTTCTGTCTTCACTAAGCAAAACATAAATAATCTGCTGGAAATAGCAGGGGACCGAGTTTAAATGAGATGGAGGAACTGAGTGAAATACAGGTTAGTTGGGAAGTGTTGTTAGGTAAATTGAATGGATTAAGGGCCGATAAATCCCCAGGGCCAGATAGGCTGCATCCCAGCGTGCTTAAGGAAGTAGCCCCAGAAATAGTGGATGCATTAGTGATAATTTTTCAAAACTCTTTAGATTCTGGAGTAGTTCATGAGCATTGGAAGGTTGCTAATGTAACCCCACTTTTTAAAAAGGGAGGGAGAGAGAAAACGGGGAATTACAGACCAGTTAGTCTAACATCGGTAGTGGGGAAAATGCTAGAGTCAGTCATTAAAGATGGGATAGCAGCACATTTGGAAAGTGGTGAAATCATTGGACAAAGTCAGCATGGATTTATGAAAGGTAAATCATGTCTGACGAATCTTATAGCATTTTCGAGGATGTAACTAGTAGAATGGATAAGGGGGAACCAGTGGATGTGTTATATCTGGATTTCAGAAGGCGTTCGACAAGGTCCCACATAAGAGATTAGTATGCAAACGTAAAGCACATGGTATTGGGGGTTCAGTATTGGCTGGCAGACAGGAAGCAAAGAGTAGGAGTAAATGGGTCCTTTTCAGAATGGCAGGCAGTGACTAGTGGGGTACCGCAAGGCTCAGTGGTGGGACCCCCGCTATTAAAATATATATTAATGATTTGGACGAGGGGATTGAATGCAACATCTCCAAGTTTAGATCTGGGGGGCAGTGTTAGCTGTGAGGAGGATGTTAGGAGGCTGCAAGGTGACTGGGATAGGTTGGGTGAGTGGGCAAATGCATGGCAGATGCAGTATAATATGGATAAATGTGAGGTTATTCACTTTGGTGGCAAGAACAGGAAAGTGGACTATTATCTGAATGGTGACCAATTAGGAAAGGGGGAGATGCAACGAGACCTGGGTGTCATGGTACACCAGTCATTGAAAGTAGGCATGCAGGTGCAGCAGGCAGTGAAGAAAGCGAATGGTATGTTAACATTCATAGCAAAAAGGATTTGTGTATAGGAGCAGGGAGGTTCTACTGCAGTTGTACAGGGCCTTGCCTTGCTGAGACCACATCTGGAGTATTGAGTACAGTTTTGGTCTCCTAATCTGAGGAGAGACATTCTTGCCATAGAGGGAGTGCAGATAAGGTTCACCAGACTGATTCCTGGGATGTCAGGACTTTCATATGAAGAAAGACTGGATAGACTCGGCTTGTACTCACTAGAATTTAGAAGATTGAGGGGGGATCTTATAGAAACTTACAAAATTCTTAAGCGTTTGGACAGGCTAGATGCAGGAAGATGGTTCCCGATGTTGGGGAAGTCCAGAACAAGGGGGTCACAGTTTAAGGATAAGGGGGAAGAGGTTTAGGACCGAGATGAGAATTTTTTTTGCACACAAAGAGTGGTGAATCTGTGGAATTCTCTGCCACTGAAAGTAGTTGAGGCCAGTTCATTGGCTATATTTAAGAGGGAGTTAGATGTGGCCCTTGTGGCTAAAGGGATCAGGTTGTATGGAGTGAAGGCAGGTATGTGATACTGAGTTGGATGATCAGCCATTATCATATTGAATGGCAGTACAGGCCCGAAGGTCTGAATGGCCTACGCCTGCACCCTTTTTCTATTTTCTATGTTTCTAATAGAACCAGATAAGCCAGTGATTTAGGTCAACGTTTCTGTTGCTGTTTCTGGTGGGTGGGGGGGGGGGGGGGGTTGTTATGTGAGGAATAGTATGTCAATGGGTGCTGTCACCCAACCAGGTTTTAAGAATGTATAGGAAGGAACTGCAGATGCTGGTTTAAACCCAAGATACACAAAAAGCTGGAGTACCTCAGCGGGTCAGGCAGCATCTCTGGAGAAAAGGAATAGATGACGTTTTGGGTCGACCTTTCTTCAGGTCTTGACCGGAAACGTCACCAATTCCATTTCTCCAGAGATGCTGCCTTACCTGCTGAATTGCTGCAGATTTTTGTATCTTGCACAGATTTTAAGAATACTGCTTGTTCTGCCGCTTAAAATGGGCCTTCCAGCACAGCTCAGGGAATCTGCCCTTAAATCTATTTACTAGACCACACACCCCATCCACCAGTTCCGTACACCCCTACTTAGAATCCTTGCTCATGAACACCATCCACCAATCACCTAGTCTGATCCAGAAGCATCAGGTACCCAACCCAAACTCACACAATGAACGACTGCTTGCCCATTGCATGTCCCAACCCACTGACCACCACCTGACCAGTGTCTACAGTGTCTACCAGTGCCTACAGCTTCCCAACCAATGTGAGTGATGGTCAGTGTGGTCATAATGAGCCAAAGGTCCTGTTTCAATGCTGTATCTATAAACTAAGTTAAACCCCGACCATCATTGGATGCTAGTCAGTAATTCGTTGAAGTCTCTTTTCACACATCAGTGCATTTGTAGACTTGGCATTTTCTGCCTTGGCCTTAGATTTATATAAGCATGGCTAATCTATCCGGGAGATCTTACCTCTAAGTAATTTAAGTTACCCTTAAGATAATATCTATTCAATAGGGCTAGGGTACGTGTGTACAAATCTGGTATTACCCTGCTCATTCATGCTTGGGATAACTGGGGATTACATTTAACATACAGTTGTAAAGGATGTGACTTTTTGGCCTGGATCTTTCTGTTCCTTTCCCCATAAGGTTGGGGTATGGCTTTTGTCTCCCTTGGTGAGGTTGGGTTAGTTACCTGAGACAGAGGATTGATAGACATTCATGATGGGGCCCTGATGGAATTCCTGTCAATACTCCCCCCCACCCCAATCTCCTCTAGAAATGGTGACAAAGAGTAAAGTGGCCAGAGAATCTAGGACATTGTCCACAGATCATGAGGACTGCCATAAGTAGAGTGAGGCCTCTCTCTGCATTTGGCTCTTTGCACTCTTATGTCAAACGATTAACAACAGGAAGAGATGGGTTGAAACCCAAACATGTGCTCCCAAATCCTGGGGAATCTTTATGCATGAGTTGGAGAGGAAATAGCAACAATCTTGCTCATTGCAAGTGGGCTGGGATTCACGCCAGGGAAAAAACCTGGGATTAGACCGTGTGTTCATTTCCCCCTGGATGGGGTGACACCTTTTTGTTCATTCATAATGATGAGAATCATGAGATGACAGCCATCTCCAGAGCAACTGTTGTGGTTAATTTGAGTTTGAGACTGGGTTTGCACAACTGAGGTAGAATGCTATTTGCTGCTTTCTGATAATGTTCCTACTTAGCATGTGCATGACAATTTATTTTTCGATGCGAGTTCAATGTTTCACTTGTACTTTTTTTCTCTTTTACATTCTCCTACTCCTTCCATCTCTCTTGCTCTCTCTCTTACACTCTGTCATGCTGCCTCTCATTTTGTCTGTCTCTCCCCCTTTTGGTCTCTCTATCTATCTGTCTGTCTGTCTGTCTGTCTGTCTGTCTGTCTGTCTGTCTGTCTGTCTGTCTGTCTGTCTGTCTGTCTGTCTGTCTGTCTGTCTGTCTGTCTCTCTCTCCCCCTCTCTCTCTCTCTGCTCTCTTTCTTTCGCTCTCTCGCTCTATTTTGCTCTCTCTCTCTCTCTCCCCCTCTCTCTCTCTCTTACTTTCCCTCTTCGCTCTTCCACTCATGTTCTGCACCTTTCCCCCCAATCCTTCTCTCTCTCCCCTCATTTGTCCCACCCTTTCTTATCCCTCTCACTGTCCCCTCTCTTCTTCTCCCCTTTCTTACTCCCCCTTTATCTCACACTTCCTCTCACTCTTTTTCTCACCTGGTTTTGCCCTCTCCCACTCTCTACCTCTCCCTCTCCCACTTTCCCCCTCTCTTGCCCTGTCCCTCTCCCTTGCCCTCTACACCCCCGTCCCCCATCTTTTCCTGTCCTCCTCCGCTCTCCCTCTCTATCCGTGTCTCTCGTTCTTGCTCTCTGTTGCTCTCTTCGCCCGCCATCCTCGAACAACCTCGTGCCGAATCTCTCTGCTGGTGCTTTGACTGCTGCCTCTGACTTCCGGCTCTGTCCAGTTCGCTGCCTCTGAAAGAAGGAAAGACTGATAGGCCCAGGACAATGAAACAGAACAGTAGGTAAGAGCTTGGAAGTCAACCTGTGTGTCGAATGCCAGAATTGCTCATTGTGCTTCAGCTGTGTTCAATATTTAGTAAAAAATATTTCCTGATGTCTTTATACGTGGGAAGGAACTGCAGATGCTGGGTTATGCTGAATATGGCCACAAAAAGCTAGAGTAACTCAGCGGGTCAGGCAGCACCTCTGGAGAAAAGGAAAATGTTAAGTTTTGGGTCAAAGAAATGTCTCGGCCCAAAATGTCACCTAATCATTTTCTCCACAGATGCTGCCTGACCCACTGAGCTACTCCAGCTCAATTTACTCAAAATTGTCAATGGCTTTCCTTTGGAGGAAGTCCAGTGAGTTCCTGTTCTCAACGTGAAAGGAGGTTCCCCCTGTGGAACACAGTGAAGGGAGCTGGAGGAGTAACAATATATACAAAAATATATATCAATGTTTAACATTTGAATGGAGACGAGGAAGCAGAGAAATGGATCAGCAAAGAAAGCTTGGGTACCCCTACATACAGTAGAGCCTCACAGTCATTCAGCATCAGTGTTAGTGTCAATTACTCTCAAGCCAAGTAGAATACAGGCATTTAACTGCCAATGAAAACAAATTCAATGCCCAGTGACCGGCTTTTAACTTGTTACCTTATATAAATGTACAGGCTGGGGACAGATGCCTGGTAATGTAAACTATCTTTCATTTATGAGTGTATTAAAAAAGCTTAGTGTAATATCACTTGTATGCGTGATTGGGAATAGAATTGATACATATGTCGATGTTTGTTATAGGCTCACTCCCAGTCTGAAGAACTACACACATTGTATATTGGAAGCACCACTTGTTACAATAGACAATCGACATAGACAATAGGTGCAGGAGTAGGCCATTCTGCCCTTCGAGCCAGCACCGCCATTCAAAGTGATCATGGCTGATCATCCACAATCAGTACTCCATTCCTGCCTTCTCCCCATATCCCCTGACTCCGTTATCTTTAAGCGCTCTTGAACTCTCTCTTCTCTCTCTAACTCTCTCTTGAGGCATCCAGAGAACCGCCTTCCGAGGGAGAGAATTCTGCAGACTCACAACTCTCTACGGTTTTCCTTGTCTCCGTTCTAAATGGTTTACCCCTTATACTTAAACTGTGGCCTCGGTTCTGGACTCCTCCAATATCGGGAACATGTTTCCTGCCTCAAGGGATCAAAAATGTTTCCTGCCTCAGGGTCCAAACCCTGAATAATCTTATATGTTTCAATAAGATTATTGCGTCCTTCGCATCCTTCTAAATTCCAGAGTATACAATCTCAGCCGCTCCATTCTATCAACATATGACAGTCCCGGGAATTAACCTGATGAACTTACGCTGCACTCCCTCAATAGCAAGAATGTCCTTCCTTAAATTTGCAGACCAAAACTGCACACAATAATCTAGGTGTGGTCTCACTAGGGCCCTGTACAACTGCAGAAATACCTCTTTGCTCCTATCCTCAACTCCTCTTGTTATGAAGGCCAACATGCCATTTGCTTTCTTCACTGCCTGCATGCTTACCGTCGGTGACTGATGAACAAGGACCTCCAGATCCCGTTGTACTTCCCCTTTTCCCAACTTGTCACCATTTAGATAATAATCAGCCTTCCTGTTTTTGCCAACAAAGTGGATAACCTCACATTTATCCACATTAAACTGCATCTGCCATGTATCTGCCCACTCACCCAACCTGTCCAAGTCACCCTGCATCCTCATAGCATCCTCTTCACAGTTCACACTGCCACCCAGCTTTGTGTCATCTGCAAATTTGCTAATGTTACTTTTAATCCCTTCTTCTAGATCATAAATTTATATTGTAAATAGCTGCAATCCCAGCACCGAGCCTTGCAGTACCCCACTAGTCACTGCCTGCCATTCTGAAAGGGACCCGTTAATCCCTACTCTTTGTTTCCTGTCACCCAACCAATTTTCTCTCCATGTCATTACCCTACCCCCAATACCATGTGCTCTAATTTTGCCCACTAATCTCCTATGTGGGACCTTATCAAATGCTTTCTGAAAATCCAGGTACACTACATCCACTGGCTCTCACTTGTCCATTTTCCTGGTTACATCCTAAAAAATTTACAGAAGATTAGTCAAGCCTGATTTCCCCTTCGTAAATCCATGCTGACTCGGACCGATCCTGCTACTGCTATCCAAAGGTGCCGCTATTTCATCATTTATAATTGACTCCAGCATATTCCCCACCACTGATGTCAAACTAATTGGACTATAATTCCCTGTTTTCTCTTTTTTGCTGCCTTTCTTAAAAAGTGGGATAACATTAGCTACCCTTCAATCCACAGGAACTGATCCTGAATCTATATAACATTGAAAAATGGTCACTAATGCATGCACAATTTCCAGAGCCACCTCCTTACGTACCCTGGGATGCAGACCACCAGGCCCTGGGGATTTATCAGTCTTCAGTCCCATCAGTCGACCCAACAACATTTCCTGGAGGAGAGAGGATTGAGTAGAAAGAGCGAGTGAGAATCGAAAAGGGCACAAACAGAGAAGGCAATGGCCCCTTGTGGAATTTAACTGCAAAACCGGGCACCCCACACTATCGATCATGAAACATACATTTTTCTGTATACTTTGCCAATGAATTTAAGTCCCAGTTTGTTTCCGAGCTGAATGGTTCTGAGACCTTACTTGTCTTGTGGTTGCCTGAGAGATGTCAGGATCCAGATATTGTTTGTGATCGCCACTAGATTGCCACTATTCTCTGTGAAGCAGAACAAGCCCAGCAACAAGAAGTAGCCTAGCAACACTCAGACCCTATAGTTAAATATATAACAATTATCATATAATTATCTTTCACATACATTGTGCAATTTAATCTCCCGGTCAACATTCTGTCTAAGTCAAGGCACAAGACATTACAGTTGCTAAAATCTTGAGCAAATAACAAATTGCCGGAGGAACTCAGTGGTTCAGGGAGTAATTGTAGAAGGAAATGGACCAACACGTTTTAGGGCGTGATGCTTCTTCAGACTTCAGGCAAATACTGCCGGATCCATTGAGTTCCAGCATTGTTTTTGTTTTGCTTTTGTTTAAACCTCTCTGATTTCCACAGACAGTTAAAGAAATCCCCAGTATATTCACCCATGTTCATTGAATTTTGGGGCTCTGTAACAAGTGGTGCTTCTAGTATAAAGTGTTTGTTGTTCTACAGACTGGGTGTGAGCTGATAACCAACATCTACATATGTATCAATTCTATTCCCAATCACGGATACAGTTAATATTACATTAAGCTTTTTTTAATACACTCATAAATGAAAGACAATTTGTATTACCAGGCATGTCTCGTACTAAAACTTAAACCCTGACAGTATTCATTTTACCCATGTAAGTCTCTGTGTTGTAAAAGGCAACAAAATGCATATTACCAGGCTAATATATTTAGGCAAATAGTTTGTGGCACTTGAACTCACGCTGATGGTTTAGAGGTAAGAATGAGCAAGTGAGCCAAGGCTGATTTAAAAGTACCATCGGTCCACCACAAGTAAAAATTTCTTCTTTTAATATTACCCAATTCTAATAATTTGCAAGACTTTGATAAACCAGTACTTCTGGTCATTCATTGATTTGAGAACCGTGTAATTCTGATATTCATTTCATTGGAATCCAATATCATTGAAAATTGGATTGAACTAAGACAAAAGAAGTGCATTACTTATTCAAGTGTGGCTCTAGATCCCGAGTCAAATGCTATCAAACAATCGAAATCAAAAATATAATGAAGAAAGGTATTAATAGGATGGTTTCAGGCAAAGATACATTCACCATGTCTGTTAATCCAACAATCATATTAAATTGCATAACCTCGTACTGAAGATCCTCTTTATTGATTTCCAAACCAGACAACCATGCCTGCCTCTACCTGTAAACTGGTGCAAAGGTAACAGCCTCCATCTTAATTTCAGTACGACATTGGGACATCTTTACCTCACAGATTGTTGTTACTCAATAAATCACCAGTCTTTGTAAAGATGCATTTACCCTAAAATATATTTTATATGTAGAAGGACATGGAGTACAAGAATGAAAAAGCACTCTATATATGATGAGGGGTATAACAATTAAGTAATCTGCAAATTGATTGAAAACATTTTAACATTGAACATGTCTTCAACATTTGAAATACTTAAATTCTACTTTCCTTGATAAACAAAATAAAAAATGCACATTCATTAAAATGACTGGTATTCACCAATGTTACCATTTTTAAGCAGAATAATTGAATGAAGCTTTTGAAATTATACAAAACTGGTTTGAGGGTAACCGATCAAATATATTCCATATTGGTTTGGTATGGTTACACCTCCCCCCCACCCCCTCCTGCAAGGGGTTGCTTTCGATGTATTGGCTGGGAGCATTTTGTAAAGTTGGCTGCTTGCTTTGGCAGAGACTTCATGAACTACATCCGAAGGTACAGGACCTTCTACGCTTCTCTGGCAGAACAAATCTGTGAAGGTGACCTTCTACCTCAAGATAGCTCAACCTGTTGGAGCGGAAAGAATGTGGTTGAAAGGTAAGCGACTGACTGCAGTCACCTGCAAAAATTATGTGAATGATGGCCATTGACTGATGAAATTAGATGAGTGGATCAGGCCTTTTGTTGTGTATGTTTTTGATGTGTTTTGTAGTAGTTGTTCATTGCTCCTGCAACTTCATGTTCTTTATTGGAGTTCAAGTTCAAGACATAAATGTGCAATGACATCAGAAAGCAGGTATAAAAATTATAGAATTTTTTTTTTTAAATCAGTAATGGGTTCATTTAGATATTCATTTCAAAATTTAATTATTGTCATTTCGAAATACACTGTGTAAAGTTTCTACCACATTTTGGTATTTTTCTTTATTTGTGCACAACAAGGGTGGCACGGTGGCGCAACGGTAGAGTTGCTGCCTTTCAGCGCTTACAGCTCCCGAGACCTGGGTTCGATCCCGACTACGGTTGCTGTCTGTACAGAGTTTGTATGTTCTCCCCGTGACTGCATGGGTTTCCTCCGAGACCTTCAGTTTCCTCCCACACTCCAAAGATGTACTGGCTTGTAGATTACTTGGCTTGGTCTTATGACAAGAGCATTTTAAGTTGTGCACAAATAAAGAAAAATACCAAAATGTGGTTGTAACTACACAGTACTGTTGGAAATGTCAACAGTTTGACCTGTTTTGTTCTGTTTAAGGATTATATTACTGGTCTCTGGTGTCGAAGAAATTGATGTGTTGGGTGAAAGGGAAATTGATCAGTCATTGAGTAATAATTGAGTGTCACAAATATCATAAGCTCCAGGTCATCAGTCACCTCTGGGCATTTGCAAGGCACATTTGTTAAAAATGAAAAGATTGTTTACACAGAATGGAAGGCAAACGAAGCACTGATCTTTTGTTTTAAATAATGCTATCTGTGTGAAAGAGACTGGCATTGGTTGTTTCTAAAAACAGTAATGTTTATATAGGCAGGTTGATCTAATATTCACCTTGTGTATGTTTATGATTCACTTTTTCACTCTAGGTGATTGTAGTGTTAAGAAATAATTCATTATGTGCACAACTTTATTGTGATATAAGGTAAAATGTGCAGGTATTATTTAATAATAAAGTTGAAAATGAAATCAATATTTAACATTTATTTCATCGTATGCTGTATCTGCTTTGTCAATATTCCACATGTCAACATTGAGACAAACTATATAAAACAGGAGTCCTGACGAAATGTGTAAGAAGGAACTGCAGATGCTGGTTCACATCGAAGATAGACACAAAATGCTGGAATAACTCAGCAAGTCAGGCAGCATCTCTGGTGAAAGGAAATTGGTGACGTTTTGTGTTTAGTCCGCATTAAATGATTGATTGAAAGGTTAAAGCAGTCCGTTGTTTCTTTGAAAAATATAATGCACTGTCCACAAAATGTAGCATCTTGAAGTATAATTTCTTCCATTGATCTTGTTTTTCACCATATAAACCTATCCCAGTGGAGAGAAAAGGAAGGTAGGTTTTCATAATTTGCTCTAAAGTTGACATCTAGAAACATTGTGATTTTCTATGCATATGTGGTTGGACGTTTCTTGGACTAAAAGTTCTTCTGTCGAAAGTTTATGTTTAGGTTTAAGTGGATCATTGTCATGTGTACTGAGGTTCAGTGAAAAGCTTTCTTTTAAAGGCTATCCAATCAAATCAAATACTAATATAAATAGATATAATCAAGCGAACCTTGTACAATAAGTAGACCCAAGGAAAAGGTACAGCTTGCAGAATATAGTTTTTAGCGTGCAATGTGTAATTAGATCAAATATCTGTTTAGTGTGCTACATTGGATTTAAGGGCCTGTGGTGCAAAATTATTCCTCTTTTCTGAAAATAAAAAGGCACAGGTAAGGAGTAAGGAGAAGATACAATTGAAGAGGTGATGAAGCAGGGTAGATTGTTTGGTTTTGAGGTCTGGGGTGCAAAAATCAGAGCTGGGGATTTTGGGCATGAGTCATTGTGATATGGCATCATGGCAAGGTTATCAATCACCTGAACAAGGGGGTAGATTAATAACGTGTTTGGACCAGGCTCCAATATGAGGAAGGTTTTGGGGTGACTAGAAACACAAGTAGCATGCAATTCATTCTTGACGTTAGTTGTGCCAAATTCATTTGACACCTGAAAACAACAGAGACCACTTAAGGGCCTGTCCTACAAGCATGCAACTCCATGCGATGAGCACGACCTAACGTGGTCGCTTGAGCCGTCCGGCGTCGCGGGGCCGGTCCCACTTCGATCGCCAGAGCCGTTCGGAATTGTGCGGAGTTCGTCCCGACATCGCGCGGGGCTCCAAAAAACTGACTATGTTCAAAAATTCCGCGCGGCAACGGCTTGTCGGCTCGCAGTCGCCTCGACGCATTACACACCGCCTCGACATCGTGCCTCCGTGAACCTATCTGTAGGTGCCTCCGTGACCCTCGATGTGTGTGGCTCCGTGGCCCTCTGTTTGTGTGCCTCTGTGCCCCTCTCTGTGTGCCCCTCTCTGTCCTGGCGAACTTACCTTAAGACTTCGCTCCAAGTTCGCCTCACTTTGCGCCGCGTTGCGCCACTCACCCGACCTCCGCGCGGCCCTCGCTGCCGGTTTGATCGCGCTCATCGCATGGAGTCGGATGCTGGTAGGACAGGCCCTTTATACCAAAACAGGATGGCCAAGGTTAATCAGCCTTGATTAAGAGAGCCTTGGGTGGGACAGAGCACAGAGCAAAGTACTTAATAGAGAACTTACCTAAAGAAAACAATGGTCATCTTAGGCTTCATAGAAGCGAATAAAAAATAACGATGTATACATTATTGGTAAGAGAACAATTAGACATTGACTCCTAGTGGTACAAGTTCTTCCTGGCTGGTGTCAATTTGTAACTTATGAATCAATCTTTTCGATAAAATTTAAACATCTAGCATCCGGATGTGAGCAGTACTTCAATTTTAACCTTAATGAACATTGTTAATGCGGATTATCTACCCATTATCATATTTTAGTTCCTGAGACCTTGCTGTACGGCTGAGGCCTTGAAAAGTATCACACAGATGGATTTTATCTTCACCTCCTTTGTTTCTCTCAATTTCTTTCTTTGTTTCTCACTTTCTTTAGTTTCTATTCCAAATGTACTAGGTTCATGGAGTTTGCCACGGCACGTTATATTATGGTCACAAAACCTGCACCATTATAAAACCAAACAATTCTGAAAACGGAATAAAATATTTTTTTGAAGAAAACAATAAGTGGCAGCAAATAAATTAGAGAAATCAAATCCGAAAATGGGTAGACATGATGAACTTCCCCTGCTGCACAGTTTTGTAATAGGCCAATCAAACCTCCTCTGCAATGCGGGTGTCCATGTCATTAAATAACTTTAACTCAAGATTAGACTGTCTCTCATTGAGTCCTTTTATAAATTCTGTGTAGAATTGCTGAATTTATCATCTTGAGTTTCCCAAAGCAATTGAAAAGTTAAATAATTTAATTGCCTAGAGCCATACTTTTATTCAATTGAAGAAAATTGTAACAAACGGGTATTGCCCTACGTTGATAATTTGAATCCCGTAGGATTGGCACAAGGAGGTATGGTATGTGGGCTATGAAACATTGGGAGTATGAATGGAGCAATTCGAGGCATTCTTTGAATTGACAGGTGTTTCAGTAAATAAAAACACAGGCTTGGCAATTAAACAAAATCAAGATGTAGTTGCAATGTGGAGACAAAAGAAGTGGAGCAAACTATATGTGGATCTCCATATTTGAGCATTCACATAAGGAGACACGTTTTCACTCATTCTTTTCCAATTATTTGGACAGCATTTGCCATGGGCACCTGCTAAGTTTCTTGGTTTCTTGGTTTTTTAGTTTCTTTAATCTGCCTCTAAACTTCGATGGGGAAGTGGACTGACAGTGATAGTCCAAGAAAGAGAATGGGAAGGTCGCAGATATGCATCTCATGTCAACAAGGATGAGGAAGCAAGGGTAGTCCATTTGGCCCTTCAACCATACTATCTATCTCGACAACTATGTCCCATAATTGCTTTCCTGGCCAAAAGTCCACTAATCATTATCATGAATGCATGAGATCAATATGTTTTACTGCAAATGTATAGATTGTTGGAGAGACAACATTTGGAGTATTCTGGACATATTTACCAAGCACCCACAGATTCCAACTTCCCATCCTCCACCCTCTGCAAACGTTAGCTCATCCAGGTTTTTGTGCCTATATCTTAAATTGATTAGGTTCCA
Organism: Raja brachyura; assembly: GCA_963514005.1. The sequence continues at coordinate 35,974,681 of OY740794.1, read as the reverse complement.
GTGACCAAGCACCCGCCGCTTGCTGACTATATTGCATCTTAGACACCCAACTGCAACATATTATATTTCTGACCCTTGACAGCTTTGGTACAGACATTCATATTAAGGGCCTCACTCCAGGAGTTCAAAGATTGTAATCAATGCCAGATTTTGAGGAATTTGTTGTATCCTCTCTGGGGAAATTGCAGTGAGTTTGGTAGAAATAAAACATTTTTACCCATTAGTCATTAACCTTGAAGATGTCATTTCAACCTCTTACATTAGAAAAACTAAAATGAAGACTGTAACTCTTCTCCAACTCCTCTGCATTCCCTATCTGCTTCCATCAATCACTTAAGCCCTGAACTTCAGAATCAATTCCCTATATGTTCCCAAAGTCCCTCGTAAATATAGGTCCTGCCGTAACGTAGCCTGCCTTCATGCTATTTAAATGCAGTTTGTTTAGCTATGGTAGTTGTACAGCAATCAATATTGAGGATCGTCAGTGTGACAGTGAAATTGCATGACAACTGAAATATGGTCATTCCTCCCAAGGACTCTACTCTAGCGAAGAGTCATTAAACCATTCACCATGGAATGTGGCCCTTTGGTCACTGACCGTGCGCTGACCCATGAACCGGCATTTAAGCCAATCCTATGCTAATCCCACTTTATTCTCTCTCCAGTCCCATTAACTCCCCCCAGATTCTACCAATCAGTGCACACCAGAAATAATTTACAGAGGACCATCAACCTAACAACCTGCATATCTTTGGGATGTGGGAGGAAACCGGTGCATCTGGAAGAAGCCCACGCTATCTCAGGGAGAACATGCAAACTCCACATACATGGAGCACTAGATGTCAGGATTGAACCTGGGCCTCTAGAGCTTAGAAGTGGCAGCTCTACTAGTTGCATCACTGTGCCACCCTTCAAATGTTTCCAACAGCACCAACATTTAAGGCATTTGTTTTCCCCCACCCCCACCCGAATAACTAGACTAACATTTGTCAAAATACAATATTTTTACTCATTAATCATTGTGAATTGGCCTGCAGTCCTTTTGCTAAATGGAAGCTAATTCTGAAAGTTTGCCTACAGGCATTAGAAGAGATGGCCATTGTCTATTGGGGAGAAGGTGAAGTCTGAGAATGTGAAATGGGAAAGGAATGTTTTTCTTTGTTGTTTATACTAAAGTCTGTCTGTCCCATATGAATCAGAACTTCGGTTCTGACACTGCAAAAATTAAATCAAATGCAAAGTAAACAATGCCTTCATGTCATCTGCACTGTGGGAAAATCAAAGATGAGAGGCTTTTTGGTTAGAAAAAGGAGAATTTGCCCTGAACCCTTCAGGACTGTAATTAAAGCAAATAGTTCTGTGGTAACATAATCCCCTCACCAATGAATGTGAAAGTAAACTGGTCTGATTATTTTAAATCTTCCATTACTCGTTTCTACGTAGGAAAATGTTTGCCATTTTTTGACCCTTCGTTATTCCTCTTTCAGTGGTTGAGTTTTAACTACACCTTCCTTCCTTCTTAAGCCTGCCTTTATTTGGCAGCTCAGCTGCTGTTCCCCTGTTTCAATTTTACAAAGCATTTTGAAATGTTTCCTAAACAACTTTCTGCTGTGATCCTGCTTTTCTCATTTCAAACTGAAACTATTTTCCTAATAATCACTTCCTGCTGTTCAGAAGCTGATCCCAATCAGCTAAAATTATTTGTTAATTACCAAGTAGAATTTAATGTAAGTGTTAGGTGTCAGAGTTTTATTAAGCTCAATGTGAAGTGATTACACAAGCAGTATGTATGAAACAACACCTATCCATGTTCCCCAAAGATACTGCCTGACTCGCCGAGTTACTCCAGCATTTTGTCTTTTTTAGTTATCAACTGTTCTTCAGGTTTAGGTATCTTTTAAGTGCATTACACTAGAGTAAAAAAGATCCAAATGTCCCTATTTATTTGTTGGCTCCTTTTGAGCTTTCTTTTGTCACACGATCTCCTACAGTATATCCCTTCAGTAATTTTCCTCCATGCCTCAACTTGTCTTTGATCAAGTGACTTTGAACTGTAAAGACACTTCCTGCCTTATACGAGAGGAGCAGGCAGATGCACGATTCTCCCCAAGGCCTGCACCATCCAGAGGGAAATGCTTTACTGTTTCTTTAGTGTTACTATGTCTTGGAACTCACTGCCCACTGGCTCCGTGAGAGTTTGGTCAGCAGCTGGCTGTATCTGCAGCAGATCCTGATGGCACTGCCTGTCATCACTTCATGGACACTAATGGATGGCTATTCAATGGAAACCTTGCAAGCAACATACAAAAAGGAATAAAATCAAGGACGTCAAGACTGACAAAATTGAACAAATGACCTACCCTCTATATTTCAGAATCCGTTCTTGTTTCAAGATCACTTATTTATTTTGAATGTGCATAATTAATCACCCGTTTAATATAGAAACACAAGAGATTGCAGATGCTGGAATCTTCAGCAAAAAAAACAAACTGCTGGAAGCAGTGGGTCAGGCAGCATCTGTGGAGGTAAATGGATGGATGAAGTTTCAGGTGTGAATCCTCTTTAGACTGATGGAGTAGAGGGCCAAAAGCTGGGAGAGAGGAATGAGGAGAAGAGGTGAGCAAGAAATGGCAATTGTTTGGTGGATTAAGGTCAGGAGGGGTTGATTAAATATTTCCTTGGGCCCCTCTATCTTAGGTGGATGTTAAACTGTGTTAAGTATGTATTTTGTTATTTTATTCTATGTTATGACTGCAAGGTGTACAGTTTTGTTCAGACTGAAATGTCTGAATGACAATAAAGGATACTTTACTTTACTTCTTTGTCAGATATTGTCTGCCCGTTTCTAATGTAGAATCGGGTCTGCTTGTCACACTCTGTGCAGCATCATCAGCTGACCAGTGCAACAGTTAATACATCCAACTGCAATTGTTAGTTTCATTCAGATTATAAAAATTATCCAAATTGTCCAAAATTATAATTCTATAATTTAGTTTGGAGATACAGCGTGGAAACAGGCCCTTCGGCCCACCAGGTCCGTGCCGACCAGTGATCCCCACATATTAACACTATCTTACACCCACTAGGGACAATTTTTACATTTACCAAGCCAATTAACCTTCAAACCTGTAAGTCTTTGGAGTGTGGGAGGAAACCGAAGATCTCGGAGAAAACCCACGTAGGTCATGGGTAGAACGTTCAAACTCCGTACAGACAGCACCCATAGTCAGGATCGAACCAAGGTCTCCGGCACTGCATTCGCTGTAAGGCAGCAACTCTACCACTGCATCACTGTGCCGCCACAATGTTTCTGAAATTCATGATTTCCTGACTTTCTAATCTTTATTCTATCTTTTTCATTATCTTGTAATTTTCAATAACAATTTTTTTCTGAGAATTAAGGATTTCAGGTTGAGAGTTGGAGTAGATTTTTAATATCGACACTTGGAGATGAACGATTCTACAATGATGCATCAAAAGTGATGAGTTCCTATGAGTGGGTTTTCTTGGCCACGGGTGTGCAGAATGAATGCAGCAGAAGCTGAAAATCTGAAATAAAAATAGTATCTGCCAGAACTACTCGGCTGGTCAACCAGTCCCTCTGGAGAGTGGGGGTGTGTTGATATTTCCAACATTTCATGACTAGTACTTTCCGTGTTCTGCAGTTCTTGATCACATGGCATGAGTGATAGTTATCTTCTTAGCACATCTGGTATAGATTTTATAGATTTTAACATTCCTGGTATAACTGACATATTTTTCAAGGCCCGCTTCTTTTTTTTTTATTAATAGGAGTGTTATCAGCGTTACTTGATGATGTTGTAGCTCCTGCTCTTATCCCAAGTCACCAAAGTGGTCATTCTATCGGAGGCACTGTATCACAGTCTATGTCCTCATTCCCAATGAATCTCTTAATTACTGGCTCTTTGTGGATAAGGAGCGAAGATAGTTCTCCATAACTCCTAATCCTTTTTAGATTTGAACAATGCAATCATAGTCTGCAATCTATACATAATGGAGAGTCATAATCTTAAGGTTTTTGTTCTGATTGATCTTGTTGTCTACCTGTATTATTTAATGTGTTATTGCTTGAAGTTTTTGAAGAACATTTACCAACTTCTCAGTGTACAACAATCAGTTCTGACAGTCAACCACTTTTTTGGATCAACTTGATCAGCATTCACTTTATTGTCTTATGCGTGTTTTCATCTATTTAATTCCACTACTCCTACCATAGCTTTCATTCCCAGCCATATTTATGAGGAACATGGGCCAAATGCAAGCAAATGATACTGACCCAGAATGTCAACTTGGTCGGGGTGGACAAATTGGGCTGAAAGGCCTGTTTCCATGTTGCATAGTTTTATGATTCTCAGACCGTAATCTATAAAATCTTATCTCGATTGCGATTGCATTTCCCACTGATTTGTTTGAGTCCAATTCTCATATTATCAGCAAAGATTACAGAGTTTGTTCCTTCTCCGTCACCACTACATGTTGACCTTTATGAAGCAATACACAAAGTGCTGAAGGAACTCAATGGGTCAGGCAACATCAGGGGAGGGAATGGATAGGTGACGTTTTTGTTCGGATCCCTTCTTCTGTCCATTCCCTCCCTAGATGCTGCCTGATCCACTGGGTTTCTCCACCATATTGTGTTTTGCTCAAGAGTCCAGCAAGTGCAGCCTCTTGTGTCTCCATGTTTATGTTTTCATCATTTTGATATAGACTCGAGAAAGATGTTTCCAGCAATGGGAGACGCTAGAACCAGAGGGCACAATCTCAGAATAAAAGGACGTAGCTTTAGAATGGAGATGAGGAGGAATTTCTTTAGCCAGAGCATGATGAATCTGTGGAATACATTGCCTCGGACCACTGTGGAGGCCAGGACATTGGGTGTTTTTAAAGTGATGATTGATATGTCTTGATTAGTAAAGGTATCAAAGGTTATGGGAGGAGGCAGGAGAATCTGGTTCAAAGAGATTTATAGATCAGTGTGATTGAATGGTGGAGCAGACTAGAAGGGCTAAAAGACGGAATGGCCTCATTTTGCTCCTAAATTTTTTGGTCTCATCGACTTTACGTTCACGGGTATTGTTATCCTGTGGATAAATGTCCAAACATTTACTTAATCAAGGTTTGCACTCTTTGTAAGGTTTTGCATGGATCTGCATCATCTCATGGGATCCAGATTTGCCCTGGGTCACTTGTGCTACTGGAGTTTCATCAATGTATAGTCATTTGCTTCAAAAATTCAGATCTATTGATCTCTATCGAAGCAATTTCAAAGTGAAGCACAAAGTGCTTTGCCTGCCATTGCAAACCCATACCCTAGTGCATTGGATTTTGCCTCTTCATTTTGGAAGGGTTAAATTTTGATTGATCACGTCAATTGGACATCATTTCATTCGGACATTCGCACATTAGCCCCGCAGCTTGCCACACCACCCCCTGCTCTACTTGTAACAGTTTAAGCAGCTCACCCACCGATCAATAGAAGTTCTACTGCTCTCTAGATGTTCTTTGATTGTAGCTAGGTGAAAATGTCTGCTGCAATTTGTAAATAGTTGGCTGGTAACTTGACTTTAGTTACTCAAAACCTAATTAAAGTGTTGATGCATCTTAAGGTGTAAGATCAGTTCTTTTAAAATCGTGCAACTAATAATTAATAAATGTCTTGCAAATTTGGCAACTATATTTTAATTTCTTTACGCTAACAAAACTGCAGGGGTGAGATAAAATGATTTGCACAATAACAATTTGAAGAAAGCTGTCTTTTTGCAATTTGAAAACTTGTGTATTTGACCTTAATGGAAATTAATCCACAGCGCACACATTTAAAATATTGAAAACTTATTTTCCATTAACGGTCTCATTGCCAGACAAATTAATTAAAAAAGAATAATGAACAGCTATTCATTCATGCACGTTAAGAATGTTGATTCCTGTAACGGGTTAAGGGTTGTGAAAAGGCCACATTTTTCATGACATTTCACGCCAAAAATGTTCATTCCTGCAGTGAATTAAGATTTGTGAAAAGGCCATTTCTTCCTGACATTCCCAATTTGCACACCTGGGGAATACTCACGGAATTTGCATTATTAGCTGTCTGCAATGCCAATCAATGAAGAATCCACTTCATAATCTTATCAAGGACGTTTTGAGGGAATTACTCAAAATCAGCTCAAAACCGAAAACAGAAAGGAGCAGCAGTTTCTGCTTAAACAAATGATCAGTTGATAACTACACTGAGAGCCCTCTGGATCATGTAGCTAGCAGCTAACCTTCACACGTTCACATTCACTCTCAACAACTGGCACCATTTCTGTTTGACACAAGAGCAAAAAGTATTGAACATACAAATTATTTCCCAGATAATTTTTGACTTTAAATGTGTTCGGGTAACACTTTCTCTTTCATCGAACCCCTTCTGTTACAGATTTAAGTGGCGGTAATTAATTCTTGATTGCTTGAGCTAAATAGACAATGCACAGTCAAAGAGCCACGTGGCACGGAAACAGATGCTTTGGCCCACTATGTTCATGCCCACCATTTAGTTTCCCATCGCTACCAATTTTATTCACCATCAACTAGTCCATAGCCTTACATGCTTTAGTGATTCAAGTGTTAATTCTAGCGAGTGTATGATTGATGAACTGTAAAGAACACAAAGTGCTGGAATAACTCAGTGGGGCAGGCCTTATCCCCGGAGAATATGGATATATGACGATTTGGGTCAGAATCTTTCTTCAGATTTATTTTATTGCTCAGGTGGGGGGGGGGGGGGGGGGGGGGGGGTGAAAGCTGTAAGGGAGGAGGGGCATGACAACCCATGGCGTGAACACAAGGTAAGGGCAGATGGTTGGACAAAGGCCAGAGATGAAAACACAGGATTGAAGAGTTGTGAATTGTAAAGCCAGAGGAAAGGATGTAGGGGGAGGGGAGCCTTTGTCCAACAATCTGTGTATTGACTCTCCCCCCCTCCTGTGTTCTCCAATTGCCTGCCATGCTTTGTCCTGCCCATTCTCTCCTCCAGTTCCAGAAACATTCCACCTGTGAGAGCATAACATTAGGAAGGAACTGCAGATGCTGGTTTTAACCGAAGATTGACACAAAAAGCTGAATTAACTCAGCGGAGCAGGCAGCATCTCTGGAGAGAATCAATGGGTGATGTTGAAGTCTGAAGAAGGATCTCGACCCGAAACGTCATCCATTCCATCTCTCCGGAGATGTTGGCTGTCCCGCTGAGCAACTGCAGCTTTTTGTGTCAATCTTGAGCATAACATTGAACAGGTCACTAGACCATAATCTTGGTAGCCTGAGTTCAGATGATTGCAAGACCTTTATTGTTGGATTCAAAAGTGATATATAGGAAAGTTGAATCTAGAAGATTAACTCCAGGCTTTATTCACAATAGGGTGGCAAAGGGTCCTGGTCCAAACATTGTAAATGGTGAAGTCAGGGAACCCCTTTTCAAAAGATCAGTACTCAAATTGATCCATATAAATTACCAAAGGAAAGCTCTGGACACTTATTTTCTGTAATGTGCAATGGGCTGGGGCAGGGGCAGTGGTGCGAGTTATTTGGAAATTCATCTGCACTGGCTAGAACCACTGTATGTGGGTAGCTACACATTGTACATCACTTCCATTAACTTAAGTCAAATCCTTAATCGAGAGGTATTGGTATTGGTTTATTATTGTACAGAGTGACAGTGGAAAAACTTCAGGAAACTCCATTATTTTCTACATGGTGCGCTTTCATGTTAAGATCTGTGCAGATCTAAGATGTTCAGAAGCCAGGTTGGCTGGAACATGAGAAAGAATGAGTTGAAGAATTACAAGGCCCTCAGTGGAATACCTGATTCTCCTTGCCCACAGTATTCATTGCTTGCACATAACTGTCCAATTAGTCACAGAGAGAGATGCAGGTGCAGCAGGTAGAACTGCTGCCCCACAGAGCCAGAAACCAGGAACAATCCTGACCTCGAATGTGGTCTGTACGGAGTTTGCACGTCCTCCCTGTGACTATGTGGGTTTCCTCCATGCGCTCCAGTTTCATCCTTTGTACCAAAGACGTGAGGGTTGCAAGTAAATTGGGCTCTGTAAAATTGCCCCGTGTTTGAAGGGAGTGGATGAGAAAGCGGCATAACATAGAGCTACTGTGAATGGGTAATAGATGGTTGGTGCGGACTTGGTGGGCCGAAGGGCCAGCTTCCATGCTGTATCTCTAAACTAAATTAAACAGAAACAGGGCATTCAGCTCTCTGATCATATCCATCTATTTATACTAATCCTACACAAATTCCACTTTATCATTCCATATCCTTCCCCCTTTCCCACTTCACCAGACCTGTGCATTAAGGGAAATATTGCTGTCTATCAACCCGCAAATCTTTGGGATCTATGAGGAAACTGGAGTATTTGGAGAAACGCAAGTGGCAAAAGGAGACTAAGTAAAAGCCACACAGTTAGACTGGTGGTGTTGATTGAACCTGGGTCACTGGCGCTGTGAGGCCGCTACTCTATGGTTTGTGCTACCATGCAGCCCTCAAGATTCATGGGACATGAAATGAAAAGGGGAAATTTTGGCAACACTTAGCAGATCAGGCAACTTTGGAGGAATGAGAAACAAATGGTTAAGATGGGGCCCTTTGCCAGATGCTATCTGACCTACTGAGTGTTTACAGCATCTTCTGTTTTTATTTCAGATTTCCAGCATATGCAGTTTGTTGATTTCCAGAGGGCATGGCTTTGCCTTAAAAGGAAGTGGTAGGGTATTGGGTAACACCACTCTCAGAGTTTCCAAATATTCCTATCACGACCAAATCACTATGATTTACAGATGTCAATTGACCTATTGCATCATCACAAAACTTGATTTGCTTAATCAAAAACAAATGGTTTCCTTTGGTAAACATAGTTCATTCCAAACAGTCCTTGCACTCATATTTCATTTTGGTTTGACCTTTGCTCGGAGGATTAGATCTTTAAGTTCAATGGAGAGACAGTTCTTAAGTATCTCTGCCTGGTTTTTCGGATGGAGGAGGGGCTGCTCTGCAAACTCTCTCCCCACGTTGTCTGATACTTTGTCTGCTATACAGTGGGGTAGGCATCTGCCACGTCTTCACTCCCCAGATAGCTCCTGTAGTTCAGAAGGGCCGCTTGAAGTGACGACTTGCCTAAATGCGCACATGAATAAAATAGTGGATTAACATCAAATTGCTGCTGGGGCTTGGCAGGGTAAATGATGAGATGTGTCACTCATGCCAGAGTTATGAACAAGGGACATTGTTACAAGGTAAGGTACCAGTCCTTTAAACCTGTGGTGCATAGAAATTTCTCCTCACTGAGAGTAGTGAATGTCAGGAATTTACTTCTTCGAGGGTGCTGCAGGGCAGATCATTAGATATTTGAAAGATTGAGGGCTCTTCTGACTTGGAAGAGGAGTTGAGGCCAGCGTAAGTCACCAATGATCACATTGAATGGCGGGACAGGATTAAAGGGCTGAGTGACAACTCCTATTTCCTTGTGTTTTTGTAATCCCACAGCTCTTGACAATGGTCAAATAAATTAATAGATGAAGAAGAGAGCGATAGAAAGAGAGAAGAACAATAAAAGCTGATGTGGAGGCCAAAATCTAATTTGATGATCACTTAGACATAAGGAACTGCAGATGTTGGTTTACAAAGAAAGAGAAAAAGTGCTGGAATAACTCAACTGGTCAAGCTCTGGAGAACAAGTATAGACAATGTTTTAGGTCGGGACCTTTAGTTTAGTTTAATTTAGAGATACAATGCCGAAACAGGACCTTCAGCCCACTGAGTCCACGCCGACCAGTGATCCCCGCACATTAACTCCATCCTATGCATATTAGGGACAATTTATATGTATGGAATGCCAATTAACCTACAAATCTGCACATCTTTGGAGTGTGGGAGGAAACCAAAGATCTCAGAGAAATCCCACGCGATCACGGGGAGAACGTACAAACTCCGTACATACAGCAGTTGTGATTGAACCTAGGTCTCTGACGCTGAAAGCACAGTAAGGCAGCAACTCTGCCGCTGCGCCAGCAGGGCTCTCAATTAACTTTTTTTTCCTGTTGCCAGCCGGGCAACCTTGGCAGCTTTTTAGGTCGCCAAATGACAGTTTAGGTGGTCATTTAAGACGGTTTGCATGACGTGTGCGACAATGTGCTCGGATGAAGTGCATAGTTACCAGTCGGAATTATGCTCAATGAAGCATTCACATATTATTTCTGCTTCAAATAAAGTCACAAACTAAACATATTCACCAATCAAGACATGATGTATATCACAATGACATGCAGCAAAATTATAATACAGTATCTCAACTCTTTAGACATTGCAATTAATGCAATTCCTATTAGTTCTTTCCATTTCCAAACAAAAATGTGGTTGTATTATTCAGCTTATCATCAACCTGTGTCAATAAATCCTGGACCATGGTAACATATATGCTTAACCATGCACACTACAGAATGATGCAAGCATGATTTCATGAAGGGCCGAAAATTACCATGACATGGCCATAGCATGGGCCGTTATTGCCATTGGTACAGAAACACTCTCGCTTCCCACATAATTTATCCATAACAAAATATACAGGTTGCAAGGAAATTTCTAAAGGCATTTTATGATAATAGCTGTTAAAACCAACTATACCCATCTGACTGGTTAAACATGACACTAACTGACAAGAGATGACCAAAGGACATAACTGCATCAAATGTTCTTTTGGTAATATGTTTAAAGGTGTCAAAACGCCACATCACTAGACATTCAGATTAGATGTACATGTTGTGAACAGCAATGAAGATACCCAGTTTGTACGCACCAGATTTTTAAAAAAATTATTGATAAACACTGTTTCCATCATTTCAACTTCACAATTAATGATAAAATTTCAACTGAAATATCTCCTGACCAAATTTGTGATGTATATGACTGACTGTAGAGGTAAAACGTGGATAAATCCAACATATAGTTGTGAATATTGCTCATTAAATAACTACAGTACAGATACTCCATATTAAGAGCGTTGATTTGCCGTTCAAATGAATTCTGTAATAACATATCAACGGTAGCAGTGACAATCGAACACCAGATTTAATGTTTCACGTGTTCACAATTTAATTAATCCATCTTTATGGACTAAAACAAATAGTGACATTGGGAATTAAAACATATTTGATTGCATTCGGTTATCAAACATAGTCAGTGTTCGCTCTGAAGACATTTCCAGCACAATAGGGCCAGGAATCAGTGCGGGGTGGATAGATGGCGGGGGGGAGGGGCGGGGGGGGGGGGGGGGGGGTTGAGAAGGCAATCAGTGCGGAATAGATGGATTAAGACCAGTGAATTAGTATTTGTGGGTTGGAGTATGTAACATTGTGAGGGGAGAGCACGGAAGATGTCAGTTGTGTTGAATGGGAGGATCATTACAGGATGAATGGGCATAGACAAAAGTGCTGGAGAAACTCAGCGGGTGAGGCAGCATCTTTGGAGCAAAGGGGACAGGCAAAGTTTAAGGTCGAGACCCTTCTTCAGACTGTTCCCCCCATACTTCTCCCCAAAGTAAAACAAAATTCAGAGTCACGGCTTTCTGGATATAGACTGAGCAATCTGTTTGATGCAGATTTGCCTGTGCAGAAGCAGAAATTCCCAATACCTGTACATTGATTAATAAAGTGACAGGGCATAGAGGATCCTGTAAACTACAATGGATGAAAGATCAGGGATACATGAACTAGACATATTTGTCCTCTTCTGTTGCTGTTATCCAATGGCCTGAGCTTCTCAGAAGCAGGGACCCCATGCCTGATCTCTGGGTGAATTACTAACGACTCTAATTATTACTACCGACTCAAACACTCTTCTTGCCTCATTCTTTACTATGACTGCATGCGGCGAGTGCGACCTAACGTGGTCGCTTGAGCCGTACGGCCTCGCGTGGCCGGTCTCACTTCAATTGCCGAAGCCGTATAGAGTTGTGCGGGGCTGGTCCCGACATTTCTGAAAAACTGACACTGTTCAAAATCCCGTGCGGCAACGCCCGTCAGGCCCGCAGCCGCATCGAGGCGGTACGCAATGTCTCGACGTCATATGCAGCATCGTGACGCCATATGCAGCGTCTGGATGCCGTCCGCAGCGTGTGGCATTGCGCGATGACGTCACCGCCCGGCGTGCCGTTACGTGATGGTGTCATCGCCCGACGCCGTGCGACGTCCAAATTCACTCGGCCCGTCTCCTGCCCAGCTGATTGGTGAGTATGATGTCGGGACCAGCTCTGCACAACTCCAGATGCCTCTGCGGTTTGAAGTGGAACCTGCCCCGTGAAGCTGTACGGCTGAAGCCACCACGTTTGGTCTTGCTCGCCGCATGCAGGCACACACTGGTGGGACAGGCCCTTTACACTACCCAGAGAGAGTGGTAGTCTGACAAAAGATCAGGAATCAACCATGAACTGTCCTACCCTCATGGCTCATTACCTTCCCCACATATACAGTATGTGTATGGAATGGAGGAGCAGGAGTTCAGCAATTGTTTTTTTTTGTTGTTGTTTTTTTAATATTTATTTTATTAGAAGCAATTGTACAAGGAGGAAGTAATCGACAACAATTATACAATTTTCGTACATTTTAACATTTTATAAATTAACTAGACCAAGTGCAGACCCGTTGGGTCTGTTCCCCCCAACGTTTGGTTGCGGGGGAGGGGGGTGGGGCTGGGTGGGGGCGGCATGCAGCGTCACACACACTAACTATCCCCCGCACAAATGCTAACTATCCCCCTTGATATTATATTAATATTATTAATTTGCTCCTTTTACCCCATAACCGCCCTATCCACTGATGCATAGCCCCCAACTCACAGGCGCGTCTAGAGAGGGAGGGGAGGTGGGGTGGAGGGGAGGAGGAGAGGGAGCATGGGTGAGGGGAGGAGGGGAGCAAGAGATGGGAGGAGAGAGAGGGGGGAAAGGGGGGCTGAGAGGGGGGGAGGGAAAGGAGGAGAGGGGTGGGGAGAGGTGGAGGGAAGGGTGGAGCGGATGGTGAGGGGGGAATGGGGTTTAGGGGAGGGAGGCTGGGGGAGGCAGGGGGTTGGGGGGGAGAGAGAGAGGTAGGGGAGAGAGAGAGAGGGAGGGGAGGAAGAGAGAGGGGAGAGAGAGAGAGGAGAGAGAGAGGGGGGAGACAGAGAAGGGGAGGGAGAGATATGTATTTTCTGCGGAGAGGAGGAGACCGTGTTCCACGTGTGTATGGCGTGTGAGAGGTTACTGCCCCTGTACCAATACCTGAAGGGGTTGTTCCTCAAGTTCTGGCTGCATTTTAGTCCCACAATCCTGGTGTTCGGACACAAGGCAGGGAGTGGGGAGAGCCGAGTGGGGGGGGGGGGGGGGGACTTACCTGTCAGTTTGCTTTTGGGCCTGGCCAAGATGGCCATTCGCGGGTCCAGGCAGTGGGCGGTCGATGGTCAGGCTAGAGTTGGCTGCCTGCCCCTCTTTCGGGCCTACGTCCGTGCACGTGTGTCCCTGGAGAGGGAACACGCGGTGTCCACGGGGACTCTGGAGGCCTTCCGTCAACGCTGGTCACCGTGTGGGGTTGAGAGTATTGTAAATAATGAATGTACTGTTGTACTACAATGATTTTTTTAATAAAGTGTTATTTTGATTATGTTTTGATGTGTTGTATTATATGATTGTGTCGAATAAAGTTTTTGAAAGGAAAAAAAGGGGGGGGGAGAGAGAGAGGGGGAGAGAGAGAGAGGGGAGAGAGAGAGAGAGGGGGAAAGAGAGAGAGAAAGAGAGAGAGGTGAGGGGTGGGGCAGGCACGGAGTGATCTGAGGACGATGAAAAACAGCGGGGGGGGGGGGGGACCAGCCAATTGGGTGGGGGGGGGGGGGACCATCCAATCAGACAGACGATCGTTCCCTTTGATGGGTAGAGAGCAAAGATCCTATTGCGGTATAGGATTTTTTGTAGAGAGGAGAGGGGAGATAGGGAGGAAGGAGAAGGGAGGAGGTGCGAAGAGGAGGGGGGTGGGTGGAGTGGAGCTGGGCTGCCAAGGGAAGAGAGAGAGAAGCGGCTTCTGACTCTGGAAGCCCACAGCTGGACGAACGCGCAGGTGGGCTGGGCTTCACGAACTGCGCCGACAGTGATGAGAAGGTTCAGCGCGTGAGGCGCCGCTGCCCTGAGATTGCAGTACAAAAATCCTATAGCGGAACGGAGCTGTAGAATCTTTGTTCTGCAGAACTTTCTCAACCTTTCTGCGCATTTAATCCACAGCGGCGGGGGAGCGGGGCCAGTAAGCATGTGGGCCTGGATTGGTGGGCATGTGGCCATTGTGACGTCAACAGCTGGCAAGCGGCAATTATATTTTAAAAAGTGAGTTTTGTGAACAACTTTATTCAAAATCTGGGGAAATAATTGACCGAAATTAGAGAGGAGTGCATTTATGAAATCCCTACCAAAATTGTAAAAATCTCAGTGTTTTTGCGTCTGGTTTTCGAGGAGATACTTTTCAAATACACACACACACACACACACACACACACACACACACACACACACACACACACACACACACACACACACACACACACACACACACACACACACACACACACACACAGTGTATAGATATATGATAGATAAGTAAATCGGAAAAATGAAAAAAGGAAAGAAGGGAAAGGAAGAAGCAAGGAAAATGAAAAGAAAGAATTGCAAAAAAATTACGAAAAAGAAAAAAGAAAACTCCTGAAAAAAAAAGTGGAGATATATCCCACTACCCTTCTCTACGCCCGCTCACCCGGCCCTAGCGTCGGCTTTGAATTGGTGTAAAACCATTATGTTGTTGAAGAAATTCAATGAAAGGAGACCATATTTTGGAAAATTGATCTATTTGTCAGGCAAGACAAGTCTTATTTTTTCTAAGAGTAGCGTCTCGGTCATTTCTGTGATCCAAATCTTCACTGTGGGGACTGTTATCTTTTTCCAGAATTTAAGTATACATTTTTTTGCAGTTATTAAACCATAGTCAAGGAAGTGTCTTTGGAATATCGTTAACTTAGGGCAGCCCTCTGACATTCCTAATATTATTAATTTTGAATCTGACTCCAATTGAATTTTGACTGTTTTAGAAATGGTATTGAATATTTCTATTTTCTATTTTTATACAGGATACAAAAGAATGTCTTAGGGTAGCTTCTTGGAAGTGACTTTTTTCACAGAGAGGGGAGACAGTTGGGAAGATCTTGTTCAATTTGGTCTTTGAGTAGTATAACCTATGCAATACTTTGAATTGTATCAGGCAATGCCTGGCATTTAAAGAACAGTAGTGAATGTGTAGTCGGCTTTCCTCCCATATATCTTTTGAAATGGGTAAACCCAGCTCGTACTCCCATGCGCGCCTATAAATCCCAGAAGGTGGGGTATCAATATTTAGAAGAGTGTTATAAATGTAAGATATCAACTTACTTGTATTGGCATGTCTATTCAAACAATTGTCTAATATATCTGGACCCATAAGAGGACAGGCTTGTGTATATGTTTTCACATAATCTCGGATTTGAAGGTATCTAATGGTTCAGCAATTGTTTAACTGGATGTCCAGAGTGATTGCAGCTGTAGGCATTCATTTAGTATTGTGTGCTGAAACTCAACTGAGCAATCATCAACTGTAGCTGAGATTAGTTGATTGCTACCCGCCATTGTTTACCAAAGATAATACACACCTTCAGCTCTTTCAAAAGGCATGGTTTGGATTGTGTAATTCTTTTAGCTTCAAGGTAGTTATGAAAGAGGATCAGATTGATTTTCAAGTTAAGGCCTTCAATTAATGGAAGACTGATATCAATAGGGTAAGGGAGGACCAGGCAAAGGTAGATTGCGAGGCGATCCTAGCGAGTAAAATGACAGCTGTCAAGCAGGAGCCTTTTAAAGAGAGTGAGAAAGACTTCAGGGCCAGCAGGCAAGGGTGAAAGGAAAATATGACAAAATTAGGGAGAATTGGATGACAGGGGGTTTTGAAGGTTTGGTCAGGGAAAAAAATAAATGATGGCAGGTACAGACAATGGGATCAAGGGAGTCCCTTGAGGAAATAGAGTATGCAAGAGAGAACAAAATACAAATTAGGAGGGCAAAAAGGAACTAGGAAATATCGTTGCCAACTAAGACCATGAAGAAGCCTAAAGGGCCTGTCCCACTTTCATGATCTCATTCACAACCTTTTTCACTAATGAACATTTTTCATCAGGTTAGAAATGCTCCCCAACCTACTTGATGCCACGAGTACCTACGACTAGAATCACGGCCTGCTACGACCTTCCTATGACCTCCTACAACCCCGTGACGACCATGCTGCGAGTATGAGTCAAGGGCAAACTTGGCAGAGGTCGTGAATTAGGTTGTGAAAGTGGGACAGGCCCTTAAGACATTCAAGACTACGTGTGGAGCCAGATCATGTGGGAGCAGTCATGAATAAATGCTTCTTATCAATATTCACCAGAGAATGACATGGAAGAGAGTGAGGTCAGGGAGAGGTGTGTAGAAAATCAGGAGCAGATCATTATTTAGAAGGAGGAGGTGTTGCATGTCATGGTACACACAGGACAATATAACCAGGTTGCTATGGGAAGCAAAGGAGGAGATAGGTGGAGCTCTAACAGAGATTGTTGGACTTTCATCAGACACAGTCGAGGAGCTGGATGACTGAAAGATAGCAAAAGTGTTTCCTTTATTTCAGAAGGGAAGCAGGAATATAGTCAGTGAACCATGTCAGTGGTGGGGAAATCATTGGACAAAATCCTGAGAGATAAAATGTATGTACATGTGGAAAGGCTTGGGCTCTCATGGATAATCCGCATGACTTTCTGCAAGGCAAATCCTGTCTCAGTAATTTGACAGATGTTTGTGAAGAGTATCTAAGAAGATTGATGAATGCAGGTAGCCACTGTCCATATTTGTCAAGGTCCAAAGGGTTAAGATATACGGGATTCAAAGTGAATTGGCTAATTGACTTGTATAATGGCCCCTAACATGGCGACTCTTGCATGTGGGTTCAGTTTAGTTTAGTTCAGTTTAGAGCTACAGCGTTGAAACAGGCCTTTCAGCTCGCTGAGTCTGCACCGACCAGCGATCCCGCACACTAACACAATCCTAAACACATTAGGAACAATTTACATTTAAATTTATACCAAGCCAATTAACCTACAAACATAAACATCTTTGGAGTGTGGGAGGAAATTACGGAGAAAACACACGCAGTTGCGGGAGAGCGTACAAACTCCGTACAGACAGCATCCATAGTCAGAATGGAAGGCAAGGCAAGGCAAGGCAAATTTATTTATATAGCACCATTCGTACAAGCAGCAATTCATAGTGCTTTACAGGGAAAAATAAACCAAAAGAATAACATAGTAAAATGACAGCAGAACAACCAAACAACACAGGACAACAAAATAGCCAATAATCAAAAGTTACAAAACAAGCAATAAGACAAATGCATGAACAGTAAAACAAAGTCACTAAAACAATAAAACAATTTTAAAAGCACATAAAAGGGTTAAGATTAGAAGGTTAAGATTACCTGCATGTTGGGTTATGGAAAAGCTACAGTAAACAACAGTGTTTTTAGGCCTGATTCAAATGAGCTTACAGTCTGTGCACACCTCAGATGCTCAGGGAGCTTGTTCCACAGATGTGGAGCATAAAAACTGAACGCTGCTTCAACCTTTTTAGTTCTGACCCTGGGAACACAGAGTAAACCTGTCCCTGAAGACCTGAGGAGTCTAGGTGCCTCATATACAACAAGTAGGTCAGAGATGTATTTTGGACCCAGACCCAGCGTCTCTGGCATTGTAGCGCAGTAGCTCTACCACTATGCCACTGTGCCGCCCATACTATTAGACTATTTCTCCAGTAGACAATTTCTCCTAGATTGGGGTGGTATGATGATACGCTACTGGACTATTTATAAAAAAATAATTTCCCTGTGTGTTTGCACTTCGCACATGTAACAATAAAGCACCATTGAATCAACAATTAGCTTGGTGATAGGAGGCAGAGGGTTGTGGGAAAATAATTTGTTTTGATTGTAAGTCTATGGCCAATGGTGTATTGTTAGGATTGGTGCTAGGACCCCAGATGTTTGTGATATACATTAACTATTTGAATATAAATGTTGAAAGTATGATTAGTAAATTTGAGAGTGACTTGAACATTAGTGATATTGCGGATAGCAAGAAAGATTGACAAAGGATGCAGCAGGATAGAGATCAGATGAGAAGTTGGAGAGAATGTCAGCAGATGGAATTTATTCCTGACAAGTGGGAGGTGATGCATTTTGAGACGTTAGGTTGGGGTATATAGGACATATACAGTAAATGGTAGAGCACTAAGGAATGCTGATGAACAGAAGTTCCCTGGGATTCAAGTCCATAGTTCCCCCCTAAAAGTAGCAATGCAGGTGGATAGAGTAGTGAAGATGGCATATGGCATGCTTACCTTCATAGGTTGTGGCACAAAATATACTGCAAAAGTTGGCAGGTAATGTTATTACAAGTCACTGCTTAGAGTGCACTAGAAATATTGCTTGCAGTTCTGGTAATCATATTATAGGAAGGGTGTGGGTGCAATGGAAAGAGTGGAGAAGGGATGTACTGGGATTTTGCCTGGATTGGAGTTCTTCAGTTATGGGAAGACATTAGGCAGGGTTTGCTTTCCTTGGAACAAACGAGACAGGAGTTTCCTGATAGATTCATATAGTTATAAGAGGCATAGGTCGGATAGACTGCCAGATGTTTTTTCCCATAATGAGGCTGTCAGTAATTTTTTGGTGAGAGGAAGGAGTTTTAAAAGAGATTCGAGGGTAAGTTTCTTTTTCCATAGAGAAATTTGCTGCAAGAGCAGATGGTGGAGTCAGATACAATCACCACGTGTAAGAAATGTTTTGGTAAGCATTTAAATAGGCGAGGCATGGAAGTATAAGGACCTTAGTCGGGCGAATGGGATAAATGTAGATGGGTAAATCTTCAGCATCCCTGTGCTGTACAAATGCATTACTCTATGACTCTAAGGGAGGTATTATGAGCATGACAGAGTGGGAGTAGAAAATGTGTTACATTCAGTAACCTCCTCTGATTAGTAAGAACAAACTAAAATTTATGTAGTACATTTCACAAACTTAGAATGCCCCAAAACATACTACAGTAAATAAAAGGTAGACAAAAAAGCTGGAGAAACTCAGCGGGTGAGGCAGCATCTATGGAGCGTAGGAAATAGGCGGTGTTTCGGGTCAAGAACCGAAACGTCGCCTTTTTCCTTTGCTGCATAGATGCTGCCTCACCCGCTGAGTTTCTCCAGCTTTTTTGTCTACCTTCGATTTTCCAGCATCTACAGTTACCTC
This sequence comes from Raja brachyura, assembly GCA_963514005.1. Next base: position 35,955,259 of record OY740794.1, on the reverse strand, counting down.
TTAAGCCCCTGTCCAATTTTCATGATCTAATTCATGACCTCTGCTGAGTTTTCCCTTGACTCATACTCGCACCATGGTCGTCACGAGGTCGTAGGAGGTCGTAGTAGGTTGTAGTAGGTCGTGAGGTTAGTCGTAGGTACTTGTGGCATCAAGTAGGTTGCGGCATTTTTTCAAACCTGATAAAAAATGTCCTCCAGTAAAAAAAAGGTTGGCATGGAAAAAGGCGATACTTTTTACTCGTAGGTAGGTCATAGGTAGGTTGTAGGTAGGTAGTAGTAGGTCATGATGCTAGTCGTAGGTAGTCGTCGTAGGTAGTCATAGATAGTCGTAGGTGGTCAGAGGCAGTCCAACGTAATAGCTCCAGGGTGAAAAAAAGGTCAGTAGAACAAAAAGGTTATTTAAACAGCAGAACGTCACCTCTGTAACTCCAAGGCATGTTCATTCGTAGCTGGAGAGTTTTTTGGAGAGGAGATTTGTGTTTCAGAGATGGCATCATCTCCAGGGTGGTATTATATGTCCCCACCACCACCCCATCCTTCACTGCCTCATTTGAAGGCAGCAAAGCAGCCCTTTCTCCTGTGTCTGACACAGCATCAGAGGCAGATGCCCCATTGGTGCTGAGGAAGGGCTGGAGGAAGGTTATGCCCTACACCTTCACCAGGCAGCAGGATGGCGACCTTGAGGAATGGTTCCAGCAGAATGCCATCCTGTATGAAAAGGAAAATGAGGGGTACAGGGACAGGGACAGGAATGGCATGCTTGCCATCCATTGCCCCACATGTGTGCTTAAAGTTCCATCTTTTGTCAAAGCCCAGCACCACTCTCTTCCAGGCATCTGTTGTACTGGGACAGTCCATCACATCATCTCCATTCACCCATTGAGACCTCTTCTTGTGCTTCCTCTTCACCCTTGCTCTTCCCCTTCTGCCTTTCTTAAAAGGCTGCTGAAGCAAACAGCAGTAAACCATGCATGGTCGAAGCCAGTCTTCAACATAGTCGAAGAAGGTCGAAGACATAGTTGTGGGAGGTCGTAGGTTACCGCGACCTTGATTTTTTTTAGTTGTTTAAGGTCGTCAGAGGTCGCGAATTAGGTCGTGAAAGTGGGACAGGGGCTTTAAACTGTAAATAAAAGGCTTTATTTGAAGCTTCAACTTTGCTGCAGTTTAACACGTAGCAAGGACCTATCTTGAGATAATAATCTGATGTTCTGTTTTAATGATACAAGAAAACATTGGCCAGGAAAGAAAAACAACAATATCAAGGAACTTGGGACTTGAAACCCATCTAACCCTTCTAACCATCTGTCACAATCTCTTTCAATTTGTGCTCTTTAATTTCCCATGACAAATGAAATCAAATCTTCCCACTTAAACCACAATTGATCTGTGAAGTTTGGAGACAAATTATTTGCCTCGGAGTCAGTCTCAGCAATTCCTTCTTGTCATGTTAAGACTAATTCTTCTACACAGTGCAACATTTTTGTGTGCAATACAAAGGAGCTTAATTTAAAACTCGATTGCAAAATGTAATTATACAATTATCCAAATTGGGTGCAGGATTAGACAAATTAGCCCTTCAAGCCTGCTCCACTATTTAATGAGATCCTAATGTAATCTCAATCCTGTATTTCACTCCCTTACTTGCTAAACAATAAATTTCCAAAAAAACTTGGTATGCATCTAATGCATGGGGAAGGAAAATGTGCAATTATCCTCCAGTCTTCTGGTACCTCGCCTATGATGAATAAACATTCTGAAATCTCCATCAGAGCCTAAACAATCTCCTCTCTTGCTTCCCTGAACATCTTGGGATCGACCCCACGTGGCCCTGGGGATTGATCCACCCTCAAGTGCTGCAATGGTTCTAGCACTTCCTCTTTCCCAATGTGCTCCAGAATATGCCTCTCCAGCCTCTACATCCTTCTCCCTAATAAATACCACTGAGAAGTACAGGTTGTTTTCTGGGTAATGAACAGGTGCTGTTTTGACAGGCGTCCATCAGTCGACCATAGGTCAGAAAATACACAAGAATCACTTAGTGCACTAACCGTACCAACACTGTGTTGTGGGGAATGGGATTAAAAGCCGCGTAAGGAAGAACAAAGACTGAAAGTGGTGAGAGAGAAAATAGCTCTGCTGTCCATAGGAACGAACATTGTGCATATGTCGGACTTTTGCATTTAATAATATTATGAGAACATTTGTATGTAAAGCTGTCCATAAGTCGGATGATTGGAGCAGGGCGATGCCGTCCGATTTAGGATCTCAAATATATTCCTTGGCTCTGATTGTTACCCCACTGTTCTTCCAATATTCTGTTTCTTCGACTGAACACATTTGGATGAAGGGAAACACATCACGGAATAATTCATTTAATGCATCTCAACCGAGGCTTCGTTCTTACCTTGAGCAACAAGCCACACCCTGATTCTTACTGTAAAGAAAATAAATAGTTAGGTACGGCCCAATATGTTGACCCTTTTTCTTTCCACAGATGCTGCCTGACTTGCTGTGTTTTTCTTGCATTTTCCATTTCCTTTCTCAGATCAGGCTATGTCTGATGAGGGCAGAACTATCAGGAGATCTCAGCAGCCAGGATCAGCAAGAACTTCATGATAGTATGAAATGAATCATATAGGCAAGAGGTGTCTTGCTTCCTCAACCTGGACCCAGTGGAGCAGGTTAAAGGGCCTATCCCACCAGCATGCGATTCCATGCGGCAAGCGCGACCTAATGTGGTCTCTTGAGCCATTCGGCCTCGCTGGGCCTGTCCCACTTCGATTGTCAGAGCCGTATGGAGTTGTGCGGAGCTTGTCCCGACATCGCGCAGGGCTCCGAAAAACTGAACGTGTTCAAAATTCCGGCCCGCAGCTGCCTCGACAGTGCACGCACCGCATCGACGTTGTGCCTCCGTGTCCCACTCTGTGTGCCTCCGTGTCTCTCTCTGCATGTCTGTGCGTCCCTCTCTGTGTGTCCCTCTCTGTGTGTGCCTCCGTGTCCCTCTCTGTGTGCCCCTCTCTGTGTCCCCCTCTCTGTGTCCCCCTCTCTGTGTCCCCCTCTCTGTGTCCCCCTCTCTGTGTGTGGCTCCATGACCCTCCCTGTGTGTGCCTCCGTGACCCTCTCTGTGCCTCCGTGACCCTCTGCGTGCCTGTGTGTCCCTCTCTGTGTGTCCCTCTCTGTGTGTCCCTCTCTGTGTGTCCCTCTCTGTGTGTCCCTCTCTGTGTGTCCCTCTCTGTGTGCCTCCATGACCCTCTCTGCGTGTCTGCATGTCCCTCTCTGTGTGTCCCTCTCTGTGTGTGCCTCCATGACCCTCCCTGTGTGTGCCTCCGTGACCCTCTCTGTGCCTCCGTGACCCTCTGCGTGCCTGTGTGTCCCTCTCTGTGCCTCCATGTCCCTCTCTGTGTGCCTCCGTGTCCCTCTCTGTGTCCCTCTCTGCATGCCTGTGTGTCCCTCTCTGTGTGCCTCCGTGTCCCTCTCTGTGTGCCTCCGTGTCCCTCTCTATGTGCCTCCGTGACCCTCTCTGTGTGTGCCTCCGTGACTCTCTCTTTCCTTAGCGAGCTTACCGCGGACTTCGCTCCACCTTCAAGCAACTCACCCGACCTCCGCGAGGCCCCCGCTTCCGGTTTGGTCACGCTCGCCGCATGCAGGCTCATGCTGGTGCGACCGGCCCTGTACGGGGATCACTCGACCTCCGCGGGGCCCCCGCTTCCGTTTTGGTCGTGCTTGCAGCATGCTCGTTGGACAGGCCCTTTATGCACTGTGGTTAAGGGAGGCATGCTGATGCTCCTGATATTTATCTGATCCTAGACTATTCAAATGAACGCAAGATCAGGCTTGGCTTTAGTGTTCAACAAGATCCAATAGTCTTGTAAACTTTCTCTATCAATAGGCTTGGACATGAAATTAAATTGTTTACAGAAAGTACCAGAGGAGACCAGGGAAGCAAAGAGGTGCAGTGTAAAGCTCACAGCGCCAGAGACCCATGTTTAATCCTAACCTCTGGTGCTATCCATGTGGAGCTTGCATGTTCTCCCTGTGATTGCATGGGTTTCCTCCAGGTGCTCCGGTTTCCTCCCACCAGAATCATGCGGGTTGGTAGGTTATTTGCATTTTGTAAATTGCTCCTGAGTGTGTAGATGAATGGTAGAATCTGAGGGGGAAATGAAGAGAATGAGGGGAGAATAATTTTGGATTAATTTTGGATTTGTGCATAATGGAAGTTCGCGTTAGGCAAAGGGGAAAGGGCCTGTTTCCATGCTGCATCTCACTCGAAGAAAGCCAATGACAGCAAAATTGTACCTCTGTGAGTCATTAATTTCAGCAGAGGATGGTAAAAATAGATTACCGTTCTGTGGAGGTTGCTGCAGTAGTCAGTTAATCATGGCCCATAATCT